>CAWUFW010005330.1:0-1357590 GCA_963921515.1 Calotriton arnoldi
GCCTATAGGTTATATTATTCCAGTGCGCAGAGCCTATTAGGGAAATAGGAACTACACTACAGGATCAGCGATGTCATAAATGATGTCATAGAACATGTCATGAATGATGTCATATGAGAGGTTACAAGCAGTACATGGCGCTGCTAACTTTAAGTGGTGAATTTCTGTTTTTTTAGTTCAAAACACTAATGTTTACACTGACAAATTCACTTAACTATAACCTTAATTTAACTTGTGTTTGTTTAGTGAATAACAGAGTTTTAAAAAAAAATGAAAACAGATATTTTTATTACACCTAACTATGTTTGTGTTTATTCAATGAATTTCTAGTTTTTTTTTTTAATTAAATGAATTATTTTTGTGAGTCTATGTATGGTAGAATGACTTATATTGTATGTTTTGTTCTGACAATATTTTAGGAAAATATTGGGGCATATTAGCAAGACCCACGTTAAAATTATCGCCGTTTAGCGGCAGGAAACTGCCGCTAAAACGGCGATAATGGGCTTGCTAATATGCGTTATAGAATTCCAATAGAAGCCCAGGTTAGATGTGCAGGACATCTAACCTGGGCTTCTATTGGAATTCCATAACGCATATTAGCAAGCCCATTATCGCCGTTTTAGCGGCAGTTTCCTGCCGCTAAAACGGCGATAATTTTAACGTGGGTCTTGCTAATATGCCCCATAGTTTTTTATTGTAAAAAAAACGGATATGCTTCACAGTTTGCAAAATATTTGTAAAATGTGAGCATTAAACAGATTAATATTCAATATAAATTGTTTATTTTCTCAGGTTTTGTAGCTCTGATATCAAGACATGTCACCAGCAATCTTTTTTTAGGGTGTCATTACTCTCACAATGACGAGTGTGCAGAGGGACTGGTTTCTCTGCTGCTCTGTAATGATCGGTGTGAATAGTAGGGAGTGGAGAGGGACTGGCCTCTCCTTTCAGACCTCTCTCTCAGATAATGGATGTGCGTAGTAAAGTGTGGGGAGGGACTGGACTCTCCTTTCAGAACTCTCTCTCAGATGGCGGGTGTGCATAGTAGGGTGCGTGGAGGGACTGGCCTTGCTGCTGCAACCTCTTTCTGTAGTGATAGCTATGCGTAGCAGGGTGTGGGGAGGGACTGGGATCTCCTTTCAGACCTCCATCTCAGATGATCGGTAGGGGTGGGCGGAAGTCGCAGAGTTCTATAAAAACTCTGTGGAATTCTGTTGTGTTCTGCCCACTCCTTAAACCTCATAGTTACTCATAAAACAATCTGTTTAATGCAAATTGGTTCAAATATTCATCAAATTAAAACACTGGTGACATCCTGTGAAGCCTCTGGGACAGGGTGCCTCAATTGCGAATCTCACCTGGTGCCCTGCCGCTCTCAGTGCCTCTCTCCAATGTCGCAGGTTTGCCTAAAATGGCCTCCGATACCTGCAAAACAGCGTCATAGCATAGGTAGCTGGGAGCTGCTCCTCGTGCCTGCACTAAAGCCACTATCCAGGTCCTGGGCCTCCAACAGTCGCCACCGGGTGCCAGGCCACCCAGGAAACCACCACCGCGAGCTGTGTGCAATCTGCGGGTGCCTCCAAACCAGGGACTGAGAAGCAACAACACATGGCAGGGTGGGAATGCGTACCCTGGAAAATGCATGAGAAAATCTCATACAGGCTAGCCAATGAGAGGACTTCAGAATACAGATTGCTGATTCATAGAGAGCGCGACCACGAAATCAGCATAAAGCATTACCTTGTTTATCCAATCAACAGGATTCGAGAATGCAGAGTGCAGGGCGACGGCAAGCCATGCCCAGAATCTGCATGTGATTGGGGATGGCTCAGTGAGCTGAATATTTACTACTGATGCGCAGTGATGGAGGTCACTGTGTAAATGGCGGCATAGTTTCCTGCCTATTAAATCAGTATGAAAAATTCCCTCTAACTTGTTAACAAGATTTCTGCTAAGCCTACCTGACAGTCAAAATCCATGCTGTGTGGTTTCGCTTGAGTGCAGCATGGCATGGCGGGCGGCCTTCCTTTTTGAAGCACTGCTCTGACTGAAAATGAGTGACAAAATCAGCAGGTGAAATTTTCACAGGCGATCGAGATTCATGAAAGCCTGGGATTAATAAAATACTTTGCATTTTGAAGCAAAGGACAGTAAAACCACTTTAAAGAAAATAGTGTTGACGACAATATCGTGCCTGCGGCAAAATACATTAAAAAAATTGTGGAAGGAGTCAACTTTTTGATAACGACATAAAAGATGTGTTTTCAGTCTCATAGAAACAAATCTAAATATATATTTTTATAATGCTGACAGGCTGTAATCGAAACCATCTTTCACATGGAAAATCCCTGTGAATCAGGCACAATGTGATGATAAGCAATGCTGTGAGTTTCCTGCTTTTCCCTTGTAATTATTGGCTAGGCCCCACCAAGTGCTTTATGAAACTAACAAACATGTTTCAAGGGTGTCTTTTCTTGTTTGATAATTTTTAAAACAGAAGCGTTTCCTCTCCTTTAAAGTTGGTCAGGGAAGAGATCAGGCAAGTTGATATTATCTGTTTGCTTGATGTTTACATTCTGGCGCATTTATTACCCAGACCAATTTTTAGGTCTCGCCTAGCGATGCAGCGCCATGCACTGCACGCGTAAGCGAGATCTATTGTTGCCGACTTGCCTGCGAAGGGGCACAGGACATGTGTACGTGTATGGCAAGTCCTGGACAGGAGATGTGCACGCGTATAGTGCGAGCAGGATTTGTAATAACGCCGCAAACTGTACGCGTGCACATCAGCTGTCTGTGCCGAAGCTTAACAGACAGGAGATGTGCACGTGTACGGCTCGCAGCGTTATCACAACTCCTGCTCGCACCATACGCGTGCACATCTCCTATCCAGGCGCGGCGCGCTTGCATGCACCACTTACCGGCTCTTGAATCCTGCTCCGGCCGCATCATGCGGCATTCACGAAGGCGGGGTGGGCTCCCGCCGAACTTCGTCTACTGCTTGCCAGTGCGGGGTGGGCTCCCGCCTCGCTTCTCCGACACGCGGGGCTCCCTGAGCTCACGGGAGCCCCGGACACTTCCGGACACGCGCTCCATGCCCCGCCCATGTCCCAGGCAAGGTTGCCTGACTTCCGGGTCGCGCTGAGAGCGGCCCGGCAAAGGCTTCCACAACAGCTCGGGCAGCGGCGGCGAAACGTGCGGTGGGCTCATCTGATGAAACAATAAGGTAAGGAAGGCAGGGGATGGGGAGAGGGGCAGGGGTGTGTTTCAAACAAACGAGCATTTGCAATGCAATAGGTCTCGCATTTACGCGAGTTTGAGCTATTGACATTGCAAATAACAATGCCTTTTATTTTTGTTTTCGTTTTAAAAACATAAATAAAAGGCATTGGCATTTACAATGCAAATAGCTTAAACTTGTGTAACTGCGAGACCTATTGCATTGCAAATGCTTGTTTTCTTTGCATTCTGGGACTTGTAGTCTAGTTTTCCAGTTATAAAATGTGGACAAAATATTTCAGAATGCAGAGAAAAGGTCAGATGACCTACCCGTGGTTGGCCTGGAATAATTGAGAGGCTTTAAAATGTGGTTGCAGTAAGTATGAGATTTGGTGATAGGATTCCCCTCTCCACTGAGGCCTACCCAAGCAAGCAAGGAAAATGTCCCTTTAGATTGCTACTGGGAGAATAAAATACAGGATTGTCAGCATTGAATGGGCTCCTCAGGGCTATGGGCCCTGTAGTGTCATGGGCGTTAGGTCCACATGCTGATGAATAAGGCACACGGACACAGTGACTATGATGCTGGAACTGGCCCGGGTACATGTGCCCGGCCCTTTTATTGGCAGGGTCACCTAACCGGTGACAACTGTGATGGATGGGTGTGAAGTGTGGTTACATCACAAGGCTGAACAGTAGAACGTGTCCAGCAGGACACTACATCCCTCCCAAACTTTATTGAAAATGAAACAAACAAAAGTACAACCTATGGGAAAAACACACAACAATACCCAGTACCATTGAGTCACTTCAGGCCATCTGCCGGGCAGTGCTGGATCTCTGGACCGCACGGTCAGGAGGGTTTTAGTCTACCTCGGTGATGAAGTTCAGGCCCGCCTGGTCTATAGGTGTTGGAGACTATTTACACAATAGGGGTGCATCTGAACCGGTGGTGGAGTCCATTTTGGAGATCTTCTTGAAAACCCTCAGGCTCCCATGGATGGCACACCTGCAAAGACTGAGGATGACCTTGGTGGATTAGGGCCTCCCTTGAAAGCGATGATGCTTCCCAGTGCCCACTGCTAGAGCAGCTTCAGACTTCCCTCTCCTGCCTAAACTCCTCTCTTACAGGAGTCTCCTTGAGGCCCTTTCCGCCGGGCTGCTATGGGACCATGTGGACTGTGTGGGGCCTCTCGTAGGCTGTGTGAAGGCATAGCTGAGGAACTGCCTACAGGACCACACCAAAGTCGCTCATGCAGCCAAAAGGGTTGTGTCTCAGGGTCTGTGTGCTCTCGCTGTCAGGACTCAAGTTCACATGCCTTAATCAGATGGTCTTAGGGTGACCAGTCTCTCTCCGCGACCTCTATGTTTCCTGGTGCCTGTTGTGGAGCTGCTGCAAATGCATCTCTCGTGTCGGGATTCCCCTCTCACTGTAATTCTTGTGAGGCCCTTGCCCCTGGATTATCACGTGACTGCATGGGCTGTGCGGGTTTTGTAGGCTGCGCTGAAGGGTCGCTGCGGGACTCCTGATCGGGCCACAGCCGAGCCTTGTGCAACACCAAGGTTGGATGGTCCAATGGTTGAATATGCTCTCTTCGGCAGGACTCAGGTTCATGGGGGCTCACAGAAGGTTTCTGGGTGGCTAGCCTCCCATGGCACCAGGAATGTATTGTTGGTCTCCGGCTGCTTCAGTCCTTTTGATCCATTCTGGTGGTGCGATGCTCCTTAGGTGTTTCTGGGTCATGAGTACGATTACCTTCTTACACTTGGGCGACAGGGAGCAATATCTTGCTTGAGGCGATATCTTGAGTGAGGAGGACTGGAGGGACTTTGTGGCCACTTGCGGTTATCTTTTGGTAGGTGCACTTGTTAGCCATGAGGACATCAATGCCAAGCAGCCGGTGACAGGTGACTGTACGGTCGCAGTGTGAAGCGTGGGGCTTTACTTCTGACCAGGTTCCTCACTCTGAGGTGGCTTCATGACACATGTCTCATTTTTGTGCCACATGTATATCTTGCTTGTCGGATTCGGTTCTTAGGACTGTGTCTTTTCTTTTCTGCGGACCTGTCTCAGGTCTGTCCTGTTGAATAGGGCATGCTTCTCCTCCTTGTAGACCTGCTAGATAAATAAGGCACACGGACACAGTGACTATGAAGCTGGAACTGGCCCAGGGCACGTGCGCCCGGCCCCATTTATTGGCTTGGTCACCTGACCGGTGACTCCTGTGATGGGTGGGTGTGAATTGTGGTTACAGTTCAAGGCCGAACACTAGAACATGTCCAGCAGGTCACCACAGGCCTGGTGCCACACCACCTGATGCACCAATGGCAGCAAATTCACTAGACGATCATGATCTGAAAGGAAAGGAAAGCCAGTACCATGTGGCCTTGGAGACTCAATCTGCATTGCTGCGATTTCCGTGTGTCACGGAGAGATGACTCTTGCAAATCGTCAATTTCTGATGTTGCGGCAGTTGTGCGTCCAGTCATTGTGCGGGCAGTGCGACGGGGACCACGGTGCACAATCTTCAGAGACATGCCCTTGTTTGTCCTGCCTTCCTAGCCACTGTCCGAGCGATCACTGTTACACTCTTCCTGGGACATGAAGAATCAAGTGAACAATGTCACCCAACCTACACCCACCAATTAATTCATTGACACTATAATAGAGGGCGCTCCACCCTGCACTCTCTACACAAAATACACCCTTTTCCCAGATTAGTGTGAATTCTGTGCCAAGTAGAAAGCATACCATACACAGGTGTATTTATTATGTAAAGGTCTGACACCTGCACCTGTCATTTGACTAATCTGTTACATTCTGTTTTGTTGGGTGCTGTCTGTGCCTGGTCAGTTTTTGAGGTTCATTTCCAAGTGTGTGTTTGATTGGCAGCCCAAAGTGTCAAAAAAATGTACAGTATTTGGTGATAAATATAAGTTTTGAGAGCAAACCTTTTCTACATTTTGGAAGTTCTCCTTTCTATGTCCTTAATCCAGAGTGGTGAACCCCACTCCGTTTATTAACCAGTCTATCGCTGCACAGGGAGATGCTGCACTCTTACAGTAGTCAGTCACACTCTCCACCGTAACCATTGCCACTTTAGACAGCAGTCAACATGCCACACTGTTCTTCTCACTCTGTACTCCGAACAGTGACCGCTGTACTATAGTCAGCCTGATCCCCAATAGTAACAAACCTCACACCACGCAATGGTCAATCCCACTACATACAGTGATCAGTCTCATTCTGTGCCAGTGCTATCTATTACAGGGATAACTGCTACTCCACACAGTAGCCAGTTTCACTGTGAAGACTGGCCAGTCCCACATGCAGTGCACTATATTCTAGCCACCTCCTAGTCCTTAACCAAACCACAAACAGACAAGCACAGGCATGCGTGCACAAACACACATGCAGGTCCAAGCATGGACAGGTTGTCTGTTTCTTCTTTGCTCTTATAACAGCACTCTATGATGCACATAGCCCTGGAATCTGCGGCCATGCAAATTCATCATGAGATACGATTCCAGTGGAGCAAGCAGATGACCGGACGACCTCCAAGTTTTGGTAACGATTGTGAATTGATTTGCTCCATTGACTCCGTGAATTGGTGCAGTTTGAAGAGGTGGGTGCTGGTAAACTCTGCTATGCGGCGGGTGGTGGAGTTTTTGCCGAACTCCATGCTCCAGTCAGAGCGCGGGTCAACAAAACTCCTCGAACTCCGCTGTCAGATCGGAGTTTACCACCCGCACTTAATGATGGGTGTGCGTAATACGTTTTTGGATGAGCCTTGACTCTACTCATAAATCTTCTCAAACCAATGAGCATAAACTCCTTCCTATGAGTCTCACAAGATCATAAAATTTTGTTTAGATAAGAATTTACCTTCTAATTATCTGATTATTTATCACAGCTTTATCTCAAAAGCACAACCAAAAATATGCATTCCTACTAATAGAGTGTATTGAGAACTCATCTACTCGATTTTACTATTCACAGTCCCGCAATGATCATAAAAATTTGTTAAAAATAATATGCATTTATTTTCTTCACAGTAGTTATCCCTTAAACACCTCCTTTCTAAACTTAGAGGGTCAGAGTGGCGGGGGTAGCATATACGTATGGTAATTAAATATTACTTTTTGCGCTAGAAATTCTTGCAGAAATTCACACAAAAAAACAAAGGTCAAAGTAATGTTATAGTTGGGTGTGATAAAAAGATCTGTTAGTTTTTTTAAAACAACCTTAGAAATTCACTGAAAAAAATGGTTAGGTGAATTTGTCTGTGACAACATTAATGTCTTGAAATAAATAGAAATTAATGATATCTATAGTTGCGAAGCCTTTGCAAAAAAGATGAACTCATGCAGGGAAATTCACAGCCCTGATTGGTTGACAACACTTCAACCAGTAAGTGCAGGCAGCCATCTTGGGACTCAGCTTCACTGAGCCCCCCCAAAAAGCAAAAATAAAGAAAAGGAGGCAGGGTAGGAATATACTGACCCCGAGCCATGGTCTTGGGGTATAAAAAGCTCAAAAAAGCATTTTTTAAATATTTTTACTGTGAGGTCATGACGAATTCATTAATTTGCTGTAAATCTTTTTTAAAACACAACCAAAGGCTCCCGTGCTTGTGTTTGAAAAAGCCCTGGTGGGCCAAGTCCCGGGGGCATATGTAATAGTATGGGTGACCGCCACCTTCCTTGGGCAATGAACTATAGAATGCAGGGGGCACACAAGGCCCCCACTGCCCGGGGACCACCACCCCCACAGCAAATAATTATAGAAATGCAAGGGGCTAGGGAGGGCCCCCACAGCCTGGGGACCGCCACCCCCCAGAGCAAATAATTATAGAAATGTGGGGCCCGCGTGGTCCCCCCTCAGCTCAAATATTATAATGGACCCCCGACCCCAGCCCAGGAACCACCACCTCACCGGGGCAAATTCTAAAAGAAGGATGGTGGCCATGCAGTCCCACTCCTGGGGCCAAAGATGGCCCTAGGGACTGCCACCCACCAGGGCCACCTCTTGGTGTGTCCCTTGGTGCCCACCCCTAGGACATAGCTGTTTGCTATGGCTTGGCAGGAGGTTTACCACTCCTGCAAAGCCATAGCAAACTGTATCCACTTTGAGCAAGCAAGAGCATTTGCTCTTGCTTGCTCATTGAGAAGCATAATTGCTTTGACAGAGAGGGACCTGCATGTTAGCACCTCCCTCTCTGTCAAAGCAATGCTGGCTCCCTCAGGAGGTGGGGAGCTGCCAGGAACCACAGGGCCCTTCAGGCTCCCCTCGTGGGTCCCAGGCCCCCGCGGTCCCCAACACATCTAAGCAGGTGCCCTGAGCAAGACCAGGGCACCCAAACTAGAGGCCAGGCCCCGTGGGATAGGGTCCCGAGGGCCAAAATCAGCCCGTAAAGGGGCTGGTCTTCCCTTTCATTATTATTTTTTCTTAAAAAGGCCAAGCCCATGGGGATGGGGTCCTTGGGGCCAAAATACGCCTGGGGAAGGGGGGCCACATGGCCCCCTCCCGTAACAAAGGCAGGATCGATCTCCTGGTGCACTGCTGGTAGGGGATAAAGTCCCCTTGGCTGCTGAGGGTCCTTGGAGATGAACAACCACTCCTGTTACCTCCAGTGAGTCCCACACAGCGGTATTGCTAAGAGGTCTTTGGAGGCCACACCCCCTTTCTCCACCACTCTGCAAACCGCCTCCTGGTGCATTACTGGTTCGAGGATAAAGTCTCTTGGATGGTGAGAGACCTTGGGCGCCAAGAAGCTCTCCTGGTACCTTAAGTAAGTCCAACACAGCGGAATTCTTGAAAGCTGGTAGGAGTGCCACCCCCTTTCTCCACCACTCTGCAAACATGACTACTACCTAAAAAAAACATAAAAATTCACACACAAAACAAAGGTTACAGGGGCATTATAGTTAGGGATTTACATTAAAAAAATCTTAGAAATTCGCTTAAAAAAAACCAAGGTTACAGGGACGTTATAGTTAGAAAATAGAATAAAAAATACTTAGAAATTCACTGAAGAAAACAAAGGTTACAGCATCGTCATAGTTAGGTTCAGGGTTCACTCTTACAAAACCAGTGAAATTCAGCAGTTATTATTAGCTGAACGAACTATAACTCGCACCCCGCAATGCACTGCTTATGACCTCACATATTACATCACTCATGACATGGTGGGTAACATCAATGATGACATGACTGGTGGCATCTCAAATGACATCACTGATGGCATCATCCACAGAATCACTGACACACCTACTCACACCCCATAGAACCTTTCATACACCCACTCCCACTCTCACACAACCATTCATGAACCCATTCACCGACCCATACCAGTACTTATACACCCACTCACTGTTTCATAGATCTACACACACATCCACTCAAACACCCATACAGCTACCTATACACCCACTCACTCACTAATACAGCCACTGACATATTCACTCATACACCCACATAGCCACTCACACACTGAGTCAGTCACCCACAGAGCTACTCACACACCTACTGACTCACCCATGTAGTCAATCACACAGCTACATACTCACCCATACAGATATATACACACCCACTCACTTACTCATACCAATACTAACACATACTCACTCACCTATACAGTCACTGACCCAAGCACATACTCCCCTTACAGCCACTCTCACATTCACTCACTCACCCATACAGTCACTTATATATTCCATCACTCACCTTTACTACCTTTCACATAACTAGTTACTCACCCATATACCACTGACACATCTACTCACTCACCCACACAACCATACACAAACTCATACAGCTCCTCAGACACACACTCACTAACCCATACAGCCACTTACTCACCCACTCACTCATCCATACAGGCAGTCACACACCTTCTCACCCACCCAGACAGATATCCAGACACCTATACACGTACTCAGACAACCAATCACTCACCCATACAGCCACTTATGTACCCACTCACACACCCATACAGCCACTGAGACACCTACTGACAGAATGATACAGATATTCACACAACCAGTCACTCACCCATACATTTACTGATACACCTAATCGCTCACTTATACAGTCGGTCATGCACCCACTGAATCATCCATACAGGCACTCATACACCCACTGATTCACCAATACACCTTGGTATACATATATTTAACACTCATAAACGTTTTAAAAACACTCACAGTCACTGGATGATGTTATCAGTGATGTGATTTGAGATGTCATCAGTAATGTCACTGACCATGTCATGAGTGATGTTATATTGAGGTTATAGGCAGCGCATTGCGGAGGCAATAACTGATTAATTTCAAACCTGAGCCTAACTATTTCATTCCCGTAACCTTTGTTTTTTCAGTGAATATATATATATATATATATATATATATGTGTGTGTGTGTGTTTTTAATGTACTACTTTCCCACCATATACCCCTGCAAACCTAGGAGCCTGCTCCTTAAATATAACTAAAAACAAGTAAATATTCCATAATTAACATATTTAAAATCAATTAAATAATGAAACATTATTATTTAATTGTTAATAAATTAATACTTAATTACCTTCCCAGCCTAGACCCCTACAAACCTAGCATCCTGCAACTAAAATATAAATAAAATAAATTGGTATTCCACATTTCACATCATCGAAACACAATTAAATAATTAATTAACAGTTATTATTAAATTATTCCTTAATTATTACTTAATTAACTTCCCACCCTATACCCCTACTAGCCCATCAACCCACTACAACACTATACATTACTAATAATCCTTTAATAAAAACATTCTTAATCACTTAAAATTATAAACAAAAACTTAAAAAAAAAACATTTATATAAACAATAGTAACACATAATATTAATATATCAACAAAAAACATTACAATAATTAAAAAATGATATTTTTGACAACTACATTATTGAAATCCATAATAAAACCATTGATACTGTTTAAAACGATACTACTCACCTCAAAAAATGATATTCTTGTCAATGATATTACTGCATCACAATAGAACTACTCCAACAAGTACTTTAGTATTCCTGACCATAATGTTCTCCCTCTCCCTGACTGTGAGCGAGGTGGACAACTTGTTCCGTAAAAGTTTGGGGTACGACTAACTGCTCCACATCCTTTTCCCCATGATGTGTTGTCCTGTATAACAACCCAACATGAATAACATAGGTATGACAGACAACATACATTCGGTTTTCTGTTGTGTACACAGTTCTCTGTTGTGTGTTGGCATACAGGTCACAAGACTATATTAATTTAAAACATTTCACAGTTTCAATATCTATGTCGTTTTTAGCCCGTCGACCCAGTAGATCCATCTACTCAGTGTCATCTAATTGATCAGAGGTCGTACATTAGTTCAGATATTTTTGCCGACGTATCGTTGTGTATAGTTCTTATAGTTCATACCGTATGAGCTGTGAAACAGTTGTTAAAGTTGATACAACGTTAAAACAATATTGCAACATTAACAGCAGCCATATTGTGGACCAACACAGTCCCCTCGCTTCTATTAAGTGTTTCCCCCTCTCGAGCACCTCAATTGGAAATATCCCTCCAGTTATATTTCTTCGCATTTTTAGCCATCTCATCTTTGTCCCCTGTTATGTGTGTATATGTGGAACCCTACGGTATGGTCTGCACAGGGTATCGATCTCCGGTCATTATTCCTGTCTCTCCTGTTCGGATTGACTCTCCATATTGTCCCCATCCCCGTTTTGTAAGCTGTGGTATAGTCCCTCCCATCTATCTGCTATGGGTTCCCTTCGTAGTCCCAGTGTTTCTTCCCTCCGGATTGCAATTCCCTCTGCCTTGGCCCATGCTAGTAGGGAGTATCGCCAGGCCTGTATGTGCGGTGCGTCCCTTGCTTTCCAGCGTTTAGTCAAAAGCCGTTTAGCTACAACGAGTCCCAGATCGAGGAACCGGGATGTAACTTTTGTGGCTGGGGTTCTCCTGAAGTGGTGGAGCAGGGCTACAGTCCATTCAGGGGGTAAGTCGCGGCCTGTACATTGTTGTAGGGTGTCCCTGATTTCGCGCCAATATGTGTGTATGCTGGGGCAGCTCCACAGCATATGTATCAATCCTGCCCCCAGTGCATCGCATCTAGGGCACGCTGCATCGTTTCGGTTGAAGTATTTATTTATCAGCTCAGGTGTGAGGTACGCTCTATGGACAATGAATAGTTGTATTTGTCTGAATCTCATATTCCTGGGTATGCACACTGGGCTTCTGAGGATCTTCTCCCATTCCTTATCTTCTAGTTGTCGCCCCAAATCCAGTTCCCACTTTCGGCGGAGCGGATCTAGGCTGATCGCTACGTGTATTCGGAGTGATGATGCAAACCAACGAACCAGGTGTCTTCCCCGCCCCATAACATGAAGATATTGTATTGTGAGGTGCTGCTGCGGTTCCTCGGTTATGTCCCCCCAGCTAGCTACTAACGTCGCCAGTAATGAGCGGTGCATGAGGAACTGCCCTGGCGGCAACCCTTCCTCCGTCACCAAAGATTCATATGGTATTAGCGCCCCGTCTCTGTACAAGTCCCCCAAGGTCTGTACCTCCGCTGCCCCCCACTCTGCTAGGGCATTGGCGGAGAGCACCCCCAGCCCGCTAGGGAGCCCTCCAAGGGTATTGCAGGCGCATACGGGATAATGTGCCTAGTAAGATATAAACACCTGCGGTAGCACCTGTATGCCACTGCCAACAGCAGCGGCTTCGGCCTTTTTTGTCGGGCAGCAGGGTGGAAGAGGTTACTTATTTGTTCCAATGTGTGCGGCGGTAGTGTGGTCGCCGTGTCATCTCTGTCCCTGTCAGCGAGCCATCTGGCAATCCACTGTAGTTGAGCAGCGAGATAGTAGTGCTCGAAACAGGGCACCGCCAGGCCTCCCTTGTCGTTCGGTAGGCACAGCTTTGCCAGTGCTACTCTGTGTCGCGCAGCCCCCCATATAAAATCTCTGAGCGTTTTAGTGAACGCAGTGAAGAAGGCAGCCGGTACGTAGAGGGGCAGGTTTACAAAATAGTACAAAAGTCTGGGAAGGATCACCATCTTGGTCAGGGCTACTCTGCCTGTTACCGTCAATGGGAGCGTCCCCCAGAACTTCATTTGCGACCGGACCGCCGTCACTGCTCTCCCCAAATTACCATCTAGCAGGTCTTGTGATTGGCAATATACCTGGATCCCCAGGTAGCGGAAGGTGTCCTCTTGCCACTTTATCCTCACGCCGTCTAGCTCGTAATCTGGATCGTGTAGTCCTTCCCGGAACGCGAAGAGACAGGATTTATCTACATTGACGCGGAGCCCCGAAATGTCTGCGAATTCCTGTAGGATGTCCGCCAGTTGCGGCGGTATGTTATATACGTCTCGTATATAAACCAGTAGGTCGTCCGCATAGAGGGATACATGGTGCACCGCATCTCCCAGAGGTATACCCTCCCCCACCATGGCTCGCAGTCTCATCGCCAACGGTTCCATGGCCAGCGCAAACAGTAAGGGCGACAGGGGGCAACCCTGTCTGGTACCCCTGCACACTGGCACAGCATCGGAGACATACGGCCCCAGTCGTACACGGACCACAGGAGATCTGTAGAGCAGGTCGACCATCCGGAGGAAGTCAGGGCCCAGTTCGTATTGGAGGAGAACCCCCGCCAGGTATCCCCATTCAAGGCTATCAAATGCCTTTTCCAGGTCCAGCACTAGGCATCCGGCCCTGGGCCAGTTCCGCTCGCTATCTGTGGCCACTCTGAAGAACCGTCTAAGGTTTAGCGACGTGGACCGGTTGGGGACAAAACCATTTTGATCAGGGTGCACCAATGTCGGGACCACTGGTGCCAAGCGTTCCGCCAGGATTTTGGCGAGGATTTTACAATCCACGTTAAGCAGCGCCAGGGGTCTATACGATCCTAGGGATGTGGGGTCACGGCCCGGTTTTAACAGGGACACCAGATACGCTTCTCGCATTGAGGGAGGCAGCGCGCATTCCTCCAACGCTTGGGTGTACAATTTATGCAGGGGCTGCACCAAGGACTCGCGGTAGGCTTTGTAGTATTCGGCCGGTAGTCCGTCTGGGCCTGGTGTTTTCCCGGATGCCATCTTTCCTATCGCGTCTCCAATCTCCTCTAGTGTAAGAGGGTCATTAAGTGCGCCCTGTTCGGTAGCTGTGACCACGGGCAACTGGGTCGATTCTAGGAACCTCTCCAGGTCGGTACCGGAGCACTGTCCTCGGGAGCGGTACAATTGCGTATAGTGGGCCGTCATTGCCTTGTGTATTTCGCTTTGTGTGTGTACTAAGGTGTCATCCGGCAGTCGTATGGCGCTAATTGGTATCCGCTTCTCCTCCTGGGCTAACAGCCAAGCAAGCAAACGACCCGCCCGGTCCGCCGAGGAGTGAGTGCGTGCCGTGTGAGCCGTATAATTGTGACATCGCAGCCGTTCCAACAGTTCCGCATGTTGGGTGCGTATCTCCGCTAGTTGAGGTGGGCACTCACCCCCTTCCACCGTCCCGCCCTCGCACTGCAGCAGCTGTGTTTCTAGACAGGCAAGAGAGAGCGACAGCTGTCTGCGTATATTCCATGTGGCCCCTAGGCAGTGTCCGCGAACTATTACCTTAAGAGCATCCCACTCCACGAGAGGACTGCTCGCCGTATCTTCGTTGAGTTCTAGATATGTGAGTATAGCCGTCTGTAGTGTGCTGGCCCCACGTGTACAGCATACAAAGTAGACGTAGCCGAGTTGTAGTTGATGTAGTTTATTATGTCCATAGGTAGAGGTTATAGGAAGGTACAACAAGCCCCACCAGGAGCAGCCTCTCTGCTGCTCAGCCCATCTTCAACTGTCATTCAACCATCCACACAAGCACCCAGGCATTCCACTCACACTAACATTCTACACGGAACACTCACACTGGCTGAGCAGCATAGAGCAGGGTGAAAGGGAACATATAAACATTGCATGAGGATACTACATATCCTATCCCTTTTATACTGAACAATAAAAAGAACCAAACTAAAATTGAAAACAACTATACACAATAATGTACACAAGAAGTAAACCATCCATTAACCCAGGGATGCAAGAAATGACACATCACGAGTGGGAAAACGGAAGTACAAAGAAAGAAAGAAGAATGGAAGAATAGAAATGCACATGCACTATACCCATCCTCTTCCTTTAATAGTAAACAAATAAAGTATATAGCATAATAAGAGCTCACACACACACAAGTGAGCAAGACATGTAACGAGTAAAGAGAAAAACAAAAATAGCATGGGACTGACACCCAAAATTTAACAAATGACGTTGCATGGGACTTACACCCAAGAACTTTGTGCAGCAGAAAGCAGCACAGTGTGACAAACGCACACAATACGTCGACACAACAGAAGCGACGCAAATGCACTGAGGGAAGCGCAGGGCGACTTATACACCACAAACATAACAAGACGTTCAAAGGTGTAACTGGGACTGACACCCAAACACAGACATCCAGACGAAAGGATGTACATCAAACCCCTTGTAAGGAATGACATAAGCCCAAAAACATGGAGCATAACTACTAATGTCACATGGGACTAATACCCAAGGACAGTACTGTGTGGCACATGCACACAAGGTACAGAGAGCAAAAACTAGGAAATGGGACTAACACCCATACCATGCCAAAAGTAACAATCCGTAAAGAAGAGAAATGGGACTCGAACCCACTCCCATCCCAAAGACAGGGATAAAACATAATAATATGTGTGAACCTGAGACATGGGACTAAAACCCACTCCCATCCCCTTGGTCGGGATTCTACATTTGTAAACCAAACATACGTGAAAAGGAGAAATGGGACTAGGACCCACTCCTATCCCTTACGTAGGGATAACAATGTCTGAAGTACAGGGACATGGAACTGAAAACCCACCCCTAACCCTTGGGCAGGGATAACTATGTCTGTACGAACTAAACATATAAGTCATTGGAAAAACACAATACTTTTTTTTTAACGTGTGTAACCATATGCGTTTTGTATGAACTAAAAGCTAAAAACATACATATATATGCTAAAAGTGAGTTCTAAAACACTAAAATAAGCTCTGTAAGAATAACATTCCCCAAAAGAATAAAAATGTCAGATTTGCCTATATTGAACTCCATGTACAAAGACAATGTAAAAGTATTAGGAATCAATTAACCAGCGACTGAGAAAAAAAAAATGTGCGAAAATGTCACTAGATGGCAGCATAACACTGGCAGCATAACACAGAAAAATCACCTCCAATACCTTCTCCTTACGAAAAACGAGACACCGATGTCTATTTTTAAACTCCTCTGTGCTCATATAAAACTTCCCAGTATGATTCTTTATGTTTGAGTTGCTTAAAATCCGTGCGGTTTATCGATACTTCAATGAAAAGTCCAGAAACCAAGAGAGCACAAAGACTCCGGAGATGAAAATGCGAAAGATTTTAAAAAGTACCTTGAAATAAACACTGCTTCAAAGGACGATTTAGCTTCTAACAGTCTTTACATAGCGACGCTGGTGCTGGCATCCTTCAACCTTAAAACTTTATTCTGCGCACACAACGTGGTTGGCATTGTAACCTCCTATGCCCTTAATAAACTGTATGGAGTTGCAGGAGCTTCCAGCCACAAGATGGCGTCACGTTGAAGACGTCCTACCGGGTGGCTCCCGGTACGTCTGTGCGTGCAGCGCTGAGACAGCAGAACTCCGTGAACGAAGAGGAATTCAGGTAAGAATCCACACGGCCTGGGAACTGCGCGTGGACATTGAACAGCGCGCACCTACATATTCAAAAGTCTAACTGATTTTAAACCGTCAAAAGTCCCAGGGGCAGCCAGCCAGAGTCCAAACCAAATATATTGGAAAAAAAACACTTACATTTGCGCATAACACTGATGTATAGGGATCGCCACTGAGCACCCAAAGACTGAATGGCAGCTCCTCTCCTCTCATGCCACACGCGCTGATTTGATTAATTTTCTTAAAAATAATGCCATAGTTCAACGTGGAGAGCTCCACAAATCCTGCGCTTACACGGAGTTACCAGGATTAGGAAGACCTTCCAAACCCACGCATCCTCTTTGCTTGAACGCTGACATGGATGAATTACTTTTAAAAATAAAACCCTCCACTGTCCAGAATAAATCCACTCCGCACTGGAGGCAGAAACTTAGACAGCAACAGATTACCTTTCTTCCTGATGCACTGTAGACGTTAGATATGGCACTTTTAGACATTTCTTATGTTCAAAATGTCCAGCAAGATGTAAGCAGACTTTCTTTTCGTTTTTTTTTTAAAAATGTTGTAGATGATAAGATAACACACAATGGGCAGCGTCCTTGAAATGACAAAAACAGCTTACTGTACTTTCAAGGTCACTCTGCGCAGCATCCACTCTGTGACTTGTAGTAGTAGCTTGTTTAGACGGTGAACAGCACACTTTCTGCCCTGTTGATGCCTGTAGTAGAGTAGGTTCTCCAGCATGATGTAGGCTGCCTTGATCAATCCTTTCCAGGTGATGAAATAACGTACATTAGAGCACAGCACGCCTGGGCTGTCCGGTGTGGTGGACACTGGTGGGGCAAAGATGTGCGCTTGACTGGTTTCTTTTCCTTATGTTTCCTGAATTTTGTTGCTCTTCATCATTACTTGTAGTAGGTCCTTTCCTACACGTTGTCTTGTTGTACTCCACATCCTTAGTTGGCTCCAACTACCTTCTTTGCGTGAGATTAGCTCCAGATCGTCGCCATAAATATGTAGTGGGTTGGCCCCACGTGTACAGCATACAAAGTAGACGTAGCCGAGTTGTAGTTGATGTAGTTTATTATGTCCATAGGTAGAGGTTATAGGAAGGTACAACAAGCCCCACCAGGAGCAGCCTCTCTGCTGCTCAGCCCATCTTCAACTGTCATTCAACCATCCACACAAGCACCCAGGCATTCCACTCACACTAGCATTCTACACGGAACACTCACACTGGCTGAGCAGCATAGAGCAGGGTGAAAGGGAACATATAAACATTGCATGAGGATACTACACCGTCCCTAGTGAGGCGCGAAATTCTGGGTCTTCTAGCGCGGCTACTTGAAGCCGCCATGTGGGTATAGGGGGCCGGTCGGCTTTCCAACCTAGTTGGATCCTTAGTGGATTATGATCTGAGTGTGTCCGCCCCATGTATTCTGCCTGCATGACTAGTGGGAGTAAGGACTGGGACCCCACCACCCTGTCCAACCGCACATGAAGATCATGTACCGCCGAGTAATGAGAGTATATGCGCGTGTCAGGGTGTAAAACGCGCCATATATCCAACAGTGCCCAGTGTGCTAGCCAGTCGGTGAGTGTTTGCGCATTGGAGGTAGCAGGCGTCTTGTGGAGGGGAGGGTAAGACCTATCTAGGTTCACGTTGAGTACCGAATTAAAGTCTCCTCCCAATAGCCATGGGATCCCAGTATATGGAGTCAGGGCCAGTGACAATCTTGTCAAGAAGGATGTCTGATCGACGTTCGGGGCATATATCGACCCTATCAGTATTGGTTGACCATTTAGTGTCCCCTGAACCAGAGTATACCTTCCTTCCTGGTCAATTACTGTGTCGTCGCTGACAAAAGGGACCCCCGCCTTCACCCAGACCAGTGTGCCTCTCGCATGCGCGGAATAGGTTGTGCCATATATCTGCCCTCTCCAGCGTCTACGGAGCCTCTCAAGTTCTGTCTGTGTCATATGTGTTTCTTGCAATAGGGCTATGTGGGAGGAGTGTCTTTGGAGGTATGCAAATATGGAGTATCGCCTCGAGGGCGTGTGCATACCCCGTATGTTCCACGTAACTACGTTAGCTGTTGTCATCGCTAGGGCGGTAGGGTCGTCGCATCAACCAGCATATGATATTTGTCAGCGTGTCTCGGACTGGGGTGTAAAAAAGTGTGTCGGTCAGCTGCAACCAGACCTGTGGGTCAACTTTAAACATTTAACTCGTGGGGCGAACTTCACAAGGAAGTCCGTCCAAACTTAGCACTACTTAACAAGTATGAACTATTACTATATACTGCCTGGTGGGGTCGTGTATTTGAACAGTGTAGCAGTTTGATTACCCCCCTTTGCTGCATATAGTGAGAACGCCATCCAATTAATTGCTCGGGGTAACGTGTTGAGTCCGCCCTAGGCGTGGGCCTGGGCCTCCTCCCCCCCTGGTCCGATTGTGGCGCTACAGGAGCCTCCGCAGCGCGGTCACACATATTATTTGTTACCTTCTGGGTAGTCATCTATAAATGTCTGCTGACCTCCAGCACTCAGCGGCCTCCCCCCTCCCCCAGCGCCCCACAGAGACAGTTCAGTTCATAAGCCTCATTGTACTTGCGTGGGCACCCCTCAGCGTTTTCCAGCTTCCCATCAGATGATCCCATCAGCGGTCTGTGGGGTTACCACTGGCAGGCCAGCATCGTCTGATATCACGGTGGAGGGCGATGACGCCCCGCTGGCCACCGAGGAGTCTCGTCTGCTTGCTTCCAGATGCTCTTTACCATGTGGCGTTCCGAGTGTCGCAACCGCTTCCAGTACCTCCCGTCTCTCCATTCTGCTTCTCTCAGGGCTTGGGGCCGCCGCTCCCGGTTTAGCGTAGCGTGGTGTTCCGCGTCGTCCCCGTCGTCGCGGCCTTCTGTTTGTGGGTCCTTCGCCGTCTGATCCCGCTGGTCTTTTTCCCGTCCATAGGCCCGACCCTTCGAGCCAATCCCATGCCTCTGCGGGGGTGTCAAAGAATCGGGTCTCTCCACGTGCAACCACTCTCAGCCGAGCTGGGAAGAGAAGGGAGTATGGTAGCTCCAGTGCTCGTAGTTGGCGCTTTACTGCCATGTAGTTGCTTCTGCGACGCTGTACCTGGGATGTATAATCGGGGAACATCATGACTCTGGTGCCGTTTACTTTGAGATCCTCCAACTTTCTGGTTTCACGTAACACCGCATCCCGGTCTCGGTAGTTGAGGAGTCTAAAGAGGAGTGGGCGAGGCCTAGCGCCCGGTTGTGGTCTCTGTGTTGGCACCCGATGTGCCCTCTCCACAACAAACTGCTGTGACAGTGTTCCTGGGGGCATCAGTCCCCTCAGCCAGGTCTCAACATGCTGCTCCGGGTTCCTCCCTTCCTCGCCCTCCGGCAGGCCCACCACGCGGATATTGTTGCGTCGGGAGCGTCCCTCCGCATCTTCGATTCTATCTTCCAAGGCATGCATGCGATCCATCATGTCTTGCAGCACCGCAGCATGGCTATGGGTGACTGGTTGGAGTTCTCTGATTGCCTGTTCGTGAGTGGCCACCGTTTCCGTCAGCTTCCGGTGGTCCGCGTGTAGGAGCGTGAAGTCAGATGTCACTTTATCTATTCGGGATTCCAGGGATGTCCTGGTGTTGTCGAGCGCCGTCCCGATTCTTTCTACTGCGGCGAGCACCGTGTCTAACTTGGCGGCCATCGCCGCGGTCGTTGGCTCCGTCACACCGTCTTAGCGTATCCTGTCGGCTTCCATCCCCCCTGTTCGTAGTGGCCCCTGATGGATTTTCGCCCGCATTCGGCCCATCACAAGCTGTTGCGCCGTTAGCATCCGCCTTCGGATCAATGCTGTCTAATCTTCTTCGGGCGGAACCGTTATTCCTTGAGCCCCAGCGGTATATCACCCCACGGTTTACAGAGGTTTACCCAGCCTCGTCGTCAGGCTGCAGTCGCTGTTCTTCGGGTGACCACCACGCAGTTAGCCGCGATGAGTTTCCACTCCCTTGCAGCCCCCGCGTAGGCGCCCAGTTTCAGTGATTCAACCCAGAAGTGGCATCCTGTGTCAGTTCCTGGGACTGGCTGTCTGTGTCTTCTCTAGGGCACCTCGGATGTCCTCAGATGCTCTCTAGTTCCCCCGCTGGCAATGCTCGACGGAGAGCTGGTCTGCAGGTCTTCCCCTCATCAGGCGCCCATTTCACTATCTGTGGGGTGACGCGCCCTCTGTCATCCAGTGTGCATTCACTGTATGCTGCACAGTCTCTCACGGTGTCAGCATCCCGGTCTTCTGCCACACTATCTTCTCCCCGCGGCGCAAGAGAGGGGGGGGTAACCTGTCCCCGGAGTCCTTATGCTCCTCGCTGCTCGTTTCTCAACAGCGACGCGGTGATCCGTTTTGCGCCTTCCAAGCGTGGCGGGGCTTTGATCAGCGTCCAGGCCCCTCAGTGTTCATATCGGCCCTAGAGCCGCTCCACAACCTGGCCGTCTCCCAGCACCAACAGGGGTCAGCGGGCGGCAGGGCGCCCGGTGGGCCTTACCTCGCGGCTCCCCTCCACGGGTCCAGCGCTAGTCCGGGTAGCCGCAGGTGACTCGCGCAGCAGGCTCGCCTTCCGTGCGCGCTTCCCCAGTCCAGCGCAATCGGAGCTCAGCTAGGCCCAGCCTCCGCCGTCTCCCGGGGGGCCCCCGAGCCGGTCACAACGTAGTCCGCACCGCCGTCTCTTGCCGGGTCGCAGCGCAATCTCACCGTAGGTAGGGCAGTCGCGTAGCAAGCTGGGGTATCGTGTCTGGTGCCAGCTATCTAGTCAGCACCGCCGTCCCAGTGGTAGGAGGCCTCCTCACGTCCACGCCTGTCGCATCCCATTGTCGGCCACTTCAGGCAGGGCCCAGTAGGCGGCGGACGCCGCGCGATTCCCTGACAGCGGCCCCCGTTCGCAGCTGTACCTGGGGGTATGACAGCAGGGGGTCCGATCTTCGCCTCAATCCGCTAGCGCTGCCGCGATCGCACTCCGCGGGTTTGTTCATGTGCGTGCGACCTCCGTCGCCCGATCGGGTCCGGATTCCGCCCGGGTGCAGCGCGGCAGTAGGCGGGCCGCACTTCGCCTCTCAGCCGTTACGGAAGTCGGAGGTACGAACACAGTGATTTTCGTGTTCCCTCCGTCGCGGTGTCACCTCGCCGTCTCGGACCCTCAATATAGCTCCGAGGATGGCGCTCGTCAGGAGAAATGTGGCGGATAACCAGGGGTTATATGCCGGAGCGCTACAGACTCGCGTCCGCCATGTTGGCTGGTTAGTCACGCCCCCCGGCATAGAAGCACTTTTTATGCCACTAAAATGCAGAAGTAATTAGACTGAAGATGCAATCTGAATGACTGTGCAGTATGTACTCCACTTTATTAATGATTACGAATGAGAAAGTGAGGTCTGAAAGAGTATTGGAAGAGTCTGCTTCCATTTTGAATGGAAAGCTGAATTGTGTGACCATTGGAGAAAACCAACCACGAATGATCTCGACCCCTCAATCTTCTGATCCGATGTCAGACACCTTAAACATTAGACCCGCGGTCACCCGTGCTCTTTGGGTAATTTTTATAATGTAGGTGGTATGCATGGATGGAGAACATATTATTGAAAGTTATTTAGGTTTACATCCCATAGTGTTTTATCAGCTCTTTTCGATGAGAGCACTTTTTTGGAATCTATTTAAGGAGAATTTCACGAGTACGATAAGCTTTTGTTTTACTTTTTGTATTTAAACCTCTTTCTTCATTTGTTTAAAGCTCAGTTTTATGCTCTACATAGCTCTGGATGTTTCCAGAAGTGGCGTGAAACTGTTTTGAAAGTAGTACAGACTGCTCCTTCCTGGATATGCTAATTTAAACACTCACATAGGTCATATAAGTTTCATGAATCCTGACTTGACCTATTCAAGTAGCTGAAAGCCTGTGACCACCTCTAGAAACAACATTCACACCAATCCAATTCAAATTAATTTTTCCAAAGGAATATGCTTCAGCCGGGTCAAAAATGCATCTCACAAAGAAAGGCATTTAAAAAGCTACTTTGCAGTTTCAGAACACCAACATGACTCTGAAGTGTACAGAAGTAAAATGGGACCGTTTCAAAGTACCTAATCCCTCATAAGCTTCTGAGAGGAAGCCTGTAATAAATATATCTAGTTTTCTGGAAAAGAAAGATAAGGATATTAGTTTGCACGTCAGATGGGACTTGACCCCACAATCCCTGGCTTAGGAGGCCAGTGCCTTATCCATTAGGCCACTGAGGCACACATGCATGCCTGCTTTCTAAAGGCATTATTTAAATGTATTCAATGGTCAGACACCGGTGTCTCCACACAGGACATTTCTCAGTTCTCTCTATAAGTAAACTTCCCATTTTCATCCTCTTCCATCCACGACTTTAACGCTCTGTTCTATGCTATAATGGAGACTTTGCATTTCTTGCAAGTGGAGAGAAATTGTCGGAGAACCACTTTCGACTCCACACTTCTTCCCTTTAATGCTTTTCTAAATAAACTGGAGTTATCAAGCCGTCCTTGTCCTCAGCAGGACACGGAAACAGCCACCAAGTCTCCTAACTAAGTTCAACCACACTCTGCAACTTAATAGACCAGTGCATTACAAATTAGGCAACTGGGGCAACAGCAAAGGCAGCCAATGTGCCGATCCTTTATAATTCTTCTGCAGTACTTTTCTTTCTCTGAGGCAAAATTAGCACTTTAACTGCACAAATCATACAGATTTTACACATGTAACACTCCATGCACACATACACACACACCATGCTGTTCATCTACACACACTTAAGCTAAAAACCCATTCTGTCATGTCCAAATTCTGGAAACCTATTACCAACCAATCATCTTTATTTCGATCAATTAAGATCATAAAAGACACTTTACAATAAAAAAGACCCATTTCTCTCCATAAATAAATATGAATATTAGCATAACGAATACTATAAGTACAAACAAGTTAAAAAGATCTTAAAAATTGCAATTAGTATGATAAAATACTTTAAAATTTCATTAAAAAATAAATAAATTAAAAATTAAAAAAAAAAAAGGGGTAACTGGCTCAGTAATACAGTTAGCATTTCTAGACATGGCTAATGATCTTAGAGCCCTTAACCTTATGTGACACTAGTGACAAATACACTAGAAACAAAATTTGATTTGTATCACGAATAAGGGGTGAATTATTGAGTTTATAATAAGAAATGCCACCTGCTAACATAAAAACAACCACTTTACTAAGCAATACCCACGTACCCATTAATGCATCATTTAGACCTTTACAAACACTGGTTTGGGTATGCTGTAGTGGTCATACCAATTTCTGCCATTTTGCTTTCCCGAATTGACCATGTACAACTTAAAAATTTTGCAATCGCTATTACACACGGGATACCAGTGTCGGTCAACAGTATTCTCAAGGCAATAGTACTACTCCTCACTCCCATGTTCTTACATAAGGGGCGCAACCATTTTTTACGTGGAGCATGGTATGCCGGACAAACAAATAGAATATGAGAGTAGGTTTCCTCGTGTTCCAGACACAACTTACACATGCTCTCGTTGTCCCTATGCCACTTACATGTAAATGTATTTAGGGGTAATGTGCCTACCCGGAATTGAAAGTATAGACGTCTGTCCCTGGGTTTAGTGATGGCATCCCAATATTGCTCGTATTTGGGACAGTGCTTAAATTCCAAAAATGTACCCGTCAGTGATGAGGGCTCTGAGATAGTAATATTATTACTTATCATCATAGACCAGTATAATCTTTTTATCTCTTTCTTTGGGGGGAATTGCTGGCTCTCTGGCTCATCCCACAAGTGACGCAGACCCATGCTAACCTATTACATATTCAGTGCGTCGTCATAGAAGCACTTTTTATGCCACTAAAATGCAGCAGTAGTTAGACTGAAGATGCAATCTGAATGACTGTGCAGTATGTACATTAGGCCACGCGGTCACCTGTGCTCTTTGTGTGATTTTTATAATATAGGTGGTATGCATGGATGGAGAACATATTATTGAAAGTTATTTAGCTTTACATCCCATAGTGTTTTATCAGCTCTTTTCGATGAAAGCACTTTTTGGGAATCTATATAATGAGAATTTCACGAGTACGATAAGGTTTTGTCTTACTTTTTGTATTTAAACCTCTTTCTTCATTTGTTTAAAGCTCAGTTTTATGCTCTACATAGCTCTGGATGTTTCCAGAAGTGGCGTGAAACTGTTTTGAAAGTAGTACAGACTGCTCCTTCCTGGATATGCTAATTTACACACTCACATAGGTTATATAAGTTTCATGAATCCTGACTTGACATATTCAAGTAGCTGAAAGCCAGTCACCACCTCTAGAAACAACATTCACACCAATTCAATTCAAATAATTTTTTCCAAAGGAATATGCTTCAGCCGGGTCAAAAATGTATCTCACAAAGATAGGAATTTAAAAAGCTACTTTGCAGTTTCAGAACACCAACATGACTCTGAAGTGTACAGAAGTAAAATGGGACCGTTTCAAAGTACCTAATCCCTCATAAGCTTCTGAGAGGAAACCAGTAATAAATATATCTAGTTTTCTGGAAAAGAAAGAGTAAGGACATTAGTTTGCACCTCAGAATTACTTCTGCATTTTAGTGGCATAAAAAAGTGCTTCTATGCCGAAGCACTGAATATGTAATAGGTTTGCAGAATTTTGACATGACAGAATGGGTTTTTAGCTTAAGTGTGTGAAGATGAACTGCATGGTTTGTGTGTATGTGTGCATGGAGTGCTACATGTGTAAAATCTGTATGATTTGTGCCGTTAAAGTGCTAATTTTGCCTCAGAGAAAGAAAAGTACTGCAGAAAAATTATAAATGATCGGCACCTTGGCTGCCTTTGCTGTTGCCCCAGTTGCCTAATTTGTAATGCACTGGTCTATTAAGTTGCAGAGTGTGGTTGAACTTGGTTAGGAGACTTGGTGCCTGTTTCCGTGTCCTGCTGAGGACAAGGACGGCTTGATACCTCCAGTTTATTTAGAAAAGCATTAAGGGAAGAAGTGTGGAGTCGAAAGTGGTTCTCCGACAATTTCTCTCCACTTGCAAGAAATGCAAAGTCTCCATTATAACATAAAACAGAGCGTTAAAGTCGTGGATGGAAGAGGATGAAAATGGGAAGTTTACTTATAGAGAGAACTGAGAAATGTCCTGTGTGCAGACACCGGTGTCTGACCATTGAATACATTTAAATAATGCCTTTAGAAAGCAGGCATACATGTGTACCTCAGTGGCCTAATGGATAAGCCACTGGCCTCCTAAGCCAAGGATTGTGGGTTCAAGTCCCCTCTGAGGTGCAAACTAATATCCTTATCTTTCTTTTCCAGAAAACTAGATATATTTATTACAGGCTTCCTCTCTGAAGCTTATGAGGGATTAGGTACTTTGAAACGGTCCCATTTTACTTCTGTACACTTCAGAGTCATGTTGGTGTTCTGAAACTGCAAAGTAGCTTTTTAAATGCCTATCTTTGTGAGATGCATTTTTGACCTGGCTGAAGCATATTCCTTTGGAAAAATTAATTTGAATTGGATTGGTGTGAATGTTGTTTCTAGAGGTGGTGACAGGCTTTCAGCTACTTGAATAGGTCAAGTCAGGATTCATGAATCTTATATGACCTATGTGAGTGTGTAAATTAGCATATCCAGGAAGGAGCAGTCTGTACTACTTTCAAAACAGTTTCACTCCACTTCTGGAAACATCCAGAGCTATGTAGAGCATAAAACTGAGCTTTAAAGAAATGAAGAAAGAGGTTTAAATACAAAAGTAAAACAAAAGCTTATCGTACTCGTGAAATTCTCATTATATAGATTCCAAAAAAGTGCTCTCATCGAAAGGAGCTGATAAAACACTATGGGATGTTAACCTAAATAACTTTCAATAATATGTTCTCCATCCATGCATACCACCTACATTATGATAATTACCCAAAGAGCACGGGTGACCGCGGGGTCTAATGGTTAAGGCGTCTGACTTCAGATCCGAAGATTGAGGGTTCAAGTCCCTTTGTGGTTGGTTTTGTCCAATGGTCACACATTCAGCTTTCCATTCAAAATGGAAGCAGACTCTTCCAATACTCTTTCAGCCCTCACTTTCTCATTCCTAATCATTAATAAAGTGGAGTACATACTGTACAGTCATTCAGATTGCATCTTCAGTCTAACTACTTCTGCATTTTAGTGGCATAAAAAAGTGCCTCTATGCCGACGCATTGAATATGTAATAGGTTTCCAGAATTTGGACATGACAGAAGGTGTTTTTAGCTTAAGTGTGTGTAGATGAACTGCAAGGTGTGTGTGTAAGTGTGCATGTAGTGCTTCATGTGTAAAATCTGTATGATTTGTGCAGTTAAAGTGCTAATTTTGCCTCAGAGAAAGAAAAGTACTACAGAAGAATTATAAATGATCGGCACATTGGCTGCCTTTGCTGTTGCCCCAGTTGCCTAATTTGTAATGCACTGGTCTATTAAGTTGCAAAGTGTGGTTGAACTTGGTTAGGAGACTTGGTGCCTGTTTCCGTGTCCTGCTGAGGACAAGGACGGCTTGATACCTCCAGTTTATTTAGAAAAGCATTAAGGGAAGAAGTGTGGAGTCGAAAGTGGTTCTCCGACAATTTCTCTCCACTTGCAAGAAATGCAAAGTCTCCATTATAGCATAAAACAGAGCGTTAAAGTCGTGGATGGAAGAGGAAGAAAATGGGAAGTTTACTTATAGAGAGAACTGAGAAATGTCCTGTGTGCAGACACCGGTGTCTGACCATTGAATACATTTAAATAATGCCTCTAGAAAGCAGGCATGCATGTGTGCCTCAGTGGCCTAATGGATAAGGCACTGGCCTCCTAAGCCAGGGATTGTGGGTTCAAGTCCCCTCTGAGGTGCAAACTAATATCCTTACTGTTCCATTTCCAGAAAACTAGATATATTTATTACTGGCTTACTCTCAGAAGCTTATGAGGGATTAGGTACTTTGAAACGGTCCCATTTTACTTCTGTACACTTCAGAGTCATGTTGGTGTTCTGAAACTGCAAAGTAGCTTTTTAAATTCCTATCTTTGTGAGATGCATTTTTGACCCGGCTGAAGCATATTCCTTTGGAAAAAATTATTTGAATTGAATTGGTGTGAATGTTGTTTCTAGAGGTGGTGACAGGCTTTCAGCTACTTGAATATGTCAAGTCAGGATTCATTAAACTTATATAACCTATCTGAGTGTGTAAATTAGCATATCCAGGAAGTAGCAGTCTGTACTACTTTCAAAACAGTTTCACGCCACTTCTGGAAACATCCAGAGCTATGTAGAGCATAAAACTGAGCTTTAAAGAAATGAAGAAAGAGGTTTAAATACAAAAAGTAAAACAAAAGCTTATCGTACTCGTGAAATTCTCATTATATAGATTCCAAAAAAGTGCTTTCATCGAAAGGAGCTGATAAAACACTATGGGATGTAAAGCTAAATAACTTTCAATAATATGTTCTCCATCCATGCATACCACCTACATTATAAAAATTACCCAACAAGCATGGGTGACCATGTGGCCTAATGGATAAGGTGTCTGACTTCGGATCAGAAGACTGAGGGTTCGAGTCCCTTCGTGGTTGGTTTTGTCCAATGGTCACACAATTCAGCTTTCCATTCAAAATGGAAGCAGACTCTTCCAATACTCTTTCAGCCCTCACTTTCTCATTCCTAATCATTAATAAAGTGGAGTACATACTGCACAGTCATTCAGATTGCATCTTCAGTCTAACTACTTCTGCATTTTAGTGGCATAAAAAAGTGCTTCTATGCCGACGCACTGAATTTGTAATAGGTTTCCAGAATTTGGACATGACAGAAGGTGTTTTTAGCTTAAGTGTGTGTAGATGAACTGCAAGGTGTGTGTGTATGTGTGCATGTAGTGCTTCATGTGTAAAATCTGTATGATTTGTGCAGTTAAAATGCTAATTTTGCCTCAGAGAAAGAAAAGTACTACAGAAGAATTATAAATGATCGGCACATTGGCTACCTTTGCTGTTGCCCCAGTTGCCTAATTTGTAATGCACTGGTCTATTAAGTTGCAGAGTGTGGTTGAACTTGGTTAGGAGACTTGGTGCCTGTTTTCGTGTCCTGCTGAGGACAAGGACGGCTTGATACCTCCAGTTTATTTAGAAAAGCATTAAGGGAAGAAGTGTGGAGTCGAAAGTGGTTCTCCGACAATTTCTCTCCACTTGCAAGAAATGCAAAGTCTCCATTATAGCATAAAACAGAGCGTTAAAGTCGTGGATGGAAGAGGAAGAAAATGGGAAGTTTACTTATAGAGAGAACTGAGAAATGTCCTGTGTGCAGACACCGGTGTCTGACCATTGAATACATTTAAATAATGCCTCTAGAAAGCAGACATGCATGTGTACCTCAGTGGCCTAATGGATAAGGCACTGGCCTCCTAAGCCACGGATTGTGGGTTCGAGTCCTCTCTGAGGTGCAAACTAATATCCTTACTCTTTCTTTTCCAGAAAACTAGAAATATTTATTACTGGCTTCCTCTCAGAAGCTTATGAGGGATTAGGTACTTTGAAACGGTCCCATTTTACTTCTGTACACTTCAGAGTCATGTTGGTGTTCTGAAACTGCAAAGTAGCTATTTAAATTCCTATCTTTGTGAGATGCATTTTTGACCCGGCTGAAGCATATTCCTTTGGAAAAAATTATTTGAATTGAATTGGTGTGAATGTTGTTTCTAGAGGTGGTGACAGGCTTTCAGCTACTTGAATATGTCAAGTCAGGATTCATGAATCCCCGCATCCCAGGAGAAGATCGTCGACCTCGCATCAAACGCCGTCGCATCGCCAGGGAAGGGTGTCGCAGGGCCTGTCACGGCTCCAAAGACTCATCAAAATCGCCGCACGGCGTCTGTCGCAACCTCCAGAAGACGCCACTTTGTTTCTTTGCACCAGATCTTCAACGCATCACCGTCCTTGCGTGTAAGGGACTACCGCATCACCTTCCCTGCAACACTTTTCATTGCCCTGCGTTACGCATCTTAAGGTACATTGAACTCAAAGTGTCGCATTTCCATTTTAAGAGACTCAAGCTAATTCTACCATCTTTAAAGTACAGTATTGTGGATTATTTTTGTCGTTTATGGTCTTGTGGTAAATCTATATAAAAGATACTTATTTTTATAATACAACCTGTGTGTCCATTTGTAGTGTTGTCACTGGATTACTGTATGTGTTCACAAATGCTTTACACACTGCCTCTGAACTAAGCCTGTCTGCTCGTGCCAAGCTACCAATTGGGTGAGCAGGGGTTATTTCAGGAGTGTACCCCCTTACCCTGACTAGAAGCAAGGGTCCCTATTTGGACAAAGGTACCTACCTCTGCCAGCTAGAGACCCCCAGTTCTAACATTGGTGGTCAGCGGTGGGGATTCTGGACTTGCATTTGTGACTCATGTACAGTGATTGGTGAACACTACCTAGTGAGTGCAGACCAAAACGCAACCACATACTTTTGGTAGATATTCTTTTCTGGGACTTTCTATTTTTGCTAAAAACTGCCAAGTTTAATCACCATGGATACAGCAGCATCCATAGTATCTGTTGATAATGATTGGGAAGAGGAGAAACTGGAATGCTCAAGCACTTCTGCAGGAAGTTCAAAGTTTCTATGACCGGAATCACCAAGAAGGATGATTTCCAAAAGGCGCTGAGGGCCTGGGTTGAAGCAAGGAATACCCCTGAGAATGAGGAGGGGGCTGAGAATGCAGATGAGCAGCTGGATGGGCCAGTGGGTCCAGGGGAGAGGAGAGCATCTTCCCCCGTGGGTAGCAGTGTTTCTGCCAGAGGTCTGTCCCCAGAAGAGCTGGAGGACAGAGAAAAGACTAGGATGCATGAGTTGGAGCTGGCCAAAATGAGTGGGCAATTGGAAATTAGGAAATTGGCCCTGGAAGAAAAGAGAATGCAGCTTGAGCATGAGAAAAGTTTGAGGGAGTTGGATTTGAAAGCTAGGAGCTTAGAGATTACTCTCTCTGGTGGCAGCGCACCGTCAATGCCTGTTGAGGCTAGGGTGTATATTCCTAAGGATGTGGTCAAGGAGTTTTTTAAGAATGATGATATTGGGCAATGGTTCAAGGCCTATGAGGTAGCCATGACTTCCCACCGGGTCCCTGAGAAGGATTGGAGAGCGGGGTTGTGGGGTCGGTTCCTTAGTGAGGGGCGGGATACTTTGTTGGGCTTGCCCTCTGAAGTCTATAATTCCTACAGCCACATGAAGAATGCATTGATGACCAGGTATGGGTTGACTCCTGAACTCTATAGGCAGAGGTTCAGGAACTGTAAGAAGATTGAAGGCAGTACCTGGGTTGAGTATGTGACCTTTTTTTGCAGAGCCTTGGATGGTTGGGTAAAGGGTAGCAAAGCAAATGATTTTCAGGCGCTCTTTGATTTGATTGCATGGGAGCACTTGTCCAGTAATTGTTTTCCTGAGCTACGCCAGCACCTGATTGACAGTAGGCTGTCTAACCCTAGGCAGCTTGCTGGGTGAGCACCCGGGTCCACAAGGGTCACGTGGGAGACTCCGCCAAGGGTGGGCAGGGTCCCCAGCAGAGGAGTGGGGGGGACAAGGGTAAAACGAAGGGAGTTCCAGAGAGGGCCCCAAAGTAAACCCCAAGGGAACCATGGGAAAGGTTCCCAGCCTCCCCCTGAGAATAAGCACGGGGCCCCGACAGGTCCACCTGTTCATAGGGGACCCCTGGTGTGCTACAAGTGTGGCGCCCTAGGCCACAGGGCCATTGATCCCCATTGCCCTTTGTTTGGAAAGCCAGCACCCCTGGTGCAGTCCCCCGTCAGTTGGCTAGTGTAGCCCTGGGGGAGGAGATGGGTGCCCAAGGTGGGCGGGATCCCGTAGTATTGTCCCTTGTCTCATTAGGAGACTCTGAGATGGTCCCTAGGATCCAACTGCCTGAGAAAACTAAGAAGTACAGGCAGTGGGTGACCATCAATGGCCATAGGGTGGAGGCTCTGAGAGACACAGGAGCCAGTGTGACAGCTGTCAAGTGTCACCTGGTGTCTAAAGAGCAGGTGGTCCCTGATGCATTCTATCCAGTTGTTGCCGCTGACAACACAAAGAGCCACTGCAAGGTGGCTCAGGTTCCCTTTGAGTGGGGGGGTCTCTGGTACTCTTCAAGTAGCTGTGAGGCCAGCCATGCCTGTTGACTGTTTGTTAGGGAACGATTTGGAGAGCTCACCTTGGGCTAAGGTGGAGCGGAGTGCGCATTTAGAAATGTTGGGAATGCCTGATTGGGCATGTGTGACCACCCGGTCAATGGCAGCTAAAGGTGTTCAAGAGGACCTGGAGCCTGAGAGGGAGGCCCAGGTGCCTGCCAGAGAGAGAGGAGGAAGGGGGCGCGGGAAACCGGCCCCCGAAGTTCCCACGGTCCAGGAGGAGGCAGACCCTGAGGGGGATGCCCTGGAGCCTACAGGGGAACAGGTAGCTGAACTGGGGGACCTGCCTGAGCTGACCCATTGGCAGCAAGATGGAGGACCCTCCAGGGAGGAGTTCTGCGAGGAGCAGAACAAGTGCCCTTCTCTCGTGGTTCTGAGGCAACAGGCCACAGACCAGGCAGCAGGAGATCAGTCTGGATCACATTGGATCTACTGGGAGAATGGTCTCCTGTATAGCGAGCCTAAGGTTGCTGAGCCTGGGTCAGCCTGTGTGCTGGTGGTACCCCAGCGCTTCAGAGCCTTCCTACTGGGTTTGGCTCATGATGTACCTTTAGCAGGACATCTGGGGCAGGACAAGACCTTTGAAAGGCTTGTCACCCATTTCTTTTGGCCCCAGATGCGCAGGAGTGCCGCCACTCACTGCAGGACCTGTCAGACTTGCCAGGCAAGTGTAAAGAGTGGGAGGAAGCAGAAGGCTCCTCTCTAGCCATTCCCTGTAGTCAGCACCCCCTTTGAACGGGTGGGTATTGACATTGTAGGGCCACTGGACCCCAAGACAGCCATGGGCAACAGGTTCATCCTGGTCTTGGTGGACCATGCCACCCGGTACCCTGAAGCCATCCCTCTGAGGACAGTGACGGCCCACGTGGTGGGACGGGCACTGATGGGAATTTTCTCCCATGTGGGGTTCCCTCAAGAGGTGGTGTCTGACAGAGATACTAACTTTATATCCAAGTATATGAAGTCCCTGTGGCAGGAATGCGGTGTAACATACAAGTTCACCACTCCTTACCACCCCCAAGGAAATGGGTTGGTTGAGAGATTCAACCGGACCCTGAAGGGCATGATTATGGGTCTGGAAGAACCCATGAGGCGTAAGTGGGACGTCCTCTTGCCATGCCTTCTTTTTGCATACCGTGAGGTGCCACAGAAGTCTCTAGGGTTCAGCCCCTTTGAGCTTCTGTATGGTCACCCAGTGAGAGGACCTCTGAGTTTGGTCAAGGAAGGCTGGGAGCAATCTCCCAGGAAACCTCCCCAGGATGTATATAGCCACATGCTGGCCTTCAGGAACCAAACTAGGCATTTCAGGCAACTTGATGAGGTAAATCTGGAAGCCAGCCAGGAGGAAATGAAGCGGTGGTATGACCAGAATGCCACTCTGGTTGAGCTTCAACCTGGTCAGAAAGTGTGGGTCATGGCCCCAGTGGAGCCCTGTGCGCTCCAGGATAAATGGACCGGACCCTTTGAGGTGGTGGAGCGCAAGAGTCCTGTTACCTACTTGGTGGACCTGCGGTCTCCCAGGAACCCCTTGCGGGTCCTGCACGTCAACCGCCTGAAGCCCCACTTGGAGAGGTCCCAAGTGGGCATGCTCTTAGCTACAGATGCTGGGATGGAGGAGACCACCCAGCCTCTTCCTGACCTCCTGTCAGCCCAAGAGCAAGATGGATCAGTGGAGGGTGTGAACCTCTCTCCCTCCCTGACACCTGAGCAGCAAGGTGACTGTCGCCAACTGTTGGGGCAGTTTCCTGACCTGTTCTCCCTGGTTCCTAGTGTCACTGACTGGTGCGTCCATGATGTGGACACTGGGGACAGTCTTCCTGTCAAGCACAAGGCTTACAGGGTGGCTGACAGGGTGAGAGCTTGCATCAAGGAGGAGGTCTCCAAGATGTTTGCATTGGGGGTAATTGAGTCCTCTCACAGCCCTTGGGCCAGCCCAGTGGTCTTGGTCCCAAAGGCTGCCGCGCCTGGTGCCACACCCGAACTCCGGTTCTGTGTGGGCTACCGAGGACTCAATTCCATCACCAGGACTGACGCACACCCCATCCCCAGAGCTGATGAGCTCATAGATCGGCTAGGGGCTGCCCGGTACCTCAGTACGTTTGACTTAACGTCTGGGTACTGGCAGATTGCCTTGACTGATGGGGCAAAAGAGAGGTCAGCATTCTCCACACCAGATGGGCACTACCAATTCCGGGTGATGCCCTTTGGGATGAAGAATGCCCCTGCCACCTTTCAGAGGTTGGTCAACCAGGTGTTGGTTGGACTGGAGGACTTCAGTGCCGCCTACCTGGATGACATCGCAGTGTTCAGCACCGGTCGGGAAGAACATCTGCGCCACCTCTGGGAAGTGTTGATGGTTCTGCGGAGGGCAGGCCTCACGATCAAGGCAAGTAAGTGCCAGATCGGGCAGGGTTCCGTGGTGTACTTGGGACACCAGGTTGGGAGCGGCCAGGTGGCGCCCCTACAGCCCAAGATAGATACCATTCTGGCTTGGGAGCCCCCCAAGACCCAGACAGCGGTGAGAGCCTTCCTAGAACTCACCGGGTATTACAGGAGATTTGTCAAGGGGTATGGCAGCATTGTTGCACCCTTGACAGAGCTGACTTCCAGGAAGCAGCCCAAGAGAGTGATTTGGACTGACACCTGTCAACAAGCTTTTGACACCTTGAAGACAGCCATGTGCACGGCGCCCGTGCTCCTGGCCCCCAACTTCTCCAAAGAGTTTATCGTTCAGACAGACGCTTCAGAGCATGGTGTGGGGGCTGTTTTGTCACAGATGAATGAGGAGGGCCTAGACCAACCTGTAGCCTTCCTTAGTAGGAGATTACTTCCACGGGAACAGAGGTGGAGTGCTATTGAGCGTGAGGCATTTGCTGTGGTCTGGGCACTGAAGAAGCTGAGACCATACCTGTTTGGGACTCACTTCCGGGTTCAGACAGACCACAGGCCCCTCAGATGGTTGATGCAGATGAGGGGTGAGAATCCAAAGCTGTTGAGGTGGTCCATTTCCCTACAGGGGATGGACTTCACGGTGGAACACCGCCCTGGTACAGAACACGCCAATGCTGATGGTCTGTCCAGATTTTTCCGCCTTAGTGAAGAGAACTCCCTAGAGGTAGTATCGTTCTCCCCATATTTCAGCTGGAGGGGACACGTGTTAGACCTGGCATCCTTAGCGTGGGTCTCCCTTCAATTTTTTGATGATGCCTCCAATGTTATTGATCTGTTTCAGCTGGTTTAGATGCTTTGGGCACTGTGCCACTGCTATTCAGTGCCACAGTGCAAGTGCTCCCTATGATAAATTGTGTTATGTATTAGTGACTCCATGATTGGATGAATGGTTTACTTGTCAGTCCCTAGTACAGTGCACTGAGTGTGCCCAGGGCTTGTAAATCTAATGCTGCTGGTGGGCTTGCAGCACTGGTTGTGCCACCCACAGAAGCAGCTTGTAAAATGTGTCTCAGGCCTGCCATGTAGACTTGGTGAGTGCACCCGTGTCCCTAAACCTTCCCTTTTCTTCATATCAGAAAAAACGAATTTAGTATGCCTGAACTCAGGATGATAAAATACATATTTTAGTGAAGTTGGTTTTAACATTCTGTGTTTGAAAATACCACTTTTAGAAAGTAGGTATTTTCTTGCCTAACTATCCAAGCCTGCCTCTGCTAGGTTGTGTATTCCTTGTCTGGGTTTGTGAGTGACAGGGGCTGGGGGACTCCAGGAGACAGGGTGAGTCAGCACAGGGCTGAATAGAGAGATCTGCATCCAGAGTGGAGGGAGGAGTTGCACCTGGGTCTGAATGGGGCTGTGCCTGCCTTCCACAATGCTGGCTCCACCTCCTGCTGGGCGGCTGAGCACTCTGCCCCACATTCTGAAAGGAAAGAAGGAGTCCTGTAAACAAAGTGCTCCAGGACTGACCAGAACTGGTTTTGGACTAGGCAAAGGCCTCTCTGCCTTCAGAGAACAAAGAGAAAAGGTGTATAAAAAGGGGACCCAACCCCTAGGAGATTAGATCACTTTTGGGAAACAAGAAGAAACCTTTGCTGAGGAGCGGAACCAAGAAGAAACTGAGGAGAAGACTATCCCTAAGCTAGAGGGATCTGCCTGCAGTGGTTGCCTGACTGCCAAAGAAAGGAGAAGGGAACTTTCTGTGTACTTTCATCAACTTGTGAAGGATCTCCAAGGGCTTGATTTCAGAGCTTGCCTCCTGTTGAAGTCTCAGGGACAACAGACTTCACCCACCAGCTCCCCCTGTATTCCCTTGCTGGGAATTTGGACCTTCTGACACACTTGCGTGTCTCTGGGAGCTGGAAGCGCGACTCAAGACGAAGAAGCGTGTCGCCGCAGCCGCTGATTCTCGCATCGCCGGAGAAGAGTGTCGACATCGCATCAGACGCAGGCGCATCCCCGAAGAAGCGCGCCGCTGACACCCTCGCATCCTTCGAAGCGCCTCGCAGCACCGGAGAAAAGTGTCGCCGTCGCATCAGACGCCGTCGCATCCCCGGGGCAGAGCATCGACCTCGCATCAGACGCCGACGCATCGCAACACGAGGCACCCCGCATCCCAGGAGAAGATCTTTGACCTCGCATCAGATGCCGTCGCATCGCCAGGGAAGCGTGTCGCAGGGCCCGTCGCGGCTCCAAAGACTCATTGAAATCGCCGCACGGCCGTCGGGCGTGCACGCATCACCCCTTCGTTGTCGCAACTTCCAGAAGACGCCACTTTGTTTCTTTGCACCAGATCTTCAACGCATCACCGTCCTTGCGTGTAAGGGACTACCGCATCACCTTCCCTGCAACACTTTTCGTTGCCCTGCATCTTAAGGTACATTGAACTCAAAGTGTCGCATTTCCATTTTAAGAGACTCAAGCTAATTCTACCATCTTTAAAGTACAGTATTGTGGATTATTTTTGTCGTTTATGGTCTTGTGGTAAATCTATTTAAAAGATACTTATTTTTATAATACAACCTGTGTGGTGTCCATTTGTAGTGTTGTCACTGGATTACTGTATGTGTTCACAAATGCTTTACACACTGCCTCTGAACTAAGCCTGTCTGCTCGTGCCAAGCTACCAAGGGGGTGAGCAGGGGTTATTTCAGGAGTGTACCCCCTTACCCTGACTAGAAGCAAGGGTCCCTATTTGGACAAAGGTACCTACCTCTGCCAACTAGAGACCCTCAGTTCTAACACCTTGCAATAGTGAAAAACGAAACTGGCTGTAATTCACTATTAGGACATGCCACACACACCAGGGCATGTCCTACCTTATACTTACAATGCACCCTGCCCTTGGGCCTACCATAGGGGTGTCTGATATGAAGAAAAGGGAAGGTTTAGGGACTGGCAAGTGGGTGCACTTGCCCAGTCAACATGGCAGTACCAGACTTCACACAGGCTCTGCAATGGCAGACCTGAGACACACTTTTACAGGCTGCTTCTGTGGGTGGCACAACCAGTGCTGCAAGCCCACTAGCAGCATTTGATTTACAAGCCATGGGCAAAATCAGTGCACTGTACTAGGGTCTGACAGTGAATCAAATAGGCCAAACATTGAGTCACTAATCCATATATCAATTTATAACAGAGAGCATATGCACTTTAGCACTGATCAGCAGTGGTAAAGTGCCCAGAGTCATAAAACAGCCAACAACAGGTCAGAAGAAATATAGGAGGAAGGCAAAAAGTTCCGGGATGACCCTGCAAAAAGTGCCAAGTCCAACACAACCCCCTTCCAGCCAAACCGCAGGGTAGACCAATCACTACCTTGATGGGCTTCCCTGCTTTGGGCGATAGAACCTGGACCCGGCCCGCAACAGCAGGGGCATATTCCAGTTCTACGTCAATCTGAACCTATTTGGATCCCTCTGTCCGTACTCTCAGGGCCCACCAAGCTAACCCACGGGGAACCCTTCTCCTCACCTGTGGACACCATCTGTGCAGCACCTAACCTTAACTTGCTCACAGGTGTGTCCCAACAGACAGTCAGCAAGCCGCAGTGGCCACTAACAGTGGTCAGGGATGAGACCCAGGCCTTATGCCTCTCAGGGCTCTCAAACCTCTGTGGCGTCAGAGAGCGGGGGGCAGTAGCCCCAGGTGCTTGGCACCCTTTGTCCACTCTCCCTCCTGTCAGGTCAGGGATGACATCCTGACACTGACCTACCAGCCCCGGGCCTGTATCCGGCGGCTGGACTGGAGACTCGGGTGGGCTTTCCCACACCCAGTCCTCCTCCTCCTCGTTGGGGCTCTGTACCCTCCCACCTGGAGTGGTACCCCCTTCCAGAATTGCCAGGGCACCTGTGGCAGGTGTTCTGCTCAATTCGTCCACCAGTTCAGGGGTTCTATCCTGCAACTGGGCGTCCAGGTCAGGGGGGACACCCCGAAGCTGGCCCTCCACCCTAGGGTCTAAACCCTCCAGTTGAACCGGGGTCAGAGGTGAGGACTCCCTCCCTCTGCACCCCCCTCCATAGTACTGCCCCCTCCCATCAGGAGCGGTACCCCCCAGAAGACAAACTGCTAGGGGCACTGTTAGCGGCTGCCCCTTCCTACAGGTCAGGGGGGACACCCTGAACCTGGCCCTCCAACCCAGGGTCTGTACCCTTAGGCTGGACCTGTGCCTGGCAACCCAGGACTTCCGGGGGGGTACACCAACGGCCCCAAGGGAAACACACTCCTCTAGAGTTGTGTAAGAATCTGCCTGGCACACCAGGACTTCCTGGGGAGCACGCATGCCCCCCCAGAGGGTAACACATCGCTCATGTGTTGTGTGACAGTCTGCCTGTCGCTGATCTCCCGACTCCTGTCCACCTGACAGTGCGTGAAGACCCCCCAAAACAGAAGTGGTGTCACCATGGTCACTCATAGGAGGCTCAGCCCTTCTGGCTGGCCCCTGACCCACTGACTCTCCCACTGGGGAACACAACCCCCTCTCACCCCTCAAACTGGACTTCTGCACCCTCCCAACTGGAGCGGCACTGCCACACACCAGAACCACTGGAGCTCCATTTACAGATGCTCCAGGTTCTCTAGACACTTGGAGATCCTCCTCAAATGGCCTACTAGTACAGCCTAGGCCCCCAACCTGGTGTTCCTTTAAGGAACCCTCCAGGCCCTGAGACTGGGTTTCGGGCACCTTGGGACACGCAGCCCCACACTCACTCCTTCTCCGCAGAGACAGAACGTGAGCCCCTACACCCCTTCCACTACCACGGGACCTAGCTGGGCTACACTGAACCTCTCCCACCACTCTGGGTTGGAAGACACCTGAGCCACACCTCTTAGGGTCACTCCCCAATGCCTCTTCAGACCCTCTGGAATCCACAGAAAGGTCTGCCTCCATTGTGAGCTCCCTGGGGTCAGAGAACTCACACTCCACCAGGTGTTGGCATAGCTCTGGAAAATAGGGACTTACAGTATGCTCTCCCTCAATTGGATCACACAGACCCACCAAACTATCCTTCACCTCACCATCCAGTGCCTTGCACACGTACCCCACACCACTCTCCTGAGACTGGCAAGACAGTATCTGACTGTCTCTATCACTCAACCCACACTCTTCTGGGCGGTCTTCACACTCACACACCAGGACTTCAACCATGGGGGAACCCCTCTCCCTGCACCTCTCATCTAGAGTCAGTAGAGTGTCCCTCCCACCACTAGGACTATGAACCCCTGTGCCAGTTCCCCAATCCACCTCAGGGACACTGCACACCACTGGAGCTACCTCACATCCTAGAACCCCCTGGTGTATATTAACCCCCTCCATCTCTGGGTGTGTGTACTACTCCCTCAGCACTAGAAAATTCAATATTGCTGCCACCATCTGAGCTGGATTCCACCTCCAACTCAGCCAAGCTCACTTCTTGAGCTTCACACATTTCTTTTTCAGCTAAGGCTCGCTCTATCTCCTCGTACTCCCGGTCTAGCTGCCTCAGCCTCAGGTCACGAACACGAATCCGATTCCTCTCTTCACGAGCCAATCTTTCCCAAAATGTTTCCTCCTCAGGGCCACTGCCCTCTTGGTATTCTGGCTGGGGATCCTCCCCCTTAGATTCCTCCTCAGAGTCATCTGCTGGTGTTGCTTCCCAGCGTAGCACCTCATAGCTATGCAGGGCTGCCTCAAGATCCTGCCTTGTGGATCTCCCCTTCACAGGTATCCCCCTCTCCATGCAAAACACTTTCAGTTCCTTTATCTTGTAGATGTACAGGTGCCAAAAGTTGACTTCCATTTTGACAAGGCCCAACAGGTGCAACAACTAACCAGAGTTTCAAAAACCAAAGTCCAAAGGGAAACAGGGAAAAATAGTATGTGGTTGCGTTTGGTCTGCACTCACTAGTAGTGTACACCAATTACTGTACATGAGTCACAAATGCAAGTCTAGAATCCTCACCGCTGACCACCAATGTTAGATTTGGGGGTCTCTAGTTGGCAGAGGTAGGTACCTTTGTCCAAATAGGGACCCTTGCGTCTAGTCAGGGTAAGGGGGATACACTCCTAAAATAACCCCTGCTCACCCCCTTGGTAGCTTGGCACGAGCAGACAGGCTTATCTCAGAGGCAGTGTGTAAAGCATTTGTGAACACATACAGTAATCAAGTGACAACACTACAGATGGTCACCACACCAGTTGTATATTAAAAATAAGTATCTTTTATATAGATTTAACACAAGACCATAAACGACAAAAATCCACAATACTGTACTTCAAAAATGGTAGAATTAGCTCAGTTCTCTTTAGATGGTAAATGCGACACTTTGAGTTCAATGTACCTTAGGATGCGTAACGCTATACAACAAAAGTGTTGCAGGGAAGGTGATGCGACGGTTCCTTACACGCAAGAACGGTGATGCGTCGGGTCCCTACTGATGCGTAGGGGATGCGTCGGTTCTTCTCGGCGTGGGGAGGTGCTGCGTCGGTTTCTTACTGCGCTTCCGTGGCGATGCGACCAGCAACGCTGTGATGCGATGAAGATCCGGTGCAAAGAACAAAGATGCCGTCTTCTTCTTGATGCGACACGATACGTGCACGCCCGACGGCCGTGCGGCGACTCAACATTCTTGTGAGCCGCGTAAGGCCCTGCGACACGCTTCCCGGTGATGCGGCGGCGTCTGATGCGACGCCGATCCTCTTCTCCGGCGATGCGAGGCGCTTCGGCAACGATGCGACAGCGGCAGCGGCGGCGACACTCTTCTCCGTTGATGCGGCGGCGTCTGATGCGACATTGATCCTTTTCTTTGGCGATGCGAGGCGCTTTCGGGTGCGGCGGCGACGCTTCTCCTTCGTGAGATGCGCTTCCAGCTCCTTGCGACACGCAGTCCCTCAGAAAGTCCAGCACAGCAGCAGGCACTTTACAGAAAGACTCTTGGGGAGCTGGTTGGTGAAGTCTGTTGTCCCTGAGACTTCAACAGGAGGCAAGCTCTTCTCTCAAGCCCTTGGAGATCTTTTACAAGTTGATGAAAGTACACACAAAGTTCCTTTCTCCTTTCTTTGGCAGTCAGGCAACCACTGCAGGCCAATCCCCCAAACATCACTCAGCATAGGGATAGTCTCCTCCTCAGTTTCTCTGGTTCCTCTCCTCAGCAAAGGTTCTTCTTGTTTCCCAAAGTGATCTGATCTAAAGTTCTGGGGTGTGGGTCCCCTCTTTTATACTAATTTTTCCCTTTGTTCTCTGAAGGCAGAGAGGCCTTTGCCTAGTCCAAACCAGTTCTGGTCAGTCCTGGAGCACTTTGTTGACAAGACTACTTCTTTCCTTTCACAGTGTAGGCCAGGGACATCAGACGCACCACAGGAGGTGGAGCCAGCATTGTGGAGGGAAGGCACAGCCCTATTCAGGTCCCAGGTGCAACTCCTCCCACCCATCTCCATGCAGATCTCTCTATTCAGCCCTGTGCTGACTCACCCTGTCTCCTGGAATCCCACAGCCCCTGTCACTCACAAACCCAGAGAAGGAATACACAACCTAGCAGAGGCAGGCTTGGATAGTTAGGCAAGAAAATACCTATTTTCTAAAAGTGGTATTTTCAAACACAGAATGTTAAAACCAACTTCACTAAAAGATGTATTTTATCATTCTGAGTTAAGGCATACTAAATTCGTTTTTCTACCATGTTCCCTGGGTCAGTTAGGATTATAAGATGTAATAATCAAACTGCCCATTCTGGCCTATGGGGAACAGGTAGCCTTGCGATAGTGAAAAATGAAAAAGGCTGTAATTCACTATTAGGACATGCCACACACACCAGGGCATGTCCTACCTTATACTTACAATACCCCCTGCCCTTGGGCCTACCATAGGGGTGTCTGATATGAAGAAAAGGGAAGGTTTAGGGACTGGCAAGTGGATGCACTTGCCCAGTCAACATGACAGTATCAGACTGCACACAGGCTCTACAATGGCAGACCTGGGACACACTTTTACAGGCTGCTTCTGTGGGTGGCACACCCAGTGCTGCAAGCCCACTAGCAGCATTTGATTTACAAGCCCTGGGCACAATCAGTGCAATGTACTAGGGTCTGACAGTGAATCAAATAGGCCAAACATTGAGTCACTAATCCATATATCAATTTATAACAGAGAGCATATGCACTTTATCACTGATCAGCAGTGGTAAAGTGCCCAGAGTCATAAAACAGCCAACAACAGGTCAGAAAAAATATAGGAGGAAGGCAAAAAGTTCCGGGATGACCCTGCAAAAAGGGCCATGTCCAACAGCAACTATAACTTTTATTGGGCTTCCCTGGTTGCTCCAGACGTGCCCTGACTCTCCGTCGCTTGGGGAGTCCCCAGGACCTTGCTGGTCCACACAGAAGCATCTTTTCTCTTCCTGCGTGGGTTGCTGTTGCCAAGGTTTGTTGTGGTCAATCCGATCACCGACACCCCAGCACTCGACAACCTTCGTGGGACAGCTCGAATCCAGCTCCTGGTTGTCGTCGACGTCTCCAGGACCCCGAGGCTGCAGAGTCAAGCTTCACCTCTTCGCACCTGAAGCACCCGACATAGGTGGGCATTCGATTGCTCCGCTCCTGGTCCCTGGCTAGTGACCCAGACTCTGTCCCCTCTGCTTTCAGGTTCTTCACATCCTCGATCCAGGCTTGGATCATCCCGGATACTTTTCTTCTTCACGGCAGCAGCACTTTGTAGCAGATCGCCATTGAAAACGACAACGATCCCCGACTCCTTTTGACACCTATGCACCCGGCTTCCCTGGGTGAGGTAACTCGAGTACTCCGGTGCTCCCGTGGGTGTTGGCCCTAGAACCCCTTAAGTCTAAAGGGGTTTGCTCAAAGTCCTCTCCTAAGTGTCCTTTTGCTTTAAAATTCCAACCGCGACTTTCCGCATTGAATCCTACGGCGCTCGCGGCTGTGTTCACACACTGCACACGTCCCCCGTGGGTCTCCTGTGTCACTACCTTGGGTGGTTCCTTGGGGTCCCAGCGATTCTACGTGCTCTAGGCATTGTGTCTAGTCAAGTCGTGGTTCTTATACCACTTTCTTAGTATATGGTTTGATCTCCCCCTGGAGCCCACTGTGTATTGTGCTATTTACTGTCGTTTTAATACTGTGATACTGTGTATCTTGAACTCTAATCTCATAAAGAGATTAGTAGTTAGTGTTTTGCAATAAATACATATATTTTATATATATCTTGTGTGGTTCTCCTTTCATTTAGTTATTCAAATGGTTATAATCTGGCAAACCAAGCAGCTTTACACTCCTTCAAGACTTAGCCTGAAGGCTGCTCTCCATAGCTACCACTAGGATAGCTTTCAATAAAGGTTGTCTTTAAACCTATCATCAATAAGGGTTGTTTGGACTGGTGCAAGGTGCCCACTATAACTAGTGGACAGCATATGCCAGGCCAACTTCTCACAGCAGACTCTTCCAATACTCTTTCAGCCCTCACTTTCTCATTCCTAATCATTAATAAAGTGGAGTACATACTGCACAGTCATTCAGATTGCATCTTCAGTCTAACTATTTCTGCATTTTAGTGGCATAAAAAGTGCTTCTATGCCGACGCACTGAATATGTAATAAGTTTCCAGAATTTTGACGTGACAGAATGTGTTTTTAGCTTAAGTGTGTGTAGATGAACTGCACGGTGTGTGTGTATGTGTGCATGGAGTGCTTCATGTGTAAAATCTGTATGATTTGTGCAGTTAAAGTGCTAATTTTGCCTCAGAGAAAGAAAAGTACTGCAGACGAATTATAAAGGATCGGCACATTGGCTGCCTTTGCTGTTGCCCTGGTTGCCTAATTTGTAATGCACTGGTCTATTAAGTTGCAGAGTGTGGTTGAACTTGGTTAGGAGACTTGGTGCCTGTTTCCGTGTCCTGCTGAGGACAAGGACGGCTTGATACCTCCAGTTTATGTAGAAAAGCATTAAGGGAAGAAGTGTGGAGTCGAAAGTGGTTCTCCGACAATTTCTCTCCACTTGCAAGAAATGCAAAGTCTCCATTATAGCATAGAACAGAGCGTTAAAGTTGTGGATGGAAGAGGATGAAAATGGGAAGTTTACTTATACAGAGAACTGAGAAATGTCCTGGGTGCAGACACCGCTGTCTGACCATTTGTTAGAAATGGGATCTCTGGTTGGCTAAGGCTTGCGCCAAAGCCAGGCAGAGACCACCACTCTAGTCAGGGCGAGGGAGTTACACGCCAAAGATAACCCCTGCTCACCCCCTTGGTAGCTTGGCACGAGCAGTCAGGCTTATCCCAGTGGCAATGTGTAAAGCATTTGCGCAACACACACACAGCAACAACATACTAGGCACACCACAAAAGGAACTCCAGACAAGGTTATATATAAAAATAGCCTTTGTATTATCATAAAACACATTAGAATAGTAATCACATAATATACATTGGGCCACCTAGCACTGGGTCATATCTACAAGGGATTATATACACCTGACAGGGCCCACTGGACCACTGGCAGAACCATCACAAAGCGAACTTAGTAAAAGTAAAACAGATCATAAACGTACAACCAGTAACCACTGGTAATCACTGTACTTAGCATCAGCCTGTAACATAAACTACATTATGCACAGTATCACATTTAGGCGCGAATTACATTCTGCGCCAACCTCACCAGCATAAACACATTATGCAATCAACTCACAAGTCTAAACGCATTAGACCCTAACCTCCTAAGTATAACTCACATTAGGGGCATAAACCACAGTAGAGAATATCTCAAACCTAACCACAGTAGGCACAACCTCATAATCCTGAATCACATTAGAGGTATAATACAGGGTGCGTAAATCATACTACATGAATTACATTTCCTAGCACCCAAAATCACATCAGCACATAAATCACATTAGGGCCTGGCGCCCTATAAAACCCACAGTCCCCCCTGGCCAACTGGCCTTCTCAAAAGGGGCTCAAATGCCCTATGTCCAAGAGTCAGGGCGCGCTGCCAATGCAGCAGAAGTCAAGGGTGCGCAATTGCGCAAACCTAAATGTTGCAGCTGGCACCAAGTGCTGCGCAGCTGTGAATGTAAGGAGGCAAAGGAGTGCATCTCACTCCTAACTTCAAAAAAGGCAGGCCCCCAAAGCACTGTGGCCTAAACGATGCAGCTGGCACTAATTGCTGCGCAGCTGGGAAAGTATGGGGCGCAGGAGTGCATCACACTCCTAACTTCCAACATGCCCCCAAAGAAAGAATAACCTAAACGGTGCAGCTGCCCACTACTTGCTGGGCAGCTGTGAATCTCAAAATGAGGCCTGGCACCACTGTGCCCCTTTAATGCAATGTGCCAACGTTGGAGCCACACGGGGCTCTAAAAACAATCATGGTCTCAACTAAGCACAAGTACGGGCCCCACTGGTCCTCAGGACCCCCCCTGGGGCCGTTAAACAAAGATGGCCCCCGTTGGAGCACACAGGCTCTCCTTCACAACTATGCGCCAAAAAGAATTTGCCCCCTATGAACTGTGGCCCTCTGGGGCTCCCTTGGATATTGCAGAAACTGCCCCAAAGCGTTGGAGCCACACGGGGCTCTAAAACAATCATGCCCCATCGTTGGAGCAGCCCCCTATCAGGCAGGGGCCGCTCAGGAGAGACAAAATGGACCACATCGAGCCCTTACTCACCGGGCTGTGTGGACTCGCTGGTCTCCTCCTGGGCCGCTCCAGACTCTTCTCTGGACTGACTACTCTGTATGGCCGGCACCGGCGCGGGGCTTCCCTCGCTCACGGGAGCCCCTCGCTGCTCTAGGCGGCCTCTTCTCTTCTTCACCCGGGCTGCACACGCGGGGCTCTCTCTCCGCTTAGGAGAGCCCCGCCTGGAATCCTGCATCCTGGTGCGGCACGCGGGGCTCCCTCTTCATCACGGGAGCCCCGTAGGGGCAATGGCCGGTCTTCCGGGTCGCCTTCCCCCGGCCGGGGGAAGGCGGAAGTGACGCCTGAGGCCCCGCCCACAATCAGGCAATGGCGCCTGTCTTCCGGGTCGCGCTGAGACGCGGCCCGGCAGTTTCCGTTTCTCCTGGTGCAATGAGGGGTAGGCTCCCTCTGAATTAAAGATACAAAGCGGGGTGGGCACCCGCTATTTCAAAATAAAGATAGAGCGGACAATGAGGGATAGGCTCCCTCCTAATTTAGAATATAACGCGTGGTGGGCACCCGCTATTTAAATGAAAGTATAAGCGGCATAAAAGCGTGGTGGGCACCCGCGAAATAATGATAAATGCGGGGTGGGCACCCGCCGCTGTAGACATCACGGGGGAATCTCTATGGTGGGGATTCCCTCCTAAAGGGTCTGCAGCTCAGTGCTGCGCAGCCCCCAGGCTCTCCCTCTCCTGGGGGAAAGTAAATCAAAAAGCGCGCCCAGTGCGCAGAAAGACTGCATCAAGTCTTGAAGATCCTGGAGGATAATAAGGAAGGAGGCAAAGTCCAAGGAAGGGGTTCAGGGGCAGAGCTGGGCCCAGGGGCCAGCACACAGGACCCTCCAGCAGGGAGGCAGCCCCCATGGCGGTCCCTCCTGGGCCCCAGCAGCAGCAAGTCCCCCCCCCACCCTCCATGTCAAGTGAACCACACCCACATGGGGTCACAGCCCCTACATTTATATGCCCTTTTCCTTTGTGCCACAGCACAGGGCTTGGGGATACCAGTGAGAACTGGTTCAGGGGAGCTTTGGAGCACTTTGTTTTGCTCAACTCCTCTCTCCTTTGTCAGGTGGGGGCTCAGGGATTAGACGCAACACAGGGGGTGGAGCCAGCATTGTGGAGGGAAGGCACAGCCCTATTCAGGTCCCAGGTGCAACTCCTCCCTCCCATCTGCATGCAGATCTCTCTATTCACCACTGGGCAGACTCACCGTGCCCCTCCTGGAGCCACATACACCTCCCAGCCCCTGTCACTCACAAGCCAGACATGCAATTCACATCAGGCAGGCAGACACAGAGCACACATAAATGCCAACTTCTAAAAGTGGCATTTCTACACCAGTCACAATAAATCTGCCCACACCATTGCGCAGCATTTATTCTCACAAATTCATACATACTAGACTTGACCATACTGCACCTCTCATAATAGGGATTACCACTGATACACTTATCCCCAATGCATTCCTATGGGAGGGCAGGCCAATCTCACTTGATGTGCACAGAGAGCGCACGCACTTTCCACTGGACCACAGTGCGAAAGTGCCCAGAGGCCTAAAATCACCAAGACCAGGTTACAGACAAGGTAAAAAGTTCAGGGGTGAACCTGCCAAAAAGGGCCAAGTCCAACACCATTGAACACATTTAAATAATGCCTCTAGAAAATAGGCATGCATGTGTGCCTCAGTGGCCTAATGGACAAGGCACTGGCCTCCTAAGCCAGGGATTGTGGATTCGAGTCCCTTCTGACGTGCAAACTAGTATCCTCACTTTTTCTTTTCCAGAAACCTAGATATATTTATTACAGGCTTCCTCTCAGAAGCTTATGAGGGATTAGGTACTTTGAAACGGTCCCATTTTACTTCTGTACACTTCAGAGTCATGTTGGTGTTCTGAAACTGCAAAGTAGCTTTTTAAATGCCTATCTTTGTGAGATGCATTTTTGACCCGGCTGAAGCATATTCCTTTGGAAAAAATAATTTGAATTGGATTGGTGTGAATGTTGTTTCTAGAGGTGGTGACAGGCTTTCAGCTACTTGAATAGGTCAAGTCAGGATTCATGAAACTTATATAACCTATGTGAGTGTGTAAATTAGCATATCCAGGAAGGAGCAGTCTGTACTACTTTCAAAACAGTTTCACACCACTTCTGGAAACATCCAGAGCTATGTAGAGCATAAAACTGAGCTTTAAACAAATGAAGAAAGAGGTTTAAATACAAAAAGTAAAACAAAAGCTTATCGTACTCGTGAAATTCTCATTATATAAATTCCCAAAAAGTGCTTTCATCGAAAGGAGCTGAAAAAACACTATGGGATGTAAACCTAAATAACTTTCAATAATATGTTCTCCATCCATGCATACCACCTACATTATAAAAATTGCCCAAAGAGCACAGGTGATCGCGTGGCCTAATGGATAAGGTGTCTGACTTCAGATCGGAACATTGAGGGTTCGAGTCCCTTCGTGGTTGATTTTGTTCAATGGTCACACAATTCAGCTTTCCATTCAAAAGGAAGCAGACTCGGGGCCACTGCTGGGGCTTTGCAGGGAACTATGCCGGACAATGCAGCACTTAAGGCCACCATTACACAGTCCAGGGACAAGCTGGACGCTAAGATTGGGGAGGTCGGGTCTGACGTTATGCTGTTGCGGCAAGATCTGCGGAACGCTGTATCCTGTATCACCGAGACCGAAACTCGCATCTCAGGAGTGGAGGACGATGTCACCACGCTGAAGAAACGGGTGGCAGCTATGGAGACTACCCAGCGGGGCCTCGCGCTGCGAGTGGAAGACACGAAGGAAGGGCAAGACGCAATAACCTCCGCTTTGTTGGTTTTCCAGAGGGCTGCGAGGGGGGCAACATGGAACAGGTCCTCACACACTGGCTGGAGAGTTGGCTTCCTCCAGAATCTATGTCCCGTTGCTTCGTGGTTGAGCGAGCCCATCGAGCGCTTATGCAGAAACCTCCACCTGGGGCCCGCCTTTTTTTTTAACTATCATAACCGAGATGCCATCCTAAAGCAGGCACGGATCAAAGAACCCCTACAGCACGATAATGTCCGCATCCTAATTTTCCCAGATTACACGAGGCTAGTTCAGCAGCAGCGGCAGTTGTTCCTGGCGGCCAAGGCCCGTTTGAGGGATCTCAAGCTCCCCTACTCCCTTTTGTACCCTGCTCGCCTGCGAGTGGTCTACCGCTCCTGCACCCATTTCTTTGACTCACCAGAAGAGGTGTTTAAATGGACTGATGAAACGGTGCGGGTACGGGCCCATACACCACCTGGAAGAGAGTCTGATTCCTCCTCATCGGAGGTAGCTCGGAGGGGGCCCTCGTTGAAACCAAAGGGTACCAGAAGATCACGCTCCAGGCGTCGTTCTCTGTCCTGCGGCGCGGCATCCCGGACTGGCTCGGCTTCGGGCCGACAGACTTTGGCGCCCTGACTGACATACCAGCGAGAGGCAGTGGCGGAGCAGTCTACATTAACACGATCGGAGAGGCTCAATTTTGGGCCGGGTCCATTAGGGGACCTGGGCTAATAGAGAGAGTGCTGACGATAGATGGGTTGTGAGTTGGGGATCCATTGGTTGGGGCGGGCCAAGTCCTCCCGTTGGGGGGCGCGGGCCGTTCCCGCCGCGACAGATGCTTCATTGTTTTTGAGGTATAGGGTGGGGGATTTGTTGGGTGGGGGGTTGTTTTGTTTGTTGATCGCGCTTCACCACACTGATAGTAGGCTTATACATACACACCAGTTTGGATCCCACATTCTCGCACATGCGGACATAGTAGGGAGCGAATGTCCCCAGGCTCACTTCGTATTATCAGCTGGAACGTGAGGGGAGCCCTCGATAAGATTAAACGTGGGGCCATACTTCAACAGGCCAAGCGGGCTGGGGCGGATATCCTCCTGTTACAGGAGACACACCTTCTGGGGACAAAGACCCTATGCTTTCAACGATATGGGTATCAACAGGTGTTTCACTCAGGCTTTGTGAGGGGGTCACGAGGGGTGGCTATATTGATTCACTGTAGGGTCCCCTTTGTGCACAGTAAGCAATGGACCGACACCCGGGGGCACTACATATTCCTGCAGGGCAGGGTGGGGGAGGAATCCCTAGTGCTAGGCAGCGTATACGCCCCCCTCCATTACAGTGGAACCTGGTGGAGCGTCTCATGGCTATCTGGGTGGATATGCCGGATGGGGTATCGGTGGTGGGCGGGGACTGGAATGATGTGATGGACACAGCCACAGATCGCTGAAGGGAGAGGGGAGTTCCAGAGGGTAGCGGTACCACGAAGCTGTGTTCCTTAGTGACGGGACTCGACTGGGTGGATGCATTGCGTCATTTGCACCGGGACGGCCAGGAGTTCACATATCTCTTGGCGGTTCACGACTCTTATTCTAGAATTGACTACATCTTTGTCGCCCGAGTGACTGTGGGCAGGGTGGAGGGAGCTGAGATTCTTCCACAAGGTCTGTCGGACCATTCCCCAGTAGCCCTCACCATACGGATGGGGCAGAGGAGGCAACCGTTTCGGTGGCGCATGTCGGTGTGGCACCTGCAAAAGGATGACTATAGGGAACATATGTGCGACGCCATAGACGAGTATCTGAGAGTGAATGTGGGGTCAGCTGCCGGGGCCGATTCCGTGTGGGAGGCGATGAAGCCTACCTTGAGGGGAACAGACATATCTTGGTGCGCGGCGGCCCGCAGATCACGTAGGGAGGCGCTACTTCAGGCGGAAGTGGGTATTGAAGACCTTGAGCGTCGGGGTCGAGAGGCTGGAGGCGGCCAGGCCAGACGGCAATTGTTGTTTGCCCAACAAAATTATGCCGCGCTACTGCTGGATGAGGCCCGGCAGGCCTGGCTGGCGACGCGCAGTAGAGTGTATCAATGGGGGGGTCAAATCTAGCAAGATGCTCCACAGACTCTGCCAGGGGGTGTATCATTCTCAGATTCTTCCGGGCATACTGGGCTCGGCAGGCGAGCCACTCACGGACCCGCGGGCCATAGTGGAGAGCTTTGCTACATACTACGCAGACCTATACGCCCCTAAAGAATGTTTGCCAGCCGCCATGATTGAACGTTTTTTAGCTGACCTCCCGCCCAGGGCTCTGTCAGATGCGGTGAGAGAGGAGCTGGAGCTCCCGCTGACTGACGAGGAGCTGGGAGCTGCATTAGGGGAACTCATTTCCGGGAAGGATCCGGGGCCCAATGGGTTTCCTAGTGAATTTTTTAAGCGGTTCTTTTTGCAGCTGGGACCCCACTATCGCGCAGTAGTAGAGGAGGCACGAGACCGTGGCTCTCTCCCCCCGGACTGGAGGCATGCGGAGGTGGTGGTCTTCCACAAACCCGGTAGGCCACCAGATCAGTACGCATCATACAGACCCATCTCCCTTTTGAACGTGGAGTCCAAAATCTTGGCGAAGGCCCTGGCGAATCGCCTGCTGCCCCATATAGCCGCTCTGGTACACCCCGACCAGGCTGGTTTTATGCCTCAGAGGGCGACTAGACATAACATTCGGCGGGCACATATAGCGGTAGCGGCCATCCAGCGACTGGGTACACCGGTGGCGCTGCTATTAGCAGACATGGATAGGGCGTTCGACTCACTTAGCTGGGTATGCCTCTTTGCACTATTACACAGGTTAAACTTCGGACCGCGGTTTATATCCTATTTGACACTTCTATATACAGACCTCACGGCGTCAGTGCGGGTGGCGGGCGCAGCCTCTTCTGTGTTCTCTATTGGTCGGGTAACGAGACAGGGTTGCCCTCTGTCCCCATATTTATTTGCCCTCGCAATGGAGCCGCTGGCCGCGTGGGTGCGAATGGATGCGCAGGTCCAGGGCTTTGAATGGGCTCACGGGTTGTCGGATAGGATTGCATTGTACGCGGACGACGTCCTCTTCTTCCTCACAAATGTGGATAGAATGGGGCCACGGCTCCTGCACATAATGCAGATCTTTGGGGAGACCTCTAGACTGTATATAAATCCCCGCAAATCTACGTTGTGGTTGCTCGGAGGCCGGGAAGAATTGGGCGCCTGGGCATCATCGATTCAGCTGGCGACGGGAGGACTGAAATATTTGGGGGTATTTATAACACATGTGCCCGCAGTCGCCTGGGAGCGCAATCTGGTACCGTGTGGGAGCGCATGCGTGAAGGTATAAAGACCTGGTCCCGTATGCCACTGACTATCTATGGCAGATCTGCCATATTTAAGATGGTCGCGCTTCCCCGTCTTCTTTATCAGTTGCAGAACCATCCATATCCGATCCCCCCTCGTTGGTTCAGGCAAGTAAATGCGGCTCTTGGGCAGTTCTTGTGGGAGGGGGGCAAGGTGCGAGTGGCCCTGCGGACGTGCTTTTTATCTACCTACTGTGGGGGACTAGCATCGTCGGATATCCTGTCATATTATCAAGCATCTCACCTACTAGTATTGAATGAATGGTGGTATGGCGATAGGGCGGATCCGGCATACAAAGTGGAACGTCGGCTTATGGGAGATCACTCGCTGCACAAGGTATTATACTCGGCACCACTGCGGGGATCATTGCCCTCGGCAACAAAGGTCGTGTTCCAGGTCTGGAGGCTGGCATTGCATAGGATGGGGTGGTGGAACACACTAACGCGGGAGACTCCTCTCTGGGATAATGGGCAGTTGCCACAACTAGCTGCCTTACAAGGATTCCGGGGTTGGGATCATATAGGGATATTGGTCTTGGGGGATGTTATGAGGGGTCCAGTACTGAAATCCTTTCAGGACCTTCAGACAGAATTTCATATGCCAAAGTCCCAGTTCTTCAAATATCTTCAATTCCGACACGCCCTGTTACCCAGTCTAGTGGGATTGGAGTCTGTAGCTGAGTTTACTCCCCTGGAGGCCAAGGTCTTTATGGGAGAACTCCAAGATCGTAAGATTTCCAGGATCTATCAAACCCTGGTTATCCACTGCTCCTCCACACTACAGAAACTTCGGGAGATTGGAAGGGGATTTAGGTCCCTTGGAAGAAGAGGACTGGGTGGAGGCCCTGGCTGCCCCGCATGGGGCGGCCATAGCGGTGCACCTGCACCTGGTTCAGTTTAAATACTTACATAGGACCTACTACACACGCATGCGTTTATGGAAGGCAGGGTTGATTGCCTCCCCTGTGTGCCTCAGATGTAACCGGGAGGAAGGTACATTGATGCACACGGTTTGGCAGTGTCTCTCCCTGGATCGTTTTTGGAGGGGGGTCTACAATTGTTTATGTGAGGTTCTGGGATGGGACCTTCCCCGCTCGCCGAAACTAGCGCTACTACACGTCATGGAGGGGATAGGTGGCAACGTTTACAAACGCCATTTATTATTGTTGGGTCCTACATTAGCCAAAAGGGACATAGCGAGGGCGTGGAAAGCACCAAGGCCCCCTGCAGTAGCCGCATGGAAGAATGGACTGGACTTTTGCATGGGCCTGGAGAAACCCATCTTCATTGCCAGGGGGTGCCCCCAAAAACACTTTAAAATATGGAAAAGTTGGGCAGACTATTGGGGTTTGCTCCTAGACCCGGTTCCAGTAGTACGGGACCCGCGTTTATAAGATTAGAGCTCGTTGGGGGGGTTCCAGGGAGAGTGGTGGGAGTTGGAACCCCGGTGGGTAGTTCTACCGTAATATTCGAATGGTTCTGTTTAGAGTGGGTGAACAGTGCGATCGGGGGTAGGGGTTGGGAGGGGGGGAGTTAAGTTTTTATTGTATTACCTTTGATTTTTTCTTGGGTCTCACTATGCAAAATGTCAAAGTCAATATTGCATGCTCTGATTGTGCAGACGCCTCTGGGGTACAGGGCCCTGCTGTATATGTGCCACTTGACTAATAAAATTTGTTTAAAAAAAAAAAAAAAAAAAAAGGAAGCAGACTCTTCCAATACTCTTTCAGCCCTCACTTTCTCATTCCTAATCATTAATAAAGTGGAGTGCATACTGCACAGTCATTCAGATTGCATCTTCAGTCTAACTACTTCTGCATTTTAGTGGCATAAAAAGTGCTTCTATGCCGACGCACTGAATATGTAATAGGTTTCCAGAATTTGGACATGACAGAATGGGTTTTTAGCTTAAGTGTGTGTAGATGAACTGCAAGGTGTGTGTGTAAGTGTGCATGGAGTGCTACAGGTGTAAAATCTGTATGATTTGTGCAGTTAAAGTGCTAATTTTGCCTCAGAGAAAGAAAAGTACTGCAGAAGAATTATAAATGATCGGCACATTGGCTGCCTTTGCTGTTGCCCCAGTTGCCTGATTTGTAATGCACTGGTCTGTTAAGTTGCAGAGTGTGGTTGAACTTGGTTAGGAGACTTGGTGCCTGTTTCCGTGTCCTGCTGAGGACAAGGACGGCTTGATACCTCCAGTGTGAGAAGTTGGCCTGGCATATGCTGTCCACTAGTTATAGTGGGCACCTTGCACCAGTCCAAACAGCCCTTATTGATGGTAGGTTTAAATACAACCTTATAGAAAGCTATCCTAGTGGTAGCTGTGGAGAGCAGCCTTCAGGCTAAGTCTTGAAGGAGTGTAAAGCAGCTTGGTTTACCAGATTATAACGTCATGAATGACCAAATGAAAGGAGAACCACACAAGATATATATAAAATATATGTATTTATTTCTAAACACTCACTACTAATCTCTTTATGAGATTAGAGTCCAAGATACACAATATCACAGTATTAAAACGACAGTAAATAGCACAATACACAGTGGGCTCCAGGGGGAGACCAAACCATATACTAAGAAAGTGGTATAAGAACCACAACTTGACTAGACACAGTGCCTGGAGCACGTAGAATCGCTGGGACCCCAAGGAACCACCCAAGGTAGTGACACAGGAGACCCACGGGGGACGTGTGCAGTGTGAGAACACAGCCGCGAGCGCCGTAGGATTCAATGCAGAAAGTCGCGGTTGGAATTTTAAAGATAAAGGACACTTAGGAGAGGACTTTCAGCAAACCCCTTTAGACTTAAGGGGTTCTAGGGCCAACACCCACGGGAGCACCGGAATACTCGAGTTACCTCACCCAGGGAAGCCGGGTGCATAGGTGTCAAAGGGTGTCGGGAATCGTCGTCGTTTTCAAAGGCGATCTGCTGCAAAGTGCTGCTGCCGTGAAGAAGAAAAGTGTCCGGGTGGAACCAAGCCTGGATCTAAGATGTGAAGAACCTGAAAGCAGAGGGGACAGAGTCTGGGTCACTAGCCAGTGACCAGGAGCGGAGCAATCAAATGCCCACCGATGTCGGGTGCTTCAGGTGCGAAGAGGTGAAGCTTGACACTCCAGCCACTGGGTCGCGTCGATGACAACCAGGAGCGGGATTCAAGCTGTCCCACAAAGGATGTCGAGTGCCTTGGCAACAGCAACCCACGCAGGAAGAGAAAAGATGCTTCTGTGTGGACCAGCAAGGTCCTGGGGACTCCCCAAGCAAAGGACAGTCAGGGCACGTCTGGAGAAACCAGGGAAGCCCAATAAAAGTTAGAGTTGCCTTCTTGGGGACCCACAGGTCAACGGACCAGGGATCGCAAAGGGACCTCGAGAGGAATCACAAAATGGCGGCCCACAGAACACTCGTTGAGTGTAGGCCTGCATTCTTCAGTGTGATTACTGCTCAGGGTCAGGGCTACAAGTAACCCAAAGCTCAGCTTCAGGGGTCGCCGGAAAGCTGATGCTTCTGCAAATGGTTGTGTTGTCCAGGGGTTTGGGTTGCACAGTCTCCACGAGGGATACGGGCCTCAGACTTGCTGTGGGCACAGATCGACCTCAGCGACTTTGGAAAACCCACCTCTTGTGTGGCAATATTCTTCAGAGTCCGCAGGAGCTTTGGAGATTCTAACTGGTCAGTTGCGTTAAAGGTGCCTGCCTTGCAGGGGAGTAACTCCTTTACTCCAAGGGAGATTCTTCAGTCATCCAGCGTAGTGTAGATCATCGAAGTACTTGGTTTCTGGTATCAGAGTTTAGTTCAGGTGTAATCTAAAGTCCTGTAGTCAGGGTTTCCTACTTTATACCCAAGGAAGGGGTGGGACAAACTCTGGGGACCCACCTATGGGAGGGTCAGGAAAGAGGGGTGGCTACACCCATTTCCTTTGTCCAGTTTCACGCCAGAGCAGGGGCTGTGTGCCCCTGCAACTGGCTTGAGCTGGACTATGCACAGGGACACCAAATGTGCCCCCAGTGCAGACTTCAAAGCACTCTTGGAGTGCACCCACCCAGCCCCAATACACTAAAGCCTGTCTGGGAGGTGGTCACACCTCCCTGTGACAGGAAACCTATTGTCCAGGCCTCCCCTGCCGGAGTTTCGTCCAGCAGCAGGAGGGCAGACTCGTGTCTGTGGCTGCAGCATCCATTTTGTGATGCCAGGGTTCTGTTAAGCTGGTACTGGGTGTACCGGTGATGCCATGTGGCTCCCTCTAGAAGGGAGGAATCATACCTCCCACTCCAGTACTGGGGTGGAGGTATGATTCCAAGGTGTTTGACACCAAACACGACATGTTTCCATGCCGCCATTTCAAAGTTAGCATTTACCGCGAGGTTATAATGCACTTAAGAGTATATGGTCTGGCTGCATCACAAACAACCCCGGAATGAAGATTCCGAAAGTTGCAAAGGGGCTCTGCTCATGCATGGGCACCCTCTCACATGAAACCCAGCACCCTGCCTTCAGGATTGTTAAGGCCTGCCATAGGGGTGACTGATAGGTTGACATGTGCAGTGATATGGAGAGATATAGGGAACCTATATCTCAGTAAGGGGTGCATATACCACCTTACACAGGCTGCTGTAGCAGACCTGTTGTGTCATTTTAAAAGGCTTCCCAAGGGTGGCATAATATATGCTGCAGCCCCTGGTAGGCCTCTGGTGTACCTATGCCCTGGGTATGTAGTATACCATATACTAGGGACTCATAAGGCTACCCCAGAATCCAATCTGGAGTGTACCTAACGTACATGCAATCAATTTAGAGTAGAAAGCAGATAGACTGGGGTCCTGAATAGCAGGGCCTCAGTCTGGCTAAGTCGAAAAACAGTGAAACATCAGCAAAAAGTGGGGGTAACTATTAGAAGCAGATCCTACTCTCCTACACACACACACACACCCCCAAACGTCAGGACATTAAACTAACCTTGACCAGTTGAGTCTTCATGTTCTAAGTGGAAATATCTGTAGAGTCCATCTGCATTGGCATGGTTACTCCCAGGTCTATGTTCCACTGTATAGTCCATCCCCTGTAGGGAAATGGACCACCTCAAAAGTTTGGGGTTTTCACCCTTCATCTGTTTTAGCCATAAGAGGGGCTTGTGGTGTGTCTGAACTATGAAGTGAGTGTCAAACAAGTATGGCCTCAACTTCTTCAGAGCCCAAACCACAGCAAAGGCCTCCCTCTCAATGGCTGACCAACGTTTCTCTCTGGGGGTCAGCCTTCTGCTAATAAAAGCTACTGGTTGATCCTGACCTTCATCATTCAATTGTGATAGTACAGCCCCCACCCCCAACTCAGATGCATCTGTCTGGACAATGAATTGCTTGGAGTAATCAGGACTTTGCAGAATGGGAGCAGTGCACATGGCCTGCTTCAGGACATCAAATGCCTTTTGACAGCTCACTGTCCACTGAACTTTCTTGCGCATTCTTTTAGAAGTCAAGTAATTGAAAGGGGTCACTATGGATCCATAACTTTTGACAAATCTTCTATAGTACCCAGTCAGGCCCAAGAAAGCTCTGACCTGAGTCTTGGTGGTTGGAGCAACCCAGTCCATTATGGTCTGGATTTTGCTCTGCAATGGTTCAACATGGCCTCCACCCACAAGGTGGCCCAGGTATACAACTTGGCTCTGCCTTATCTGGCACTTGCCGGCCTTGATAGTGAGGCCTGCCTTTTGCAGGGCCTCTAAAACATTTCTCAGGTGGACCACGTGTTCCTCCCAGGTGGAGCTAAAGACAGCAATATCATCTAGACATGCTGCAGTATAGGCTTCCAGGCCTGTAAGGACTTTGTTCACCAACCTTTGAAAAGTGGCAGGTGCATTTTTCAAACCAAAGGGCATCACCACAAATTGGTAGTGCCCACTAGGGGTAGAAAATACTGTTTTGGCTTTTGCATCCTCAGCTAGTCTGATTTGCCAGTAGCCAGCTGTCAGGTCAAATGTGCTGAGAAACTTGGCTGAGGCCAAAGTGTCTATGAGCTCATCTGCCCTAGGGATTGGATGGGCATCAGTCCTAGTGACTGCATTGAGACCTCTATAGTCTACACAAAATCTCATCTCTCTCTTACCACCCTGGGTGTGAGGTTTAGGTACCAAGACTGCTGGACTAGCCCAAGGGCTATCTGAGGGTTCAATCACTCCCAAATCCAACATCTTCTGGACATCAGTCCTGATGCAGTCCCTGACATGGTCAGGTTGCCTGTAAATCTTATTTTTAACAGGTTGTCCCCAGTGTCCACTTCATGAGTGCACCAGGTAGTCTGACTTGGAGTCAGAGAGAACATATGTCTGAACTGGTTGAGAACTTTTCTGCAATCAGTTTGCTGCTGGTCAGTGAGGCTGCCTGCCAAGGCTACACCATCTACTGATCCATCATCAGGGTTCTGAGAGAGCAGTTCAGGGAGTAGATCACTCTCTTCCTCCTGTCCCTCATCAGTAGCCATGAGCAAGCCCATGTCTGCTCTGTCAACATATGGTTTCAGTCTGTTGACATGGAGCTCCCTGTGGGGGCTCCTAGGAGTTCCAAGGTCCACCAGGTAGGTAACCTCTCCCTTTTGTGCAACAATGGTATGGGGGCCACTCCATTTGTCTTGGAGGGCTGCTGGGGCCACAGGTTCTAACACCCATACTTTCTGTCCTGGCTGATAAACAGTCAACACAGCCTTTTGGTCATGCCAGGCCTTTTGTAATTCCTGGCTAGCCTCAAGGTTTTTAGTTGCCTTTTTCATGTACTCAGCCATCCTGGAGCGGAGACCAAGTACATAGTCCACAATATCCTGTTTAGGGGGTTTGAGAGGTAACTCCCATCCCTCCTTCACTAGACACAATGGACCCCTAACTGGATGTCCAAACAGAAGCTCAAATGGGCTGTAACCAACCCCCTTCTGTGGAACCTCTCTGTAGGCAAAGAGAAGGCAGGGCAAAAGTATGTCCCATCTGCGCCTAAGCTTTTCTGGGAGACCTTTAATCATGCCCTTCAAGGTTTTGTTGAACCTCTCAACTAAACCATTGCATTGTGGGTGATAAGGGGTGGTAAATTTATAATTTACTCCACACTCCTTCCACATAGCAGTCAAGTAACTAGACATGAAGTTTGCAGCTCTGTCTGATACTACCTCCTTGGGAAAACCCACCCTGGAAAAGATTCCCAGGAGGGCCCTTGCCACCACAGGAGCTGTGGTGGTCCTGAGGGGAAGTGCTTCTGGGTACCTAGTGGCATGGTCCACCACCACCAGGATAAATCTGTGCCCAGATGCAGTTTGAGGGTCTAGGGGACCAACAATGTCAATCCCTACCCTTTCAAAGGGAACCCCCACCACAGGTAGTGGTATCAGGGGGGCCTTTGTAGTGCTACCTGCCTTACCACTGGCTTGACAGGTGACACAGGAGCGACAAAACTCCTTGGTGTCTTCAGACATGTGAGGCCAATGAAAGTGAGGGACAATTCTTTCCCAAGCTTTGTTTTGGCCTAGGTGTCCTGCCAATGGGATATCATGTGCTAGGGTCAATAGGAAGCTCCTAAACTTCAGAGGTATAACCAACCTCCTGGTGGCTCCAGGCTTGGGGTCTCTACACTCTGAGTAAAGGAGTCCATCATCCCAATAGATCCTATGGGTACCACTAGCACTCCCAGCAGCCTCAGCAGCAGCTTGCTGTCTGAGGGGTTCAAGAGAGGGGCAGCTCAGTTGCTCCTGGCTCAGATCTGCCCTGGAAGGGCCCCCTGTCCCCAAGAACTCAACCTGATCAGGCACAAGCTCATCTGGGACAGTTCCTTCTTCAGGACTAAGATCAGCTCCCTCAAGAGAATGATCTGGATTCTGAGGCAGGGGGGGAAGGCACTGCCTTAACCCTACTGCTCCTTCTCTTGGCAGGTGCCTGGTCCATTGTTCCAGGATCCAGGACCTGTTCAGTTTTAGACATTTTGGCCTGTGACCTGGTCACAGCAAACACATCTGCAGGGATGCCCAACATTCTTCATGGGTCCTGAGCTCAACTTCAGCCCAAGCTGAAGTTTCCAAATAATTTCCAAGCAAGCATTCAACAGGGAGGTCTGCACTTACCACAACCTTCTTAGGGCCAGTTACCCCTCCCCAGGAGAAATCAACAACTGCCAGGGAATGGTCAGTCCTGACATTGCTAGCATTTGTCACTTGGTACATTTCACCAAGTATGATCTGCTCCGTGGCTACAAGATCTTTTGTCACCATTGTGACACTTGCTCCTGTGTCCCTGAATGCCAAAGCCTCTCTTCCATTAATTAAGGGCTGCTGTCTGTATTTGCCCAGATTACTGGCACTCACATAGGAGGACATATCCATGCCTCCATCACAGATCAGTACAGCCTGAATTGGAACTCTGACTAGGCCAGAGTCCATCTCAGATCCCAGGGTTAACCCTACTACACCCTTATTTGGAACACCACCACTTGGAGCTGAACTAGGGGGAACAGTTGCCTTAGGGGCAATGGTGGCTGGAGTTGAGTCTTTGGTCTTGGTACAATCACTAGTCCAATGTGTTTTCTGCTTACAGATTTTACACCATGGTTTCTTTTGGCCTTTTCCTTTGTTAGATTGGGACTCCCCACCAGATGCAGATTTTTGGGGCCATTGTGAAGACCTCTGGTCTTTACCCTTCTCCCCACCCTTATCAGAGTTCTTAGAATCTTGCTTCTTGGAGTCACCACCTTGGTTCTGAACCTTCTGCCTCACCCTGGTTCTGACCCACTTGTCTGCCTTCTAACCCAATTCTTGGGGAGAGGTCAGATCAGAGTCCACCAGGTACTGATGCAACAGTTGATTTTGACAGTTATTAAGGATCTGCTCTCTCATGATCAAATTATACAATCCTTTGAAATCACACACCTTACTGCCAAGTAACCAGCCTTCCAGAGCCTTAGTAGCACAATCAACAAAGTCAAGCCAGTTCTGAGTCTGTGCCTTTTGGGTATCTCTGAACTTTTTCCTGTATTGTTCAGTGGTTAAGCCAAACCCTTCAATCAGAGCACTCTTCAGGACTTTGTAATTGTCAGCATCCTCTTCTCTTACAGTGAGGAGCTTGTCTCTACCTTTGTCTGTAAAGGAGAGCCACAAGATTGCTGCCCACTGCTCCTGAGGGACCCTCTGTACCTTACAGGCCCTCTCAAGTGCAGTTATCCATTTGTGGATGTCATCCACACTCTGGTAGGGAGGGACAATCTTGTTCAGGTTCCTATGGTCATGAGTATGATCTCTACCTCTAGGGACACCGCTGCTGCCACCATGGGACTCTAGTCCCATCTTCTGTGAAGCTCTCTGAAGGTCCAGGGATTCCCTGTCTACGGCCAATTGCTCCCTCTTGATTCTGAGCTTAGCTCTCTCAAACTCAAGTAGTTGACATTTCTTCTCATAAGAGGATGACCTTTTATGACTAGCAGAGGACCCTATAGAAGTACCAGAATGATTAGATTCCTGATAAGGAGACCTTGATCTTCTTGGTACACTATTAACCCTTCCTGGGGGAGTGAAGAGAGGGCCACTGAGGCCTTCCTCACCTGCAGGAAGAATTGGATTATCCAGGTTGGAATCATTTTGATCCTCCTGGCCAGCATCAGAGTCTGGGTCACAGTAGTGTTCATTACCTGGCCTTTCCTCTTCTGCTGCCCCACCCAACTTGCCTGCCTCATCAGACCCTGGGGTCTTTCTGAGGTCATCTAACAGCAAAGCCTCTATGAGGCGTTGAGTGCTTGCATGACTCCCTATCTTCAGTTTCCTAGAGGTACACATATTTCTCAATTCCTGGAATGTGAGATTGTCATACCTGGTGGGCAAGGAGTCACTGACTTCAGGCCTTGAAGACATTCTAGTGTGGTGTGGTGTATGCACCTACCTACTCTAGTGGGAACTGAGACTCTCTTGATTTGCAGAAAGGGTGTGCTAAGCCCTTGACACACAACTCTAAGTTCAGCAGAACTTACTGTATTCTGAACTTGATTTATGTATACCTATGTACCTATAGTGGTTTTCAGTTAGTCACTCAAAGCGATATCTGGTAAAGCAATAGCAAGCTTGAATCCAACCGCTGCACACCAATGTGAGAAGTTGGCCTGGCATATGCTGTCCACTAGTTATAGTGGGCACCTTGCACCAGTCCAAACGGCCCTTATTGATGGTTGGTTTAAAGAGAACCTTATAGAAAGCTATCCTAGTGGTAGCTGTGGAGAGCAGCCTTCATGCTAAGTCTTGAAGGAGTGTAAAGCAGCTTGGTTTACCAGATTATAACCTCCTGAATGACCAAATGAAAGGAGAACCACACAAAATATATATAAAATATATGTATTTATTTCTAAACACTCACTACTAATCTCTTTATGAGATTAGATGTCCAAGATACACAATATCACAGTATTAAAACAACAGTAAATAGCACAATTCACAGTGGGCTCCAGGGGGAGACCAAACCATATACTAAGAAAGTGGTATAAGAACCACGACTTGACTAGACACAGTGCCTAAGGCACGTAGAATCACTGGGACCCCAAGGAACCACCCAAGGTAGTGACACAGGAGACCCACAGGGGACTTGTGCAGTGTGAGAACACAGCCGCGAGCGCCGTAGGATTCAACGTGGAAAGTCGCGGTTGGAATTTTAAAGATAAAGGACACTTAGGAGAGGACTTTCAGCAAACCCCTTTAGACTTAAGGGGTTCTAGGGCCAACACCCACGGGAGCACAGGAGTACTCGAGTTACCTCACCCAGGGAAGCCGGGTGCACAGGTGTCAAATGGTGTCGGGAATCGTTGTCGTTTTCAATGGCGATCTGCTGCAAAGTGCTGCTGCCGTGAAGAAGAAAAGTGTCCGGGTGGATCCAAGCCTGGATCGAAGATGTGAAGAACCTGAAAGCAGAGGGGACAGAGTGTGGGTCACTAGCCAGTGACCAGGAGCGGAGCAATCGAATGCCCACCGATGTCGGGTGCTGCAGGTGCGAAGAGCTGAAGTTTGACTCTGCAGCCACGGGGTCCCGAAGACGTCGATGACAACCAGGAGCTGGATTCGAGCTGTCCCACAAAGGATGTCGAGTGCTGGGGTGTCGGTGATTGGATTGATCACGACAAGCCTTGGCAACAGCAACCCACGCAGGAAGAGAAAAGATGCTTCTGTGTGGACCAGCAAGGTCCTGGGGACTCCCCAAGTGATGGAGAGTCAGGGCACATCTGGAGCAACCAGCGAAGCCCAATAAAAGTTAGAGTTGCCTTCTTGGGGACCCACAGGTCAACGGACCAGGGATCGCAAAGGGACCTGAAGAGGAATCACAAAATGGCGGCCCACGGGACACTCATTGAGTGTAGGCCTGCATTCTTCGGTGTGGTTACTGCTCGGGGTCAGGGCTACAAGTATCCCAAAGCTCAGCTTCAGGGGTCGCCGGAAAGCTGATGCTTCTGCAAATGGTCGCGGTGTCCAGGGGTTTGGGTTGCACAGTCTCCACGAGGGATACGGGCCTCAGACTTGCTGTGGGCACAGATCGACCTCAGAGACCTTGAAAAACCTACCTCTTGTGTGGCAATATTCTTCGGAGTCTGCAGGAGCTTTGGAGATGCCAACCGGTCAGTTGCGTTAAAGGTGCCTGCCTTGCAGGGGAGTAACTCCTTTACTCCAAGGGAGATTCTTCAGTCATCCAGCGTAGTGTAGATCATCGAAGTACTTGGTTTCTGGTATCAGAGTTTAGTCCAGGTGTAATCTAAAGTCCTGTAGTCAGGGTTTCCTACTTTATACCCAAGGAAGGGATGGGACAAACTCTGGGGACCCACCTATGGGAGGGTCAGGAAAGAGGGGTGGCTACACCCATTTCCTTTGTCCAGTTTCGCACCAGAGCAGGGGCTGTGTGCCCCTGCAACCGGTTTGAGCTGGACTATGCACAGGGACACCAAATGTGCCCCCAGTGCAGAATTCAAAGCACTTTGAGAGTGCACCCACCCAGCCCCAATACACTAAAGCCTGTCTGGGAGGTGGTCACACCTCCCGGTGACAGGAAACCTATTGTCCAGGCCTCCCCTGCCGGAGTTTCGTCCAGCAGCAGGAGGGCAGACTCGTGTCTGTGGCTGCAGCATCCATGTTGTGATGCCAGGGCTCTGTTAGCTGGTACCGGGTATACCGGTGCTGTCCTGTCTCTCCCTCTAGAAGGGTGGGATCATACTCCCACACCAGGTACTGGTGTGGGGGTATGATTCCAAGGTGTTTGACACCAAACACAACAGTTTTCCATGCAGCCACTCCAAAGTTAGCATTTACCATTTGGTTATAATGCACTTAAGAGTATATGGTCTGGCTGCATTACAAATAGGGCTCCCGTTTTTATGGCATTTATTTTTTTGCCATTTCCGTCTGTATTTATCCATATTTATTTTTTGGGCATTTTTTCTGTATTTATCCACATTTAATTTTGCCACAAGTAAAAGACGACGCTACAGTTAGTATTTTTCCACATTTATTTAAATTGACAATGCACACATGCGCTCACTTAAACTAGCGATTTGTTGTGGCTTTAGCAGTGCTTTAAATGGTCCGGTACTGAGTCATTTGAAAAGGAGAGTACCTGTGCTTTTCAGTTCTGCTATGAAAACACTTTAGGATAGAGTACAAGCACTTATCAGGAGCAAACATGTGCCAGCGCTTCTGTATTTCCATCTAAAGCCAGCTAGAAATCTGCCTTCAAATGTCTATGGTTTTCACACAGAAAGTACGTACCAAATGCGAACCAATGGGCGTGCATTCTGAACACCCCCTTCACAGTGAGTTTGGGTCTCAGCTGTGGGGCATGACAGAAGCAGGCACAAGGCTAAAGTCCGAAAAGCTGGCTGATCAGATGGCACTGCTGGGTATTGTGAGAAGCTGACGCAGGTGGGCAGTTTTACAAGGTGGCACCCGAGGGTCGATAGAAGAATATAGCACTCATGTAAAGTGTCAATGAAGTGAGAGGCGCTGGCATTACTTGGGAATACTAGCATTCAACAAGTGCCTAGATATGCATCAGTTTGTAGTGGGCGCTGTACAAGAGATTCAGATTAATGCTCACGGGCATAGGTGAAGAGTGGAGGCTGCTAGGGGCCTCTCAATGGTTACTTACTCCCTGCTTAGGGGAGTGACTGCATCAGTGCCAACCTTACGGATGTTGTCCTTTTTCCGGTTTCAGGACTGCTCCTTCTTGGCATGTGGTATTTTTGGCATAGGTTGAACGTGAGTGCGGCCTTAGCACACGCAAAGCAGGGAATGCCGCACTCGGTGCACTGACAACAAGCACTGTGGACAGGAGACCCTTTTTACCCTGCTTTATTTATAAACGTGGGCGCCTCGGGTGAGATCATAGGGAGGTTACACTTAGACAGGCTGGGGCCTGTTGAATATTAATAGCATTCCTCTGACACTGAATTATTGGTGTTTAGAGCAGACAGCGTGTAATGTGGGGACAGGGTCTGCCCGCGCTGCGCAATGAATGAGTCAGGCTGACCAAACAGAATATTGGCTCCTCTGCTGTAGACGGTGTTCCATCTCCAGCACACCGGCACATCGAGGCCTTTACTCGGGCTCCTGCTGCAGCACTGTGAATTGAAGTGCTTAAAACGTGCACTGTATGGGGCCTGGGACAGGAGGAGTAAGGGGCGTTGGGGGAGGCTACGGCATGGGGTGAAAGAACAATAAAGCCTCGTTAACAAGTAAATGGTCTTTCAAAAGACCTGTGAAGTACTCGGGGGCGGCTGTGTGTGTGCCCGGGAAGGTATTTCCAGCAGCAGGAAGGGGGCGTGGCGAGAACTCTGGATTCGAGCACGGCAACATTTTCCAGTATTTTGCTGTTTCTAAATATAAATACAGACAAAGGAAATATAGATTTCCGTCTGTATTTATATGTAAAAATCCGTAAAAACAGAAAACAGGGAGCCCTAATTACAAACAACCCTGGAATAAAGATTCCGAAAGCTGCAGAGGGGCTCTGCTCATGCATGGGCACATGGAACCCAGCACCCTGCCTTCAGGATAGTTAAGGCCTGCCATAGGGGTGACTGATAGGTTCACATGTGCAGTGATATGGAGAGATATAGGGAACCTATATCTCAGTAAGGGGTGCATACACCACCTTACACAGGCTGCGGTAGCAGACCTGTGGTGTCATTTTGGATGGCCTCTCAGGGGTGGCATAATACATGCTGCAGCCCCTGGAAGGCCTCTGGGGTACCTATGCCCTGGGTACATAGTATACCATATACTAGGGACTCATAAGGGTACCCCAGAATCCAATCTGGAGTGTACCTAAAGTACATGAACTCAATTTAAGGGGAAAGCAGATAGGCTGGGGTCCTGAATAGCAGGATCCCAGCCAAACTAAGTCGAAAACCAGCAAAACACCAGCAAAAAGTGGGGGCAACCATGCAGTCAGATTCCACCTTCCTACATCTGCTTCAATTTTGAATGGAAAGCTGAATTGTATGACCATTGAACAAAACCAACCACAAAGGGACTCAAACCCTTAATCTTCTAATCCGAAGTCAGACGCCTTATCCATTAGGTATGCATGGATGGAGAACATATTATTGCAAGTTATTTAGGTTTACATTCAATAGTGTTTTTTCAGCTCCTTTCGATGAAAGCACTTTTTTGGTATCGAAATAATGAGAATTTCACGAGTGCGATAAGCTTTTGTTTTACTTTTTGTATTTAAACCTCTTTCTTCATTTGTTTAAAGCTCAGTTTTATGCTCTTCATAGATCTGGATGTTTCCAGAAGTGGCGTAAAACTGTTTTGAAAGTAGTACAGATTGCTCCTTCCTGGATAAGCTAATTACACACTCACATAGGTTGTATAAGTTTCATGAATCCTGACTTGACCTATTCAAGTAGCTGAAAGCCTAACACCACCTCTAGAAATAACATTTACACCAATCCAATTCAAATAATTTTTTCCAAAGGAATATGCTTCAGCCGGGTCAAAAATGCATCTCACAAAGACAGGCATTTAAAAAGCTACTTTGCAGTTTCGGACCACCAACATCACTCTGAAGGGTACAGAAGTAAAACGGGACCTTTTCAAAGTACCTAATCCCTCATAAGCTTCTGAGAGGAAGCCTGTAATAAATATATCTAGTTTTCTGGAAAAGGAAGAGTGAGGATATTAGTTTGCACCTCAGATGGGACTCGAACCCACAATCCCTGGCTTAGGAGGCCTGTGCCTTATCCATTAGGCCACTGAGGAACATATGCATGCCTGTTTTCAAGAGGCATTATTTAAATGTATTCAATGGTCAGACACCAGTGTCTGCACACATGACATTTCTCAGTTCTCTCTATAAGTAAACTTCCCATTTTCATCCTCTTCCATCCACGACTTTAATGCTCTGTTCTATGCTATAATGGAGACGTTGCATGGGGGGCGTGGCTAACCGCCGAGCATGGCGGATGTCTAAGGGAAGAGCTCCGTGCTGAATCCCTACCATCGCGCCATATACACTGCTATGTAGGGGGCATTGACATCTGAACGAGTCACACTTGCACCGGACCTGCTGGGAGACCAAGAAGTGGTAAAGAAAATCGAGCAGGTCCCAGGAAAATTGTAAAACGAATGTACGAGCTTCGTGTCGCAGGAGGAGCCGGCCGCCGGCACCCGCCTCGAGAATCCGCACGATTTTGAGACACTAATGAGCTGCGGATGAGAAATTAAGGGAGACGGGCAAGAGTCTTTGGATGACCGACACGGTGGTGTGTACACAAACGGCACTACGAGGTATGGGGCAGTCATGAACCCCGGACGGAGGGTCTGCTGAAGGAGCAGAAAATGGCGGCGGCGTCCTTCGAGGTACGGAGGATAGGCAAGTAAGGAAGCCTGTACAATAGTGGACACGTCCAGACGTGGGATTGGACAGTCACGTAACTCCTGTAACTGGCGGGTAATCTGCGTGTGGGCCGCGTTGCAGAACATATTGAATGCACAGCGGGGCCTGACCGGATGTGCGCTTACACTGCGGATCGCAGCTAGATGCGTGGATTGAGCCGGAGGGGCACACTCATGTGTACACTGCGGATTCCCCCCCCCCAGGACACCTCAGCATTGGCCCTACTGGACAACATAGAGCGTAGGGGAGACCCGCTGTGGATGGCAGATTGAGCCGCGCAGTGAGGAGGTAACTATGGCTGGCATGAAGGTGAGGTGCGGAGTGGACATAGGCAAGAAGTGAAAGTGCAAGCTGCCCGCATGTTTTAAATGGAGCTACAAAAGTATGGGTGTCCCCTTGCATAGCGGGAACCACGTGTCCGGTACAGAGTCATGGGCAGAGGCACTACATTGTTGAGACTTTGAAATGCTGAATAGTTGTACCCGGCGCTACTTACAGAGGATTACACTATTTCTTTGCTGCGCAATCCATGTAGTTCAGCGTGAAGTGCACCACGGTGATGGTGATGGTGCTGGTGTTTTTCTGCAGGCACAACGTAATTAGATACAGTTGCCATTGGTCACAGCCACCCTTAGTGAGATTGCCATGGACTGAGGTGTTGTTACAGAGGAAGATCCCAGGTCTCGTGGCAGCGTCTACCTGGAGTGACATAAGCCTAGTGCTGCCCAGTGCCGGATGTGATAGCTGGGCACTGCCGAGGATAGTGGTGGGCAGCTCATACCGCGGTGGACTGTGAATGGATGAACGTCACGGGAACTAGAGAGTCACATTAATTGGAATACAACAGGACCACACCGGCAACTTGGAAAAGGCAGTAGAGTGTGGACACAGCGAGCGTACAGCAACAGGGTGGACGTAAACCACATTGGGAGGCTCAGAGATCAAGAAACACGGCAGCATATTTATAGTACGCACAATGGGGCAACCCAAAACTAAACAACAAGATCCCCATACAACCGAGGAGTATACCAACACAACACACGCGGAACAGACGCAAGGTTCACAACAGGAGGGGGCACCGCTTGCGGGGCCAGAACGACATGAAGACAAACTGGACCTGATACTTAAAGAGATCCGAGATTCACGTAAGGCATTAGAATCACAAATAGGCACGTTAACGACCAGCCTTACACTTTTAAAAGCAGATCCTGTGAAACTAGCGGATAAAGTGAAAGAACACAAAATAATACTTGATGACCTAGTGCCTCAACAAGCTGCCACCTCGTCCCAAATGGAACAACTACAGCGCCAATTGAAGGGGTTGCAGGATAGAGTGGAAGATGCGGAAGGGAGATCCCTACGCAACAACGTTAGAATTCTGGGCCTACGGGAAAAAATTGAAGGTAATAACCCTACCCAATTTATGGAGCGCTGGATACGGGAGCACGTTGTCTCTGAGGGTCTGACAGCGATGTACAGTGTGGAGAGAGCACACAGAGTCCCCCCAAGACCTCCACCGCCTGGAGCGCCACCGAGACCGATTATTGCGAGAATTTTGAATTATAAAGATCGCGACACGATACTGCGGGCAGCTAGAGAACAAGCTCCGCTCCAGTTCGAGAATAAAAATGTCTCAATATACCCAGACTTTACCTTAGCGGTTCAAAAAGCCCGAAACATTTTTCGCGAAGTGAAAAAGATGTTGCAGACACATAATTTGAAATACGCCATGTTATTTCCGGCTCACCTAAAGATCATCTATCGACAAAAAGCTTTGTTTTTCGACAAGCCCGAGGAAGCAATGGAATGGGCAGAAATAACGCTATCACCCAACTCCTCACGAAATTCATCGCAGGGCAGCCAACTGCATCTTTCCCAAACAAACAACAAGGATCAGCCTCAACTGGACGAGCACAGGAAAACAGCCAGCAGACAAGAAAACAACCCCACGACAGAACAGATTGCAGCTAGTAAAAGAGACGTTTTGCTGACAGCGGCGGCATTAACATCACGGGAGATGGTCTCCGGAGCGGAGAATGTAGACTCGTCTGAGTATCCAGAGATGCAATCTGACTCCGAGAGTAGTCTGCTGTTGTTCCCGGTGGTAACCCCTCAGTCTGTAAATGACATGTGAACCTGTTGCTTTGTTCTTTGGAGACCGGAGGGTCAACGGTTCAGATGAGTATGATATGTTTTCACCAAAGATTAACAATGGCAAAACGCCCCCTACACATTTGTGATATGCAGGGATATTGGTTGGAGCTTATTGTAAGTATTTATGGTACATATATCAATGTGTAGCAGGAATACGGCGTTTGCCACCCCCCCAGAGGCAGCTGCACTGTGTTACACTGTTTGTAGAGTCGTTATTCTACTGCTGTTGTTGGTTTGGTCCTCTAATGTTACACAGGGGAACCTAGTATTGGCGATGGTATTTGGGAATGTTAATATGACCTTTTTTACAGGTACACATCAGTTTCAATTGCAGAAGGGACCCGGGAGAGGTGTTATCCATCATACTCTAGGATTAGATGGCGCAACTTAACAATTATGCATTTACGTCTTGGAATGTAAGAGGGCTGGGTTCCATACATAAGAGACATAGAATACTAGCACAGCTTAACCGTAGGAAAGTGCACATAGCTTTCATACAAGAGTCCCACCTCACAACTGCGGAGGCTGTAAAAATGTAAAAGAAATGGAGAGGGCAACTGTTTTACACGTCCTACTCTGCATTTGCCAGAGGAGCAGCAATATGGATACAGAATGGTACCCCTTTTGTGGTTTTGGAACAAAAAATAGATGTAAATGGTAGATATGTACTGTTATTAGGCACACTAGACGGGAAACATATAGTGTTTGGGAGTGTCTACGCCCCAAACTCGGAACAGGACAAATTCCTAGATTTGTTATCTACAGTACTGGCGGGATGGGATGCCTACCCTTGGGTCAGTGGGGGAGATTTCAATACGGTGTTGGACATAGACAAGGATAGGTCACATCCGCCATTGCAAAACACGGGCTGTAAGAAGCAGGGTGCGGCGCTTCGGGACTGGGCAGAGGGCTGGGATGTGTGTGACATATGGAGGGAGACACATCCGCTTAGTAGGGAATACTCCTTTTACTCGCCTCCACACGGCTTACATACCCACATAGACAGGATTTTTTGCTCCCTACCAGGAGTTGTTAATGTAACTGACACTTCCTACTTAGGAAAAACATTTTCTGATCACAACCCACTGGAAGCAATTATCCAATGGGGTAAGGCACCCGTACCTATACCGACATGGAAATTACAGCCCCTCTTATTAGAAGATCCAGTGTTTCATGACGCCCTTTCCCAGGCGATTACTAACTACTTCTCAGAGAACACCAACACTGCCAGCACACGTCAGACGGAATGGGACGCTTTCAAAACAGTGTTGCGTGGGGTTGCTATTAGTACACAAGTGGGGGCTCGATTCGCAGTGATTAAAAACCTCAAAACAGTTGAAGATAAATTGGGTGAGTTAGAGCGTCAGGCAATTGTGGATGACACACAGAAAGTTGAATTACAGGAGGCACACATTAGACATGCGGAACTATTGGAAGACTTGCGTCTGTTAGATTATAATTTATACGCCCAAAAACAGCACGCAGAGGCGGACAAAGCGGGCCCACTGTTTGCCAGGATTATCCGAAACTCCCCACAAATGCCCCCAATCCTAGAAATTAACAAACAAGATGGTACAATTGCCAACACACAAGATGATATTAATATGGCATTTAAAACATATTATGAGACATTGTATGCAACTCCACCAGATCTGGATTTACATGAGTTCGACACTTTTTTTGAGGGTTTGCAACTACCACAATTGCTGGCAGAACACAAGAAGGAACTAGAAACATGTGGTAAGAGGCCCACTACAATTCGGACATTGGTCATTCCAAACGGCGACAACTACCTTTAAATACTTGGGTATTAATGTCTATAGGGATCCAGAGGATATATTAGACGGTAACATTACACGCACGATAAACTCACTTAGGTCTCAAATAAAATTCTGGATATCCCTCCCATTGTCGGTAGCTGGCAGGGTAACGATTGCCAAAATGGTGATGCTCCCGCGGTTGCTCTATTATTTTACAAACTTACTGATCATGATCCCAATACAAGTGTTTAAAACACTAGACACATTATTGATAGAACTGATTTTGGGGGTGGGCCGACGCAGAATAGGATTGCCTAAACTACAACTAGCCACTAGACATGGAGGACTGGGGGCGCCGGACTTTAGAGCATACTGCTATGCAGGTCAACTACAGTGGCTGGCATACTGGCTTACAGGACGCAATTTACAGGAAATCGGGATGTCTAGGAGTGCGTGGGAGAGGGGAGAGCTACACACACTACTGCTGCCCAATAGCAAGATCGCACATATTACACCTTCATTGCTGAAAGTGGCCTTGCAATACTGGAAAAAGGAAATGTCTTACACGAAGAACACGGTTCCATACGTGCCCAACATCCCTCTAATTGGCATTAAAACGCCCCTGGGACCGGTATCGACTCGACAAATTTCCATATGGGCAGAAGCGGGAGTGGATACGGTAGGAGTGGATACGGTAGGAATGCTTTTTGTGGACAACACCCTGATGAATCATGATATATTTGTCAACGAAAGAGGAGTATCGAATACGCTGTTTTTATTACACGCGAACATAACACGTTACATCAGAACCACATAGACTCTCAACGGAGACGAACCCCGGACGCATGCCTTAGTGCACATGCAATATCTAATGGGAAGCGGTAGCCATCTGATTAGATGGTTATACCATGGAATCAGGACACAAGCGACGATACCGCTACAGGTCCCTCGCGATAAGTGGAACACTGATTTAAATAGGGAACTCACAGATAAAGAGTGAAGCACTATTTTAGAGTATCCAAGGAAGGTATCGCGCAATGTGAAATTCAAGTTTATCCAACTGATGATTGTGCACAGAGCGTACTTGACTCCCCGTAGGCTACATAGTATGTTTCCGAACACATCCGATACCTGTCCAAGATGTCAGGAACATAATGCCGATCTAATACACATGTTGTGGTCATGCATACGTTTGCAACACTTCTGGGCTGGGGTACACGAGATCCTAAACGAGGTAGCACCAGGACGTAGTGATATCTCAATGGCATACTCCATCCTGGGTCTAGGTATTAAAAGCAAAAGCGGTAATCCCACTGGTCGATTCATCAATATGGCATTGATACTAGCAAAACGCATTATAACTAATCGATGGAAAGCTAGAACATCGCCTCTGGTGTCGGAATGGCAGCGTGAGATGGCGAGATGGGGGAGAACTGAGAGCGCTGAGCTGAAAAGACAGGAAAATAGAGGATTATGTAAAAAGCCCATCTCATTAGAATGGAATATGTTATTGGAAGAGTTTGTAGCAATAGAATTGTAAGAGATGCGAGACAAGTATTAGGTACTGAAATGGAACAGAATGATACACTAGTGCTATAAATGAGACGTCATCAAGTTATGTCAATACCAGTATATGTATTCACTATTAAACAGATATTGGAGAGTGCTGATGGGTCTAAAAGAAACATGTAATTGTTGTGTACTAACACAGGCATTATTACTGAAGTGAAGGTCATGGGGAGGGGGAGGGGAATGTTTAGTTTATAGTTGTTGAAATCAATATCCTGAAGAAGGAAGTGTCAGATTATACTAGACGGAAAACTGTACGTTATCTAAAACTGGTTATAAAAATTGTCATTCCATGTATGACATGTAATGTGTATATGAACATGTGACATTATGAAAATCAATAAAAATATGTTAAAAAATAAATAAATAATGGAGACTTCGCATTTCTTGCAAGTGGAGAGAAATTGTCGGAGAACCACTTTCGACCCCACACTTCTTCCCTTAATGCTTTTCTAAATAAACTGGAAGTATCAAGCCGTCCTTGGCCTCAGCAGGACACGGAAACAGGCACCAAATCTCCTAACCAAGTTCAACCACACTCTGCAACTTAATAGACCAGTGCATTACAAATTAGGCAACTGGAGCAACAGCAAAGGCAGCCAATGTGCCGATCCTTTATAATTCTTCTGTAGTACTTTTCTTTCTCTGAGGCAAAATTAGCACTTTAACTGCACAAATCATACAGATTTTACACATGTAGGTGGTATGCATGGATAGACAACATATTATTGAAAGTTATTTAGGTTTACATCCCATAGTGTTTTATCAGCTCCTTTCGATGAAAGCACTTTTTTGGAATCTATATAATGAGAATTTCACGAGTACGATAAGCTTTTGTTTTACTTTTCTATTTAAACCTCTTTCTTCATTTGTTTAAAGCTCAGTTTTATGCTCTACATAGATCTCGATGTTTCCAGAAATGGCGTAAAACTGTTTTGAAAGTAGTACAGATTGCTCCTTCCTGGATATGCTAATTTACACACTCACATTGCTTGTATAAGTTTCATGAATCCTGACTTGACCTATTCAATTAGCTGAAAGCCTGTCACCACCTCTAGAAACAACATTCACACCAATCCAATTCAAATTATTTTTTCCAAAGGAATATGCTTCAGCCGGGTCAAAAATGCATCTCACAAAGATAGGAATTTAAAAAGCTACTTTGCAGTTTCGGACCACCAACATGACTCTGAAGGGTACAGAAGTAAAATGGGACCGTTTCAAAGTACCTAATCCCTCATAAGCTTCTGAGAGGAAGCCTGTAATAAATATATCTAGGTTTCTGGAAAAGAAAGATAAGGATACTAGTTTGCACGTCAGAAGGGACTCAAACCCACAATCCCTGGCTTAGGAGGTCAGTGCCTTATACATTAGGCCACTGAGGTACACATGCATGCCTGCTTTCTAGAGGCATTATTTAAATGTATTCAATGGTCAGACACCGGTGTCTGCACACAGGACATTTCTCAGTTCCTCTATAAGTAAACTTCCCATTTTCATCCTCTTCCATCCACGACTTTAACGCTCTGTTTTATGCTATAATGGAGACTTTGCATTTCTTGCAAGTGGAGAGAAATTGTCAGAGAACCACTTTCGACTCCACACTTCTTCCCTTAATGCTTTTCTAAATAAACTGGAGGTATCAAGCCGTCCTTGTCCTCAGCAGGACATGGAAACAGGCACCAAGTCTCCTAACCAAGTTCAACCACACTCTGCAACTTAATAGACCAGTGCATTACAAATTAGGCAACTGGGGCAACAGCAAAGGCAGCCAATGTGCCGATCCTTTATAATTCTTCTGCAGTACTTTTCTTTCTCTGAGGCAAAATTAGCACTTTAACTGCACAAATCATATGGATTTTACACATGTAGCACTCCATGCACACATACACACACACCTTGCAGTTCATCTACACACACTTAAACTAAAAACCCATTCTGTCACGTCAAAATTCTGCAAACCTATTACATATTCAGTGCGTTGGCATAGAAGCACTTTTTATGCCACTAAAATGCAGAAGTAGTTAGACTGAAGTTGCAATCTGAATGACTGTGCAGTATGTACTCCACTTTATTAATGATTAGGAATGAGAAAGTGAGGGCTGAAAGAGTATTGGAAGAGTCTGCTTCCATTTTGAATGGAAAGCTGAATTGTGTGACCATTGGAGAAAACGAACCACAAAGGGACTCGAACCCTCAATCTGCTGATGCAAAAACAGATGCCTTAGCCATTAGGCCACTCGGTCACCGGTGCTCTTTTGGGTAATTTTTATAACGTAGGTGGTATGCATGGATAGACAACATATTATTGAAAGTTATTTAGGTTTACATCCCATAGTGTTTTATCAGCTCCTTTCGATGAGAGCACTTTTTTGGAATCTATATAATGAGAATTTCACGAGTACGATAAGCTTTTGTTTTACTTTTTGTATTTAAACCTCTTTCTTCATTTCTTTAAAGCTCAGTTTTATGCTCAACATAGATCTGGATGTTTCCAGAAGTGGCGTGAAACTGTTTTGAAAGTAGTACAGACTGCTCCTTCCTGGATATGCTAATTTACACACTCACATTGCTTGTTTAAGTTTCATGAATCCTGACTTGACCTATTCAATTAGCTGAAAGCCTGTCACCACCTCTAGAAACAACATTCACACCAATCCAATTCAAATTATTTTTTCCAAAGGAATATGCTTCAGCCGGGTCAAAAATGCATCTCACAAAGATAGGAATTTAAAAAGCTACTTTGCAGTTTCGGAACACCAACATGACTCTGAAGTGTACAGAAGTAAAATGGGACCGTTTCAAAGTACCTAATCCCTCATAAGCTTCTGAGAGGAAGCCTGTAATAAATATATCTAGTTTTCTGGAAAAGAAAGATAAAGATATTAGTTTGCACCTCAGATGGGACTTGAACCCACAATCCCTGGCTTAGGAGGCCAGTGCCTTATCCATTAGGCCACTGAGGTACACATGCATGCCTGCTTTCTAGAGGCATTATTTAAATGTATTCAATGGTCAGACACCGGTGTCTGCACACAGGACATTTCTCAGTTCTCTCTATAAGTAAACTTCCCATTTTCATCCACTTCCATCCACGACTTTAACGCTCTGTTTTATGCTATAATGGAGACTTTGTATTTCTTGCAAGTGGAGAGAAATTGTCGGAGAACCACTTTCGACTCCACACTTCTTCCCTTAATGCTTTTGTAAATAAACTGGAGGTATCAAGCCGTCCTTGTCCTCAGCAGGACACGGAAACAGGCACCAAGTCTCCTAACCAAGTTCAACCACACTCTGCAACTTAATAGACCAGTGCATTACAAATTAGGCAACTGGGGCAACAGCAAAGGCAGCCAATGTGCAGATCCTTTATAATTCTTCTGCAGTACTTTTCTTTCTCTGAGGCAAAATTAGCACTTTAACTGCACAAATCATACAGATTTTACACATGTAGCACTCCATGCACACATACACACACACCTTGCAGTTCATCTACACACACTTAAACTAAAAACCCATTCTGTCACGTCAAAATTCTGCAAACCTATTACATATTCAGTGCGTCGACATAGAAGCACTTTTTATGCCACTAAAATGCAGAAGTAGTTAGACTGAAGTTGCAATCTGAATGACTGTGCAGTATGTACTCCACTTTATTAATGATTAGGAATGAGAAAGTGAGGGCTGAAAGAGTATTGGAAGAGTCTGCTTCAATTTGAATGGAAAGCTGAATTGTGTGGCCATTGAACAAAACCCACCACCAAGGGACTCAAACCCTCAATCTTCTGATTCAAAGTCAGACGCCTTATCCATTAGGCCATGCGGTCACCCGTGCTTTTTGGGTAATTAGGTCTCACATGCGCTGCATAGGAAAAAGACCTATAGAAATCGCTTCGGCTTTTCAGCCAAAAACTTGCACGCATTGCATTGCTTTCAATGGCAATGCGTGCACGTTTGGCAATTCCCTTGCGGGAGCGAGCTTTGGCAACATATGTTTGCTCGCTCCCGCAAGGGAATCGCTGTGTGTTCTCTGGCACTCCCCCCACCCCTCCCACTTGTTAGCCCAGTAGCCCAGTACTGTTTCACTTTCGCGGCTGCGGGGCCACGTTTGTGTTTCAGCGCTTGTTTTTTGTAATCTCCGAACTTCAGTTTTTCTTCAGATTACGTGGGGACCCGCTATAAAACGCCTGGTAAAGTAATATTTCAATTTATAAAGAACAATAGGGAGAACTCCAAAACAATACACTCATGTATTATATAAGTATATTTTTAGAGCCGAAACATACAAACGGTAGGCAGATCAGATCGTGGTTAAAGCAACAAGACGTACATCTTTAGATTTTAAATAAGTAATCATTAAAAAGCAATGAACCTCCAGCTTGTGTTTTTTTCTAACAGAGTAGCTCTCTTAATAATTTGGTTTATTTAATTTGATCTAATTTCTTATGACGTAAACAACCAGTTAGGGTCTAATAAATCTATATTTTAAATAATGTTCGATAAATAACATAAAAAAGGTTTTGGTGAACACTGATGAAAGAGTAGGAAACATTTAAGGAAAATCTATACAGAAAAAGTGTTCTGTTTCCTGTGCATAACAATTTAAGACTACTTTCTGCACAAAAGAAACTGTAATCGAGAACGCCCATCTCCCCTAAATTGAGTTTGCAATCTCAGGGACAGTACTTAAGTTGTAAAAAAAAAAAAGTATACTTTGGTTGTCCAATTGGTAACTCTTTTTTTGCACCACATCAATACTTAATTTGTGCCGGTGATTACGGGTGGGCACCACTGGCTCTTATTTTAGGAACAGGGACTTTTTCCCCATCTCTTGAACTGTCCTGGTCTCTAAGTGCAGCCGGAGACAGCAGAATCCATAAAAGTCAATAGAAATAGAAGGACAGCCAGTACTCTGATTCTTCTCCGTATCACTGGATTGGCAAGCATGCTCCTATTTCCAGGCGCCACAATGAAACATGGACTATTGATGTAGGTCTCAGCCAGTACACAGCTTCTTTCGGGCCAGGGTGACTTTACATCTAAAGGACGGCAGCTGTCAGAGGAGGCTGTGTGCTCCGGCCTTCTAGTGGCCGCAGCTGCTGTTGGGACCTGCCATGTTCAATACATGAATGCGGTAAGGCTGGTTCCCCCCGCCCACACCCCTTGATTGCTCAGCCGGGGCCAGAATTGCCTTGAGCCCTGCCGGCTTATTTTCAGGGAGTGATACTTTTTTTCACAAGTTAAACTCTATTCTACCCTACACCCTTTCTTTATCTCACTATCACAGGTTCCTTTACATCTCTCTTTTATCACTATTTTCCTGTTTTTTCTTCCTCCCTCTTTCTCCCATTCCCTCTCTAGCTGTGGGAAACAATCTGATGATGAAAATAAGCGCCAGCCCCAATAATGAGTGCCGGTGTCCACCACCTGCAACCACCCGAACAAATTAACCACCTCGTGGGGAAAAATGAGTAGGAACATGGGGGTGATCAATGAGAATTGCTTTCGGCTAAACATCCCCAACACCCTCACACTTATGCACTTTAAAGCAAAACTAAAACCGCAAGTATTTTGACTGGCCAACATTGCAGCTGGACACGCAGCATTCTCATAGTGTGAGATGACTATAACATGTTAATTCGTAATTGTCTGATGGCTCCTTCTTGTCCAGCATGTCTAGATATGGTCACTCCATCAAAGACTGCTTGTTCTCTTCTCAGATATAACTTCATTGCCTCTCCCAACAGCAAACGTATTATGCATTGTAAGCGGCACAAACAAAATAAACATAAACCTTAACAATGCCCTTCTGCCTATTTGAATCAGTAGGGTTTGTGGGGGCAACATCACTACAGAGGGCCGGAGTCACAAACATGTTACTGTGACTTACTGTCGTAGTACTCCTGGCTTACTCCTGGAATTACTGGAGTAAGCTGGAATACCACAAGAGTAAGTCACACTTACTCACGTACTATAGAATTCAGAATTAAGCCAAGAGTACTACAAGAGTAAGGTGCAACTACTCCACACACCTGCAATTCCGGTGTAAGTGAGGAGTATTACAAGAGTAAGTCACATCTACTCACAGCAACACCTTTGAGAATTGGGGTCAGGGTCTTTTAAGGCGTAGTAGCTGACTTATATCTGAATCTGAAAGCCGCAAGATTCGAGTACAGAGTTAGAAGATTTGGGGGAACCTGCCTGAACGGAGAGACACATCTCAGCACTCAAACAGCTCTGTCCATGTTAACTCTTCCATTTGAATGCATGTGTGAATGAGTCGTGTTGACAAAAGTGAGCATTAGATCACATAAGCACCACCTGTCTGGGCTCATATTGATCCCACGGGCAGAGAAAGAAGAGGTTTAAGTCATTGGTGAAAGGGAGTGGGCCAATCCCAGGACTCCCACTACATAATGGGTGCAAATAATTTAATTGTTCGTCAAACATGATAACCCATTATTTATTTGTTATTTATTGACACATTCATACATTGTTCACATTCAAATTTCATTCAAACGATTTCGTCCTCCATTTAGTTTGTGCTAAACGTTTCTGTTCCTGCCAGTTACACTCCTGTTAGTCTAACTCTGATCTGTATTATCCTTATGTGTAAAGCGCACCTGGTCCAAACGTGCTCTAGAAAAAACAAAACTAATAAAAAAGTTTAAATATAATTGTGTGATACAACAGCGATCGTTCACTTGTCCAGGCATCACTTACAGGGATGGAAATTTAGAGCAAAAGAATAAGAAGGGAGGGATATCATGTTCTTGGCTTAAGTGCTTTAAATGGGCAGGTACTGTCCGGTACTGAGTACCTGCACTTCTTTAATTTGAAATGGAGAGTACCAGCACTTCTCAGGAGCAAATAGGAACTCTAAAGAACAAGTACCTGCACTTCTATATTTCCATTTTAAGCACTGGCTTGGAGGGCGCAAAGGCATAGCACATGGATCCCCAGGTCTTACACTAGATGTGACCTGCTACTGTTGATTCATTTGCTTTGGTGGGTTTGGGAAGTTTTCGAAGGTGTGTGTGTGAGCGACTACAAAGGAGAGGCGACGCAGTATTCATCAAATAATATAGACACTCCAATAGGGATGTTGGGAATATTTTCTGGCTTAGGCAAGTCACTTTGTGTGGAGATAGTTAATTTAAGCTGACATCACCAGTGGCATAACAAATCCAAAGTCCCTGAAATTAATTTGCTGTGAGTTTTAAATTGTTAAATTATTTAAAAAGAGTTGCCAAATCTGAAATACATGGTTTGCAGAGATTGATTCCCCCACTCTCCTCCAGATAGATATGAATGTACAACTCTCCCAGCTCATGCACAGTGTGCATGAATAAAGGCATGACACGCATGGGCTGACAAGACATGAGCCTCATCAAATTTTCAAAGACCTAGACCTGTCCAAAAACTACAGCCACCATGAACATGGACCTCCAACACAATGCATCATGGCACGGTCTGAGCAATGAGTGCTTGCGGATTTCGGTGCACACTGGTAAGGGCATGTTTTGTGATAGGTTATATATAGCTTGGTGGATAAAGATAACTCTTAAATGTTCAAGGCTGTGTTGAAGTTAGAAAGACTTATGAGGTACTTATTAGGTCTCGCATTAGCGAAGACCTCTTGATTGTAGCAACATTGTATATAAAATGTAGTTACTTAGAGGGACTTTCAGCCAGCCCTCTTCATCTATTGGTCTGTTATTGTGTAGTTGACATTTCTCCTCCTCACCCTACAGCATACAGCATGGGACCGTCGGGCATCACACTTTAGTCACTGGCTAACGTGACTGTGAGTGCAGGCATTCCTCCCTTTCACAAGCTCATGCAGTATCTAAGCATCAAGGTCCTGAGTAGGTACGAAACATACATAGAGCGCATATATCTGGAGGCAGAGAGGGGTCTGCATAAAATTCAGACTAGGAGTACTTCCAGGCTTGAGCTGGTGTGTTATAGGGGTCCAAGAGTCCTGGCTCCACCTTATGCAACCTAACTATCCCTAAACTTCTCTAGCTCATAATCCCATCAACCATGTGCCTGAGCTCACAAAGGCCCACTAATATTCCCAACGAACCCCTTTTAACTTAGTCCATTAGAATAAAACTCGAATGACTGCATGGAATGTGTCGCGTGAGCGTACAAGACTAATCCCAATAACTGAGAGTAACCAATCAGACTAATCCCAATAACTGAGAGTAATCAATCAGACTAATCCCAATAACTGAGAGTAACCAATCACACTGAACTCACCACTAACCTTGGTTGCTGGAGCTGCGTGCTGCCCGGCGTGAGTTACTTCTATGCCTCATCGGGGGCAGTAAGCGCTATACAATTGCAATTATGCCTCTATGCTCTGTACTAAAATTCTTGCTTACAAGGAGGGAGTTCCTCTGTCTACTTTTTAAGAAGCACAATGCGAGACTTTGTAAGGATGCCACGTTATTTCACTATCAGACGGACTTGGATGCCAATTTCATGCAGTTGCCTCATACATGTTGTCGGCTGGAACTCAACTAGACCTGACCATTCATAATATTTTGACTTTTTAATTTTAAATTAAATTTCTAAATGGTTCAATTGACTTTATGCGATTTTGCCACTTTATTGTACCCTTGACTGGATAAATTAATCTTGAGTGCTTATATGGACTTTAACGTAATCGATCAATTGTTTCATGTGGTATATTTTATTTACTTGGCTTTCTAGCTGAAACTATAAATGCATATTTAAATACCATTTCGCAATGTATCACATCTGCACATCAAGTAGTTCCCTTCTATGTCAGGGAATGTGTGCTTTTTGGAACAAAAAATGTTTTTGCTTTTAGCCAATTCTCTTTGTCCTTTTTTAGGTCTCGCCTGAGCCAGCGCATGGCTGCTCTGGCGAGACATTCAGTGAGTGGGCTTCAAAAAGCCGACCACAGCTTTTTGTGACGCCTAGAGCATGCGGTTACGCGCACAGTTACGCGCAGTGGCGCCATCTGGATTTCCTCTCGCGCGCGCCTCGCCCCGCCTCTCCGTCTTGCTTGCGCTTTCATCTGGCTTTCCTCTCTTCCTTTAGCCGTCGCTCTCCCTCAGAGCCTCCTCTCCGCCCCCTCCCCTGCTGCTCTTTCACACCAGCCACCTCACATGCTCTCCTCTCTGCCCTCCGTCGCAAGCTCACTCCTGTACCTTAATCTTCTTGCTGTCCCTCGTTTGCACCCTCCCATGTTGCTCTTCCACACCACCCACTCACGTGCCCTCCCTCGCAGCCCCCTCTTGTGCGTTGATCTCCGTTCTCTCCCCAAAGCCTCCTTATTTGCCCCTTTCTTCTCTCGCCAGCCTCCGCGTGCGTCTTCCTCTGCCCTCATTAGCTCTCCCTCACCTGCCTCCTCCCGTGCCCTCTACCCCCGCCCTCTCGCTCGAGCTGCTTGAAATGCCTCCTCTCCTTCCCCATGCTCTGTCACAAGCCTTTGCCCCCCCGCAGCCTCCTCCTTTCCCCAGCGCTCACTCCCCCCCTGCACCTCGCTAGCCTCCTCCTATGCAACCCCCCCGCTCTCACCATCCTCTCCCATGTCGTACTCTTTCCTCCCACTGCTCTCCCTCACTAGCCGCTCGTTTTCCATTTACCTCGTCCACTGGCTTTCTTCAGTAGCCTTTTCCCGGATCCCTCCTTTTACCATTCCTCCCCTCCTTCAATAATGTCTCCATTGTCTCTTAACTCACACCTCCTGACCCCTTACCGTCCCTACTTCCTTCATCTCCCGTTGTACTTTCACCTCTCACTCCTCCACATTTTGTACCATTCCCTCCTCAATCTTTGCCTTTATTTGCGTCTATCCTTGAGTCCACCCACCCACACTCTTTTGCCTCCTCACTCAGCTTCTCAGCTCTTTTCTATAATTCTGTACCCTCCTCTATACCCTCCTCTCTTCTTTAGCTCTCTGTGGCTCTCCCTCCACCACCCATTCTGTTACCACCTCCTCTGTGTTTATCCCACTTTATTTTTTTCTCGCTCTCTAGCCTTCTCCGCCTGTGTGCCCTGCTCTTTACACCAACACCCTTTACGCCCCATCATGCTCCCCCTTTTTTACAGCCTACACCTGTCCGGTTTCCTCTTGTCGCACTCCCTCCTTTGCCTGCATTCTCTCTCCTCCTTTCTCGCAAACCTTCTCCAGCAGTTTCACATCCGTATTCTCTCACTTCCACCTCTTTTCTCGGTTTGATTTCCCTTTACATCTTCAATTAATGCCCCCATACGCCTTCCCCTTACCCTCACTCCTCCTGCCCACTCATGTTAACTCAGTCTTTACTTCCGACCACAAATTCCTACCTCGGCCCTGCCTTTCATCTCTTGACCCATCTCGGCTTCCCTACAACCCCCTAAGGTCTCTCTCACCCCCACAGCCATAGATTCTTTCCTCTCCCACTTCACAACCCTGAACTTACCCAAAACCGCTCCGCACTACCCGTTTATCCCTCACCCTGAAAATGTATTCTAACCCTCTTCCATATCTTCCCTCCTACACCCCCTTTCGCTGCCCTCCCGTACTCATTTGTCTCCGACACCAAAATTCTTTGAGTCCTATCTTGCCTCCACAGCCCTCAGTGGGTCCCCATCTCACTTCCACACCCCTCATACGCTCCTTCCCTCGTGCATTCATGCCCTCCTTTTACTACCCGCCCCATCCTCACCGTGATACTTCGCCTCCCCCATTCCTCGTCTCCTCCTTTACCACCTCACCACATCCTTCGTAGCCACGCCCATTCCTTCCTTCACTCACCTTCACCCCCTTTACTCTTCATTCCTTGTTCCTTCCACTGCGTTCGCACAACGAGCATGAAAATGCTCATACAAAAAAAAAACATAAGTGGACAAGGATGTATCAGCTTGCTAATCTCCACATTTATGGAATAAATGTATCCCACAATTTACAGCGTAAGCTACACTTTTTTTCTCACGACTATTGTCACACTTCGAGCAGTGTGAAGATAGTAAAATATTTAAATAGGATTTGCAGACAAAGGAGTGGAAAGTAGGTGGAAAATGAGCAAAACCTGTTTAAAAGATAAAATTTTTAACAAGCATTGGCATAGCTAATAGGTCTCGCCTTTGGGACCTTATAAGTGTTTAGCCATGCAACACTTGATGTTGTTGCACCAAGGATATTGTGCTGGATAACTTCAGCACAAAATCCTTGGTGCAACAACATCAACTGTTGCATGGCTAAACACTTATAAGGTACAAAGTTTAGCCATGCAACAGCTGATGTTGTTGCACCAAGGATATTGTGCTGCAAAACTAAATACTTATAAGGTCCCAAAAGCGAGACCTATTGGCTATGCCAATGCTTGTTTTTATAATGTAGTTGGTATGCATGGATAGAGAACATCTTATTGAAAGTTATTTAGGTTTACATCCCATAGTGTTTTTTCAGCTCCTTTCGATTAAAGCACTTTTTTGGAATCTATATAATGAGAATTTCACAAGTACAATGAGCTTTTGTTTTAGTTTTTGTATTTAAACCTCTTTCTTCATTTTTTTAAAGCTCAGTTTTATGCTCTACATAGCTCTGGATGTTTCCAGAAGTGGAGTGAAAATGTTTTGAAAGTAGCACAGATGCTTTTTCCCGGATATGCTAATTTACACACTCACATAGGTTATATAAGTTTCATGAATCCTGACTTGACCTATTCAAGTAGCTGAAAGCCTGTCACCACCTCTAGAAACAACATTCACACAAATCCAATTCAAATAATTTTTTCCAAAGAAATATGCCTCAGCCGGGTCAAAAATGCATCTCAAAAAGCTTGGCATTTAAAAAGCTACTTTGCAGTTTCAGAACACCAACATGACTCTGAAGTGTACAGAAGTAAAATGGGACCAATGTCAAAGTACCTAATCCCTCATAAGCTACTGAGGGGAAGCCTGTAATAAATATATCTGGGTTTCTTGAAAAGAAAGAGAGAGAATATTTGGTTGCACCACAAATGGGACTCGAACTCACAATCCCTGGCTTAGGAGGCCAGTGCCTTATCCATTAGGCCACTGAGGGACACATGCATGCTTCTTTTCTAGAGGCATTATTTAAATATATTCAATGGTCAGACACCGGTGTCTGCACACAGGACATTTCTCAGTTCTCTCTATAAGTAAACTTCCCATTTTCATCCTCTTCCATCCATGACTTTATCGCTCTGTTCTATGCTATAATGGAGACTTTGCATTTCTTGCAAGTGGAGAGAAATTGTCGGAGAACCACTTTCGACTCCACACTTCTTCCCTTAATGCTTTTCTAAATACACTGGAGGTATCAAGCCGTCCTTGTCCTCAGCAGAACACGGAAACAGGCACCAAGTCTCCTAACCAAGTTCAACCACACTCTGCAACTTAATAGACCAGTGCATTACAAATTAGGCAACTGGAGCAACAGCAAAGGCAGCCAATGTGCCGATCCTTTCTAATTCTTCTGTAGTACTTTTCTTTCTCTGAGGCAAAATTAGCACTTTAACTGCACAAATCATACAGATTTTACACATGAAGCACTACATGCACACATGCACACACACCTTGCATTTCATCTACACACACTTAAGCTAAAAACCCATTCTGTCACGTCAAAATTCTGCAAACCTATTACATATTCAGTGCGTCGGCATAGAAGCACTTTTTATGCACTAAAATGCAGAAGTAGTTAGACTGAATATGCAATCTGAATGACTGTGCAGTATGTACTCCACTTTATTAATGATTAGGAATGAGAAAGTGAGGGCTGAAAGAGTATTGAAAGAGTCTGCTTCCATTTTGAATGGAAAGCTGAATTGTGTGACCATTGAACAAAACCAGCCACGAAGGGACTCGAACCCTCAATCTTCTGATCTGAAGTCAGACACCATATCCATTAATTTTTATAATGTAGGTGGTATGCATGGATGGAGAACATAGTATTGAAAGTTATTTAGGTTTACATCCCATAGTGTTTTTTCAGGTCCTTTCGATGAAAACACTTTTTGGTATCTATATAATGAGAATTTCACGAGTACGATTGTAGGAGAGTAGGATCTGCTTCTTATAGTTACCCCCACTTTTTGCTGGTGTTTCATTGTTTTTCGACTTAGCCAGACTGAGGCCCTGCTAATCAGCACCCCAGTCTATCTGCTTTCTACTCTAAATTGACTGTATGTACTTTAGGTACAGTCCAGATTGGATTCTTGGGTACCCTTGTGAGTCCCTAGTATATGGTATACTATGTACCCAGGGCATAGGTACCCCAGAGGCCTACCAGGGGCTGCAGCATATATTATGCCACCCCTGGGAAGCCTTTTAAAATGACATAACAGGTTTGCTACAGCAGCCTGTGTAAGGTGGTATATGCACCCCTTACTGAGAAATAGGTTCCCTATATCTCTCCATATCACTGCACATGTAAACCTATCTGTCACCCCTATGGCAGGCCTTAACAATCCAGAAGGCAGGGTGCTGGGTTTCATGTGAGAGGGTGCCCATGCATGAGCAGAGCCCCTCTGCAGCTTTCGGAATCTTTATTCCGGGGTTGTTTGTGATGCAGCCAGACCATATACTCTTAAGTGCATTATAACTTCGCTGTAAATGCTAACTTGAGAATGGCTGCATGGAAACATGTCGTGTTTGGTGTCAAACACCTTGGAATCATACCTCCACCCCAGTACTGGAGTGGGAGGTATGATTCCTCCCTTCTAGAGGGAGCCACAGGGCATCACCGGTACACCGGTGCCAGCTTAACAGAACCCTGGCATCACAAAATGGATGCTGCAGCCACAGACACGAGTCTGCCCTCCTGCTGCTGGACGAAACTCCGGCAGGGGAGGCCTGGACAATAGGTTTCCTGTCACAGGGAGGTGTGACCACCTCCCAGACAGGCTTTAGTGTATTGGGGCTGGGTGGGTGCACTCTGAGAGTGCTTTGAAGTCTGCACTGGGGGCACATTTGGTGTCCCTGTGCATAGTCCAGCTCAAACCGGTTGCAGGGGCTGCCAGCCCTGCTCTGGCGCGAAAGTGGACAAAGGAAATGGGTGTAGCCACCCCTCTTTCCTGACCCTCCCATAGGTGGGTCCCCAGAGTTTGTCCCACCCCTTCCTTGGGTATAAAGTAGGAAACCCTGACTACAGGACTTTAGATTACACCTGGACTAAACTCTGATACCAGAAACCAAGTACTTCGACGATCTACACTATGCTGGATGACTGAAGAATCTCCCTTGGAGTAAAGGAGTTACTCCCCTGCAAGGCAGGCACCTTTAATGCAACTGACCGGTTGGCATCTCCGAAGCTCCTGCGGACTCCGAAGAATATTGCCACACAGTAGGGGGGTTCCTGAGGTCTCTGAGGTTGATCTGTGCCCACAGCAAGTCTGAGGCCCTTATCCCTCGTAGAGACCATGCAACCCGAACCCCTGGACACCATGACCATTTGCATCAGCTTTCCGGCGACCCCTGAAGCTGAGCTTTGGGTTACTTGTAGCCCTGACCCCGAGCAGTAATTCCAACAAAGATTGCAGGCCTACACTCAACAAGTGATCCGTGGGCTGCCATTTTGTGATTCCTCTCGAGGTCCCTGTGCGATCCCTGGTCCATTGACCTGTGGGTCCCCAAGAAGGCAACTCTAACTTTTATTGGGCTTCCCTGGTTGCTCCAGTAGTGCCCTGACTTTCCATTGCTTGGGGAGTCTCCCGGACCTTGTTGGTCCGCACAGAAGCATCTTTTCTCTTCCTGCATGGGTTGCTGTTGCCAAGGCTTGTTGTGGTCAATCGAATCACCGACACCCCAGCACTCGACATCCTTTGTGGGACAGCTCGAATCCGGCTCCTGGTCATCGTCGACATCTCCGGGACCCCATGGCTGCAGAGTCAAGCTTCACCTCTTCGCACCTGAAGCACCCAACATCGGTGGGCATTCGATTGCTCCGCTCCTGGTCACTGGCTAGTGACCCAGACTCTGTCCCCTCTGCTTTCAGGTTCTTCACATCTTCGATCCAGGCTTGGATCCACCCAGACACTTTTCTTCTTCACGGCAGCAGCACTTTGCAGCAGATCGCCATTGAAAACGACGGCGATTCCCGACACCCTTTGACACCTATGCACCCGGCTTCCCTGGGTGATGTAAATCGAGTACTCCGGTGCTCCCATGGGTATTGACCCTAGAACCCCTTAAGTCTAAAGGGGTTTGCTGAACATCCTCTCCTAAGTGTCCTTTATCTTTAAAATTCCAACCTCGACTTTCCGCATTGAATCCTACGGCGCTCGCGGCTGTGTTCTCACACTGCACACGTCCCCCGTGCGTCTCCTGTGTCACTACCTTGGGTGGTTCCTTGGGGTCTCAGCGATTCTACGTGCTCTAGGCACTGTGTCTAGTCAAGTCGTGGTTCTTATACCACTTTCTTGGTATATGGTTTGGTCTCCCCCTGGAGCCCACCGTGTATTGTGCTATTTACTGTCGTTTTAATACTGTGATACTGTGTATCTTGAACTCTAATCTCATAAAGGGATTAATAGTTAGTGTTTAGAAATAAATACATATATTTTATATATATCTTGTGTGGTTCTCCTTTCATTTAGACATTCAAGAGGTTATAATCTGGTAAACCAAGCTGCTTTACACTCCTTCAAGACTTAGCCTGAAGGCTGCTCTCCACAGCTACCACTAGGATAGCTTTCTATAAGGTTGTCTTTAAACCTACCATCAATAAAGGTCGTTTGGACTGGTGCAAGGTGCCCACTATAACTAGTGGACAGCATATGCCAGGCCAACTTCTCACATTGCTGTGCAGCGGTTGGATTCAAGCTTGCTATTACTTTACCAGATAATCTCTTTGAAGTGACTAACTGGAAACCACTATAGGTACATAGGTACATATAAATCAAGTTTAGAATACAGTAAGTTCTACTGAACTTAGAGTTGTGTGTCAAGGGCTTAGCACATCCTTTCTACAACTCAAGAGATTTTCAGTTCCCACTAGAGTAGGTGGCAGTTCGGTCTGGACTGTTCCCATGAGGCACAGGGTCAAGACTGATTTGCATATGGCCATGTCTGAACTGGGGTGGCGTGGTGAAGCAAAATAACGATGGATTAAACCCAGATCTGTGACTGGGGGTGAATGTTTGCCAATGTGCAGCATTCCGTCCATCATCTTGTGTGTTTTGCATTTCGCCCTAAGTGGGAAGGGTATGCCCAGACGTGGGTCCCGTGCTCACTACGCCACTGGAGTCAAGCTATCCTGGCTGATGAAGGCTGGTAGCCTGAAACCGGTCCTAGGATGCTTGAATCCGGTCCAGGGAAGACATGGCTTGGCAGTTCGGTCTGGACTGTTCCCATGAGGCACAGGGTCAAGACTGATTTGCATATGGCCATGTCTGAACTGGGGTGGCGTGGTGAAGCAAAATAACGATGGATTAAACCCAGATCTGGGACTGGGGGTGAATGTTTGCCAATGTGCAGCATACCGTCCATCATCTTGTGTGTTTTGCATTTCGCCCTAAGTGGGAAGGGTATGCCCAGACGTGGGTCCCGTGCTCACTACGCCACTGGAGTCAAGCTATCCTGGCTGATGAAGGCTGATAGCCTGAAACCGGTCCTAGGATGCTTGATTCCGGTCCAGGGAAGACATGGCTTGGCAGTTCGGTCTGGACTGTTCCCATGAGGCACAGGGTCAAGACTGATTTGCATATGGCCATGTCTGAACTGGGGTGGCGTGGTGAAGCAAAATAACGATGGATTAAACCCAGATCTGTGACTGGGGGTGAATGTTTGCCAATGTGCAGCATTCCGTCCATCATCTTGTGTGTTTTGCAATTCGCCCTAAGTGGGAAGGGTATGCCCAGACGTGGGTCCCGTGCTCACTACGCCACTGGAGTCAAGCTATCCTGGCTGATGAAGGCTGATAGCCTGAAACCGGTCCTAGGATGCTTGATTCCGGTCCAGGGAAGACATGGCTTGGCAGTTCGGTCTGGACTGTTCCCATGAGGCACAGGGTCAAGAATGATTTGCATATGGCCATGTATGAACTGGGGTGGCGTGGTGAAGCAAAATAACGATGGATTAAACCCAGATCTGTGACTGGGGGTGAATGTTTGCCAATGTGCAGCATTCCGTCCATCATCTTGTGTGTTTTGCATACACCACACCACACTAGAATGTCTTCAAGGACTGAAGTCAGTGACTCCTTGCCCACTAGGTATGACCATCTCACATTCCAGGAATTGAGAAATATGTGTACCTCTAGGAGACTGAAAACAGGAAGACATGCATGCACTCAACGCCTCATAGAGGCTTTACTGTTAGAGGACCTCAGAAAGACACCAGGGTCTGATAAGGCAGGAAGGTTGGGTGGGGCAGTAGAAGAAGAAAGGCCAGGTAGTGAAACTACTATGACCCAGACTCTGATGCTGGCCAGGGGGATCAAAATGATTCCCACCTGGAAAATCCAATTCTTCCTGAGGGTGAGGAAGGAGACCCCAGTGGGGTTCTCTTTACCCCACCTGGAAGGGTTAATAGTCTACCAAGAAGATCAAGATCTCCTTCTCAGGAATCTAATCATTCTGGTACTTCTATAGGGTCCTCTGCTTCTCATAAAAGGGCATCCTCTTATGAGAAGAAATGCCAACTGCTTGAGTTTGAGAGAGCTAAGCTCAGAATCAAGAGAGAGCAATTGGCCTTAGACAGGGCATCCCTGGAGCTTCGGAAAGCTTCACAGAAGATGGGACTAGGGTCCCATGGTGGCAGCAACAGTGTCCCTAGAGGTAGAGATCATACTCATGACCATAGGAACCTGAACAAGATTGTCCCTCCCTACCAGACTGGGGATGACATCCACAAATGGATAACTGCACTTGAGAGGGCCTGTAAGATACAGAGGGTCCCTCAGGAGCAGTGGGCAGCAATCTTGTGGCTCTCCTTTGCAGACAAAGGTAGAGATAAGCTCCTCACTGTAAGAGAAGAGGATGCTGACAATTACAAAGTCCTGAAGAGTGCTCTAATTGAAGGGTTTGGCCTAACCACTGAACAATACAGGTTAAAGTTCAGAGATACCCAAAAGGCACAGACTCAGGACTGGGTTGACTTTGTTGATTGTGCTACTAAGGCTCTGGAAGGCTGGTTACTTGGCAGTAAGGTGTGTGATTTCAAAGGATTGTATAATTTGATCATGAGAGAGCAGATCCTTAACAACTGTCAAAATCAACTGTTGCATCAGTACCTGGTGGACTCTGATCTGACCTCTCCCCAAGAATTGGGCCAGAAGGCAGACAGGTGGGTCAGAACCAGGGTGAGGCATAAGGTTCAGAACCAAGGTGGTGACTCCAAGAAGCAAGATTCTAAGAACTCTGATAAGGGTGGGGGGAAGGGTAAAGACCAGAAGTCTTCACAAGGGCCCCAAAAATCTGCATCTGGTGGGGAGTCCCAATCAAACAAAGGAAAAGGCCAAAAGAAACCATGGTGTAAAGTCTGTAAGCAGAAAACCCATTGGACTAGTGATTGTACCAAGACCAAAGACTCAACTCCAGCCACCATTGCCCCTAAGGCAACTGTTCCCCCTAGTTCAGCTCCAAGTGGTGGTGTTCCAAATAAGGGTGTAGTAGGGTTAACCCTGGGACCTGAGATGGACTCTGGCCTGGTCAGAGTTCCAACTCAGGCTGTACTGATCTGTGATTGAGGCATGGACATGTCCTCCTATGTGAGTCCCAGTAATCTGGGCAAATACAGACAGCAGCCATTAATTAATGGAAGAGAGGCTTTGGCATTCAGGGACACAGGAGCCAGTGTCACCATGATGACACAATATCTTGTAGCCCCTGAACAGATCATACTTGGTGAAATGTACCAAGTGACCAATGCTAGCAATGTCAGGACAGACCATTCCCTGGCAGTTGTTAATTTCTCCTGGGGAGGGGTAACTGGCCCTAAGAAGGTTGTGGTAAGTGCAGACCTCCCTGTTGAATGCTTGCTTGGAAATGATTTGGAAAGTTCAGCTTGGGCTGAAGTTGAACTCAGGACCCATGCAGAAACGTTGGGCATCCCTGCAGATGTGTTTGCTGTGACCAGGTCACAGGCCAAAATGTCTAAAACTGAACAGATCCTGGATCCTGGAACAATGGACCAGGCACCTGCCAAGAGGAGGAGTAGTAGGGTTAAGGCAGTGCCTTCCCCCCTGCCCCAGAATCCAGATCAGTCTCTTGAGGAAGCTGATCTTAGTCCTGAAGAAGGAACTGTCCCAGATGAGCTCGAGCCTGATCAGGTTGAGTTCTTGGGCACAGGGGGCCCTTCCAGGGCAGATCTGAGCCAGGAGCAACTGAGCTGCCCCTCTCTTGAACCCCTCAGACAGCAAGCTGCTGCTGAGGCTGCTGGGAGTGCTAGTGATACCCATAGGATCTATTGGGATGATGGACTCCTTTACTCAGAGTGTAGAGACCCCAAGCCTGGAGCCACCAGGAGGTTGGTTATACCTCTGAAGTTTAGGAGCTTCCTATTGACCCTAGCACATGATATCCCATTGGCAGGACACCTAGGCCAAAATAAGACGGGACAGAATTGGCCCTCACTTTCATTGGCCTCATATGTCTGAAGACACCAAGGAGTTTTGTCGCTCCTGGGTTACCTGTCAGGCCAGTGGTAAGGCAGGTAGCACTACAAAGGCCCCCTTGATACCACTACCTGTGGTGGGGGTTCCCTTTAAAAGGGTAGGGATTGACATTGTTGGTCCCCTAGACCCTCAAACTGCATCTGGGCACAGATTTATCCTGGTGGTGGTGGACCATGCCACTAGGTACCCAGAAGCAATTCCCCTCAGGACCACCACAGCTCCTGTGGTGAGAAGGGCCCGCCTGGGAATCTTTTCCAGGGTGGGTTTTCCTAAGGAGGTAGTATCAGACAGAGCTGCAAACTTCATGTCTAGTTACTTGACTGCTATGTGGAAGGAGTGTGGAGTAAATTATAAATTTACCACCCCTTATCACCCACAATGCAATGGTTTAGTTGAGAGGTTCAACAAAACCTTGAAGGGCATGATTAAAGGTCTCCCAGAAAAGCTTAGGGGCAGATGGGACATACTGTTGCCCTGCCTTCTCTTTGCCTACAGAGAGGTTCCACAGAAGGGGGTTGGTTACAGCCCACTTGAGCTTTTGTTTGGACATCCAGTTAGGGGTCCATTGTGTCTAGTGAAGGAGGGATGGGAGTTACCTCTCAAACCCCCTAAACAGTATATTGTGGACTATGTACTTGGTCTCCGCTCCAGGATGGCTGAGTACATGAAGAAGGCAACTAAAAACCTTGAGGCTAGCCAGGAATTACAAAAGGCCTGGCATGACCAAAAGGCTGTGTTGACTGTTTATCAGCCAGGACAGAAAGTATGGGTGTTGGAGCCTGTGGCCCCAGCAGCCTCCAGGACAAGTGGAGTGGCCCCCATACAATTGTTGAACAGAAGGGAGAGGTTACCTACCTGGGGGACCTTGGAACTCCCAGGAGCCCCCACAGGGAGCTCCATGTCAACAGACTGAAACCATATGTTGACAGGGCAGACATGGGCTTGCTCATGGCTACTGATGAGGGACAGGAGGAAGAGAGTGATCCACTCCCTGACCTGCTCTCTCAGAACCCTGATGATGGATCAGTAGATGGTGTAGCCTTGGCAGGCAGCCTCACTGAGCAGCAGCAAACTGATTGCAGAAAAGTTCTCAATCAGTTCAGACATATGTTCTCTCTGACTCCAAGTCAGACCACCTGGTGCACTCATGAAGTGGACACTGGGGACAGTCTGCCTGTTAAAAATAAGATTTACAGGCAACCTGACCATGTCAGGGACTGCATCAGGACTGAAGTCCAGAAGATGTTGGATCTGGGTGTGATTGAACCCTCAGATAGCCCTTGGGCTAGTCCAGTAGTCTTAGTGCCTAAACCTCACACCCAGGGTGGTAAGAGAGAGATGAGGTTTTGTGTAGACTACAGAGGTCTCAATGCAGTCACTAGGACTGATGCCCATCCCATACCAAGGGCAGATGAGCTCATAGACACTTAGGCCTCAGCCAAGTTTCTCAGCACATTTGACCTGACAGCTGGCTACTGGCAAATCAGACTAGCTGAGGATGCAAAAGCCAAAACAGCATTTTCTACCCCTAGTGGGCACTACCAATTTGTGGTGATGCCCTTTGGTTTGAAAAATGCACCTGCCACTTTTCAAAGGTTGGTGGACAAAGTCCTTACAGGCCTGGAAGCCTATAGTGCAGCATATCTAGATGATATTGCTGTCTTTAGCTCCACCTGGGAGGATCACCTGGTCCACCTGAGAAATGTTTTAGAGGCCCTGCAAAAGGCAGGCCTTACTATCAAGGCCACCAAGTGTCAGATAGGGCAGAGCCAAGTTGTATACCTGGGCCACCTTGTGGGTGGAGGCCAGGTTCAACCATTGCAGAGCAAAATCCAGACCATAATGGACTGAGTTGCTCCAATTACCCAGACTCAGGTCAGAGCTTTCTTGGGCCTGACTGGGTACTATAGAAGATTTGTCAAAGGGTATGGATCCATAGTGACCCCTATGAATGACTTAACTTCTAAAAGAATGCCCAAGAAAGTTCAGTGGACAGTGAGCTGTCAAAAGGCATTTGATGACCTGAAGCAGGCCATGTGCACTGCTCCCATTCTGCAAAGTCCAGATTACTCCAAGCAATTCATTGTCTAAACAGATGCATCTGAGTTGGGGGTAGGGGTTGTGTTATCACAATTGAATGATGAAGGTCAGGATCAGCCATTAGCTTTTATTAGCAGAAAGTTGACCCCCAGAGAGAAACGTTGGTCAGCCATTGAGAGGGAGGCCTTTGTTGTGGTTTGGGCCTTGAAGAAGCTGAGGCCATACTTGTTTGGCACTCACTTCATAGTTCAGACACACCACAAGCCCCTCTTATGGCTAAAACAGATGAAGGGTGAAAACCCCAAACTTTTGAGGTGGTCCATTTCCCTCCAGGGGATGGACTATACAGTGGAACATAGACCTGGGAGTAACCATGCCAATGCAGATGGACTCTCCAGATATTTCCACTTAGAACATGAAGACTCAACTGGTCAAGGTTAGTTTAATGTCCTGACGTTTGGGGGGGTTGTGTAGGAGAGTAGGATCTGCTTCTTATAGTTACCCCCACTTTTTGCTGGTGTTTCACTGTTTTTCGACTTAGCCAGACTGAGGCCCTGCTAATCAGGACCCCAGTCTATCTGCTTTCTACTCTAAATTGACTGTATGTACTTTAGGTACACTCCAGATTGGATTCTGGGGTACCCTTGTGAGTCCCTAGTATATGGTATAATATGTACCCAGGGAATAGGTACCCCAGAGGCCTACCAGGGGCTGCAGCATATATTATGCCACCCTTGGGAAGCCTTTTAAAATGACACAACAGGTCTGCTACAGCAGCCTGTGTAAGGTGTTATATGCACCCCTTACTGAGATATAGGTTCACTATATCTCTCCATATTACGGCACATGTAAACCTATCAGTCACTTCTATGGCAGGCCTTAACAATCCTGAAGGCAGGGTCATGGGTTTCATGTGAGAGGGTGCCCATGCATGAGCAGAGCCCCTCTGCAGCTTTCGGAATCTTTATTCCGGGGTTGTTTGTGATGCAGCCAGACCATATACTCTTAAGTGCATTATAACTTCGCGGTAAATGCTAACTTGAGAATGGCTGCATGGAAACATGTTGTGTTTGGTGTCAAACACCTTGGAATCATACCTCCACCCCAGTGGTGGGGTGGGAGGTATGATTCCTCCCTTCTAAAGGGAGCCACATGGCATCACCGGTACACCCGGTACCAGCTTAGCAGAACCCTGGCATCACAAAATGGAAGCTGCAGCCACAGACACGAGTCTGCCCTCCTGCTGCTGGACGAAACTCCGGCAGGGGAGGCCTGGACAATAGGTTTCCTGTCACAGGGAGGTGTGACCACCTCCCATACAGGCTTTAGTGTATTGGGGCTGGGTGGGTGCACTCTGAGAGTGCTTTGAAGTCTGCACTGGGGGCACATTTGGTGTCCCTGTACATAGTCCAGCTCAAACCGGTTGCAGGGGCTGCCAGCCCCTGCTCTGGCGCGAAACTGGACAAAGGAAATGGGTGTAGCCACCCCTCTTTCCTGACCCTCCCATAGGTGGGTCCCCAGAGTTTGTCCCACCCCTTCCTTGGGTATAAAGTAGGAAACCCTGACTACAGGACTTTAGATTACACCTGGACTAAACTCTGATACCAGAAACCAAGTACTTCGATGATCTACATTACACTGGATGACAGAAGAATCTCTCTTGGAGTAAAGGTGTTACTCCCCTGCAAGGCAGGCACCTTTAACGCAACTGACCGGTTGGCATCTCCGAAGCTCCTGCGGACTCCGAAGAATATTGCCACACAGGAGGTGGGTTTTCCAAGGTCTCTGAGGTCGATCTGTGCCCACAGCAAGTCTGAGGCCCATATCCCTCGTGGAGACCGTGCAACCCGAACCCCTGGACACCGCAACCATTTGCAGAAGCATCAGCTTTCCGGCAACCCCTGAAGCTGAGCTTTGGGTTACTTGTAGCCCTGACCCCGAGCAGTAATCCCACTGAAGATTGCAGGCCTGCACTCAACAAGTGTTCCGTGGGCCACCATTTTGTGATTCCTCTCAAGGTCCCTTCCCGATCCCTGGTCCGTTAACCTGTGGGTCCCCAAGAAGGCAACTCTAACTTTTATTGGGCTTCCCTGGTTGCTCCAGACGTGCCCTGACTCTCCATTGCTTGGTGAGTCCCCCAAACCTTGCTGGTCTGCACAGAAGCATCTTTTCTCTTCCTGCGTGGGTTGCTGTTGCCTAGGCTTGTTGTTGTCAATCCGATCACCGACACGCCAGCACTCGACAACATTTGTCGAGCAGCTCGAATCCGGCTCCTGGTCATCGTCGACGTCTCCGGGACCCCGTGGCTGCAGAGTCAAGCATCACCTCTTCGCACCTGAAGCACCCGACATCGGTGGGCATTCGATTGCTCCGCTCCTGGTCACTGGCTAGTGACCCAGACTCTGTCCCCTCTGCTTTCAGGTTCTTCACATCTTCGATCCAGGCTTGGATCCACCCGGACACTTTTCTTCTTCACGGCAGCAGCACTTTGCAGCAGATCGCTATTGAAAACGACGGCGATTCCCGACACCCTTTGACACCTATGCACCCGGCTTCCCAGGGTGAGGTAACTCGAGTACTCCGGTGCTCCCATGGGTATTGGCCCTAGCACCCCTTAAGTCTAAAGGGGTTTGCTGAAAGTCCTCTCCTATGTGTCCTTTATCATTGAATCCTACGGCGCTCGAGGCTGTGTTCTCACACTGCACACGTCCCCCGTGGGTCTCCTGTGTCACTACCTTGGGTGGTTCCTTGGGGTCCCAGCGATTCTACATGCTCTAGGCACTGTGTCTAGTCAAGTCGTGGTTCTTATACCACTTTCTTAGTTTATGGTTTGGTCTCCCCCTGGAGCCCACTGTGTATTGTGCTATTTACTGTCGTTATAATACTGTGATACTGTGTATCTTAAACTCTAATCTCATAAAGGGATTAGTAGTTAGTGTTTAGAGATAAATACATATATTTTATATATATCTTGTGTGGTTCTCCTTTCATTTAGTCATTCAAGAGGTTATAATCTGGTAAACCAAGCTGCTTTACACTCCTTCAAGACTTAGCCTGAAGGCTGCTCTCCACAGCTACCACTAGGATAGCTTTCTATAAGGTTGTCTTTAAACCTACCATCAATAAAGGTCGTTTGGACTGGTGCAAGGTGCCCACTATAACAGCATATGCCAGGCCAACTTCTCACAATGATAAGCTTTTGTTTTACTTTTTGTATTTAAACCTCTTTCTTCATTTGTTTAAAGCTCAGTTTTATGCTCTACATAGATCTGGATGTTTCCAGAAGTGGTGTAAAACTGTTTTGAAAGTAGTACAGACTGCTCCTTCCTGGATATGCTAATTTACACACTCACATTGGTTGTATAAGTTTCATGAATCCTGACTTGACCTATTCAAGTAGCTGAAAGCCTGACACCACCTGTAGAAACAACATTCACACCAATACAATTCAAATAATTTTTTCCAAAGGAATATGCTTCAGCCGGTCAAAAATGCATCTCACAAAGATAGGCATTTAAAAAGCTACTTTGCAGTTTCAGAACACCAACATGACTCTGAAGGGTACAGAAGTAAAATGGGACCGTTTCAAAGTACCTAATCCCTCATAGGCTTCTGAGAGGAAGCCTGTAATAAATATATCTAGTTTTCTGGAAAAGAACGAGTGAGGATAATAGTTTGCACCTCAGATGGGACTCGCACCCACAATCCCTGGCGTAGGAGGCCAGTGCCTTATCCATTAGGCCACTGAGGCACACAAGCATACCTTCTTTCTAGAGGCATTATTTAAATGCATTCAATGATCAGACACCGGTGTCTGCACACAGGACATTTCTCAGTTCTCTCTATAAGTAAACTTCCCATTTTCATCCTCTTCCATCCTCGACTTTAAGGCTCTGTTCTATGCTATAATGGAGACTTTGCATTTCTTGCAAGTGGAGAGAAATTGTCGGAGAACCACTTTCGACTCCACACTTCTTCCCTTAATGCTTTTCTAAATAAACTGGAGGTATCAAGCCGTCCTTGTCCTCAGCAGGACACGGAAACAGGCACCAAGTCTCCTAACCAAGTTCAACCACACTCTGCAACTTAATAGACCAGTGCATTACAAATTAGGCAGCCAGGGCAACAGCAAAGTCAGCCAATGTGCTGATCCTTTATAATTCTTCTGTAGTACTGTTCTATCTCTGAGGAAAATTAGCACTTTAGCTGCACAAATCATACGGATTTTACACATGAAGCACTACATGCACACATACACACACACCATGCAGTTCATCTACACACACTTAAGCTAAAAACCCATTCTGTCATGTACAAATTCTGGAAACCCATTACATATTCAGTGCGTCGGCATAGAAGCACTTTTTATGCCACTAAAATGCAGAAGAAGTTAGACTGAAGATGCAATCTGAATGACTGTGCAGTATGTACTCCACTTTATTAATGATTAGGAATGAGAAAGTGAGGGCTGAAAGAGTATTGGAAGAGTCTGCTTCCATTTTGAATGGAAAGCTGAATTGTGTGACCATTGAACAAAACCAACCACGAAGGGACTCGACCCCTCAATCTTCTGATCTGAAGTCAGACGCCTTATCCATTAGGCCACGCAGTCATCTGTGCTTTTCTTGTAAGTTTTATAATGTAGGTGGTATGCATGGATGGAGAACATATTATTGAAAGTTATTTAGGTTTACATCCCATAGTGTTTTTTCAGCTCCTTTCGATGAAAGCTATTTTTTGGTATCTGTAGGAAGGTGGAATCTGACTGCCTGGTTGCCCCCACTTTTTTCCTGGTGTTTTGCTGGTTTTTGACTTAGTTTGGCTGGGATCCTGCTATTCAGGACCCCAGCCTATCTGCTATCCCCTTAAATTGATTGTATGTACTTTAGGAATTCCAGATTGGATTCTGGGGTACCCTTGTGAGTCCCTAGTATATGGTATACTATGTACCCAGGGCATAGGTACCCCAGAGGCCTACCAGGGGCTGCAGCATGTCTTGTGCCACCCCTGGGAAGCCTTTTAAAATTACACAAACGGTCTGCTACAGCAGCCTGTGTAAGGTGGTGTATTCACCCCTTACTGAGATATAGGTTCCCTATATCTCTCCATATCACTGCACATGTAAAAACTATCAGTCACCCCTATGGCAGGCCTTAACAATCCTGAAGGCAGGATGCTGGGTTTCATGTGAGAGGGTGCCCATGCATGAGGAGAGCCCCTCTGCAGCTTTCGGAATCTTCATTCCGGGGTTGTTTGTGATGCAGCCAGACCATATACTCTTAAGTGCATTATAACCAAACGGTAAATGCTAACTTTGGAGTGGCTGCATGGAAAACTGTTGTGTTTGGTGTCAAACACCTTGGAATCATACCCCCACACCAGTAACTGGTGTGGGAGTATGATCCCACCCTTCTAGAGGGAGAGACATGGCAGCACCGGTATACCCGGTACCAGCTAACAGGGCCCTGGCATCACAAAATGGATGCTGCAGCCTCAGACACGAGTCTGCCCTCCTGCTGCTGGACGAAACTCCAGCAGGGGAGGCTTGGACAATAGGTTTCCTGTCACAGGGAGGTGTGACCACCTCCCAGACAGACTCTAGTGTATTGGGGCTGGGTGGGTGCACTCTCAGAGTGCTTTGAAGTCTGCACTGGGGGCACATTTGGTGTCCCTGCGCATAGTCCAGCTCAAACCGGTTGAAGGGGCACACAGCCCCTGCTCTGGCACGAAACTGGACAAAGGAAATGGGTGTAGCCACCCCTCTTTCCTGACCCTCCCATAGGTGGGTCCCCAGAGTTTGTCCAACCCCTTCCTTGGGTATAAAGTAGGAAACCCTGACTACAGGACTTTAGATTACACCTGGACTAAACTCTGATCCCAGAAATCAAGTACTTCGACGATCTGCACGACGCTGGACGACTGAAGAATCTCCCTGGGGGTAAAGGAGTTACTCCCCTGCAAGGCAGGCACCTTTAATGCAACTGACCGGTTGGCATCTCCGAGCTCCGACGGACTCTGAAGAATATTGCCACACAGGAGGTGGGTTTTCCTAGGTCTCTGAGGTCGATCTGTGCCCACAGCAAGTCTGAGGCCCGTATCCCTCGTGGAGACCGTGCAACCTGAACCCCTGGACACCGCGACCATTTGCAGAAGCATCAGCTTTCCGGCAACCTCTGAGGCTGAGCTTTGGCCTGCTCTCCTGGACCAACATCAACGACGAGGACACCAGTGAGATCATGAACACCATCCACTCCGGTTCACCACTAGACCCGTGCCCTCACCACATCTTCAACAAAGCCAGTACAGCCATCGCGCCCCATCTCCGGAAAATAATCAACATCTCCTTCGAGACAGCAACCTTCCCGGAAAGCTGGAAGCACGCCGAGATCACCGCCTTACTCAAGAAACCCAAGGCAGACCCCAAGGACCTCAAGAACCTCCGACCCATCTCTCTGCTCCCGTTCCCCGCGAAGGTCACCGAGAAAATCGTCAACAAACAACTGACCCGCTACCTCGAGGAGAACAACATCCTGGACCCTTCCCAGTCCGGCTTCCGCAGCAACCACAGCACCGAAACCGCCCTCATCGCCGCCACCGATGACATCAGGACCCTGCTAGACAACGGAGAAACAGCAGCCCTCATCCTCCTGGACCTATCAGCCGCCTTCGACACGGTCTGCCACCACACACTACGAACACGCCTTCACGACGCCGGGATCCAAGAGAAGGCCCTGGACTGGACCACATCCTTCCTTTCCGGCAGAACACAAAGCGTCCGCCTCGCCCCCTTCCGATCTAAGGCCACCAAGATCATCTGCGGCGTACCCCAAGGCTCCTCCCTCAGCCCAACGCTGTTCAACATCTACATGGCACCCCTCGCCCACGTCGCCCGACAGCACAACCTCAACATCATCTCCTACGCCGACGACACCCAGCTGATCCTCTCCCTCACCAAAGACCCTCACACCGCCAAAGCCCACCTCCACGAAGGAATGAAGGCCGTCGCCGAATGGATGAGGACCAGCCGCCTGAAGCTGAACTCGGACAAGACGGAGGTCCTCATCCTTGGTTCCAACCCTTCAGCCTGGGACAACTCCTGGTGGCCAACATCACTGGGAACAGCCCCGCCACCCACCGACCACGTACGCAACCTAGGGGTCATCCTCGACCCCACCCTCTCCATGACTAAGCAGGTCAACGCCGTTTCCTCATCCTGCTTCAACATCCTCCGAATGCTCCGCAGGATCTTCAAGTGGATCCCCACCGAAACAAGAAAAACAGTCACCCAGGCCCTCGTCACCAGCAGGCTGGACTACGGAAACGCCCTCTACGCAGGAACGACGGCTAAGCTCCTGAGACGGCTGCAACGCATCCAGAACGCCTCTGCACGTCTTATCCTCGACATCCCCCGACGCAGCCACATCACACCCCACCTGAGAGACCTGCACTGGCTCCCTGTCAACAAGAGGATAACCTTCAAGCTCCTCACCCACGCACACAAAGCACTCCACAACTCCGGACCAGCCTACCTCAACAGACGACTCAGTTTTTACACCCCCACCCGCCAGCTCCGCTCGACCAGCCTCGCCCTCGCCACAGTCCCCCGCATCCGGAAAACGACCGCCGGCGGCAGATCCTTCTCCCACCTCGCCGCCAAGACCTGGAACACCCTCCCCACCAACCTCCGACAGACCCAAGACCTACTGGCCTTCAGAAGACTCCTCAAGACCTGGCTCTTCGATCAGTAGCAGCACCAACCCCCTCTTCCCCCAGCGCCTTGAGACCCTCGCGGGTATGTAGTGCGCTTTATAAGTGACATGATTGATTGATTGATTGATTGGGTTACTTGTAGCCCTGACCCCGAGCAGTAATTGCACCGAAGATTGTTGGCCTACACTCGAGTGTTCCGTGGGCTGCCAATTTGTGATTCCTCTTGAGGTCCCTTTGCGATCCCTGGTCCATTGACCTGTGGGTCCCCAAGAAGGCAACTCTAACATTTATTGGGCTTTCCTGGTAGCTCCAGACATGCCCTGACTCTCCATTGCTTGGTGAGTCCCCAGGACCTTGCTGGTCTGCACAGAAGCATCTTTTCTCTTCCTGCATGGCTTGCTGTTGCCAAGGCTTGTTGTGGTCAATCCGATCATCGACACCTCAGCACTCAACATCCTTTGTGGGACAGCTCGAATCCTACTCCTGGTTGTCGTCGATGTCTCCAGGACCCTGTGGCTGCAGAGTCAAGCTTCACCTCTTTGCACCTGAAGCACCCGACATCGGTGGGCATTCGATTGCTCCGCTCCTGGTCACTGGCTAGTGACCCAGACTCTGTCCCCTCTGCTTTCAGGTTCTTCACATCTTCGATCCAGGCTTGGATCACACCGGACACTTTTCTTCTTCACGGCAGCAGCACTTTGTAGCAGATCGCCATTGAAAACGACGACGATTCCCAACACCTTTTGACACCTATGCACCCGGCTACCCTGGGTGAGGTAACTCGAGTACTCCGGTGCTCCTGTGGGTGTTGGCCCTAGGACCCCTTAAGTCTAAAGGGGTTTGCTCAAAGTCCTCTCCTAAGTGTCCTTTTGCTTTAAAATTCCAAACGCGACTTTCCGCATTGAATCCTACGGCGCTCGCGGCTGTGTTCTCACACTGCACACGTCCCCTGTGGGTCTCCTGTGTCACTACCTTGGGTGGTTCCTTGGGGTCCCAGCGATTCTACGTGCTCTAGGCACTGTGTCTAGTCAAGTCGTGGTTCTTATACCACTTTCTTAGTTCATAGTTTGGTCTCCCCCTGGAGCCCACTGTGTATTGTGCTATTTACTGTCGTTTTAATACTGTGATACTGTGTATCTTGAACTCTAATCTCCTAAAGAGATTAGTAGTTAGTGTTTAGAAATAAATACATATATTTTATATATATTTTGTGTGGTTCTCCTTTCATTTAGTTATTCAAGAGGTTATAATCTGGTAAACCAAGCTGCTTTACACTCGTTCAAGACTTAACCTGAAGGCTGCTCTCCATAGCTACCACTAGGATAGCTTTCAATAAAGGTTGTCTTTAAATCTATCATCAATAAGGGTCGTTTGGACTGGCACAAGGTGCCCACTATAACTAGTGGACAGCATATGCCAGGCCAACTTCTCACATTGGTGTGCAGCGGTTGGATTCAAGCTTGCTATTACTTTACCAGATAATCTCTTTGAAGTGACTAACTGAAAACCACTATAGGTACATAGGTACATATAAATCAAGTTTAGAATACAGTAAGTTCTACTGAACTTAGAGTTGTGTGTCAAGGGCTTAGCACACCCTTTCTACAACTCAAGAGAGTTTCAGTTTCCACTAGAGTAGGTAGGTGCATACACCACACCACACTAGAATGTCTGCAAGGCCTGAAGTAAGTGACTCCTTGCCCACTAGGTATGACAATCTCACATTCCAGGAATTGAGAAATATGTGTACCTCTAGGAGACTGAAAACAGGGAGACATGCAAGCACTCAACGCCTCATAGAGGCTTTGCTGGTAGATGATCTCAGAAAGACACCAGGGTCTGATGAGGCAGGCAGGTTGGGTGGGGCAGTAGAAGAGGAAAGGCCAGGTAGTGAAAACTACTATTACCCAGACTCTGATGCTGGCCAGGGGGATCAACATGATTCCCACCTGGAAAATACAATTCTTCCTGAAGGAGAGGAAGGCCTCAGTGGCCCCCTCTTCACTCTCCCAGGAAGGGTTAATAGTCTACCAAGAAGATCAAGATCTCCTTCTCAGGAATCTAATCATTCTGGTACTTCTATAGGGTCCTCTGCTTCTCATAAAAGGGCATCCTCTTATGAGAAAAAGTGCCAACTGCTTGAGTTTGAGAGAGCTAAGCTCAGAATCAAGAGAGAGCAATTGGCCTTAGACAGGGCATCCCTGGAGCTGCAGAAAGCTTCTCAAAAGTTGGGGCTAGAGCCCCATGGTGGCAGCAACAGTATCCCTAGGAGTAGAGAAGAGACTCATCCCCATAGGAACCTGAACAAGATTGTCCCTCCCTACCAGATTCGGGATGACATCCACAAATGGATAACTGCACTGGAGAGGGCCTGTAAAGTACAGAGGGTCCCTCAGGAGCAGTGGGCAGCAATCTTGTGGCTCTCCTTTGCAGACAAAGGTAGAGACAAGCTCCTCACTGTAAGAGAAGAGGATGCTGATAATTATAAAGTCCTGAAGAGTGCTCTGATTGATGGGTTTGGCCTAACCACTGACCAATACAGGTTGAAGTTCAGAGACACCCAAAAGGCACAGACTCAGGATGGGTTGACTTTGTAGATTGTGCTACTAAGGCTCTGGAAGGTTGGATACATGGCAGCAAGGTGCATGACTTTTTAGTATTGTACAATTTGATTATGAGGGAGCAGATCCTTAATAATTGTCAAAACCAGCTTTTTTTACACCAGTACCTGGTGGACTCTGATCTGACCTCTCCCCAAGAATTGGGAAAGAAGGCAGACAAATGGGTCAGAACCAGAGTAAAGCCAAAGAATCAGGGTTGTGACCAGAAGAAAGATTCTACCAAGTCCCAAGAGCAAGGTGGGGATAAATCCAAGGATAAATCCACTACAGGGCCCCAAAAGTCCTCTCCTGGGGATGGGTCCCAAACTCCTTCCTCCCCTGAAAAGAAACCTTATTGCCATAACTGTAAGAAGCCTGGCCACTGGAAAAATGACCCCAGTTGCTCCCAGGCTAGCAATAAGGAAAATGTTCCTCCCAGCAATACTACCACTCCTCCTGGTACTACAAGTAGTAATCCCCCAGCTGGTAGTAATGCACCCAAAAAGTTAGGTGCATTTTCATGGGGAACTGAGGTGGACCCCAGTTTATCAAGGTCCTCCTCACAGGCCTCCTTAGTCTGTGATGGTGGCATGGGATTTGCCACTTTTACTATGAGTCCCAATACATTGGGCAAGTACAGACAGGAGCCCCTAATCAATGGTCAGAAGGCGTTGGCATTCAGGGACACAGGGGCTAGTGTCACCATGGTGACAGGGAAACTAGTCCCCCCTCAACAGCTTTTACCTGAGTGCAAGTACCAGGTGACCAACATTGATGGTATCAGAACAGATCATCCCATGGCCATAGTCAATCTCAGCTGGGGAGGGGTCACTGGCCCAAAGAGAGTGGCAGTGTCCCCAAACTTGCCTATAGATTGCCTGTTGGGCAATGATCTGGAGGTTTCAGCCTTGGCTGAAGTTGAATACCAGGCCCATTTAAAAATGTTGGGCCTCTCTGAGAAGGTTGGTGGGGCTGTTAGGGCCTCAGCCCCATCCCAGGGAAACGGAGAAGTGGAGCCTGAAAGAATGGTGCACTCTACTCCACAAGAGAGCAGAAGGGTTGAAGAACAGTCTTCTTCCCCCCAGACAATAGGTAAGGGTCAGCCTCCTCAGGGAACTGATCCTACCCCTAGTGAAGGAACTGCCCCAGAGGTTGTCAGGCCTGGCGTGGCAACCCCTCTGATGACAGGGGACCCTTCCAAGGTGGTACCCAGTGTGGAGCAGGTAACCTGCCCCTCTCTACCCTCCCTCTGTTAGCACAGAGCTGCCGAGGTTAGTGGACCCCTAAGGGCTCCCTGTCCAGAGGAACCCCCTCATCCACAGATTAGGGGCACCCAGTCTAGAAGCCCTAGCAAGGTGAAACTTCATCAGCACACTGAGGGAACCCTCTTACCATTGGATAGGGACCTCCCCCAGATGGATTCTGTTGGGCAAAGGCAAACCTGGGACCAAGTGGTTCCAAACCTACCATGTCCCTCCAGTGTTCCAGCCAAAGGGACCCAGCAACCAGCTGTAGGCAGCCAGAGGTTGACCCTTAGGGGCAGATACAACTCAGTCGTGGAAAGAAAGGCCTCCATGGTGACCAGTGATCTGAGGAAGCTGAGGCCAACTTTATTAGGGCCTCACTTCTATACTCAGACACCCCACCAGCCTTTTACTTTGCCAAAACACACCACAGGTAGTAATTCCAAATGGTGGAGATCATCCAATACCCTTGGGGTTAGGAATTGCTTAGTGGACCATAAGACAGGGGGTAACCATGCTAGTGCAGGTTCTTCCTTATATGGCCACTTTGTCAATAAAGGCTCAACTGGACAAGGTTAGCCTTATCTCCTTTCGTTTGGGGGAGGGGGTTATGTAGGAAGGTGGAATCTGACTGCATGGTTGCCCCCACTTTTTTCCTGGTGTTTTGCTGGTTTTCGACTTAGTTTGGCTGGGATCCTGCTATTCAGGACCCCAGCCTATCTGCTATCCCCTTAAATTGATTGTATGTACTTTAGGTACACTCCAGATTGGATTCTGGGGTACCCTTGTGAGTCCCTAGTATATGGTATACTATGTACCCAGGGCATAGGTACCACAGAGGCCTACCAGGGGCTGCAGCATGTATTGTGCCACCCCTGTGAAGCCTTTTAAAATTTACACAACAGGTCTGCTACAGCAGCCTGTGTAAGGTGGTGTATTCACCCCTTACTGAGATATAGGTTCCCTATATCTCTCCATATCACTGCACATGTAAAACCTATCAGTCACCCCTATGGCAGGCCTTAACAATCCTAAAGGCAGGGTGCGGGGTTTCATGTGAGAGGGTGCCCATGCATGAGCAGAGCAACTCTGCAGCTCTCCGAATCTTCATTCCGGGGTTGTTTGTGATGCAGCCAGACCATATACTCTTAAGTGCATTATAACCAAACGGTAAATGCTAACTTTGGAGTGGCTGCATGGAAAACTGTTGTGTTTGGTGTCAAACACCTTGGAATCATACCTCCACACCAGTAACTGGTGTGGGAGTATGATCCCACCCTTCTAGAGGGAGAGACATGGCAGCACCGGTATACCCGGTACCAGCTAACAAGCCCTGGCATCACAAAGTGGATGCTGCAGCCACAGACACGAGTCTGCCCTCCTGCTGCTGGACGAAACTCCGGCAGGGGAGGCTTGGACAATAGGTATCCTATCACAGGGAGGTGTGACCACCTCCCAGATAGGCTCTAGTGTATCGGGGCTGGGTGGGTGCACTCTCAGAGTGCTTTGAAGTCTGCACTGGGGGCACATTTGGTGTCCCTGTGCATAGTCCAGCTCAAACCGGTTGCAGGGGCACATAGCCCCTGCTCTGGCGCGAAACTGTACAAAGGAAATGGGTGTAGCCACCCCTCTTTCCTAACCCTCCCATAGGTGGGTCCCCAGAGTTTGTCCAACCCCTTCCTTGGGTATAAAGTAGGAGACCCTGACTACAGGACTTTATATTACACCTGGACTAAACTCTGATCCCAGAAACCAAGTACTTCGACGATCTGCACGACGCTGGACGACTGAAGAATCTCCCTTGGGGTAAAGGAGTTACTCCCCTGCAAGGCAGGCACCTTTAATGCAACTGCTTTCAGGTTCTTCACATCTTTGATCCAGGCTTGGATCACACCGGACACTTTTCTTCTTCACGGCAGCAGCACTTTGTAGCAGATCGCCATTGAAAACGACGACGATTCCCGACACCTTTTGACACCTATGCACCCGGCTTCCCTGGGTGAGGTAACTCGAGTACTCTGGTGCTCCCGTGGGTGTTGGCCCTAGAACCCCTTAAGTCTAAAGGGGTTTGCCCAAAGTCCTCTCCTAAGCGTCCTTTTGCTTTAAAATTCCAAACGCGACTTTCCGCATTGAATCCTACCTCGCTCGCGACTGTGTTCTCGCACTGCACACGTCCCCCGTGGGTCTCCTGTGTCACTACCTTGGGTGGTTCCTTGGGGTCCCAGCGATTCTACGTGCTCTAGGCACTGTGTCTAGTCAAGTCGTGGTTCTTATACCACTTTCTTAGTATATGTTTTGGTCTCCCCCTGGAGCCCACTGTGTATTGTGCTATTTACTGTCGTTTTAATACTGTGATACTGTGTATCTTGAACTCTAATCTCATAAAGGGATTAGTAGTTAGTGTTTAGAAATAAATACATATATTTTATATATATCGTGTGTGGTTCTCCTTTCATTTAGTTATTCAAGAGGTTATAATCTGGTAAACCAAGCTGCTTTACACTCCATTGATCCTGCGCGATATTAGCAAACAGCATTCATACACAAAACACTCACTTGGGCCCATACATTCATACTACGCTAATACTTACGCTGGTGTATTAGATGTACTCTTATATCAAAAATCCCTGCTACCAATTACCTTCTGATTGAAGAGTAATGACTTACCAATGAATCCTTTGCTAATTGGGAAGTTTAAAATGAGTGACATTCATTACAGTACATAATCCTGAAATAACCACTGAGTCAGGAAGTTTTAAAATGTTTATCTAAAGTTTAGCAGAGTAAAATACAGAAAACACGGTACTTAATCGCAATACCCATGAAAAAGCATAGAATAATTATTGCCAATAAATGACGGTCCCTCAGGAAAAGAGAAGATAGAGACAGCAGCGCAACTAAAGGTTGCATATATTTACCTAAGTGCGAGAACCAAACCCCTTAGCCAAGGAGTTGGAAAGATGGGACTCAGGAAGGATGAAGAGCAAGACCTCCTCCAGGAGCAGGACAGGACTGGTGACCTCTCTACCTACGACGCCTGCGTCGTTCCCCTCTCTGGTACTCGGCTTCTCCTCGAATTTCTCCCGTCTAATAGACTCCGCCGCCCCCCTCCTCAGGACCTCTGCAATCGATCAGCTTGGCGGTCTGGAGCTCTTCTGCCTGACAGCATATACGTCTGTTCTTCGTGAACGTCTGCTCTCTCTAATTAACTAATGCTATATTCTATTATACCCTTCTACACCATGTACCTCCCACTAATGTTGCTAAAATATGGGACCACTACTTCTGATTGGACAGGGGGTGGATTCTCGCACCATTACTAATTTGGCTTAAATTGTGAAGCCTATTGTTTTCAGATTCCCACCCCTTCAAATTAATACATTCACTTTATTTCCCACCCGTCTCATGTCAAAATATTATACAATTTACAGGGAAAACGTATCGACTTTGTCAACAGAAACAATAAAGTACAGCATCTTCGGCCAATAGTTTGTGGCCTTGGGAGACGTCCAAGTTGACTTCATTTTGGCAGGCACACGGGACACATGCGCAGAACCATCGTCTCTCGATTTTACAGATCAGCAACCCAGGCCCAAGTTTTACGAACTAATAAAATGCAAGAAGAAAGTATTAAAATCACAAATAAAATGTTTCACTGTATGCCCACTTTCCCTATTCTAATCCCATTTAATTATGAATTCTATTCCCGCATTAGTAGCGTTAAGAAACGACAAATTAATAATGACATGAGAGCAAGCTGAAGCATGTGAAAACATTAAGCAACCATTTTAGCACACACTGCGCAGAAGCAAAGTTTTCCCACCAGGCAAAGAACGACGTCACACCATGTGATCAGGTTGCGACATGCGCAGAGAGGTTCCCGCGCTTTAGCGGCCATGTTGGATTACAGACAAGCGTTATTCATTAGTAAAACACATAGGCAAGCTTCTGTCCCTCTTGTGTTTGTGAATGCAAAGGTTAGTATTAACAATACAAGTTTAATAAATTAATACTATGAGGTGGATTGTATCCAAGCAAGTATCATTTGTGAAACCTTGCTCCATCAATCCCCTCTCTGATGGCGTTTCTGAGCCATCAAAATACTACCCTCAATCAGATGCCAACTTTTAGCAAATTACTTCATTTTTATTTTTACATTTTTCATTTTTACCATCCCCTTTTAATTTCTTGTATAATTCACTTCTCCATTCTTCAAGTTCTATTTCGTCAAGCTTGCGCTTCTTTCCTTTTTCAGTCACATTATATGAACTATTCTTTCTACAACATTTGCACCATATTGTTATTGTCAGTACTATTATTGCTATCCCTGCTAAGGGTACTAATACTTTGCCTATAAGTCCTTTCCCTACATTAGAAAACCAGGTTCCAATTGACGCTATACTATTTGTCAATCTTTCCCATACATTATCAACTTCCAGTGGTTTTATTTCCTTCTCAAGTTTAGTTATATTCTGTATATACGTTCTAATTTCTGCACTCTTATCAGGAATATAAGTGCAACAGTGTTTCGTCTTCAATAATTTACAGACTCCGCCCTCTTTTGCCAATATAATGTCAAGAGCAAGTCGATTTTGCATCACCATAGACCTAATCGCAACCATTTCCGCATTAATCATTAGAAAACCTCCAGCAGTATCTGTTGATAAACGATCAACCACTGTAGATAATTTACATATTCTCCTTGAGTTCAGTATTACTCCCACTGAAGGTATCAATGCACTAAATATATCACCTACAATTTCAGAACAAGCATTGGCATAGCCAATAGGTCTCGCTTTTGGGACCTTATAAGTATTTAGTTATGCAGCACAATATCCTTAGTGCAACAACACCAACTGTTGCATGGCTAAACACTTATAAGGTCCCAAAGGCGAGACCTATTGGCTATGCAACTCTTGATGTTGCTGCACCAAGGATATTGTGCTGGATAACTAAACACTTATAAGGTCCCAAAGGCGAGACCTATTGGCTATGCCAATGCTTGTTTCTATATGAAAACAATCAACAATATTCATAGTAGGAGGGTGTGTATGGTCTTTCTTTCCTTTCATTAAAACAAGCAAAGTAATGTAGTCTCTTTTCAGTTGCTGTAGCTTGAGACATTCAAAATGGTCTCATCTGGGGAGACAAGCCATGTAAAATATATTGGTGGGTTATTTCTGGTTTATTGCCAGTGGGTTCTCCCCCCTGTCCAAGTCTCCATGTAATAAAAATACAGGAATGACACTGAAGGCGTGGAGTTGGCGGTGTAATGACCCCTCCCTTGGCTTGGCCTGGTTATGTGAGCTGGAGCCAGAGAGGAGGGTGCACTGACTGCCAGCAGCAGCGACGAGGACAGTCCAACTGTCAGTTGCTCCCTTGCCTCCCCAACAGAGAATTCTGTCTGGACACTGACGGAACCTCCACCCGCCGTCTGCTGCTATGGAGACCCCGGGCCAGAAGCGCGGCACCCGGAAAGGAGGTACCCCGCTGCTGTCTCCCACCCGCATCACCCGGCTACAGGAGAAGGAGGAACTGCAGGACCTCAATGACAGACTTGTGATCTACATCGACAAGGTCCGCTCGCTCGAGTCAGAGAACGCTGGACTGCGACTGCGCATCACTAAATGCAAAGAGACAGTGAACCGTGAGGTGACGGGCATCAAGTCGGCTTATGAGGTGGAGCTTGGGGATGCGCGCAAGACCCTGGATTCTGTGGCCAAGACATTCCATAAAAGTACATGCATGTAACAATCAAAACATTAATACACACCACACACATCAAGTGTCAGTCTCGGGCTCTCTATCCGGAAAATATCATGTGACGAAACACAGACACTGTCACCTTATCACACACCATCACACCGTTCAACATACCAACACCAAACGGACACCCTCGCATACGGTTACATTCTACAAAGACCAACAGAAGCACAATCACTAGCACACAACCTGAGAGGACAGATTGCAGTGCCGCTGCCAGCGCGGTGAGTGGTCTGTCTGTTTTAGAGATGGCTATACAATAGTGGCGCATACACATACACTGTGTGTGTCAGTTTCTGTGAAGGTGCGTGCGTGTAAGGATGCGCTGTAGCTGTCTGTGTTGTTAGAGTCCACGCATGTGAAGAAGGCTCAATAACGCAAATCATGCACATGGTTGTGTGCGTGCGTTTAAACTCTCTTCTGTCCCTGTGAAGGAACCGTGCACAACTGCTGCTCCTGCACTTACTAGCACCAATGAAGGCTGCAGTGTTGCTGCCCACGCTTAACTACGTTGCTTGTTAGTGAACCTTGGTAAATCGTGCTCATTCCGCAATAGCCAGAACATTTAATGTGTAAACGCAGGCTGGCTGGGGAGAGAGACAGCCATGCTGTGCCGTGCACAGCATCGCTGCAGGTGCTTCAGTCCTGCTGCCATCTGTGCTTTAGAGATAGTTGTTTGCGTAGATTCTTGTCTTCGTGTCCAGCTGCTGCTGCGCCCTCTTCACTAAACACGAAATATCAGTGTGATCAGCAGCGTAGAAAGGAGGCCATGGGTTGTGGTGCCAGAAAAGAAAATGGCCCCTTGACTGCTGTTGGGGTAGTAAGACGCAGCACTGTCAGAGCTCGGTAGGCCACTCAAGGCTGTGGGACCCGGTGCTACTGCACCTGCTGCACCAATGAAAGCTATGCCCCTGAATGAGATTGCTTGGTTTACAGCCTTTCACACTTAGTAACACAACGGCATAGCGAGTACAATAGGTCACCACTTATTATGCCCAGGGTTTTAAGTGGGATGAAAAAACTGGGGGGTCTCTCAAAGGGGCGAGGCCGATGTAATTAAGGGCGTGGCTTAAAAACACATAAGCTAAAAGTTTGTGCTTAGCATATTGTCTGCCACCCGTCTGGTATTTCGCCGCTTCTATAATTGCATCCATATATATAATAAAAGTAACATTACACCTACAACAAGTCAGGACTATTGGCTTTGCCAATGGCTGTTAGCTGCATAAGATAAATAAGCAACAACTACGGCTTCGTTGTTTATAATATTGAAAATGCTTCCATTTGGAAATGAGGAGACAGTGAAAGAACTATCACCAGTGTCTTTGAAGTTACATCAAAGGCAATGAAGGACGGTACTGCTGCAGAGTTAGGATTTTTTTTCACCCTGAGGGTGAGGGCAAAAATGGAGAGCCCAACAGGGACCCGTCTCATCACCTGCTTTTTAGAAACTACCGGTGCTGAGGACCGGCAGGACCCGGCCCACTTAAAACCCTAATTATGCCACTCTTCTCCACGATATTTCATTTTCACACTATGTATCCCCAAACGACGTCCTCTCCCGGGGACTGCCGCGTGCTGGTTATTGCGAGTGAGGTAGGCAACGAATGCGCACTCTTGAGTCACCGCTCTATCTCACCCCGGAGAACAAAAAGAGCGGGAACCTGTACAGCACCGACTTAAACACCGACGTGTGTGGTAGTCGGGGTGCAGCCAAACACAACAAGCCCAAGTCAGCGATGATGTCACAGCGGAAGCAGCCCTCTGGGAAGCAGACACCAGACCTCAGTCCGCAACAGTGTGACACGCACCCCCTCAAAGAGGGGGCAGCCAGAGATAGATATCAACAGGGTGGGTCCGGGGTCTCCCTCTGCTTCACAGGGAGGTGCAGCTGCACTTTGTTGCCACTTAGCACTTGGAGTTGTCCATCACCACAGAAACAGCGACAACCAAATTTCCTCCATATTATACGCCGGGTGGTCTTTTTTTCCGTGCTTAAAAGGGCGCCTTTTCGCGTGCCTCATAAGTCCCGAGGAGTACAAATATCAGAGGCCAGTTACAAATAATTTCTGCTGGACCCAAGTGACGCACAGTATTTCAGGACGCTGGTCTATATGTGAGAATCAGAAAAAAGCGTGGGGTGTTCCAATGGCTAGAAAATACAGACTAAGTCAGTAGACATAATCAACAAATGGCATATTTAGTGAAAATTACAACACTTTGCCATTGAAACCATTTATTTCTCTAGTGAATCCAGAAGAGTCCCACGGTGGCTTCAACTGAGTTCTTTGCGATTTTTCTTTGCTTAATGTTTTAAGATGGAATTCTTATAAATTAACTAAACTACAATATGTTTTACCAAAATGTGGTTACAAACATGTTTAAACAAGAGGCGAGCGAGCGCGGCAGCCTGCAGAGCTGACCAGACGCTCGTGCGTCATGGCCTTTTGCCTGCGATTACACGCACGGCAGGCATGTGTTTCCAATTATCGCGCCCGCGTCTGGGCACGATAATGGGAAACAGATGTCGGCCCTGCGCGCGTAACCGCAGGAAAAAGGCCATGACGCACGAGCGTCTGGTTAGCTTTCTGAAGCCCCTTACTATAAGTCTCGCAAGCAGCGCATGCGCTGCTCTAGGCTCGACCTAAAAACTAGCTCTTTTGTTACGTATTAATTCACTACTGTTTTCATTGCTTCCAGTGTTTCTTTTTACGTGGTATATCTTTGGAAATACTATTCCAAAATAACAACTTCCATACCACCTTGCAGGAAGCCTAAAATAAGCCTTATTCCCACATACATAATAGATTCCAGGAAAAACTGAATCTGTTCCTCCTTTGATTCCCCAACCTCCAAGAATTAAAAAATGATGTTCACATTCACTGGTACCGATGAAAACATTATTATAGTCAGTCCTTAACCTATGAAGACAAATTTTTCCCGTTTTTACAAAATCCAGAGCCATAGCAGCTTGAGCCTTGCCAGGTGTGTAACTCCCTTCCCTTTCTGCCCAAGGTGGTAAATGAGCCTTATGCTCAGAAGCTTTCTTTTGAAAATCTTGTCTTCTATCTTCTACTAAATTCAGAAATACTTTTTCTTCTTCACGTAAAGAACATGTTAGATTGTTTCTATGTGCATGTGTTATGTCTATTAACTTCATTGTTAAGAAAAATTCTCCCATAAACTGTGCATCTGGACTACTAAGCACTGGGTTCATACTCTTGCGAATCGGAACCTCAGAAAATATCACATCTATATTTGAATAATAATACTGTAATTTTCCTGTTCTAAAGAATAAACTAGACAAAACACTACATGATATGCCATATGTCAGTGGTAAATGATGGTATGTTAATCCTTCTGCTACTGATTCAGGTAACTTCATACAAACATAACAATCGCTAACTTCCATAGTGTCTACATATTGAAATAATAACTTTGTGAAAACATTTAAACTAATATTGTTATCTGTTACTTCATGGTGAAACTCTGAATCATCTTCTGACATTAGTTCTACTCTATTTCCTCTCAAGTTATCTAATCTTCCCTTCGTTTCATTATTAATCTTTTTATCCATTATAATCAGATATGGAATGGCTACAATCAGTACTAACCATACTACAAGTACTAATACTAGAGTACATATGCATATAGCACAGCATCTTCTACAACATTTTCGTTTTGGTCTCCCAGTAACCCTATCATCAGACATTTTTCGAAAAGGAAGATTGCTCTTCTTATCTCTTTTTCTTTTCTTTAGGGGATTCTTTTGCTTAGTCAGGGTGGTCTTATTTCCTTTTCGTACGTAAGTTCTGCACTTGTTCCTTCGTCTCCACTTTCACTTGATTCTGAGCTTTCGAAATCTTCAAGAATGATGTAAGTCCAATCTGGACCTTTGAATTTGTTATTCACAAGTCTCAGTCTTTTACTCTTTCTTTTCCCTGACTTTTTCTCTTGCTCAGTTTGACTTGTTACTTCATGCACTTGATCTGGATCTTCACTTCTGGTTGTTATGTGGTACTTTACTCTTTTGATGACACTCGGCCAATGGTCTCCTTTTCTTATTTTCTTTGTTTGCACTATTTCTTTATCTTCGTCTTCAGTGTTCTTTTTCTTTTCACTGTCTAGTACTGTTTCGTTCTCTGTAATTATTTGTTCTTCTGCTTGTTCTTTTACAGGCCTTATTGATTTCTCTTCTGCAGTTCCTCTATGTAGTTCAGATAATTGACCTTGTTCTTTGTTTATTTCTTCTTGTTTGCCGGTGTCAGTCTCTTTTTCTTCTGTATCTCCTTCTTGATCTAACTGGTTCTGATCAGGGCTTATTGCACGGTGAACTTCTGCAGCCTGACCGGATTCTTCTAAACCTGTCTGTCCCTGCTCAAAATCTATGAGATCTTCACTGTTTTGAGTCCAATTTTCTCTCCCTATCTGATCGTGTTCAGGATCTCTTTCTGTTTCTTCTTCTTGATCCTGAACTGCTTCTTCTTCACCTATCTGATCTTCTTCAATTTCTTCCAATCTTGGTTGACTTCTTGTTTTGTGGTATACTTCAGGTATTTCCACCACTGGTATCCAATCCTGACTTGTGCTCGGTTGTTCGTCTTCAGCTCTTCTTGAACCTCTAGCTTGAGACTCTGCAGCTGGGCAACCTTCAGCTTCTTCAGTGATTGGTGTCACCGGAGTATTTTCTTCTTCAGGGTCTGTTACTCTCGGTGTGGCTTACATGAATCCAATTAGGAAATCCTGCACACTTCACTGCTGTATTGGTGATCAATATGACTTGGCACGGTCTGCTCCACCTGGGTGATAAACACGTTTCTCTGGTGTGATTCTTCACTACCACCCAATCACCAGGATTCAGATCATGTTCCTGTTCAGGCTGCCTGGAAACTGCGTCTTCTCCAACCTGATGAGAGATAGAACGCACTAGGTCAGCCAATCCTTTGCAATAGTCCAGAACCATATCATCAGATATATTCACCAGTTTATTTGTGGGTACATGTGTTTGTCTCATTGCTCTTCCCATCATTATTTCGTGTGGGCTCAATCCTGTGATTCTGTCAGGTATGCTTCTGAGTCCCATCAAGACAAGTGGCAATGCATCTGGCACTCTAATGATGTTGATGCACACATTTTTCCCAACCTTGATTTTATAGTGCCATTCAATTGTTCAACCACTCCAGAAGCCTCTGGGCGATATGCACAGTGCAATTTCTGTTTAATTTGAAATGCATCACATATTATCTGGATCACTTCGCTGTTAAAATGTTTTCCTCTATCTGATTCCAAAGTTACTGGAAAACCAAACCTAGGTATGAGCTCTCTCAACAACAGTTTTGCAACTGTAATGCTGTCATTTCTCCTGGTAGGGTACGCCTCCACCCACTTTGAAAACAGACACACTATGACCAGTACATATTTCAGCCCTCTGCATGGTGGTAGCTGTATGAAATCGAACTGGAGTCTTATGAATGGACCCTCTGCCTTCCCAAATTTTCCAAACCCAATTATTGTCTTCCTTCCTGGATTGTGCATTTGGCAAGTTAAACATCTCTGGCAAAGACTCTCTGCAACAGCCCTGAATTTGGGATTGTACCAATTTTGTCTGAACAGCCTAATCATTGCATCTCTCCCTATGTGTGTGTCTCCATGATGCATCCTAGCCATTTGTGAAAGCAAACAGTCTGGCATAACTGGTCGGCCATCTGCACTGATCCACACTTCATCCTCTTTTCTTTGGGAACAACCTACTTTGATCCACAAATTCCTTTCACTTTAATCAACCTCATCTTTCAATTTCTTTACGTCACTCCAAGTCTCAGGTGGCATATACAGCATAAGTTGGCAGCTGATTCCCATTCTTTCCACCCTCTTATTGACTGCCATTCTGGTTTTAGCACAATGTTGAGCCACCAGATCTGCATATCGGTTGCCGACTACCACCCAGTCATCTCCTGACTGGTGTGCGGCACATTTCACCACAGCCAATTCTTTTGGTGATTGTATTGCTTCCAGCAATTCCCTTACAAACTGTCCATTTTTAATGGGGGATCCTGAAGAAGTCATGAAATCCCTCTGCATCCATAGTTGGCCAAAATCATCCACAACCCCGTAACCATATTGACTATCAGTAAATACAGTTACTCTCTGATTCCTCCCAATTTTGCACGCTTTTATCAAAGCAATCAATTCAGCTACTTATGCAGATTTTACTCCTGATAAATAGGATGCTTCGACTATCCCAGTTAATTCACATACCGCATAGGCTGCAGTCAGTTTACCATCTTCATGCCTTTGGCATGAACCATCAACAAACAGCTCCCTGTCTGGCTTCTGAAGAGGCTGTTCCTCTATATCTGGGCGAGGTTTTGTGCATAGTTCTGTAATCTGTATACAATCATGTTCCTCTTCTTCGTCATCTTTAATTCTCTCATGATAAGGGTCTGGTAGTAAGGTTGCTGGATTTATTATAGTACACCTTACCATTGTCACATTTTCAGCACCCATTATTATTCTCTCATACTTAGTCAGCCGACTAGGAGTAAGATGCTGAGTTCGGGTTCTTGTCAACAGAATCACAACCGCATGTGGAACATACACCTTTACAGGATGTCCCATCACAATTGACTCACTTTGTTCAATGCTCAAACAAGTAGCTGCCACTGCTTTTAAGCATCCTGGCAACGCGGCTGCTACTGGGTCCAATGTAGCATAAAAATATGCTATAGGACGTCTGTCTAATCTGTGTCTCTGAGTTAGGACTGAAAGAGCACAATTTTCTCTCTCGTGACAGAACAATTCAAATTCTCTTTTATAATCAGGCATGCCTAAGGCAGGTGCTGAACAAAGGGCATTTCTCAATTTTACAAATGCTTCCACACTTTCATCTTCCCACTCTACAGGGTCCTTTGCTTTCTTCTTTGTCATGTTAATTAAGGGTTTAGCTAACATGGAAAATCCTGGTATCCATTGTCGACAGTTTCCTACTATTCCTAAGAACATTCTCACTTGTCTTTGGGTTGCAGGCATCTGCATTTTCTTTATTAATTTTACTCTTTCAGAGGTTACTCTTCGTTTTCCCCCTCTCAATTTGGTGTCCCAAATACTTAACAGCTGTTGTACAGAATTGCAACTTTTCAGGTGAGACTTTATGCCCTTCCTCTGCTAAAAGATTTAACAGTGCTATGGAATCAACAACACAGTCCTCTCTGGTGTTCGATGCCACTAACAAGTCGTTGATATATTGGACTAGGACTGAGCTTCCTGGCATCACCAATTTTTCAAGACACTTTTTCAATATCTGATTGAAAATGGAAGGACTTTCTGTGTACCCCTGAGGAACACGATTCCACACATAGACTTTATTCTCAAATTTAAATGAGAAAAGATATTGGCTGTCTGGGTGCAATGGAATTGAAAAGAACGCTTGACACAAATCAATCACTGTGAACCATCCTGCACTCCAAGGAATTTGGTATAGAATTACTGCAGGATTTGGCACTATAGGACAACATGGTTCCACTATTTTATTTATCTTTCTCAGGTCCTGAACAATCCTATATTTTCCACTAGGTTTCTTTAATCCCATGATTGGTGAGTTACACGGGCTACTCATTACTTCTTTTAGTATGTTTTGTTCGACCATTCGATTTATTTCTTCAATGACTCCTGCTTTTACTTCTGCACTCATTTTGTACTGTCTGGTATTTGGGAAAATTGCACCTTCTTTTACAGTAATTTTAACTGGGTCTATTTTAGCCATAAGTCCTACTTCTTTCCCGGTGAAATCCCATACTATGGGGTTTACTGTACCTTTTAATTCTTCTGGTAACTCATCTTTAGTTATTACTGAAAACATTTCATCTACTTCTGTGCCCTGTTTCGCAATCATAATTTTATATACATGATCTTCATCTGGTGTCTGAACTGCCACACCATCCGGTGTGCAGAAAATTGTACAATTCATTTTGCACAACAAATCCCTACCTAATAAGTTTACTGGGCTAGAATCGCATACTACAAATTGATGCATTTCTCTGAAGTTTCCAATTTTAACTTCCATTGGTTCGGTAAGAGGTGTTCTGATTCTTTGATTACCTACTCCTACTACTTGGATATCTTCACCAGAGAGAGGAAGGTCTGGAATGTCTGCTGTTCTTACAGTAGACCGGGTAGCACCAGTGTCCAAAAGGAAAGTAATATCATTACCTTTCACACTTCCTTCAACATATGGACCTGACTGATCTACCTGCAAGGATGCACCAAGTACGCACTCTTTCTTCCCCTCTCCTAGGCACCGTCATGCGTCATACTGGGAAAATTCGTCCTGCAAAAGAAATTGTGATGTTACATAATCATTCTTACCACTTCCTCCTGGGTATCCGATGTCTGTACCGTGCTTTGCTCTGCTTACATTACCCTGTACAGGTGGAGGTGGCAACTGACTCTGAGGATTTACACCCTGCTGTGAGTCATTCTGCGTCTGTGAATTTAAATTTTGATTTGGGCCATTATTATTCCGAATCTTTTTACACTTGTCCTTCCAATGCCCCAATTTTTCGCATCCATGACAAGGGAATTTCTTTTTAGCTTCTTCTCTGCTCATTCGTCCTCTCAATTTCCCATTATTTTCAGACTCACCATTCGTTCCAGCATCTTTCCCTTGCTTTTCATTTGGATTATCCAAATTAATTCCCCGTTTTTCTGCCATTTTCACCTGTGCCCACATTACCTTTTCCTGTAATTTCTTGTGTCTATCCTCTATATCGTCTCCACAATATTTCGCATATTTCAGAATTTCGTCGATCGGCTTTCCCTGCCAACAAAGCATATGCTGCTTAATCATCTGACAAATCTCTGGCTTCAAACCATAAACAAATCTATAGACAAACTGACTCATGTTCTTATCTCCAATGTCCTCAAATCCACTGTACTGTTTAAACACCTGCAATAATCGCTCATAATAGGAATGCACCGATTCATTAGCCTCCTGGGTGGTTCGATCTATTTTCACCCAATCTGTCTCTTTTGGTGGTACTTTCCCTTTCAGGTAAGTTATTACCTGCTGATACTTTTTCATCACATCATTCGACGGGGCACCTGTCTTTGGATCTCTGGGATATTCATCACTTGGCCAATCCACCGTGATTTTACAATCTGTCCATAAATCTGCAGGTACCACTATGTCAAACAGACCATCCAAATCCTTCAACAATACCTTTGACACCTTCACAAATCTTTCAACCTGCTTGTACCATTCAACTGGTTTTTCTCTCAATTTTGGAAAATCATTTGTAAATGATAAAATATCCTGTCTGCACAAATCCTCCTCCTGCAACTTCTCGCATTGGGTACATTTGGTCAGCTTTCCCTGATTCTTGCATCACATATTCAGATGTTGTTCTATTTGAGTGGGCTTCTTCCTTTTTCTTGGCCCACCTAGTCTTCCATTTATCTAAGTCTCCCCATTTTTGTAAAACTAACATTAATTCTTTTACTTGTAATTTCCTTCCAGAGGCATTCATGTTTTCTAAATCCTTATCTGTAAAGTCTGCTCTGTAGGGCTTCTGTAACACCTTGGATCTCCCTATTTCTATTCCCATCTGCTGGGCTAGATTGAATAATTTTTCATGAAATATTCTTACATTTCTTGTGATACTTCTACACATGAATAATAATTCTTCAACATCATAAGTGTTTAAACGGTCTAATCCTACATTTCCTGCTATTATTTCTTCTAATTCAACTTTCAATTTATGAATGTCTATTATTTTTGGAGATGTGCACTGTTTTTCTGATTCTTGTGCCCACCTTTCTAGATCTTCAGGTGTGACTATTGTGGCATTTTTCGCTCCTGATTTAGTTACTAAACTTACATCTTTTGAACATCCAGGTGTAGTTCTTTTCGGAGTAATACTAGCTGAATCTCGAATGGGTAAATACATCAAGGATATTGTTGATTCACAATCACTAAAATGATCTTCTATTATAACTGGTGCTTCAGATTTAGGTTTATTCACAGGAGTAGGTGTAAGTATCGGTGTAGGACAAGTTCCCTGACCTGTATATATTGGGACTACTGGACCAATCGTTACTGGTATAGTTAATAAGTCAGGATGCACTTTTATCGGAGTTATTTTCTGTATTAATTCTGCTCTAGTTTTCTCTAGGGCTTCTTTTTCCTTGTCGTGAAGTATTCTACTAGGAGTGAATTCATGCAGCACCTGTGGTACTATTGGAACATTTGACGGTGGGGCAGTTGGAACGCATCCACTTGTCCCTTCCTGATAAGGTGGGGGATTTCTTAATAACTCTTCTATAAACTCATCTTCAGAATCATTCATTAAATGTTTTGTCTTTTCCGTGCATTTGCCTCCTGATTTCTCTTCTGTTGCAAATAAAGGATATAATCCTTCTGCAAGCATTGCCCTTCTCCACTGTTTCATCTGACCATCCCTAGACTCATGTAAATATCTGGGGAAAAATCCTGGATAACTCCTATTACTTCGTGGTCGATCGCGTTCAAATGCCTCAGTTTCCCACTCTTCTAAGGCTTCGTACTGAGTTAATCTAGGTCTGGGTTCTAGATCATTCATCCTCATTCTCAAATTTTGAAGAATCCTTCCATTAAAAGTACCATTTTCGGGAAATTTCAATACACCATCATTTTTGGTATATTCTATCCAATTTTCTAACCATACACAAGTATGATAACCTCTCTCCATCATCATGAATGAAGTGGGCGTTTTTGCTGGGGGAATGATAATTTCTTCTCTAGTTTTGATTGGTTTGTCCTTCTTAAAGTAATTCTTAATCTTTTGTAAAAATGACATTTTTCTCTTCTCTCCGTACATCTTGGGTAAATATCGATGTATAAAATTATATTCTTCAAAGCCTAAATATCTCCTATCTGGACGAGTTCCTGTTAAAGTTGGATCGCGTTTAAACATGCAATCCTTTATCCAATATGAATTCCGTTTCTAAAATTTAGACCAATCAAATGTCTGCTATCTCTTATTTCTGAACCACTCCTTGCGCGGCCTTTTGGTGACGTTTTTCTGTCAACCCCTCCTTTACAATCTGCGCTTTCCTGTCCCTCGCTGATTCACCCAATCCCAGCGCGGCACCTGTGACGTCAGTACTACTCCTGACTACTGACCCCTCCTTTACAAGCGTCTCTCCACACCCGCTGATTCAACCAATCCCAGCGCGGCGTTTTGTTCGACGTCAGTTCCCTCTCCGGCAACTGACCCTCCCTTTACAAAAATCTTACGAAAAACTTATTTTCTCTATAATTCTTAATTAAATTTCAGTAACAACATAAAACATTCTTTATCGTGCCAGTTTCTCTAAATTCGAAAAGATAGTTTCTCTCACACAGAGGGGCCGATTCGGGCCGGAAATCTCTCCGACCGAGCCGTACCCGGAGAGAATTCCGACCGAATCGGACTCTGGCAGTCCGACCGAACGAGTACGATGCATTCGCATGCAATCGGTCTCGATTCGGTCGGACTCCCATTGAAGTCAATGGGAGCCGGTCGTACAACGCGTACGCGGGCTCCCATTGACTCAATGGGTGCGAGATGAACAAGGGCGCCCCCTACAGCGGGTACGTGGCGAAGCGCATCGTGCCGTACATGCACAGGTAGGGGGGACCCATGGGTCCCCCCCTGTGTGCGACTCGCGCGGCTACGCGTTATAGGGGGGTCCGACGCGGACCCCCAAAGTCCGGCTCCGACTGCTCTTTCGAGCCGGACAGCGCGAGTCGGTCGGACTGCTCGCGGTGCGCATCGTACTTACCCGGCCGGGGAACGTCTCCATTGCGCGGTGCGAGTTGTGTCCGTGCGAGTCGGTCGGAGCGTGCTGAAGCCGCGTACGGGTCGGTCGGCGATTTCGCGGGCGCTTGCATCGTACTCGCTCGGCCGGACCCGCGTACGATTCGGTCGGGAAACAGGGCTCCGAATCGGATCCGGTAAAGCCGAATCCGATTCGGAGCACTACCGGCCGAGATCGGAATCGGCCCCTTAGTGTTGGACCTGGCCCTTTTTGGCAGGTTCACCCCTGAACTTTTTGCCTTTTTCCTGGCATGGTGTTAGTGGTTTTAGGCCTCTGGGCACTTGGATACAGTGGTCCAGTGCCAAGTGCGTGTGCTCTCTGTGTGTGTGTGTAGTAAGCTTGGCCTGTCCTCCCATAGGAATGCATGGGGATAGTGTGCCTGTGGTAATTCCTGGTATGAAAGGTGCAGTGTGGTCAAGTCTAGTATGTATGAATTCGTGAGAATAAATGCTGCGCAATGGTGTGCGCAGATTTATTGTGACTGGGGTAGAAATGCCACTTTTAGAAGTTGGCATTTATGTGTGCTCTGTGTCTGCCTGCCTTACGTGGATTGCATGTCTGGCTCTGTGAGTGACAGGGGCTGGGAGGTGTGTGTGGCTCCAGGAGGGGCAGGGTGAGTCAGCGCTAGGCTGAATGGGACACCTGAGCTGAGAGTGGTGGGAGGAGAGATCCCCCCCCCGACCCTGAATAGGATGTTGCCTGCCCTGTACAATGCTGGCTCCACCTCCTGTGGTGCGTCTGATGTCCCTAGCCTGTCTTGTGAAAGGGAAGAGGAGCTGGGCAAAACAAAGTGCTCCAAAACTTCCCTGAACCAGTGGCATCTGGTTCCCCCATGCCCTGCACCCTAACACAAAGGAAAATGGTGTATAAAAGTAGGGGCTGTGACCCCATAAAGTTGTTCAGTTCTTGGTTGCTGTTCCTGCCAGAGCGTGCTGCTGCTGGGGCCCAGGGGGGGCTACCATGAGGGCTTGCCTCCCTGGGCCCTGCATTGCCCCTTCACCTCTAAAGACCCTTTTGCTAAGACTTATTCTTTTGGATCCAGGACTTTTTTTTTTATGCCTCTAGCGCCTCGTGTGCACTTTGTTTCCACTTTCCCCCAGTGTGGGCTGCGCAGCGCGTTTGCTGCAGCCCCCTTGGAGAGGGAATCCCGACCTGAGGGATTCCCCCGTGATGCCTGAATGGCGGGTGCCCACCCCGCATAGTTGTACATCGAGCGGGTGCCCACCCCGCATTTTGCTTTCATTGGTTAGCGGGAGCCCACCCCGCTTTATATTTTTAAATCAAGAGGGAGCCTACCCCTCATTGCCGTATCTTAAAAAGAATCACCGCCGCGGCCCAAAAGCGGAAGTCAGGCAACATGGTGCCTGGCAGCGGGCAGGACTTCCGGTTTTGCGAAGGAAGTCCCGCGCACGCCCCCGCAGCCACAGGAGACGAGTTGGAAGGTGTCGGGAGCCCTACAGGCTCCACCTTGAAGTCCCGGTCCCAGGAGCGGGACCGGGCGAAGCCAGAGATCGCCGCATGCATCCTCAAAACATCCGGAGCCTCGCAGGCTCCATGCTGGAAGTCCCAGCCCCTCCCCCAGGATAGGGACCGGGCGAAGAGAGGAGACCGGAGGAGTCCCCGTGCAGTCCGGTGAGTGGCCGCCGCCTGCTGGGTGTTGGTGCCTTTCGAGGCACGTTGCCGGTGCTTGGGGGGACTTGGGGCATTGCTGGGCACAGTTGTGGTGCCGGTCCAGGCCAAGTGCCTATTTGCTGAGCGGACCCGCCGTTGCGGGCCTCTCCAACGTGCCTTCCCGTTGGGCAAGTTTATTTTCAGAGCCCTGTGTGGCTCCAACGTTTGGGGGCATATTGTTTTGAAGCCCCGATGGCTCCAACACGGGGTATTCCTATTGTTTAAGGGCCCAAAGGGGCCCGTGCTTCCCCGCTTGCAGAGGGCAGCTGCACCGATGGGGTAATTTTATTAAAAGGGCCCCAGAGGGGGGTCCCCAGGCACAGTGGTGCCAGTTCTTCATTTGCTTCACAGCGGCACCGCAGTTGCGGGCCGCTGCAACGAGGGGGCTATTCTATTTTTTAAGCAGTCCCTGAGTGGGACTTGGGGGCCATGTTGTTTCTAGAGCCCGTGTGGCTCCAACGAAGGGGGCACATTTGTTTTTATGACCATTGAGGGCCCATGCCTCATTTTAACATTCCCAGCTGCCCAGCAAGTAGTGGGCAGCTGCACCGTTTAGGTTGTTCTCTCTTTTAGGGGACATGTTGGAGTTAGGAGTGAGATGCACTCCTGTGCCCCTGACATTCACAGCTGCGCAGCACTTAGTGCCAGCTGCACCGTTTAGGTCTGCGCAGATTGCGCACCCTTGACTTCAGCTGCTAGGCAGCGCGCCCTGACTTTTGGACATAGGGCATTTGAGCCCCTTGTGAGATGGCCAGTTGGCCAAGGGGACTGCTAGGTTTATAGGGCGCCAGGCCCTAAGGTGATTTGTGTGTTGGTGAGCTTCCTTCCTATGCTTTACAGGCTAATGTGATTTATACCTCTGCTATGGTTCTTTCTACTGTGAGGTTATGTGCTAATGTGAATTGTGTCCTAAAAGGTGGTGCTAGGAAATGTGATGCATTTACTATGGTTTACGCACCCTGTTTCATACCTCTAAATGTACTTCTAGGATTATGAGGTTTTGCATAATGTGTTTATGCTGGTGAGGTTATTATTTCCTAATGCGTTTAGGTTGTGAATTATTTTCCCCTGAGATTATTTCCTAATGTGATTTATACTTAGGATGTTATTGTCTAATGCGTTTAGACAGGAGAGATAATTGCATAATGTGTTTATGCTGGTGAGGTTGGCGCATAAGGTTTTGCGCCTAATATGATGCTGTGCATAATGTGGTTTATGTTACAGGCTGATGCTAAGTACAGTGGTTGCCAGTGATTACTGGTTGTACGTTTCTGATATGTCCTACATTTATCATGTGTTCTACATCTATTACCTTTTACTAAGTGAGGGTTCTGACAGTGGTCCACGTGGCCCTGTCATGTGTACATAATCCCCTGTAAATATTGTCCCGTGCCAGTTGGCACAGTGTATTGTATGTGAGTACTATTCTAATGTGTTTTATGATAATACAAAGGCTATTTTTATATATAACCTTGTGTGGAGCTCCTTTTGTAGTGTGCCTTGGGTGTTGTGCTGTGTGTGTGTTGCGCAAACGCTTTACACATTGCCTCCGGGATAGGCCTGACTGCTCGTGCCAAGCTACCAAGGGGGTGAGCAGGGGTTGTCTTGGGTGTGTAACTCTCTTGCCCTGACTAGAGTGGTGGTTTCTGCTTGGCTTTGGCGCAAGCCTTAGCCAACCAGAAATCCCATTTCTAACACTTAGTAAAACCTTTCCGTTTTACTAAAACACACACTACGAGTAAAACCCTTCCGTTTACCCTTCACACAAGCTTCCGAAATACCTGTTACTTCTTCAATGTTACCCTTTCTAGGTGATATATCAAATTTTCACCAGCGTACTTCTTTGCTATTACTTACACGCATAGAATCCCTAACGAGTACTGATAGCCCTGCTTAACTTCTCAGTACTATTTCTGCCTGACAAGAATAAGCGGATTGTTAGTCCATAAAAATACAAATAAAATTCTCATTACCCAATTAACAAAGAGGAACCATCCTCTGATTACCAGAATTCTGATCCAGCGCGATATTAGCAAACAGCATTCATACACAAAACACTCACTTGGGCCCATACATTCATACTACGCTAATACTTACGCAGGTGTATCAGATGTACTCTTATATCAAAAATCCCTGCTACCAATTACCTTCTGATTGAAGAGTAATGACTTACCAATGAATCCTTTGCTAATTGGGAAGTTTAAAATGAGTGACATTCATTACAGTACATAATCCTGAAATAACCACTGAGTCAGGAAGTTTTAAAATGTTTATCTAAAGTTTTAGCAGAGTAAAATACAGAAAACACGGTACTTAATCGCAATACCCATGAAAAAGCATAGAATAATTATTGCCAATAAATGACGGTCCCTCAGGAAAAGAGAAGATAGAGACAGCAGCGCAACTAAAGGTTGCATATATTTACCTAAGTGCGAGAACCAAACCCCTTAGCCAAGGAGTTGGAAAGATGGGACTCAGGAAGGATGAAGAGCAAGACCTCCTCCAGGAGCAGGACAGGACCGGTGACCTCTCTACCTACGACGCCTGCGCCGTTCCCCTCTCTGGTACTCGGCTTCTCCTCGAATTTCTCCCGTCTAATAGACTCCGCCGCCCCCCTCCTCAGGACCTCTGCAATCGATCAGCTTGGCGGTCTGGAGCTCTTCTGCCTGACAGCATATACGTCTGTTCTTCGTGAACGTCTGCTCTCTCTAATTAACTAATGCTATATTCTATTATACCCTTCTACACCATGTACCTCCCACTAATATTGCTAAAATACGGGACCACTACTTCTGATTGGACAGGGACAGGGGGTGGATTCTCGCACCATTACTAATTTGGCTTAAATTGTGAAGCCTATTGTTTTCAGATTCCCACCCCTTCAAATTAATACATTCACTTTATTTCCCACCCGTCTCATGCCAAAATATTATACAATTTACAGGGAAAAAGTATTGACTTTGTCAACAGAAACAATAAAGTACAGCATCTTCGGCCAATAGTTCGTGGCCTTGGGAGACGTCCAAGTTGACTTCATTTTGGCAGGCACACGGGACACATGCACAGAACCATTGTCTCTCGATTTTACAGATCAGCAACCAAGGCCCAAGTTTTACGAACTAATAAAATGCAAGAAGAAAATATTAAAATCACAAATAAAATGTTTCACTGTATGCCCACTTTCCCTATTCTAATCCCATTTAATTATGAATTCTATTCCCGCATTAGTAGCGTTAAGAAACGACAAATTAATAATGACATGAGAGCAAGCTGAAGCATGTGAAAACATTAAGCAACCATTTTAGCGCACACTGCGCAGAATCAAAGTTTTCCCACCAAGCAAAGAAAGACGTCACACCATGTGATCAGGTTGCGACATGCGCAGAGAGGTTCCCGCGCTTTAGCGGCCATGTTGGATTACAGACAAGCGTTATTCATTGGTAAAACACATAGGCAAGCTTCTGTCCCTCTTGTGTTTGTGAAGGCAAGCTTCTGTCCCTCTTGTGTTTGTGAATGCAAAGGTTAGTATTAACAATACAAGTTTAATAAATTAATACTATGAGGTGGATTGTATCCAAGCAAGTTTCATTTGTGAAACCTTGCTCCATCACCATCAAGACGTAGCCTGAAGGCTGCTCTCCATAGCTACCACTAGGATAGCTTTCAATAAAGGTTGCCTTTAAACCTATCATCAATAAGGGTCGTTTGGACTGGTGCAAGGTGCCCACTATAACTAGTGGGCAGCATATGCCAGGCCAACTTCTCACAGTATCTATATAATGAGAATTTCACGAGTACGATAAGCTTTTGTTTTACTTTTTGTATTTAAACCTCTTTCTTCATTTGTTTAAAGCTCAGTTTTATGCTCTACATAGCTCTGGATGTTTCCAGAAGTGGCGTGAAACTGTTTTGAAAGTAGTACAGACTGCTCCTTCCTGGATATGCTAATTCACACACTCACATATGTTATATAAGTTTCATGAATCCTGACTTGACCTATTCAAGTAGCTGAAAGCCTGTCACCACCTCTAGAAACAACATTCACACCAATCCAATTCAAATACTTTTTTCCAAAGGAATATGCTTCAGCCGGGTCAAAAATGCATCTCACAAAGATAGGCATTTAAAAAGCTACTTTGCAGTTTCAGAACACCAACATGACTCTGAAGTGTACAGAAGTAAAATGGGACCGTTTCAAAGTACCTAATCCCTCATAAGCTTCTGAGAGGAAGCCAGTAATAAATATATCTAGTTTTCTGGAAAAGAAAGAGTAAGGATATTAGTTTGCACCTCAGATGGCACTCGCACCCACAATCCCTGGCGTAGGAGGCCAGTGCCTTATCCATTAGGCCACTTTTACACATGCATACCTGTTTTCCAGAGGCATTATTTAAATGTATTCAATGATCACACACCGGTGTCTGCACATAGGACATTTCTCAGTTCTCTCTATAAGTAAACTTCCCATTTTCATCCTTTTCCATCTATGACTTTAAAGCTCTGTTCTATGCAATAATGGAGACTTTGCATTTCTAGCAAGTGGAGAGAAATTGTCGGAGAACCACTTTCGACTCCACACTTCTTCCCTTAATGCTCTTCTAAATAAACTGGAGGTATCAAGCCGTCCTTGTCCTCAGCAGGACACGGAAACAGGCACCAAGTCTCCTAACCAAGTTCAACCACACTCTGAAACTTAATAGACCAGTGCATTACAAATTAGGCAACTGGGGCAACAGCAAAGGCAGCCAATGTGCTGATCCTTTATAATTCTTCTGCAGTACTTCTCTTTCTCGGAGGCAAAATTAGCACTTTAACTGCACAAATCATACAGATTTTACGCATGAAGCACTACATGCACACATACACACACACCTTGCAGTTCATCTACACACACTTAAGCTAAAAACGCATTCTGTCACGTCAAAATTCTGGAAACCTATTACATAGTCAGTGCGTCGGCATAGAAGCACTTTTTATGCCACTAAAATGCAGAAGTTAGACTGAAGATGCAATCTGAATGACTGTGCAGTATGTACTCCACTTTATTAATGATTAGGAATGAGAAAGTGAGGGCTGAAAGAGTCTGCTTCCATTTTGAATGGAAAGCTGAACTGTGTGACCGTTAGACAAATCAGACCATGAAAGGACTTGAACTCTCAATCTTCTGATCCGAAGTCAGACGCCTTATCCATTAGCCCCCACGGTCACACATGCTGTTTGGGTAATTTTTATAAATGTAGGTGGTATGCATGGATGGAGAACATATTATTGAAAGTTAATCAAGTTTTCATCCCATAGTGTTTTTTCAGCTCCTTTCGATGAAAGCACTTTTTTGGAATCCATATAATGAGAATTTCACGAGTACGATAAGCTTTTGTTTTACTTTTTGTATTTAAACCTCTTTCTTCGTGTGTTTTAAGCTCAGTTTTATGCTCTACATAGCTCTGGATGTTTCCAGAAGTGGCGTGAAACTGTTTTGAAAGTAACACAGACTGCTCCTTCCTGGATATGCTAATTTACACACTCACATAGGTTATATAAGTTTCATGAATCCTGACTTGACCTATTCAAGTAGCTGAAAGCCTGTTACCACCTCTAGAAACAACATTCACACCAATCCAATTCAAATTATTTTTTCCAAAGGAATATGCTTCAGCCGGGGCAAAAATGCATCTCACAAAGATAGGAATTTAAAAAGCTACTTTGCAGTTTCAGAACACCAACATGACTCTGAAGTGTACAGAAGTAAAACGGGACCGTTTCAAAGTACCTAATCCCTCATAAGCTTCTGAGAGGAAGCCTGTAAGAAATATATCTTGGTTTCTGGAAAAGAACGAGCGAGGATATTAGATTGCACCTCAGATGGGACACGAACCCACATACTCTGGCTTTGGAGGCCAGTGCCTTACACATTAAGCTCTCCAAGCACACATACACACCCACACAGTGCTATTTATCTACACACAATTAAGCTAAAAACCCATTCTGTCACGTCAAAATTCTGCAAACCTATTACATATTCAGTGCGTCGGCATAGAAGCACTTTTTTATGCCACTAAAATGCACAAGTAGTTAGACTGAAGATGCAATCTGAATGACTGTGCAGTTTGTATTCCACTTTATTAATGATTAGGAATGAGAAAGTGAGGGCTGAAAGAGTATTGGAAGAGTCTGCTTCCATTTTGAATGGAAAGCTGAATTGTGTGAACATTGGACAAAACCAACCACGAAGGGACTTGAAACCTCAATCTTCTGATCTGAAGTCAGCCGCCTTATCCATTAGGCCACATGGTCACCAATGTTCCTGGGTTAATTTTCATAATGTAGGTGGTATGCATGGATGGAGCACATAATATTGAAAGTTATTCAGTTTTACATCCCATGGTATTTTTTCACCTCCTTTCTATGAAAGCACTTTTTTGGAATCTTATATAATGAGAATTTCACGAGTACGATAAGCTTTTGTTTTACTTTTTGTATTTAAACCTCTTTCTTCATGAGTTTAAAGCTCAGTTTTATGCTCTACATAGCTCTGGATGTTTCCAGAAGTGGCGTGAAACTGTTTTGAAAGTAGCACAGACTGCTCCTTCCTGGATATGCTAATTTACACACTCACATAGGTTATATAAGTTTCATGAATCCTGACTTGACCTATTCAAGTAGCTGAAAGCCTGTCACCACCTCTAGAAACAACATTCACACCAATCCAATTCAAATTATTTTTTCCAAAGGAATATGCTTCAGCCGGGGCAAAAATGCATCTCACAAAGATAGGAATTTAAAAAGCTACTTTGCAGTTTCAGAACACCAACATGACTCTGAAGTGTACAGAAGTAAAATGGGACCGTTTCAAAGTACCTAATCCCTCATAAGCTTCTGAGAGGAAGCCTGTAATAAATATATCTTGGTTTCTGGAAAAGAACGAGCGAGGATATTAGATTGCACCTCAGATGGGACACAAACCCACATACTCTGGCTTTGGAGGCCAGTGCCTTACACATTAAGCTCTCCAAGCGCACATACACACCCACACAGTGCTATTTATCTACACACAATTAAGCTAAAAACTCATTCTGTCACGTCAAAATTCTGCAAACCTATTACATATTCAGTGCGTCGGCATAGAAGCACTTTTTTATGCCACTAAAATGCACAAGTAGTTAGACTGAAGATGCAATCTGAATGATTGTGCAGTTTGTATTCCACTTTATTAATGATTAGGAATGAGAAAGTGAGGGCTGAAAGAGTATTGGAAGAGTCTGCTTCCATTTTGAATGGAAAGCTGAATTGTGTGAACATTGGACAAAACCAACCACTAAGGGACTCGAAACCTCAATCTTCTGATCCGAAGTCAGCCGCCTTATCCATTAGGCCACATGGTCACCCATGTTCCTGGGCTAATTTTTATAATGTAGGTGGTATGCATGGATGGAGCACATAATATTGAAAGTTATTCAGGTTTACATCCCATGGTGTTTTTTCAGCTCCTTTCTATGAAAGCACTTTTTTGGAATCTTATATAATGAGAATTTCACGAGTACGATAAGCTTTTGTTTTCCTTTTTGCATTTAAACCTCTTTCTTCATGAGTTTAAAGCTCAGTTTTATGCTCTACATAGCTCTGGATGTTTCCAGATGTGGAGTGAAACTGTTTTGAAAGTAGTACAGACTGCTCCTTCCTGGATATGATCATTTACACACTCACATAGGTTATATAAGTTTCATGAATCCTGACTTGACCTATGCAAGTAGCTGAAAGCCTGTCACCACCTCTAGAAACAACATTCACACCAATCTGTTAGAACTGGGGGTCTCTAGTTGGCTGAGGTAGGTACCTTAGTCCAAATAGGGACCCTTGCTTCTAGTCAGGGAAAGGAGGGACACACTCTTAAATAACCCCTGCTCACCCTCTGGTAGCTTGGCACGAGCAGCCAGGCTTATCTCCAAGGCAATGTGTAAAGTATTTGCAACCACACTCCCAGTAACACAGTGATAACACTACAAATGGACACCACACTGATTTTATAAAAATAGCGGTATCTTTATCAAAAGAAATACGATGAGACCAAGCGATAGAAATCCAACATATGCGTATTCGTAATATTTCACTTTGCCGGTTATTAGGCCAACAATCACTTGTAGGTTCTTGCCGTATTAATGAGCAGTTCACGATGATCTAATGCAGTCCTAATGCAATGCTATACAGTTCGTAATGCAGTTCGTAATGTAGAAATAAGACAGTCCTTAATGCAAGTACTAATGCAGTTCGTAACGCAGGAATAATGCAGTTCGTAATGCAAGAATAATGCAGTTCGTAATGCAAGAATAATGCGGTTCGTAATGCAAGAATAATGCGGTTCGTAATGCAAGAATAATGCGGTTCGTAATGCAAGAATAATGCAATAAGCCAATCTGCGCGATCAGCTCGGGCACCACTAGGCCCCAACAACAAAGACAACGGTCGTAAGCTTAAAGGGGCGGACCCCATACTGCTGGGCAAGTACGGGCCGCTCGGGGACTCAGCGCGTTTAACGCGGTGCAGCGGGAGAGAGGTCGAAGCACTCCTGTACTCCTCCTGCACGCCTCCCCAGACCACACAAGCTTGCGGCTCCCGATGACGTTGCAGCTCCGTGGCTAGGCGACGCTTTAGCCGGACGGGTGACGGCACTGCCTTCTCCTTCGTTGACGATCTTGGGCGGATTCCTCTTGGCGAACAACGATCACGATCCCTTTCACCTTGCAGCTTCCTTAGCTTCAAGAAATCCCTCAGCACGTTGCGGCTCGGGCCGGCGGCGGTGATCCTTACTCACAGCCTCAGTTACGATGACGGCTCGGGCCACAAACGGCAATGCAGCAGCATGGACGATGTTTCATGCTGCGGGGGCAATGCGGTCACGGGGCACCTCGTAAACGGCACCAAAGACCACACAGCAGTCTCAGGCGTGCAAAAGCACACGCACCAAGCGTCGCTGAGACACGATTGGAAACTTTGATGTTCCTGAGTTTCCACAGCAGGGGACCAGCTCTCCTCGGGCCCTTGGAGACAAGTTACTTCAGGACACAGCACACAGCAAAGTCCTTTCAAGCAGGGGGACACAGCACACAGCAAAGTCCCTTGTCCTCTCCTTAGTCAAAGCAGCAAACTGCAGGCCAGCCCCAGAACACACAGCAAGGGCAGTCCTTCTCTTCAGTCTCTTCAGCTGTTCTTCTTTGGCAGAGGTTCCTCTTGATCACGAAGTAGTTTCAATCCTTTTCAGTCTTGAGTTCAGTCTTGAGTTCAGGGGTTTCAGCTCTCACATTTATACCCCTAAATGCCTTTGAAGTCTTTGTGTTCAGGGGGCTCTGAGCCCGGTCCAAACCAGTTCTGGGTGTCTTCCTGCCAGTGCACACCCTCTTCCTTTGATAGTGAGGGTCTGGGCCTCAGACGCTCCGCAGGAGGTGGTGCCATCCCTTTGTGGCAGCAGCACAGCCCTCCTCACATCCAGGGGGCTACTCCTCCCATCACACCAAATGCAGGCCAGCCTGTTGCTGTCCCACCTACTTCTCCCTGGTGTCAGGACACCTCCCCAGACCCTGTCACTTCCAAACCCAGACAGTCAATACACAACCAGGCAGAGGCACGCAGGATGGTAAGGACAAGAAACCAGCCACTTCTAAAAGCGTGGTTTCTAAACACACAATTTAAAAACCATCTTCATAAAAAGATCTGTTATTAAATTCTGAGTTCAGGCACACTAAACTCCATCTCTCCATCTTATGCCGATGGGAAGATATGCTGGAAACATGTGACACAGCATTCCCCATTTTGTCCTATGGGCAAGATGGCCTTGCAACAGTGAAAAACGAAATTGGCAGTATTTCACTGTCAGGACATGGTACACACCTCAATACATGTCCTACCTTTCACATACACTGCACCCTGCCCAGGGGGGGTACCTTCGGCCTACTATAGGGGTGTCTGATGTGCATAAAAAAAGGGAAGGTTAAGGCCTGGCAAGTGGGTGCACTTGTCAGGACAACCAGGCAGTTAAACTGCACGCAGGCACTGCAGTGGCAGGCCTGAGATCTCTCTTTAGGGCTACTTATGTGGGTGGCACAATTAGTGCTGCAGGCCCACTAGTAGCATTTGCATTACCAGCCCTGGCACACATAGTGCACTTTACTAGGGACTTTACTGGTAAGACAAACATACCAATTAGGGACAACCAATTACTGTAGGAGAGTAGGATCTGCTTCTTATAGTTACCCCCACTTTTTGCTGATGTTTCACTGTTTTTCGACTTAGCCAGACTGAGGCCCTGCTAATCAGGACCCCAGTCTATCTGCTTTCTACTCTAAATTGATTGTATGTACTTTAGGTACACTCCAGATTGGATACTGGGGTACCCTTGTGAGTCCCTAGTATATGGTATACTATGTACTCAGGGCATAGGTACCCCAGAGGCCTACCAGGGGCTGCAGCATGTATTGTGCCACCCCTGGGAAGCCTTTTAAAATGACACAACAGGTCTGCTACAGCAGCCTGTGTAAGGTGGTATATGCACCCCTTACTGAGATATAGGTTCCCTATATCTCTCCATATCACTACACATGTAAACCTATCAGTCACCCCTATGGCAGGCCTTAACAATCCTGAAGGCAGGGTGCAGGTTTCGTGTGAGAGGGTGCCCATGCATGAGCAGAGCCCCTCTGCAGCTTTCGGAATCTTCATTCTGGGGTTGTTTGTGATGCAGCCAGACCATATACTCTTAAGCGCATTATGACCTTGCGGTAAATGCTAACTTGAGAATGGCTGCATGGAAATATGTTGTGTTTGGTGTCAAACACCTTGGAATCATACCTCCACTCCAGTAACTGGGGTAGGAGGTATGATCCCACCCTACTAAAGGGAGAAACATGGCGCCACCGGTACACCCGGTACCAGCTTAACAGAACCCTGGCATAACAAAATAGATGCTGAAGCCACAGACACGAGTCTGCCCTCCTTCTGCTGGACGAAACTCCGGCAGGGGAGGCCTGGACAATAGGTTTCCTGTCACAGGGAGGTGTAACCACCTCCCAGACAGGCTTTAGTGTATTGGGGCTGGGTGGGTGCACTCCAAGAGTGCTTTGAAGTCTGCACTGGGGGCACATTTGGTGTCCCTGTGCATAGTCCAGCTCAAACCGGTTGCAGGGGCTACCAGCCCCTGCTCTGGCGCGAAACTGGACAAAGGAAATGGGTGTAGCCACCCCTCTTTCCTGATCCACCCATAGGTGGGTCCCCAGAGTTTGTCCCACCCCTTCCTTGGGTATAAAGTAGGAACCCCTGACTACAGGACTTTAGATTACACCTGGACTAAACTCTGACACAGAAACCAAGTACTTCGACGATCTGCACTACGCTGGATGACTGAAGAATCTCCCTTGGAGTAACGGAGTTACACCCCTGCAAGGCAGGCACCTTTAACGCAACTGACCGGTTGGCATCTCCGAAGCTCCGACGGACTCCGAAGAATATTGCCACACAGGAGGGGGGTTTTCCAAGGCCTTAGAGATCGATCTGTGCCCACAGCAAGTCTGAGGTCCGTACCCCTCGTGGTGACCGTGCAACCTGAACCCCTGGGCACCGTGTCCATTTGCAGAAGCATCAGCTTTCCGGTGGCCCCTGAGGCCAAGCTTTGGGGTACTTGTAGCCCTGACCCGAGCACTGATCACTCCGAAGATTGCTGGCCTACACTCATCGAGTGTTCCGTGAGCCGCCATTTTGTGATTCCTCTCGAGGTCCCTTCGTGATCCCTGGTCCGTTGACCTGTGGGTCCCCAAAAATGCAACTCTAACTTTGATTGGGCTTCCCTGGTTGCTCTAGATGTGCCCTGACTCTCCTTTGCCTGGGGAGTCCCCAGGACCTTGCTGGTCCGCACAGAAGCATCTTTTTTCTTCCTGCGTGGGTTGCTGTTGCTAAGGCTTGTTGTGTTCAATCCGAGCACCGACACCCCAGCACTCGACATCCTTTGTGGGACAGCTCGAATCTGGTTCCTGGTTGTCCTTGACGTCTCCGGGACCCCGTGGCTGCAGAGTCAAGCTTCACCTCTTCGCACCTGAAGCACCCAACATCGGTGGGCATTCGATTGCTCCGCTCCTGGTCACTGGCTAGTGACCCAGACTCTGTCCCCTCTGCTTTCAGGTTCTTCACATCTTCGATCCAGGCTTGGATCACACCGAACACTTTTCTCCTTCACGGTAGCAGCACTTTGTAGCAGATCGCCAACAGAAATCTACGACGATTCCCGACACCCTTTGACACCTATGTACCCGGCTTCCCTGGGTGAGGTAACTCGAGTACTACGGTTCTCCCGTGGGTGTTGGCCCTAGAACCCCTTAAGTCTAAAGGGGTTTGCACAAAGTCCTCTTCTAAGTGCCCAGAGAAGCAATCCTGTATGGTGGATAGAAGCTCCCGTTCGCTCTTTGTTCCAGTCCGGGTTTCAAGAGTTTCACGGCAGACGTCAGTTCCAGTGCGGGAGGAAACGAGGACGCGTGGAGGACGCGAAGAGGAGCTGCCGCTGTTTGCACGCTGTTTTCCCGGTTTCCCGGTTCGCGGCCGGCTGCCTTCTGCCTTCAAGGTACCCGCGGATCCTTTAAAGGTTCTACGGCCCGAGGAGGACACAGTACAGTTGTCTTGCCGCCTCTCCGTTTGCCAGCCTGCCGCGTCTGCTGCATCATCTCTTTCGGACTCCCGCGGCTCCTGCAGGCTCTCCAAGGCCAGGCGTAGTCGGCCCACTGAGTCGTCGAGGGGGACTACCAGCCCCCGGCGACACGGAGGAGCAGCCGCTCAGGCCAAGCACTGAATTGAACTTAACACCGGGCTAAGTCAAACCTGCACGACGCCGAGAGCGCTGAGACTTGGAGACTGGTGCTACGCTGAGCTTTAATTTCCCCAGCTTTAATTTCCCCAGCTGTAGCACCTGGCGCAGGTGCAGGCACAGGGGAGCGACGAGTGCAGAGACGAGGACTGCACGCAGTGCCTCCCAACCCTCCCCGCCCCGCCAGAGCAGAGTATTGAGACCCGGAGTACTGGAGTTCCCACGGCCCTTGTGACACCTACAGTGACACCTATAGTGAACAAGGAATGGCTATAACTGCAGCTGCAGCTGCAGCTGCAACTGCAAGCGGTGAGGCTTTGAGAAGCACGTGATCGTGCAAGCTCAGAAATTAGAAATTGAGCTGCTTTTTGTCTGAAATAGGAGGTTGTGCCTTTATCAGCAACCAGCAACCAGACTGCCATAGACTGCTATAAACTCAGATAAAGGTAAGAAGCAGTGTGTTGAGTGCTGAGGGCTGGGAGGCTGTTGGGAAAAGCCGAGGCGGTAGTCACTGTGACTAGTGAACTGTGACCAGCTGCTGTAAGGGCTGCCTGTGCTCCACTGGTGGAAACAACACCCTGTTGGGGTCTGTATACGGAGTGAGGCTGTGCTGTTGTTGCTCGGCTCGTATAAAGTAGATCTTACACTTGTATAACACCTGTATATCTAAGTGGGAAGTATGAGGTCGGGAAAGGAGCGACCACCATTCCCCCCCATTAGAAGGAAAAAAAAACTTCAATCTACAGCAATTCTAAATAAAATAAAAATAAAACAAGCAGGGGAAAACCAGTCTTCAAAAACAGCTACGATACATGTTTTTGGGAAAACAAAGCTTCTGACAAAGTTTGATTTTATGAAGGACCCAACGGGAGCAATGCTAACATTACAAACTGACTCAAGAGGACTACAAACCCCAATTAAGCCAGTGAATGAATCAAGTGCAATATCCCAAAAGCATGATGTACGGGAGGTTGACCAGTACGAAAGGGAGCTAACGACAAAAACAAATGAAGAGCCTGACAACCAATGGCGTCAAATAACTGATCTAGAGATGTTAACAATTCCTCTAACAGGACATTTGCAACAAGATGACCCAAGCGACACGAGAACGCAGTGCGGAGATTTCCAACACCTTTTAGTAACAAGGGCACCACTACCAATTGAAGTGCAGGTAAATGTAATAAAAGCTACTATAACAGGCGACCCAATGAATCTGGTGCAGCCAAACCAGTGTCAACAAGTCAATTTAAAAAAAGGGGAAGATAGCCGAAAAGCAACAAAAGACAATATGAATTTATCGAATCTCCTTCAAACTGACATTATGCCAATTTCAAAGGATGTAGAGAAAAACTCGGGTCAGGAGAATCTCAAACAGATTAATGGATCTCAAAATAATATGGACGACTACATTATGAAATCGAATAATCTGCAGCGATGGAGTACACCTTATCAAAAAGATGAACGTAATAACAAGCTAGAATTTATTGATTTAGGAAATAAAGATGGAGAATCCATTAAACAACACTTTTCTGTAAATAACCAAATTCAGGATGCACACTGTTCGGCCAATTGGGACTCGGGATCAATATGGGATTTGTTCTTTAGAACCTCTCAATTAATACTAGAAGCTCTGACTTATCAGTCCAACAAAATGGAGGTGCAGGTAGACCTTCTTAGCACCATGGCATCCTCAGTAGCGGGAATTGATCATAAAATAGCCACGCTAAATAATCTGGTAATAAGAGCTCAGTCACAACCAATATCCTCACACACAGATTGTAGTTGTGCTCCACTAATTAACAAACTGGCCACAATTCCGGAAGTATTAAATACAATAATTGAAGACCTAAGAGGAAATTTATTTACCCCTGGAAACAAAAATGGGAGCGTATCGGAAAAAATAAAGATTAACAAAACCATAAATTAGGAAAGTAGTAAGGATTTAATGGAAGAAAAAAATGAAGCTCAAACTGGGAGAATTTCATTCGCCTCACAAACAATACAATCAGAAACACCACATGAATACCAATTATCAAAAAGACAGAGAAAAAAACAACGGAAAGCAAGGAACAAAGTTATAAAAGCTACATCTTCCCCTGAGATTGAGTTAACAAAGGCAGGGAACAGCCTAGTGAACTCAAAAGGGACAATTTTGAAACAAGTAGACAAAGTTATAGAAGTAACAAAACCCCTCTATCCTTTGTTCAATAAAAATCTTTCAGACGCAATTAATAAAACCATCAAAGACCCAGTAGATCATAAAAACAGGACAACTTAGAAAGTAAACAACACCAAACGGATAGCACAAAAGCTAAGGATACTAATACAAAAGTGAGAAGTGATCTACCTCATAACGAAAAGACAAAAATAAAATCTGACCAATCTACATTAACTGAAGATATTATAGGTAAGATAAAAAATCAGAAGGAAAGTAAGACAACACGAGATTGTGAAATAGAGAGAATAAAAATCCATAACACGTCGAAGGCAATATCTCAGGTTAGTCAATCATTAAAACATCCTTTAGGGATCGAGGTGCAATTGAAACATATATTTGAACCAAAAGAGCAGGAGCTATCAAATTACTGTAATTCACTGCAAAAAATATAAAATAATAAAACAAGTTCAAAAGGAGGGAGGAGTTCAACTGATTTTTAAACCTGAATATAAATCCAGGGGTAACAACGATATCCTGAATCGTGGTAACATCTTGAGATTGTGTAAAGCAATACCGGCGTTAGAAAGAATTAGAAGTACAGATATTGAATCAATTGAATTTTTAGCAAGTGAAAGCAGCAATCAAGAACCGACTCTGGTAACCTGGACCTCAACCACCTCTGTAGACCTTATCATACAAGAATATGATCTTTTTTTGGCTTGGGGAATAAAAGTTATGAGACCGCTCCAACCCCCCTACCCAAGTCCGTTAACTTCTCCCAAAAAAACAACTAAACATCGGAAGGGGTTGGAGAATAACCAGGCATATTCAATATTAAAAAATCCAATAGGAAAAAACATGGGGCAAACATCAAAATTCTTTACTGAGAACAAAAGAGAACCAAGGGACGAGTTACAACTAGGTTGGTTAACGACAGCACTGCACGGAGCAAGGGAGGATTGACGGCTTACAAATGATGATTCCAAGAAGGAAATAACAAACTTAAGTGGTACAATACGATTATGCTCCTGGAATATAAAAGGAATGCAATCAAAATTACAAAATGAACAACTGACCCAAAGGTCAGAAGATTTTCAAATAATCTGCCTACAAGAGACCTGGGCAACTGATCCTTTTACATTAGAAGGCTTTAAGGGATACTACATGGCCGCCACAAAAACAAGTAAATACGGTAGATCTTGTGGAGGCCTGGCTACTTTTATTTCAACAGAATTAAAAATGGGAAGTGAGGAGGAAATACAAAATACAATTGACTGTTTGATAGTAAAACTACGATATAAAGATAAACGGATAAATAAAACACTCTTGTTAATAAATGTATATATACACCCGGATTGCAGTTCAAGAAAAGCAATGGTTAGCAGTTTGTCAACTACGATACTCCAGCACCTGGAAAAGGACACGCAACCTGAGGTCATCATTACGGGTGACTTTAATATGAACATGTTATGGTCTTATATGAGAGATGAAGAAATACAACAACAGAACTACTTATGGGAAATCCCAAGTCCCTGCTATACATCGGATACCAGGGGAGAAAAGAAAGGGAAAATTGGGAAGAATTTTCTAAAAAATCTGGAATTCTTAGGTCTAAGGGTGCTAAACGGACGTTTTCTGCAAGACAGGCCACCTGCCTGGACATATCAAGCATTGGGTAACAAGTCGCGAAGAGACTACACAATAGCCTTGTTAGACTTATTTCAAAAGATTTCAACCTATCAGATCGGTGAAGCACACGGAAGTGACCATAATCAACAAATAATAGAGTTAAAGTTAAACTGTGCAAGGCATGGCGAATATATGACTCTTCTGGGAGACATAAATACGGTAAATTATAAGAAACTTTATTGGACTGAATTCACCAAAGAATCAATCATAGCAACATCGAAAGAAATGATTGAAATTTCTTTTGATGGAGATGGTTCTAGCGCTATCGAAAAATGGTCCCTCTTTACAAATAAATTAGTTTTAAGCCAGAAACAAAAAGTTGGTAATAAAGAGTGGAATGACAAAAAATCAATGGCGCTGGTTAAACTGTCTTCGAAAAGTCATCTATTAAAAAAAGAGCGTAATAAAATGTTAAGATTGGCTAAGAAACACCCAGGGAATCAAATCTATAGAGATAAATTAAAGAAAATAAACGTAGAAGTAAGAAAACGAATTTGGAATGAAAAAATGCAAGCAAAACAAGCACTTTGGGCTAAGGCATTATATACCAGTAAAAAGAATAATGCAAGGGAATTTTGGTCTTTAATCAACAACTTAAATAGATCTAGTAGAGTAATTACATCCTCTGTCATTCCTGAGTCAGATTGGGTCAACTTTCTTCACTCGCATCTAAATTCCAACATAAGCATGGATCTGAGTCCCGGCATAAATAACTTGAGAAAATCAGAGGATAAAGAGAATACTGACATATCTATTACGGAAAGTCAAGTATGTAAACTTATAAAGAAACAGAGATCTGACGGCGCCCCTGGTCCAAACGGGATTCCAGCTGCCTTCTTTAAAGAGAATGCTTCACTATGGGCCAGGTACTTAACATTAGTATTTAATCAAGCGGTGCAAACATTAACCATCCTGGCCTCCTGGAGGGGTTCCATAATCTCACCTATTTATAAGAGCGGTGAGTGGTCACAACCAGCTAATTATAGATTAATAACATTGCAAGATATCGAAGCTAAGGTCTTTGCATCAGTTCTTTTGAAAGAACTAACAGAATGGGCAGTGGAAAAGCATTTAATTCCTCCAAACCAATCAGGTTTTATACAAGGACAAGGCACGACAACGAATATATTAATACTTGGAATGTTAATAGAAAAATATAAAGTGAAAAAACAACCGCTATATGTATGTTTCATTGATTTTAAATCAGCTTTTGATTGCGTAGATAGGCAAATTTTATGGAGGAAATTGGAAAACTATGGTATTAACGCTGGCCTTTTAAAAGCAATCCAATTATTATATACTGAGACTTGGACAAGGATTCGGTTAGGTAATGGCTCACGTCTATCAAGAAGAATAGATACATCTCAGGGTTTAAAGCAAGGATGCGTATTAGCACCATATTTATTTAATCTATTTTTATCTGACCTTACGGAAGAACTGGATAACGAGTTGGCTCACTCACCGAAATTGGCAAACAAACAAATTTCAAATTTATTGTATGCCGACGATGTTATTTTGCTCAGCCAAACAAAGATAGGGTTGCAGCGACTTATAAATAAAATATCAACGTATTCAATTAAGAATAAGATGGTAATAAATGAAACAAAAACAAAAGTAATGGCAGTCTGCAATAGGGCATTGAGCCACAGTAACCATAAATGGTACTTACAAAGTCGGCAGCTTGAACAAGTAAAACATTACAAATATTTGGGCTTATGGTTTGACGAGAAGGGTTCATTTTCTCAACACAAAACAGAGCTGATAAAAAGAAGTAACAGCTTGATTATGGCTTTTCGTTCATTACATAGCTCTTTGGGTGGTCCAACTTATGCTCCATTATTAAAGGTTATAAAAGCGAAATTAACGCCCAGTCTCACTTATGGAAGCGAAGCTCTTTGCGGTATGGATTCTGCACTTTTGAACAATGCTATAACAAAAACATTTAAAAACTTGTTCCGACTTCTGGTTAATGCATCACCGGCCCAGATCCGACTGGAATTCAGCTTTTTTAATCAGCAAGTTGTGAGGATGGGCCACTACGTAAAGGTATGGAAACAAATTAAAACCAATAATTTTAATCCAATGAGCTGTCTACTCTGGCAAGAAATGCAACAGAATCAAACTTCCCGTTTTTATACATACCTTCAAACAACACTAGAAGAACTGTCTGCACACGAGATTTGGGAGATGTCAATAACACCATTATCTTTTAAAAAATTAATAAATAGATTAACAAAACATCTATCACTTCTAAAGGATAAAGAGTTATTCATTAAAAGGTCTCATGCCTGGATGATAGTGAACGAATATACGACCATCAAAGTGCAACCATATCTAGAAACACCGTGGACTATACAAAGAACTTATTTATGTCTGCAAGATTTGGCAACCTGCCGGGACTAATGCACACAAAGCCTTGGCTGAGACCAACTAAGCCAATCCCCTGTGGATTATGTAACCGATGGGAAGAAAATATTATACATTTGGTTTGCATATGTACATCATTGAAGGTTGAAAGAAAGAGGTATTTAAAGATCTGTTTTAATGAAAGAGGGATCCGATCATGCAGACAAGCTATGTTAGCGTGTTTTAAGCCAATGGATATAGTAATGATTGCAAACTTTATTAAATTTGTGACCCTTGTAAAAAAGAAGTTGGAAGTCAATGATTCAAGCCTAATAGGAATGGAAGTTGCTGGTAGTTAGAGAGCATTTGCACATGAGATATTGCACAAAAGTAAAGAACCTATACCTGTAAATAATTGCTATTTTAATATTTGTAATAATGAATTATAATAACGATGAATTGAATTTGTCTATTTAATGTATTTTTATGACTGTGCTTGTGTAGATATGTTTTAATGATTGTGTACTGGTGATTTTCGAATTGTAAGATTTTAATTAATCATGCAATAAATTATTATTATTATTATTATTATTATTAAGTGTCCTTTTGCTTTAAAATTCCAACCGCGACTTTCCTCACAGAATCCTACGGCGCTCGCGGCTGTGTTCTCACACTGCACACGTCCCCCGTGGGTCTCCTGTGTCACTACCTTGGGTGGTTCCTTGGGGTCCCAGCGATTCTACGTGCTCTAAGCACTGTGTCTAGTCAAGTCGTGGTTCTTATACCACTTTCTTAATATATGGTTTGGTCCCCCCCGGGGCCCATTGTATATTGTGCTATTTACTGTCGTTTTAATACTGTGAAATTGTGTATCTTGGACTCTAATCTCATAAAGAGATTAGTAGTTAGTGTTTAGAAATAAATACATATATTTTATATATATACCTTGTGTGTTTCTCCTTTCATTTGGTCATTCAAGAGGTTATAATCTGGTAAACCAAGCTGCTTTACACTTCAAGACTTAGCCTGAAGGCTGCTCTCCATAGCTACCACTAGGATAGCTTTCAATAAAGGTTGTCTTTAAACCTATCATCAATAAGGGTCGTTTGGACTGGTGCAAGGTGCCCACTATAACTAGTGGACAGCATATGCCAGGCCACCTTCTCACATTGGTGGCAGCGGTGGGATTCAAGCTTGCTATTGCTTTGCCAGATAATCTCTGAGTGACTAACTGAAAACCACTATAGGTACATAGGTACATATAAATCAAGTTTAGAATACAGTAAGTTCTACTGAACTTAGAGTTGTGTGTCAAGGGCTTAGCACACCCTTTCTACAACTCAAGAGAGTTTAGTAGGCCCCTCTAGAGTAGGTAGGTGCATACACCACACCACACTAGTCATGTCTTCAAGGGCAGAAACCAGTGGGTCTCTCCCAACTAAGAATGACCATGTCTCATACCAGGAATTGAGGACTATGTGTGCCTCAAGGAAATTGAAGACAGGGAAAAGCCCAACCACCCAACATCTCATAAAGATGTTGCTTGAAGATCACCTCAGAAAGACCCCAGGGTCTGATGAGGTTGGCAAAGGGGGTGGGGCAGCAGAAGAGGAAAGACCCGGTAGTGAAAACTCCTATGACCCAGACTCTGATGCTGGCCAGGGGGATCAAAATTATTCCAACCTGGAAAATCCAATTCTTCCTGAAGGTGAGGAAGGAGACCCCAGTGGGGTTCTCTTTACCCCACCTGGAAGGGTTAATAGTCTACCAAGAAGATCCAGATCTCCTTCTCAGGAATCTAATCATTCTGGTACGTCTATAGGGTCCTTTGCTTCTCATAAAAGGGCATCCTCTTATGAGAAGAAATGCCAACTGCTTGAGTTTGAGAGAGCTAAGCTCAGAATCAAGAGAGAGCAATTGGCCTTAGACAGGGAATCCCTGGAGCTCCAGAGAGCTTCTCAGAAATTGGGACTAGGGTCCCATGGTGGCAGCAGCAGTGTCCCTAGAGGTAGAGATCATCCTCATGACCATAGGAACCTGAACAAGATTGTCCCTCCCTACCAGAGTGGGGATGACATCCACAAATGGATAACTGCACTTGAGAGGGCCTGTAAGGTACAGAGTGTCCCTCAGGAGCAGTGGGCAGCAATCTTGTGGCTCTCCTTTGCAGACAAAGGTAGAGACAAGCTCCTCACTGTAAGAGAAGAGGATGCTGACAATTACAAAGTCCTGAAGAGTGCTCTGATTGAAGGGTTTGGCCTAACCACTGAACAATCCAGGTTAAAGTTCAGAGATACCCAAAAGGCACAGACTCAGGACTGGGTTGACTTTGTTGATTGTGCTACTAAGGCTCTGGAAGGCTGGTTACTTGGCAGTAAGGTGTGTGATTTCAAAGGATTGTATAATTTAATCATGAGAGAGCAGATCCTTAACAACTGTCAAAATCAGCTGTTGCTCAGTACCTGGTGGACTCTGATCTGACCTCTCCCCAAGAATTGGGTCAGAAGGCAGACAAGTGGGTCAGAACCAGGGTGAGGCAAAAGGTTCAGAACCAAGGTGGTGACTCCAAGAAGCAAGATTCTAAGAACTCTGAAAAGGGTGGGGAGAAGGGTAAAGACCAGACGTCTTCTCAAGGGCCCCAAAAATCTGCATCTGGTGGGGAGTCCCAATCTAACAAAGGAAAAGGACAAAAGAAACCATGGTGTAAAATCTGTAAGCAGAAAACCCATTGGACTTGTGATTGTACCAAGACCAAAGACTCAACTCCAGCCAACATTGCCCCTAAGGCAACTGTTCCCCCCTAGTTCAGCTCCAAGTGGTGGTGTTCCAAATAAGGGTGTAGTAGGGTTGACCCTGGGATCTGAGATGGATTCTGGCCTAGTCAGAGTTCCAACTCAGGCAGTACTGATCTGTGATGGAGGCATGGATATGTCCTCCTATGTGAGTCCCAGTAATCTGGGCAAATACAGACAGCAGCCCTTGATTAATGGAAGAGAGGCTTTGGCAGTCAGGGACACATGAGCAAGTGTCACAATGGTGACAAAAGATCTTGTAGCCCATGAGCAGATCATACTTGGTGAAATGTACCAAGTGACCAACGCTAGCAATGTCAGGACAGACCATTCCCCGGCAGTTGTGAATTTCTCATGGGGCGGGGTAACTGGCCCTAAGAAGATTGTGTAAGTGCAGACCTCCCTGTTGAATGCTTGCTTGGAAATGATTTGGAAAGCTCAGCTTAGGCTGAAGTTGAGCTCAGGACCTATGCAGAAATGTTGGGCATCCCTGCAGATGTGTTTGCTATGACCAGGTCACAGGCAAAAATGTCTAAAACTGAACAGGGCCTGGATTCTGGAAGAATGGACAAGGTGCCTCCCAAGAGGAGGAGAAGTAGGGTTAAGGCAGTGTCTTCCCCCCTGCCTCAGAATGCAGATCAGTCTCTTGAGGGAGATGATCTCAGTCCTGAAGAAGGAACTGTCCCAGAGGAGCTTGAGCCTGATCAGGTTGAGTTCTTGGGGACAGGGGGCCCTTCCAGGGCAGATCTGAGCCAGGAGCAACAGAGCTGCCCCTCTCTTGAACCCCTCATACAGCAAGCTGCTGCTGAGGCTGCTGGGAGTGCTAGTGGGTCCCATAGGATCTATTGGGATGATGGACTCCTTTACTCAGAGTGTAGAGACCCCAAGCCTGGAGCCACCAGGAGGTTGGTTATACCTCTGAAGTTTAGGAGCTTCCTCTTGACCCTAGCACATGATATTCCCTTAGCAGGTCACCTAGGCCAAAACAAGACTTGGGACAGAATTGTCCCTCACTTTCATTGGCCTCATATGTCTGAAGACACCAAGGAGTTTTGTCGCTCCTGTGTCACCTGTCAAGCCAGTGGTAAGGCAGGTAGCACTACAAAGGCCCCCCTGATACCACTACCTGTGGTGGGGGTTCCCTTTGAGAGGGTAGGGATTGACATTGTTGGTCCCCTAGATCCCCAAACAGCATCTGGGCACAGATTTATCCTGGTGGTGGTGGACCATGCCACTAGGTACCCAGAAGCAATTCCCCTCAGGACCACCACAGCTCCTGTGGTGGCAAGGGCCCTCCTGGGAATCTTTTCCAGGGTGGGTTTTCCTAAGGAGGTAGTATCAGACAGAGCTGCAAACTTCATGTCTAGTTACTTGACTGCTATGTGGAAGGAGTGTGGAGTAAATGATAAATTTACCGCCCTTATCACCCACAATGCAATGGTTTAGTTGAAAGGTTCAACAAAACCTTGAAGGGCATGATTAAAGGTCTCCCAGAAGAGCTTAGGCGCAGATGGGACATACTTTTGCCCTGCCTTCTCTTTGCCTACAGAGAGGTTCCACAGAAGGGGGTTGGTTACAGCCCATTTGAGCTTCTGTTTGGACATCCAGTTAGGGGACCATTGTGTCTAGTGAAGGAGGGATGGGAGTTACCTCTCAAACCCCCTAAACAGGATATTGTGGACTATGTACTTGGTCTCCGCTCCCGGATGGCTGAGTACATGAAGAAGGCAACTAAAAACCTTTAGGCTGGCCAGGAATTACAAAAGGCCTAGCATAACCAAAAGGCTGTGTTGACTGTTTATCAGCCAGGACAGAAAGTATGGGTGTTGGAGCCTGTGGCCCCAGCAGCCCTCCAGGACAAGTGGAGTGGCCCCCATACAATTGTTGAACAGAAGGGAGAGGTTACCTACCTGGTGGACCTTGGAACTCCCAGGAGCCCCCACAGGGTGTTCCATGTCAACAGACTGAAACCATATGTTGACAGGGCAGACATGGGCTTGCTCATGGCTACTGATGAGGGACAGAAGGAAGAGAGTGATCCACTCCCTGCCCTGCTCTCTCAGAACCCTGATGATGGATCAGTAGATGGTGTAGCCTTGGCAGGCAGCCTCACTGAGCAGCAGCAAACTGATTGCAGAAAAGTTCTCAATCAGTTCAGACATATGTTCTCTCTGACTCCAAGTCAGACCACCTGGTGCACTCATGAAGTGGACACTGGGGACAGTCTGCCTGTTAAAAATAAGATTTACAGGCAACCTGACCATGTCAGGGACTGCATCAGGACTGAAGTCCAGAAGATGTTGGATCTGGGTGTGATTGAACCCTCAGATAACCCTTGGGCTAGTCCAGTAGTCTTAGTGCCTAAACCTCACACCCAGGGTGGTAAGAGAGAGATGAGGTTTTGTGTAGACTACAGAGGTCTCAATGCAGTCACTAGGACGGATGCCCATCCCATACCAAGGGCAGATGAGCTTATAGACACTTTGGCCTCAGCCAAGTTTCTGAGCACTTTTGACTTGACAGCTGGCTACTGGCAGATCAGACTAGCTGATGATGCAAAAGCCAAAACAGCATTTTCTACCCCTAGTGGGCACTACCAATTTGTGGTGATGCCCTTTGGTTTGAAAAATGCACCTGCCACTTTTCAAAGGTTGGTGAACAAAGTCCTTACAGGCCTGGAAGCCTATAGTGCAGCATATCTAGATGATATTGCGGTCTTTAGCTCCACCTGGGAGGATCACCTGGTCCACCTGCGAAATGTTTTGGAGGCCCTGCAGAAAGCAGGCCTAACTATCAAGGCCACCAAGTGCCAGATAGGGCAGAGTCAGGTTGTGTACCTGGGCCACCTTGTGGGTGGAGGCCAGGTTCAACCATTGCAGAGCAAAATCCAGACCATCATGGACTGGGTTGCTCCCACTACCCAGACTCAGGTCAGAGCTTTCTTGGGCCTGACTGGGTACTATAGAAGATTTGTCAAAGGTTATGGATCCATAGTGACCCCTTTGAATGACTTGACTTCTAAAAGAATGCCCAAGAAAGTTCAGTGGACAGTTAGCTGTCAAAAGGCATTTGATGACCTGAAGCAGGCCAAGTGCACTGCTCCCATTCTGCAAAGTCCTGATTACTCCAAGCAATTCATTGTCCAAACAGATGCATCTGAGTTGGGGGTAGGGGCTGTGTTATCACAATTGAATGATGAAGGTCAGGATCAGCCAGTAGCTTTTATTAGCAGAAGGTTGACCCCCAGAGAGAAACGTTGGTCAGCCATTGAGAGGGAGGCCTTTGCTGTGGTTTGGGCCTTGAAGAAGCTGAGGCCATACTTGTTTGGCACTCACTTCATTGTTCAGACAGACCACAAGCCCCTCTTGTGGCTAAAACAGATGAAGGGTGAAAACCCCAAACTTTTGAGGTGGTCCATTTCCCTACAGGGGATGGACTATACAGTGGAACATAGACCTGGGAGTAACCATGCCAATGCAGATGGACTCTCCAGATATTTCCACTTAGAACATGAAGACTCAACTGGTCAAGGTTAGTTTAATGTCCTGACGTTTGGGGGGGGGTTGTGTAGGAGAGTAGGATCTGCTTCTTATAGTTACCCCCACTTTTTGCTGATGTTTCACTGTTTTTCGACTTAGCCAGACTGAGGCCCTGCTAATCAGGATCCCAGTCTATCTGCTTTCTACTCTAAATTGACTGTATGTACTTTAAGTACACTCCAGATTGGATTCTGGGGTACCCTTGTGAGTCCCTAGTATATGGTATACTATGTACCCAGGGCATAGGTACCCCAGAGGCCTACCAGGGGCTGCAGCATGTATTGTGCCACCCTTGGGAAGCATTTTAAAATGACACAACAGGTCTGCTAGAGCAGCCTGTGTAAGGTGGTATATGCACCCCTTACTGAGATATAGGTTCCCTATATCTCTCCATATCACTACACATGTAAACCTATCAGTCACCCCTATGGCAGGCCTTAACAATCCTGAAGGCAGGGTGCTGGGTTTCGTGTGAGAGGGTGCCCATGCATGAGCAGAGCCCCTCTGCAGCTTTCGGAATCTTCATTCCGGGGTTGTTTGTGATGCAGCCAGACCATATACTCTTAAGTGCATTATGACCTCGCTGTAAATGCTAACTTGAGAATGGCCACATGGAAATATGTCGTGTTTGGTGTCAAACACCTTGGAATCATATCTCCACTCCAGTAACTGGGGTGGGAGGTATGATCCCACCCTACTAGAGGGAGAAACATGGCACCACCGGTATACCCGGTACCAGCTTAACAGAACCCTGGCATCACAAAATAGATGCTGCAGCCACAGACACGAGTCTGCCCTCCTGCTGCTGGATGAAACTCCGGCAGGGGAGGCCTGGACAATAGGTTTCCTGTCACAGGGAGGTGTGACCACCTCCCAGACAGGCTTTAGTGTATTGGGGCTGGGTGGGTGCACTCCAAAAGTGCTTTGAAGTCTGCACTGGGGGCACATTTGGTGTCCCTGTGCATAGTCCAGCTCAAACCGGTTGCAGGGGCTACCAGCCCCTGCTCTTGCCCGAAACTGGACAAAGGAAATGGGTGTAGCCACCCCTCTTTCCTGACCCTCCCATAGGTGGGTCCCCAGAGTTTGTCTCACCCCTTCCTTGGGTATAAATTAGGAACCCCTGACTACAGGACTTTAGATTACACCTGGACTAAACTCTGATACCAGAAACCAAGTACTTCGACGATCTGCACTACGCTGGATGACTGAAGAATCTTCCTTGGAGTAAAGGAGTTACTCCCCTGCAAGGCAGGCACCTTTAATGCAACTGACCAGTTGGCATCTCCGAAGCTCCGACGGACTCTGAAGAATATTGCCACACAGGAGGTGGGTTTTCCGAGGTCTTAGAGATTGATCTGTGCCCACAGCAAGTCTGAGGCCCATATCCCTTGTGGTGACCGTGCAACCTGAACCCCTTGGCACTGCGTCCATTTGCAGAAGCATCAGCTTTCCGGCAACCCCGGAGGCTGAGCTTTGGGTTACTTGTAGCCCTGACCCCGCGCAAAAATCACACCAAAGATTGCTGGCCTACACTCAACGAGTGTTCCGTGGGCTGCCATTTTGTGATTCCTCTTGAGGTCCCTTCGCGATCCCTGGTCCGTTGACCTGTGGGTCCCCAAAAAGGCAACTCTAACTTTGATTGGGCTTCCCTGGTTGCTCCAGATGTGCTCTGACTCTCCATCGCTTGGGAAGTCCCCAGGACTTTGCTGGTCCGCACAGAAGCATCTTTTCTCTTCCTGCGTGGGTTGCTGTTGCCAAGGCTTGTTGTGTTCAATCCGAGCACCGACACCCCAGCACTCGACATCTTTGTGGGACAGCTCGATTCCAGCTCCTGGTCATCCTTGACGTCTCCGGGACCCCGTGGCTGCAGAGTCAAGCTTCACCTCTTCACACCTGAAGCACCCGACATCGGTGGGCATTCGATTGCTCCACTCCTGGTCACTGGCTAGTGACCCAGACTCTGTCCCCTCTGCTTTCAGGTTCTTCACATCTTTGATCCAGGCTTGGATCACACCGGACACTTTTCTCCTTCACGGCAGCAGCACTTTGCAGCAGATCGCCATTGAAATCAACAACGATTCCCGACACCCTTTGACACCTATGCACCCGGCTTCCCTGGGTGAGGTAACTCGAGTACTACGGTGCTCCCATGGGTGTTGGCCCTAGAACCCCTTAAGTCTAAAGGGGTTTGCACAAAGTCCTCTTCTAAGTGTCCTTTTGCTTTAAAATTCCAACCGCGATTTTCCTCATAGAATCCTACGGCGCTCGCGGCTGTGTGCTCAAACTGCACACGTCCCCCGTGGGTCTCCTGTGTCACTACCTTGGGTGGTTCCTTGGGGTCCCAGCGATTCTACGTGCTCTAAGCACTGTGTCTAGTCAAGTCGTGGTTCTTATACCACTTTCTTAATATATGGTTTGGTCCACCCCGGGGCTCATTGTATATTGTGCTATTTGCTGTCGTTTTAATACTGTGAAATTGTGTATCTTGGACTCTAATCTCATAAAGAGATTAGTAGTTAGTGTTTAGAAATAAATACATATATTTTATATATATATACCTTGTGTGGTTCTCCTTTCATTTGGTCATTCAAGAGGTTATAATCTGGTAAACCAAGCTGCTTTACACTCCTTCAAGACCTAGCCTGAAGGCTGCTCTCCATAGCTACCACTAGGATAGCTTTCAATAAAGGTTGTCTTTAAACCCATCATCAATAAGGGTCGTTTGGACTGGTGCAAGGTGCCCACTATAACTAGTGGACAGCATATGCCAGGCCAACTTCTCACAATTACCATAACACTTTATACAGGGAGCACTTGCACTTTGACACTGGTCAGCAGTGGCAAAGTGCCCAAAGCATCTAAGCCAGCAAAACGAGATCCATCACAGCATCAAAAATAGAGGAGGTAGAGGCAAAAAGTCAGGGGTAACCACGCCAAGAAATGCCAGGTCTAACACAATCCAATTCAAATAATTTTTTCCAAAGGAATATGCTTCAGCCGGGTCAAAAATGCATCTCACAAAGAGAGGCATTTAAAAAGCTACTTTGCAGTTTCAGAACACCAACATGACTCTGAAGTGTACAGAAGTAAAATGGGACCGTTTCAAAGTACCTAATCCCTCATAAGCTTCTGAGAGGAAGTCTGTAATAAATATATCTAGATTTCTGGAAAAGAAGGAGTGTAGATATTAGTTTGCACCTCAAACGGGACTTGAACCTACAACCCCTGGCTTAGGAGGCCAGTGCCTATCCATTAGGCCAGTGCCTATCCATTAGGCCACTGAGGAACACATGAAAGCCTCTTTTCTAGAGGCATTATTTCAATGTATTCAATGGTCAGGCACCGGTGTCTGCACACAGGACATTTCTCAATTCTCTCTATAAGTAAACTTCCCATTTTCATCCTCTTCCATCCACGACTTTAACGCTCTGTTCTATGCTATAATGGAGACTTTGCATTTCTTGCAAGTGGAGAAAAATTGGAGGAGAACCACTTTCGACTCCACACTTCTTCCCTTACTGCTTTTCTCATTAAACTGGGCTTAGAAAATGGCATCAAGCCGTCCTTGTCCTCAGCAGGACACGGAAACAGGCACCAAGTCTCCTAACCAAGTTCAACCACACTCTGCAACTTAATAGACCAGTGCATTACAAATTAGGCAACTGGGGCATCAGCAAAGGCAGCAAATGTGCCGATCCTTTATAATTCTTCTGTAGTACTTTGTTGTGGCTCGTGTTGTGGCTCGTGACTGCTTGCTAGTGCGTGCGCCTTTCCATGCCAGCTTTGTTTAGGTTTGTATAGTGTTCCAGATTCTTGTCTGACTGGTAAGGCGTTGCACAGCAGCAGTTAGGAGTTGGAGGCTTACTGAGAGGACCTGCGGTCCTGTGCTGCACTCGAGAAATAAACTGCTTGTTACTTTTACTTACGAGTCTTCCTCTTCACTTCAATTTGGCGACGAGTGACCTCGAGTGCCTTCGTGCCCACGCAATTTGTGGATTTTTGTTCCTATTTATGAATCACCAAGCTTACATGGATTTATCCAGTGTCGGACGCTTTGAATCTTCGCAGTAGTCGGAGCCCACATTTCCTCCAGGGACATTTGCATACATGGTGAGTCTTTCCGGCTTTTTTTCTGAATCCTACGTCACTCCGCTGCAACTCAACGTCGCTGTTTTCATTTAAAGGGGCAACACGCAGAAAAGAAGCTCTTCACTGTTGCCTAGCAACGACTGTAATCACAGCCTTACGTTTACGTTGTAAACGGCAATGCGCAGGAAGGAAGCTTCTTCCCTGTTGCATAGCAACTAATGCATTTTCAGCCATACGCTACCGCTTCTTAATTACTCTAACAGCGGGTGTTTGTTTTCTTTAACTCGACGCTCCTGCTCAGCTCCGATTGGCAATCATTACCGGCTGGTTACAGTACAATTCTATGTCAGGACCGGAAGCTCCGATTATGCTTCTCATTTCTTTGCTTTATTACAGCAGCCAATAAAAAAAATCTTTTTTTATTCCATAAACTACAAATCCCATGAGCCCTATGTATCCTGCTACCATAGAGACTATCCCTATATCAGGTCCACCAGAGGCAACACTTCCTCTTTCTTTGCTGCTCCGCAGCCAGTTAAGTGCCTCTCCCTTACTGCTTTTCAGGATGTGGTGTATGGGTTTGAGAGCGTAGCTTGTGTCTTTTTTATCATTCTGAGTACGCTTGAGGCTTATTCCTAATGTGCGCTTGCTTCGCGCTGTAGGTATTGCTGTATTAATAACGTTACGCGGAGCCCTACCGGGCGCTTGATCCGCGCTGTGTAAACAAAAATTCTTTACCTTTTTTTCCTAGGTTACGTCGAGCGCTTGCGCGCGTGTTCGGCGTCTCAGGGAGCGCTTCGGCCTCCCCGGGCCGGGCGGGCTGCGCCCGTGTCCCTGTCAGTGGAGTGGGAGTTTGGGGGGTGAGGACCGCGCGTCGTCGCTCGGTTATTTGAATAATTGGCCCGTATTACAGCCCCCAATGACGCCCGATGCTCTAAATCAGCTGAGGGCTGGACAATAGTAGCATAGGCTCTGCCTAGAGAGGTTTGGCAGGCCCTCCCGCCACCACATAACTTTCTACTGTAGGCTTGATTGCCTGGCTTGCCTGGGGTTGTCCCTCTCCCCCATAATTACTCCTGACCACGCACCACCTGTTGGGCACTTGGGTGACAGCTGTTGCTTGCACCATGGACAAATACTATTTTGAGGAGGAGTATTTTAATTCGGAACCCTCCGGTTCAATGGAGCAGGACCTCGTGGAGGCCTTGGATGCTGGTGTGCAGCAGTCCGTGAATTCAGCGCTAGTAAGGGCGATTGCGCCCCTTAAACGCCACCTGAGTAATTACGCGCTGCAGCAGGGGTGGCTCCCAGCCGTAAATACCCGCCCCAAACCAAAAGACAACAAGGTATCTAACCCCCATTCTGAGGACTTCGCTCGGATGTCCAAAGCCCTAGCGAATGACCACGCTTATCTGGCGAAACCGGACCGGACGGAGTCTACCCAAGATGACAAAGGAGACACCTCTACTGACGGCGAGTCCAATCAGGAGGAATTCGCTAAGCCAGCGAAAAAGACCAGGAAAGAACATCATGTGGAACCTCCCCCTCCACCTAAACATCTTACCTTCGACCCGGCGGACATCATCCACCCAAATTCTACTGCGTGGCTCCCTTCACAGGAGGTAGCGGACTATCTTCAGTCGCACCTCCAACGCCCTTTCGACAAGGACGTCAGGGCACGACTTAGGTCGGAGTGCCCGAGACCAGATCTAGCTGCACGCGTGGCAGAGACCCCCGAAGTGGATCCTACCATGTTAACCTACCTGAAAAAATACTCAAAGGACCCCAAAAAAGGCATAGACCGCGCCTGGCGGTCATGCCAGGATAAACTCCTCGATCTCTCAGGGCCTTTAGCCAAGATTCTCGAGATAGGCCTCCGGGCCAAGGAGTCCGGGTCCCTTGTGGATCCCGACGACCTCATCGGTTGGACGCAGCGAGCAGTATGTCTGTTGGGCAATGCTAACTGCGCCATGTCGAGCGAGAGGAGGAGGTCTATCCTCCTCAAGCTAGATCCTAAACTAGCGGAATTGTCTTCCTCGGAAGCGGGCCCGGTGGCCCAGGGCCTCCTCTTCGGTCAGCCCTTCTTGAAGGAGCTAACCAAATTCGTGGCCACTTTCAGCGGCCTGAATAAGGCGCAAGAATCTCTCCGGCGCGCCTTCCGCCCGGTTTTAACAAGGGCCGGACGAAACCGAGGGCGGTCGTTCGGCCGAGGTCACAATCAAGGCGCCCCACGTGGCCAACAACACCACAGAGGAGGTTACCAGGACAACTCCTCCGGAAACCCTAACTTCTACCCCTCCCGGAGGGCGCGGAATCGATTCCGCAGAGGCAGATTCGGTGGCAACCAAGGAAATCACCAGGATTCCGGCTCCACAGGTGAGACTTATCCTTTGTTCCGAAGTGAAGTTGGGGGGTCGCATTCAGTATTTCCTCCAGGTTTGGCAAACGATCTCTCAGGATCCTTGGATCCTAGAGACGGTACAGGGTTACAAGTTGGAAATGTACGAACGCCCCATACAGCGTTTCCCCCCTCCTCCCATACATTTTTCCCAACACGATCAGAATTTTATTTCAGAGGAGATACAATCCCTCTTGAAGAAAGGGGCAATAGTGACGTCTCATTTACACCCGCAGGGTTTTATCAGCAATGTGTTCCTTGTCCAGAAAAAAGGGGGCGGATCCCGGTTGGTACTAAATCTCAAAGAGTTCAATGGTTGGATCGTCTACCGCCATTTCAAAATGGAGGGCGTCCATTTATTACGCGACCTTCTGCAGGAGGGCGATTGGATGGTCCGGCTAGACCTAAAGGACGCTTACTTGTCCGTGCCCATCTACGCCCCTCACCGACGTTTTCTTCAGTTCCTCTGGCGAGGCGTTTATTACGAATACACGGTCCTTCCCTTCGGACTTTCGTCAGCACCATGGTGCTTCACGAAACTCCTTCGGCCGGTGATGGAGTCCTTGCGCTCACGCGGAGTGAGACTAATCGTCTACCTGGACGATGTCATTATCATGGCGCAATGTCCACAATTAGTGACGAAGCATCTAGAATGGTCCATTCACCTACTCCAAAGCCAGGGTTTCATTGTAAACCCTCAGAAATCCGTTCTGGTGCCCACACAAGCTATAGAATTTCTGGGCTTTCGGGTGGATTCACGCAGCTGCCAACTTCTCCTGCCCACGTCCAAGATCAGAACGATCAAGAAAGAATTGAGATCGATTGTGAGCAGGCAGATTGTATCCTTGAGATCCATAGCCCGGGTAGTGGGCTTGCTGGCATCCTCGATCCAGGCCATCTTTCCGGGCCCCCTTCACTACCGAGCTCTCCAGCGTTTGAAGATTCAACATCTCCGCAAAGGCCTCAGATATGCCGAACAAATCCCTCTTTCAGAGGAAGCGAGGTTGGAAATGTTGTGGTGGCTAGACCACATGGAGTCGTGGAATGGCAGAGCCATATTCGGTTCCAAACCAGAGGTAGTGATCGAGTCGGACGCCAGCCGCTGGGGCTGGGGTGCCCGCTGCGGTCCGATCTCGATGGGGGGACGGTGGTCTCCGCAGGAGCTTTCCCTTCACATCAATTGCTTGGAGTTGCTGGCAGGCTCGTTCGCGATCCGCAGCCTCTCCCTGCAGAAGACGGATTGTTGCATCCTCTTGAGGATGGACAATGTATCGGCCGTTCAATATGTGAACAAACTCGGAGGGACGAGGTCCCGCATCCTAGCGGAAATCGCCAAAGACTTTTGGCATTATTGCCTACAGCACAAACTGTCCGTAGTGGCGGAATACCTCCCGGGTCGCAAGAACGAAGTAGCCGACTGGCACTCCTGTTATCTACGGGACTACAGCGATTGGCGACTACACCCTTGGATTTTCCGAATGCTGAATCTCTTTTGGGGCCCTTGCCAGTTAGATTTGTTTGCGTCACGTCTGAACAAACAACTCCCGGATTTTTACAGCTGGCGCCCGGATCCGGAGGCTCTGGCCTCGGATGAGTTTCTTCAGACTTGGCCCCCAGTCCTTTGTTATGCATTCCCTCCTTTTGTCATGATAACCAGGGTCCTGGCGCAAACCAGGCGTCAACGGACGGAACTGGTGTTAATTACACCATTGTAGAGAGCACAAGCGTGGTTCCCGATTGTTCTGGCAATGTCTTGCACTGTACCAATTCTCCTCCCTCAGAGATGGAATTTGTTGCTGGACCCTCACAAGGTCCCTCATCCGTTAGTAGACGCGGGACAGTTGCCACTAGTAGCGTGGCGAGTTTCAGGGACAGATGGCAAGTCCCAGGCCTTTCGACAGACGCTTCGGCCTTCATCCGACAGGCATGGTTCGATAATACCCACAAGCGGTATTCATCAGCATGGAACAGGTGGTGTAGCTGGTGTGTTCAACGGGAAGTTGATCCCACTACAGCTAATGTCTCCATGGTCATGAATTTCCTAGCCTCTTTGGCTTCATCGGGTTCTGCTTACAGGACGGTAAACAATTTCCGATCCGCTATCTCGGCTGGGCACGCTCAGTTAGAGGGCAAGCCAGTGGGGGAACACCCCCTGGTGTGTAAATTGCTTAGAGGCATCCGGATGGTCAGACCACTGTGTCCAAAGTATTCTTTTTTGTTGGATGTTACAGTGGTGCTCCGGTTTCTAGAAACTTGGCCGGCTAACAAGTACCTGTCACGGAAGCAGCTTTCAGCCAAGCTGGCGATGTTGTTATGTCTGGTCTCTTGCAAGAGAGTATCTGATATCCGGGCTTTAGATCTTGCGGGTCGCCGTTTCTCCCCAGAAGGGGTCACTTTTATTATTTCCAGACGTACTAAATGTAACTCAACTTCGGTGTCCTATCCGGCTTTCCCGGATAATCCGAAATTATGTGTGGTACAATGTGTAAAGGCATACGAGGTGAGTACAGCCGAATTCCGTTCAGACATGCAAGGTCAACTTTTTATCACTTTGCAAAAACCTTTTCGCCCAGTGTCTCCGGCTACTCTTGCAAGATGGGTGCGTTGGCTCATGAGTGAAGCAGGCATTGATGTCTCTAAGTTTGGTGCTCACTCTGTTCGAGGCGCGATGGCGTCGAAGTCTTTTTCCTTAGGTGTAAGTCTAACAGACATCATGAATACAGCGGATTGGTCAAATGAATCTACTTTTAAATCGTTTTATTACAAACCTATTGTAGATTTCGCATCAGTGGTGGTGGCTAAGCTTTGAACAAGCATATTCGGAGCCTCCGGTCCTGAGATAGAATTAAAAATTTGCGAACAGTCGTGACAAGAATTTTCAATTCTATTAAGGACAACGGAGGCAAGGATTATCCCACACAGATCTTGTGTTATTTCATGACTGTAAATGTACAATCAGTAATATTATTGCATTTCGATTGCATTTTGTTTCATATTTTTCCCCCCCCTTATTGTATGATTTAATGATGGAACATGGTTTGGAGATTACCGTTATTACGGGACCTTTTATTTTTATTTCAGATTCCAGTGGCAAGTGAGAAGTGCCTCATTTTTCATGGTTTCGTTGGGAATGTTATTCCCCTTCACGGCGTGGTGATCATTCACCTTGATTGAACAGCGGGGCCTTGTCCCTCGGATCCGAAGTTCGCCTGTTGGCCTTCAAACGTTTGGTTCTCATGAAAGTTTGTTCCTCACGGACCCAGTGCAAGACGGAATAGTCTATTGAAAGTATTGGACTTCACAGTTCGCAGTTTCGCAAAGAAAGAGGAAGTGGTTGCCTCTGGTGGACCTGATATAGGGATAGTCTCTATGGTAGCAGGATACATATGGCTCATGGGATTTGTAGTTTATGGAATAAAAAAAGATGGTTTTTTATTGGTTGCTGTAATAAAGCAAAGAAATGAGAAGCATAATCCTCGCCTCCATTGTCCTTAATAGAATTGAAAATTCTTGTCACGACTGTTCGCAAATTTTTAATTGTTATAAGCTGTTGCTGCCAGTATCCAGCCTCGTGAAATCTACTTATTACGTAAGTGTGAATTTTGAGAGGAATTTTCCACAAATCTCAACTACTTCCTTACAGCTTACCTGCATTATTCCTACATTTACTGTTTAAAAAGTACTGCTACAAATACTGTTTCTGATCACTCTATGGTAAATGGTGAAGAACGGACGGTGATCTACTTATATAACTTTCACTGAACTAGTCCATTTCACTATGAGTGCACCTAATTTTACACTCAGCAATCCACAACCTTTCTGGGTTACTGGGAATCGACCTGAACACAAGTGGATCGAATGGAAGGAGTACTTTATCAATTACATAGATGCCATCAATGTGGATGATGAAATGTCTAATGAACAAAAGAAAAGAATACTTTTGCACTCTTTGGGGCCTAGTGGGTTGAAAATGTATTCTCGCATTTCCAAAACTCCTATTACTACAGACTGCAATGTATTTACTAATGCTATTAATGACCTTGACAAGCATTTTTCTCCCAAAGTTTGCATAGGTATCACTAGACACCAATTTTTTCAACGCAAACAAACTAAAGAGGAAACTGTTGATGAATGGGTTGCTGATCTGCAGAAGTTGGGCGCTGATTGTTTGTTTGGTACTCTTTTAAATGATTTTATTAGAGACCATGTTGTAATGCATTGCAGTAATCCAGCCATTCAAGAAAGGCTGTGTATAAACGGAAATTCCCCTTTAGAAACCGTATTAGCCTTAGTAAGGAAAGCAGAGCTTTCTGAAAAGAGTGCTATAGCCCTACAAGTTAAAGAAAAAGAATCACAATCTGTCAATAGAATCTTTAAAGGTTATAGCACCAAAAAACCAGTTCCACCTAACAAAAGTATGGGTAAGTTTGACAAAAAACAAGACAGCTACTGTTGTTACAGATGTGGCAGCAAAGATAATTTAGCTCATAGTAAAAGTTGCCCAGCTATTAGTGTTTAGTGTGGAAATTGTGGTTTAAAAGGTCATTACGCAAAGGTTTGTAACAGAAAAAGACGTATTAAATACATTGATGATGATCAGAGCTGCATTGAAGAAGCAGATGAAGGAAATGACATGTCAAATTTTGTAATGGACATCAAAGAAAAACTAATCCTCAACATAACTGATTCTCATTGCAAAGGTAAACCTGAATGTTGGATGAATATTGGTGGTGTTAGTCTAAATATGTACGCTGATTCTGGTTCACCTTATACTATCGTCAATGAAGAAGTTTGGAAAGGGAAATTTCTAGACAAAGTAGGCGATTACTTATTGGAGTCTGATATTAATCCTGAAGGGTTTGGAGGTGAAAAAGTTGATATTTTAGGTTATTGTTGGTTCACTTTCAAATTCAAAACACAGGGATTCAAGAGGGAAACTAGACCTAGCTAAAACAGGACCGTCCATTCTTGGTTGGCGTGATCAGAAAGACTTACACATCATTTTAGATCCGAATAGTAAGGAATAGGTTCTTGTTCTAGATAGCATTAAAGAAAAATTTCCAAAAGTCTTCAGTAAAACACTTGGAAATTTAATTGGATTTGAACACAGAATACGTGTAAGAAAAGATGCATGTCCAAAAATACACAGGGTAAGGAATGTACCAATTGCTATGCGTGATGATTTAACAAAAGAATTGGAGAAATTAGTTAATGCTGACATAATTGAAGCTGTGGAAGTCTCTGACTGGATTTCTCCGGTTGTGATCGCACGCGCAGCAATGGCAAAATCAGGTTATGTGTAGATTTGCGTTACTTAAACAATAACATCATGATTGATAAATTTCCACTCCCCAAGATCAACTAGATGGTTTCAATGTTGAAGGGAGCTAAGTGGTTTTCCACGATAGACCTATCTTCTGCTTACCATCAAGTGTCTTTGACACCTGATTCTAGAAACTACACTGCATTTATTACTCCAAATGGATGTTTCCAATATAAGCGCATGCCTTTTGGGCTTGCTTCGGCAGCCGCCGTTTTCCAAAGATTAATGTTCAATCTATTTGCAAAAGAAAAGAATTAGTTATTTTTCCAAGACGATATATTAATCTTTGGAAAAGACAGACAAGAACATGATACCAGTTTGATGAGAGCTTTCTCCATTCTTGAAAAGAAAGGACTTACAGTTGAGTACGAAAAGTGTACGTTTGCTGAAAAAAGTGTCACATACCTAGGACATATAATTGATGAGACAGGTGTAAGACCAAAACCTACCTTAGTCCACGCTATTGTTGATGCTGCGACCCCTAAATCTAAAGATGACGTAAGGTCCTTCCTTGGACTGGCAGAATATTGTGCAAAATTCATACCCAATTTCTCTGAAAAATGTTACAATATTCGCCAGTTGCTCAAACAAGGATGTAAATTTGATTGGTCCCCTCAATGTGAAAATGATTTCAAGAGCATTAAGAACTCCATTTCCAAAGTCACAAAACTTCACAGTTTTGATCCCTCTTTAGATTGCATCATTTCTACCGATGCAAGCAATAAGGGTCTAGGGGCAATGTTGTCTCAAGTGGATGCACAAGGCTCATTACATACAATAGCTTTCGCATCAAGATCCTTGTCTCCCACGGAAGAAAAGTATCCCACTATTGAGAAAGAAGCTTTGGCATGTGCATGGTCTCTAGAACATTTCCGTGCCTTTGTTTGGGGTAAACTGCTAACAATTCACACAGATCACAAACCATTAGTGAAATTACTCACTACGGAAGGTACCGCTTCCGCATCTTCCAGAATCGCACGTATTTCTGTCAGAATGCAAGAATTAATTTACAAGATTACTTACAAACCAGGTAAAGTTAATGTAGTTGCTGACTTTGTCTCGCATGCCCACCTTACTTGAGGAATGCGAAGACGAGAAATGGAAAGGGAGTCAGATTGCACTAGTTCATGATTCTGGTTTTTCCTCTATTAAGAAGGATGATTGGGAAACAGAGTACAAGAAAGACATATTGCTACAAGACATTAAAAATTTTGTCAACAACAACTGGCCTATTAAAAAGAATATCTCTGCCACTGTGAGACCCTATTGGGAGGTAAGGGCGGAACTCACAGTAGATAAAAATATAGTTTTGAGAGGGGAGAGAATAATTCCTCCTACAAACTTACAAACTTACGCAACGATATTCTTTTACTATGCCATGAAGGACATTTCGGTATTGGACGCACCAAATCAACTGTTAAAAAATTGTTTTGGTGGCCAGGAATTGATTCATCAGTTGAGACACTAGTTAGAGAATGTATGGATTGTTCCAAAGCAGATAAATCTTTGCAAACATGCAAACATCCCATGGTTGTAAAGAAACACCCTCAAAATCCATGGGAATCTGTTGCTTTGGATATTGTGGGTCCTCTTGGACCTTTGCACCTCTACATTATTGTACTCATTGATTTGTTTTCAAGGTGGCCAATCACTAAAGTCGTGCAAAAAGTTGACACTATGTCTGTTTTAGTTTTTTTGGATGAAATTTTCAGCCAAGAAGGAATTCCCGCGTCCATTTTAAGCGATAATGGTATTCAATTTCAGTCTAATGCTTTCAAACAATACTGTAGCAGAATTGGTGTATCCTTGAGAACTACTTCCCTGTACAATCCAAGCGGAAACGGTATGGTAGAAAGGTTTAACAGGGTCATTAAAGGTGTCATACAGTCCGCATGTATCAACAAAAACAATTGGGAGATTGAACTGTCTAAGACAGTGTGGGCCTATAGAATTACTGATAATGAAATTACAGGGACATCTCCTTTTGTGTTAATGAGAGGACGTAAACCTAGAGCCAAATTCAATCCTGATTGGCTATTTAGTTCCAGTATTGAACCAAAATCCTTGGAAGAGGTTAGGAAAAAAAATTCTGATACCCAATTGAAGAGTAAATGTTACTTTGATTCTAAAAATAGCACTAAACCTGTGAACATTAAAGTGGGTGATTGGGTACGCATACTTAAACCTGGGTTCATAACCAAAGGTGAAAGTACATTTTTTCCACCAACTAAAGTCAGTGAAGTACTGCTAAATGCTGTCCGCCTTGAAAATGGTAAAGTTTGGAACCTCAAACGTGTTGCTCTGTGCAAACATCATACTAATTGGGACACTAATACTCCTCAAATACACAAAGATATTGATCTTAACACTGAAGATGCACTTCCTCATGATAGTGATATAAATTCTGAACTACTGAGTGAGGATGTCACATCTGATTCTCCATCTAATGCAAACAATGGTACTGTTACTAATAATGTAGACCAAGGGAATTCTGCAAATTCACAACCACTTGAAATACAATCTAATGTAAACCAGGAGAATGTTGTAAATTCTCAACCAAATGAGGTGCAATCTCAAATTTTATTCAGAGATGTTCCAAAAACTCACTTGGGCGAGAATAGTTGTTCTGAGAAACGTATATGTAAACCACCTTCGTGGTTGAAGGATTTCATTGTTGATCATTGCAGACAATTGTAGATTGTTTTTTTTTTTGTTTTTTGTTTTTGTTTTGTTTTTGTACAATAGAGGAAGGGTTCTCTAGCCCATTTTACTGTAAGTTTTATTCTCTGTTATATTTTAGTGAGGGGGATGTGTTGTGGCTCGTGTTGTGGCTCGTGCGCCTTTCCATGCCAGCTTTGTTTAGGTTTGTATAATGTTCCAGATTCTTGTCTGACTGGTAAGGCGTTGCACAGCAGCAGTTAGGAGTTGGAGGCTTACTGAGAGGACCAGCGGTCCTGTGCTGCACTCGAGAAATAAACTGCTTGTTACTTTTACTGACGAGTCTTCCTCTTCACTTCATACTTTTTTTTCTCTGAGGAAAGATTTGCACTTTAACTGCACAAATCATACAAATTTTACACATGAAGCACTCCAAGTGCACATACACACACACGGTGCTGTTTATCTACACACACTTCAGCTAAAAACTCATTCTGTCACGTCAAAATTCTGCAAACCTATTACATATTCAGTGCGTCGGCATAGAAGCACTTTTTTATGCCACTAAAATGCACAAGTAGTTAGACTGAAGATGCAATCTGAATGACTGTGCAGTATGCACTCCACTTTATTAATGATTAGGAATGAGAAAGTGACGGCTGAAAGAGTATTGGAAGAGTCTGCTTCCATTTTGAATGGAAAGCTGAATTGTGTGACCATTGGATAGTGTTTTTTCAGCTCCTTTCGATGAAAGCACTTTTTTGGAATCTATATAATGAGAATTTCACGAGTACTATAATCTTTTGTTTTCCTTTTTGCATTTAAACCTCTTTCTTCATGAGTTTAAAGCTCAGTTTTATGTTCTACATAGCTCTGGATATTTCCAGAAGTGGAGTGAAACTGTCTTGAAAGTAGTACAGACTGCTTCTTCCTGGATATGATAATTTATACACTCACATAGGTTATGTTAGAACTGGGGGTCTCTAGTTGGCTGAGGTAGGTACCTTAGTCCAAATAGGGACCCTTGCTTCTAGTCAGGGTAAGGAGGGACACACCCGTAGATAACCCCTGCTCACCCCCTGGTAGCTTGGCACGAGCAGCCAGGCTTATCTCCAAGGCAATGTGTAAAGTATTTGCAACCACACTCCCAGTAACACAGTGATAACACCACAAATGGACACCACACTGGTTTCATAAAAATAGCAGTATCTTTATAAAAAGGAATACGATGAGACCAAACGATAGAAAACCAACATATGCGTATTCGTAATAATTCACTTGGCCGGTTATTAGGCCAGCAATCACTTGTAGGTTCCTGCGGTATTAATGAGCAATTTACGATCTCTAATGCAGTCCTAATGCAATGCTATGCAGTTCGTAATGCAGCTCGTAATGTAATAATAGGACAGTCCTTAATGCAAGAATCAGGCAGTTCGTAATGCAATAATAATGCGGTTCGTGATGCAAGAATCAGGCAGTTCGTAATGCAATAATAATGCGGTTCGTGATGCAAGAATCAGGCAGTTCGTAATGCAATAATAATGTGGTTCGTAATGCAATCTGCGCGGTCAACTCGGGCACCACTAGGCCCCAACAGCAGAGACAACGGTCATAGGCTTACAGGGGCAGCCCCGGTCCTGCTGGGTAGGTCCGGGCCGTTCGGGGACTCAGCGCGTCTAATGTGGTGCAGCGGGAGAGAGCTCGGAGCACTCCTGTACTCCTCCTACATGCCTCCCCAGGCCACACACGCTTGCGGCTCTCGATCGGAGTCCAAGCCTTACCTGGGGGGGGGAGGGGTGCGCTGGCTCGCTCTCTCCCCACTCGTCGGACGTCCTGCTGGGCGATCCCGATCACGTTGCAGCTCTGTTGCTAGGCGACGCTGTAGCCGGACAGGTTACGGCGCGGCGTTCTCCGTCGTTGATGATCTTGGGCAGATTCCTTTCGACGAACAACAATCACGATCCCTTTCACCTTGTAGCTTCCTTAGCTTCAAGAAATCCTTTAGCGCGTTGCGGCTCGGGCCAGCAGCGGTGAGCCTTACTCACAGCCTCCGTTACGATGACGGCTCGGGCCACAAACAGCAATACAGCAGCGTGGATGCTGTGTCACGCTGTGGGGGCAATGCGATCACGGGGCACCTCGCAAACAGTACCACGGACCACACGGCAGTCTCAGGCGTGCAAGAGCACCACGCACACAGCGTCGCTGAGACACAGTCCTCAGTTTCAAGTGCCTCGTTAGCACGTTGTGGCTCGGGCCGGTGGCGGCGATCTTTACTCACAGCCTCAGTTACGATGACGGCTCGGGCCACAAACAGCAATACAGCAGCGTGGACGATGTTTCACGCTGCGGGGGCAATGAGATCACGGGGCACCTCGCAAACAGTACCACGGACCACACGGCAGTCTCAGGCGTTTACTGGAATTATATTGCAAATCACAAATTGGTGCTTCGGAGGCCGTGTGGGAATGGCTGGACGGCTGGAGAACAGTAGAAGGCCCTGGGGCGAAGACTCAGCGTGGAAGATACAGGAGAATGGTGAAGGGGCTAGAAGCTCAAGCAATAGAGAACGTACAATCGGGAGAGGAAGTATGAACTGGCTAAAAGTGAGACCAGCAGATGAAGGATTGGGTGGGGGGAGCGAGGGAGTGGTACAAGAGGCAGGATTGAGGGAGATACAGCCTCCATGTTCCGGACCTTTTGGGGGCCTACGAACCGTGACAGAACTGCATATTTAGTCGGGGCCAGTGGACTCATAATGGGGTAAGAATGTTATGCTTGGGCCGTAAGGAGGCGGTCCCTTGTGCAGGAGGTAATATCCAATGACATGGGGGGGGGGGAAGAGTCAGCGGGCAGGCTAACATTCCCTAAGTTAGAGGGCAATTGGGGCTTCGTTGGGCAGGGATGCAGGGTGGGGGGGAACAAGGGGGAGAGGGAGAATTCAAAATGTTATAACAGGTTGGCTATGGTATTGGACAGAACAAGCAGCAAGTATCTTTATGCATGATCTAAGTCTAGCAGCAGACTTGAGCGCCTTGGTAGGGGCTTGGGAGGGCAAAGCTCTGGTAGAGATAAAAAGTATGTCTAGAATTACAGCATTAACAATCGACACATGACTGGGCAATCGCCTGCAGATCTCAAGTTAATGACCTGGAATGTAAATGGGTTGGGAAATAAGATCTAATGGGGTATAGTTTTGCAATACATAAAGAATCACTCCCTCGACGTGGTGTTGCTGCAGGAGACTCACCTTATGGGGAACACTTGTCGCGTCCTCAATTGTGGTGGATATGAAATGAAAGTACACGCAGGGTACACATCGGGATCCAGGGGCACGGGAATCCTTCTAAGGAAAAATCTCCCCCTGATGGTGGGAAAGACCTGGGCTATCCGGATAAACTGGGAGGATACGCAGTACTCTCGGGAACCTGGGTGGGAGAAGTGGTGAATGTTCTCTCGATTTATGTCCCTCCAACCCTGAAAGAATCAACTTTGGAGGACCTCGGGGCCCCGATGTTAGAACTTGGGACGTCTTTTCATGGGGGGCAGCTTTAACATGACGGGATGTGATCGTCTGGACTGCTTACCGGCTAGGGCCCCGGGTCCCACCCATACACGTCTGACAAGGTTTTTGGAGGCTCTGACCCTCATAGATATCTGGAGGGCGCTAAACCCCAATAAGCAGGAGTACACCTTCCACTCGGGGGCACATGGTAGCGGATCATGAATTGACCACTTGATCTCTCTAGCCCCACATCTCCCCTCCTTTACTGACGTGACGCATATGGCACGGGGGATCTCGGATCACTCTCCCTTATGGATGAGTTATAGGGTGGGGGCCCAGCATAGCACGGGCCCAGTTCCAATTAACCCCTGGTATCTTAAAGTACCCACAATTAGGAAGGGAATTACCGTTGCCACTGAGCACTGTTTCCGGGAAAACACGGATTCGGTCACATGATCCCAGGTACTCAAGGAGGCGTATAAGACAGTTGTCCGGGGACAGGCCCTTTCATTGATCTCAGGGCATAAGCGAGAAAAAAGGGCGAAGGTGACAGAACTGGAGCAGGAAATCCTTGATCTCGAACTCCAAATTGTGGGCAGAGGGGATGAAAACTTGCAACACACACTGAAAATCAAACAGGACTATTCGGACTGGGTGACAGAGGAGGCCAGAAACAGACTTAGGGCGAAGCAACACAGAGTTTATGAGGTCGGCGATAAAACAGGAAAGCTACTGGTGTGGCTGGATCAGCGGGATATGCGGATCGGTGGGTGTCGCAGATCACTCTAGATACTGGGGTGGTCCTGCGGGATCCAGGGGATATAGCCGAAGCCTTCGCAGATTATTACTCTGTGGTTTATGCCGCGGGAGCGAATGCAACCCATCAGGACTCCTTAGAGTTCTTAGCAGATATTCCTCTTCCAGTCGTGACGACGGAAGAAAAACAATTCCTGGAGGCCGAAATCACAGAGGAAGAAGTAATGCAAGCGCTCCAGGGCCTGAACTCGGGTAAGGCGGGGGCCCTAACGGCATCCCTATAGAACTTTATAAGCTCACAGTATCTAAAATGGTACCACATCTCCTGGCAATGCTCGAGGAAAGCAGAACAAAAGGTAGGCTTCCGGCCGACCAAAGGTTAGGCACAATAGTAGTGATACATAAAAAAGGCAAACCTAGGGACAACTGCTCCTTTTAATGGCCCATTTCCCTCCTCAACGCAGAGGTTAAAATTTTAGCAAAATTATTAGCTCTAAGGCAGATCCCACTGTTACCCATCTTAGTTCACCCGGATCAATCGTGCTTTATGTCTGGCCGCTGTACAGCACTGAACCTCAGGCGCTTGCATGGAGTGTTGGGGAGGGCCCACAGGATCCAAGAGGATGCAACAGTCCTCTCCCTTGACACACGTATGGCGTTTGACACCAATGAATGGCCATATATGTTCGCGGTGCTGAGCCGCATGGGGTTCGGCCAACGCTTTTTGTCCTGGATTGGACTTCTATATGAGAGGCCCCTGCTCAGGTGGCGGTCAATGAGAAGAAATCGAGAATGTACCTGCTGCAGAGGGGCACGAGGCAGGGTTGCCCCCTATCCCCGTTAATATGTGCGCTGATACTGGAACCAGTAGCAACCTGGATACGGGGGGACCCCATAATACGAGGTCTCCGATGGACAGAGGATTGGGAGGATAAGAGTATCGCTGTATGCAGACGATATTCTGTTGTATGTGGCCTCTCCCCACTCCTCTATCACCAGAATACTGAACATCTTTAGCTCCTTCAGCAAATATTCTGGATATACAATCAACTGGTCAAAATCTGTGGTGTTAGTTATCAGTGGCCAAAGACCCTCTCTTCCACCGGAGTGTGAGGCCCAAGTAGTGTCGGCGGGATTTCGATATCTTGGGATATTTGTTACGACAGACCCAGCCCGGTTTTATGCACGGAACCTTCTGAGCCCCTTGTCTAGACTTCAAATGATGTCCAACACTGGCGGGCCCTCCCCCTGTTCCTCTTGGGCCGGGCAGCCCTATTTAAAATGATGGCGCTGCCGAGATTTCTCCATATGCTACCCAATACGCCCTTCCCAGTCCCTGAGTCATATTTTAATGCGATAAATAGTACAGTACGGACGCTTCTGTGGGACGGAGGCACCCCCAGAATTGCCCTTATTAAATGGACTCGTAGTTGGTATGATGGGGGAATCGCACTGCCACATATACAGTCCTACTACAGGGCAGCCCAACTAGTAACAATAAATCAGTGGGTCCATCATCCACTCTCAGAACCAGCCTATAGAATGGACCGATTAGCTCTCCAACCGAGAGTGTATTTGCGGGTGCTGTATACAGACCTGAGGAGTCTCCCAGTAGAAGGCCCCACAGCATTGACAGTCAAAGTCTTGCACTCAACCCTGGCTAAACTGGGGTGGAAAAACAAAATCACAAAAGTGACACCTCTATGGGATTCTCAAAAATTGGGCACAATGGGGTTGAAAGCGGGATTCGATAAGTGGGATCTCGAGGTTGGGGGACCTACACACAGGAGTGGACATGAAATTATTCGAACTGCACCAATCAAATGAACTGGCACCCACTGAGTTCTTCCGGCACCTGCAAATTCAGCATGCCATAAGAGCGGTAGTTCCTGTCAGATCCTCACACCCATCTACTAGAAAGCAGAGATCAGTGAACGTAATTTCCCTACGGCCTTATAGAAAGGTATGAAAAGGTGTTGCAAGGACCTGGAAGAGGCATGGAAGAATTTCCAAGATGGCTGCCAAGAGAGCCACCTCCATTCTAGTCTTGCAAAATCTATGAAGGCAGTTTAGAATGTTAGGAGAGCTCACACAAAGAACCGTGCACTTCACCTGAAGATTTGAAGGAATAGGATGTGTCTTGGAAGTTCGGCACGAAGAAGTTAGTCAGGGTAGCTGTCGTCACTGTATTCGACGTTAAGTGACTTGCCGCGTCTACGGAGGTCCGTGGCTAGGAGATTAGCATCTTCGCTCTGAGCACTCACAGTAAGGTGTTGTAGTTTTTTGTAGTTCCTTAGTTTGCCTGCTAGAGGGAGCTTAGCTATTAAGTGATAGTGTCTTGAGGTTTGCGCATGTTTATTCTGAGAGAAATTAGAGTCAGCACAAGCTCCAAAAATCCTGTGGAGACTTTCTACCTGCGCATGAGTATTAGCGAACTCCTAGTGTAGCGAGAGAAGCTGGCTGTGAATGTGAAAAAGGAATAGCCTTACCAAGGTTTTTGCTGAGAATATTCCTTGTACAGAATTATATTATGAGTCACGCATGAGACATTGTATATACTTGTACATACTTACCCGCAAATGAATCCAGGGCCGTGATCTCCTCATTTCTTAATCTGAAGGTGATAGTAAACCTATAAGACAAAAGAAAGAGAGTAAGATAAACAGCAAGGTTACCTCTAGTAATTTAGTGAAGAAATCGAATCTACACAAAGCATAATAATAGCAGACGAAGTGTTGCTGACTACTTACCACATCCAGGAAGCGATAATTACAGGAGAGAGGCATTGGTCACACCTGAGTTGGGTAGGTACATTGAATAGCATTTACACTGTATTTTGCATAACCAAATATTAAGCTTTAGAGCCAGTAGGTTACAGTATGTCATTGTATTACAGTTCCTATGCCTATTCAATATAAAAGAAAATAAGAGAGAAGACATGAACATAGAGCGAGTGAAGAATTGAAGAAAGACAAGAGAGGAACCAGATGAAAGGAGTGGCTGTCTCTTCTCTGTTTCCTACCTTTTTTCCCCCTTTGGGTTCTTCAGTCACATTATGCACCCTGTGTGACTGGGAAGTCGGAGAGGGGCATTGGGAACTACGTCGTTCAGCTTCTGTGCATCTTTGGTACCAGCTCTGCTTAAGTGAAGTGCCCACGTTGTTTTTGCACCCGAGCAGAATAGCCGAAGGTTTAAACCTTAAGAAATTAGGTGAAGTCTTAGAAGGGATTCAAAAGGAATTAATGGCAGTCAGGGAAGAGAACAGAGATTTGAAACACAACATAATGATTTCTAGAAGGGAGACATCAGACCTAGCGATTAAAATGAGTAGTTATTGCGCCGGGAGCTAGTTTTAAACTTCCTTCATCCCCTGTAGACGTTACTAGTGACACAACAAACCCACAGGCTAAAGTAACCACTCAAGTTATTCATTCCTTGTCCCCGGTAATTCCATTGGCACCTCCTGAGCAATTTAATGGAGACCCCCAGAAGGCGCAAATATTTTGGACGCAGTGCAGCTTGCATTTTATGTGCCGCCCAGCGGTCTTCCCTGTGGCGCAATCACGAGTAGTCTCTATACTAGCCTATCTCAGTGGAGATGCCGCCTCATGGTCAATGCCATTAGTTTCCAGAGATGATCCGATTCTATACGATCTGAATGAGTTCAAGAAGGAATTCCTCAAAATATTTGACCGACAGAAAGTTTCACAAGCCACAGACGAGTTACTGGAATTAAGACAAGGCAATAGAGATATAATCGCTTATTTGGCCCAGTACAATAAATTGGTAGTGGAAATGGAATGGCCTGAGAACAAGGATGAGCTTAAAGATGCTCTGGACCAAGTACCCAACAGACCAATGGAAATGTCAGCTCTCATAGACCTGGTATTAGAAATAGACTTTTGTCAGAGTGAGAGACGAGGAGAGAAAAGACGGGATTTTCGTTCCAGCATACCAAGGTTTGATCGAGCAAGATTGGAGGTAGCTAAGGTTTCAGATGGACCGCATAGCTCAGAGCCTATGCAAATAGGAACTATTCGAGGGCCATTATCAAAAGAAGAGAAGGAGAAATGGAGATTGAATAAACAATGTCTTTATCGTGGAGCTGGTGGCCATTTAGTCTGTAACTGTCCAAAGAAACCGAAGCAGTTGCAGAAGGAAAACTTGCAAAATCATCAGTAGGAGGAGTTGGACTGATGAGTGTGGATTTGGATACAACTTCTAAGGATCATTTTTTAGCTAGCACTCTGCAATCCTCCTCTCCACATCTGGTTATGCTCATATCACTGAAGTTTGGAGAAAGTCATTTGAAAGGAATCACAGTGATGGTGGACTCTGGGGCTACAGGCAACTTTTGCGATTTGAAGTTCGCAGAGAAGATAGGGTTAAAGTCCATACAAAAAGAGAAGAGTGAGGCTGTCAGAGCGGTAGATGGTACGAATCTTTCATCTGGACCGATTGTGAATCACACCGAACCAGTGGAGTTAAAATCTATTGAAGGTCATAGTGAAATCCTACAATTTAACCTCATAGATGCCCCGCAATTCCAGCTAATTTTGGGTTTGCCCTGGCTCACCGAGCATAATCCCACAATAGACTGATACACTCGAACTATAACCTTGAATTCTGAATTCTGTAAGGAGAATTGCTACAAGAACACCGAGAATAAGCCAAGGTCAACCCCTGCGACCCATTTATGTCAAGGGGGAGCAACGGTTTGTGTGATACACACTACAGAAATACCTAAGGAGTATGCTGAATATCAGGACGTCTTTAGTGAAGAAGAAGCTGGGAAGCTTCCTCCACACAGGACTTATGATTGCAAAATAGGGCTTGAATTTACACCCTAACAGAGAAGGAAAATCAGCATTTGAAAGAGTACATTCAGAAATATCTTGACAATGGATTTATCCGACCCTCCCAATCCCCTGTCTCTTCTCCACTTTTCTTCATCCCCAAGAAAGAAGGTGAATTGAGAACTTGTATCAATAGGGTGATAAATCGAATCACAGTAAAAAACCGATATCCTTTACCCCTTATATCTGTTCTTTTAGATCAAGTGAAGGGTTCACGGATATATACTAAATTGGATTTGAGAGGGGCATATCACCTTGTTCGCATCAGAGAAGGTGACGAATAGAAAACCGCCTTCAGAACTAAATATGGACTATTTGAATATCAGGTGATGCCCTATGGCCTCTGCAATGCTCCAGCAGCATTTTAACACTTCATAAATGATGTTTTGAAGGAATACATCGATCAGTGTGCTATAGTATATATCAACGACATCTTGATATATTCAGACACAAAGGAGAATCACGAAAGACAAGTGAGAGGTGTGCTGCAAAAGTTAAGAGAAAACAACCTCTTTGCGAAACTGGAAAAGTGTGCGTTCAGTGTGACATCAGTGGAGTTCCTTGGATTTGTCCTGTTACCAGAGGGAATAACAATGGATGAACACAAGATTGAAGTGGTCACGGAATGGAAATCTCCACAGACTGTTAAAGCGGTCCAAAGCTTTACCGGCTTTGCAAACTTTTACATGAGGTTTATTCAAAAATGTTCCCAAAAAGTTATTCCTCTTACACGTCTTCTAAGGAAAGGAGTTTCCTTTGAATAGACTATGAAAGAAGAAGAAGCATTTACGCTTTTGAAGAAGGACTTCACCACAGCTCCAATTTTGCTTAATTCAGACCCGTCTGAGCCCTTCTTTGTTGAGACGGATGCTTCAAATCTGGCTATAGGAGGAATCTTGTTACAAAGGCATAAGAAGACAGGACATTTGCATCCTGTGGCATTTCGATCACGAAAATTGACCCCAGCAGAGGTGAATTATACTATTACCGAAAAGGAGTTGTTGGCCATAAAAGATGCCTTCAAGGAATGGAGGCACTACCTTATGGGAGCAAAACATACAGTCACAGTTTACACCGATCATCGAAATTTAAACATTTTAAAGTCTGCAAGAACACTAGCTCCAAGGCAACTTCTTTGGTCCTTGTAGTTTGCTGACTACGATTTTGTTACCACTTATCGACCTGGGTGAAAAAATGGGAAGGCTGATGCTTTGTCTAGGTTGGGTACGAAGGATGTGCAAGAAGTGGTTGAAGATCAAAACATCATTGCGGAAGAAAGGGTCATAGGAGCAGTGCTGCAAGAATCAATGGAAAATTCATTGCGTTGGAATGAAACAAAGGAGTGGGCAGATCAAGAGACCACCCGAGAGATTCAAGAGAAATTGCCATATCATAATGGAGCCTTATATCTGCCCACATCAGCGTTACAAAAGAAGGCCCTGCAAGAGTGTCATGACCATGTCTTAGCAGGGGATAAAGGAATGCAGAAAACTGAAGATTTGGTGAAACGAAGATTTTGGTGGCCCAATATAATTAAGGATATACGTCAGTATGTGGCTACTTGTGAAATTTGTGCTCGGGGAAAGCCAGAGAGGCAGTCTCCACAAGGGTTGTTGAAACCATTGCCAAATCCACCCCATCCATGGCATACGGTGACCCTCGATTTGATTGTAGACCTACCCTCTAGTCAGGGGTTCGATACTATATAAGTCTGTGTAGATGCTTTCACAAAAATGGCCCATTTTATTCCCTTAAAGGAAGTACCAACAGCAAAGAGGTAGCACATGTCTTTAGTCAGAATATAGTGAGAGCACATGGAATCCCTAAAATACTAGTTTCAGATCGAGGCTCTCAATTTTTGTCGCATTTTTGGAGAGCTTTTTCTAAGAAATTGAATATCGAGACAAGATATACCACTTGTTACCATCCAGAATCAGACGGGCAGTCAGAGAGAGCAAATCAGGAACTGGAGCAGTATCAAGGATTGCATTTGCTAGACCAAGAAGGAAATTGGCCTGAATACCTTTGGGCAGCTGAATTTGCACATAATAATGCAAAGAACGCTTCCACGGGTTATTCACCTTTCTACTTGAACAAAGGCAGACATCCCAGTCTTTCAGTAAATTTTCTAGAGATAGATGTTCCGGCAGTGAAAGATTTAGTGCAACATCTGGCTTGCATACACAAATCAGCAACTGAGAATTTAGTGAAGGCTAAGGAGAGTTACAAACTCTACGCTGTTAGAAAAAGAAGGAAGGAACCAGATTTCAAGGTTGGGGACAAGGTTTGGTTAAATTCTAAAAACTTGAGGCTCAAGGGCAACAGGAAACTACAACCCACGTTTATAGGTCCCTTTGTAACAAAAGAAAAGTTGAGTACCTTAACCTATAAGTTGGCATTACGCGAAACACTACGAATACACCCAGTCTTTAATGTTTCACTGCTTAAAAAGGTGTCTAAGAATTTAAGAATGACCTTGCCTCCAAAACCTATACAAACTGAAGCAGGAACTGAGTTTGAGGTTAACCAAATATTAGATTCAAAGGAAAGCAGGTGTCAAGTCAATTATTTGATAGATTGGAAAGGTTATGGCCCTGAGGAGAGGTCCTGGGAGTTGGCTTATGATGTGCACGCCCCTTTTTTAATTAGGGCTTTCCATAAAAGATGACCTTGAAACCCACACCGGGAGAGCCTCCCTTGCGGTGGGGTACTGTCAGAACCTCACACCCATCTACTGGAAACCAGAGGTCAGTGAACGTAATTTCCCTACGGCCTTATAGAAAGGTACGAAAAGGTATTGCAAGGACCTGGAAGAGGCATGGGAGAATTTCCAAGATGGCTGCCAAAAGAGCCACCTCCCGAGCAGCATTCTAGTCTTGCAGAATCTATGAAGGCAGTTTAGAATGTTAGGAGAGCTCACACAAAGAACCGCACACTTCACCTGAAGATTTAAAGGAATAGGATGTGTCTTGTAAGTTTGGCGCGAAGAAGTTAGTCAGGGTAGCTGTCGTCGCTGTATTCGACGTTTAGTGACTCGCCGCATCTACGGAGGTCCGTGGCTGGGAGATTAGCATCTCTGCTCTGAGCACTCACAGTAGGGCGTTATAGTTTTTTGTAGTTCCTTGGTTCGCCTTCTAGAGGGAGCTTAGCTATTAAGTGATATTGTCTTGAGGTTTGTGCATGTTTATTCTGAGAGAAATTAGAGTCAGCACAAGCTCCAAAAAACCTGTGGAGACTTTCTACCTGCGCATGAGTATGAGCAAACTCCTAGTGTAGCGAGAGAAGCTGGCTGTGAATATGAAAAAGGAATAGCCTTACCGAGGTTTTTGCTGAGAATATTCCTTGTACAGAATTATAATATGAGTCATGCATGAGACATTGTATATACTTGTAAATACTTACCCGCAAATGAATCCAGGGCCGTGATCTCCTCATTTCTTAATCTGAAGGTGATAGTAAACCTATAAGACAAAAGAAAGAGAGTAAGATAAACAGCAAGGTTACCTCTAGTAATTTAGTGAGGAAATCAAATCTACACGAAGCATAATAATAACAGAAGAAGTATCGCTGACTACTTACCACATCCAGGAAGCGATAATTACAGGTGAGAGGCATTGGTCACACCCGAGTTGGGTAGGTACATTGAATAGCATTTACACTGTATTTTGCATAACCAAATATTAAGCTTTAGAGCCAGTAGGTTACAGTATGTCATTGTATTACAGTTACTATGCCTATTCAATATAAAAGAAAATAAGAGAGAAGGCATGAACATAGAGCGAGTGAAGAATTGAAGAAAGGCAAGAGAGGAACCAGATGAAAGGAGTGGCTGTCTCTTCTCTGTCCCCTACCCCTTTCCCCCTTTGGGTTCTTCCGTCACATTATGCATTATGTGTGACTGGGAAGTCGGAGAGGGGCATTGGGAACTACGTCGTTCTGCTTCCGCACATCTTTGGTACCAGCTTTGACAGTTCCCCGGGGAGAACCAATACCGGAATCCTCGCCGTTGGAGTGTCTGCTCCTCGAAGAACATCTAACTCGGAGGGCGATATCCCTGACATACCAGAAGCTTATTAATAACATGCCCGACACTGGGACGAAATTGAGAGACCGCTGGGGACAAGACATTAGTGACCTACAGGAAGAAGACTGGCTAGAAATCCTGGCATCCACTAAAGAAGTGGCTATTCGGGCCCGTTTTAGACTGGTCCAACAAAAAATCCTCCTAGGGCATACATTTCCTGCAACACACTACATAAAATGGGTAGAAAAACGGACACCCTTTGCTATAGAGGATGTGGGAAGGAAGGGTTGTTCTTTCATATTCTGTGGGAATGCCAAAGAATCCAAAACTACTGGGAAGCCACGGTTTCCTGTATGACAGGGATAACAGGAATGGAACACCGGCCCCAAAGTGGTGTCTACGGAATGTGTGGGAGGACTCCGACTTGGGGCAGTCGGACCGGACCTGCGTTACCCTGGGCCTGATGGTAGGGAAGCGTAACATTGTCTGCAGATGGGAGTCGAGTGAACTGCCAACCCTAAGAGAATGGAAGCGAGATCTGGACTGGTGTATGGTGGCAGAGAAAGCAGTCTATATTAGTAGGGGATGTCCAAAGAAATGGGGGAAAATATGGGATAAATGGAATAAATATAGAGGGTATCCATGCATGCCTCCCTTGGGGGAGATAGCCTTGCCCAGCCTTGGTTCAGTCACCTCAAAAAACGGAAACAGTATTGGGAATGTAGCCCTACTATGTCATGTATAAACAAAAGAGTGAGAAGAGATATGATCATGTACGAATGAACTGCATGACTATGATGTGTTATCTATTTGCTTGAATTTAATAAAAAGATATTTAAAAAAAGAAATTCCCCATTTTTACTGGAACTTCTTTTGAAATCGGATTTAGCATTTGTATGTTTGTAATCCCAACTACTTGGATAGTTTTCCCCAAGAGAGACAAGTCTGGTACTTCCACTGTTCAAGTAGTGGAACAGGTAGCTCCTGTGTTGATCAGAATGACACATCATTGATTCAAGGTCCTATGCACACGTTTATGAGTAGTTCATGATAGTTCATAAACTTAAAAAAAGTTCGAATGGATCTGTTCTTTGTCTTTTATTTCGTAAGAAACCAGCCAACACGTGTTTCATCACACTGGGAAGTATCCCGCGACTTCTTCAGGGCTGTACTTCATGCGTTATGAGCCTTCTAATTTCACTCTGCAGGTGAAATTCCGACCCGGCTGGTCTAAAGAAAAGGCGTCTAGTAGCGACGTTAGAGGTATGGCGTATAGGTATTAAGAGTGGGTACCTAAACATCGGTACTCTCGTGAGCAGGTGGGAAATTCTATGTTGAATGAAGCACCAAAGTATCTGTAGTTATGCGTGGACCATGCCGTCCAAATTAGCGGAAGGGAGTTAGACCGCCTTGTATATTCTTCCGATCAGCAGCGAGTACGCTGGTGTCCGTGACGGCAACGGGTGCGTTACCTCAATTTCCGGAACAGGGAACGCAACATAGAATTTCCCACCTGCTCACGAGAGTACCGATATTTAGGTACCCACTCTTAATACCTATACGCCATACTTCTAATGTCGCTACTAGACGCCTTTTCTTTAGACCAGCCGGGTCGGAATTATCACCGGCAGAGTGAAATTAGAAGGCTCATAACGCATGAAGTACAGCCCTGAAGAAGTCGCGGGATACTTCCCAGTGTGACAAAACACGTGTTGGCTGGTTTCTTACGAAATAAAAGACAAAGAACAGATCCATTCGAACTTTTTTTGACTTTATGAACTATCATGAACTACTCATAAACGTGTGCATAGGACCTTGAATCACTGGCTTGCGAAGGCTTCTTTCCTTCCCATTTTTAGGGGTTATAGGGTATTTCCCCTACCTTTTGCACCGTACACACTAGGTTACTTAATTTCCTACACATAAATGCAGCAGGGCGCCATTTCTTCATAGACTACCAACACCCCTCACTGAAGTAACAGAATGACACATCATGACCATAAACATTTGCATCTACATATGGGCCACTTTGAACTACCTCTAAAACTACGCCAAGTGCACAATCTTCTTCCTCTTTCAGACACCATTCATTGGGAATTATCAGATGCAAACTCATCAGTCTCAAATAAAGAATATGGACCTAAAACATTCTGATTCTGGTTTTGAAATTGTGGCATAGCATAGTATTCTGAAATTGATTTGCATTCAACTTTGGCATTTGATTCAGATTCAATTTAGGATTCCCCATCTGTTGAGGAACGGGAGTCATCATTTGAGCTTGATTTTGCATGGGGGTCTGCATGTGCTGTCCTCACATCCTCTGCAATGATGTGCCTTGTGCTTTTGCATTAATCCTCCAGCATTGTCAGGATTAAATCAACATTCTCTTTTCCAATGCCCTGCCCTTTTACAAAGTGACAGGCAGTAAACGTTTTCATTGCAGCAATATCAGTCCAAGATCCCATACCTGCAGGAACACCTCTACCTCTACCATGGGGCATATTCATTCCACCTTGATTCCTTGGAAATCCAGCCTGGGGAGTAACAATTCCCTGCATCATCCCTTGATTTCATACATACGATGGGTTCTGAAAACCTTCCTGAGCCAACATAAATTTCTCATTTATTTTCCTCTGCTTCATGTCCAACTCATCACTGTAGTATTTTGCCTATCGCAATATTTTGTCTAATGATTTGGTCTGCCAGCAGATTACACTTTGCGAAATGTGAGCACTAATCTCAGTGTTCAACCCTAGAACAAACTGCGACACAAAAATTCATATCAGTATCTCTGAGAGGAATTTTCCCTTTCAAAAAGGTCATAACTGCTTCCAATTTTTCCATCACCAACCGCGATGGTGCACTGGTCCCTTTCTCTCTAGGTACTTCTAATTTTGGAAATTGTACAACTATCTTGCATTCTTCCCTTACGTCAACTGGTACAACAAGGTCAAGAAATGTATCCAAATCTCTCCACATGACCTTCAAAATCTTTATAAACCTTTCTAGTTGTGCATACCACTGCCCTGGTGTGTCTCATTTTTGAAAATTGTTTATAAATGCTGTTAAATCACCTAAATTCCATAGCACATGTACATAGGTACATCCTACTACTTTCCTCAATGGATATTCCGCTGCTCATCCAACTTATACTGTTTCCCCTCTCCTTTCCTCTTTTTCTTTTCATGTTTCTTTGCCATCTAAGTTCCAACTTTTCCACATTCTTCCATCTACAAATGCATTTAATCAGCTCAATGAGGTGCAGATGCATTCCTGTAATCCTCACGTTTCCTATAGCCTGATCATCCAACTCAAAACTATAGCTGTGATGTAAATTCACGTTATTAGTAAGATCAACATCATATCTCTTTGCTATCCCTGCCAATTTGTCCTGTACCATTGCTGCTCTTCGAGTGATCTCCTTACAAAGGTAGATTAACTCATTCCTCTGGTATTGATCTAGATGTTCAGATTCCAGACAACCCTTGATGAAATCTTTTAATTCTATTTTCAATTTTAGAATGTCCAATAATCTATCTTTCTTTGTCTCTACTTCTTTTGGGGGATCTCTAACTGCTATCTTTTACTCTCCAGCAATTTCCTCAATCCATGCTGGTAAGTATCCCTCTTCACCTACACTTAGGTCATTAGAAGTTAAGAGAGTCATAAATACTAATGGCCCTCCTCCTGCACATTTTGCAGGAGTCTTCACAGGACTAACTGTGTGTTCTGGCTTGTCGGTACATTTCCAACAAATGGTGTGGTTAAGACTTCTGCCTTCTTTCAATTTGGGGTGGTGGACTAGTAACCACTTGAGGTATATCTGGAACATTATCAGTGGGGACCACAGGTGGTGGTCATCTCCCAGTTGGTAGAGCAATGGATAAAACCGGTAAATGTAATTCGATAGGAAGGGGATCTGGATACACTGGAGCTGTAACTATGGTCTGACTAGCACTGACACTTATTTCTCCTGGATCAGCATAAATTACGGGTGGTGGTGGTCGGGAAGACAACATCTGTTCTAATATATTGTCTCCCGAATCAGTGTCTGACCCATTTCCTTCTTGCTTAGCAGTACCCTTACTTTTCCTCGCACCCTCTGATGCTAGAACCGGATATAATCTGCTTCCTTCAGTGATGCCTTTCCTCCATCTATGCTGTTCTTCATCCCATCAAGAATTTGCATAAATCTGCTTTGCTCCTCCTGCCCTTCTTTGATATTTTTCCTTCTCTTTTACCTTGCCACCTTTTACCTAGCATTAAAATCTTCAAATTGCATGGGTCACACGGTTGCTTTATTTTGTACAATTTTCTCTTCAAATGATCTACGACACTAGTATTAAATGTCCCATATCACAGAAAACTTAAAGCACCCTCATTTTCCGTAATCCTACTCCACTGTTGAAGCCACAAAAATGAATTTATTCAATGTACAGTAGTTATAATGTATGCCGGACTACCCTCAGGAGGTGCCTCCTCACCCTTGCATACAGGAGTAGTGACATCTCATCTAACCACTTTCTTTAAATCCTTAAGACCTTTCATGATGACAATTGTGCTTTCAAAATTGTGCTTGAAACCAAATGTTTTGATTCAGTTCTGTATACATCAAACGTTGTTCACCAATTAAATGACAGCTTATCATTTCATATGATTCCTTACCAAATCTAAAGACAGTAATCAAATCAACAATGCTCAATCACAGCGTAACACAGAAAACCCACCGTCCAATCCAGTGTGAAACACAATGACGTACAACTCATTCCTCGCAGCATTCACCCTCCTTCACTATTTTCCTTCGTATTCTCACACACTTCTCAAAATCTTCTTTAACGAACTTCTTGTTTGCTCTTCTAAAAGAAAATTAAGTATCACAACCACTCAAGAATATTCTACACTCGTAATTGACCTCTCAGTAAGCGAAAGCTCACACAAATCAATGCAGCTTCACCCGTTTGTGCAATACTGTTCCATTACATGAACCAAGATTAGTCGAACACAACAGCTTGTTCCTATTGTTACTTATGGAAGTGATGGTACCTCACACTCCACATCTAATTCTACTGCAAACAAGTTTAAAACATTTGCTATTATCCCGTGATCTTTTGACTTCAACAAGCCTGAAACTCAACTCCTCCTTTTCAACAACTCGATGTCTCTATGGCCCACTCATACACCTGCAAAGAAAAAGACACTCACAACCACAATACTCTTCTACTACAACATTTTCACCTTATTAATAATCACACCTTCAGTACTGTGACTGCCGAAACCGCAATGACTTTGATTTTCTCTGTCTCGTGATACCATCAGGATCTGAACACTGGAAACAGGAATTGGGTATTATTTTAATACATCTTGGGTATAAATTGTAATGCTCCCTTCAGGGTGTAAACCATAAATCTGCTACCAGAAACTGTGGGAAATGTTTCCTAGGAGGGTTTCCAAATGGTAATTTAAGACAAACAACCCCAACTTACAGATTTCATCCTTTGGAAATCCTGATGGCTTAACGACAGGTCAAGGACCTTTGCCACAGTTGTTTGAACGGAGCTGGAATGAGAATTTCAAATCATGCATATATCATCAACTGTCAGAGTTTTTCAAAACCTTTATTTATCTTAAAGGATAAGTATGATTTGTCATCTTTATTCAGATTGGTCCAAATTACAGGAATATCGAAGAAAAGATTGATTAGTGACAGCATAAATCAAAAACACAGTGTTCCGAAAAGGAAGAATGTCACTAAACTAGCTATGAGCCTAATCTATCCTACATCGAGAACCCCATAAAGAGTTCCTTTCGGAAAAGAGCAGGATTTCAGAGTATAGAAAGAACTTCCCAAAAAAAGTCATCCTGGAAACTCAGCTGAGTTCCCCACAGTTGGAGTAGCAAACGTCTGAATATTAGTGATAGGAGACTGATCGTTGCAGTATTATCGATCAGATGAAGAAGGAAAAAAAAATCACCTTTAGCAGTAGCTGTTGGTAACAAAAATGATGCTGAATGAATCAAGGAAGGAATGAATGACAGCCTAACTCCCAAGGAACACTCATAAAAGCACATAATAATGTAGCAACTTAAGACCAATGGAAACTGATTGCCTGAAGGTGTTGCCATCTTTCGATGCTTCTCCTAACTGTAAACATTCAAGCCGGTGTATAGTAAAACAATGTAGCATGCATTAGCAACATGGAGGAAAGTTTTCATGAGAACCTTCTTACCTTAGCTAAAGCTGCGTTCAATGTTTTACTGTGCAAACAATAGACTTAGTTAAATGCAGGAAACAAATCTAGCAAGATGTTCTTGTTGAGTATACATAAAATGTATCTAAATCATAGTTCATTCTATCAGTCTATACATTATGCATTACAGCAAAGCTTATTGTTATACAAGTGGTTTAATATGGTGTGAGGTAGCTAAAGAAACAAAGATTTCAAGTCAGCACAATCTTTCACAGGATGCTGGTACTAGGCAAAATGCCCTAAATAAATGTCTATAAAGCTTTGAGTAAAAGTCAAAATAAATGGCTTTTGGGCCTACTAAAGGGGTACATTTAAGAATGAATGCTTAGTACAAAAAAAAATTCTAAGCATAATTTTTATATAGTACACAAGATTCCCCTGCACACGCTTATAGTGTATAGTCAAGTGACAGAAAGATAAAATAACAATCGTCTTCTTGATCTTCTGATTTTAATATTTTCTTTCTTCTGTATACGAGGTATCTTTACATTCCAATTGAACCTTTACAACCTTAGCCGACACGTGTTTCATCGCGTTAACAGGAAGTTATCCTGCGACTTCTTCAGGGCTAAGAAAACACATAAATAAATACTTCGGCCGTAGTGTGTGTAACCATAGTTACGTGTGTACAGACATCCCTTAGTGACTTGGTGTCATGAGATTTGGGAAATCTAAAACTTGTTGTGAATTCGTGGAAACCCCTGCTTGTGTAAATGCACCCAAAGTAGAGTAATAAAGGAAATTCAGTCAATATAGATTTCTTAATACTCAGTCCTTCGTGACCCCTATGATTTCTGGCGAAATCACTCAGTAACTTATGTGTTGTGTAAAAAAAGTAAGTAAGATGAGGGTGGCAAACTATCCCTCTATGTTGCCATATTACAAGTATTAGTTAGTTACAGTTATTAAGTGTGTTAGAATTACGTAAGTTGATATTATGAATAAATACGATACCTAAAACAATAGTTCTGGAAGTTCTGTAATTTAAAGGATATGTGTCAATAGGAGGTTATGATGGACTCATCGAGTCCTACCACGCGTTGTGGCATAATCTTAACTCTTGTGACCTGACATACCTCTAGTTCGGTTGTACTTTCGACCCGAAAGTTATCCAAATAAATCCTTATATCCAGGAGTTAAATGTAAAGTTATTTTCCTGATCTCTGTTGTTGCCTCCCCCCCCCCCCCAAAACTTTTTTATTCAATTGTGGAGTCCTGTAATTGAAAATGGTAAGCATCACTCTGTGGACAAAGTAGACTCCTAAAGTCCATGACAGGCGCTAAATACATATCTATATTCGTGGGGCCTCACATACCTCCTTTCCGGTTATACTTCCAACCCGAAAGTCATATTGAATTGCTCCTTATATCCAAGAATTATTAGCGCTATTGTTTTCTTTCTCTTCTTGATGCGCACTATGTGCAGCGTGCTTCTTCCCTGTGCCCAATACTTTAAAGAAAAAGGGCAGAACCTAGAGGATGATGCAATATGATAAAACTCCTCAAGAGATTAAAGTCATCACTGTCCACCCCCAAAGTAGTTCTCTTGGCTGAGAGAGAGTACGCTTACCGGCATCTGTCAAGTTGTGAAATGCTCCCACATTCTGCATGTACGCAGAGTGTGAATGGAGCCTGGCCGGATATCCTATATTGAAAGGCGTGGGGCTAACAAAATAAATGGTGGACTACAAACACAGAGTCCTGGAGATATCCATGTTACTACCGCCATCTTTAGCAAAGGCCGCCACCGAAGGGGGCCTCGAGGGCCGGCGCCATAACCGACGCCGAGCCCCGGACGAAACCGGTTTTCGCGCCAAGGAGCAGGGAAGCTCCTGCGACCCCCCCCCCGCGCGGCGACCGCCAGAGAGGCGCCGGCCCCCCCGGCCAATGGGGGCCGAGGCGTAATACAAACCCCCCAATGGGGGGAGGCCAGGCAGAAGGCGGCCCAGCACCCGGGGGGGGATATAAGCACTGCTCCCCCAGGTAAGCTCTTATCTTTTGGAAACGGGGGAGCAGCACCGGCGAGAATCTTTTTCCCACCCACCCACACCTAAGGAACGGCTATGTCGCAGTACGGAGGAACAGGCAAGACGCTGGCGAGAAACTACGGGGATAATGGTTGGTACGGAGGCACACCGGAGTGCGGTGCGCCGGAATAGGACCACTCACCTTGGGATGCCTTACGGCTGGGTGAGTTGGCCTAAGGGGCGGTGTGTAGGACCACTCACTCTGGGATGCCTTACGGCTGGGTGAGTTGGCCTACCACAAGGGGGTAGCTAACGGAGACGGCGCTCGCTGCCCAGCCCCCGCCGGATGGCAGGGCACAACAAGAATCGGCAAGGTAGCGAGTTGTGGCCTAACTCCGGGGTCGGAAGCTACACCCCGGCGAGGGCAAATCCAACCGAACTAAGCAACGACCCAGTAGGGCCAAGAGACAATGTAAGCCTGCAAATGACCTGTACAACGAACTGTCAGTCTAATCTGCTATTGTGCAATGTACATATGATTTACGGAAACGCAAGGTGTAACGAGATGCAAACAAGGCACGACACAAAGATGACAGCTCGCCAATAATGATGTATGGCAGGATGCACAACAATAGGCAATATGTATATGCATGTATTCCTAATAAAACTGCGGCCAACAAAGGACCACCACAAGAGAATGTGTATGTTGGCTTATTTATGACAAGGAATACAGGGATGGAAAGTTGGGAGTGGGCAAAGTGCGGGGGTTATTAACGGCGCTGTAGTGTAGAAAAATGAAACGTGAACTATATGCACAGAGTCCAAGAAATAACCTCGATGCCATCGCCATTTTGGAACAGCGCTATTATTTTGTTTTATCGTAAATCTTCATTTTCATGTGTGTTCTAGTTGTGAAACATACTGGCTACCTCAAAATGTTGTTGCATCAATTCCTGTCCGGCTGGTTAATCCATTAACTTGTTAGACTATTGCAACATTAAGGGAGTTTTGTAAATTTGAAAAGAGAATAGAGTGCAAAAGCAAATGTGACCATATTGGCATCGTCAAAAATAAAAGGCAGCTTAGACATTGCGAGTATCAACTCAGGGCATGCGAGGTACACATGTATCATTAGGTAGTAGGACAGTATGACTCCATCATTTTTTTGAAGCAGGACCTACAGACACAGTCCTGAGTGTAATACGGAATACAATTAAACAATACCGATACTACGAGAGTTTTAAATATAGGTTCCCAAAGAGTATTTGCCAATGATATCCAACATTGCGTAATACAGTGTCAAGGCCTTGTATCCTCAGGATCGGATGATGCTCTGTATGGTACACCTCCCGATAGCTCCAAAGTCTGCTTCATGTAATACAGACTTAATGAAGTGATCAAGCGGGGGAAGGTAAGGAAGGGCAAAGCGGGGAAGGAGACCTGCAAAACACAAAATAATAATAACACCAATGGTAATGTGCGTACTCTCTGACTCTTAATGTATCAGATTCATACAACTAGAGATACCTGAAAAAAAATGAGAGTGCTGCCTTAAAGAAAATCTAGAAGCATGAATTCATGAGACCCACTCTGCGTTATGGGGTGGAGAGGGATAGACAAAGAAAACACTACGTCAGATGGAGGCTTCAATAAGTGCAATGCTATTATCAGAACTCTAGGGAGTGGGAAAGCCAACGGAAACACACCTACCCACAATGTGTAGGGGTGATGTCTAACAGGGGTGGAGAGTCATGGTAATCCGGGAACTCTCGAACAACCCCTGCTGTAGTAGACAGAAAATACAGACAGCAACCAATATTGTCAACAATGGGTTAACTGTTCTGGGTCCTTATATCATCCAGCAAGTCAAACAAAATACATATGAAACACTTAAAAGTCGGTACCCCGCTAATCCTGGGTATGATAGTAGGTAGACCAAGTCACCGGATATAATGTTACCAGTTACACCCTAATAGGTTTCAGTATCAACACCCATAAACATAAGCGGTCTGAAGCAAGCAGTTCCAGAGGCTTGTTGTAATGCCTGAATTTATCAATCACTCGTTCTCTCTGCATGAGCCATGATCACACGGCTCGCCAACGTGAGAGAACAGCGGAGAAACCTCTCCAATAGCTCCTTGGAGATGAGGAAAAAAAAAACGTTCTTTGCGTTACACGCACTAGAGTAATTAGAGTGTGAACATAAACAATCCACCCGTTCTCTCTGCATGAGTTGTGATCCCACGACTCGTCAACACGAGAGAACAGCGGTAGACCCCTCTCCAATAACTCCTTGGAGATGAGGACGAAACCGCTCAATACGCAACTCGCACAATAGCAATTTCCGAATAGCACAATGTATTTAGCCAATAGGAAGCAGAATAGAAGTTCGGTGCACCACGCACCCTTACTGGACCGCTCTCCGTGTCCGATCATCATGATTCCAGCTACAAAATAATCGGCAAAGTTCCATGAACCGGAAGCTCTTTGTTCGGTTTTCTCCTCTGACGTATGTGCACCGGCGCAAAGCAGAATACCGCAAGGACACATGGGGAATGTAGTTTAATAGGACTTTACGTGAATGTCATCAATAATGCCAAATGAATGCTATATCTGGCAGTGTTCATGACCGGGGCCGTGCCCCACGCTGATGCGCTGTGACTGTACATCCCTCCCTCGGAGAAGAGAGACAAGGCTTTCTGGGATATCTCTTATGAAAGGATGCAGCTTATCGAGGGGCATGTACTCCGGAAGCAGGTTCCCATGAACTCTCCTCATTCCCATACCCTTTCCAGGCCACCAGATACGACACTTTCCGTCTGCAGATTTTAGAATCTACGATTCCCCTCACTTCATGTTATAGTTCACCATCCACTTGGATGGGCAATGGTACTCTTTTCATAGGAGTATGAGTATGAGAATGTTTGAGCAATGATACATGAAAAGCAGGATGTATCCAGAGGTGAGACGGTAAAGCGAGCTTCACCACCACCAAGTTAATGTGTTTGATCACTTTTTAGGGTCCTATATATTTGGGATTAAGGATACTGTATCTTTTGAACCTGATATTCTCGGTGGATAACCCTATGTAATCCCCTTTCTGATATGTTGGCCCAGGACGTCTGTGTTTGTCCGCATATGCTATATAGCTGCATTTAGCCTCTCTTAAACGTTTCCGTGTTTCCTTCAGTGTACTCTGTATGTGGTTGATCCTAGCCTTCGCTTCTGGGATGTGATTGGTGTTTAAGGGGGTCAGGAAAGGGATGAAACGAGGATGAAACCCATATGTACAATAAAAGGGTGTATGATGTGTAGAACTGTGTGTTGCACTATTGTATGCAATCTCCGTTAACCAAAGGCTATCCAACCAGGCTTTGGTGTTAATGTCGACATAGCACCGGAGATATTGCTTCAATGTCTGATTTACCCTCTCTGTCTGCCCATCTGTCTGAGGGTGGAAGCTAGTGGACAGATTGGGTGAGATTTGTAATGACGAACACCAGACCCTCCAGAAAAGAGCTGTAAATTGTGAACCACGATCAGATATGATGACCTTTGCCAACCCATGCAGTCTTACAATATTCACTAAGAGTAAGTGGGCCAGCTGACCCACTGTAGGAAGCTGTTTGCAAGCAATAATATGAGCCATTCTTGTAAGTGAATCCACCACCACCAATATGACCTTATGCCCTTGAGGTAACCCTACGATAAAATCTAAGGATATGTTTTCCCATGGCTGCATCGGTGTGGGAAGGGGTGGTAAAAGTCCTGCCTCCTTAGCTTTATCGCTCTTCATTCTCTTTAAGAAGGTATCCGTATAGGTAACACAAATTACCTTCTGAGGATCAACTATTGCATGTGAGGGGCCTACTTCTAGCGAAGAACAACATCCATCTCAACTGCCTGGGTGTTAAAGCCGAGCTGCTTTCATGAACTGGAGATTTCGGTGGTCGGTAAACACCGTGAAAACATGCTTGGCTCCCATTAGAAAATGTCTCCAATCCATAAAAACGTCCCTGATGGCCAACAGCTCTTTCTCGGCAATGGTATAATTCCTTTTGGCCGGATTAAGCTTCCTCAACATGTAAGCTACGGGATGTAACTGGCCCATCGTCTTGTGACGTTGAGATAACACCGCTCCCACTGCTACTTAGGAAGCATCCGCTTCTACAATATAGGGTCAGTCTGGGTCAGCGTGAGCCAACACTGGGGCGGACACAAAGGCTAGTTTTAACGCCTCAAATCCCTTCTGGGCCTCGTCATTCCATTGGAATATTGACTTCTTTTGCAACAATTTCGTGATGGGTGCTACTAGGTTTGAGAAGTGGCTAATAAACCTACGATAAAAGTTAGCAAACCCCAGGAAACACTGGATGTCTCTTATGTTCTGTGGTATAGGCCAATACCTGACTGCCATTATTTTTCTTTCGGCCATCTCTTGTCCCAAAGGAGTCAGCATAACTCCTAAAAATTCAACCGTAGTTACAACAAATTCGCATTTGCTAATCTTGCAAAATAAGTGATTATTCCGTAGTGTCTGTAAAACAGAACGTACATGATGGCCATAGTCAAGAGTCTTTCTTAGAAGTTCCCAACCTTCACAGGAGCAGAATGAAGCACTAGCCCAATGCCCCTCCGGGGTTCCCTCCACGTCCCCAAATAACTCTAAAGGGGAGTGAAGAAATTTCCGGGGGGGGAAAGGGGAATGGGGATAGAGAAGAGACAGCCTTGTCTTCTACTTGCAAGGTGTTCGTAACTTCTACTGCTACTTCTAGAGCTTCTTGTGCTTTTAATGATGAACACTGTAAAACAAATCAACACATTACTTCTCTCTAGAAATAGCCCTCACATCTTACTTGCTTTTCTATTCTTTTTCTCTTACACCAAACATACCCTGTAAAAGACTGGCTATTGCTCCTCTTCTTAAGACTCTTTCTGTTTTAATGGTATCTTCTTTTCTTATTTTACAGGCTTTCTAATTTCTTTCATATATGTATATATGCTCTTTTTCTAACTTGTCTATCTCCTTTTCTTTTAGGAAATTATTCTTTAATATTTCACAACAGAAGAATTGGTAATATTATTTGGAATCATATAAAGTCTCTTAATTAAAGTAGCACTCCTGGACAACAACTTCTTTTTTCATTGTCTCGAGGTTCTTTAGGATAAAGGTACTTGCATGTGTCTTGAAATTGAAGACACTGAAAATAACAGGTAAGGAACGGATTTCAGCTGCTTTCACACGTCTGATTAATGTAATGTCCAAAACAAATTATAATTCTTTCTTTCTTTCTCCTCACAGGAAACCCGAAGCAAGGTGAGAACACTATCTCTTCCGACGGGCAAGCGCAGCAAGGAAACTAACTAAACACTACACTACTCTAAATCCCCGGTACGCAGAATCTTCAAAAACGCCACTATCCTCTGACTAAACTTCAGTGAAGTGCGCCGTTGGGAGGGTGAGCGTGCGCTTCACACTACTCTACGGACCTTGCGCTCTAAGGGAAAAGACTGGAGTGCTAACCCCTGATTGTAAGTGGTGGCCATCTTTGAAAATCGCCACTTAAGCAGTGCTGTCCACAATAAATTCTTCCACTCTCTCCTACGTTGGCCCCCACTAATTGGTGAGTTTTATTTTGATTTTGGTCACGATTCCTGACAGCCATGTATCCTTATATCCGATGAGTATATCAAGATCTCATCGATATACACCACCACGTATTGATCCAAAAATTCTCCCAAAACGTCATTGAGGAAGAACTTAAATGCTGCTGGAGCATTACATAAGGTGAAGGGCATCACCAAATATTCATATAAGCCATAGCGGGTATTGAAGGCAGTCTTCCATTCATCCCCCTCTCGCATACGGACTAAATGGTAGGTTCCTTTAAGGCCAAGTCTAGTATAAATCACAGCCTTCTTGACTTGTTCCAAAAGGACAGTAATCAAGGGTAACGGATATCGATTGTTGACCGTGATGGCGTTTAAGGCTCTGTAATCGATGCAAGTTCACAACTCCACATTAGCTTAGGGTATAAAAAAAAGTGGGGAAGCTGCAGGGGATTTGGAATTGCGAATGAAACCCAACGAGCGATATTTATACAAGTAGAGACGTAGGTGTACATTTTCAGGCTCGGTTAAAGCATATACTCTCCCGCAAGGGATGATGGCCCCAAGTACCAGGTCTATCTGGCAGTCGTATTGCCGGTGGGGGGGGGAGGCCTTCTGCTTTCGTCTCGCTGAACACATCCGCGAATCCCACGTATTCTCCAGGTAATGTCACCATCTTTTCTGCAGTAGTGGCGATATTGTGGCAGAGAGCCAATGCTTTAGAAGGGACCCCCATCTTCTTTATGCAATGCTTTTGACAATACTCTGAATCAAGTATAAGTGATTTCTTCATCCAGTCAATGTGCTGGTTATGTAACTGCAGCCATGGCAATCCCAGGATCACACTGTACTGTGGGGCTTGGATAATATTCAAGGCCAAACTCTCCAAATGATCAGAGTCGTACAGGACTTCAAGTTTATCAGTGATGAAACAAATAGGTCCTGAGTCTAGTCGTCTTCCGTCAACAGCGAATACAGCCTCTGGAGTTTCCTTTTCCCATAAAGTAACTCCCAATGTCTGGGCTTTGTCTTGATCCATGAAACAACCTGTTGCACCTGAATCAACCATGGCGGTATACTCAGACACTCTTCTTGAATCAGAATGCTAAGATCGATAAAGAAATGTTGTTTATTACCAGTTTTGGCTCCTTCCAGAGAAGGGATGAAGTTAATGCTTGAAGGGGCCCCTTCTTCCTTCTTCAAGCATGTTCGTTTCCCGCCGTCTAATCGGCTGTTACCACCGATGCCTTTTTAAAATCAGTACAAGGATATCTTGGCTTTAATGCACATTCTTTGATGAAGTGACCCTTCTTCCCGCAATATAAACAAAGCCCTTTCTTTCGTCGAAAGTCCCTTTCCTCAGGAGTTAATGAGGCGCGCACCGTTCCTATCTCCATGGGTTTGTGTCTCTGTAAGGTGCTGTTTTCAAATGACCTAGGGCGATCAAATCGTGAGATAGATCTTTCCTTCCTCTTGTTCTCTCCTTTTCGTTCACTGAGGCGATGATGTAATCGTAACACAAGGTTAATTAATTCCTCGTAAGAAGTGGGTCGAGGATCGATTTGGGCCAGCACATCTTTCATTTCCCCCTTTAGTCCTTGATGAAATATAGCGGCTTGTTTAGCCTCTGGCCATTCGGCTTCGGTTACTAATCTACGAAAGTCATTTAGATACACTAGCAAGTCACGGTTCCCTTGCTTCAGCTCCAGTAAGTCCTGATCTGCAGAGAACGTGGCTACTCTTTGGTTGAAGGTCTTCTCGAATTCTATGATAAACGAGTCCCAGTCATATAGCAATTGATCATCCTTTTTGACTAGTGGTGCCGCCCATTGAGCTGCATCTCCCGCTAGATATGAGATTAAAAACGCTACTCTGGCATGATTGGTGGTGAATGTGTTGGCTCTACATGAGAAGTGTAACAATATTTGGGTGAGGAAGACCTGTACCTTACTACTCTCCCCATGGAATCTTTCAGGGGTTGCCAGTGTAACAGGGGTAGGAATTTGCACCATGACAGGAGCAGCTGGGTGAGGTTGGGCAAACCCTACATCAAACGGATTTATCTGTAGCCTCTCTACTCTGGCCTGTAAAGCGGCAGTTTCCGCACAAGAGGCAACAAGTTCTGTTTGTACCAGAGCTAAGGCTGCAAGAACATCATCTAAGGTAGCCATACTGCACCATTTGACCAGGAGGATAGGAATTCTTGGGCCGATTATTCTGTCAAGGCCTTGTATCCTCAGGATCGGATGATGCTATGTATGGTCCACCTCCCGATAGCTCCAAAGTCTGGTTCATGTAATACAGACTTAATGAAGTGATCAAGTGGGGGAAGGTAAGGAAGGGGACAGTGGGGAAGGAGACCTGCAAAACACAAAACAATATTAACCCCAATGGTTATGTACGTACTCTCGAACTCTTAATGTATCAGATTCATACAACTAGAGATAACTGAAAAAAAATGAGAGCGCTGCCTTAAAGAAAATCTGGAAGCATGGATTCATGAGACCCACTCTGCGTTCTGGGGTCGGGAGAGATAGACAAAGAAATCACTTCGTCAGATGGAGGCTTCAATAAGTGAAATGCTATTATCAGAACTCTAAGGAGTGGGAAAGCCAACGGAAACACACCTACCCACAATGTGTAGGGGTGATGTCTAACAGGGGCGGAGAGTCATGGTAATCTGGAAACTCTCAAACAACCCCTGCTGTTGTTTATGTTCACATTCTAATTACTCTAGTGCGTGTAACGCAAAGAAAGTTCTTTTTTTTTTCCTCATCTCCAAGGAGCTATTGGAGAGGTTTCTCTGCTGTTCTCTCGTGTTGGCGAGCCGTGTGATCATGGTTCATGCAGAGAGAACAAGCGGTTGATAAATTCACGCACTAGAGTAATTAGAATGTGAACATAAACAATCCGCCCGTTCTCTCAACATGAGTCATGATCCCACGACTCGCCAACACGAGAGAACAGCGGTTGATCCCTCTCCAATACCTCCTTGGAGATGAGGACGAAACCGCTCAATGCGCAACTCGCACAATACCAATATCCGAATAGCCCAATGTATTTAGCCATTAGGAAGCAGAATAGAAGTTCGGTGCACCACGCACCCTTACCGGACCGCTCTCCATGTCAGATCACGATTCCAGCTACAAAATAATTGACAAAGTTCCATGAACCGGAAGCTCTTTGTTCGGTTTCCTCCTCTGATGTGTGCGCACCTGCGCACGGCAGGATACCGCAAAGACACATGGGGAATGTAGTTTGAGAGGACTTTACGTGAATGTCATCAATAATGCCAAATTAATGCTATATCTGGCAGTGTTCATGACCGGGGCCGTGCCCCACGCTGATGCGCCATGACATGCAGTACGTCAGATTCAGAAGTTCAGGCTATAAACCGCACATCACATTCAGCGAACGGTTGGGTGATAGAATCATGGTAATAGGCACGACTCGTGTGAGTATATAGTGAAGGTTGTCAAAGACCTGAGGGATTTGAATGTCACATTACGAAAGGCGTACCCCAAGGTAGTATATCTTTGCCCAACACAATGCAACAAATCCAGTGGCTTATGTTGTACGCCACACATCGCAGTCAATGAGGGGTAGGGTGACGGGATCCTAATAACAGGCATGACTTATGAAATTTAACATCCCACGCATATTACTGTGTTCCAACGAAGAGTTCAGTTTACACAGTCCCCTGGTAGCCAAATGCCAGATGTACAGAGTTTGTGCCAGTATTATGGGGCACATGTCCTTAGGTCAGTCCCCAAGAAAGAATTGCAACTCGTGATCAGTATTGAGACCCAACTTGACACTTCTGAGCCTCATTATAAAGAGTGCTTCTCTCCTCCTGAGTGTTAACTCCCTGTTACCCCCTCTGGGGTCTCTAGGTACATAGTCAAACCCGTAGAACTTAAATGCTCTGTGTGTGTCTTGTGCTGTACATTCGGGTATGTGCGTAGCTATGGGGTATCTGGAGTCCCCTTGCTTTACAGCCCTCTTGTGTTCGCCAATTCGGTCCTTCAGTGCTCTGATTGTGCTGCCAATATATCTCCGCTTGCACTTGCATTCAATCGCATAAATCACATATTTGGTGTAGCAGATAATTTTGGCATCAATATTATAGGTCTTGCCATTCGGCCCAAAGAATTGTTTTTTCTTGTCCATAGCCCATCTGCACACAGTGCAGCGGCCACATTTAAAAAAGCCCAAGTTGTGTGGGGTGAGCCAATGTTCGTGTCTTCCTTTTCTTGGGTAACTGGGACTCAAAAGATTTCTCAAGCTTCTACCCCTGCGATATTTTATCTCTGGTCTGGAGGATGTGAAGGTCTCTAGAGTCTTATCTGTAAGGAGTATAGGCCAATGCCTTTTCATGCTTTGCGTGAGAGTCTTGGTGATTGTGTTGTAGTCAGTAATGAGGTGGACAGTTTCAATGCAGCCCTTCTTGTTCCTGTCCTTAAGGGTGCTCTGCCTACTGACCGTGGAGACCCTGTTTAGAGCGTTGTGAATAATGCCACGACTGTAGCCTCTACGTTTAAATCTTGATTCCATCCCCTGCAGGCACTTCCTAAAGTCTTGGTCAGTGCTGCAATTGCGTCTAGCATGTATTAATTCCCCATAGGGAATGGCATTGATCTGGTGCCTGGGGTGTGCACTTGCTGCGTGTAATATGGCATTACATGCCGTCGATTTGCGAAACATTCTACTCTGAATCTTGTTATCCAATGTGAAATGTTCTACATCCAAAAATGTGATGTTCTGTTGGCTAAATTGGAAGGTAAACTTGATGTTTAACTCATTACTGTTTAGATGCGTAAATACGTTCAATAATTTGTCTGTAGTCCCAGTCCAGATCATCAAGCAATCATCGATATATCTGCCCCAGAATAAAATAGAGTCATTCTAATTGCTACCTCTCGTGCCCCAAATCCACTCCTCCTCCAGCCAGCCCATGAACAGATTGGCATACAAGGGGGAAAATTTAGAATCCAGGGCTACCCCTCGGGTTTGCCTGTACCAGTGGTCTTTGAAAAGAAAAACATTATTATCCAAAATCAGTTTTGTCATCTCCAATAGCATCTCAGTGTGCTCCTATAGGCTGGCAGATCTGGAGTTGAGTGTATGTCTCAGGGCCTGTAAACCCAGATCGTGTTGGATGCTGGTGTAGAATGAGGTGACATCAAGTGTCACCAGTGTCATGTTGTCTTCCCAGGGGATATCTGCGAGTGTACTGAGTAAATGCTTGTTGTCCCTTATGTAGGAGGGTAAATTAACCACCAGTGGCTGGAAGAAGGTGTCCACATATTCCGACAGTCTCTCCATGGGACCCCCTATGCCTGAAACTATAGGTCTGGAGGGAAAGGGAGGTTCTTGTGTATCTTAGGTAGTGTGTACAAACACAGGTATTTTGGACATTCTACCCTAAGATAGGTGTACTCGTTACTGTCCAGAAGACATAAATCATGCAAATCCTTGAGTTTACAATTAATATTGTCAGTCAGCGCCCATATGGGGTTTGAAGGAACGCTCTCATAGCAATTAACATCACTGAGTTGTGACATAATCTCTAATTCCTAGTCCGAGTGGTTCATGAGAACCACATTACCCCCCTTGTCTGCTTCCCGTATCATGATGCTGTTGTCTGTCATTAGCAAGTGGAATGCCTCCCATTCTTTTTTGGTGAGATTATCAACCGTTTTGGAGTGTGTAGCCTGTTTATCGGTGTATTTGTCCAGGTCCAAAAGTACCAATTTGTGTAAAATGTCCAAATTATTGCTGCCGGCAACTGTGGTGTCCATTTGGATTTGGCCTTGAGACCACTGCTAACATTCGGATCCATCTGTACATTGAGATCATTGAGAACCTTATTCACTGTCAATGGGTCCTTCATATTCTGAGATTGAAAGTAACAACCTGGTGTCCAATACATCCTGTATAGATAAATCACTACAAGCAAAGGCTAGTTGCCATGCATTTGAAGTTTTATTCTCAAAAGGATTCACTGTAAAGTATTTTTTCAGTCATCTTACATATTTAAATAAGTCTATTTTTGTTCTACAGACATTACCAATATCAGTTGGACAGAGGCTCAAGCCCTTTTGTAAAAGAGATATCATGTCGGGGCTAATGTCCTTGTCTGTTAAGTTGATCACAGTCACATCTGTTAGTTTCTCTTGTCTCGTGACCTTGTTTTCATGCCCCTCCTCTCTTCCTGTCCTGCCCCCTCTCTTTTCCCGCCTTGTCCTCCTGGGGTGACGGTACGCCAATTCTGTTCTCGGTTCCCCTTCGTTATTCTTAGGACTTCCTGTAAAAAGGATTATCTATGGACACACGACCCGAAATACCATCCCCTCTCTCCTGTTCACTCTCACTGGTTACCGGGGTGTCTAGTGATGTGGAACTTGAGCTAATTGATATGGCCGTTCCTGTTCTCTCCGTGATGTTTTTGGGGATAAGATGATCATACTTTCTCGCAAAAGTGAAGACCCTGCCACTATTGTAGTCTTGTTCATCCCTCTTAAGTTTTTTAGCCTTCCTTTGCTTGATCTCACTCTTTTGCTTCAAGATTAACTCATTCAGAATTACATAATTTTTCTCGGTAGCCTCCGGAAGATTATGGTCTTTTATCTCCGATTCTACAGTATCAATTTCTAGCTGCAACTGCCTCACTTTCCTTTCAGAGTTCTCAATAAGAATATCCATTAGTTTATTAGAGTTGGCCGTTAACTTGTTTTCCCAGGCCAATAGTAAATCATACTCTAAATCGTCGTAAATCGGGATTATTTGCGATCTAAGACCGCTGGGTATTCTGTTTAATTTGATGTATTGCTTGAGTGTTGGCCCCATCCCACCACTTCAACATCTCACTTTTTTTGAGTCTCTCTAGTTGGATAAATTTGTTTTTCAGACCCTCTTTACGTTGTGGGTTCCCACTCTTTGTGGCTGAGTCGACTGTAAGTCCTCCATTGAGGTTGTTGAATAGATCTTCTGCTTCTTTGTCCCTATTGATCTTTAAACAGTGTGTATCTATGTAGATGCGTCCTGGGCTGCCCCCTATTCTAAGTGCTTCTATTCCAGTTGGGGTGGTATGTTATAGGTGAGTGGCGCTCTCAGGCAGTTCGCATAGGTGTTAAGTGCAACGTGATCCCTGTGCGGTGCAAAGAGGTAGGCAAAACCACCCTTTCCCCTAATTTGAGGTCTGAGACCACATCCAAAGTACACAATATTCCCCTCCACACGTTTATAGTGTATAGTCAAGTGACAGAAAGATAAAACAACAATCGTCTTCTTGATCTTCTGATTTTAATATTTTCTTTCTTCCGTATATGAGGTTTCTTTACATTCCAATAGAACTTTTACAATCTAAGCCGACACGTGTTTCGTTGCGTTAACAGGAAGTTATCCCGCAACTTCTTCAGGGCTAAGAAAACACATAAATAAATACTTAGGCCGTCGTGTGTGTAACCATGGTTACACGTGTACAGACATCCCTTCCCTTACTGACTTGGTGTCATGAGATTTGGGAAATCTAAAACTTGTTGTGAATTCGTGGAAACCCAAAGTAGAGTAATAAAGGATATTCAGTCAATATAGATTTCTTAATACTCAGTCCTTCGTGACCCCCATGATTCTGGCGAAATCACTCAGTAACTTATGTGGTGTGTTTCGATAGAAATGAAAAAAGTAAGTAAGATGAGGGTGGCAAACTATCCCTTTATGTTGCCATATTACAAGAATTAGTTAGTTACAGTTATTAAGTGTGTTAGAATTACGTAAGGAGATATTATGAACAAATATGATATCTAAAAGAATAGTTCTGGAAGTTCTGTAATTTAAAGGATATGTGTCAATACGAGGTTATATTAGACTCATCGAGCCCTACCACGCGTTGTGACATAATCTTAACTCTTGTGACCTGACATACCTCTAATTCGGTTGTACTTCCAACCCGAAAGTTATCCAAATAAATCCTCATATCCAGGAGTTAAATGTAATGTCACACAAAGCGAAGAGGAGAAAATGAGACTACAATAATGGTGTCTTGATCTGAAGGCAACAACCTGACCTACAGACCAGCTTCCCAGCTTTGTTGTGTGGCATCAAAAACATAAATGAAAAGAAAATGTGTGAATTGCAACCTTTCCCAGCAATTTCGAATGTACCCTATGCGTTGTGTCTAAAGCACAGCATGAGGCATTCTCCGTTGTAAATATTGATACAAAACACACAGAATACATATTTCCGGTGCTTGCTTCTCGTCACCATAAAAAGCAGTTAAGTAGGAAAAAGATAGCAGTTCAACATAAGAAACACAAAAAACTTCTTGGTGTAATGAAAACAAAGCCCGATTGCTGGTCTAACGCTCATGGTAGGGAGAGCATATTCATATTTCCAGTGAGAATGGCGACTCTGTAGAACAGGCTGTCCGCAGGCATGGTCCCCACAGCCGAACAGGCCTGTTTATTCAGCAATATGCAAATGAAAACACCACTTGTGCCCTTTCCAGTCCCCTTCCATTTTAAGCAGATTCTCCTTTCGTTTCTGTCACAAAGTCACACCGCATCAAGCTATTTATCAAACCCTGATTGAATTATCGATGCCACTTATTTGAATGGATTGGCCTGAGATGAGAATCCGCCTCCCTCTGCCTGATTTTAATATCTAGACAAACGTTCTGAGCAGGTACAGATATCATCTGCACCAGCAAGTCCTTAAATACAGCTTTTGAAGCTCATGCAGTTTGAATCAAATGAGTTTTGAAAGTTTCCATCTTGAAGTGCATTGGAGGGTTTTTTTTCTCTTTTTTTCTCTGAGTTTTATATAGCGCTAACTTGACCCGAAGGTATCAGAGCGCTTTACATGAGCAGCAGTTGCATTGCAGACGGACACATTCATTTTGTTAGGCACGGTAGATTGAGTGATTTGCCGCTCTAACTGGCAGGCTACATCCACTCCCCATCCTCTAACAAACAGCTGTTTTATTTTCTTATTGCAGAGAATATACCTTGCTCAAAAAGACCTGCGTTCGTTTTGGGTAATGTTGTGTCCTGCTGGACACAGTCTAGTGTTTCTGCCAGCCACTCCCTCGAGGGCTGGCCCACACACTCACCCACACCCCATCCAACACAGGCGTCACCAGTCAGGTGACCCTGCGAATAAAAGAGCCCGAGTGCACGTGCTCGTGGCTAGTTGTTAGTACCATATTCCAGTGTCCGTGTCATCCTTCATACAGCATGTGGGCCTAGGGCCCAGAACCTAACAGGTAAGAGGCTGTAAAACACATGTGTAAGCTAAGGCCTTATGGCAGTAGCCTGTGATAATACTGGTAACTATTAATGTGCTGAGGTGAAGGTCCCAGTTTACACTTCTGCCCCCTGCCCTAAAAAATTACTTTTGCAATCCTCCTTTTGCGCATGGCAGTAATTTTCTGTTATCTGACCTCTCAACGCGCCTTTTCTCTATGGAACCTTTCCAGGAGGTAGTGACCTGCAGGTGAGAATTTTCTCCCCAGCAAACAGTTTAGGCCACGTCTTTGTTTAAATAAATAAAAACAAAAGAAAACTACCTACCGACATCGGTTTTGCATCTCCCAGACGGCGGGACCACCATAGGTGAGGAGGAAATCACTCCACTCTCTCAACAGAAACCACGGAGCCTCGGAAGTGAAGAGCAATCCTGGCTCTGCTCTCACATAAGAGCAGAGCCACAGTTGTTCTGAGCAGGCTAACACAGCACTCCCTTTCAGACTGGGAGCCTGTGACTGCAGTTCGCCGGGCTCTCACTCAGATGACATAGGTGCGTTGAAGTACGCATGTCGGGCCGGCCCTCACAGGACAGCTGACCAATCTGACATGGGCACTTCAGGCAAGTCATTCCTGCTGCCAATCAGCAGCAGGAATGGCCACGCCCCCGACTTGAGAAATACACAGCGCACCTATATGTCATTGACCACTTCACTAAATTCACGTTTGCTGGCAGCTGCTGCGCTCACAGCAGGTGAGGCGACGCTCCTCCGCCATTATGGAGGAGCAGCCCAAGCGCAGATCCTAAGTTACTTAGTAACTTCGGACCGATCTCCCTCCTTCAGGCACTAGTCAAGATGTTGGAGAAGGCAGTTAAGCAGATTTGCCTGTTCCTTGAAGCTAACTCTCTCCTTCATGACACTCAGTCTCGTTTCCAGTCAGGCTACAGTACGGAGTCTGCTTTATTGGAGGTAGCAGAATTCATCAAAATTAACCTTGATCGGGGTGCTTCCGCTATGGTCATTCTTTTAGACCTGCCATCAGCATTTGACACGGTTTCACACTCCATCCTGTTGAATAGACTTGATATGATTGGAATTCAAGGAAACACGCTGGCATGGATTAAATCTTTTTTGGAGGGTAAGTCCCAGACGGTTTTCCCACCTCCCTTACTTTCTAACTCGAGACCGCTCAAATATGGGGTGCCGCAGGGCTCTGCTTTGAGCCCTACACTTTTCAATGTCTACCATGAGCCCCTTGCCAAGCTGGTGAAAGAGCAGGGTCTGAAGATAATTTCATATGCTGATGATACGCAGCTGATTCTCTCTTTTCAGAATGCAGCCCCTGATGCCCTGAAGTCCTCAAAGCAGTATGTCTTTGGATGGGTGAAAACTGTCTCAAATTAAATTCCAACAAAAAGGAAATTCGATTTTTTGGTACAGTCATGAACCCTGACATCCCTCCTCCCATCCCTTTGACCTGCTTTAGGAATTTTGGCATGAAGTTTGACTCAACCCTATCGTGTGAACTGCTGGTCAAAGCAGTTTCTGCTGGTCAAAGCAGTTTTGGCAAGCTGCTTTGCCACTTTAAAATCTCTGAGACGGATGTTACATTTGCTACGTTTGACTACCCGTAAGACTGTTGTCCTGCTCTTGTCCCTGCTAAATTGGACTATGCTAACTGTCTTTACCTGGGTCTGCCAGCATACCTTCTGCAATGGCTGCAGATCATACAGAATGCTGCTGCACGCCTTATCCTTAAAATTCTGATTCAGCAATCAGTGTTGGTACATCTTCGCCAGCTCCATTGGCTCCCTGTGAGGAGCTGCATCAAATTCAAGGAACTCATTTTTGCCTATAGAGCCCTGGAGAATAAGGGACCTGGGTACCTAAGATGTAGACTCAGGCCCAATTCAGAGCAGATCCCTCAGGCCCAGGTCCCAGATACTTCTGTAAATCCCTAGGATCCATAGGGCCAGATGAGGTGGAAGGCCATTCACCTTTCTGAAGGCTAAGCTGTGGAATACGCTTCCTCTCAACCTTTGCCCGGCTCCTTCCGAAAGGATCGTTAGGAAATGCCTAAAGCCCCTCCTGTTAAATGCTTAGGGGCTGATTCCGATTCGGGCCGGAAAACGTACCGACCGACTCGGTACGGGAATTTAGTCCGACCGACACGTACCGGCGCTGCCCGACCCGGGTAGTACGATGAAATGCATGTGAATCACGACCGACTCGTACGGAACACAAGCCGAACGACCGAAACGGACGGAAACAAGCTATCCGGCCGGGAAACCATGCGAATCGAACCGACCGACACGCACCAGGAATGAACACGAACGAAACGTACCCGCGAACTCCGACCTGCGCAGTACGATGCAATGCGTGGAAAACCAGACCGAGTCGCACGGAGCTCAAGCCGTACGACTGACACGCATACAAAAGCCAGCCGAACCAACACAATACTCCGCGACCGACGCGTACGCCGCACAATAAACCTAGCTCAAACACAGCGGGAACGACTTGGAGAAGCTCGCACGAGACAACTGCAGCGTCCTACTCGGTCAGAAGAACGTCTCCTACATGCACAAAAAATACAAAGGAAAAAATACCAAAAAAGAGGGCCAAACAAGCAATGACAAAGTCAATAAATACAGGGGGGAAAAAAACATGGAACAAGGACACACCCCCAACTCCACCTATATAAAGGCCACAAATCCCTACCATGATCCTGTGCAAATTCCACTGACCTGCCAGCACAGAACACCATCAGACAGCAACCACAGACACACTCACAGCTCATCCATCACACAAGCCACACACCATTAGCACCTCAACAAATAGCACCCTCACATACACCCAGCAAAACCTACACTCACCCACCCTCACTTGCACACACACACATCAATCACCACCACCACCCATCACCATGCCCCCAAAGAAGAATCATAAGTTCCTAGATAGTGAATTGGAAGTCCTGGTAGACGAGATCCTCAGGGTAGAGCCACAGTTGTTTGGTACATTGGTCCAACTGACCCCCATGGCGCAGAACACCAAGATGTGGGAGAGGATCGTCAACAGGGTCAACGCACATTCACCATGTTTGCGCACAAAGGAAGACATCCAGAACAGGTGGTATGATGTACGCAGGAGGGTCAGGGACCTACTGAATAAGGATTACATCGTGAGTCAGCGCACCGGCAGTGGCCCTCCTGCCAAACCACTATACCTCAGGCCCTGGGAGGAGAAGGTGCGGGCCATCCTACCACCAGTGAGCGTATATGGACTAACAAACATCCCAGAGCCTGGTGAGTACACAACAAATATACACAATATGGTGTGACAATACACACACATCACTGTCAAGGGCATAGTCAAACCATGCACCCTTAGCAAATCCACAGCAACCAAAAGATAATCATCCCAAGATGTGAATGCTAGTCAGACAAACACTATACCTGCCATCTCATAGTGATATGTAACTGTGTCATGACATGTAAAACCTAACAACAAATAGAGCAAGGCAGTGGCACAAATCTAACCAACAAACACTGTCAGATATTTTGCCACCACTAGAACACCACCTCACAGGGAAGCTCACTGAAAGGAAGGAATTCTGTGTATGCTGGTGAAGTCAGTGTAGCCAATAGCATGATGGGAGTGGTAGTCACAGATATTGGTCACCCTCACAATTGGCCCATCAACACCACTCTGAACCATGCTCACATCACAGGGAGTGGCAAACAACTGACAAGATGGCTGACACTGGGTACTGCTGTGGGGAGCACAAGGCCCTGCTGGGAACTGGGCACCAACCAACAGCAGGACACCACTGACTGACATCCTGAAAGCCAACTTGCGCTCCCTGCAATGGAAGCACGTTCCATGGTGGGATATCTGGCTGGGTGACGAGGAGGACTGACAGCTCTGACCAAAGTTACAAGCAGCTTTTCCCACACACACCCTTAACACAAACTCCACACAACTCACCTGGGAGAATGCAATGCCTCACACTCTAATTGAACATCCCACAAAGAACAACCACACTGGGTTATGCTGTGTGAAGCACAGGGACACTCTTGTGACTTGTAGCCAAACAAACGCCAGGACAACACTGTCAGCCATCCTGTCAGCACAGGCACACTACCCCACAGGGAAGCAGAGTCAAAAGGAAGGAAGTATGGGCATGCTGGGAAGGGGGGTGTAGGCAATAGCATGATGGGAGTTGCAGGCACAGATATTGCTCACCCTCACAATTGGCCCATCAACACCACTATGAACCATGCTCACATCACAGGGAGTGGAAAACAACTGACAAGATGGCTGGAACTGGGTACTGCTGTGGGGAACACAAGGCCCTGCTGGGATCTGGGCACCAACAAACAACAGGATCACACTGTCAGCCATCTTGCCATTGCTGTCACACTCACACACAGTGAAGTCCACTCAAAAGGAAGGAAGTATGGGCATGCTGGGAAGGGGGGTGTAGGCAATAGCATGATGGGAGTGGTAGTCACAGCTCAACATCCCCCACCCACATGGCCCAGCAAGCTAGCACTGAAGCATGCACACCTCACAGGGAGTGAAAAGCCACTTCAAAGATGTCTGACACTGGCCTCAGCTGTAGGGAGCACAAGGCCCTGCTGGGAACTGGGCACCAACAAACAACAGGACCACACTGTCAGCCATCTTGCCATTGCTGTCACACTCACACACAGTGAAGTCCACTCAAAAGGAAGGAAGTATGGGCATGCTGGGAAGGGGGTATAGGCAATAGCATGATGGGAGTGGTAGTCACAGATATTGGTCACCCTCACAATTGGCCCATCAACACCACTCTGAACCATGCTCACATCACAGGGAGTGTAAAACAACTGACAAGATGGCTGACACTGGGTACTGCTGTGGGGAGCACAAGGCCCTGCTGGGAACTGTGCACCAACCAACAGCAGGACACCACTGCCTGACATCCTGAAAGCCAACTTGCACTCCCTGCAATGGAAGCACGTTCCATGGTGGGATATCTGGCTGGGTGGGAAGGAGGACTGACAGCTCTGACCATAGTTACCAGCCGCTTTTCTCACACACCCCCTTAACACAAACTCCACACAACTCACCTGGGAGATTGCATTGCCTCACTCTCTAATTAAATATCCCACAAAGAACTACCACACTGGGTTATGCTATGTGAAGCATAGGGACACTCTTGGGACGTGTAGCCAAACAAACGCAAGGACAACACTGTCAGCCATCCTGTCAGCACAGGCACACCACCCCACAGGGAAGCAGAGTCAAAAGGAAGGAAGTATGGGCATGCTGGGAAGGGGGGTGTAGGCAATAGCATGATGGGAGTGGCAGTCACAGCTCAACATCCCCCCCCACATGGCCCAGCAAGCTAGCACTGAAGCATGCACAGCTCACAGGGAGTGAAAAGCCATATCAAAGATGTCTGACAATGGTGCTCTGTTGTGGGGAGTACCAGGCCCTGCTGGGACCTGTGCACCAACCAACAGCAGGACACCACTGAATGACATCCTGAGAGTCAACCTGAACTCACTGCAAGGGTGGCATGCTTCATGGTGGGATAACTGGGCTGGGTGGAGAAGGAGGGCCGGATTTCTACCAAATACAACCAATGCTGGCCATGCACACACCTCAACATTCACATTGAAATGCCTCAGGTTTGCAGGACAATGTGCTACACCAATATCAACCTCTTACTGTGACAACTTAGGACAATGCAATGTACAGGCCTGCATCCAGAGGTACAGTCACAACTGTCAGGTGTGTGAACCATTGATGCCTGTAGAAATATAACATACATTGTGTGTCTCTTCCAAAAACAGGTGATGATGGGGACACAGCAGCAGGCGAGGAGGAGTCCCTGTCCCAGGCTCCGGGGGACACTGAGCCCACTGGTGTGGAACAGCCTCTGCCCTCCTCGGATGGCGAAGACCTACCTGGCCCCTCCAGCGTGAGTCATCATGCAGCACCAGCAGGACCAACATCTGCACCCCCTGCACCCACTGCTCCAACAACTGCCAACATACAGACCACCCCCGCCGACACAGACAGACCAAGGACCACCAATGACAACAGCACAGGGACCCTGGCCCAACGTCGAGCTATGGACAACGACCCCAGTAACAACCCCCAAGGGGGCCTAGGGTCACCTGTGCGTGCCACCGCAGGTCCCGCACGTGTCACCAGGGGTGGTGGGAGGGGTGGTAGACATAGGTCGCTGTTTGCAGAGGGGTCTGGACTGCATGATGACCCACAACTGGCACGCATTGCTGAGGTGTACCAGAATAGCACCGGAGAGGTCACCCAGGTAGTGGGGATCCTCAAGGACATTCAACAGCAGCAGGCTGCCCATCATGCCCGCTTGGACTCACACATGTCCCGTGTGGAGACACACATGTCTCGCATGGAGTCCAAGTGGGTCACATGGCAAGAACTGACAGCGGTGCATAGGGACATATTGACATAGCTCCGCCAGAATAGCACCAACATGGCCACACCTCCCTGTGTGGCCACAACATCTGGTGCTGCAACAACTGCAACTGCCACAGGGAGGGAGGAGGACTCTGGCGGAGAGTCCCCTGCACCGCAGCAGCCTGCACGTGAGGGTCCCCCCCCAAAGAAGAGGGGTCGTCCGAGGAAGGAAAACTGTGAGGTCGATGGCCATGTACATCCCCCAGGAAGCCAACACCTGTTCTGGAAATTCTCCTTTGTGTGCAAACTGTTCACCCTGTAGAATGCAATACAACTCTCCCACATGACATGGGGAGTTTAAGTTGGACTAATGTATCAGATGACTGTGGACTTTACTCAGGACATTTCTGCTACCAAGCCTTGCAACTCATCTGGGAACTTTGGATCACAATCCCAATGTACAGCACCCACCATCCTGTGCACTATACTCACACATGTATGTAAATAAAATCACTAATACACCATACTTGCCTCTGTTGTGATTCCAACGTGGTTACTGTCATGGGGATGATGATCTGCTAAATTACACTGTGTATGCTAACTGCTACAGCAAGTACAACACCGTCTTGTGAGTCATGGTGACGTGACACATATGAGGGAGACACACCACTAGGGCTACACAACACAGAGACACCAGGGCCATCGGACTCATCGCCTACACTGATGTTGCCAGGAAATACTGTGGAATGCACAGACACCACACCTATTCAGAGTCTGTGTTAACTAGCCCACAGGTGCAGTAAGCAAATGTCAGTCAGATGTGTGACCACAGGCAACGCACATCCCAAAGTGAAGCACAGGTTTATTACACATTTGCAACATGTTGTTTCCACTACAAATGCAAGGTAATCCCACGTGGCAGTGGCCACACAGTCAAAAAGTGCAGAAGATATAAAGTCCAGGGGTGTGTGGCACATCACCTGTAGGGAAACGACTGCTGCCACCCTGAAAGCTGAATCATGGTGTCGGGGGATCCAAGTTGACCAAACAACTCTGTAAGCACCCTGTGAAGGACAGACATGAGACACAGTCAAAACCACTGAAGAACAGGACAGAACTGCAATACTCATGCCCAATACATGTCACAAGATAACTACACAAAACCAAGTTAGCATGTCAACACTGTTGGGGAGTACAGACTACCTGTAAGGACACATGGCTGCACGCATCCAGCCAAGTAGCACATGGCCACACTCAAACTGCACCAGAGCACCACACACACATATCATGCAAACTCACATCATTGACATGACAACTCTCTGGATACTCACATTCAGCTGAAGAAGTTGGTGATGAGCTGTGTGCGGACATCACCATCATCATCATCATCACTGGCATCGTGGCCCAGGCCAGGATCCTCCACAGGTGGCGGACGTTGGTCATCGTCATCCAGGATGAGAGGCAACTCCTTCCGCACTGCCAGGTTGTGTAGCATGCAGCAGACGATGACAATCTTGCACACCTTTGCTGGGGCTTATGGGAGGGCCCCTCCTGTCTTGTCCAGGCAGCGGAAGCGGCTCTTCAGGAGACCAAATGTCCGCTCGATCACTCTCCTGGCCCGACCATGTGCCTCATTGTAGCGCATCTGGGCTGGTGTCACAGGGTTCCTGAGGGGTGTCAGCAACCACGGCATGTTGGGGTATCCGGAGTCACCTACAGACAGACAATTGCACATTAGCTGAGTTGGAAAAGTGGGCGGAATACAACATAGCAGAGCACACACAATGGTACAAAGTCAGTACACACCGACAAGCCAGGCACGCTGGTTCTGCATCTGTGACATCATCCTCGGGATGCGACTACTCCTCATCACGTAGGCATCGTGTGCCGAACCGGGGAAACGGGCACACACATGTGTGATGCTCATATCTGCAAGACATACCACCAGAGCATTGATCGAATGATAATGTTTCCTGTTCCGGTATGCCTGCTCATGTGCCTGTGGTGGTACCAAAGCCACATGTGTCCCATCAATGGAGCCAATGACATGTGGCATCCTCCCCAGGGCATAGAAGTCACTCTTGACGTCAGTGAGTTGTTGACGTGTAGGGAAATAGATGTACTGGTTCAGGCATCTCAACATTGCCTCCAAAACATCGCGTAGCACATGGCTGAACATAGTCTGTGACATCCCACCAGCAGTCGCCACAGTGTGTTGAAAGGTACCGGTGGCAAAGAAGTGTAGGGCTGCCATCACCTTCACCTTGGGGGTCCGCGCTGTAGGGTACGGCCGGCCAGGTTGCAAACGTGGGGCCAATCGCACTGCCAAATCCTCAATCAGCTGCCTGGTGAAGCGGTACCGTCGGATGCTGTCACGTTCCACCATCGTTGCCAGGTCAGGGAATGGTCTATGGACAGCTGGTGCCCTGCAGTGCATAGGTGAAGAAAGAAAGATTGTCAGTCACCCCACATATGTGCCATTCACCATACTCAATTTCACATGATACATCAATACGAGACACAAGTACTTGATGTGTGTGCCGTTCTGCATGGACATATATGGCACCTACATGGACATCATCTAACATCTCAGTTCAACATGTGTTGACAACAGGTTCCAGGTTGTGCTATGGGAAACCATTAGGCTGTGTCACAGTACCCATTTACTGCTGTCACGTTCCACACACACACCACAGTGACATGTCTGGACAGATGCGCCACAGGCATCACAGCTCATTGACAGGTAGATTCCCAGTGACCCTGTCTTGCCACATGGACACTGGCATGACATGGCGTATCATGTACACGTCAGAAAAACAAACATGACTCCCACAGGTAGTGGCCCCTGTTGCCTCCGCAGGATAGACATGGATGTCTGTGACACACACACGCACAACATCAAAGTCCATGCACAAACAACGTTGATGTGGAGACTGTCTCCCATTGTGCACATGGAATCAGAGACATCGGAAACACAACATGCACACAGACTGTGGAGGGCCATCACTATTGTGGCAATGGGTCACCCTGTGACGTACATGCCTTCCCACATGGGACCCTGGGGGTATGTGACATGTCATACACATACACAACCTGGAAATGTGACCATGCCACATGCTCCGAAATGAACAGTTGCACATCACAGTGGTCATGTGCACAACACACAAAGGATCCTGTCCCCATGAACACGTTCACAGCCTGGGAGTGGCTGCCCCCAAGTGCCACCCCAAAAACCACATGTTTACCCACATACACAGAAAAGGTAATGCAGCCTTACATGCCTTAGGATACAGTGTGGACTGGGTGTGGTGTTGTAGGTGTGCCCCTGAGTCCCTGGCAAGTATATGTGGCTGGCATACGTTCACCAGTGACAAGCATGGTGATATATGCGAGTGACCGGTACAGGGACGCGTTGTACACCAATGGACCGATCGGTGTGCACGCACTAGCCATTGCATCTGTTGTGACCGGGTACGCGTTGTTTCCCGGAATACGCGTTGTACAGCAATGGACCGATCGGTGTGCACGCACTGGCCATTGCATCTGTTGTGAGCGGGTGCAGCGTTGTTTCCCGGAATACGGCGTTGTACATCAATGGACCGATCGGTGTGCACGCACTGGCCATTGCATCTGTTGTGAGCGGGTACGCATTGTACAGCAATGGACCGATCGGTGGGCACGCACTGGCCATTGCATCTGTTGTGAGTGGGTACGCGTTGTTTCCCGGAATACGCGTTGTACAGCAATGGACCGATCGGTGTGCACGCACTGGCCATTGAATCTGTTGTGAGCGGCTACGCGTTGTACAGCAATGGACCGATCGGTGTGCACGCACTGGCCATTGAATCTGTTGTGAGCGGGTACGCGTTGTACAGCAATGGTCCGGACGGTGCGCATGCATTGGCTAGGGCCTGGCATGGCAACGGACGCGTTTTCGAAGCTGTAACGAGTCTGATGCAGTGAATTCAGTTGGCCAGCCACAACAATGTTGCAAAAACATGGGTGTCATGAACTTTAACTTTTGAAGGATGCTGTGGGCGTGTATAAGTGGTGCAATTCCATGGATTGGCCAGATTCAGAAGATGCAAACGACTTGGACCTATCACTTTGGACACATGGGACAGTATCTGCCTCTGCAGCACACATATAATGCTGGCTGTTCCCCTGAGAGCTCACTTGCCTGCACTACATGCTCCAGGACGACATCTGCCACCAACACTGCTGCTGTCTCTGCATCCTCTGGCTACTGCAATGGCACATACTGTGGAGAGAGCCCCAGCCTTCAGCCTTGAGGAGAACCAGGCCCTGCTGGACAGCCTCCTTCCACAGTACAGCAAGCTGTATGGGAAACCAGGGGAGCAGGTGAGAGTGCTGTCCACTGCCTTACTAATTGTGCAAGTTGTCTGACTAGCAAGACTTACAGTGTGCACACCACTGGCTAGCATGCTCACTGAGTAGTTCTCACCCCCCAAAGTGTGTAGTTACATTCACTGAACAGGTACAGTGCAGTAACAGTGCATTCCAACAAGGTTTACTTCCCATGCAATGATACCATGTAGTAACTGCTGGCAAACTGTTCATAGCCATCGTTGCACTGCCTGTGTACATCATATGCCCCTGTGATTGAGACATGTATATCCAACTGTGTGATGCACGTATATGTTGCATGTGTAGTAATGGCATTTTCACTTTGTCATCCTCACAGGTTGATGCCCACCAGAAGCAGGAAATCTGGCTGACCATCACCCGGGCAGTAAGATCCGTGGGGGTCTAAAAGCGCCGGATCCGCAACTGCCAGAAGAGGTGGCAGGACCTTCGGGGCTGGACCCAGAGGATCGCAAGGGTCCAGCTGAAGCTGTCGCCTCCTCGCAGGAGGGGTGGACACCGGACCCTGACCCCCCACATGCTCAGGTTCCTGGCGGTGGTCTTCCCTGACCTTGATGGGCAGCTGAAGACCAGACAGCAGCAAGGGGGGGTGAGTCCATGACTGCACTGTGCACTTTGTCTGACATGCTATGTGCCCTCCTCTGGCCTGGTTAAACTTCCACAGTACATCAGTCTTGTGGTCCAGGACCCATGTCCCTCAATTGTGACATGCCCACTCCTCATCTGATACGCATATGTGTGGCCCTTACAGTCAGGAAATTGTGTCACTTGGGTACTGTGTCATTGCATTTTGCTTCGCTCAAGGTGGGGGACAGCATTTGTTCCCGTGACTATGTTGTGGGATTCATGGGTGGGTCAATTGCTTACACAATGCCTAAGTTCTGACATGTAATCTGGGTGTAACTTTGATATGTGGTCCACTTGCTGATCTGAATCACCACATGTCCCTGGGGTATTTGGCACACCCCCATGCTGCGGGTGGTAACAATGTTTGGGCCTCAGGAGTATGTATATCAAGTGTGTCACACATGCTTAGCCACCTGCCTACTGTCCAGGGCTCATCCCTCTTTCAGGTGGAGCAGGACAGTCATGCCTACTCCAGGGCATACAATACACTCTGTACTCCCACTCCCGTGTATCAGTTGACATGTTGTAATCAGTGAAATGTTCCCTCAGGTGTCTGCCTCTGTGTCATTGTGCTGTGGCTTCGTTGTCAGGACTACTGGGATGTTTATCGTTTAGGGCTCAGCATGCCATCTGAGATGTGACCATGAGAGATGATACTTCTGTGACTCATAGGTGTTTGATCACTTGACTGTGCACACAGGTGTATGCGACTGTGAACTTCAGGCAGCTGTTTTACATTCACAGCAGACTGTGAGGTGCTCAGGTTCATAGAGTTGTGTTTCATGTCTCCCATATGTCCAATTGGCATGACGTGGCCAAATTAAGGGTTCAGATGATGTGGTTTGTGGGGGATGTACATGTGCACTTGTCAGCTACATAACTTGCATTCCCCATTTCCTAGGATTGTGACACAGTGCAGACTGTTGTTGGCTGGCTGCCATGCCCATGTGACTGGAGACAGTGATGTATGACTTTGCAGGCATGCCTGTGCCATGGCATTTAACTTCCTAAGAGTGATCCTGCAGGGGAGTTACATGTGCAACATGCACCCCATTGTGGCATTGACTATCCGGACATGGGTGCATCATGGTGTCTGGTGCTGGTATGCATCACATGCATTTCTAATTAGACTCTGGCCATCCCTTTACCCGGACACCTGTACTAACTCAGTGGCAAGAGATGTGATGTGTGCATGTTCTCATACTTCACCGTGTTCTCTGCAATGTCCAACAACTGTGTACGTGGTGCTTGTGTCCACACTGGGGTATTACCATCCAACAGGCACCAGACAGATGGGTGCAAGGGCAGGAGGGGTGTGAGTGCCATGGTTGACCATCAGACTGACAATTGGCTTCTCCTAATCTGTGTGAGGACTTTTGGCAATGTTCAACTGAGGATGCCAGGGCTTGCTCTGTAATGTGCTGTTCTTACTGTGGTGTGTGCGGTCAGTGCAGGTGACTGATGTTTGTCTGTTTCCCTAATTGTTTGCAGATACATCCACGGCCACAGGAGGGGACAGCTCCACGGACCAGGAGGAGCTGCAGAGCCAGACTGGGTCAACAGGCGATGAGTGGTCGGAGGGACCCAGTGGCACGGAGGGCGAGGGGAGCCACACCGAGGAGTCCTCAGCACCATCCACCTCAGCTGAGGACCACAGCAGCTCGGAGGATGACTCCCTTGTGGAGGCGGGTGTCAGCAGCCACCACACCCCAGCTAGTATGTCTGGCCCCGCCACCACCACCACCACCACCACCGCCCTCCCATTGGCTCCCATTCCAGAGGTCCGTGGAGGCTCTCGTGTCCGGGAGCGTGTCTCCTTCGTGCCAGGCACCGCACCCCCTGCCCCTGTGTCCCCTGCTGCCCTGAGTGAGGAGTCTGTGTACCTACTTCGGCAGCTCCATGTAAGGCAGACAGCAATGCTGAGTGTCCTCCATGCACACACCACTCTGTTGACACAGCTGGTGTCGTTCATGGAGGGCATCTCGACGGGCATGTCTGCCCTGCAGAGGAGCAATAGGTCATGGACTCCTCCCTGACGGCAGCAGTGTCCCTCCTCCAACAGTCCATCACCCCTCCTACCTCTGCCCCATCCACACTTCCTGGCACCCTACCTGTCCCAAGCACATGCACACCTGCACAATCACCCAAACACACAGACACGAGCAGCACAGAAACACACAGAACAAGGGCAAAACGTGCACACAAGCATCCTCAGGGGACTGATACCACACCCACAGGGGATGGGGAACAGACACACACACAGGCATCCACACTCACTCCGCAGTCCTCACAATCCTCTCCCTCCAAGACCCCTTCCCTTGCCTCACCTGCAACCCCACCTACAAAGCAGCTCTTCCTCTGTGACCTCGGCCTCTTCCCCTCCGATCCCGCTGATCCAGCATACAGGAGGAAGAGGAAGTCCACCCACACAGAGGGAGTGCCCCTCGCCCCGGACACCCTCCCCCAGGCGCAGACAGCCTGAGGCCCCCACCCGCAAGTCCCCCGGTCCCGGAAGAGCAAGACCCCGCCACCGCCCTGCAGGTCAACCACACAGTCTCCTTCCTCCATCCCTCAGTCATCCACAACACAGGTTCCCCCACCACACCCTGTCCCAGGTTCCCCCACCTACAGATACACCATCCCCAAAATGATGCGGCCTTCTCCTCCTACCACTTGCTCTTCCAGCCCCACACCCCCGCTGCACATGTTTGTGCCACTGGTGTGGAGACCGTGTCCTCCCCCTCTGTCCTGCCCACCTTACCTGAACCCCATTCTACTCCCCCGGAGATGGGCACTGCAGTGGAGTCCACTACCACCCCGTCTGACTTGGGCACTGCAGTGGGGAACCTGTCCACTCCATCTGCCACGCCCACTGGAGTTGTGCCGGCACCCACACCATCTGACTCATGCCCCCCAGTTGTGCCGGCACACACCATGTCAGACACCTCCATTGCAGTTGTCAGTGACTCTCCACCACCAGCCACCCCTTCCCTGCCTCCTTCTGGTGAGCCCTGATCCTGTCCCTGCGGTGCCTGGCCTGACCCCCCGTATGCCCCTCCGAGGGGAGTGTCCCTGGTTATTAGCAGTGCAGGAAAGCAAAGGGTGACATCTGCCACTGTCACCCTGTTTGGACTTCAGTCATGGACTGGCCATTGGCCTTTGGGTTTTGTCTGGACTTTCTTTTTAATATGACATATGCTGAATAAAGCTCCTTTCAGTTCTCCAGTGGTTTTGCTTCAGATGTACATGATGTTGAGGATGCTAAACATGCCCTTGCTGCAGTGATGGTGATTTTTACTATCAGGTAAATGAAGTGTTACTGTGCAGGACCCCATGTGGTCCAGGGTGAATGTGTCCTATCCTGGGGTGTAGCCATGTCATCCTTTGCAGCAATATGAGGGTGTCATGTTATTCATATTTGCCAATGGGATTCCCTACATGTTTTTGCAATATCACATCTGTGGCTTACACCCCTGCACATCAGATGTGCTTGCCATTGTTCAATTTGTCTATTTCCCTGACCGTGTGACCATCTCCACTGAACATGCAAGTTTGGGCATCAATGGGGAAGGACTCATCTGTGGTATCAGTGCAACTTGCTATACATCTGTATTTGATCAGTGCAGATGATTTTGGTGACACTGCCATGACCAGGCTGATGTGACGGGAGCCTTCATTTTGTGCTAATTGTTGACTGAGTGACCAAGTGTTCTGCTGACATGATTGAGCCCTGCAGAGACAACGTATGGCACAGCTTTCCTTACACAGGAGTGGAGTCCCCTCATGGCAGTGTGTAATTCCGTGACATTGCCTGAGCCCAAGGTGTGTGTTGTGTGAGCATGTCTGTGTGTGTTCACTTCCATTTTGCTACGCAGGCTGGGGTCCCTAGTGATGTTCCTGTTTGTGATGCTTGCTGAGTTGAGCAATGTTCCCCCCAAATCTTCGCCCTGGGTTCTCTGTGATGTGGGTGCATGGCACATTACTGGTCATCAGGGTGTCATCCATAGGTGTGTTTGCTGTCAGGGCTGAGTTTGTGGGCAAACGCAGATGAGACACAGTCAGGATTCCCCTTGGCACTTGTTGGTTACACAAGTCATGTAATTTACATTTTGTGTTAGCTTTCAGTGATTGTGACACGTTGTGTGTGTGACTGCTGCCACTCCTCAGGGTCAGAGCTGCAATGTTGGACGTTGTCTATGTGTGTTCTTGGTGGGTGACCTTGGCTTCTTCATTGGTGTGTGACTGTGGCCGGGATCCCATTGGTTGGTGTGGATTTGACGTCATGCCCATGTACCGCGTACTGTGCAGTGTGTCAGACATTCACAAGTCTTGTTGACTGACCATGTGTGATGGGTATCTCCACCTTAGTTCCCCCCACCACCCCTGGGATTGTCATGGGTGCATGTGCAATGTCACCAGTCCATGTGAGCTTCACTGCTGCACATTGGTGGAGGTCAAGATGTGTGGTGTTGAGTGTGTGCAAATGAGAGTTGTTGCACGGCTAGACCCCTACCTCCATGTTGGCCTTGGCTGACAGGCCGTGCTGATTGATTTGTGCTTGTGTAGGTGTGATGGTAGTTAGTTGCTCAGGAAACAGGACTGTGGTTCACTGTGTGTACGACATCTACCTTTGTCATCACAGTGGGATTATCATGCAGGCCAGTGTCACCACAATGTGGGGTCCCTGGGGGTAGTGCTGTGGTGGGTCTGTCTCTTGCTGTGTTAGTTGCTGTTCCTACAAGCTTGTGTGACATTTGTAATTTGTGCTCCCTCTCATCTAACAATGCCTGATTGCCCACATAGGGAATCCGATCCATGAGTTACTTTTGTGTGGCACTGTGTACACATCTGTGTAATAGGGATTCAGGCCTCCTCATGTGTTGTGTGGTTGCCTGGGGACACTGGCACACACCCCCATCACCTGTTGTGTTTGATATGCAGTGTGAGTCTGCCTGTTTGTGTTTGTGCATTTGCACCACTGCATTGGCATTTCTTTAGTGTGCCATTGGCTGTATGTTGTTTGGTGGGTTTCCCCTGCTGTCCCTGGGACTCCTAGGTCATCAGTCAGCACAATGATCATGGTTTGTATGTCCTATTGCTGCCATGGAATGGTATTTGTTCACCTGACATCTACAGTCTCCACAGGATATCTACATTTGTGTGTCCATTGGTGCTGAAGTGTGGGTCTGCATTATGATGGTCACTTCTGTCATTGTGTAATTCGTGAATGTTGACAATGTGAGCCCCCATGGGTGAGGTTTGTCTGCACATGGCCAAAGCGATGTTTCATTGGCACTGCACTGTTTGCCTCACCCAATCTATGTTGCTATGGGACACAAGCACTACTATGCCACTGATGTGTTTGTTGTTGTGTGACCAGGAATCATCCATGCAGTTTGGCATTTGCAGCTTTTCATATGACAACACTTACATTTTGGTCACTGTGGTGATGGGGTGTTAGACCCCATTGCCACAATGTTCAAAATGTGCTTCAGCTATGGACCCCACACTTACATTTTGGTCACTGTGGTGATGGGGTGTTAGACCCCATTGCCACAATGTTCAAAATGTGCTTCAACTATGGACCCCACACTTACATTTTGGTCACTGTGGTGATGGGGTGTTAGACCCCATTGCCACAATGTTCAAAATGTGCTTCAGCTATGGACCCCACACTTACCTTTTGGTCACTGTGATGATGGGGTGTTAGACCCCATTGCCACAATGTTCAAAATGTGCTTCAGCTATGGACCCCACACTTACCTTTTGGTCACTGTGATGATGGGGTGTTAGACCCCATTGCCACAATGTTCAAAATGTGCTTCAGCTATGGACCCCACACTTACCTTTTGGTCACTGTGGTGATGGGGCTTTAGACCCCATTGCCACAGTGGTCATGGTCTGCTTGCATTGTGGAGGCCACACACATTTATGTGTGACACATGTGATAGGGGGTCACATTGTATGTTCAATGTCATGTTCAGTGTTGTAGGCATTTGACACAGACTACACACGCTTGTCATGGTGTTGGGGGGGATGTATTCATCATACATTCCTTATGTTGGAGTATGCTGGTTGTGTCATGCATTACCCGTCCTATGAGTAGGGGTTGTGTGGGTGGTAGGCATCCAGGCCCTCATGAGTAGGGGTGGTGGTGGTGGTAGGCATCCAAACCCCTATGAGTGGGGATGGTATTGGTGGTAGGCATCCATCCCCCTATGAGTGGGGATGGTAGTGGTGACAGGCATCCAGGCCCCCATGAGTAGGGGTGGTGGTAGTGGCAGGCATCCAGCCCCCCATGAGTAGGGGTGGTGTTAGTGGTAGGCATCCATCCCCCTATGAGTGGGGATGGTAGTAGTGACAGGCATCCAAGCCCCCCTGAGTAGGGGTGGTGGTAGTGGTAGGCATCCATCCCCCTATGAGTGGGGATGGCAGTAGTGACAGGCATCCAGGCCCCCATGAGTAGGGGTGGTGGTAGTGGTAGGCATCCATCCCCCTATGAGTGGGGATGGTAGTAGTGACAGGCATCCAGTCCTCCCTGAGTAGGGGTGGTGGTAGTGGTAGGCATCCATCCCCCTATGAGTGGGGATGGTAGTGGTGACAGGCATCCAGGCCCCCCTGAGTAGGGGTAGTGGTAGTGGTAGGCATCCATCCCCCTATGAGTGGGGATGGTAGTGGTGACAGGCATCCAGGCCCCCATGAGTAGGGGTGGTGGTAGTGGCAGGCATCCAGCCCCCCATGAGTAGGGGTGGTGTTAGTGGTAGGCATCCATCCCCCTATGAGTGGGGATGGTAGTAGTGACAGGCATCCAGGCCCCCCTGAGTAGGGGTGGTGGTAGTGGTAGGCATCCATCCCCCTATGAGTGGGGATGGTAGTGGTGACAGGCATCCAGGCCCCCATGAGGAGGGGTGGTGGTAGTGGCAGGCATCCAGCCCCCCATGAGTAGGGGTGGTGTTAGTGGTAGGCATCCATCCCCCTATGAGTGGGGATGGTAGTAGTGACAGGCATCCAGGCCCCCATGAGTAGGGGTGGTGGTAGTGGTAGGCATCCATCCCCCTATGAGTGGGGATGGTAGTGGTGACAGGCATCCAGGCCCCCATGAGTAGGGGCGGTGGTAGTGGCAGGCATCCAGCCCCCCATGAGTGGGGATGGTATTGGTGGCAGGCATCCATCCCCCTATGAGTGGGGATGGTATTAGTGGCAGGCATCCATCCCCCTATGAGTGGGGATGGTAGTAGTGGCAGGCATCCATCCCCCTATGAGTGGGGATGGTATTAGTGGTAGGCATCCATCCCCCTATGAGTGGGGATGGTAGTAGTGACAGGCATCCAGGCCCCCATGAGTAGGGGTGGTGGTAGTGGTAGGCATCCATCCCCCTATGAGTGGGGATGGTAGGAGTGACAGGCATCCAGGCCCCCCTGAGTAGGGCTGGTGGTAGTGGTAGGCATCCATCCCCCTATGAGTGGGGATGGTAGTGATGACAGGCATCCAGGCCCCCATGAGTAGGGTGGTGGTAGTGGCAGGCATCCAGCCCCCTATGAGTAGGGGTGGTGTTAGTGGTAGGCATCCATCCCCCTATGAGTGGGGATGGTAGTAGTGACAGGCATCCAGGCCCCCATGAGTAGGGGTGGTGGTAGTGGTAGGCATCCATCCCCCTATGAGTGGGGATGGTAGTAGTGACAGGCATCCAGGCCCCCCTGAGTAGGGGTGGTGGTAGTGGTAGGCATCCATCCCCCTATGAGTGGGGATGGTAGTAGTGACAGGCATCCAAGCCCCCATGAGTAGGGGTGGTGGTAGTGGCAGGCATCCAGCCCCCCATGAGTAGGGGTAGTGTTAGTGGTAGGCATCCATCCCACTATGAGTGGGGATGGTAGTAGTGACAGGCATCCAGGCCCCCATGAGTAGGGGTGGTGGTAATGGCAGGCATCCAGCCCCCCATGAGTAGGGGTGGTGTTAGTGGTAGGCATCCATCCCCCTATGAGTGGGGATGGTAGTAGTGACAGGCATCCAGGCCCCCCTGAGTAGGGGTGGTGGTAGTGGTAGCCATCCATCCCCCTATGGGTGTGTATGGCATTGGTGATAGCCATCCCGCCCCTATGGTTCTGCTGTTGCTAGTGTACGTCATTTCTGCATCCCTATGTGTGTGTGACATATTTCGGGTACGTGTCGTTTGTTTGTGTTGTGGGTGTTTGACTTACCGTCTGCGCCGTACCGGTCCCGGTAATAGATGTAGAGTATTGGTAGGACCTGCGCGATGGGATTCATGGTTGGGTCGTCTCGTTCGGGTTTCTCGTGGCTTCGACTCGTACTTGTCGCTGGCTTGTTCGTCTCGTAGCCGTGGATCATCTTGTGGCGCGAATCGGAGCTTATGTACAGCTCTCCCGGATGCTCAAACGTGCCGGACGTAGCGACGGGTTCGGCGCGTACGGAAGGCGCATCGTACTAGTCCGTCCGGAAGGTGCTGTGTATTTGCTTCCGTGCGACTCGATTCGGCGTTTACGGATCCGGCTCGGGCGGGGAACAGGAGCTGAAATGGGTAAGTACGGCTCGCTCGGAATCTGGGCTGTTGTGCGCATCGTACTTGTTCGTTCGGACGAGTGTTCGAATCGGTCGGGAAACACGCGTTCGGCTTGTATTTTTTCCTGACGAATACTGTTAGGTGCGCTTCCGGCCGAGATCGGAATCGACCCCTTAGTCTCTCTCTCCATCTGATATGGCAGTCCTGCTGTTAGCGCCGGGACACTCCCTCGGGAGCAGCAATGCACTCTAAAAATGCCTTTGTTTTGTTTTCTGTTATAAAGCAAACACATTTTTTCCATGTGTCATTTTCTAGTATAAAAACATTTCAGCAGCAGCAGCTTAAATGCATTCTAAGGTGCCATTCTAATATGGTTTGTGAGTCGAAATTAAATTTTATAAAGTTATTTCCTTCACTTCAGTTGCTACAAATGTTCAGTTCATTACCTCAGTCCATAGAATTCAAGAAACCCTACTATCTTTGAATGGATACTCAAGGTACAAAACAAACAAAAAACTCCATTTATGCAATTGTATGGTACTTGGCTTTCAGTTCAAAGGAATTGATCAAAAGTCCATTAAAAATGTTTCCTTTTTTTAATAATTCAAGGTGGTTCCTCTGGTTCTCCTTCAAAAACGTATTTACAGCAATTTGTCAAATCATAGACTTCCACATCTGATCCTCCATCTGCAGAGATTGATGCTTAATGAATCCATCCGGGGAAAGGATGTGGCCGAACGGGCTAGGGCAGTTTATCTCAGATCTGGGGAACCATGTTCGAGTCTTGGCAATCACGCTCAACATCCTGTGATTCTGGGCAAATCACTTAATCTGCCCGTGCCTAACAAAAATGAATTTGTCCTTGTGTAATGTAACTGATGTTCATGTAAAGCGCTCTGATACCCAATACCTTCGGGTCAAGTTTGCGCTATATAAAACTCCGGGGAAAAGATTTGTATACCTTCTGTTTGACAATCTCTCTCTTGTCTGTATTCGGCTGCAGGTGTTTCACTATTTTCAGAGTCAACTTTGTTGGTTTCTAGTTTTTCTTTGATTGTCTCTGAGCTTTCTAGGGCAATGTTTGCTTCCATCTCACAGTCAGGCTAATTATCTCCTTGATGCACATGCTCATCTTCAGATTCTCTTGTTTCTACTTCTTCTTAACCTTCTGGATATCTGCTTTAATCTGCATAAGCAGTTTGACTCACTGTGAACCACTTTCCTTTGGGGGTTCTTGAAACTCAAATTTTCAGCTTTAAATCTTCACGAACTGGAGTTTCTGTCTTTGTTTTTCTTGTTCGTCATATTGGAATGTTTTTTCTTCTTGATTTTGATATTCGTTTTTGTTTTCTTCACCACCCCCACTCACTGGATCTCCTCCTCCCCCTGGATATCCACCCCCTCAATCCAGGATCTACTCCACGCAGCAAATTTGACACTGTGATTCAATGGCTGTTGTCACCAGTTTTTCATGTGCAGTCTTTATTTTCTCTCTTCATGTGAGCTGCATGGATCCACTGTGGGACACCAGGACACTTCTCAGAAGTGTTGGTAACAAGGATTACCTGGTGGGAGCGTTTCCACCAGGGCTCCAAACTATTTTGTGAACGTGCTTCTTCACCAGCACCCAATCACCAGGTTGCAAGGGATGACAAAGGACATCTTTTGTTGAGGGTGTTGCCAAATTCATCTGATGAAAGACAGATTTCACCACCTTTGCAGTAATCCAACACAATGGTATAACTTATCGATACAAGTGCAGTCAAGGGGGTGCAGGGGATTCTCATATCTCTCTCCATGAAGATTTCATGTGGAGAGAGACAAGTCTTTCTATTTAGAGTACTTTTAATGCATATCAACACAAGTGGAAGCCCATCAGACATTTTCAAAGTTGTTGAGGTACACACTTTAGAGAGTTAGGATTTTATTGTTCCATTAATTTATTCAAGCACACGCCAAGCTTCTGGTCTGTAACTGCAGGGGAACTTTCGTTCAGTTTGCAAAGCTGTACATAATAGTTTTAGTATCTCAATTTTAAAATGAGTTCTTCTGTCTGTCTCAATAGAAGTAGATATACAGAATCTAGGGATTGACTCCCTTAATAGAAATGTGTCCACAGTCATGCTATCACATGTCCTAGTTGGATAGGCTTCAACCCACCAAGAGGAGAGGCAGACTATCTTTAGGATGCACCCAAGGCCTTTATAAACAGGCATCTTAATATAATTAATCTGCCTGTGACCTATTGAATGGTCCCTCAGAATTTTCTATGTTACTCATTGTTGGAAATGGCCATCTCTACAGAGTGACCCCCAAACTGTTTGCCTTCCTCCTACTACATTTTTCTGGGTTTTGCTTGTTGGCCTAAGGGCTCTGTGGACTTTACCAATTCTAACCAGTGCTAAAGTGGAGCAGGGGTTTAAATGCATTCTAAGGTGCCATTCTAATATGGTTTGTGAGTCGAAATTAAATTTTATAAAGTTATTTCCTTCACTTCAATTGCTACAAATGTTCAGTTCATTACCTCAGTCCATAGAATTCAAGAAACCCTACTATCTTTGAATGGATACTCAAGGTACAAAAAAAAAAAAAAATCCAATTATGCAATTGTATGGTACTTGGCTTTCAGTTCAAAGGAATTAATCAAAAGTCCATTAAAAATGTTTCCTTTTTTTAATAATTCAAGGTGGTTCTTCTGGTTTTTCTTCAAAAACGAATTTACAGCAATTTGTCAAATCATAGACTTCCACATCTGATCCTCCATCTGCAGAGATTGATGCTTAATAAATCCATCCGGGGAGAGGATGTGGCCGAACGGGCTAGGGCGGTCGATCTCAGATCTGGGGATCCAAGTTCGAGTCTTGGCAATGACGCTCAACATCCTGTGATTCTGGGCAAATCACTTAATCTGCCCGTGCCTAACAAAAATGAATGTGTCCTTGTGTAATGTAACTGATGTTCATGTAAAGCGCTCTGATACCCAATACCTTCGGGTCAAGTTTGCGCTATATAAAACTCCGGGGAAAAAAATATGTATACCTTCTGTTTGACAATCTCTCTCTTGTCTGTATTCGGCTGCAGGTGTTTCACTATTTTCAGAGTCAACTTTGTTGGTTTCTAGTTTTTCTTTGATTGTCTCTGAGCTTTCTAGGGCAATGTTTGCTTCCATCTCACAGTCAGGCTAATTATCTCCTTGATGCACATTCTCATCTTCAGATTCTCTTGTTTCTACTTCTTCATAACCTTCTGGATATCTGCTTTAATCTGCATAAGCAGTTTGACTCACTGTGAGCCACTTTCCTTTGGGGGTTCTTGAAACTCAAATTTTCAGCTTTAAATCTTCACGAACTGGAGTTTCTGTGTCTTTGTTCTTCTTGTTCGTCATATTGGAATGTTTTTTCTTCCTGATTTTGATATTCGTTTTTGTTTTCTTCACCACCTCCACTCACTGGATCTCCTCCTCCCCCTGGATATCCACCCCCTCAATCCCGGATCTACTCCACGCAGCAAACTTGACACTGTGAATCAATGGCTGTTGTCACCAGTTTTTCATGTGCAGTCTTTATTTACTCTCTTCATGTGAGCTGCATGGATCCACTGTGGGACACCAGTACACTTCTCAGAAGTGTTGGTAACAAGGATTACCTGGTGGGAGCGTTTCCACCAGGGCTCCAAACTATTTTGTGAACGTGCTTCTTCACCAGCACCCAATCACCAGGTTGCAAGGGATGACAAAGGACATCTTTTGTTGAGGGTGTTGCCAAATTCATCTGATGAAAGACAGATTTCACCACCTTTGCAGTAATCCAACACAATGGTATAACTTATCGATACAAGTGCAGTCAAGGGGGTGCAGGGGATTCTCATATCTCTCTCCATGAAGATTTCATGTGGAGAGAGACAAGTCTTTCTATTTAGAGTACTTTTAATGCATATCAACACAAGTGGAAGCCCATCAGACATTTTCAAAGTTGTTGAGGTACACACTTTAGACAGTTAGGATTTTATTGTTCCATTAATTTATTCAAGCACACGCCAAGCTTCTGGTCTGTAACTGCAGGGGAACTTTCGTTCAGTTTGCAAAGCTGTACATAATAGTTTTAGTATCTCAATTTTAAAATGAGTTCTTCTGTCTGTCTCAATAGAAGTAGATATACAGAATCTAGGGATTGACTCCCTTAATAGAAATGTGCCCACAGTCATGCTATCACATGTCCTAGTTGGATAGGCTTCAACCCACCAAGAGGAGAGGCAGACTATCTTTAATATGCACCCAAGGCCTTTATAAACAGGCATCTCAATAGAATCTGCCTGTGACCTAGTGAATGGTCCCTCAGAATTTTCTATGTTACTCATTGTTGGAAATGGCCATCTCTACAGAGTGACCCTCAAACTGTTTGCCTTCCTCCTACTACTTTTTTCTAGGTTTTGCTTGTTGGCCTAAGGGCTCTGTGGACTTTACCACTTCTAACCAGTGCTAAAGTGGAGCAGCAGTTTAAATGCATTCTAAGGTGCCATTCTAATATGGTTTGTGAGTCGAAATTAAATTTTATAAAGTTATTTCCTTCACTTCAATTGCTACAAATGTTCAGTTCATTACCTCAGTCCATAGAATTCAAGAAACCCTACTATCTTTGAATGGATACTCAAGGTACAAAACAAAAGAAAAATCCAATTATGCAATTGTATGGTACTTGGCTTTCAGTTCAAAGGAATTAATCAAAAGTCCATTAAAAATGTTTCCTTTTTTAATAATTCAAGGTGGTTCTTCTTCAAAAACGAATTTACAGCAATTTGCAAATCATAGACTTCCACATCTGATCCTCCAACTGCAGAGATTGATGCTTAATAAATCCATCCGGGGAGAGGATGTGGCCGAATGGGATAGGGCGGTCGATCTCAGATCTGGGGAACCAAGTTCGAGTCTTGGCAATGACGCTCAACATCCTGTGATTCTGGGCAAATCACTTAATCTGCCCGTGCCTAACAAAAATGAATGTGTCCTTGTGTAATGTAACTGATGTTCATGTAAAGCGCTCTGATACCCAATACCTTCGGGTCAAGTTTGCGCTATATAAAACTCCGGGGAAAAAAATATGTATACCTTCTGTTTGACAATCTCTCTCTTGTCTGTATTCGGCTGCAGGTGTTTCATTATTTTCAGAGTCAACTTTGTTGGTTTCTAGTTTTTCTTTGATTGTCTTTGAGCTTTCTAGGGCAATGTTTGCTTCCATTTAATCTGCATAAGCAGTTTGACTCACTGTGAACCACTTTCGTTTGGGGATTCTTGAAACTCAAATTTTCAGCTTTACATCTTCACGAACTGGAGTTTCGGTCTCTTGTTTTTCTTGTTCGTCATATTGGAATGTTTTTCTTCTTGATTTTGATATTCATTTTTGTTTTCTTCACCACCCCCACCCACTGGATCTCCTCCTCCCCCTGGATATCCACCCCCTTAATCTGGATCTACTCCACACAGCAAACTTGACAATGTCAATCAATGGTTGTTGTCACCAGTTTTTCATGTGCAGTCTTTATTTACTCTCTTCATGTGAGCTGCATGGATCCACTGTGGGACACCAGGACACTTCTCAGAAGTGTTGGTACCAAGGATTACCTGGTGGGAGCATTTGCACTAGGGCTCAAAACTATTTTGTGAACGTGCTTCTTCACCAGCACCCAATCACCAGGTTGCAAGGGATGACAAAGGACATCTTTTGTTGAGGGTGTTGCCAAATTCATATGATGAAAGACAGATTTCACCACCTTTGCAGTAATCCAACACAATGGTATAACTTATCGATACAAGTGCAGCCGAGGGGGTGCAGGGGATTCTCATATCTCTCTCCATGAAGATTTCATGTGGAGAGAGACAAGTCTTTCTATTTAGAGTACTTTTAATGCATATCAACACAAGTGGAAGCCCATCAGACATTTTCAAAGTTGTTGAGGTACACACTTTAGAGAGTTAGGATTTTATTGTTCCATTAATTTATTCAAGCACACGCCAAGCTTCTGGTCTGTAACTGCAGGGGAACTTTCGTTCAGTTTGCAAAGCTGTACATAATAGTTTTAGTATCTCAATTTTAAAATGAGTTCTTCTGTCTGTCTCAATAGAAGTAGATATACAGAATCTAGGGATTGACTCCCTTAATAGAAATGTGTCCACAGTCATGCTATCACATGTCCTAGTTGGATAGGCTTCAACCCACCAAGAGGAGAGGCAGACTATCTTTAGGATGCACCCAAGGCCTTTATAAACAGGCATCTTAATATAATTAATCTGCCTGTGACCTATTGAATGGTCCCTCAGAATTTTCTATGTTACTCATTGTTGGAAATGGCCATCTCTACAGAGTGACCCCCAAACTGTTTGCCTTCCTCCTACTACATTTTTCTGGGTTTTGCTTGTTGGCCTAAGGGCTCTGTGGACTTTACCAATTCTAACCAGTGCTAAAGTGGAGCAGGGGTTTAAATGCATTCTAAGGTGCCATTCTAATATGGTTTGTGAGTCGAAATTAAATTTTATAAAGTTATTTCCTTCACTTCAATTGCTACAAATGTTCAGTTCATTACCTCAGTCCATAGAATTCAAGAAACCCTACTATCTTTGAATGGATACTCAAGGTACAAAAAAAAAAAAAATCCAATTATGCAATTGTATGGTACTTGGCTTTCAGTTCAAAGGAATTAATCAAAAGTCCATTAAAAATGTTTCCTTTTTTTTAATAATTCAAGGTGGTTCTTCTGGTTCTTCTTCAAAAACGAATTTACAGCAATTTGCAAATCATACACTTCCACATCTGATCCTCCATCTGCAGAGATTGATGCTTAATAAATCCATCCGGGGAGAGGATGTGGCCGAACGGGCTAGGGCGGTCGATCTCAGATCTGGGGATCCAAGTTCGAGTCTTGGCAATGACGCTCAACATCCTGTGATTCTGGGCAAATCACTTAATCTGCCCGTGCCTAACAAAAATGAATGTGTCCTTGTGTAATGTAACTGATGTTCATGTAAAGCGCTCTGATACCCAATACCTTCGGGTCAAGTTTGCGCTATATAAAACTCCGGGGAAAAAAATATGTATACCTTCTGTTTGACAATCTCTCTCTTGTCTGTATTCGGCTGCAGGTGTTTCACTATTTTCAGAGTCAACTTTGTTGGTTTCTAGTTTTTCTTTGATTGTCTCTGAGCTTTCTAGGGCAATGTTTGCTTCCATCTCACAGTCAGGCTAATTATCTCCTTGATGCACATTCTCATCTTCAGATTCTCTTGTTTCTACTTCTTCATAACCTTCTGGATATCTGCTTTAATCTGCATAAGCAGTTTGACTCACTGTGAACCACTTTCCTTTGGGGGTTCTTGAAACTCAAATTTTCAGCTTTAAATCTTCACGAACTGGAGTTTCTGTGTCTTTGTTCTTCTTGTTCGTCATATTGGAATGTTTTTTCTTCCTGATTTTGATATTCGTTTTTGTTTTCTTCACCACCTCCACTCACTGGATCTCCTCCTCCCCCTGGATATCCACCCCTCAATCCCGGATCTACTCCACGCAGCAAACTTGACACTGTGAATCAATGGCTGTTGTCACCAGTTTTTCATGTGCAGTCTTTATTTACTCTCTTCATGTGAGCTGCATGGATCCACTGTGGGACACCAGTACACTTCTCAGAAGTGTTGGTAACAAGGATTACCTGGTGGGAGCGTTTCCACCAGGGCTCCAAACTATTTTGTGAACGTGCTTCTTCACCAGCACCCAATCACCAGGTTGCAAGGGATGACAAAGGACATCTTTTGTTGAGGGTGTTGCCAAATTCATCTGATGAAAGACAGATTTCACCACCTTTGCAGTAATCCAACACAATGGTATAACTTATCGATACAAGTGCAGTCAAGGGGGTGCAGGGGATTCTCATATCTCTCTCCATGAAGATTTCATGTGGAGAGAGACAAGTCTTTCTATTTAGAGTACTTTTAATGCATATCAACACAAGTGGAAGCCCATCAGACATTTTCAAAGTTGTTGAGGTACACACTTTAGACAGTTAGGATTTTATTGTTCCATTAATTTATTCAAGCACACGCCAAGCTTCTGGTCTGTAACTGCAGGGGAACTTTCGTTCAGTTTGCAAAGCTGTACATAATAGTTTTAGTATCTCAATTTTAAAATGAGTTCTTCTGTCTGTCTCAATAGAAGTAGATATACAGAATCTAGGGATTGACTCCCTTAATAGAAATGTGCCCACAGTCATGCTATCACATGTCCTAGTTGGATAGGCTTCAACCCACCAAGAGGAGAGGCAGACTATCTTTAATATGCACCCAAGGCCTTTATAAACAGGCATCTCAATAGAATCTGCCTGTGACCTAGTGAATGGTCCCTCAGAATTTTCTATGTTACTCATTGTTGGAAATGGCCATCTCTACAGAGTGACCCTCAAACTGTTTGCCTTCCTCCTACTACTTTTTTCTAGGTTTTGCTTGTTGGCCTAAGGGCTCTGTGGACTTTACCACTTCTAACCAGTGCTAAAGTGGAGCAGCAGTTTAAATGCATTCTAAGGTGCCATTCTAATATGGTTTGTGAGTCGAAATTAAATTTTATAAAGTTATTTCCTTCACTTCAATTGCTACAAATGTTCAGTTCATTACCTCAGTCCATAGAATTCAAGAAACCCTACTATCTTTGAATGGATACTCAAGGTACAAAACAAAAGAAAAATCCAATTATGCAATTGTATGGTACTTGGCTTTCAGTTCAAAGGAATTAATCAAAAGTCCATTAAAAATGTTTCCTTTTTTTAATAATTCAAGGTGGTTCTTCTTCAAAAACGAATTTACAGCAATTTGCAAATCATAGACTTCCACATCTGATCCTCCAACTGCAGAGATTGATGCTTAATAAATCCATCCGGGGAGAGGATGTGGCCGAATGGGATAGGGCGGTCGATCTCAGATCTGGGGAACCAAGTTCGAGTCTTGGCAATGACGCTCAACATCCTGTGATTCTGGGCAAATCACTTAATCTGCCCGTGCCTAACAAAAATGAATGTGTCCTTGTGTAATGTAACTGATGTTCATGTAAAGCGCTCTGATACCCAATACCTTCGGGTCAAGTTTGCGCTATATAAAACTCCGGGGAAAAAAATATGTATACCTTCTGTTTGACAATCTCTCTCTTGTCTGTATTCGGCTGCAGGTGTTTCATTATTTTCAGAGTCAACTTTGTTGGTTTCTAGTTTTTCTTTGATTGTCTCTGAGCTTTCTAGGGCAATGTTTGCTTCCATTTAATCTGCATAAGCAGTTTGACTCACTGTGAACCACTTTCGTTTGGGGATTCTTGAAACTCAAATTTTCAGCTTTACATCTTCACGAACTGGAGTTTCGGTCTCTTGTTTTTCTTGTTCGTCATATTGGAATGTTTTTCTTCTTGATTTTGATATTCATTTTTGTTTTCTTCACCACCCCCACCCACTGGATCTCCTCCTCCCCCTGGATATCCACCCCTTAATCTGGATCTACTCCACACAGCAAACTTGACAATGTCAATCAATGGTTGTTGTCACCAGTTTTTCATGTGCAGTCTTTATTTACTCTCTTCATGTGAGCTGCATGGATCCACTGTGGGACACCAGGACACTTCTCAGAAGTGTTGGTACCAAGGATTACCTGGTGGGAGCATTTGCACTAGGGCTCAAAACTATTTTGTGAACGTGCTTCTTCACCAGCACCCAATCACCAGGTTGCAAGGGATGACAAAGGACATCTTTTGTTGAGGGTGTTGCCAAATTCATATGATGAAAGACAGATTTCACCACCTTTGCAGTAATCCAACACAATGGTATAACTTATCGATACAAGTGCAGCCGAGGGGTGCAGGGGATTCTCATATCTCTCTCCATGAAGATTTCATGTGGAGAGAGACAAGTCTTTCTATTTAGAGTACTTTTAATGCATATCAACACAAGTGGAAGCCCATCAGACATTTTCAAAGTTATTGAGGTACACACTTTAGCCAGTTAGAATTTTATTGTTCCATTAATTTGTTCAAGCACACACCAAGCTTCTGGTCTGTAACTGCTGGGGAACTTTCGTTCAGTTTGCAAAGCTGTACATAATAGTTTTACTATCTCAATTTTAAAATGAGTTCTTCTGTCTGTCTCAATAGAAGTAGATATACAGAATCTAGGGATTTACTCCCTTAATAGAAATTTGTCCACAGTCAGGCTATCACATATCCTAGTTGGATAGGCTTCAACCCACCAAGAGGAGAGGCAGACTATCTTTAAGATGCACCCAAGGCCTTTATAAACAGGCATCTCAATATAATCTGCCTGTGACCTATTGAATGGTCCCTCAGAATTTTCTATGTTACTCATTGTTGGAAATGGCCATCTCTACAGGGTGACCCCCAAACTGTTTGCCTTCCTCCTACTACTTTTTTCTGGATTTTGTTTGTTGGCCTAAGGGCTCTGTGCACTTTACCAAGGTGCACAGACATAGTATCGATTTTTTTATATCGACCTACATTAATATCGAGTTTTAAATATCGTAGGGACAGAATATCGACATCAAGAATATCGGTGACCAGAATATCGACCAGAAGGTAAGAAATATCATTTTTGTTAATATCGAAGTTAGTAATATCGATAGCAAAAATATCGATGTTAATAATTTCGATGTTTATGTTAGTGTTATGTATTTTAGTATTTATTTTATATGTATGTGTTCCACATGTTTTGTTATGTTTTGTATTTTTTTTTAAATAAATGTATTCATTGTTTAGAAGTTAGTAATTTTTTTTAAAGTAAATTTTGCGTTTTAGTACCGTAGCGGGTTGTGGGTTTATAGGGGACTAGGGTGGGAAGTAATTTAATTATAGTAAATTAAATCATAATTTTTAGAAATTATTAATTATTTTTTAATAAATTTTGCATTTTAGTTCTGTAGCGGGTTGTGGGTTTATAGGGGAATAGGGTGGGAAGTTATTTTAATTGTAATTAAGTAATTATTAATTTTAATTTATAGGTATTGATAATTAATTTATTGTTAATTAATTATTAATTGGTAATTAATTTTTATTAATTGATCAATTGATAATTATATTAATTGTGTTAATTTTTTATTGCAGTGGGTTGTGGGTTTTTAGGGGAATCGGGTGGGAAGTAAATTAATTATAATACATTATTTAATAATTATTATTTTTGGGTATTGATAATTTATTGTTTATTAATTATTAATTGGTAATTAATTTTAATTAATTAATTAATTGATAAATATATTAATTGTGTTAATTTAGTTTAGGAGCGGGCTGTGTGTTTATAGGGGAATAGGGTGGGAAGTAATTTATTATAATTAAGGTGTCCATTACGATGTCGGACGGTAAAAAATCCGCCATCTACCATAGCGGTAAAAATCCGCCCGCCTACACCGTCTGAATACCGACCGAGCAATCACGATGCCGCGAGCCGAAAACCGCCGGCGGCGGAAAATAAACAAAAAATAGCGCCCGCCCATGCCCGAGTCTAAGTCCATCCGCCCGCCACGGACAGAGAGACGCACGACAACCCAAAACCGCCCGCCCTGATGACCGAGACACCGGCCGTGAAATTAGGATCGCACAGACATGAGCGCGGAAAATACACAAAAACACCGCCCGCCAGCGTAAACAACAGTGACGAAAATGTACACGGCGGAAGCTCAGGCGGCCACGGCCCTGCACAGAAATCATCCGCGGACAAAAACAAACACACACAACATGGCCAACAAGTCCACACAGCAACCCACGCACAAATACCCAAACACAGTACACATCCCGGAAACACCCCCCCCCCTGGACAAACAAATCAACTACAAATCCCAGAACACCAGCCACAACACACCTGAAAACAACAGACCACCATGACACACCCACATAGCTAAGTACAAAACCAGCCCCTTCACAGACCACAACCCCTTGCAACATTACAAACTGAGGACGAGAGCACACAACACAGCGAGACAGAAAGGACAGCAGCACACCACAGACACGCACCTATCACACCCATCACCACCACCACCACCAAACACCGGCCACACAAACCCCCTGCACATCACACACCACACACCGCACCAGCACCACAAACACCAAAACACACACCATGGCACCACAGAGAATGCCCAAGTTCACTTCCACCGAGCTGACGGTCATGGTCGACGAGATCGTCAAGGTGCACCCACAAATCTATGGCAACCAGGTCCAACAGACACCACTAGCCACCAGAACCCGGTTGTGGATCAGGATCGTAGACCAGGTCAATGCAGTCGGGAATGTGCCACGCAACAGAGGCGAAATCAACAAAAGGTGGAACGACCTGAAAAGCGTGGTCAAGAAGAAGGAGACCAAGAATCGTGAGCTGGCTGCCAGGACTGGCGGAGGTAATCCCGCGCTATTCAAGACCTTCAAGGCGTGGGAGGAGAAGGTGCGAGTCATCATACATCCGGAGATCCTCACCGGATTACCAGGGGAGTGGAGGCTGGTAAGTACAAACAAACGTATACCAGCACACCGCCATGTACTCACATGCACTACCACAATGCCATAGCTCCTAGGGACAAACACCCCCATGTCCAGTACACAATACACAAGACAACACTCACACATGCAACAGACACTACCACACACTCAGCCCAAACCTACCAACTAACAAAACCATGGGGGCATGTGTACAGTTAGCCAGCACCGCAACTCCCACCAGGTCCCCTTGTACTCCAGAAGCGCCAGAAGGAGCACTCCCCACACCCATGTGTCAGCCATAGCTGCAGTAACCGACAAGTAACAGGTAAGTAGCCGCAACACAAAGGCAGTGGGTCGGAGGGGGGACAGCTGAAGTATAACACCCACCAGGCCCCCAGTCCCACAGCGCAGCAAGGTGGAGCACTCCCCACACCCATGTGTCAGCCATAGCTGCACTAACCGACAAGTAACAGGTAAGTAGCCGCAACACAAAGGCAGTGGGTCGGAGGGGGGACAGCTGAAGTACAACACCCACCAGGCCCCCAGTCCCACAGCGCAGCAAGGTGGAGCACCCCCCACACCCATGTGACAGCCACTGCAGTGCACACCTGCAGCCGACAGGTAGACATCTCACCCCACATGCAGGGGTTTCTGTGGGTGTCAAGCCATCACCACAACTCACAACACCGCCCCCACTCCCACAGACCAGCAACATGGAGCACCCCTCCCGCCCATAACCATGTGGCATCCATTGCATTGCGCACTCAAAAACAACCTGTAGGTGGGAAACTGTATAGGGCGGGGTGTCTGTAGGCATGAGGACTGTACCACGACTGACACATGGGACATGTCACGTAGCAGAGGAACACGCAGCACTGCTCCCTGTCACAATCATGTGACCAATGTGCACACGGACATGTATTACAGAGTCATACCCCACATTACCCATCACAGATACAGCAACACCTAAGGAGCCACGTCTGCATGCACAAGCCCCACTGGAGTACAGACCCACACGGCAGGCACTGTGCCACCCATCACACACATCAGCAACACCATCTAAGTCCTGTCCATGTAGTCCTTACTGCCTGTCACTCACACATCGTACAACAACGCCCATGTAAGACAAACCTTACTAGAAGTAACAGCGTGGAACAACAATATTGCACACAAAAACAACTGGACCCATGAAACACACAGGCACACAATGCACATTCAACATATCATCCATTGCATCTGCAGCCCCAGTGTCATGAAAGGTATGTCATCTGAACAGCTGTCCCTCATACAGTACTCATGCAAAGATACCTGCCCATGACAAATCATGTGCCTGCAGTGACTGAAGCGCACGTCACACTGCGAGTAACAACACACATAATATAGTCAACACCCCAAGAGCACTGCATTGATGCACATGTACGAGGGCAGCACGCACACCAAGGATTTGGCCCATCTGCAATACGTCGTGTGGCACACAACAAGCACGAACTCACAACAATGCTACCAATGTAATGTCCATGAATGATAACAGTCAGCAGATATGCCGGGCATGTTAGACAGACACACACCTTTGTCTATGCACTGTCATGTTGCCAGAACACATCACGTTCTGCACCCATCACTCACAGTACGTACCCCAAAAGCATATTTCAAGCCAAAAGCGTCCAGGGGGCTGTACCCCCTTTTGGCATCTGCGTTTCTAAGCGTTCCATCTGTACCCCAAAAGCATATTTCAAGCCAAAAGCGTTTAGGGGGCTGTACCCCCTTTTGCCATCTGCGTTTCTAAGCGTTCCATCTGTACCCCAAAACCATAGTTCAACCCAACATCGTCGATGGTTCTGGAGCCCGCATACACCCGAGCCACAAAATGTAGGAGCATAGCAACACACACCCATCGGCATTGCTAATCCGTCCCATGCCACATGTCCACATCACACAGTTCCATTGCCTAGCCCACGCATACATACATCGTACATCCACACACACGCCTCTGGGAAACCTGTGCACGACAGTGCACGAACTGTGAATGTCAGACAACCAATACATACTTTGCTAGGTGCAACACAATGACCCATCTCATTCTCCCCTCAGGTGCCGAACTGCTGGATGCTGGAGAGGGAGACAGCAGCCAGCACAGCCAGACCGCAAGCCCCCGACCCGGACTCACGGATGTAGAGGAGCTGGACACCTCTTCGGACACGGACCACCCAGCAGGCCCATCTGGAGTGGCAGGGCACACCCGCTCCCCAGGGCCCCTCCTACCCACCAACCCATCATCCAGGGATGCTGACCAGTCACAGACCCCTGCTGCCACGGTCGTTGCGGCCACTGCCACGGCCGTTGCGGCCACTGCCACGGTCGTTGCGGCCACGGTCGTTGCGGCCACCACCACCACGCCATCCCTGACCACTCAACCAGCGCAAGGGGTGGCCCGGCCGTCTGGGTCCACCCTGGGAGCCAGAGCGAGGACCGTGGTGAGCAATGTGGCTAGTGGGCAGGTCGGTGGCAGCAGTACTGGTAGGAGGAGCAGGGTCAGGCCAACGCCATCTGTGCCTGGGAGCCAAGCCCTGCCGCAAATCGACAGAGTCCTTGGGGCCTATGAAGAGGCCCAAGGAGAATGGGCCAGGTCGGCTACCGACACGCGGGAGGTCCTTGGGGTGTTGAGGTCCATGGACGCCCGTATGGGCCAATTTGTGACCCGTATGGACCAACTCGTGGACCTCATGGGCCAGCTGGTGGTGGTGGTGAGGGCACAAGCAAGGCCAGCAACACCACCTCTGCCACCACCTGCTGTGGCGCTGGGTCGTGCAGCATCGCGTTCCCCTGCGTCCACAGCGAGTGAGCACTCCTCAGCCACCACCAGCAGCCCACCAACACAACCCCCCCCCCTCCCAAACGTGGAAGGGGCCGTCCGAAGAGGAAACAGGTGTCCAGAGAGGACTTCGCACGCACCAAACGCCTGTGAGTCAGCCAGCCACCTTGACCACCTACTGCATTGACTTGTAATACGATCCTACCCCACACTGCCATGTGAATGGCATGTGTCTGTTGGACTGTGGACATAGAACTTCATGGGTACACCTTGACCATCACGCAGCCATGACCGTCAACTCATTGTCACAGCATGCACCACATTTGTCATCACCTTGCACACAATCACATGTCACCGCTGTAAATAAATACACCTTGATCACAATCTGCTTTATGTGTCCTGGGTTTATTCAACGATGTGCAATCGCCACCATGAGCAGAAATGCATCTGCTGTGTGGTATGTCGATGGGACAGGAGAGGCTGTAGGGACCTAGGGGTGAAAAATAGAACAAGAGTACATTCAATGAGTGTGTCACACACTCATCACACAGTACTTGTCACCAACTACAAGCAATGTACACACATCTCACAGAGCAACAGGGCACAATGCTACAGCCACTGTCAGTGGCATACCAACCTGGACATGGACCATTGACACACAGCACTCAGTGAACAAAAGGCCCCCGTGACAGAGCACACATACACCTGCACAACTACAGCTACATCAGCCGTCGTACATGGACACTCACCGTCAAGTGAAGTAGCGGGCGATGAGCTGCTGACGCACATTCACAGCTTCCTCCTCTCCACTGTCCTCTTCACTTGACCCGTCCTGGTCTGCAGGCTGGGGCCCTGGTTGATCTCCGTCATCCACAATTAGGGGGATCTGCTTGCGAATAGCCAGATTGTGCAGCATGCAGCAAGCCACTACTATCTGGCACACCTTCTGTGGGGAGTACGCCAGTGCGCCCCCGGTGCGGTCCAGGCATCTGAACCTGGACTTGAGGAGGCCAAAGGTCCGCTCAACCACACGTCTGGTCCTCCCATGTGCCTCATTGTAACGGACATCAGCTGGGCTCCGAGGATGTCGTAATGGGCTGAGCAGCCAGGGCCCATTCGGGTAAGCAGAGTCACCTGGGTGTGAGGGACACAGAGAATCGTTGCTATTCCAACTGGACACAAGACAGCATCGCACAGCCAGCACGCTACACTACTCCACATACTCACCAACAATCCAGCCACGGTCCGGTTGCAGATTGGTCATCAGTCGTGGTAGGATGCTGTTGCGCATGATGTGCGCGTCATGTGCCGATCCTGGAAACTTCGCACACACGTGTGATATTACCATGTCCGCAAGGCACACCACTTGCACATTCAGGGAGTGTGTGTGCTTCCGGTTGCGGTAGAGGTGCTCAGTGGCCTGTGGTGCAACAAGGCCGACATGGGTGCAATCTATTGCACCAATGACGTGGGGGATCCGTCCAAGGGCATAGAAATCACCCTTCACTGCCGCCAATTCACGAGCCCTGGGGAATCTGATGTACCTGTTCCTGTACAGCATCATAGCTGACAGTACATCCCTCAGCACCATGCTGAACATGGGCTGGGACATCCCACCTCCACTGCCCACTGTGTGTTGGAATGACCCAGTGGCGAAGAAATGCAGTGCAGCCATCACCTTAGCCGTGGGGGTGAATGCTGTTGGATACACCCTGCGAGGACAGAGGTGGGGTTCCAACAAGGCACATAGGCGATGCAGGGTGGGTCGGTCCAGACGATATTTACGGATGACGTCCACATCCTCCATGTCTGACAGCAATTGGTAGGGGCGATGAATGTTTGGTCTCCGCCTAGGAAAGATGGAAGTGGACACATGTCAAAGCAACACGCCACATGGCATTTTCACATACACATGACAAAAATGACTGACCAAGCAATTGAATCACAGAACAGCTGACAAGTAGGGACAGCACAGCCACGATACACTTACACAGGTCCCCTACCAATAGCAATGGGCAGTGACACACACCATTGCTATGAGCATGCACATGGGGAGTTAGGCCTTAACAACTTGTAAGGCATGCTGATGGAAACAGACTGCATATTCGGAAAGCTGCAACACCACGGCAACATGACTAGCTGCTGTGCATCACACTTTTTCCGAGGCTGGGTGTGTAGGGCACACACCAACAACGCTATGGACACAGGCTGAGCGGCCAAAACAAGTGGGACCTGTGGCACGAGGGGATATGAGACAGTCATTGATGTCCCTACTGCACCCTATGTACAGCACTGTACGGATCACACCTCCAGAAACATTGACAGGTGTACACATTGACAGCTCCATGCCAACACGGCTGGGTGATTGCAAATACACATCACAAGTGACACGTAACGTTGCACGTGCCAAGTGGCAGATGTACATAGTGAAAGATGGCATGTGTGTGCATATGCATATCCCATGCTCCCATGCCAATGTGTACATGATGATATGCCAACAGACATGTGGAGGCTGGCCACTGGCCGCCCCTGCCTATGCACACAGCATGTTGTGGCCCCGTCCATTGTGGACCTGCACCCACACACAAATCATGGCCACACCTGCAGATGCATTGCGCACATTAAACTGTGTGGTGCACATGGCATCAGCGGACTGTACCCGCCATGGGCCAGGCCCTTACGGCCAACTCCAATGAACCTCGCGGTTGCACCCTGCGTGTTCCACTATGGAGGTAAGCGTCCCGGGCCAGCTGGGAGCAGGCCATCATCTGCAATTGAAGCTGGCAGACATGGTACACAAATTGCAGCAGCTTGGACCCACTGAAACTGCCCCAGGGGGCTATGTGAGTGTGTGAGTGAGACCGGCATTACCAGAGCTACCTGGGACTGCAGCCTGGCACCCCTCAACAACACCTGCTGCTGCCACCTCTCCACCTACACGTGGATGACGCTGAGGATATGTCCAGGTCCACTCACCAGCGAGGAGCTGGAGATCCTGGATTCCGAGCTCCACGCACACTGCACATGGCTATTCCTTGCGAAAGTTGTGTGTGAGAGACAACTGCAGTGTGTGTGGGAGTGCATGTGGGGGACACACATGTCGTTGATCCGCAGCACTATGAGTCAGAGCCTGTGGTGTTCAAACATGCACTGCTCACCATGCTGACTGCAGGTGGCAGTGGTATGTGAGCTCTCGGGCGCTTTGACATGTCTGTCCCTCCCGAGTGGTGGTACATGGCAACTTCATGTCAGACATCCAGTGACACAGACAATTGGCAATGCAGGTCTCAGTGCACTTGTTGCTCGTGTGAATGTCAGGCTGGGGCCATGCTGCCCTTCTCAGTCCCAGCAGGCCTGGCCTGCACATTGACTGCACAATGCCAGTAGGTGACAACACAGAATGACTAGTGGGTTACATGTGTCACCTGTTCAGCACTCTCCGGATGAGCGCAAACTCAGCCCTGTACATTGGTCACACCATGCCTCGTGAAAGGGATGTGTGTGTGAGATAGTGCCACTGAATGTGACCACCGTTGCGGGGTGGGCCATGCGCAGGCCGAGTACGTTGGTTGTTGCGCAGTGTTGGTCACAGTGGGTACACCAACACAGATGTGTTGCCTTGTGATCTTTTGCTAGGTCCGCCTGACAATGGACAGTAGATGTGGGCAGACTACACATTGCTCGATGTGCTGTCTATATGCATGTGCCTTCACACCAGGCACAGCTGCCCCTGCACATGTGACCCCTGCTGCCCTCAGTGCTGGGTCTGTTGAGCTGATTCGCCATCTGTGCGTGGGGCAGACAGCTCTCCTCACTTCCGTCATTGCCCATGACATCACTTTGCCGCAGGTGAATTGGATCATGGAGGGCCCACATGTACGCGTGGGTGGAATACACAAGACTGTCCAATGGTTATCACCCCCAGTGAGTGCTTCGATGGGGAAGGATGTGGTGCTGGTACTCATTTCAATGTGTAGAGTGGGCAGGGCTAGGTGCGGGGCTACATGCAAGACATGGGAAGTTCATCGGCTCATCTACTAGTTGCAATGCACACGAGACACGTCTTTTCATGACCACATCAGGGTCATTCCTTGAACTGACTGGAAGTCAAACAGTCATATTTTACCCTGTCCTCATGGCCTCCCGTCGCTCACCAAAATATGCGTTTGCACCTGGGAAGCCAGCGCATGCACAAGCAGCTCCAAGCTCGCCCCAGAGAGGCCAAGGAGTGTATGTGTGGGTCCAGTTGAACAAGTGGTCTGTCTCACGGCATAATAAGTGGCGGGACACCGTCCACCTGCGTGGTGCCCCGACTCGAGAACCGGGCAACATTGACAATGCATGACAGGCTCCGCAGTCCGGATACACCACCTGCAACACACAGAGGCTGTAGCTGCCCTAGCGGCCCAGGCCGCGTCCGACTGGAGCTCATGGACCCACACATTCACTCTTTGGCCTCTCTGGGGCGAGCTTGGAGCTGCTTATGCACGCGCTGGCTTCTCTGTTGCAATGGCATGTAACGTGTGTGGGGATATAGGCAATGAGTGAGATGGTGCGAGCCACCTTCCATGACGTCACTCCTGCTCGTGATGTGTGCGTCCCCCCACTACTTCCATTAGACTTGTGCCATACTACTAATTGAGGATGTGTTGCCTGCGTGATGTGTCCAGGAGGAGCGCGCCATGACATCTCACCCACCATGCTCCACTGCCATCCCGTGCCCTGGATTGCCTGTGCAGGTGGACAATGTTGGGGATACACCTGGTCGACAGGGGATGTGAGTGCCTTGGCAAGGGCCTGGCGGACGCACAGCAGTATCCAGCATGTCCACGGAGGGTGGGCTGACGTCTACACCTGATGCAGCATTGATCGTGTGCCCGCCTGTTGTGCACACACGAGTTCACATACATCCCCAGACAGGTGGTCTTTACAAATTCCCAGGAGAGCAGCAATGTACTGTTCCGGAATCCTCCCAACACAGCGTGTTTCAACATTGCATGTGCGCACCTACCCGTCACACCCACCCACCTGAGCCAAGCGTAACTCCCGCTTCACATGACACATGTGTGTCATCCACAGTTGTGCTACTCTCTCAGGGCCGGACCTGCAACTGTCCCGTAGCACACACACAGCACCGATTCGTACTGGCATCCTGTTAGATTGGTAGGCACACTAACCCATCTCCTTCTGAGACCGTGGTGGCTGTGATGGATATTGTGACTGGGCACATGGCTTACTTTCAATGTGTGCATTTGGGAGGTGGTGGTGTGTGGTGTGTGATTGTGGTAGCGTTGGTGTGTATGTGTGTGTCGTGTCCATGTCGACTGCACACATATGTCACCCCGGGACATGGTGGATGTTTGTTACCGTGCTGAGGTCTTTGAATATGATGTGATGGGTGTGTTGTATGTTGCACAGTATGCGGTGTGTGGGTGTGTCCTTGCAGTTCAGGCTGACTCCTACTTGTTATGGTTCAGACGTTGTGTGTGTGCAGGGTGTGTGACTGTCAAGATTGTGTCTAGTCCAATTGTGCATGTCAGCATTTCAGCAGTTCTTGCTCACTGTGCAGTGCTGCCCACCCACTCTGATGTTGTGTGTGTGTTTTGTCAGGCATTGCTGTGGCATGCTTTAGCGTGGCTCCCACTTTTTGTTGCTGAATGTGTGGTCAGACTGTGTGGGTCATTGTAAACATGTGTAGGACTGTGCTTTGTAGTGAGCAGGCCGTCAGTGTTGATGTGATGATCTTTCGGGCGACTTCAGAGTGTGACAAGTCCTGCTCCACGTGCTGTGGTATTTCCCTGTGGCCACTGTTGCGGCTACTCATTTGCGTTGACATCCAATGACAGTGGACTACATGGTCATCTCACGACTGCCGTGTACTTCACACACTCTCATCCTCTCTCATTCGTACTTGTGAAATGAATCAGCAGAGACACATTTTTGCTTCAAGCCATGTATTGGGACTTATGTCCTCTGTGATGCAGTATAGTGGACACTACTGGCAGCGAAATGCATGTGGAGGATATACTCAGCATGATTACACATAGCATAGGGTGTAGGGGTACATGTCATTAGTTGTTGACTGTGGGATGTGTGCTTCAGAGTTACAATTGCTTAGCCGTTGCTGTGCTAATGTACATTTGCTAATTACTGTGGAGCTGCTAACTTTGACACAGACAGTATACATTTCGCCTACCAGACCGCTTGACATCATGGGCACAGTACATTTCAGTTCCATGTTACAGGTTTGCTGCTATGGTTACTCATACACACGTGCGTGGAGGTGACATCAGGGCATGGGCTTACGTGCATGCAACGGCGTCCCACTTGTTGTTGCAATGTGGTGGCTACTGGACATGACACAGTCACTGGGGTCATGTTGTTGGGGGATGCACTTGTTGTCCATGCAAAAGTCCTGGCACGGAAGTTCAGAGGGAGGTGAGGTGACAGCTCTCGCATACTATAGCCGAACGATTACTGTCCACTGACCGGTGCATATGTTCATGGGCGCAGGATACATATTATGGCATAGTTGTACGTGCAGTTATGTCCATGTGGTTGCCATACACAAATCCCATGCCTCTGCCTCCCCCTGTTCATGCAGAGTTACTGGATGTGATGAGGTACAGAGTGCATGTCCCGAAAATATCCGATGTCATGGCAGTGTAGTTGATGGTGTGGTGTTAGTTGCAGGTTGTGTGGTATAGTTGTTGTACTGGTAACTGCTCAGTCCGTGCGGATGCCAAGCATGGGTACGGTGTGGGACATCATTGTTCAATTGGGGGTGTTGCGTCGGGGCCCGACGAATTGACAGGTTGTCAGGAATGCGATACCTTCCAGCAGGGCTTCCATGGCATTGGTGGTAAACATGGATGCCATCCAATGTAGCGGATGGTGGCTGTCAAGGTGTTGGTCGTAAGTTGTCCCTTGTAGGAGCATGATGGGACATGTTGGATGACATTCGATGAAACTGTGATCCAGAATCCGTCGTGTGGAGGCACAGTGGTCCCATTGCAGTGTGGGTCCGATTGCAGCCACATACGCCATGCCCCCATAGGCTGAACAGACCCTGTCGTGGATGTCCAGGGGTTGAACAGTTGTACCAGGTCCGCCATTGGACATGCAGGGTTGGAGAGACATAAATCCACAGGATAGTGGAAAGGACACCTCCGACAGTAGAAGACGGGGATGACACAGCTGAACAATGCGATGCGGTAAGTTAGTCGGTAACTTACGTTCAGCAAGGCCAGATTTTCACATCCCAATATCTGTATCAGGTAATGTTTGTACAGCTTCATCTGTCCGGCGTAGTTGGGTAGGTGTGGTGCAAGTGCCATTTTGCTGAAGGGCGATGTGATGGCGTGCTCCGGCTGTCTGTGCAGTCTGCAGAGTGCAACCTCCGACGTTGCTGGGAATTCTGTTATGGTCGTAGGGAGGCAGGGCTTGGGTTATAGTGGCTTGTGCGAAGGACACGGGCCCTCATCCCACATGCTTCTATGAATGGTCAAGGTCAGTGGTGTCTGACTCCTTCCCGATAACTTGCATGTGAACCACATGGGGGAGTGGTTTCATTTCTTTTTTCCCTTCGGAATGTTCTTTCGTGTTATGCGCTATCTGCCCAGTGGACGGTTCCCTCTGCATGCCTGTGTTGGGCTTTTTTTGGAATAATGACTGTGTTGTCCTGCTTGAATAGTTGAGCTGTGGTTTCGGTGTGGGTATGGAAGGCCATTCAGTGCTATCTCCTCTCCCGTGTGTGGGCGGCACGCTGCGTTTCCGCTATATGTTGGGCCTTGTGTGTGGGTGTTGTAATTGGAGCCACCTGTTGTCGGTCCCCCGGGATCTTTGATGTTACGTATTGCATGTCTTGGTATTGGGTGCAGGGTGGTATCGGTGTTTCTGTGTGGTACTGGCGTCCCTTTTGCCGACGGGGTCCATATTCTGCTGGGTGATGTTGCCGCCGCTGTGTGCTTCGCCATGTTTTGCACACAGGGGTGTGTCCTAATTTGGCGTGACATCACTGACATGTTCGGGTCAGTTGTTAGACGTCAGGTTGGCAACAGTGAATTGCCGGTTGGCGACATGACTGTGGCAGGACTGTCACGTGACATGTGCGTTCTGGGTGGTGCTGGTGTGTGTGGTGTTTGGTTGTGACCCTGTGTTGTCTGTGTGCGGCGCATACATGGCGCTGCCGTTGGCCTATGCGTTGTGCGCATGTGTGGCTGCGTCGTCGCCGCTGCGCTGCGGGGCCGTGACGGGGACGTTAGTTCCTGGTCCCAGGTGGTGTGTCCACGGTTGTTGCGAGTTGTTACAATTTGCCCGGTGTGACATTTGTGGGTGCAGTGGTGGATGTGTCGCGTCCACGCAGGGGTGTCGGGGGGGGGCCATGTACAGTTTTACCGCACTTGCACTGTGTGCGGTGTTTGCGTGCCCTTGTTGTGTGTCTGCCTACCTGCGTCTCCGCGGTGCGTTGACTCCTAGGTTCTGCATCAGGTAGAGCATGGGGAGGGCCTGCAGTGCTGGATTCATGCTCGGGGGGTCCGCCTCTTTGGTATCCATACTGTGCGGTCGGGTTTCCGCCTTGCTTTCACGTGCGGTGTCTCTTAGCCGGGGGAGCTGTTTGGTTGTGGCATCGTAATTTGTACGCCGGGCGGTACGTGATTTCGTCGGCCGGTGTGTCTCCATTGTGCGGCGGCGCTACGTGAACGGGCGCACTTTGATGGCGGACGGCGTCGCTGGCTTACGGGCGGTGTTTGGCTGTCTTTTCACATCCTAATTGGGCGGGCGTGTGGCCTGCGGCGGGCGGACGGTAACTGGTGGTTTTTGCATCCGCCAGCACGGCGGTGGTGCTTCCGACCGCCATCCTAATGGGCCCCTAAGTAATTATTTATTATTATTTATTGGTATTGATAATTAATTTATTATTAATTAATTATTAATTGGTAATTACATTTTTTTTGGGTATTGATAATTAATTTATTGTTTATTAATTATTAATTATGTTTTATTAATTGATTAATTGATGATTATATTAATTGTGGTAAATGTTATGCGGAGTGGCTTGTGTGTTTTTGGGGGAATAGTGTGCGAAGTAATGTAATGTTATTAAAGTAATTATTAATTTTAATTTATTGGTATATATAATTAATTTATTGTTAATTTATTAATAAATCATTATTTAATTTAAATCATTATTTAATTGATAAGTATGTTATTTTTAACCCCTACGCTATCCAACACTTTCCCTACTGTTGCACTCTCTGGAGTGGGAATAGTAATTTTTACCCCTACGCTATCCAACACTTTCCCTACTGTTGCCCTCTCTGGAGTTGGAATAGCAATTATAACCCCTACGCTATCCAACACTTTCCCTACTGTTGCACTGAGTGGGAATAGTAATTTTTATCCCTACGCTATCCAACACTTTCCCTACTGTTGCACTCTCTGGAGTTGGATTAGTAATTTTTACCCCTACTCTATCCAACACTTTCCCTACTGTTGCACTCACTGGAGTGGGAATAGTAATTTTTACCTCTACGCTATCCAACACTTTCCCTACTGTTGCCCTCACTGTAGTGGGAATAGTAATTTTTACCCCTACGCTATCCAACACTTTCCCTACTGTTTCACTCTCTGGAGTGGGAATAGTAATTTTTACCCCTACATTAGCCAACACTTTCCCTACTGTTGCACTCTTTGGAGCGGGAATAGTAGTTTTTACACCTACGCTATCCAACACTTTCCCTACTGTTGCACTCTCTGGAGTGGGAATAGTAATTTTTACCCCTAAGCTATCCAACACTTTCCCTAATGTTGCACTCTCTGGAGTTGGAATAGTAATTTTTACCCCTACGCTATCCAACATTTTCCCTACTATTGCACTCTTTGGAGTGGGAATAGTAATTTTTTTCCCTCCGCTATCCAATATTTTTCTATATTGTTTTAGTTAATGTTGTATATAATTTATTTTTAAAACATTAAAAATATTGTAGTTTTTTTATTTGTTATATATTTGTTATATTTTTATTTATATTATTTTTGTATGCGTATATATGTATTTATAATTTCTAAAATAATTATTTATGAATATTATTAAGTATATATATTATATTTTATATGTATATGTTTAATTTATTTTAACATTATATGTATTAGTTATTATTTTTAAACATATTTAAATATGTTTAACTATGTTTCTTTTAATTATATGTATTATTTACTTTATTTTACATTATTTTTTAACATTTTTAAAAAACGATATTTTTTACGATATTTTTGACATCGATATTTTTTTCTCGATATTTTTGTACTTACCATGGTGTAGATAGGATGTCGATATTATTGACTTCGATATTTTTGTCACAATGTTTTTGTACCTCGATATTGTTGTAGTCGATATTTTGTCAGTGATTCCTTTACCAATGCTAACCAGTGCTAAAGTGGAGCAGCAGTTTAAATACATTCTAATATAGTCGAAATTAAATTTTATAAAGTTATTTCCTTCACTTCAATTGCTACAAATGTTCAGTTCATTACCTCAGTCCATAGAATTCAAGAAACCCTACTATCTTTGAAAGGAAACTCAACGTACAAAACAAAAAAAAACTCCAATTATGCAATTGTATGGTACTTGGCTTTTAGTTCAAAGGAATTAATCAAAAGTCCATTAAAAATGTTTCCTTTTTTTAATAATTCAAGGTGGTTCTTCTGGTTCTTCTTCAAAAACGAATTTACAGCAAATTGTCAAATCATAGACTTCCACATCTGATCCTCCATCTGCAGAGATTGATGCTTAATAAATCCATCCGGGGCGAGGATGTGGCCGAACGGGCTAAGGTGGTCGATCTCAGATCTGGGGAACCAGGTTCGAGTCTTGGCAATGACGCTAAACATCCTGTGATTCTGGACAAATCACTTAATCTCCCTGTGTCTAACAAAAATGAATGTGTCCTTGTGTAACGTAACTGATGCTCATGTAAAGTGCTCTGATACCCAATACCTTCGGGTCAAGTTTGCGCTATATAAAACTCCGGGGGAAAAAATATGTATACCTTCTGTTTGACAATCTATCTCTTGTCTGTATTCGGCTGCAGGTGTTTCACTATTTTCAGAGTCAACTTTGTTGGTTTCTAGTTTTTCTTTGATTGTCTCTGAGCTTTCTAGGGCAATGTTTGCTTCCATCTCACAGTCAGGCTAATTATCTCCTTGATGCACATTCTCATCTTCAGATTCTCTTGTTTCTACTTATTCTTAACCTGCTGGATTTCTGCTTTCATCTGCATAAGCAGTTTGACTCACTGTGAACCACTTTCCTTTGGGGATTCTTGAAACTCAAATTTTCAGCTTTACATCTTCACGAACTGGAGTTTCGGTCTCTTGTTTTTCTTGTTCATCATATTGGAATGTTTTTTCTTCTTGATTTTGATATTCGTTTTTGTTTTCTTCACCACCCCCACCCACTGGATCTCCTCCTCCCCCTGGATATCCACCCCCTCAATCCCGGATCTACTTCACACAGCAAACTTGACACTGTCAATCAATGGTTGTTGTCACCAGTTTTTCATGTGCAGTCTTTATTTACTCTCTAAATGTGAGCTGCATGGATCCACTGAGGGACACCAGGACACTTCTCAGAAGTGTTGGTAACAAGGATTACCTGGTGGGAGCGTTTCCACCAGGGCTCTAAACTATTTTGTGAACGTGCTTCTTCACCAGCACCCAATCACCAGGTTGCAAGAGATGACAAAGGACATCTTTTGTTTAGGGTGTTCCCAAATTCATCTGATGAAAGACAGATTTCACCACCTTTGCAGTAATCCAACACAATGGTATAACTTATCGATACAAGTGCAGCCGAGGGGGTGCAGGGGATACTCATATCTCTCTCCATGAAGATTTCATGTGGAGAGAGACAAGTCTTTCTATTTAGAGTACTTTTAATGCATATCAAAACAAGTGGAAGCCCATCAGACATTTTCAAAGTTGTTGAGGTACACACTTTAGCCAGTTAGGATTTTATTGTTCCATTAATTTGTTCAAGCACACGCCAAGCTTCTGGTCTGTAACTGTAATCTAATTAGAGTCGCGTGACCCCACCTTTCACGCCCAGCCAAGAACTCTGTAATGACCTGAACTCCTTCTTCGTGGAAAAAATAAAAAAAAAATCAAAACTGCATCAACCCTAATAACAGTAGAACCATAGACAGTATGGTCTATTCCAATTCGTTCTCCCTCAACACCCTCCCTATGCTAGATCAGAAACGCCTTCTGGATCTTGTAGCAAAGGTTAAATCAGGCTCCCCCAAGGAGGATTGCCCCATCAACATTCTGAAAGTAATCTATCGGTCCTTCCCTGATACTTTTCTTAAGTTTCTTAATCTCTCACTGTCCCACGGCAGTGTACCGCCAGCTTTCAAAGAGGCGGTGGTCATCCCACTTCAAAAAAAACAAGGCTTGGATCCCAAAAAACTGGAGAACTATAGACCCATCTCACTTCTCCAGTTCCCAGCTAAATTGCTGGAAACTCATGTAGCCACCTGCCTTAGAGGGTCATTACGATGACTGGCGGAAAAAAATCCGACCGCCATGGTTGCGGAAAATCACCGTCCGTAGGTACCGCGGAAACCCCGCCGACCCTGTTATGATCAACCGCCAAAACATTCCGTCCGTGGCGGTAGGAGCCATCGAAAAAGCGCCCGTAGAGGGCAGAGAAAGTGAAAATTCTACCGCGACGGTCGGTAACATAGCGGAAACACATCAACACGCCGCCAGACACGCGGAGTGACCGCCAATGATATTATGATATCCCCGATGTCACAGCGGTACGTTCCGCTGTTTCCGTCCGCCGCGGTCGCCAACAGTAACCAATGTGAGATCCGGCGGAAGCCCTGCAGCACAGCCATCGCTGTGGATGCTCCGCAAAAAAAATGGCGGCCAAGTTAAAAAAAAAAAAAAAAAGGCCAGCAATAGCACACAGGCAACTAGCCCTGCCCCCAAAATAAGCAGAAACCTCCCAATGACACCCCCCCCATGGCAAATTCAATTATACAAATCACAGGGCACACCTGACTGCATTACACCATCCTGACACACCCACATAGCTGAGCATAAAACCAGCCCCTTCCCTGTCCACAATCCTTTGCACTACTCCAGCCCTGAAGGAACCAAAGCCTGCAGCACATTGGATAGGCAAAACACCACACATCTCACCAGCACAACAACACACACACACACCACCTACACCACCCTCACAGCTGCACCCCAAAACATCAGCACAGCACACACCATGGCACATCACAAAATGCCAAAATTCACTGACACTGAGTTGACAGTAATGGTAGATGAGATAATCAGAGTAGAACCACAACTCTTTGGCAGCATGGTCCAACAGACGCCATTAGCCACAAGAACAAACATGTGGGCAAGGATAGTGGGCAGGGTCAATGCAGTAGGGAATGTGCCCCGCAACAAGAATGAAATCATGAGGCGGTGGCATGACCTGAAGAGTGTAGTCAAGAAGAGGAGGGCCAAGAATCGTGAGCTGGCTGATGCGACTGGTGGAGGCCCTCCCATCCCACCAAAACCGTTCACTGCATGGGAAGAGAAGGTGCCTGCCATACTGCATCCAGAGAGTCTTGAAGGAATACCCGGGGGAGTGGAGGCTGGTAAGTACCAACTAATGTATACCATGAAACTGCCATGTACTGTCTTGCACAACTACAAAGATACATCCCTGAGGCACAAGTACACACATCTGCACCCCAAAAACACACACAGGTCACACTGATTTTACATCCACCCCACCTCAAACATCACAAAGGTAGACCACATCTACTGTGTTGTATGTGTCCAGGCAAACAGCACTGCAACTCCCACCAGGCCCCCTGTCCCACAGCTGAGCAGGATGGACTACTCCCCACACCCATGTGGCAGTCATTGTGTGCTACACCCTCACCTAACAGGTAGGTAGCCATCTTTCCAGGGAAGAGTGTTGGGAATATGGAGGCCTGCACTACAACTCCCACCAGGCCCCCTGTCCCACAGCTGAGCAGGATGGACTACTCCCCACACCCATGTGGCAGCCATTGTGTGCTACACCCTCACCTAACAGGTAGGTAGCCCTCTTTACAGGGAGGTGTCTTTGGAATAGGGAGGCCTGCACTACAACTCCCACCAGGCCCCCTTGTCCCACAGCTGAGCAGGATGGACTACTCCCCACACCCACAACCATGTGGCAGCCATTGTGTGCTACACCCTCACCTAACAGGTAGGTAGCCATCTTTACAGGGAGGAGTGTTTGGAATAGGGAGGCCAGCACTACCACTCCCACCAGGCCCCCTGTCCCACAGCTGAGCAGGATGGACTACTCCCCACACCCATGTGGCAGCCATTGTGTGCTATACCCTCACCTAACAGGTAGGTAGCCCTCTTTACAGGGAGGTGTCTTTGGAATAGGGAGGCCAGCACTACAACTCCCACCAGGCCCCCTGTCCCACAGCTGAGCAGGATGGACTACTCCCCACACCCACACCCATGTGGCAGCCATTGTGTGCTACACCCTCACCTAACAGGTAGGTAGCCCTCTTTACAGGGAAGTGTCCTTGGAATAGGGAGGCCTGCACTACAACTCCCACCAGGCCCCCTGTCCCACAGCTGAGCAGGATGGACCACTCCCCACACCCATGTGGCAGCCATTGTGTGCTACACCCTCACCTAACAGGTAGGTAGCCCTTTTTACAGGGAGGTGTCCTTGGAATAGGGAGCCCTGCACTACAACTCCCACCAGGCCCCCTTGTCCCACAGCTGAGCAGGATGGACTACTCCCCACACCCATGTGGCAGTCATTGTGTGCTACACCCTCACCTAACAGGTAGGTAGCCCTCTTTACAGGGAGGTGTCTTTGGAATAGGGAGGCCTGCACTACAACTCCCACTAGGCCCCCTGTCCCACAGCTGAGCAGGATGGACTACTCCCCTCACCCATGTGGCAGCCATTGTGTGCTACACCCTCACCTAACAGGTAGGTAGCCATCTTTCCAGGGAGGAGTGTTTGGAATAGGGAGGCCAGCACCACAACTCCCACCAGGCACACCCTGCCCCATCCCTCAGCAGGAAGGAGCACTCCCTCCCACCCAGAAGCATGTGGTAGAAAGTCCACCCAAAAGATGCCAACTGTACAGGTAAGCAGCCAGTGCATGCACCCCACCATTCCTCAACAAAAGCATTGAGCTACTGCCAACACAATGCCACACATCACAACAAAATACACCCCAATTACATCCCAGTTGATAGAATGCAGACAGCGATGCGTATGTAACTGTGACAGAAACAGAACTGTGACTCAACTAAACCCATGTGTAAGCACATCAGGGACCAAATATGCCCTGCACAGAATGATATGTGCAAATTCCATGGGTGCTGAGCATGAAGGACCATAGTAACAATAAAAAGGCATGGTCTGTCCAGCAAATAAATACAAGCACAGAACATTACAAAGGTATGCATGAGATAACAATGTGACAATGTGTAGTACATGTGCATATGTAACATCTGTCGGGAACAGTAATCATCCTCGATGCTTCACATCAAGTTGCATGGCAGCCAGTTGTCATATGACAACTCATCAGTTCCATACAAAGAGTGTCAAGTTGGGCATGGCATCCAATGACTTGTCACACCATGGAACAAGATGTATGCACCGCCACATCATGTCATGACGAACAACACTGTGCAGACATTCAACTCATGAAATACGTAACTGTGTGTTGCATAACATATAAATAAGAGACATCCAACACAGCAAGCCATATGGCTGTAAGTCAATGACCATGTACCCTCTGTTCCACGGGTGACCAACAACTGACTGCAGAGGACAACAACCTCAACTTGCAGAGCCAGTCTCCACCCCCGGAACATGGACACTCGGATGCGGAGTCCCTGGATTCTTTGGATGAGGAGCTCCAAGCCGGCCCATCTGGTGTGCCAGGGCGCAACCGGTCACATGACCCCACTGCCCCCCCATCATCAGCAACAACAACAACAACGCTGACCCCTGCTGGAACGACCTGTGCCGCCACCCCCACCACCACCACCACCACTACCACCTTTGCCTGCAACATCCGCCCAGCCACAGAGGATGCCCAGCCAACACCAACAACTGTGGAGGGCAGGCGTGTGTCTAGAGTGGTGAGGCAACAGGCCAGTGATAGGAGGGCAGGTGGGAGGACAAGTGGGACTCCAACAACACCGGACACTGTGACCGAAGCCCTGGCTAACATCACCAGAGTCGTGGGTGCCTATGAACGAACACAGGCACAAATGGGCCAGGCCCACGAAGATGCCCTGGAGCTCCAACGTCTGCTGAGGTCCATGGACAACCGTATTGGACAAATTGTGGACCTCATGGGCCAGTTAGTGGTGGTACTGAGGGATAGGCCAGTGCCACATCACACACCTCCACCTCCCCCTGTTGTCCCGCAGGATGACAGTTCATCATCCACCCCTGCGGGCACGGAGAGGGGTGACTCCTCAGACCCAGGTGGCCTAGCAGACGATGCCCCCCCTGCCAAAAGAAGGAGGGGCCGTCCAAAGAAAAACTTGGGACTCACCCGTGGCAAAGCACCTGCCAAACGCCAGTCAAGGAGCCAGCCATGATGGCAACACTCTTCACCCTGCCATTGACTTGGAACACTGTCCTTACCCACACTGCCATGGAAATGGCATCCGTCTGTTGGACTGTGTCACCACATCAATGTGGTGCCTACTTGATTGTCTCATCTACCATCACTGCCAACTCATAGATTCACCATTCACACTTATGTAAATATCCACTTCCCTCTTACATATACCCATTGAGAATAAACAACAATAACGCACCAATGTATTTGAGTCTGCTCCATGTTTATCACAGTATGTGCAATGTTTATCATGGTTACAATGTCACAGGAGCATGGATCCTCTGTAGGCAAGGGGTGGCAGAAGGGACCTAGCAAAAGACAACAGAACAAAAGTCACTAGCCAAGTGGTGGCATCACAGCCATCACACAACACATGTCCTCACTGTACAACAATATGCACACATAACAATGTGTAACAGTACCAACAGAGACATCCTGTAGCACTTCCTACATACCCTGTATCCAACACACAGGCAGCCAGCACTGAGTCAACAACAGGATGCACTCACCAAGATCACATAGACCTACACCCAAACAACTACATCAACAGACAATGGACCAGTTGTACATCGTCACCCACCTTCAAGTGAAGTAGCGGTAGATGAGCTGCTGATGCTGGTCGACACCTTCCTCCTCACCACTATCCTCGTCACTGGACATTTTTGGTATCGCAGGGGGGGGCCCTGGCTGGTCATCATCGTCCAGGATCATGGGTATTCCTTCCCGTAAGGCCAAGTTGTGCAGCATGCAGCATGCTACCACTATCTGACACACCTTCTTGGGTGAGTACATGAGTGCCCCTCCGGTCCGGTCCAGGCAGCGAAATCTCGGTTTTAGGAGACCAAAGGTTCGCTCCACCACCCGACATGTTCTACCATGGGCATTGTTGTAGCGGACGTCAGACGGTGTCCTGGGATTGCATAGTGGGCTCAGCAACCACGGTCTGTTGGGATATGCAGAGTCACCTAGGTGTGAAATAAACATAACGATTCAGTAATACAACTGTGGCAGAGGACAGCATGGCACACACAGCACACAACTTGACTCTGCCTACTCACCCACAATCCATGCCCGCTCCGGAAGTAGATTGGCCATCAGCTGGGGCACAATGCTGTTGTGCAGGATGTATGAATCATGTGCGGAGCCCAGAAACCTGGCACATACATGCGATATGATCATATCGGCCTGGCACACCACCTGCACATTGATGGAATGGGAATGTTTACGATTCTGATAGATGTGTTCCCGTGCCTGTGGTGGAACCAGGCCAACATGTGTGCAGTTGTTAGACCTGGCACCATTGGCGTGGGTCTCCCTTCCATTTTTCGCTGTTGTCTCCTCTGTTTTTGCTGGTGTTAGATGCTCTGGGCGCTGTGCCACTGCCATTCAGTGCCACAGCGCGAATGCTCCCTGTGTAAATATGACATGTGAATTGGTATATCCGTGATTGGCTTATTTGGTTTACCTGTTAGTCCCTAGTAGTGTGGCCTGTGTGTGCCCAGGGCTGGTAAACCAAATGCTGCTGGTGAGCCTGCAGCGCTGGTTTGCGCCACCCACAGAAGCAGCTTGTAAAGTGTGTCTCAGACCTGCCACTGCAGAGTCTGTGTGCAGTCCAGAACTGCCATCTTGGCTGTGAAGTGCACCCACTTCCCAGCCCCTGAACCTTCCCTTGGCATCATGTAAGTCACCCCTATGGTAGGGTGCATTGTATGTGTAAGGTAGGACATGCCTTGGTGTGTGTAGCATGTCCTGGTAGTGAATTACACCCAATTTAGTTTTTCACTACTGTAAGGCTACCTGTTCCTCATAGGCCAGAATGGGCAGTTTGACTATTACATGCTATAGTCCTAACTGACCCCAGGAACATGGTAGAAAAACGAATTTAGTATGCCTGAGCTCAGAATATTAAAATACATCTTTTACTGAAGTTTATTTTTATATTCTGTGTTTGAAAATACCAGCAGTCAATTGCACCTACAACATTCGGGAGGTGGCCAAGGGCATAGAAATCCGCCTTTACATCCGCCAAAGCCGCACGCCTTGGAAAACTGATGTATTGGTCCTTGTATCGCATCATGGCCAACAGGAAATCCCTTAGCAGCATGCTGAAGGTGGGCTGAGACATCCCCCCTGCAATGCCCACTGTCTCCTGGAATGACCCACTGGCCAGGAAATGCAGTGCCGCCATCACCTTTGTTTCGGTTGTCAATGCTGTTGGGTATGTCCTGGCAGCCCGCAGGTGAGGATCCAACATGGCACACAGGTCTTGGATGTTCGTGCGGTCCAGACGGAATCTGCGTATCACGTCATCCTCCTCAATGTTAGCCAGCAGGGTGACAGGACGATACACATTGGGTCGCCTCCTAGGTGAGATGAAAGGGGACACATCATTGCAACAGACCATGAGATGTGCACAACTCCGTAGCTTCTGATTCACACAGCGCAAACATTGACTGGCATCACAATGCACCATACAGTGCAAGTCAACAGTCGTGACACATAGAGAATACATTGTACTACACTTCTTCAGTATTACCACAGTGAGAACAACAAACATGGAAACTGTGTCTGTGAGTGGTAATAGTCACATTTAGGAATCTGGTGCAAACAGCCGGGACAGTAAATGATACAGGACATGTGTGAAACAGAAACACTGCTGGCTTCCAAATGTCTGCTGTACGTGCCACACATTCTTGTGCAATCATGACATGGGACACATGAACTACACAATTTGTCCACTTCTGAAGGACTCAGCATGGAATGTGAGCCAATGCTAATCCACACAACTCTAGAGACACACACAGACATATTCACAAGCCTGTGCCAATATCTACTGTCATCAGTAGACAAGCCATACATGCTGTTACACACAATTCAAAGTCACTCAATGACTAATAATGACCAGCATATGCATATGCAGTCTTGACGTGAATAAAGACACAACAACACAACTGCACAATATCATCAGCAAGCACACAGATTGTCAATGTGGCACACATAAAGTGGATAAGGTACGTGATCCTAAAGGACTGTAGACAAACGTCAATCTGCACTAAAGTTACACTATGACATGCAGTATGAAGCTAGCACTGCCCAGACACACAACTAAAGTAATACATTTGCCATGGAGTTAATACTCCAGCTGCTTGGACACACAACAGTGACACAGAAACAACCAACACCACCACTCGGACAAAGCCACACCACTACACCTAAAAGTCAACGCATGAACAAACTGAGTAAATACCGAAGACAAAACAGCCTCATGCACATAACAACAGGGGATGTCATCGCACGACACAGGTACAAAAGGACGACTAACTAAAGCATCCTGAGCCACATACTACACAGCCTGTCAGGAACAACAAAGCGGACTCTCAACATTCCTCTGCAGACGAAGATGCTGGCTGTGCATCACTTGTTTGCCTCTGGTACCATTAGAACAACAAAAGTCTGAGTTAGATGGGTGCGACAGCCAGCCCTATCAAGGTATATCTCACCTGTCTTGGATGCCATCATTAGCTTGAGTCAACAGCACCATCAGTTCACCCACACAGCGCAGGACCAGCTTGTGCCCCCGAAAGGCTACCACACCATAGCAGGCTTATCCACACGTGTCAGTTTAATATCACTGCACACGTGTCCTAATTGTGCACCCTGCAAAAACTGCACACACTTACTGCACATGAAAGTACACGCAATGTTGAACTGTCCTGGCCAATTGTGGGTCACCTTCTAATGGTCACAGATGCCATGTCAAACTTACCAGTCAGTGAGCACCAGCACCACATTTGGCTACAGTCCCTCAGCAAGCCAACGTTCTTTATGTGGACAAGGTCAATGCACCTGTCCTTGGTGAGTACCAACGTAACACACCACACACATAAAATCCTATATCAACATACTCACAGCTGTGGGATATACATGTGACAAATTCACATATGACAGGCAGACCAACATGAGCACATATCCTACACAATGACACAAGTAATGCTGATGATATTTTGCATATATGGTGACAAAACATACCCAAATGCATACAGACAGGCCAAATGATTAAGGAGGCACATATTTCAAAGTGTGCCGGTGATGTATGTTACAAGCTTCAGTGTGTATAGCACACACATGTCCATGTAGACATATACTCTTGGTTTTGCTACAGCGAACAATAACCTTACATGAATGCTGAAATAGGTGATAACAAACAGACTACAGTGTGACATATGTGGTGAGTAATGGAGACAATGCTGAAATCTATGTACAATCATGTACTGTGTAGCGACTATTTGTGTGAAATATGAATATGTGTGTGAAAATTTGGCTCAGATACGAAATTTGGCTGGCAATGGGGTGAGAGACATGAACTTTAGGCAAAATGTTTGGGTCAGATATGAAATTGTGTAGGAGTAATGTGCCCCATTAGTCCTTTCAGTGTTGCATTTGGTGTTAGATATGAAGTATAGGCTCTCATTACGAACTATAGCTCATTTCAATTGAATCAAGTTCCATGTTTAATTGAAAGTGACCACTGTTCAAAGTACAGATATGACCCAAGACATTGACACTACACGATGTGTCGATTGCTGCATTGAACGTGCTCTAAGAATACCATCAAGCCCATAGTCAACAATGTCATGCTGCACCCTCGCCGTAGCCACCGCCTGGCACCAGCGGTGTGTCACCGCCACGGCCCGAGACAGCATGGCAGGATTGCTAGGCTAATACACATGGCTAATGGCAGATGGCATGCTCCGCCATCCAGATCCCGGTCACTCATGGCAATGCATGGCTCTGGAAAAGCGGGAACTACTGCCTGGCACCAGCGGTGTGTCACTGCCATGGCCCGAGACTGCATGGCAGGATTGCTAGGCTAATACACATGGCTAATGGCGGATGGCATGCTCCGCCACCCAGATCCCGGTCACTCATGGCAATGCATGGCTCTGGAATAGCGGGAACTACCGCCTGGCACCAGCGGTGTGTCACCGCCATGGAGCATGCCCATCCAGCCAATGGGAAGCTCAATCCCGGTTGCCTGATGCAACTTTGAAAATCGCGGTAGGCGTGCTCCGCCACCGCGGGGCCGGTCATTGGCTGCACTCGTAAGATGCACCACCGCGGTACCGCACGCCTGTCCCCTGCGGTGTGGAATAGCGGGAACTACCGCCTGGCACCAGCGGTGTGTCACCGCCATGGACCATGCCCTTCCAGCCAATGGGAAGCGCAATCGCAGTTGCCTGATGCAACTTTGAAAATCACGGTAGGCGTGTTCCGCCACCCCGGAGGCGGTCATTGGATGTATTTGAATGAGGCAGACCTGGAACACCAATTGCAGCAGCTTAGAACCACAGAAACGAGCCCTGGGGGCTATATATGTGTGTGAGGGAGCCACACATTGCCACAGCTCACTGAGCCTGCTGCCTGAGACCCCTCACCTGCTGCTGCCTCCAGGGACTGCTGCCTGAGACCCCTCACCTGCTGCTGCCTCCAGGGACTGCTGCCTGAGACCCCTCACCTGCTGCTTCCTCCAGGGACTGCTGCCTGATACCCCTCACCTGCTGCTGCCTCCAGGGACTGCTGCCTGAGACCCCTCACCTGCTGCTGCCTCCAGGGACTGCTGACTGAGACCCCTCACCACCAACAGCCGTTGCTGCTCTCTCCTGCCCACAGTGATGGCGAGGACTGAGAAGAACCGTGCCACTCCCTTCACCACCGAGGAACTGGAGCTCCTGGTGGACGAGGTGCTCAACCAGTATCCAAGGCTCTTTGGTGCGCCTAATGTCGTGGTGAGTAACTCAGAGTGTGAGTGAGAGTGCAGGGTGGGGGACACATGAAGTTGATCTGGTGCAGTATGTGCGTGGGAGTGTGAGGGTGGGTCAGGCACTGCCTAGCATGCTGTTTCCAGGGGGAAGGTGTGTTTGGCCTATTCAACAGGTTTCCCTGCCTGCACATCCAGATCAGAGGGAAGTATGATGTCTTGTCAGACATACAGTGAGGCTGCACCTTTTCATTTCACGAGTCAGGATAGTGATTGCCAGTCTGCATGTCTGTATGTGTCCCTGATGTCCTTCACAGGCCCATCTGTGGCCTTAGCTAGTGTTGCTGTCCAGAGGGTAGTGAGGCCATTGTTTAGACCTCTAGATGTGCCTCATCTCAAGTTCTGCGCCATACTCAGGATCTGAATCCCCCAGGGTGACACTCTTGTTGGTCATTCACCTATGACACGGTACATTCAAACATTATTGTGCCCGGACTCTTCCGTCCCCACCAGCATGTGCACATACTAGCATGTGTTGGCACTGTTTGTGTTTCAAAATCGTCACTCCATGTACGGGATGAGCTGCCCCATGTTGGACCTCTGTGTGACCCCAAATGGCCTGCACATTCACTGCCCAATCTGACAGTGACACAACACTGAATGTACAGAGTGCCACATATGTGCTTTTCCTCTTGAGTCTCCATCAATGTGCCATTACAGAGATGTAGATTGCACACAACAGGGCTTGTGATGAGGGTCTGCGTTGGTGGTTGGTTACACTGAATGTTGCCCCCTCTTGTCTCCCATGTCTACAGCTAAAGGTCAACCAGCGCAAGGCCGTGTGGAGGGCCATTGCATCAAAGGTGCGTGCACTGGGTGTCTCCAAACGACGGCGCTCCCACAGTCACAAGAGGTGGGATGACATCGCACGGCTAAGCAGGAACGTGGCAGAGATGCCACTGGGGCTGATCCCTCGATCCGGCAGGTTGGCACGACGCAGCATGACACCACTAATGGGACGCATTTTAGCAGTGACGCAGCCTGACCTGGATGCACATCTGAAGGTGCATCAGCAGCAAGCTGGTGGTGAGTATTCTGTGAGTGTGACTCTGGTTGTTGTTTGCCAGCTGTGCTCCAGGCCTGGGCCAGTGCAGGGCTGTGATGTTGCTAGTGTGATGCAATGGTGTGTAAGTGGCCACCGTGTGGGGTGCAGTTGTCATGCATTCCCCCTACATGTACCTTCCCATGTCATTGGTGTAATGGGCATTGACTTCACATTTGTAGTTTTTGGCTTCTGGTACCATCTTCATTGGTGTCGTCACGGACATCACATGTCAGGGTCCAGCAGAGTGCATGATCTGAGTGTGCCATTATCAATGTGTGCATTGCCTGACGTCAGATTAGTGCTGGCTAAACATCTGACACCGATGTGCAACTGTAGTTGTGCCCCAAGATACGACATGGTGGATGGCATATGCCCATGGACATTGTGTGTGGTTATGTTGGGGTCTGTGTCTGTGTTGGTGCCTTCTGCTGGATCATGTTGTGATGTTGGCAACATGTTGTGAGTAGGATCTTTGAATCCTTCAGGGCCCTAGGTGTGCACAGAGGGATATGTGTGTGTTGTTAGACGTAGCCACCAACATGCTAAATGGCTGTGTGTCCATCACATGGGTGGATTCTGTACAATTTTTTATCATTCCACGGTAATTTATATGTTTGTATTGAGGTTGCACAATGTTACTGCCCATGGTGTTGTCCAACATGGATCATTGTCCATCATTAGTGATGCTTCACTTGCAGATATTTGTTGACTTGATGCAGATGTACTTATACTCTCTCTCTCAGGCAGCATCTCACATGGGAATGGAAGGACACGGGACGGACACCAGTGGTGAGGCATCAGGCACAGGTGATGCTCACCTGCATAGTGACACGGATGTCACCAGCGCATCAGAGGGGACCGTAGTCATCTAGAGGAGTCCCTGCCAGAAACGCAGACCTCTACGTCATCTGACGACGGCGGTGATGCATCTATGGTTTTGTCCGAAGGAAACGGGGAGTCTGCCTCCTCGCCCACCACACAGCTTTCAGTGCCCACCCTCCCTGCTACTCCCACTTTTGCTGCCCGTGTTCGCACCACGAGGAAGGGAAGAGTGTCCTTCATCCCAGGCACCGCTGCCCCTGCCCCTGTCCCCCCCTGCTGCCATCTGTGGACCATTTGCGGCAGCTGTGTGTGGGTCAGACAGCTCTCCTCAATGCCTTCCTGGACCATGACAAAAAATTGGCACAGGTGATGGCTTTCATGGAGGGCGTGCATTCCGACGTGGGTGGGCTACACCGGACTGTACAGTCTCTGGCCTCTGCAGTGACAGCAGCCATTCAACATGCCCAATCCCATAGTCCAGCTCCAGTCCCTAGGCCCACCACCCTGCCAGTGGCCGCATCTGATGATAGTGACCACACACCACAGACATCAAGGGACAGATACAGCACACGCAGCACACGGCAGCAGCAGCCCAAGCAGTCCAGGCCGCAGACACCATCCCCACAGAAAGGTAAACCCACACCAGAGCGCAGAGGCAAAAGCACTTCAGGCCACACCCAGGGCAAGGATGGCAAGGAGCAGGCCTCAGGCTCACATGCCTCAGAGGCATCCCCAGCCAAGGACTCACCTGTCCCAAAAGTGTCTCGCAGAGACAAGCACACAGTTTCCGTGCCCAGTGACAAACAGGTGCCTGCTAAGGGTACACGTAAGAAGAGCTCCAAGGGAAGTTCACCCACAACATCTACTCCCATCCAGAGCGCTGTGAAGCAGGGGAAGGAGGCCACTGTAGGGGGGACACCGGGTAAACAGGTGATGCAGGGGCAGAGGCAATCTGGGGCCAAGCGTCCCAAAGAATCCAGCACGTCCCCAGAGGGGGGACCAGCATCTGCACATGAGCCAGCTTTTGTGACGAGTGTGCCTGTTGTATACACCCCATTTGGCATTAATCCCAGGACAGGGAAGCTATATCAAATCCCCAAGAAGCGGAAGGGAACCCCTCCAACTTCTCCCACACACACTGGGTCTCGTGCAAGCATGAGTCCACCTCCACGTGCCACCACCCCACCTGGTCCTAGCAGCCCTCCGGCTTCCCAAACCACTGCTGGCTCTACCACACCTGGACCTAGCAGCCCTCAGGCTTCCCAGAACACTGATGGCTCTACCCCAGCTGGGCCTCTCTCTCCCCTAGCCAGTACTACAACTGGCCCCGACAGACAGCCACCTCCCAGTCATACCGGCAGCCAAGTCTGAGTGTTGGTCACCCTCACACACATGTCTCTCCCACAGTGGTACCATGGACTGCCCATTTATGATGCCCTGAGTGTGTTGCTGACCATGGCAGGGTACTGTACCACACATTCCCAGTGCTGGATGTCATGTACTCACTCTGCACTTTGGAGTGGCCACTGGCCTTCATGTTCACTGCTGTTTGCCCCTTGCCTGTGCAGGATCTCATGTACCTCACCTGCACTTTGGACTGGCCACTGGCCGTGTTGTTCACTGCTGTTTGCCCCTTGCCTGTGCAGGATCTCATGTACCTCACCTGCACTTTGGAGTGGCCACTGGCCTTGTTGTTCACTGCTGTTTGCCCCTGGCCTGTGCAGCTTCTCATGTACCTCACTTGCACTTTGGACTGGCCACTGGCCTTGTTGTTCACTGCTGTTTGCCCCTTGCCTGTGCAGGATCTCATGTACCTCACCTGCACTTTGGACTGGCCACTGGCCTTGTTGTTCACTGCTGTTTGCCCCTGGCCTGTGCAGGATCTTATGTACCTCACCTGCACTTTGGACTGGCCACTGGCCTTGTTGTTCACTGCTGTTTGCCCCTTGCCTGTGCAGGATCTCATGTACCTCACCTGAACTTTGAACTGGCCACTGGCCTTGCTCTTGTCTGACTTTTGCTGCATGACAGTGTGAAATGTTAATAAAAATAAGATATTTACTCCTGTTGTCTGCCTTGTCAGTGTCCTTGCTAAATGAAAGGGTTACTGTGTGGGTATTGTTTACTGTGACACATGCTCTATTTTCCACTTCAACATTGCCAATGTCTTGTTTCCTCTGATCATGTTGTTTCAACTTTTGTGTCCCAGACTTGTGCATCTGTGTGTGTTGGCTTGGTAGTATGTGTGTTTGCTGTGGACTGATTGACTTCCTGGGTGTGTTGTTGTGTGTGTGATGTTTAGATTGTTGTTGTGTGTGTTCATGGTGTGTCACTCATCTCTGTTTGTAACTGGTATGTGTGTTGTGCACACACTGCGTGGTGTGCATGCAGTGCTGTGAGTTGATGTTGCCTTGTCCTTGCCTGTTGTGCACCCCCTGATGTTTGGCTGTTGTAGCATGTTGATATCTTTGCCTGTGCATGTGTTGTGACTGATGTGGCTGTGTGCAGTGTTTGTGTTGTGTTGTGTCATGCAGTTGACAGTTGCTCTGTGTGTGGTGTTCTATTTTCCTGTCAGTGTGTGTGTGTTGTTGTTGTGTTTGATTCAGGTATGTTGCCATTGTGGTGTGCCTTACTTGTGTGTATGTCACATGGACTGAGGTCTATTGTGGTTGCCGTGCTTGTTTTATGTGCGACCTTGTTGTTTTCTCCTCTCACATTTGATGTGTCTATGGTCATGGTTGTGCATGTGCAGACATGTGGTACACTGTGACACCATTTTGAGTGGATGGGTGTTGTGGTATGTCTGTCTATGTGTCATTGTAGGCCCATTTCTGCCTTTTGTTCTCCATTATTGTTTTTAGTGGATGCACTTCTTATATGTGTTGTGGTATGTTGTCTGTGCGTTTTTCATGACTGATGTGGTTGTGTACTCCTGTTGTGTCTGTGCTCCCATTGAATTTGCACTGTTTAGCTGCACAGGTCTTGTCTGTTGTTGTAGTAGTTCTGTGTGTGTGTTTTGATTGTGTTCAGTGTTTGACTGTTGTTTTTGTGCGTACAGTGGTACTGTCATACCTGTGTGTGTGTGTGATGTTTGTGGATACCACCCAGGGGGTGTGTTTGATTGTCAGTGTCTTGACTGGATGTTATTGGCAAGCTTCTGTGTGTTTGTCACTGGTGTTGTGTGCTGTAGGTGTGATGGGTGTGGGGGTTGTGTGAAGGTTCATACTTGTGTTTGACTGTCATGGAGTGTTGCAATGGGCCCTGTGTGTTGTGCTGCTGACATACTCCTGTGATGTATTTTGATTCAGATGTGTGGCTGATCAGGGTTGGACTTTATACCCTTCCTTTCATCCCTGTGCCTATTCATGGGTTGCCTTGCCTCCCTGAGTTGTTGCAGTGAGGTGACTGTGGTTTGACTTCACTCACTGTGACTGCCATGTGTGGATTGTTTGGCTGGGGTGGATGTCATGTGTTCCTTCCCTTGCATGTGATATACACATTCTTGGTGTTCAGCTCCTTGCCATTCCATTTGTGTGCACCTCACTTTGGGTTTCCTATTTGTTGTCCTCCATTGCTGTTGGCATGTGGTCTGTGTTTGTTGCTGTGTGTCAGTGTGGGGTATGTCTGTGTGACTTGACAGGCTGTGTGTCCATTGGAGTGTTTGTTCATTATCTGTGTGTGTTTAATTGGTGCTTGGACTCAGTTTACTTGCCACGAGTGCGGTGTTGTTGTGGTGTGTGTGTTCCCCTGGCCCAGTGCTTGTACCCTGTGTCTTGCTCTGCAGCCACACCTGATGAGGCTGTCTCCCTAGTTGTTTGTTGTGTGGTGCAGTGTGTGTGTTCACCTGGCTGCTTTTTGGGCATGTGGGGGCACAGGGAGATCACATGGCATGTCCCTTCATGGTGTGGGTGGCCCTAGTGTGTGGAGTGGGGAGGTGTTGCCCTGTGTAGTTTGGGCACTGCCCCTGCCTTGGGCTGGCCCAGGCTACTACATTGTGTGCATTTTTACTCGCGGATTCAACGCTGCGGTCACGTGAACTGGGCATTATTTCAGGATCGCGGACATGGTGGCCGGGGTTGTGGAGGGGTGGACTAGTGGCAGGTGGGACATGTGTGGCTACACCTGTGGTTGTGTTCCTGTCCCCACAAGGGTGTCTGGTGGGGGCAGGCACCTTACATCGGACATGGATTTGTGGATTGTGTTTGTTAGCGGAGTTGTGTGATGGCGTACCTGCGTCGGCATCCACGACGGTCCATGGCTTGCTATAGGTGGATCATGTACAGCGCCGGGAAGACGTGTAGTGCCGGGTCCATGGCGTTCGGCTCCGGTTCTCGATTTCGCGCTCCGCTGTGGTGCTTCCGTATGCTCTGAATGGCCGGTTTCTCCGCTGCGGTGGGCCTGGCTGTTTTGCGCATCCTAATTTGTACGGCGGGCGGGACGTCATTGCGTATGGCGGTGGCTCTGGATTGGTTGTCTCCGCCGCAGCGCGGGCGCGTTTTTGATAGCGGTGCGAGTTGTAATATGGCGGACGGGGGCACCGCTGCTCACGGGCGGAAAACAGCGTTTTCTCCCACCGCCGGCATCGCAGAGGTGCATCCACCAGTCATCGTAATGGACCCCTTAGTTCCTTCTTGGAAGCCACCAAGTTCTTGGACACCCATCAGGCAGGCTTTCGTCCAGCGCATTCCACTGAATCTGTGATTCTATCTGTTATGGATGACCTCAAAGGACAGGCTGACACTGATTGCACTCAGGCTCTGATCCTCCTCGACCTGTCTGCGGCATTTGACACCATGAACCACAAAAGTTTGCTGGACTGCATTGCCGCAGCGGGTCTCGGGGGTTCAGCACTTGACTGGTTCGGATCCTTTTTAGAGGACCGCAAACAATTAGTGTGGCTCTCGTCGTTTAAATCCAAAACAGTAGCTTTGAGTTGTGGTGTCCCACAGGGCTCTTCCCTCTCGCAGATTCTTTTCAATATATATATACGACCCTTGATTTCTAGTCTTCGGCAGATGGGGGTAAAGATCTTCAATTATGCTGATGACATGCAGCTAATTTTTGCCCTGGAGAACTCCACGGAATCCAAAGACTTTGGGGTCGATTCCGATTTGGGCCGGAAAAAGCACCGACCGACTCGGAGCCGGAAAAATTACCGACCGACACGTACCAGTGGCGCCCGACACGCCAAGTACGATGCAAGCCGCGATAAATCCGACCGACACGTAAGGAAACCAAGCCGACCGACCGAGCCGCACGTAAAATAGCAATCCGGCCGGAAAAACACGCGAATCCAACCGACCGACACGCACCCGGAACAAATCCGACCGAAACGTACCCGCCAACTCCAAACCGCAAAGTACGATGCAAGGCGTGAAAAACACGACCGAGTCGGACGGAGGACAAGCCGTACGACCGACACGCATACAAAACCGAGCCGAAGCAACACAATACACCGCGACCGACGCGTACGCAGCATAGAAAACTGCACAAACACAGCGTGAACGAAACGGAAAACACCGTACGAGACCAATGCAGGGTCCGACTCGGTCACAAGAACGTTTCCAACATACACAAACAACACAAAGGAAAAATCACCCAAAAAAAGGCCAAACAAGCAATTACCAAGCCAATAAATACTGGGGGGGTGGGGACAGAGAACAAAGACACACCCACAACTCCACCTATATAAAGGACACAAATCACTACCATGAGCCTTTGCAAATGCCATTCCACTGCCAGCACCCAAGAGAAAGCAACCACACACCCACAGCTCATCCCTCACACAAGCCACACACCAGCAGCACACCAACAAATACCTACCTCACATACACCCAGCAAAACACACACTCACACACCCTCACCTGCACACCAACACACACATCACTCACCATCACCACCCATCACCATGCCCCCCAAGAAGAATCACAAGTTCCTAGATTGTGAATTGGAAGTCCTGGTAGACGAGATCCTCAGGGTAGAGCCACAGCTGTTTGGCACATTGGTCCAACAGACCCCCATGTCGCAGAAAACCAAGATGTGGGAGAGGATCATCAACAGGGTGAACGCACAATCACCATGTCTGCGCACAAAGACCGACATCCAGAACAGGTGGTATGACGTGCGCAGGAGGGTCCGTGAGCTGCTCAAGAAAGACTACCTCATCAGCCAATACACCGGCAGTGGCCCTCCTGCCAAGCCAGTATACCTCAGGCCCTGGGAGGAGAAGGTGCGGGCCATCCTTCCGCCAGTGAGCGTATATGGACTAGAGAACATCCCAGAGCCTGGTGAGTACACAACAAATGTACACAATATACTGCCACAAAACACACACACATCACTGTCAAGGGGAGAGTCAAACCATGCACTCATAACAATCACACAGCAACCAGAACAGAATCATCCCAAAATGTGTATGTCAGTCAGAGAAACACAACACATGCCATCAAAAAAGTCACATCCAACTGTGCCAACACATGTACAAACACAACCACAACTACAGCTAGGCAGTGGCACAAATAGAACTAACAAACACATCCACACATGTAGCCACCACAACAACACCAACACACAGTGAAGACCACTCAAAGGAAGGAATTCTGTGTATGCTGGCCAAGTCAGTGTAGCCAATAGCATCATGGGAGTCGCAGTCACACATATTGCCCGCCCCAAAACTGTCCCATCAACACCACCATGAACCATGCGCACATCACAGGGAGTGGAGAAGGACTCACAAGATGGCTGACACTGGCTACTGCTGTGGGGAGCACAAGGCCCTGCTGCCAACTGTGCACCAACAAACAGCAGGACACCACTGACTGACATCCTGAGAGACAACTTCCACTCCCTGCAATGCAAGCACGTTCCATGGTGGGATATCTGGCTGGCTGGGTGGGAAGGGGGACTTGCAGCACTGACTATAGTCACCAGCACCTCCCCTCACACCCTCCCCAACACAAACTCCACAGTACCCACCTGGTAGAATGCAATGCCCTCCATCCTAACACAAGATCCCACAAAGCACCACCACCCTGGGTTATGTTGTGTGAAGCACAGGGACACTCTTGGGACTTCCAGCCAAACAACTGCCAGGACAACACTCCCAGCCATCCTGTCAGCACAGCCAGCCCACCCCACAGGGAAGCAGAGTCAAAAGGAAGGAAGCATGGGCATGCTGGGAAGGGGGTGGAGGCAATAGCATGATGGGAGTCGTAGTCACAGACATTGCTCAGCCTCACAACTGGCCCATCAACACCACCCTGAACCATGCTCACATCACAGGGAGTGGAGACGGACTCACAAGATGGCTGACACTGGCTACTGCTGTGGGGAGCACAAGGCCCTGCTGCCAACTGTGCACCAACAAACAGCAGGACACCACTGACTGACATCCTGAGAGACAACTTCCACTCCCTGCAATGCAAGCACGTTCCATGGTGGGATATCTGGCTGGCTGGGTGGGAAGGGGGACTTGCAGCACTGACTATAGTCACCAGCACCTCCCCTCACACCCTCCCCAACACAAACTCCACAGTACCCACCTGGTAGAATGCAATGCCCTCCATCCTAACACAAGATCCCACAAAGCACCACCACCCTGGGTTATGTTGTGTGAAGCACAGGGACACTCTTGGGACTTCCAGCCAAACAACTGCCAGGACAACACTCCCAGCCATCCTGTCAGCACAGCCAGCCCACCCCACAGGGAAGCAGAGTCAAAAGGAAGGAAGCATGGGCATGCTGGGAAGGGGGTGGAGGCAATAGCATGATGGGAGTCGTAGTCACAGACATTGCTCAGCCTCACAACTGGCCCATCAACACCACCCTGAACCATGCTCACATCACAGGGAGTGGAGAAGGACTCACAAGATGGCTGACACTGGCTACTGCTGTGGGGAGCACAAGGCCCTGCTGCCAACTGTGCACCAACAAACAGCAGGACACCACTGACTGACATCCTGAGAGACAACTTCCACTCCCTGCAATGCAAGCACGTTCCATGGTGGGATATCTGGCTGGCTGGGTGGGAAGGGGGACTTGCAGCACTGACTATAGTCACCAGCACCTCCCCTCACACCCTCCCCAACACAAACTCCACAGTACCCACCTGGTAGAATGCAATGCCCTCCATCCTAACACAAGATCCCACAAAGCACCACCACCCTGGGTTATGTTGTGTGAAGCACAGGGACACTCTTGGGACTTCCAGCCAAACAACTGCCAGGACAACACTCCCAGCCATCCTGTCAGCACAGCCAGCCCACCCCACAGGGAAGCAGAGTCAAAAGGAAGGAAGCATGGGCATGCTGGGAAGGGGGTGGAGGCAATAGCATGATGGGAGTCGTAGTCACAGACATTGCTCAGCCTCACAACTGGCCCATCAACACCACCCTGAACCATGCTCACATCACAGGGAGTGGAGAAGGACTCACAAGATGGCTGACACTGGCTACTGCTGTGGGGAGCACAAGGCCCTGCTGCCAACTGTGCACCAACAAACAGCAGGACACCACTGACTGACATCCTGAGAGACAACTTCCACTCCCTGCAATGCAAGCACGTTCCATGGTGGGATATCTGGCTGGCTGGGTGGGAAGGGGGACTTGCAGCACTGACTATAGTCACCAGCACCTCCCCTCACACCCTCCCCAACACAAACTCCACAGTACCCACCTGGTAGAATGCAATGCCCTCCATCCTAACACAAGATCCCACAAAGCACCACCACCCTGGGTTATGTTGTGTGAAGCACAGGGACACTCTTGGGACTTCCAGCCAAACAACTGCCAGGACAACACTCCCAGCCATCCTGTCAGCACAGCCAGCCCACCCCACAGGGAAGCAGAGTCAAAGGAAGGAAGCATGGGCATGCTGGGAAGGGGGTGGAGGCAATAGCATGATGGGAGTCGTAGTCACAGACATTGCTCAGCCTCACAACTGGCCCATCAACACCACCCTGAACCATGCTCACATCACAGGGAATGGAGAAGGACTCACAAGATGGCTGACACTGGCTACTGCTGTGGGGAGCACAAGGCCCTGCTGCCAACTGTGCACCAACAAACAGCAGGACACCACTGACTGACATCCTGAGAGACAACTTCCACTCCCTTAAATGCAAGCACGTTCCATGGTGGGATATCTGGCTGGCTGGGTGGGAAGGGGGACTTGCAGCACTGACTATAGTCACCAGCACCTCCCCTCACACCCTCCCCAACACAAACTCCACAGTACCCACCTGGTAGAATGCAATGCCCTCCATCCTAACACAAGATCCCACAAAGCACCACCACCCTGGGTTATGTTGTGTGAAGCACAGGGACACTCTTGGGACTTCCAGCCAAACAACTGCCAGGACAACACTCCCAGCCATCCTGTCAGCACAGCCAGCCCACCCCACAGGGAAGCAGAGTCAAAAGGAAGGAAGCATGGGCATGCTGGGAAGGGGGGTGGAGGCAATAGCATGATGGGAGTCGTAGTCACAGACATTGCTCAGCCTCACAACTGGCCCATCAACACCACCCTGAACCATGCTCACATCACAGGGAGTGGAGAAGGACTCACAAGATGGCTGACACTGGCTACTGCTGTGGGGAGCACAAGGCCCTGCTGCCAACTGTGCACCAATAAACAGCAGGACACCACTGACTGACATCCTGAGAGACAACTTCCACTCCCTGCAATGCAAGCACGTTCCATGGTGGGATAACTGACTGGCTGGCTGGGTGGGTGGGAAGGAGGTCTGGCTGTCAACCAAACACAAGCAATGCAGACCATGTTCACACCCCAGAGAATACATAGAAATGCCCAAATAATGCAGGACAATGTGCCACACCAATATCAACCCCTGACTGTGACGACTTAGGACAATGCAATGTACAGGCCCGCACCCAGAGGCACAGTCACAACTGTCAGGTGTGTCAACCACTGATGCCTGCAGAAACATGACATACATTGTTTGTGTCTCCCAAAAACAGGTGATGATGGGGACACAGCAGCAGACGCTGAGGAGTCCCAGTCCCAGGCTCAAGAGGATGCCGAGCTCACTGGCGTCGTACAGCCTCTGTCCTCCTCGGACGATGAACAACCTGGCACATCCGGTGCAAGTCAACATGCTGCACCAGCAGGACCACCAGCTGCAGCACCAGCAGGTCCACCAGCTGCACCCCCTGCACCCACCCCTCCAACGACTGTCACCACGAATACCATCCCTGCCGACATGGACAGAATAAGGAGCAACACCAGCGCAGTGACCCTGGACCAACCTGGGGCCATGGACACCACCACCACCACCAACCCCCAAGGTGGACCAGGGTTATCTGTGCGTGCAACTGCACACACTGCACATGTCAGCAGGGGTGGTGGGAGGGGTGGGAGACAGAGGTCGCTGCTTGCAGACGTTGCTGGTGTGCATGAAGACCCACAACTGGTACGCATAGCTGATGCGTACCAGTCCAGCACCGGAGAGCTCAGCCAGGTAGTGGGGCTCCTCAGAGACATCAAACAGCAGCAGGCTGCCCATCATGCCCGCTTGGACTCCCACATGTCCCACGTGGAGTCACACATGTCACGTGTGGACTCACACATGTCCCGCGTGGAGTCCAAGTGGGATGTACTACATGAGATGACGGCGGTGCACAGGGACATTTTACAATGCCTCCGCCAGATGAACAGCAACCAGTCCACACCTCCCTGTGTGCCAACAACATCTGGTACCGAACAAACTGCAACTGCCACAGGGAGGGAGGAGGACTCTGGCGGAGAGTCCCCTGCACCGCAGCAGCCTGCACTTGAGGGCCCCCCCAAGAAGAGGGGTCGTCCGAGGAGGGGAAAGTGAGAGGCTGATGGCCAAGCGCAACTCCCAGGAAGCCTGAACCTGTTCTGGATTTTCGCCTTTGTGCACAGACTGTTCACCCTGTTGACGGCAACACTACTCCCACACATTGCATGGGGAGTACAAGTTGGAACAATGTGTCAGACAACTGTGGCCCCGATACTGGGGATCCTGTCTACCTGGACTTTCAATTCACCTAGGAACTTGGGATTGCAAGATTCATGTACAGCACAACCCATCCAATGCACTATTAACACAAATGTATCACAATAAACACACTAATACACCATACTTGCCTCTGTCGTGATTCCAACGTGGGTGCTGTTATGGGGATGATGAACTGCAAAATTACACTGTGTATGCGAACTGCAACAGCAAGGACAACACAGGCATGTGAGTACAGGCAACGTGACACATATGAGGGAGACACACCACCAGGGCTACACAACACATACACACCTAGGCCATCTGACTCATTGCCTACACTGATGTTGCCAGGGAAGACGGTGCAATGCACAGACACCACACCCATTCCCAGTTGTAGTCAAGTAGCCCACAGGTGCAGTAAGCAAATGGCAGTCAAATGTGTGACCACAGACAACGCACATCACTAAGTGAAGCACAGGTTTATTACACAGTAGCAACATGCCGTAACCACTACAGATGCAAGGTAACCCCACCTGGTAGCGGGCACACAGTCAACAACTGTAGACGGAAGGAAGTCCATGGGTGTGGCGCACATCACCTGTAGGGACACAACAGCTACCAGCCTGGATGTGCAATCACGTCGTCGGTGGACACAGTTGACCAAACGAATCTGAAAGTACCCTGTGAAGGACAGAAATGACACACAGTCAAAAGCAATGCAGTACAGGACAGAACAGCAAAACTCATGCACAATACATGTTACAAGATACCCACCCAGAACCAAGTTAGCATGTCAACACTGTTGGGGAGTACAGCCCACCTGTCACCACACATCGCAACACACATCCAGTCAAGTAGCCCATGGACACACTCCAACAGCGCCAGAGCCCCACCCACACATCATGCCAACTCACATCATTCACATGACACCTCAGGATACTCACATTCAGCTAAAGAAGTTGGTGATGAGCTGTGTGCGGACATCACCATCACCATCATCATCATCATCATCGTCACTGGCATCGTGGTCCAGGCCAGGATCCTCCACAGGTGGCGGATGTTGGTCATCGTCATCCTGGATGAGAGGCAACTCCTTCCGCACTGCCAGGTTGTGTAGCATGCAGCAGACGATGATAATCTTGCACACTTTCGCAGGGGCATATGGGAGGGACCCTCCGGTCTTGTCCAGGCAGCGGAAGCGGCTCTTCAGGAGACCAAAGGTCCGCTCAATCACTCTCCTGGTCCGACCATGTGCCTCATTGTAGCGCATCTGGGCAGGTGTCACAGGGTTCCTGAGGGGTGTCAGCAACCACGGCATGTTGGGGTATCCCGAGTCACCTACGGACAGACAAGTGCACATCAGCTGACTTGGAAAGGTGGGCGGAATACTACAGATCAGATCACACACAATGGCACAAAGTCAGTACACACCGACAAGCCAGGCACGCTGGTTCTGCATCTGTGCCATCATCCTGGGGATGCGACTACTCCTCATCACAAAGGCATCGTGTGCTGAACCAGGGAAACGGGCACACACGTGTGTGATGGTCATGTCTGCAAGACACACCACCAGTGCATTGACCGAGTGGTAGTGCTTGCGGTTCCTGTAGGCCTGCTCCTGGGCCTGTGGTGGTACCAAAGCCACATGTGTCCCATCAATGGAGCCAATGACATGCGGCATCCTCCCCAGGGCATAAAAGTCACTCTTCACGTCAGTGAGTCGTCGCAGTCTAGGGAAATAGATGTACCGGTTCAGGAAGAGCAACATTGCCGCCAAAACATCGCGGAGCACACGGCTGAACATGGTCTGTGACATCCCACCAGCAGACGCCACAGTATGTTGGAAGGTACCGGTGGCAAAGAAGTGTAGGGCTGCCATCACCTTCACCTTGGGGGTCAGCGCTGTAGGATACGGCCGGCCAGGCTGCAAATGTGGGGACAACTGCACTGCCAAATCCTCAATCAGCTGCCTGGTGAAGCGGTACCGTCGGATGCTGTCCCGTTCCACCATCGTTGCCAGGTCTGGGAATGGCCGATGGACAGCAGGAGCCCTGCAGTGCAGAGGAGAAGTAAGCAAGATCGTCAGTCACCCCACATATGCGGCATTGAACACACTCAAGATCCCAACATACATCATCATGAGGCACAACTACATGAAGTGTGCAGTACCGGAACGACATGTATGGTACATACATGGCCAACATCTGTCAACACGGTCCTACAGGTGGCATCAATTTGTCCCAGGTTGGCCCATTGGATATCATGATGCCGTGTCACAGTCACCCCCCACAGTGACATGTGAGGACAGATGTGCCCCAGGCACCACAGCTCAACGACAGGCACATTCCCAGGGACCCTGTAATGCCACATGGACACTGGCATCACCTGGAGTATCATGTGTACACCACAGCAAAACAAACATGACCCCCACAGGTAGTGGCCACACTTGCCATGGCAGGACAGACATGGACGTCTGTGACACACACGCACAACATCAGAGTCCATGCACACACAACGTGGATGTGGAGACTGTCTCCCATTGTGCACATGAAATCAGAGACATTGTAAACACTACATGCACAAAGACTGTGGAGGGCCATCACTATTGTGCCACTGGGACACCCTGGCTCAAACATACCGTCCCACATGGGACTCACGGGGTATGTGACATGACATACACAAACACCACTGTGAAATGTGACCATGACACATGCACAGATATGAACAGTTGCACATCACAGCGGTCACGTACACGTAACACCCAGGATCCTGTCCCCATGAACACGTGCACAGCCTGGGGGTGGCTGCCCACAGGTGACACCCACAGGACAACATGTACACCAACATACACACAATAGGAAATGCAGCCTTACATGCCTTATGATAAGGTTTGGACAGGCTGTCGTGATGTAGGTGTGCCCCTCACTCCCTGGGAGCTATCTGTGGCTGGCATATGTCCATCTGAGACAGGCATGCTGACCTATGCCAGTCACATGTACAGTGATGCGTTGAACCGCAATGGACCGATCGGTGCCTCCGGCCGGCCCATTGCCTTCAATGTGTGCGGGTACGCGTTGTACCCTGTGCGCGTTGTACCGCAATGGACCGATCGGTGCCTCCGGCCGGCCCATTGCCTTCAATGTGTGCGGGTACGCGTTGTACCCCTGTGCGCGTTGTACCGCAATGGACCGATCGGTGCCTCCGGCCGGCCCATTGCCTTCAATGTGTGCGGGCACGCGTTGTACCCCTGTGCGCGTTGTACCGCAATGGACCGATCGGTGCCTCCGGCCGGCCCATTGCCTTCAATGTGTGCGGGTACGCGTTGTACCCCTGTGCGCAGTTGTACCGCAATGGACCGATCGGTGCCTCCGGCCGGCCCATTGCCTTCAATGTGTGCGGGCACGCGTTGTACCCCTGTGCGCGTTAGTACCGCAATGGACCGATCGGTGCCTCCGGCCGGCCCATTGCCTTCAATGTGTGCGGGTACGCGTTGTACCCCTGTGCGCGTTGTACCGCAATGGACCGATCGGTGCCTCCGGCCGGCCCATTGCCTTCAATGTGTGCGGGTACGCGTTGTACCCCTGTGCGCGTTGTACCGCAATGGACCGATCGGTGCCTCCGGCCGGCCCATTGCCTTCAATGTGTGCGGGTACGCGTTGTACCCCTGTGCAGCGTTGTACCGCAATGGACCGATCGGTGCCTCCGGCCGGCCCATTGCCTTCAATGTGTGCGGGTACGCGTTGTACCCCTGTGCGCGTTGAACCGCAATGGACCGATCGGTGCCTCCGGCCGGCCCATTGCCTTCAATGTGTGCGGGTACGCGTTGTACCCCTGTGCGCGTTGTACCGCAATGGACCGATCGGTGCCTCCGGCCGGCCCATTGCCTTCAATGTGTGCGGGTACGCGTTGTACCCCTGTGCGCGTTGTACCGCAATGGACCGATCGGTGCCTCCGGCCGGCCCATTGCCTTCAATGTGTGCGGGTACGCGTTGTACCCCTGTGCGCGTTGTACCGCAATGGACCGATCGGTGCCTCCGGCCGGCCCATTGCCTTCAATGTGTGCGGGTACGCGTTGTACCCCTGTGCGCGTTGTACCGCAATGGACCGATCGGTGCCTCCGGCCGGCCCATTGCCTTCAATGTGTGCGGGCACGCGTTGTACCCCTGTACGCGTTGTACCGCAATGGACCGATCGGTGCCTCCGGCCGGCCCATTGCCTTCAATGTGTGCGGGTACGCGTTGTACCCCTGTGCGCGTTGTACCGCAATGGACCGATCGGTGCCTCCGGCCGGCCCATTGCCTTCAATGTGTGCGGGTACGCGTTGTACCCCTGTACGCGTTGTACCGCAATGGACCGATCGGTGCGCACCCATTGACAATGGGCTTGCCTGGCAACGGACGCGTTTTCGAATTTCGAACGAGTCGGTTGCTGGGAATTCAGTTGGTCACCCACAACAATGTTGCAAAATCATGTATGTCATGAAGTTGAAGTTTTGAAGGATGCTGTGGGCGTGTTTTGGTGCTGCTATTCCATGGATTGGCCAGATTCAGAAGATGCAAACGACTTGGACCTATCACTTTGGACACAAGGGACAGGATCTGCCTCTCCAGCACATATATATTGCTGGCTGTTCCCCTGAGAGCCCACTTGCCTGCACTACATGCTCCAGGACGACATCTGCCACTGCACTGCTGCTGTCTCTGCCCCTCTGGACCCTGCAATGGCACGTACTGTGGAGAGAGCCCCAGCCTTCAGCCTTGAGGAGAACCAGGCCCTGCTGGACAGCCTACTTCCACAGTACAGCAAGCTGTATGGGACACCAGGGGAGCAGGTGAGTGTCCTGTGCACTGCCTTTCTGAATGTGCATTTTGTCTGACTAGCAAGGCTGAGAGTCAGCACGCCACTGGCTAGCAGGCTCACTGAGTAGTTGTCACCCCCCATAGTGTGTAGTGACTTGCACTGGACAGGTATGGTGCAGTGACAGTGCTTCTGAACAGGGTTGTACTCCCCATGCAATGATACCATGTAGTGACTTCTGGAAAACTGTCCATGGGCAGCCGTGCACTGCCTGTGTACACCATGTGCCCCTGTGATTGCGACATGTATATGCAACTGTGTCATGCACGGATATGTTGCATGTGTAGTAATGGCCTTATCACTTTGTCATCCTGACAGGCTTCTGCCCATCGGAAGCATGAGATATGGAAGGACATCGTCCGGGCTGTCCGGTCCGTGGGGGTCTACAAGCGCCGGATCCGCAACTGCCAAAAGAGGTGGCAGGACCTTCGGGGCTGGACCCGGAGGATTGCACGGGTCCAGCTGAAGCTGTCGCCTCCTCGCAGGAGGGGCGGAACACGGACCCTGACCCCCCACATGCTCAGGATCCTGGCGGTGGTCTTTCCAGACCTGGATGGGCAGCTGAAGGCCAGAGAGCAGCAAGGAGGGGGTGAGTCAAAGACTGCACTGTGTACTCTGTCTAACATGCTATGTGCCCTCCTCGGGCCTGGTTAAACTGCCACAGTACAGCAGTCATGTTGTCCAGGAGCCATGTCCCTCTATTGTGCACTGCCCACTCCTCATCTGATACCCAGGTGTGGCCCTTACATGCAGGGAATTCTGTCACTTAGGACTGTGTCCTTGCAGTTTGCTTGACTCAAGGTGGGAGACAGCATCTGTTTCCCTGACTCTGTGGTGGGCATCATGGGTGGGTCCATTGCTTACACAATGCCTGTATTCTGACATGTATTCAGCGTGTTACTTTGATCTGTGGTCCAATTGCTGAGCTGATCCACCACATGTGGCTGGGGTATCTGGCACACACCCATGCTGCGGGTGGGAACAATGTTTGGGCCCCAGGAGTATGTATATGACGTGTGTCACACATACTTAGCCAGCTGCCTACAGTCCAGGGCTCATCCCTCATTCATGTGGGGCTGGACAGTCATGCCTACTCCAGGCCATACAATACACTCTGTACTCCCACTCCCGTGTATCAGCGGACACATTGTGCGCAGTGATTTGACCCCTCAGATGTCTGCCTCTGTGTCAGTGTGCTGTGGATTAGTCGCCAGGACTGCTGTGGAGTTTCTTGGTAGGGGCTCAGCATGCCACTGGAGATGTGACCATAGGAGACGATACTTGTGTGACACATAGGTGTCTGATCAGCTGCCCATGCAGACTGGGGCATGTAAATGTGAAGTTCAGGCAGCTGTTCCCCATGCACAGCAGAGTGTGAGGGGCTCAGGTTCAGAGGGTAGTGTCACAGGTCTACCATATGTCCAATAGGTATGACCTGGACAGATGAGGGTTAAGAGGATGTGTTGTGGGGGGATGTACATGTGCGCTTGTGCAGCTCCAGGACTTGCATTCCCCATGACCTACTATTGTGACACAGTGCAGAGTGTTGTTGTCTGGCTGCAAAGTCATACATCACTGAGACAGTGATGTATGACTTTGCAGTCATGCCTCCGCCATGGCATGTGTCTACTGATTGGTGAGCCTGCAGGGGAGTGACATGTGCTACATGTTATGTTATGTTATGTTATTGTATTCTTATATAGCGCGTGTATACCGACAGGTCTCTTAGCGCTTCGGAAGAAGAGAACAGCGTCAGGGCCGGGTGGTCACCATGGTACTAGAGAGAATTAGGTCATGTCTAGAGCCTCTCTAAAAAGGATGGTTTTAAGCTGCTTCCGGAAAGGGAGCAGACCGTGTTCTTTACGGAGAGTATCGGGCAGCCGGTTCCAAAGTTGTGGCAGGAGGACCGAGAAGGCTCGTCCTCCTTTGGAAACACAATTGCCCCGCGGGCAGACCAACTGGGCGGCCTCTGCTGAGCGGAGCGCCCGTCTAGGCACATATTTAATTAAACGTTCCTTAATGTACTCTGGGGCGTGACCGTAAAAGGCTTTGTGGGCAATACAGAGTCCCTTAAACTTCGCTCTTTGCCTAACCGGCAGCCAATGCAGTTTGCGCAGCAAAGGAGTGGCATGGGTTCTTCTGGGTGACCTGAAAATCAGCCTGGCGGCGTCATTCTGTACCACCTGTAGCCTATTCATAAGTTTCTGGGGGAGCCCGACATAGAGCGCATTGCCATAGTCGAGTCGCGAGACGATGGTTGCTCGTACAATGGTTTCCAGCGATGAAGTTGAAAGCAATGGAACCAACTTCCTCAGTTGTCTCAGCAGACCAGTGCAAGTACCCACCACAGCGTTGACTTGATTTACCATGGAGAGCTCGGAGTCGATCTTAATTCCTAAGCTTTTTACAACTGGTACTGGGCTGGGACAAGCCCCCAGCTCTTGGGGCCAGAACAAGCCGCTCCATGGGTTATTTTTTGCCGGAATTACTAGGACTTCGGTTTTATCAGGATTGATTTTTAAGGAGTTTGCCGTCATCCAGTTTATTGTAAACCTGAGGATGTTCTGAGCAGACTCTTGGGTGCGGGCCGAGTTATCGATCTTCAGGATAAGCTGAGTATCATCCGCATAGTTAAAGACCCGACAATCCATATCGGTTAGTGCAGCCACCAGGGGCTGCAGGTATATGTTGAAAAGGAGCGGGGACAGCGCGGAGCCCTGGGGGACCCCGCAAGAGATGTTACCCTTTTCAGATACCTGATCGCCCAGTTGGACCCTCTGCGAGCGTCCTAGTAGGAAGGATTCCAACCAATTATGGGCGTGCCCCCGGATACCCAGGTCCGATAGCCGGGACAGTAGTATTGTATGGCTGACCGTATCGAACGCCGCAGAAAGGTCTAAAAGAATCAGGGCGCTCGACTCTTTATTGTCGGCCTTAATCCTGAGATCGTCGAGTACAGACAGCATTACTAGCTCTGTACTATGGTGGGCTCTAAACCCAGCCTGGCGGGGTTGGAGTAGCTCGTATTCTTCCAGAAATGCCGAGGTAGTTTTCAGGACATGACGTTCCACAACCTTCGCCAGAAACGGGAGCTGAGAGATAGGTCTATAATTTTTAAGTACGGCCTTATCTGCTCCTATTTTCTTTAGTAGTGGGATAACTCTAGCCTCTTTCAAATTGGAGGGGACTAGCCCAGTTGCCAATGAGTTGTTAAGGAGGGTAAGAATCTGGTGGTCCAGGGCCGGAAGGGCCATTCGAAAGATCCTAGGCGGGCACGGGTCGGCCGGGGAGCCTGATTTGATACTGTTTGTCAGGGACGTCAGAGATTCTAGATCTAGTGGAGGAAAACTGGTCAGAAACTGGCCAGGAGGGAGCAAAGGTGTAGACAGCTCCATGGGGCTCAGGGTAGTAGGAGTTTTCCCAATCTCCAGAAGGATATCTGTTACCTTCTGGAGAAAGAAAGTCTGTAATACATTGCAGTCTGAGGGTATTTCTGCAGATTTTACGTCAGGTTTCTTGCTGAGTTCAATTAAGATCTTAAAAGTTTCCTTTTGTTTATTAGGAGCCTCAGTTATGCGTGCCTCATAGTATTCGGCTTTTCTGTTTATGATGGATTTTTTATACAGAGTGAGTGTGGCTTTGTAAGAGATTAACTCAGCAAGATCATAGGTTTTCCGCCACCGTCTCTCGGCTTTGCGCAGACTCTGTTTACTCTCCCTGAGTGCCTCATTAAACCAGGGGGCCCCCTTGCTTTTAAGTCTAGTTCTTTCTCTGCGTTCCGGTGTTATTTGATTGATAGCTAATTGCAGAGTGTTACTAAGGGTTTGACTTTCTACGTCAATATTGCCTACCTGAAATTTAGGTGCGGGAAACGTCTGTAATGTGGCTATTAAATTGTCTGCCTGAATCTTGTGCCAGCTGCGAACTCTCCTCCACTCTGGCAGATGTTGCGCAGGAGGACTATCCAGCGAGGCCCAGCAAGAGATTAAGGAGTGGTCAGACCAGGCACATGGGTGGATACTTATTAGTCTGTCAAGATGGTTAGAGGACCAGACTAAGTCTAGCATGTGGCCTTTAATATGAGTGGAGCGATCCACCAGTTGATGGAGCCCCAGGTTAGACATTACCAGCTCAACCTGCTTGGCCTGTGGCTCCCGTGGTTCCTTCTCCCAGTGGAAATTAAAATCTCCAACCACCAAGAGTCTTTGATATCGTGTACTCAGGTCGGACATGATCTCGGCGAAGTGGTCACTAAAACCAGGGGTTGCATCCGGGGGCGATAGACTGCCAGAATGATGAGGCAGGAAGATTTGGATATAATTTTAACTCCCAGCATATCCGTCTTATCCATGCTCTCTGATATAATCTTGGTGGCCGTGAGCCTGGTGTTAAAAAGAATCGCTACTCCCCCTCCTCTCTTGTTATCTTGCCTATTGTGCCAGAAGGCGTCAAAGTTGCCTGGCAGTGCAGCAATAATATCAGGGGTTGATGCATCACCTATCCAGGTTTCTGTGAGGGCAAGGATGTCAATATCCCCCTCCTGGAGAAGAGCAAAGATCTCTAAGTGATGTTTCTGAAGCGATCTAGTATTTAGAACAGCCACTTTTAAACCAGGGGGTTCTCTGGCATACTCATGGAGTGAGGTATTGGCCCTGGAATCGTGTGGGTGTCTATCCTGGTATATCTCAGGAGGTGTTCTGATCTTAATTTTGCGGTGACAACTGAGTTCAACCTGTGGTTGCCTGTGGCAAGGGCCTGTAATTCCATTGCAGAGTATTGTTTGGGCAGGCCAGGGCTTCTGGCCCCTGGCCCCGGCTGGACGCGGACGGGCGCAGACGGGCTTGCCTTAGGCGCGCCTTTGGCGCGCCAGCGGCGCGCCCGCTGCGCGCGTCCGCTGCGCGTCTGCTCCAGCGTCCCGGTTATGCTGCCCCCTTCCGCCCACCAACCAATCAGCTCTGCTGAGCAGCAGCTGAGACACCTCCCAGCACTAGACCGCGTTAAGGGATGCGGAAGTGCTCAATCAGGATATGTGGTGAAATCGCGAGAGCAGGTGGGCCGAGACCGGACCTCTCCCCGAGATTCCCCCCAAATGTGCAAAGGCTTATTTTTTTTAAAAAACGTTACTATCCCAATTCATTCCCCTAAAATCGGCATTAAAACAGTAGAAATTCGATATTTCTTTAAAAGCAGTTCTCAGTGTATCTCAGTTCTCAATATAGTTCCATCAGTACAAATAACAGTGCAAGGCAATTTCGCGGCAGAGGCAGTAAAGCGCAAACACAGCAAATGACAAGGATATAATTCAAGCAGACCAGGAGGACCGCCCAACTACCTTGGCTTGCCTCTCTTACTGTCTTGCCTCTTGCCTCTCTTACATGCACACCATAGTGGCGCTGGCTATCAGGACATGGGTGCATCATGGTGTCTGTCGCTGGTATGCATCACATGCATTTCCTATTTGACTCTGGGCATCCCTTTCATCCGGAAACCTGTACTGACTCAGTGGCAAGAGCTGTGATGTGTCCACACCGTGTCCTCTGCACTGTCCAACTACTGTGTACGTGGTGCATGTGTCAACACTGGGGTGTTGCAATCCAACAGACACCAGACAGATGGGTGCAAGGCCATGTGGGATGTGAGTGCCATGCTTGGCATCAGACTGACAATTGACTTCTCCTGTTCAGTTAGGGCACTTTTAGCAATGTACAACTGATGATGCCAGGGCTTGTTCTGTGATGTGCTGTGCTCACAGTGGTGTGTGCGTTATGTGCAGGTGACTGATGTCTGTCTGTATCCCCATTGTTTGCAGATACATCCACGGCCACGGAAGGGGACAGCTCCACGGACCAGGAGGAGCCAGAGAGCCAGACTGGGTCAGCAGCCGAGGAGTGGTCGGAGGGACCCAGTGGCACGGAGGGCGAGGGGAGCCACACCGAGGAGTCCTCAGCAGCATCCACCTCAGCTGAGGACCAGAGCAACTCGGAGGATGACTCCCTTGTGGAGGCGGGTGTCAGCAGCCACCACACCACAGCTAGTGTTGCTGTCCCCGCCACCACCAGCACCACCACCGCCCTCCCATCGGCTCCCATTCCCCAGGTCCGTGGAGGCTCCCATGTCCGGGAGCGTGTTTCCTTTGGGCCAGGCACCGCACCCCTGCCCCTGTGTCCCCTGCTGCCCTGAGTGAGGAGTCTGTGTACCTCCTTCGCCAGCTCCATGTAGGGCAGACAGCCATGCTGAGTGTCCTCCATGCGCACACTGCGCTGTTGACTCAGCTGGTGTCGTTCATGGAGGGCATCTCATCGGGCATGTCTGACCTACAGAGGGGCAATAGGTCCATGGACTCCTCCCTGACGGCAGCAGTGTCCCTCCTCAAACGGTCCCTCACCCCTCCTGCCTCTGCTCCATCCACACTCCCCAGCACCTTACCCGTCCCAAGCACACACACACCGGCACAGGCACACACCAGCACACACACATCCAGCACACTGACACACACGCCAATGACAAAACGCACACGCACGCACATTCAGGGGACTGAAGCCAGACTCACAGGGGATGGGGCCCTGGAACACACACACGCATCCACATGCACTGCGCAGTCCTCAGTTCCCTCTCCCTCCAAAGCACCCTCCCTTGCCTCACCTGCAACCCCAAAGTCACAGCAGCTCTTCCTCTGTGACCTCGGCCTCTTCCCCACCGATGAAGCTGCTCCAGCATCCCGGGGGAAGAGGAAGCCCACCCACACGGAGCAGAGTGCCCCTCGCCCCCGGACACCCTCCCCCAGGCGCAGACGGACTGAGGCCCCCACCCGCAAGTCCCCCGGAGTGGTAAGAGCAAGACCCCGCCACCGCCCTGCAGCTCAGGCACAAGGTCTCCGTCCTCCATCCCTCAGGCCCCCACTGCACAGGTGCCCCCACCACACCCTGCCCCAGGTTCCCCCACCCACAGATATACCATCCCCAAGAGGATCAGGCCTTCTCCCCTGCCACTTGCTCTCCCAGCACCACACCCCCCGCTGCGCTTGTCTGTGCCACTGATGTGGTGAGGGTGTCCTCCCCCTCTGTCCAACCCACCTTGCCTGTTCCCCATTCTCCTCCCCTGGAGGTAGGCACTGCAGTGGAGTCCACTACCGCCCTGTCTGACTTGGGCACTGCAGTGGCGGACCTGTCCACCCCATCTGCAGGGTCCACTGCAGTTGTGCCGGCACCCACGACATCTGAGTCATGCCCCCAGTTGTGCCGGCACACACCATGTCAGACACCTCCACTGCAGTTGTCAGTGGCTCTCCAGCACCCACCACCCCTTCCCTGACTCCCCTGGTGAGCCCTGATCCTGTCCCTGCGGTGCCTGGCCTGCCCCCCGGTTGCCCCTCCTAGTGGATTGTCCCTGGTTTTGTGCAGGCATGCGTAGGGTGACATCTGCCAGTGTCACCCTGTTTGAACTTTGACAATGGACTGGCCATTGGCCTTTGCTCTATTTTCTTCTGGACGTCGTTATCAAACAACACATATGCTGAATAAAGCAACTTTCTTTTCTCTAGTGCTCATGCTTCAGATGTACATGTTGTTGGTGCAGCTAACCATGCCCTTGCTGCAGTGATGGTGATATCTGGTCTCATGATTATGAAGTGTTACTGTGCAGGAACCCATGTGGTCCAGGGGGAATGTGTCCTATCATGTGGTGTATCCATGTCATCAATAGCAGCATCTGAGGGTGTCATGTGTTCAGTATTTGGCAATGGGTTTCCTACTTACATTGGCAATTTCATATCTGTGGCTTCCACCCCTGCACATCTGTTGTGCCTGCCATCGTTGCATTTGTCTACTTCCCTGACCGTGTTGCCATCTCCAGTGGACATGCAGGTTTGGGCATCAATGGGGAAGGACTCATCCGTGTAGTCAGTGCAACATTGCTATACAAGTGTGTTGGATCTGTGCTGATGATTCCGTTGGCACATCCATGACCAGGCTGATGTGATGGGAGCCCTCATTTGGTGCTAATTGTTGATTGTGTGACCAAGTGCTCAGCTGACATGATGGGGCCCTACTGAGGCAACATATGGCACAGCTTTCCTCACACAGGAGTGGAGTCCCCTCATGGCAGTGTGTACACGTGTGACATTGCCTGCGCCCAAGGTGTGTGTTGTATGTGCATGTCTGTGTGTTCACTTCCATTCATCTGCGCATGCTGTGATCCCTAGTGTTGTACCTGTTTGTGATGCTTGCTGACTTGAGCTATGTTCCCCCAAAGTCTTCTCCCTGTGTTCTCTGTGATGTGGGTGCATGGCACATTACTGGTCATCAGGGTGTCACCCATAGGTGTGTTTGCGGTCAGGGCTGAGTTTGTGTGCAGACGCAGATGGGTCACAGTCAGGTTTCCCCTTGGCACTTGTTGTTTGCCCCTGTCATGTGATTTCCAGTTTGTGTTATCTTTCAGTGATTGTGACACGTTGTGTGTGTGACTGCTGGCACTCCTCAGGGTCCGGGCTGCAATGTTGGTTGTTGTCTATGTGTGTTCTTTGTGGGTGACCTTGGCTTCTTCATTGGTGTGTGACTGTGGCTGGGATCCCATTGGTCGGTGTGGTATTGCCGTCATGTCCATGTACAGCGTAGTGTGCAGTGTGTCAGACATTCAGGAGTCTTGTTGAGTGTCCATGTGTGATGTGTTTCTACACCTTGGTTCCCACCCACCACCCTGGAATAGTCATGGGTGCATGTGCAATGTCACCAGTGCATGTGTTCTTCACTGCTGCACATTGTCGGAGGTCGAGGGGTGTGGTGTTGAGTGTGTGCAGATGAGAGTTGTTGCCCGGCTAGGCCCCTACCTCCATGTTGGCCTTGGCTTACTGGCCATGCTGATTGATTTGTGCTTGTGTAGGTGTGATGGTAGTTTGTTGCTCAGGACACCTGACTGTGGTTCACAGTGTGAACGACATTTAGCTTTGTCATCACAGTGGTATTTTTATTCAGCCCAGGTTCACCACATTGTGGGGGCCCTGGGGGTGGTGCTGTGGTGTGTCTGTGTCTTGCTGTGTCAGTTGTTGTTCCTACGTGCCTGTGTGACATGTGTGTTTTGTGCTCCCTCTCATCTGACAATGCCTGCTTGCCCACATAGGGGATTTGGATCCATGAGTTACCTTAGTGTGGCAGTGTATGCACATCTGTATGATTGGTATTCAGCTCTCCTCATGTGTTGTGTGGTTGCCTGGGGACACTGGCACCCCCACCCCTCACCTGCTGTGTATGATGACAGTGTTGGTCTGCCTGTTTGTGTTTGTGCATCTGCACCACTGCATTGGCATATCTTGGGTGTGCCATTGGCTGTATGTTGTTTGGTGTGTTTCCCCTGCTGTCCCTGGGACTCATAGGTCATCGGTCAGCACAGTGATCATGGTTTGTGTGTCCCATTGCTGCCATGGTATGGTATCTGTTCACCTCACATCTGCTGTCTCCACAGGGTATCTGCATTTGTGTGCCCATTGGTGCAAATATGTGGTTCTGCATTCTGATGGTCACTTCTGTCATTGTGTCATTGATGACTGTTGACGGTCTCAGCCCCCATGGGTGTTGTTTGTCTGCACATGGCCAAAGGAATGTTTCATTTGCACTGCAGTATTTGGCTCCCCCAATTTATGTTGCAATGGGACACATACACTACTTTGCCACGGATGAGTTTTTGGTTCTGTGACCAGGAATGATCCATGCAGTTTGGCAGTTGCAGCTCTTTCTTTGTCAACAATTACCTTTTGGTCACTGTGATGATGAGGGTGTAGACCCCATTGCCACAATGGTCAAAATGTGCTTCAGCTATGGACCCCACACTTGCCTTTTGGTCACTGTGATGATGGGGGTTTAGACCCCATTGCCACAATGGTCAAAATGTGCTTCAGCTATGGACCCCACACTTGCCTTTTGGTCACTGTGATGATGGGGGTTTAGACCCCATTGCCACAATGGTCAAAATGTGCTTCAGCTATGGACCCCACACTTACCTTTTGGTCACTGTGATGATGGGGGTTTAGGCCCCATTGCCACAATGGTCATGGGCTGCTTGCATTGTGGGTGCCACACACATATATGTGTGGCACATGTGCTAGGGGGTCACATTGTATGTTGAAAGTCATGTTCGGTGTTGTAGGCATTTGACACAGCCTACACACGCTTGTCATGGTGGTGGGGGATGTCTTAATCTTGCATTCCCTAGGTTGTGGTGTGCTTGTTGTGTCATGCATTGTCCATCCTATGAGTGGGGGTGGTAGTAGTGGTAGGCATCCAGCCCCCTGGCTAAGGGTGGTAGTAGTGGTAGGCATCCTGCCCCCGTGGCTGAGGGTGGTAGTAGTGGTGGGCATCCAGCCCCCTGGCTAAGGGTGGTAGTAGTGGTAGGCATCCTGCCCCCTGGGTGAGGGTGGTAGTAGTGGTAGGCATCCTGCCCCCGTGGCTGAGGGTGGTAGTAGTGGTGGGCATCCTGCCCCCTGGCTAAGGGTGGTAGTAGTGGTAGGCATCCTGCCCCCCGTGGGTGAGGGTGGTAGTAGTGGTAGGCATCCTGCCCCCCTGGGTGAGGGTGGTAGTAGTGGTGGGCATCCTGCCCCCTGGCTAAGGGTGGTAGTAGTGGTAGGCATCCAGCCCCCTGGCTAAGGGTGGTAGTAGTGGTAGGCATCCTGCCCCCGTGGCTGAGGGTGGTAGTAGTGGTGGGCATCCAGCCCCCTGGCTAAGGGTGGTAGTAGTGGTGGGCATCCTGCCCCCTGGCTAAGGGTGGTAGTAGTGGTAGGCATCCTGCCCCCCGTGGGTGAGGGTGGTTGTAGTGGTGGGCATCCTGCCACCCTGGCTAAGGGTGGTAGTAGTGGTAGGCATCCTGCCCCCCTGGGTGAGGGTGGTAGTAGTGGTAGGCATCCTGCCCCCGTGGGTGAGGGTGGTAGTAGTGGTGGGCATCCTGCCCCCTGGCTAAGGGTGGTAGTAGTGGTGGGCATCCTGCCCCCTGGCTAAGGGTGGTAGTAGTGGTAGGCATCCTGCCCCCTGGCTAAGGGTGGTAGTAGTGGTAGGCATCCTGCCCCCCTGGGTGAGGGTGGTAGTAGTGGTGGGCATCCAGCCCCCTGGCTAAGGGTGGTAGTAGTGGTGGGCATCCTGCCCCCTGGCTAAGGGTGGTAGTAGTGGTAGGCATCCTGCCCCCTGGCTAAGGGTGGTAGTAGTGGTAGGCATCCTGCCCCCTGGCTAAGGGTGGTAGTAGTGGTAGGCATCCTGCCCCCCTGGGTGAGGGTGGTAGTAGTGGTAGGGCATCCTGCCCCCTGGCTAAGGGTGGTAGTAGTGGTAGGCATCCTGCCCCCCGTGGGTGAGGGTGGTAGTAGTGGTGGGCATCCTGCCCCCTGGCTAAGGGTGGTAGTAGTGGTAGGCATCCTGCCCCCCTGGCTAAGGGTGGTAGTAGTGGTGGGCATCCTGCCCCCTGGCTAAGGGTGGTAGTAGTGGTAGGCATCCTGCCCCCGTGGCTGAGGGTGGTAGTAGTGGTAGGCATCCTGCCCCCTGGCTAAGGGTGGTAGTAGTGGTGGGCATCCTGCCCCCTGGGTGAGGGTGGTAGTAGTGGTAGGCATCCTGCCCCCGTGGGTGAGGGTGGGAGTAGTGGTGGGCATCCTGCCCCCCTGGCTGAGGGTGGTAGTAGTGGTGGGCATCCTGCCCCCTGGCTAAGGGTGGTAGTAGTGGTAGGCATCCTGCCCCCTGGCTAAGGGTGGTAGTAGTGGTAGGCATCCTGCCCCCGTGGGTGAGGGTGGTAGTAGTGGTGGGCATCCTGCCCCCTGGCTAAGGGTGGTAGTAGTGGTAGGCATCCTGCCCCCTGGCTGAGGGTGGTAGTAGTGGTAGGCATCCTGCCCCCGTGGGTGAGGGTGGTAGTAGTGGTGGGCATCCTGCCCCCTGGCTAAGGGTGGTAGTAGTGGTGGGCATCCTGCCCCTGGCTAAGGGTGGTAGTAGTGGTAGGCATCCTGCCCCCTGGCTAAGGGTGGTAGTAGTGGTAGGCATCCTGCCCCCCGTGGGTGAGGGTGGTAGTAGTGGTGGGCATCCAGCCCCCCTGGCTAAGGGTGGTAGTAGTGGTGGGCATCCTGCCCCCTGGCTAAGGGTGGTAGTAGTGGTAGGCATCCTGCCCCCTGGCTAAGGGTGGTAGTAGTGGTAGGCATCCTGCCCCCTGGCTAAGGGTGGTAGTAGTGGTAGGCATCCTGCCCCCCTGGGTGAGGGTGGTAGTAGTGGTAGGCATCCTGCCCCCTGGCTAAGGGTGGTAGTAGTGGTAGGCATCCTGCCCCCGTGGCTAAGGGTGGTAGTAGTGGTGGGCATCCTGCCCCCTGGCTAAGGGTGGTAGTAGTGGTAGGCATCCTGCCCCCTGGCTAAGGGTAGTAGTAGTGGTAGGCATCCTGCCCCCTGGCTAAGGGTGGTAGTAGTGGTAGGCATCCTGCCCCCCGTGGGTGAGGGTGGTAGTAGTGGTGGGCATCCTGCCCCCTGGCTAAGGGTGGTAGTAGTGGTAGGCATCCTGCCCCCCGTGGGTGAGGGTGGCAGTAGTGGTGGGCATCCAGCCCCCTGGCTAAGGGTGGTAGTAGTGGTGGGCATCCTGCCCCCTGGCTAAGGGTGGTAGTAGTGGTAGGCATCCTGCCCCCTGGGTGAGGGTGGTAGTAGTGGTAGGCATCCTGCCCCCGTGGGTGAGGGTGGTAGTAGTGGTGGGCATCCTGCCCCCTGGCTAAGGGTGGTAGTAGTGGTGGGCATCCTGCCCCCTGGCTAAGGGTGGTAGTAGTGGTAGGCATCCTGCCCCCGTGGGTGAGGGTGGTAGTAGTGGTGGGCATCCTGCCCCCCGTGGGTGAGGGTGGTAGTAGTGGTAGGCATCCTGCCCCCTGGCTAAGGGTGGTAGTAGTGGTAGGCATCCTGCCCCCGTGGGTGAGGGTGGTAGTAGTGGTGGGCATCCTGCCCCCTGGCTAAGGGTGGTAGTAGTGGTAGGCATCCTGCCCCCCTGGGTGAGGGTGGTAGTAGTGGTAGGCATCCTGCCCCCGTGGGTGAGGGTGGTAGTAGTGGTGGGCATCCTGCCCCCTGGCTAAGGGTGGTAGTAGTGGTGGGCATCCTGCCCCCTGGCTAAGGGTGGTAGTAGTGGTAGGCATCCTGCCCCCCTGGGTGAGGGTGGTAGTAGTGGTAGGCATCCTGCCCCCCGTGGGTGAGGGTGGTAGTAGTGGTGGGCATCCTGCCCCCTGGCTAAGGGTGGTAGTAGTGGTGGGCATCCTGCCCCCTGGCTAAGGGTGGTAGTAGTGGTAGGCATCCTGCCCCCCGTGGGTGAGGGTGGTAGTAGTGGTGGGCATCCTGCCCCCTGGCTAAGGGTGGTAGTAGTGGTAGGCATCCTGCCCCCCTGGGTGAGGGTGGTAGTAGTGGTAGGCATCCTGCCCCCCGTGGGTGAGGGTGGTAGTAGTGGTGGGCATCCTGCCCCCTGGCTAAGGGTGGTAGTAGTGGTAGGCATCCTGCCCCCTGGCTAAGGGTGGTAGTAGTGGTAGGCATCCAGCCCCCTCTGGGTTGGGGTGGTGGCGCGCATTCAGGCCCCTGTGTGCATATGTGGCATTGGTGATGGGCATCCCGCCCCTATGGTGCTGCTGTTGCTGGTGTAAGTATATTCAGATTCCCCGTGTATGTGTGTGATGTGTCGTGTACGTGTTGTATGTGTTTTGTGGTTGGTGTCTGACTTACCTTCTGCGCCGTACGCGTCCGTGCCTGTTCCGGTAGTAGATGTAGAATATTGGTATGATCGGGACGAAGGGATTCATGGTTGGTTCGTGTCGTTCGTCCTTCTCGTTGCTTCGCGTCGTCCTCGTCGCTTCGCTTCGTCCTCGTCGCTTCGCGTCGTCCTCGTCGGTGCCGTGTTCGTCTCGTAGCCGTGGATCGTGTTGTGGCGCGATTTGGAGCTTATGTGCGCCTCTCCCGGATGCTTTGACGTGCCGTGCGTAGCGACGGGTTCGGCGCGTACGGGAAGCGCATCGTACTTGTCCGGCCGGACGGGGCTGCATTTTCCCTTCCGTGCGACTCGATTCGGCGTTTCCGGATTCGCCTCGGTCGGAGAACAGGACCTGGTTTGGGTGAGTACGGCTCGGCCGGAATTTTTGCTGTTGTGCGCATCGTACTTGCTCGTTCGGTGTGCTGTACGGATCGGTCGGGAAACTGGCTTTCGCATGGCTTTTTTCCCGACCGAATGGTATTGGGTGCGCCTCCGACCGAGATCGGAATCGGCCCCAAAGTGTTTTTTTTTCTTTTAAAGGACTTCCTAGTAAAAAATAAATGACCTCTTATTGATGAGTAAGGCATTATGCACTATTAAGTACAAGTATACAAGTATTCTTGTTGTGCCAAATTGATGGAGGAATGCTAGTGCGTCGGGAACTTTGCTACTCTCTGCAGACTGCAGCTGGGGCAGCTGTAATAGACAATTATCTTACTTTAATTCCAGTGGTCCTTCTCTTCTCCAAATGTCTTTCAATTCTACCCTGACTCAAAGCGGAAGATGAATAATAATGATACTACGTCACACACGTCGCATATAAATCGCAAATATCATGTCTGCTGTAAGTAGATGGTGGGAAAAACAATGCACTGCAGTGCAGGGAAAGGAAAGGAAAGGAAAGGGATATAGATTTTATTTGTCACATTTGACACAGAGCATTCCATCTGTAAAACTTGAAATCAGGCACATAGTCCCACTTTTATCCCTGGCCTCGACCTCCACCACAAATTATTTTCAACAAATACATTTGCTTGGTAGTAAGGAAGGGCAACTTAACTTACTCTACTCTAGGGTAAGTTAGAGGTATTAGGCCAGTTAGGAAGAGGTTTTGCTATAGAATAGTGGGGTGTCACTTATCATCATGTGCTAAGCTTTGGCTTAGTTTGTCATTGTAGTTGACAAATGTCAAAAGGAAATACTTGAACTAGCGTAAATCCATTATGGAAGCAATGAAATATATATGCATAAATCATTTGGCCAGAAAATTGTGGCCCATGCCAAGAATGGCTTTTTCAATTTTTTTGGTAGGCTGGAACAGAACTTAGTGAGGTATAAAGGAGCGAAGCACTAGGAGGAAACTGAGTGAGCACTGGGAAACGCACCTTGTTTTCAGTTTGCATTGCATTAAAAACTTTGTAAATGCCACATTAACTGAAGCAGATGCACATTGCACAGCCAACACTGCAGTGCTGAATTGAACAATGCTGCAGCTAGGTCATGGGTGGCAAAATGCAATGGGAGGGAGGTGATGAATGATGATGAGTGGGATACATATCTGCCTCCCTTAACAAATACAGTGAGTATATTAATAAATTGTCAATAGGAAAGCAATGTGACTTACCACCGCCCGTCCCTGCCGGGACTTCCCCTCCAAACACCATGTCTGCTGCATTTTGCACACTGGTGCGGCCACCGGCCATGGCACTGGTGGTCCGTGCTGCTAGAAAAAACATTACACATTTTAGATGCCAGATACGCCTCTCCTTATTATTAATTTTTTTAAACAAAATACAACCGCCATGCCTCACTACAGTTCGATTAGCAGTATCTTCTATGGAAAATATCACTTTAGGCCTTTTGTTGGTTGACAATGTTAGAAAAGCCAGGTAGTCAAGCCAACCAAAAACCTTTTGTAATGGAGGGGTAGAGCTATGATGACTCTGAGTCACTGAAGTGCAATGAAGGGGTGGAATAAATTGGTCAATGGAGGACATATGGTCTTGGTTGGCAAATGCAATGGGAACTCATACTACTTTTTCTGCCATGCTGCTCTGCCATGGAAACTGCTGGTATACTGCATAAATGAATACTAACACAACACAACATTGGTAGTGGGCCTACCATGACCATGGCCACTCTATTGTTTTATTGTTTGAGCATGAGCAAGAAAAAGAAGCCTTCTCAACAAACATGCATAGAGAAAAATAGCTTACTTGGGCCTGCAATCTTCTCAGTAGAGTACCTTAAATCCGTTCTCTTAGTCTTACAGTACCAGTCTACAAGATATATAAGGGGAAAAGGAAAGCTTACTAACAAAGCAGTGCTTAAAAGCTACAGACTAGTGCAGGCAGGAGGAAATCAGCTACAGAAATATGAACTATAGAAAAAAGGAAAGTGCAGGGATAACAAGAATTTAACAAACATTAGCAAGAAGAGGAGTTGGAAAAAAAGAAGTCAGTATAAAAAACAATAAACAAGGCAAAATTATTCTAATAGCGGGGAGAGGTAAAAGTTAGGGAAAAAATAATAATAATAGAACTTACTGAGGCCAGCAGTACCATCGGCCACTGTGCTGGTGGTGGTGATAATTCCACCTGCAACGGCACTGGTGATGGCAGGCCTTTCACCTTCATCCTGACCTGCCTTCGATGATCATCTCTTCTTGTCCTTTGGTGCTGATGTAAGTAATAAAAATTATTTAAAAAAATAAATTAGTGGTACAGTTAATCTCCCCAAAATATTTTGATAGGCAAACGCAGTAACATTGTACTTTTCTAAATAAAATTGCCTACAGTACTAGTACTGAGCAGACCTATTCCAAATTTCCTAAACCTAAGTCCTATTCCTAATTTCCAAAATCTAAACTACATTCGGAACTATTAATGCATTGCAATGAATGATCTTTGCTTCTTAACCTTTGATGGGCCAACTCAGTCTCCCTTTTCAATGCATAGATGCATACTACACATCACTGGGAGATTGAGACTGTATGAGCTACATAAAGAAAGGCACAGAGATCGCTAACTCACTGATATTACTACTGCCACTGTCTTAGTGACAGGGCAGAGGAGTCTACATGACTTCTAAAATAATCAGCCAAAGCAAGTGGCAACCAGTATGATTAGGTAGTGCTGAACACCTGGCTAGCTCAAACTGCATCACATAAAATTTGTAACATAAACTTTACTTACCTCTGAGTGTGAACAGCATGCTATTTGAAAAAAACATTAGCATTGTAGAACAGATACAATAAATAATTACTCAACCTTGATGCCCACTAGGTCAAGCAGATCCTTTTCCCGATCAAGTACTTTGGCCCAGTAGTCCATCAGCTGCTGCATGGCGTGCTGGACCCCAGTGCCCTGGCGCACGCACCGGGGCACTCTCCCCCACAGCAGCCAACGCTCCCTCAGTGGGTACCCCCTCACAGGCCTGCCGCCTGCTGCAAGCATGGAGGGGAGGTGGCACTGCACATAAAAAACAAGCATTTTCAATGCAATAGGTCTCGCATTTTTAGAGTTAGAGCTGTTGACATTATAAATGGTAATGTTTTATACGTATGTGTTTTGGTTTTGAAGTGTAGTGCATGTATGTGTTGTAGAGTGAAATTATGTGTGTTTTGTATTTGTTAGTTGTGGATTTTTGTATGGTGTGAATTGTATTTGTGTAGTGGAATTATGTGGCAGGTTGTTCATTGGAAAAGGATTATGGGATTAATAGATAGTGTGAGACAAAGATAGTTTGAGTGGCTAAAGTAAAGTCAGAGAGAAGGAATGGGTCGGTAGATCTACCAAGTTTGTGCACTTGAGAAAGGTTATGATAAAACCTGGAAGTGAGAACCCTGGAAAAGAAAGTTATTAGGCATGTGGAGATATTGAGACTTTGTTACAATAATTTTTCACATTTTCTTTTGCTTAATTTAAAGAAGTTTTTTATTTTTTGAAGTTCTATAACAATGAATAGGACACTTTACCCCGCACACTTTTATTCCGCGTGCCATTACCCCGCAGTTTTTACACCGCAAAATCTTTTACAATGCAGGGCTTTACAACGCAATCCATTACAATGCATTCCCCATTACAACGCAATTTACTATTCTAACTCCACTGGGCGTTACTTTGGGGAATGCGTTGTAATAGTTTCAAATACTGTAATAAGTGATAACAGAAGGAGCCCATGGTTTGTAATTTGGAGAGGAAAAAAGCACAGGCTTTGTCTTAAAAGAATATAAAGTGGCTGAAAGAGATGTCATGGGCGTTGGAGAGAAATAATAGGCTTATGGCCGAGATAGACAACTTGCGTTTTAGAGATAAAAGGAGAGAGAGAGAGAATTATGTGTGTATATGTGAGAGGAAGAGAGAGAAAGAACCTTGGAGTGCAGTTTGTACGTAATGAAGATTAGAAAGAGAGCACGAGTTTGTATGTGTGTGTGCGTGTGTGAGAGAGAGAGAGAGACTGAAAATGAGAGTTAAGGGTGTATGAGCGATAGAGTGATAGAGTGAAGAGAGATAATATAATGTGTGTGTGAGATAAAAGTGCATTTGGAAAAGAGAGAGAAAAGAGCCAGCGAAGAACTTTAAGTGCCTATTTTAGAGACAGACTGCATGGTAGTGGTTGAAAGTGGCGGAGTAAACAACAGTGTGTTTGGTTTCCAAGAGCACTTAAACGCCACTGTGCAGGTGTAGCTTGTGACAACTAATAACGGCTCTTTCTGCCTAATAATTTTTTATTTTTTTTATGTTTGGCATGTTCTGAAGATTCTTCAATGTGCAAAATAGGGACACGATTGCTGTCCACGTGTTGTTGCTGCATTTGAAAAAAAGAGTAGGGACACAAACTTTAGAGCAATAGTGGCAATTTACCCAAAATTGCAAAAAAGTAATGTTAACTTTCTCAAAAAATATGCACACTGTAGCTTAGTATAGTAAGAGATCCGCCAAGCACATTGTGCAAAAGCTTCTGGGAAATAAACCTGTTTAAAACACTGCTGTATACATAAAAATGTTTTCCCTTTTACACTGCCCAGAACTTAGTGCACAATTGCCCCGAAAACAGTGGCAACCTCGTAAATTCCTTATTTATTTTCCTTGTGCCTATGAAATATATATTCATATAACTAACGCGTCTGTTTAGTGCCCCAATACTTTTGCTGTACATTATTTAAGTTGTTAAATAAGGTACAGACATAGAAACATGGTAGATTGAATTTTGCAAACAGAGGTGCTCCATAAACCCCCAAAAAAGGAACAGTATGAGAACAAAACTTAAGGCTGGAGCGAGGACACAAACAGTTGCATCGTTTACCAAATGTCAAGATGTTACAAATACTATGTAGTTATAAGATGATATGTTTGGAAGTAGCACATGAAAGTTGTGTGAATTAAAAAGGTTAAAAAAAATTATTTGTACTCTAAAAAAAACACAGTCTACTATATCGTTGAAAGCAGTGGCAACAATATATACAGGTGGTTTCCTATATGTAATACTCCTTGAAAGAAATGTGAAAAGAAAAAGTTTGCGTTTTAAAAGTACTGGTTTATTTCAATTTTTTCAACCATATGGCTAAGCAGGTCACAAACGGAGACAGTGTACCACTCCCCATCCTTATCTTTATAGGGCTGTCGCCTACATGCTATTGAGCAGGGCTGTGTCCTTCCGAGAGCACCCATAAAACTGCTTTCAAGTGGTGTGAACAGTTTGCAAGAAACTGTACTTGAAAGATACAAAGGCTACCTTTTAGGGACCGGGTAACTGCACCCTCAGGCTACAACCCTTTGTGTCATTTGCATTTTGTAAAGCTTTCTGTTCTTGTTCCATTTAAATTAAAGCATGTGCGCGCAATTTAGTTCCTCAGCATAGGAAAAGGATTTTTTTTTACAAAAAGCTGCAGCTTGTACGTAAGTAAAATAGTGTTTACATGTTAAAGAATGTTAAAATGTTAATGTCCGAATCTACAAAGCTTTTGAAACAGTCGTTTTAGTCTGTAACTGCACACACAACAGAAAACAAGCATTGGCATAGCCAATAGGTCTCGCCTTTGGGATCTTATAAGTGTTTAGCTATGCAACACTTGATGTTGTTGCACCAAGGATATTGTGCTGGATAACTAAACATTTATAAGGTCCCAAAGGCGAGACCTATTGGCTATGCCAATGCTTGTTTGAATTTGTAACTTGTAAGTTGAAGAAACATTATTTTTTATTATTAAAGATGTAATTCAAAATTAGGTTCACAGTTTGTCAGTTTTATTCTTGTGATACATTTAAAATTAATACATAAACCTAATGTACATTCATATTTAAAATAAAAATATTTGTACTTTTTTTTTTAGTTAAATAAACTTTTTTTTGTACTTTTTTCTGTACTTGACCATAGGGAGACTCCACAGTCGGGTTGTGGATTTCCCTGTGGTAAAGTACAGGGAACATTCTTGCTTTTTTCGGTTGACCCTTTCTTTACCTCTTCAGTTTGTCGATTCTCGCTGTGTTGTTCCTTATAATGGGCAGCATACTTAAAAATAGACGAAAAAATAGCAAATCAATGTAAAAAAAAGCATTGGCATAGCCAATAGGTCTCACCTTTGGGACCTTATAAGTATTTAGCCATGAAGCACATACGTTATCCTGGGTGCTACAACATCTACTGTTCTTAAATTGTTTGATACATTTCACCTTCAGACGGAGGGTACTTAAACCCTATCTGCATGTGAGGAGGAAAAGAAAACTAATTTTGTATGAGGCTGTGAAGTGTACATCTTGCTCACACAGCACCCAGGTACATATGCAGGCCAGTGACGTGGGGTCGCATGCAGTAACGGATGCTCTAGAAATAAAGACATAGAATTAAAAAAAAAACTATATTATCTGAGACGGGGGAAGGAGCGGCCAGGCACGGGACATAAACGACATAGCTGCAAATACCAACTACTGGCACTGAGAGGGGACATTGGAGGAATAATGGATGAAGAGAATGGAGGAGAGGACAGGAGAGTAGCGAGGGGTGAGATAGCAAAGAGGGAAAGGTCTGGAGAAGAAGAGAACTGATAAAGGCGAGAGTAGGAAAGAAAATAACAGAAGGGTGAGAGGCAGTGGTGAATGAAAGAGGGGTAACAATGGAATGACTGAGTGAAAGGAGGAGGGGAAAGGACGGGGGACAGATGGTGAATGGAAGAGAGCGAAGGCCGGGGATGGGGTGGGGTGAGACATAATAAAGTAGGGAGAGGAAGATAGGGAGAAAGTGAAGGTGCAGGACGGCGCGAGGATGGGTGCGTCAGACAATGAAGTGAAAAGAAGACACATGGAATGGCGGAATGGGAGGAGAGAGGAGACAGTAAATGGCAAAGGAAAGACGAATTGAGGACTGTGAGGAGGTGTGAGAATTTAGTGGGAGTAGAAGGGGTAAGCCAAAAGAGGAATGCAAATTCTGTCCTGCTTGGACTGGTCGGTGAATTTAAATAATATTTGCTGTTGGTAAAGAGCGCGTGTTCTTCTGTGTGCGTTATAAATTTGTGCCTCACTTGCACATTGAAGGAGCCCTTTCAAACACGCGGGAACTTTCACACTGACATCAACAAACAAGTGGGTGAAAGAAACCCGCAGGAAGACCTGAACTTCGGGGTTTGTAGAGTCTACGGTTTATGATGCACATGGAAATGTTTGTTTGTTGTGTACGCTGCTTAATATTACAACGAGGCGACCTTACGGAATCCCATCCCAAACTAGTCTCTAAACATGTTAAAGCAGTACATAACTAGCTGTACTTTTACATTCACATTTGACTCACGTTGACATTTAACGAAGTGGTGGTGATGCAAGCTATCAGGTGACAACGTGGAGTTTCCCACAAGAAATTGTATTGTCCCTTCAAAGAGGTGCCTGCCCGGGGTTTCACTGGGACATGCATGCTAGCGGCAGGAGTTATGCAAATCGCGCCCCTCTGGTGATGGCCTGCAACAACCACAGCTTTACACTCTAAAAATAGTTTCACTTTCACTCCCTCTGACAGCCTGCAGCTTTTTCATGCATGTGATATTGAGGTACCTTGCTAGTAGAAGAGGTGGAAAAACGCTTTGATCAAACAATCCTTGGACACTGGGTGCTGGGGGGGTGGGAGCTCGAGTTACCCGGGCAGTGCTTGAAATGGAAAACAAGACCATAAAAAAATCTAAAACATGTTACAAAATTTTAGCAACGCTTCTGGTGAAGGTTACTTCCTGTCGATGCATATCCGTGGCCTTATATGGCAAAGCTTGCCTGCAGCTAGCCGGCTTGACAAACACCTGATGAAAGAAAGCTGGCAATCTTGAAAGATGCAACCTGAGACCTTTCCCCTAGAAAACTCGGTTTCAGTTTATTCCGTATTCCTGACGGAAACTAATGATTTCCGCCGCAGTCACATGCAACAGCCAGTAAATGGGTGGTGGATGGGGAATTCCGGCACTTCATAACCGAGGCATGCTGGCCGCGCGCTTCCATGTCTGAGGAACGTTTGCATAAATGTTTACTTCAATTTCACCGGCAGACATGTTTGAAATCTCTTCAGTGCGCGGTGCAGATACTTTTGCCGCGTTTCTCTCGAAGAGGTTCTAAGCCAACAGCTTGAAAGGGCATTCATTTCAAGATAAATGCGCATGTCAGAGGCGCCTGGGAAAACAATTAGCTTTCTAGGAAATCCAGGGCACTCTTGGACAGGGAAAGATAGAGCTGCAGTGCGGCGCAGGAGAGGCGATATTTCTTTTTTTCCCAGTGTTAATTAATAACCTCAAAGAAAAACTTGCAGTTTATTTGGAAGGCAAGATGGGGGAGCGTGTTGATGATGGGCACAAGTTTGTAAGTACGAGCTAAATTTGTAAACGTTATACAAATTAGGCTGGGCAAACTCCAAATGCCATCGAGGGGAGACCAACAAATAACCAGTAACTTACCAAGGTCCTCCTGACAAAATTTAGCAAGGGGGCTGGGAGGGGAGAAGTTCACGTCTCGCTGTCAGGCTTGCACTCCTACTTGCAGGAAGAACCGATCCCTTGCTACAAAGCAGAAGCGTGGACATCGCTTGTCAGAACCAGCTCCTGCAAGGAGCAAAAACGAAAGTGTTCCTAGGTCTGCTCCATGGAGGCACGCTCAGGCATGTTAGGGCATGAATTGTGCAAGACAGCCATTATTCAGTTAAAGTCAATTAGATATATATAAAACAAGCACAAGCGCGCGCGCACGCCTCGCGCAGTAGCAAGGGGAGAAAGGAGGGGGCCTGTGCGATTCCCTTGCGGGAGCGAGCAGCAAGGCGCGATAATTGCTACCATATGGCGCCAGCTGCTCGCTCCCGCAAGTGAATCGCCAAACGTGCACGCGTTGCCATTGAAGGCAATGGAACGCGTGCACGTTTTTGTCTGAAAAGCCGAAGCGATTCCAAAATGTCTTTTTGCCTATGCAGCGCATGCGCGCTGCATAGGCGAGACCTAATAAGTGCTGCCACATCTACCTCAGAAATAATAGAGCGGGCTGCACCCCTTGGCAAGGCCGGAGACAGCAAGGTGTGCGGTTAGCAGCCGCACTGGCACAGCTGCTTCCACTCTGGCGCTGCTCCTCTGACATGGTGCTGAGTAGGAAAGGAAAGGAATAGGAAAAGTAGGACGGAAGAAAAGCAGAAAGGAAGAACTAAGGATGTAGAAAAGAAAAACAAAAAAAAGCACAAAAAGTCATAGAAAAAAAATAGACAAAAATGTAAAATACATAAACACAAAAGACATACACTGATAAAATATAGGAGAATGATGGGTGGATGAGTGGGATGGGGGAGGATTAATAAGATATTAGAAGGATACAAAAAAATCAGGCCCAGCACCATGCAGAGAACAGAAAGCAGATAAAACAAAATGGCCAGGCCCATGCAGACCACATGGTGCCGTTTTCTCTGATTTATCTGCGCAGAGCACGCTACTGGCCCAAAAAAGCAGCGGAAACGGGCTGTCAATCATTCTTCCACCCGTTCACGGAGTTCCACGAAATCTCACAGAGTTTTTGGGGAACTCCGTGGAATTCCATGGAGCAAAACTCTGTAAGTTCCGCCTGGTCCTAAAGGAGCCTAAATGGAGGTACTTTGAAAATCAAAAAAAACTCTACAAAACTGCACAATATATCAATTTAGACATTGGTGAAGCCCAAATCTGCAACTGAGTCTACATACAGGAAGACGGTTTTTGAATGCAGACTCATGTAACATCAAAATTAATTTGGGTACATGCAAACAAATTTTGGTGCTTTATAGTACTCTCAGGCTTATGGGGGTGAACACTGGGACTCTGGGTGAATGCCATTTAGCCAATGCCTTACAATATCTGATTTACAGAGCATTAAAATCAATGGACATCACCCAAAAGGTGAGTGCTAGTCCAGAATACAAAACATCACCTCAATGTAAACTGCTGCAAGCAAATTTGAGTGGGGGGACATTATTTGTTAAGAAATGGGAACACACTGGCTATAAAACAAGTCTGCTACACAGATGTAAATAAAGACCATATGACATGCAGGTCCCTAACTCACACATAAGACCTTTATGTTCATGGATGGTCTGGAGTGCACCACATAGGCTCTTTAGTGTTCTTTTCTTTGCAAGGGAAAATCCCTTGCACAAGTTTGAAAACTTTGGGGTTGATTCACAAAAGCATTTATGAGTAACAGAAGTACTACTACAGGAGTACTTTTTATGTACTCATATGCTCTTTGACTCCCTATTAGTAAAAGTACAAAGAGGGCACCGTCCTTTATATTTGTTCTAATTACAGATTAATATTCCCTGAATATATCCATTTTATGCACATTTTAGAATGCTTTTGGATCAATTCACAAAGGCATGGAAGAGTATGTAAAAAAGTACTTCAGGAATACTAAGTACATACTACAAAATGCCTTTGTGATTATACCCCATTGTTTTGATTCAGCAGATGGGTGCTACTGGCATTCCATCACAAAACTCCTAACACAGAAAGCAATATAGACCATCACCAAGTAATGATAAAATTGGGTGTTTCAGTTAGTTGGCTAAGCATAAAAACTGCTTCAATTAAATATTTATTGTGAGAAAGATGCAATTCTATTTTTCTGTCTTCAATATTGCTGCACGTTCATTACAATAATGTTGTACAGCAAGTGCAGTACAGTAACACTTGAAAGTCAGAGTTTCAAACTATTTATCCATACATGTACATATGGGACTTTATATAATACAACTTTACATCTCTTTATATTTTTCCATATACATGTATACCTTTCAATGTATTTATATATTTGTTGCTCTACTCCTACTGTAATAAATAAATAAATAAATAAATGGAAAAAAATGAAATAAATAAAATAAAAAATAAACCCTTCAACACTTTCCAATTCAAATCAAATCAAATCAAGCTTTATTCGGCACATGCAAAAAATGTCCATAAAAGCATACTATAATATCAATAAGAACGGAATTATATACAATTATTACAATTTGAGATGAAAAATACATTTTATATTCAAAAAGTCTCAGAAGAAAATACTTTTTTGATTTTTAGAATAAATCAACTAACAATTAAAATCTAGTTCATTTTATAGTTCAACAAATCAATTAACATACAAAAACTAATCAATTTCATAATTCAATATTTCCAAGTAAACAAGATCCTTCCTTTGTTTGATAGCCAAGGATATGAAACAAATTACCGCATTACAAATTAAAACGTTCTCCAATTTTCGAATATAATTAAAATCAGCTTTAAAAGAGTACAGGCTGTTTGCTTTAAAAAAAGGTCGTAAAAATGTTTTCCTAATTTCATTATAAAATTTACAAAAAAGTAAAAGATGAAGAGTACTCTGTGGGGACCTGCCATCACACGGACACTTTGGTAAGTTGGCACACCACTTATCCCTTTTGGGAAATGCTAAAAGATAATGGAGAGTATTCAACCGTAATCTAGTTAAGTAAAATCTGTGTTGTATATTAGTTATAAAAATAAGATATGGCTGAATACCCACTGCTATCGGCCCTTCAAGATAAAAAGATATACATGATTTGTTACTCGTAGCAACGTCCCTTGCTGAGGACCTCACTTTACAGAGCCTCAATTTTAATTCCTTTTACTCATATTCTGTATGTCCTCGGGATTTTTTAGATTCACATCCATCTCACATTCCTTTAAAAGGCTACAAATGTAACTTAACCATGTTATTTTCTTATAGTGATCTTGATTCAAACAATCCGATACAATGTCCCATGTAAAATGTGTTTCTTCCCGAGTCCAGATGCGGTGCCACAAAGTAAGGGCAGCTATACTGATCAAATCAAGAATATAGGGGGTATTAGTCTCCCTATGTATTATAAAAGTGGCAGTGGAAACTGGCACGGCTAATAATCTTTAAAAAAAGTTATTTTCCAGGATTTGTAGCTGAGAAGTATCTGCCACACCCCACAGGGCTCCCCCATAACAACTCCCTGTAATACATTTTGCTCCATATAGTTCAAGAATTTCCCGCACTGGTTTTTTACCTATTTTTGGGGAAAATCTAAAAATAGCCTCAACCGATTTTACGAATTTCAATTTACATAGGTTAATATGTGCGCTCCACGTGCCCTTACTATTAAAACAAATTCCCAAATAAGAAAAGGAAAAAGTCCTCTCTATCCGTGTACCTTCGATGTAATGTATTTTATTCTTAATTTTCCGTTTCCCACAAGACATAACCAGGGTTTTACTCAAATTTATTTTTAAAAACTTTTCCGTCATATAACTAGAAAAGTTATCCATCAATAATTGTAGGCCGTTAGCTGTCCTGGAGATTAAGACAGCATCATCGGCATACATTAATAAAGGGGTAACCCGTTTGCCTACCTTTGGGGCATCAGCGTTCAAATTCTGTAATAACGGATCAACCCCATTTATGTATAACGAAAATAAAAGTGGGGCAAGAGTACAACCCTGTCTTATCCCACGGGTAATGCTAAAGTGCTTAGTGCATTCTCCATTTTCCCCGAAGCGTATTCTAGAGGACAAATGTACATATATTTGCGATAAAAAACTAATAATATCCTCTGGGGCGCCCATCCCTTTAAGCGTCTGCCATAATTTTGAGTGATTTACCAAATCGAAAGCGCTTGACAAGTCAACAAAACAAAGGTAAAGAGCGCCATCCCGTGCAAGTGTGTATTTTCCTATCAACAAATCAAGATTCAAACACTGCTCAATCGTTCCAATGCCCCTTCTAAAACCATACTGTACTACCGATAAAATATTATTTTCCTTTACCCAATATTCCAATCTGGCCAGCATTATTCTACCCATAACCTTAGATGTTGAATCGAGTAAAGATATTGGGCGATAGCAGCTCGCGCTGCTTCTATCGCCTTTTTTAAAAATAGGGACTATCACGCTCTCAGCCCAAGTTGCTGGTATCACCCCATTAAGGGGCCGATTCCGATCTCGGCCGGTAGGGCTCCGAATCGGATTCGGCTTAACCGGATCCGATTCGGAGCCCTATTTCCCGACCGATTCGTACGCGCGTCCGGACGAGCGAGTACGATGCGTATTCGCCGACCGACTCGTCCGGGCGTCCCGACCGCTCCGACCGACTCGTTCCCGGGTCTAACCGCACTGACCGACTCGCTCGGACTCGACTCGCACCGCGCAATGGAGACGTTCCCCGGCTGGGTAAGTACGATGCGCGCGCCGCGAGCAGTCCGACCGAGCCGCGCACTCCGGCTCGAAAGAGCTGTCGGAGCCGTACTTTGGGGTCCGTGTCGGACCCCCCTGTACGCGTAGCCGCGTGTACGGCGCGAATCGCTTCGCCGCGTACACGCTGTAGGGGGCGCACTTGTCCGCATCGCACCCATTGAGTCAATGGGAGCCCGCGTACGCGTTGTGACGACAGGCTCCCATTGACTTCAATGGGAGTCCGACCGACTCGAGTCCGATGGCATACGTGCGCATCGTACTCGTTCGGTCGGACTGCACGGGTCCGATCCGGTCGGAAATCTCTCCGGGTCCGGCTCGGTCGGAGAGATTTCCGGCCCGAATCGGAATCGGCCCCTAAGTGTAGCATTAAAAATGTATATAGGATGGGCACCCAAAAATCCAGATTATATTTAAAAACATCAATTGGGACCCCATCCGGACCTGCCGCTTTCCCACTAGCACTATTCAAAAGGGCTAATCTAATCTCCTCAGAACTAATACTTTCCGGTTTAATATTATTTAAACAAATAATGCTAGTATACTCTGCTAGAGTATTGGGCTGACGTGTCTCATTAAAAATGGCTTCAAAGTGAGTCAACCAGTCTTCCGGGGTCACTACTACATCGATTTTAACAGACTGGGCATCTTTAAAAAGTGGCTGATCCAAAGTTTTCCAAAAAGTATAGAATTTTTAGTTTCTGCAGCTTTGATCAGGTTTTCCCACGCATTATCTCTAATCTCCATTTTTCTACGAGTCAATGCTTGCTTATATGATTTCCGCAGAGAACTAATGTCTTCCCTATTACGGGGGCTAGCTTTAAAGCTTCTTTAAATCCCTATTTAATCGTGAACATTGCTGATTAAACCATCTTGGGCAATATACCCTATTTGTCCTAGGCTTACGTTTCAAATTTCCTGCTATTGCAACCGAAATATTTTGGAAAGCCATCACTATATCTATATTAGTAGAAAAATTATCTAAAACAGTTGTAATATGATGTTTATTTTGTTGAATAATCTTTTCCGAGAAGGCAATAGGATCAACCCCTGCCCATTTAATAGAAATCCCGCTTTCACCCTGTGTCTTTACCTCAGCAGCAAAATACTTGGTTCATCTACTTTAAAAAGTGGAGATTTTAAAGTTAATGACACAGGGTGATGGTCACTTAATAGGCTGGGGCATACTTTGCAAGAATGAACGAGAGGATTACAATTTCTTGAAATTATAAGGTGGTCGATACATGAGGATGACCTAGCTCCTTCAAATGTATAAGTAATACCCACTCCTCTTGCGTATTCTTTTTGCATCTATCTCTATAATTTCCAGATTATACTTAAACATTACACAATTTAAAATTTCCCATAATTGTTATGTGGGAAGTGTAAAGGGTTATCTCCCAATTCATCCTCGTATCCGCATTGGATCCCTGGTATAAATTTACAAAGTTCAGTATTAAAATCCCCCGCCCAAATTAAAAAATAATCAGACCTTGTACTCCTTAAAAATTGGCCAATTCGCTGTCTAATAATGTAATTATCTCATACCTTGAGCTATTAAAAATATTATTATAAAAATTGATCACTATTATGTCCTGATTTCCTCCCACTGAAAGAAGTAAAAACTGAAAATTTTGTGAATTAGTATATATTCTTCTTACAGTCAGAGGAGAGGATACTGATATTAGTACTGCCAAGCCACCGCTCGCTCTCCCTGCCTTTGATGGAATCCCATTAGTACAGATCGTTTTAAACCCATTAATAAAAAAATTATTTGTGAGCCATGTTTCTTGTATTAATACCAAATCGCATTTTTGTATAGTATCAATCCAAGAGGTATCACTCAATTTACTCCTAACCCTGCAACATTCCATGTCATAATGTGCAATAATTCCTGTATTGAATGGCTAGGTGGGTTACATTCAGCCACAATAGAAAGTGGGGTGGTTTCGTTCCTGGATGTTTGCATTTCAGATTCTGCGAGGAGATCACTTTCAGTATTGCTAATTATATTAACAGTGCCTTCTCGCAGTTGATCCTGATCCATATAAACCATTTCCTTCATACTATTAACATGAGCTCTTACATCATGACCATCTTGTACAACCTTTTCTGTCGATACTATATTACGTTCCAGTCAGTCCGCCTCACTACACCTACTTAGTGGTTCAAACCTATTTACCATATTCGGAATCACATGCTGTGTTTCATGACTGGAACTGGTGGTAACCTGGGCTCGACTAAAGGGTAAAACCATTCTAAAACCATAAAAATATCCCAGGGGTAAAGCGACGATTCTGCCTTCTATATCGGTAAAATGTCGATCCTGGTTCCCCCTGATCTCTTCCAGCAGTAAACCCACCACACAGGGTCTGCGGAAATTTACAACTACACAATGCCCCTCGCATGATTTAATGGTTTTACCCACCCAGCTAACTCTCCTTATCATAATCACTTCATGAAATAGGCACTCAGAACTACAAGTCGTATTCCTGGTGAACCATTGAATCACCCTATTTTTCAAAGAGTCCCATGTTTCAGTGGTATTTTCAGCCAATTCAGGTACGTTTTTAATACAATCACATAAGGCGTTGCCTCTGGGGGCAGATTTAAAATGACATCCCGTTTCCTCCCCTGGTGGAATTGCCCTCCCTTCTTCATGTAACTATTCCCTGTGGATCCCCCTAAGTTTTGTATCAGTAAAACTGGTACTTCCTTTCCATGAACATTACTAGATGGTAAGGCACCAGCCCGTAGTAAGTTATTCATGCTGTTCGAGTTAATTGCACCAACATATGTATTGCTACTGTCAATTAGGTTTGCAGTTGGTGGCGTATTTAATGCAGTTAATGGAAGAAGAGCAGTAACCATTTCCAATAGCTTTACAATATCCTTTTGTACTGATTTTATCTCATTCATGACGCGCCTCTCTATGGTATCTATTTTCCCATGCAGTCTTTTAAGTTGTGTATTTATGGCATTATTGTCAGTCAGTAATTCTACAGGCTTAGCTCCTTGTCCATTCCCTGGTGATTTTTTAGATTTCCCCTTCTTTTGTGCTGCTCTTTGTGGACTGGACCTTCTTGATGTTAAGGTTTGTTTACATTTTTTTGCTGGAGGTGAATCGGAATCTGGTAATTCTGAAACATTAACGATATCAAACGGGGTAGTTGACATGCAGGGCCCTAATTTAATCGATTGTTCAGATTTAGACCTGTTGACGATATCATGTACAGTGCTGCTATCTGACGGCTCCTGGGGGATGATATCAAGATTAGAAATGTCACTTTCCCCATGCACTTCCACCACAATCTTAGCCCCTTTGGACGGCATCTAAGGCAGTCTTAGCAGCTGCCAACTGTTCCTCCACTTGCACGATCTCATTGTTTATAATGCCCATAGCACTTTTTAGATAATTAGTGATTGGTGCTGTTTTTTCCACTGCATTTCCTTTACTTGTGGCCAATTTCCTCTTCCCCATTTTCAAATAACACCGCTAATTTCTCACGGCAATTAAAAACGTTCTGCTTACCCACTTCACGATGGAGTGTTCTTACTCCTACCAGGGAAGAAAGAGAGGGGGCCCGACCCGACCTCTGCCGGTCTCGAACGGGCTCAAACGGGCCCGCCCTTGGCTCGGGCTTCGCCTCGGCACATGCCCGCGCGCGTCCCGCGAGCGGGTGCCGCGAGGCGCTATATAAGCAGGGACAGGGGCAGGGCAAAGGTGAAGTCAGCGCCTCCAGGCACTGATGCTGGTCTTTCTGGGACTTGGAGTCCTTCCTCACCACTGCGATCTCCGGGCGATGCGGCTCCCGCGAAGCGGGTGCCGCGAGGCGCTATATAGGCAGGGACAGGGGCAGGGCAAAGGTGAAGTCAGCGCCTCCAGGCACTGATGCTGGTCTTTCTGGGACTTGGAGTCCTTCCTCACCACTGCGATCTCCGGCGATGCGGCTCCCGCGAAGCGGGTGCCGCGAGGCGTTATATAGGCAGGGACAGGGGCAGGGCAAAGGTGAAGTCAGCGCCTCCAGGCACTGATGCTGGTCTTTCTGGGACTTGGAGTCCTTCCTCACCACTGCGATCTCCGGCGATGCGGCTCCCGCGAAGCGGGTGCCACGAGGCGTTATATAGGCAGGGACAGGGGCAGGGCAAAGGTGAAGTCAGCGCCTCCAGGCACTGATGCTGGTCTTTCTGGGATTTGGAGTCCTTCCTCACCACTGCGATCTCCGGCGATGCGGCTCCAATTCACTACTCTGGGCCTGATTACGAGTACGGCGGTCCGCCGTACCTGCGCTGTTGGTCCAACCACCACCTCCTCGGCGGTCCGATCGCCTAATCACGTCCATGGCGGTCCGACCTTTGCCACCACCAGTATCTCGGATCCCGCGGTGGGGAAAGCAGTGATCAATGGTAGCAGTGCCGATGCCGGCAACGCCGTGCTGATCACGACCTGCATTTCCGCTGACCTTTTCATGGTGGGGACCCCGCCATAAAAAGGTCGGCGGAAAGGTAGGGAAAGGGCTCCAAACAAGGCTCCAGAACGATATTCCATATTGGGCTGTATGCATGGGGGCACATGTTGTGACCCCCTCTGCTTGCACTGTCGTGCGTGCATTGTGTACCTTGCACGTCATGGTGCATGGTACAGAGTGCACTGATGTGCAAGTGGCAGTGCCAAGGCAGCGGCATGTGCTGCAGGCTCTCTAGTCTCTATGAGTCGAAGCATGCTGCCGCCATCGCACTGAGCCGCAACACCAGCAGGCCGGCGGTAAAATCGGAATGCGGCGGTCGAGATGCCCCCGGCTTGGCGGCATTCTCCCGACCGCCGCAACGGCAGTCTGGCGGTTGGACCGCCAAAGTCCAAATCGTGCCCTCTGTCTCATCCAATAACTCTTTCATTATATCTTCTACCTCCACTCTGACTTATACAATCCTCATTATACCATTATGATCTCCCTAACAAACCTTCTAAACTCTTCCCTCCGCTATCCCCCTTTGACTCATCCAAAACCTCATTGTACCACTATGATTTCCCTAATAACCCTCTCTAGACTCTTCCCTCCTCGGTCCTTCCTTTGACTCATCACAAACCTCATTTTACTACTTTGATCTCCCTAATATCGCATTCTAAACTCTTCCCTCCTCTATCCCTCCTTTGACTCATCCCAAACTTATTTTACTACTATGATCTCTCAAATATCACTTTCTAGACTCTTCCTGCCTGTCCCTCCGTTATCCCATTTAAGCCAACTAACAGACTCACATGTCCCCCACACAAATTAACAACTTAGATTTTCCTATACTAATCCATCACAAATTCACTTTGGGTTCCGGAGTACTGTGCTACTCACCGAAAAGCGCTTCAACGCCTCATCAGGGGTAGTCAGCGCTATATAAATACAATTACATGTGCGATTCTTTGCCACCTAGCATTAATTGAAATTAAACTTTTCATTTTAAAAAGGTAAAACAGTACAAACAAGCCTCGACATAAGACACAAAAAGTCTCATCATTCAGTCGTGACGTTATATGCTTCCTTCTTGGAGCAGCCTCGTGCGCCCGAAGTCGGGACTCACCTCATAGACCGTGAGACTGAAATACAGAATTCCACTGTGTAAATGCGAACTAAGGAGCGATATTTGTTTTTTCAAGGTGTCTGTACGGTCTAACAGCCACAGCAGGTTAGCACGCTGATGTGCGTTTCATGAATAATCAATTTGCAAAGTTTATTCTGCTGCAACTTTCACTTTTTATCTTTATAAATTCAAAGACCCCACTGAGTTATTTTCCTGCAAAAATAGTGAAAGTAAAACAGCCTCACGCTTTCTGACACGACCTTTGACCTCTCTTAACAGAAAAAATACTTTTCATCTGTGTGTTTTAAATAAGTAGCAGGCCCACCGGGAAGATTAAAACGTCAGAACAGCATGGACATTTGTATCCCGCAGTACCTCACAGAGAGAGGTAGCAGTCTTTGACTCGATTTATGCAATCCAACCTCAGCCATTTTCGCAGGAGTAGACAGCGGTATGAAAGGACTCTATTAAGTACTGATGGCCAGTTATATTTGGCTAGAAAGAAATGGCACGTGACGGTCAAATCCTTCACAAGATGAGGTCGATTTCACCTAAATAGTGGACAGTCACAATAGTAACCAGTGTTCGAATCATACAGTGAGGCCGTAGAGAGAAAAACAGCAGTCTAACGGGAAACATTTTTGCTAATCATGCTACTAATGAAATCATGGTTTAACTAAATCTTGAGATTTTTATTCACAGAGAACATGGAAGCAACATAATTAAGCAACATCACAAGCACAGCCTTTTGCAGTTATAGAATAAATTTGCATGTTTCAAAATGAAGGTATCTGAAAAATTAATTATACAAGCACCATGTACTATGAGGAAGGTGTAAGTCGGAAAATAAACTGAACTCTATTGGGAATGTAACACTTCTTAGGCATATGCCTACATTTGCAAAGTGTAACAATGAATATTATGCAAATGGGCAATGCTAAAATAGATTTAAGAAATCAGAGATGAAATATGTGGAAACATGTGTTGATATGCAAATGGCCTGCGTCATGAAACATTGATGATTCCTTAAACGGTCTTATTGAAGGAAAATTAGTGTTAAATGTTTGAATGAGGACATCTAATAACCTACCTTTATATGCCTCATCTGGTCACAGACTAGCATGGTCCATACTTAATGAGTGAAATTCTAGATACATAGATACAATACGAATTAGGACTGGGCTTTTTAACATGAAACAAGCTCATATAATTTTGTGTACTTTGCGTTATACATTTGAGGCATAATGCCTGAGGTTTTAAGGTTACACCATATATGTAAACAATATTCATTTGGGAAAAAACAAATTGTGGGAACACTTGAACAATGTTAAAAGGTTTACCCGAAGGTAAGTGTCTGATGTGTGTGCTGTTGTTTGTTCGAAAGACAGTTATTATTGAAAAAAATTCATTTCGAGTTGACTTTCACCCCAAAACACTGTTCTGGCAACTTTTTTGCACAGAATACACTTTAAGTCAGGCAAAGTGCTACAGGGACTGAGCCGGTTGTACATTCAGTAGCAAATTTCTTTTCCTGACCTGACGGAACTTCTCTGTTCTTTGTTGAAGCCTTGGTCATTTTGAAGTTGCATTCTGGAGAGAAAGCATCACTCATCCTTTGCTGTAATCTCCGCTCATTACCAAGACTTGGATTTTTCTTATATTTTTGGAAAATCAAGTAATTTCAGTTCAGTACTTTTCAAAATATGTGTGTTTGAGGGAGAGCGGGTACCACCTTTTTTATTTCTTTTTTTGGATTTGGCATTGAGTCCAGGACTGGTTTTCCGTGCAACCCGCCTCACAGCCGCACAGTCAGCCACACAGACAGCTCAGCTCGGCGAGGCTACGGCTGCAGCTGCGGAGGAGGGAGGGAAGGCAGCAAGCGAGGAAGCCAGCGCGGGGTGAGGCAGCGCGGGGTGAGACACCCGTCACCCGCCTGCCCGCAGCCCGCATTTTCGCAGCCCAGCAGTTCACTGCCCTGCCCTGCCCTGCCGCGCTCCTCGCGCTCCTCACTTGATTCCCGCCACCAAGGAGTGAACGGCCGCAACCCGGTCAAAGACACCGGTCAAAGACACCGCTGCCGCCGTCCGGATTTTCACCATTTTTCCCGGCTTGGTCTGGTCTGCCGCAGGTTCGCACGAGTCAAAAGCGGACGGCCAGGCATTTCAGTGGGAGCTTGTGAGCCAGCATCTGGAAAGTCTGGAAAAGTCAGCAGAAAGTCTGGAAAGTCAGCAGACCCCTCCAGCAGACCCCATCCTGGGATCCCTCCTGGGAGGAGCAGAGCAAGGTAAGCCGGGTGAGCGTGGCCGCCATTAGCAGGCGGCCGGTAAGTGAGTGCCCTTGGCAAAACCGCTGAGGTGGCCAGACTAGGTCTGGAGTAGCTTGAGGTTTCGCCGTGTGTGCCCCACTCGCCCGCATTTAAAGCACAGACTCACTGACTTACAGACTCACAGCTCGCAGCTTCTGCAACAATAAATTACCGCATATTTTTGAACCTGAAAATCTAAAGTCCATCTTGTCGACGATAGCTCAGAGCAGCACAGGGAACCTGGAAATAAGCGAGTCCCTAAGAGGATACAGAGGCCACAGAGGCTACAGAGAGAAGCAAGAAGTAAGGAGCAAGAAGCAAGAAGTGGGAATTGAGAAGTGAACCAGACATATGCTGGTAACAGGAGGCTAACCCGTCCTAAACCGTGCAGGCAAGAAAACGGTGCAAAGGGTGGTGAGCGCCCAGCAGCTGGTATTATCAATCATTATCATTATCAAATTTCTACAGAGAACTAACAAAAGGCCCCCAGGCCCCCAGTAGAAACAAGTAACATTCACTAAATACATTTAAAAGATCAAAAATCAATAAAAATAAAGAAGACACGCACGGATTACTGCTGGACGTTCCAGCTTGGGTACAGCTTACGGAGTATTTGACGACACTTAAATACAAGACCGAAAAGACCGAAAGACCGGAGGAGCAAAGGAGCAAAAGAGCATAAAAAGTAAAGTCGAAACGAAAAAGTCAGGGGTCATTTTAATATCCAGCAAAGGAAAAGGTAACGGCAAGAAGTGCGATAAAGGCGCAGTAAGGGAATTAGAAATGCGCTCAGGAAAAAATAGAGCCGCCCAGGCCCAGGACCAGGATCAGGATCAGGACCTGGTGCAGGACCAGGGTCACGGCCATTCACAAGGGAATCAGAGACCCCCAAAGAGGTTAAGGAAAGATTCTCCCAGACAGGAGCAACAACAGGACTTAGTTACACCCCAGAATGTCACAAATGAAAAGAACAAAAATGAAAAGAAATCTCCCAGCAAGGCTTCTGCGACGAAGAAAGCAAGGCTGATCCATAGCAAAAGGAAAGAGGGATATAAGATAACAGACTTCCTAAACGCAAAAGGGTCAACAAATAAGGGGAATTCAAACAGCGCAACACCACTGACGGAAAACAAATCCAAAGGTGCATCTCTAATAAAACAGCAGTCTGATCAAGAAAATGGAATGGATTTACATTTAACAAGCGATGAAGCAGCCACAAAGGACGGACAAAGCCAAGAAGGATCTGCGGATCGTCTCAATTCAGCAGTGCTCAGTTAGCACGCATACAGCAACAAACTCAGTTAGGAAAACAACAACAAAAGCAGTAATGCACAACCAGAACTCAAGTGAAACTCTCTTTTCCTTCGACCTTAGTAACTGGGAAGAGCAGGGGGAGGGATTAAATCAAATTCAGCAACAGGAGCCATCAAATTTACCCGTCCAAGGAAAAGCGCTTGACCCCAATCCATTGGAATTGTCAGAAACAACCTCTCCTTCACACAATAGGAGGACTTAAAATTGCAACAACCAACGGACCTCATCGGTTATAGGAGAGGTTGTGTCAACTCCACCTCTCCAAGTAGAAGGGATCGACGTGTGCAAGGCAGAAAGCCCTCTAACTTTAGACAAAGGGTCACTATTACGCTCGCTTCCATTAATAACGGAAAAGTTAAAGGTCTCAGACATCTTACATCAGTTAGGGGTCCAACATCCAGAACCAAGCAATCATCTCTCCCCAATCAAATTTATTCACCCAACAAACATGGAAGATCAAGTCCCTCCCAGTACCTGGGGCGTCCTTTTGTCAACATTGGAGTCAATTTCAACAGCAATTTCCCACCAAGCAGATAAACATGATCTCCAAGAAGATCTACTAAACATAATGGCAATATACATAGTAGATATTGACAAGAAGCTACAGACACTCAACGACCTGATTACGAGAGCTCAACAGCATAACTACACGCAGCAAGTGAATTGCAAGTGCACATCGTCATGTGGAAATCCACAAATAGTAACAACTATTCTGACGGACATATTGACGGAAGTGAGAGCCCAAGCTACCAGCTTACCCAAAAAAGAAAAAGACTGGGCAGTTGAGGTTTCGCCAAAGAAAACAATAGAATTGTCACAAAAAGTTACAAACACCACACGAACAACGCAAATGTCTGCTTTGGAAATAACCGTCCAAACAGAAATAAGTGAAAGCAACACAAAGGTAAAAGACACTAACCCCGACTCAAATGGAACAAAGGATAACAAAAATACAGAAATAGCGGAGGTCAAGTCCGTGCTCTCAAAGAAAAGAAAAAAAGAGGCAAAGAAAAGCACGGAACAAAGGGAAAGCAGCTCAACAAAATAAAATATGGCCATTATTCCTGCAACATAAGAATGTCAGGTCACATACTTTAAATAATGAAACAAAATCAGAATCGGAACCTATAACCCCACAAACTATCGCCCAAGGAACCAATTCCACAGGAAACGAGAGAATAACCAGCTTACCCGCTAAAAATGATATTGAAAATGGATCATCGTCAGCAGCAGCTGAACAAGAGATATCATCCAACAGACAAAACCTCATGGCCCTCAATTGTTTGGAATCCTCCATCACCAGAAAGGAAGGTAATACTAATTTAGAGGGATACGTCCAAAGGAGATCAGGGTTCCGGGTAATCACCAAAGAAGCAGTTAGAACAAGAAGTTCCCGCAGGTCGGAAGGTGAGGACACACTACTGCTGCAGCAGCAACGTTCAAACACACCAAGGGTCAACGAATTAAACAAAATAGTGTTACTACCAAACTACATCTCAAGAGGTAACTTTGATACCTTAAACAGAGGTACAATCATAAAACTGGTAAAGGAAGTACGGGAATTAGCCTATATCAATTCTTCCAATTTGTTATCGATTGAATTTAAACCACATCTATCTATGATTAAGAGAGAGGTAACAGTAACAACTTGGTCTTCTCCAGAAATTGCAGAGCATATAATGACTCATCAGCAACAGTTTAAGGCTTGGGGCATAGTACTACAAAGGATAGAGGCCCCATGCTACCCCGGTCCGCTTCTCCCCAAAAAGGAAAGTGAGGGATCCCTTCTGAGAGGTGCCATAGGAGCAGCAATAAATCAGAAAGCCTTCGAGAATTTAATAATTACAAGGCCCTGACAACAACCCCACTCAAAAGGAGTATAGAAGAATTTAACACAACCGAACAAATGACCAAAGATAATAGGATGGGGCCTCAGAAACATTGTGTTAACTCGCAATCCTGACGAACCAAAGCCCCACAAGAAATTCAAAAATGTACTAACATTTGCTCTTGGAATACCCATGGCCTAGAAAATCTTATAGGAAATCCCGGTGCATTGGAATTCCTGCAAGCGCACGATATCATCTTAGCCCAAGAAACGTGGAGCATAACTCCCAACAATATTATAGGCTTTACCGGCCATCATGAGCCAGCAATAAAATCAGCAAAATTTGGACACCCAAAGGGCGGTTTGTGCTCGTATTTCTCGACCAAATTGGATTGGGCACTAGAAAAACTAACTATAGGGACAAATTGGGTTCTTGTATCCAAGCTGGAACAGTACAAAAATGATGGGACTGTAACAATTCTAATACTACTCAATGTCTACATCCATCCAAGCGAGGAGACAAAAGACGAGCACATGAACACGTTGTTCGGAATAATAAAATCACTACAAAGGCTGTATTGTCAGGCACAGTTCATTATCTCCGGTGACTTTAATATCAATTTATGTATTACCCCAGGGAATATGAATAAAAAGGGAAACAACTTCAGACGACAACTTGAAACATTAGAATTGATTCATCTCAATGGAAATACAAAAGAAGACTCACCGGCGTCAATGACCTTTTTAAGTGGGTCTAAAAGCTCAACCATCGATCACACCTTAGTGAGTGAATCTGTAGCACGACAGACGCAAAAATTCCAAATTGTACCACGCATTGAGAGCGATCATATGCCACAATTATTGCAATTGGAGCAATTTACAGCCAGGCTGACAGCAACAAAAATCTACTCTCCACGCCACGAGCCTATAATTTAAAAAAGACTGAAATGGCGCGGAATAGGGATTGAAAAGGTCATGGCAGAAGTATACCGCCAAGCGGGCACAAGCAAAGAAAGTTCAGAGGAATCCGCAAGCCCAGATCCACCGCAAGCCAGGGAGGGAGAAAGATTAAGAGTCTGGGAGAATCTAACGGGAACCTTAATGGAATGCTTTGCGGATAATAAGAGTCAATACTTCGCTAAGCACCAGAGGAAGTACACGCGGACAAGTAGTCACCACCCATGGTTCAATCATGAACTACGCAAGCAAAAAAGCCTAATAGTGCGCAAAATAAGAGCAGTCTCAAATCAGTTAAAAATGGGGGGAAAACCCGACAGAAGTGAGCTTAAAAAATTAAGAAAACAATATAAGAAAAACTGTCGAGCAGCCAAATCTAGTTATCAAGTCGCAATATGGAATAAACTCCTTCTGGCTAGTAAACAACGGAACGGAAAACACTTCTGGTATCAGATAAATTCACTGACACTCGGAAAAAATAGACACCAAAACGCAGGGATAGATGAGGAAGCATGGGTAGCTCACATAATGAGTATGTATAAAGATCCAAAGCTCAAACTAACTCCAGCAAAAAAGGTCAGCAGGAGGCGCGTGGTACAAAACATGCAGATTCCCCCTGAGTGCAGCAATGTGAATAATAAACCCATTGCCCCGAAATGTAAAAATTCGAAAAATTAACGGAAGTAAGTCAATTAATAAAAATCATAAAGAAACTAAATTCAGAGGGTACACCAGGACCCAATGGAATCCCCAATGCCCTTTTTAAGGGAGAAGCTTCATACTGGGCCCATTATTTTACCCCACTCCTCAATGAGTTGTTTAAGTCAAATGGAATCCCTGAATCCTGGAGGGGAAGTATTATCCAGCCAATTTTTAAAGGGGGAAACTCATCAGAGCCGATAAACTACAGATTAATCGCTTTAATTGATGTAGAAGCAAAGTTATACGCAAGTTGCTTGCTAACCCAACTGAAAAAATGGTCCGATGATTACAACTGCATCCCAAGATCTCAAACAGGGTTTCGGGAGGGAGCAGGCACCTTAACAAACCTAACGGCATTAACTTTGTTAGCCGAAAAAGCTAAATTTAAGAACACTTGCCTGTTCGCCTGTTTTGTGGACCTTAAGCAAGCTTTCGACAGCGTGCCCGCAAACGTCTATGGGAACAACTGGCCAGCTGGGGCATCCCCACAAATCTGTTAAAGGCCATCAGAGAATTATACTCGCGCACATGGAGCCGGGTAAAGTTAGGAGATGGCCGGTGGATAACAAAGAAAATATACACCCAAAATGGTCTGAAACAGGGGTGTGTGTTAGCTCCTACTCTTTTAATCTATATATATCTGATCTTGAAGATGCCCTCATGGAAATCAATAGTCATCCCCCATCGATAGTGAATGAGGAAATTAGGTGCCTTCAGTACGCCGACGATTTAGTACTCTTAAGTCAAACGCCAATCGGCTTACAAAGAGGAATGAGTGCCTTAGCCAAATATTTGACAGCACAAGGGCTAGAATTGAATTTAGTAAAAACAAAGGTCGTACGGCTAGTGGATGCCAAAAACAAAAACAAGAAATATATATGGCATATAGAGGGGAAGAAAGTCGAAGCAGTCACCTCCTACAAATATCTTGGATTCTTGGTAGAACGAAAATCAAGCTATAAATCACAGCTCATTTCAATGAGGTCAAAATCTCAAAACTTGATATACGGCTTCAACGTATTAAAAAGAAATTAAGCTGTCCATCATACGGCAATTTACTAACAGTCATGCAGGCACAGTTAATGCCATCAGTAACCTATGGTACTGAAATAATGAAAGGAGGTGACATCCCGGCCTTGAATAAAATACAAACAAAAGTCTATAAAAAAGTCTTCCAGATCCAACAAAGTGCATCGCCTGCCCAGGTGCGGCTAGAATTTGGCTTATTAAATCAGGAATTTCGCAGCAAAGGAGCATTCATGAAATTATGCTGGAGGTTGCATGCTTCTGCAAGCGGAACCATAGACCACCTATGCTGGAAAGAAATAGAAAGACAAAAAGAAAAGAAAATGCAAGGATCCTGGGGTAGTTATTTAAATCAGGTGTTAAAGGACCTCTCTGCCCAAGACATTTGGAATCTCAGCATAGGAAAAAGGCGTTCAACAAACTAATCAACATCACAATAAAATCCTTATCCCACTCAACGGATGAGAATACCTTACTGCAAAGACGGCATGCCTGGACGGTTATCAGTTCATATGGGAAAAGGAAGCCTCAGGAATATTTATCAGCCTATTTCTCACTTACCCTACAACATCAATTTATGAGGCTGCGTTTTGGCTTGTGGGAAACAAAAGACTTAATCCCAGCATGGAAGGATAAAAGGGAAAATCGAGATTGTAGACTATGCGGATACAAAGATGAATCTATTCAACACATTTTTTGCGTATGCCCAAAGTTATTAAAGGAACGGAAGTCACTATTAAAAACATTACTGAATAGTTTGAATATACGATCATGTAGAGAAGCCGTAATTACCTGGCTCGGCGGGACCTCAATCCCCCTATTATGTAGGGGGGTGAAACTTTTAAATGTATATTTAAAGGAAATCGGTTAAAACTCTGTGGAGAGCGAAAAAGATTTTTTTAAACTATTGGACAACCAGAAAATCTCGACGAGTTAAATGCCGTTCAACAACAAGGATGTTCGAGAAACATGAACTTTTTAAAGCCTCGTTTTAAATGAAATTTTAAATATCCGACGCACAAAAGTACCTTATAGATTAACTTTGTAAAATTCTGATAATGATTTTATGTGTTTATATGTAGTAGTACTATTTAAAAATGTAATTTGGTGTAATGGTTTTTGTTTTTAAAAGACCGATCACCCAAAATAAAATCTTGAAAAATCTTGAAATCTTGGCATTGAGCTTGGACTATGAGGGACGGTGATCGATTAAAGAATAACAGTGTAGGGACAAAGGACATTTTGGGGTGCTGGAGGCCTGGGAATTATTTGCTCTTTTTCTGTGTTTTTGTGTACACATTTGCAAATATACTGTGGTGCTTTACTGTGAATTGCATTTAATTCATTCCACATTTGGGATATATTTGTCTGCATCTGCCTGTTGGTTGGTGGCTGAGCGTTCCCGGAGGCCAGTGTCAGACAGTACTAATCTTGTACACTGGATCCAATGGAAAGGATGCACTCTTCCATTTCTCTCAGCCTGCTCCTATGACCACATTTACAATGATATTAGGGCCAGTGACAGAACTGGAAAAAAAGGAAATGGCAGAAGGAGAGAAAAGAGAGAGACTGGGCTTCACCAATCTGACTTGAAGAAAGTTATAACTTTTCTGTCTAAAAATGTTTTGGACCCACGCTTATGTCATTGAACTGGGGTTTTGCTCAGACATAAGGGCCATATACAATTTCTTCTGCTCTGAAGATGATCACATGGTTTTCATCCACTAAGAGACCACAATGTCGACCACTTCCCCCACATCAATCTTTCCAATTTAGATAAAAAATAATGCATGTACTCTAGGCATAGAGTCTCTGGGATTGATGGAGTTGTTCTTCGTAGTAATGCAAGGATTTTCTTGGAAACGCTCATGAAATTACTTTAGAACCTTCTCAACAAATGTCTATGTGATCCCACGAGGAAATTGTTTTGAACTGTTTGATAATATTTGTGATTTTTGTATTGAAAAAACATCATTGAAAAAAAACTGCCAGTGATTTTGAATTATATATGTCACTGGTTTTAAAAGACTGTACACTTACTATTTTCTATTAATTTGTTTTGTTTGGTTTGGTTTTTGATTTCAATCGATTCCCTTGGTTAGATCTATTTGACCAATCATCCAATGTATGTTTGAAAGATTTCAAAAAATTCCTTCAGAAGTTTTTGAATTGTTTGCTCTTTTATTGGAAGCATTGTTTTAACTATCTCCTTCAAAGAAAATAAACAGTCCTCCCACATCTTCCCCACGGCTCCCATCAGATGAGCACGACATGGATTGGACCACTGAGCACAGTCACACAGGACAAGGAAAAAGGAGGGTCGCAAAACCATCAGAAATGAGGTAGATGAATCAGTGATTGTTAATATGGCGACTGTCACAGAAGTAGTGCAGAATCACTCCTGTTCAACCTAGTCTGAGTCATGCAGTACCATCAATCTGACCTGCTTCCATCTACTCATGAACTAAAAAATCGGCTGCAATGCCCACCCCTTACTGCAGCTGCTGCCTGTCCTAGCTTCTGTAGAGACAGGAAAAGAGGTTGAACTGATATAAGGAGGTGGCGGTGGTGATGAGGTAGAAGATGTTGCCATCATGCAACAAAGCCTTGTCGCTCTTGGTGTGAAGTCATCACTGCAGCGACCTCAGACTGGCAAAGGGAAACAAGAGATGCAGTCAATCATACAATAATTTAGTTGGTTATTAAACCATCAAAGTACATTAAAGAAACACCCACAAGTACAAAGCACAAGAATTTAAAAACAGAATATAAATATGTATATATACAATACACAGTGTGACATAAAAGCTGGCACCAATTATGTTGTACAATAAACAAATCTAAAAGCAAGATTATTGTTAAAATTAATTAATTATCAATATCAATAAATTCCCCCAATACATAAATAAAAGGGTAAACAATGTATGCTCTATCATAGCATCTCCTAAATGGATGCTAGGTTCTAGGTGGAAAAAATGCAAGGATGCACTTGGCTCAGATCACAAGTATGATTATTCAACGACAGACCATAAGAGACAGGCAGCAAAAATCCACAGTCAACCTAGATTCCCTTCTAATCAGACAATGTACGAACGGAAAGGCAACATGCTATTAAAAACCCCTTTTATACCATTCACCCCTCAGAAAACAGCTCACAGCAAAAACTGTAGAGTCAGCGGTAACGAATTTTCATATTCTGAAGGCAATGGAGAGGCTCCTGATCCCTAGACTCAAGCACACCGGTCTAATCCACTTGGATCGTAGGCAACGGTACTCTGGACAACAGAACAGTATATGCTCCTCAGTTTCAGGGGAAGTGCCACAAGCTGGACAAGTGTTGTGTGTTGCACTATTGTGTCATTTAGCTTGCAAAGCATTAAGAGGCAAGCCCCCCTATCGGAATCTTACATACATGTTTTTGGCTAAAGGTGACGTGATGTTATCTAAAAAAGTTTCAAACTGGGGAGCAAATTTGAAGTCAAAGTATTGGTTGGTTACACGGTCATTCCACAAATTTAGGACATAATGGTCACATACAAAAGTCCAATAGTTTGACTTTAAGACAACTACATCTGATATTTTAAATAGTTGATGGATCATCCCAAAGCCTTTTATGGCCTGATTTTGAAAACCAAGTGGAAACGTGCTTAAACCAGGAGATTTTGTATGGGCTTTTTCTTCTCAGTATTTCCTTTAGGCAATTCCTATAATGGAAAAGCTCCTTGGTAGACCACAGCTTTAGCCAATAGACTAAAGATTTCAATTTTGCTAGGTCAGATATTCGTATTAGCCCAGTGTCATAAAGCAAAGGTACAATAGGTGGACTTTTTGGAACTAAGCTAAGGATCTTATGAAACAACTCTCTGCACTAGATAGTATGTGTGGATCTTTAAAGCCCCATAGAATTGCTCCATAAAGGGCAGCATTCTGATCCTTTGCCCTGTAAGCTTTCAAAACTAGGGAGATTGAATGTGAGCAGGTTTTATTTATTTTTATTTATTTATTTACGGATTTATACAGCGCATAGCTGCCCCAGCAACGGGGCGTCCCAGCGCTACCCAAAGAACAGGTGCCAATAGACCACTCTAACAAACATAAACAGTTATACCGGAAAGAGCCAGGTCTTTAAAGCCTTTCGAAAAGTCAGATGATTCTGGAGTCCTCTAATAGAGATCGGAAGGGAGTTCCAAAGATGGGCCGTCTGAACCTTAAAAGATCGACCACCAGCTCTGGCTCTTTGAAATCGGGGGTACACACCAATCCCGAGTTGGCAGAGCGAAGGGGACGATTCGGGATATACTGAACTAACAGGTCCTTTAAGATCGGAGGGCCTTGTTGTGACAGAATTTTGTGGGCTACACACAGGGACTTAAACTGGATTCTTTTGGCTACTGGCAGCCAGTGCAGCTTAGGTAAAAAATTAGATACCGAGCAGAACTTAGGCAGTGCCAGCAAAGCACGTGCCGCGGCATTCTGAATTCTTTGGAGGCGTAAAATACAAGATTTATTAGCGCCTAGGTAGAGGGAGTTACCATAGTCCAACCTGGCTAAAATTGTAGCCTGGAGAATAGTTTGGCGGATTTTTGGTTCAAAATATCCAAGCAAAGGTTTTAACCCCCTCAAGAGTCCAAAACAGACCCCTGCGAGAACTTTAGATTGGGTATGCATATGTGCAATAGCTTTAGCCCTGTGCTGAATAAGTAGAGCACTGTTGTTAAGTTGGGCTTTATATTCACGTTTATCAGAAAATTTAATTCCAAAATGCTCAAAACTGTAGGCTTACTCCAACTTATTAGGCTCAACCCTCATAACACACTTCCTTGAAGGCCTGTCCCTGAAAATCATGAACTTAGTTTTGGAAGCATTCAGTGCCATCCCTCTCTGACTGCAACACTTGACAAAGTGATCAATAAGATTTTGTAAACCAATTGGGGTCTGGGAAAAGGGAGTGAGTACCATTCAAACAATCCAATAAGTATGTGGTTAAGTCATTAACATACAAGGAGAAAAGTGTGGGCTCTAGTACGCACCCCTGGCAAGCACCTCTGTTTATCGTGATACGTTTGGTCAGTTGCCTTTGGTACCATAATTGTCTTTGTGAAGGCGTGCAATGAGGTTAGCCAATTCAAGAGGGACTCCCAGTCCAGCAAGAACACTCCAGAGCTTGTCCCATGGGACAAGATCAAAAGCTGCACGGAGGTTGACGAACGCTACATAAAGATTTTGTTATTTAGCCAGATATATTTCCAATACAAGGTGGCAAACTGGCACACCTGGTCAACGGTACTAGTTTTAGCACAAAAGCCAGCATGTAGAGAGGTCAATATATGATGCTCATTCACCCAATCGAATAATTTGTCTAGCACCTGCCTGGCCAAGAACTTCTGTAGATTGTCAATAAGGCTGATGGGGCGATAGTTGGAGGGGTTGCCATCATCGCTTTACCTGTCGATTGGAATGAACTCCACCCCATCCAAGTATCGGGGTTTTCACAGCCAGCTGCAGTGGCATTAGACAGGAGATTAATAAAGCTGGTCCAATCTAAGGGTTGTGATTTAAACAGATCACTAGGGCCCTTGTCAGGGCCAAGGCCCTTCGCGGGCTTAAGAGGATCTATAGCTCCTGTGGTTTCAGAGAGGCTGAAGGTTATCTGACATCTCCACTTCTGGAGTGTCATCACTAGACAAAGCTGTGTCACAAGAGCCTAAGGATGGATTGGAAATATAGGGGTACATGCATCAAACCATTTTGCGATCGCAAACAGTGCAAATTGCAAAAATGGTCTGTTTGAGATCGCAAAATGGCCTTTTCAGATGCATGTACTGTTTTTGCAATTCGCAATTAAGGAAATCGCAATTTTTTGCGATTCCCTTAATTGCGAATGCAGTTAGGGAATCGCAAATTGCGATTCCCTAAATGCGATGCATCATGCATTTGCAAATTGCGTTTTCGCAATTTGGAATCGCAAATTACCATCTACTTCAAGTTGATGGTAATTTACAATTCCTTTGAAAAATGGAAAAAAATGCATTTTTCAAAGTGCATTGTGGTGCGGGCATGTGTGTGCACCTCATGTGCATTCTTACATGTTTTTGGGGGTGCATCAGGGTGGCCTTTTGGCCCCCTTGCACCCTTGAAATTGCATGTGCAATTTGTGAGTACCTATTTGGTACTCGCAAATTGCGAATGCAATCCCATTCCTAGAGGCCCATAGGAATGAATGGTAAGCCATTCCTTGATAGCGAATCGCAATTTGCGATTCGCTATTAAGGAATATGTAGGAATCGCAATTTTCATTGCAAAACCTACATGCATAGGTAATTGTGACTCCTTAATAGCGATTCCTTAATAATGGCTATTAAGGACTCGCAATTCCTAACTTTGATGCATGTGCCCCATAGTCTTTAGCATACAGAGAAGTGAAATGGTAAACCCATTTATCAGGCGAGATGTAAAGTGATCCTGCAGGGGTTCTATCAAGACTTCCATGGGACAATATTTGCCAAAATGCATTGTTGTTATTTGTCCTGACAGCATGAACTATGTCTTGCCATACCTTGTCTTCCCAGGCGCTTGTCACCTTCTCCAAAGCCTGTTTATACTGGTATCTGGCTTTTTTGATATCTAGGCGGGAAAGCTTGGTGCAGTTCTCTTTTGGCTTCAGCACATTCATGATTGAACCACGGTTTTACTCTGGCATAGGGGCGTGAATTATGCGAAACCTTTTTGCAGAGCAATTCCTGCAATTTGTGAAATAGCCTGGAGTCAATTTCCAATATGGGAATGCCATTTTCGAGGCCCCAACATAGGGGCCTATTACGATGGCGGGCGGAGACACGACTGCGGTGCCGGCGGTGGCTGTAAATGCCATTTACCGTGCACCGGCAGCGGTCCTCACGCCTGCCATATTAGCATGTCTAGACAGAGCCCATTTCCCATCCGCTGCGGTGTGACGCTGACCGCCATCAAAGTGCGCCCGCCAGCGCGGCGGTGTGAGCCAATGAGCACTCACCGCCGTGCGGAATGACGTCCCGTCCGCCGAACAAATCACGATGCCGGAAAAGGGCAGCACACCGCGGCGGAGCAACCGTATAGCCAAAGACGGCGGAGACACCACAGAGGAGCAAGAAAATAGACACCCGGCCCACACCGCGATGGATCCAGCTCTACACGCCTTTCCGGTGCTGTATATGATACACCACCTGCAAGTCATTGACCGGCGCGGACGCCGCCGCAGGTACGTACACACACAACTGTGCATGCAACACAATACACAAGTCAAGGGTTTGAAAACGGTGCATGTCCACACCAGACACCCCTGTGGGGACAGGCACACAGCCATCACTGCATCCACACATGTCCCACCTGTCACAAAAACACCTCGCCACATCCTGGCTACCCATGTTCCGCGATCATGAACAAATGTCCCGGTGTCGTCACCGCCGCGGTCAGTGTGCAGGAAAACATGCACACAACGCAGAGGCCAGTGCCAGCGCCAGCCATGGCCACTGTACAAACAACACAAAACCACTACTCAAAACACAACACACTAGCCCTCTCCCTGAAGGGACATATCATGTGCCTGCCATGTGCCACTCCTGCACAACAACAACACAGGTGAATACACACCCTGCCCCACATCCCTAACAACTGCAGAGATAGCCACAGCAGGAGTTGTTGCACAGGAACACATACCACAGAAGGCCAGGCCCCAGCCAACACACACACCACAACAACACCACACACATGCCAAGAACACTGAGCCCCAGCACAAAATGTACACACACACACATATTGATGATCAAACAATTCACTGCACACACAGCCTACCAACTTACACAGACACACCCTACCCTGCCTCACAGCCACATACACAGACCACATGCTAGCAGCAATGGAGGACAACATACATGAAAGCTAAAGTGATGTGCCCACAAATGGAAGGACAAGGACACAACTATCAAGCATATGTACATCACATGCAAGACAACAGACATCTGAGAACACCCACAGCCCATCAAATCACACATGGCTGCCACAGTGAGTCAACCCACAACACAAGCACCTCAATTCAACAACTCAGGGAGACAGCAAGGCCACCCATGTCAAGGCACAGGGATGAGAGGAAGGCCATGAAGTCAAATACTGAACAGACACACATAGGTATGCAATTACCTGACAAGAGCATCTCTGCACCACAACACACAGGCCCCATTCACACACTCCATGATTGAGAAGCACAAGTAGGATACGTCACACATCCCCCTCTCACATCAGCAGCACACAACACTCCCATGTGCACCAAATCACAATTGCAGGGCACAACAAGTACACATACACGCACACCACTCCAGGGTGACACATGGGTGTAGTTGACAATGCAGGTGCACACACATCAAGAGTCACCACAAAGTCACCCCCTTCACACCACACACTTCTCCACCACCAAAGTGTACACTTTGGAAGTAAGGCATGGGACCAGGATTACTGACCACCACAAGAGGACCGTACACATACACTGCTGGGCACACAGTAAGTAAGCTCACACAGACACCATGACCCGTGCCAACCTGCATGAAAGCCTGTGCATAAACTCCCACCCTGTGCTGACATTGCCTCCAAACATGACATGTCTACACCATAGACAACATGGACAAAGAAGGATGATGACAACAAGAACATTTTCAAAAACCACCTTCACTGCACCCACAAGTATAAGAGTCAGGAAGAATTGAAGTCCCTGTCACCCCTGCAAAAACATGGAAACGTGAGACAACCCATTGCCAATGTTGAAGTGCCATACTGAGCATGTGACACAGTAAACCATGCACACACAGAAACAGTTTTATTGAGAAATTACACTGACAGAACTGACAACAGGAACAACTGTCTTTATTCACACTTGTGCATAGATAGATAACAAATGTGGGCAACTGCAGGGCCAGTGGCCACTACAATGTACAGAGTAGTTACATCAGAAGCTGCACAGGCAGGGGGCAAACAGTAGTGATCAACAAGGCAAGTACAATGTGCAGAGTAGTCACATCAGAAGCTGCACAGGCAGGGGGCAAACAGTAGTGATCAACAAGGCAAGTACAATGTGCAGAGTAGTCACATCAGAAGCTGCACAGGCAGGGGGCAAACAGTAGTGATCAACAAGGCAAGTACAATGTGCAGAGTAGTCACATCAGAAGCTGCACATGCAGGGGGAAAACAGCAGTGAGCAACAAGGCCAGTGGCCAGTCCAATGTGCAGGTGAAGTCCATGAGAAGCTGCACAGGCAGGGTGCAAACAGCAGTGAACCACAAGGCAAGTACAATGTGAAGAGTAGTTACATCAGAAGCTGCACAGCGAATGTGTGCGAATATACCATGCCATGCTCAGCAACAGAGTCATGGGGATAACAATGGGCATCACAGACACCGCTGTGGACAGACAGGTGTGTGAGGGTGACTACCACTCAGATGTGGCTGTCTGTCGGACTTGGAGGTGACTGTGTGTCGCGGTCAGTAGGAGGACTGCCCGGGGAGTGTGAGGAACATCTGTGGAAGAGACATCTCTGGCTTGGGAAGCTGGAGGGCTGCTTGGACCAGGTGGGGTGGTGGCACGGGGAGGTGGACTGATGCTGTGGTGAGACACAGTGTGTGCAGGAGATTGTGGAGGGGTGCCTTTCCACTTTTGGGGATCCTGAAAGGCTTCCCTGTCTGGGAGCTAATGGGAACTGGTGTGGCCACAACAGGTAACCCCACCACCAAACCTGCTCCTGGTGCTGACTCTGGGGCCCCCTCTGGGGACATGCTGGATCCAGCTGTGCGCTTCCCTGGGGCTTGCCTCCGCCCTTCCAAACCCTTTCAACTATGTTTAGCCCCTACAGTGCCCCCTTGAGCCTGCTTCACAGGGCTTCGGGATGGGAGTGGAGGTTGTGGGTGGATCAGCCATAGGGCCCTCATCCAGTGTAAGCCTTGCAGGTAACACCTCCTCAGTGGGCAGGGAAACTGCCTTCTTTGCTTTGCGAGCGGTCCTTGGGACAGGAGAGTCCTTGGTGGGGGATGACTCTGAGGCCTGTGACCCTGAGGCCTGTTTCTTGCCCCTCTGGCCCTTGGTGTCACCTGACGGGTTTTTATCTCTGTGCTCTGGGGTGGTCTTAGTTGTCTGTGGGGATGGTGTCTGCGGCCTGGACCGTTTGGGCTGTTGCTGCTGCTGTGTGCTGCGTGTGCTGTATCTGGACTTTGGGGTCTGTTGAGCATTGTCACTGTCGTCAGAGGTGCACAGTGACAGGGGGGTGGACAAAGGGACAGGAGCTGCTCCCTGAGAATGTGCCTGTTGCAGGGCTGCCGTCACTGTTGAGGACAATGACTGCACAGTCCGGTGTAGCCCACCCACATCCGAATGTATGCCCTCCATGAAAGCTATCACCTGGCCCAACTTTTTATCGTGGTCTAGGAAGGCATTGAGGAGAGCTGTATGCCCCACACACAGCTGGCGCAATAGCTCTACTGACTCAGCACTGAGGGCTGCAGGGCTGACATGGGCCGGGGCAGCAGTGCCTGGGGTGAAGGACACTCTTCTCTTTCGACTTGTGCGAACACGGGCAGCACCAGTGGAAGTAGATGGGAGGCTGGGCACTGGACGCTGTGTGGCGGAAGAGGAGGCAGAGTCCCCGTTCCCTGTGGCCCCCAACATGGATGCGTCACCGCTGGCGTCAGATGACATAGAGCTTTGCGTCTCGGGTTGTGATTCCTCCAGCAGACTCCTGTCCCCCTCCTCGGCGCTGGTCACATCTGTGTCACTCTGCTCCGGTGCGGCTGTTGCACTGGATGCCTCACCGCTGGTATCCGTCCCCTGTCCCTCAACGCACACGGGAGATGCTACATGGGAGAGAGAGGTAGTGTTAGTGGAGTGGCACCAACTGAAGTAACATGTGCAAGTAAATAACCATTCAAGAAGATGTGTTATCCGCGTTGCACATCACCCTGACTAAATATACATTGCCACCTCAATTATCAACCCAACAGTGCATGTAAAGAACAAATCCACCCCTAAGTGATCCCGGTGACTCACACAGCACACCATCCTGCCTGTGGCCCACTTCAGACACAAGGCGATACAAAAGGGGATGATGGACGGAACGCTTGAGCCAATCAAACACTCACCCCCAGTCAACTGATCTGGGTTTAATCCATCATCATTCTTTAGCTCACTCCACCACCCCAGTTCAGACATGGCCATATGCAAATCAGTCTGACCCTGTGCCTCATGGGAACAGTCCAGCCCGAACTGCCAAGCCACGTCTTCCCTGGACCGGAAACAAGCATCCTAGTACCGGTTTCTTTTTTCTGGGTTTAATCCATCATCATTCTTTAGCTCACTGGTATCGCTTTGTTCGCCCTAAGTTGGCAGGGTATGCCCAGACGTGGGTCCCTTGCTCACTTTGCCACTGGATTCAAGATAGCCTGGCTGATGAGGGTTTTGAACCCGAAACCGGTCCCAGGATGCTTGTTTCCGGTCCAGGGAAGACATGGCTTGGCAGTTCGGGCTGGACTGTTCCCATGAGGCACAGGGTCAGACTGATTTGCATATGGCCATGTCTGAACTGGGGTGGTGGAGTGAGCTAAAGAATGATGATGGATTAAACCCAGATCAGTTGACTGGGGGTGAGTGTTTGATTTGCTCTAACGCTCCGTCCATCATCCCTTTAGTATCGCTTTGTTCGCCCTAAGTTGGCAGGGTATGCCCAGACGTGGGTCCCTTGCTCACTTTGCCACTGGATTCAAGATAGCCTGGCTGATGAGGGTTTTGAACCCGAAACCGGTCCCAGGATGCTTGTTTCCGGTCCAGGGAAGACATGGCTTGGCAGTTCGGGCTGGACTGTTCCCATGAGGCACAGTGTCAGACTGATTTGCATATGGCCATGTCTGAACTGGGGTGGTGGAGTGAGCTAAAGAATGATGATGGATTAAACCCAGATCAGTTGACTGGGGGTGAGTGTTTGATTTGCTCTAACGCTCCGTCCATCATCCCCTTTGGTATCGCCCACTTCAGACACAGGCACAAAAATCTCTCTGACCACACAGGGTGCCGAGGATGGCAAGGATGAACACCACAACATGGTGTCAATTACGTACATGGATGGAGCAGTAGGGGAGCACACACACACAGACCACAACATAGTAGCCCACAATGGCCATTAGCGCATGCCAGCTACCATGTTGCTTGCACGGGCACAAATACTGTAGCACATTGTCCCCAGAAGTTGTAGCAGCTGAAATCTGCTGTCAGGCAATGCACGTAATTATTGAAACACACTCAGATTATGCACACTGCCGTCAACATCAATATGAATTCACACAGTACCCCACTGCACAAGCTACCTGAATGCCCCAACTTTGAATGCAATGGCAATGCACATTGCGCAGATCACATCAGTGAGTACAGGTGGGACAAATGCATGTCAGATGCACCCAGCACAGACGCCACTTATAATCCACTGCATCACACTACCAACGTCAGATAGCTCAGAGTTTGTCCAATCTGTGGACATATGCAGCCACTCCCTGCCAAAGCCACCCATCAACAAATACTCACCCATAGCTTGCTGATGCTCCTTCAATTGTGCATCCAACTCAGGCTGTGTAACGGCCAAGATGTGGGCCATTAGTGGGGTCATGCTGCGTCGGGACAACCTGCCGCTCCGCGGGATCAGCCCCAGCGTCATCTCGGCCACGTTCTTGCTCAGCCGGCAGATGTCGTCCCACCTTTTATGACAGTGGCTGTGCCGTCGGTTTGACACACCCAGATCACGCACCATGGAGGCAATGGCCCTCCACACGGCTTTACGCTGGTGGACTTTCAGCTGCAGGCATGGGAGACAAGATGGGTAATACATCAGTTACACAGTGTATACTACCAAAATCTCTCAATACAGTGGCACGATACTCACTCATCCCAAATCAACAGATATATGTAACAGAGCCAAGAATGCATGGCACATGGTACAACGGCATTGGAGAACGACACGTGAATCCATGAAGGTGGGAGGGTGGACACAGTACCTCTACATCCCATTCACATGCAGGATGCCAGCACATCAAGCAATGTGTAGTCTGCCCACATCTACTGCCCGCTGTTAGCTAGAGCAACACATAGATCAGATAGCAACACATGGTTGTTGGTGTACTCACTGTGTCCAACACTGCTCAGCCCCCAATGTCCTAGCCCTGTGAATGGCTCACTGTGTCATGGAGCTCACATACAGTCACATCAACTCTAATACACACACCCTTGTCACAAGGCTTGTCGTGTGCAATCTACAGGGCTGAGATGGCTCTTTGATGAAGATGTGTGAACAAAAGACACATGGAACACACTGTACATGCAGTGATGTGTACTTGTGGGATTGTGCGGCGACTGTGCAGGCCAGGTGGGCTGACACTGAGAGGGACATTTGGGACCCACACAGCCATTCACACAAGCAATCACTGGCCTGACTCCTGCATTACCAAGTTGCTGCTTCACTGTATGGCTGACAGGACAATACATGTCCTTCAAATCTGGATGGGCATGCAGGGAAACGTGTGAAAGAGGCTACACAGCCCTTCCCCTGGAGAAAACATGCTAGGCAGTGCATGTCAGAGCCCCACACTCACTGACACATACTGCAGCACCTCCACCTCACGTGTGCCCCCCCTGCACTCTCACTCACACTTTTGTAGACTTACCACGACATTAGGGGCACCATAGAGCCTTGGGTACTGTGCAAGCACCCCGTCCACCAAGACCTCCAGCTCCTTGCTGGTGAAGGGACTGGCCCGGATCTTCTGTGTCCTCGACATCATCGTGGACAGGTGGCAGCAGCAGCAGGTGGAGTTCAGGGGTGGCAGGCAGCAGTCCCTGGAGACAGCAGCAGCAGGTGGAGGGTGGCAGGCAGCAGTCCCTGGAGGCAGCAGCAGCAGGTGGAGGGTGGCAGGTAGCAGTCCCTGGAGGCAGCAGCAGCAGGTGGAGGGTGGCAGGCAGCAGTCCCTGGAGGCAGCAGCAGCAGGTGGAGGGTGGCAGGCAGCAGTCCCTGGTAGCAGTGGAAATGTGGGGCACCCTCCCACACATATATAGGCCCCTGGGGCTGTGTCAGTGGTCCCACGCCGCTGCAATTGGTGTACCAGGTCTGCTATTTTTAAAATCATCCAATGTCCGCCTCCGCGGTGGCGGTGTACGCCTACCGTGATTTTCAAAGCCATATGAAGCAACCGCTAGTGTGCGTCCCATTGGCTGCAAGGGCATGGACCATGGCGGTGACACACCGCAGGGGCCAGGCGCGCGCTACCGCTGTGGTGCATCTTTTGAATGCTTCCAATGACCGGCTCCGCGGTTGCGGAACACGCCTACCGCTATTTTCAAAATTGCATCAGGCTACCACGAGGGTGCTTCCCATTGGCTGCAGGGCATGGTCCATGGCGGTGACAGTCCGCAGGGGCCAGGCGGTAGGCACCACCATATGGGTGCCATACAGTGCCTGTAGTGACCGTGAGCTGGGTAGCGGTGCATGCCAACCGCCATATACACATGTAGATATGGCTGAGACTACTGCGATCGTGTCTGGGGTATTGGCGGTGACAGTCCGCAGGGGCCAGGTGGTAGGCACCGCCATATGGGTGCCATACAGTGCCTGTAGTGACCGTGAGCTGGGTAGCGGTGCATGCCAACCGCCATATACACATGTAGATATGGCTGAGACTACCGCAATCATGTCTGGGGTATTGGCGGTGACAGTCCGCAGGGGCCAGGCTGTAGGCACCGCCATATGGGTGCCATACAGTGCCTGTAGTGACCGTGAGCTGGGTAACGGTGCATGCCAACCGCCATATACACATGTAGATATGGCTGAGACTACCGCGATCGTGTCTGGGGTATTGGCGGTGACAGTCCGCAGGGGCCAGGCGGTATGCACCGCCATATGGGTGCCATACAGTGCCTGTAGTGACCGTCCGTGGACTTGCGGAGCAGGTTTGCTGCACATATGGAGTCATCCATCTCTATCCATAGCCCAACATGAACAGTGCCCAGTGTCTCCAACATTGAAGGACCCTCATGAGGCCAACATTACGAATGGGACATTTAACTCCATGTCACCTACACATGCCATATATGTGTATGTGATAAATTGCATTGACACATACACACGCACATGTCACATGTGATGTGTAAGGGCATGTAGACTGTACAGTTTTTGTGTTGCATATGTAGCTAATGGTCAATGTGTGTAGGTGCAATGTAACGCACAATGCTGTCTCATTGTGTGAACTAGGGGCATCATTGACTGTCACATTGTCTACTGCACATGTACACACGTGTTCACCACGCTCAGCCTGTGGTCAGTGTGTACTTGATGTGCAACCTGTGTTGGGAGGTGTATCATGGACAGCAGCACGGTGTGCTAGGGCAGTATTGTTGTTTGACACATATGCTGGGGGTAATACTCACAGGTGTGCGCACACATGTGGTGCCATATCCCACTGTGCATGCCAATGAGCAGGACGTGTGCACAGATCATTGCTGCGGGTAAGGGGACAAGTGTACGAGTAGTGTGCCTGATGTGTACCGACTTGGGCAGTGCTCTGTTGGTTGATGGTGCAGTCTGTAACATTTGGCAATGTGTCTGTAGAAATGTGAAATGTCCTGTACATCTCATGGTGTGTTTCATTGACATATGTGCACTTTCATCTGACCTAGGAGGAGGCCCAATATCCATCGTCCATTCACAGTGCTGGCTGACATGGAGAATGAAGAGATCATCCGCAAATTCAGGCTGGATAGAGTTTCCCTACAAAACCTATGTGCCATGTTGGAGCCCCACCTGCAGCCACGTCGCACATATCCAACAGCTTTCACTGCGACTTCAAAGGTGATGGCGTGCCTGCATTTCTTTGTGACAGGCTCATTCCAGCACACGGTAGCAAGCGCAGGTGGGATGCCACAACCGATGTTCAGCATGGTGCTGAGGGATGTACTGTCAGCTATGATGAACTACAAGGACAGATACATTCAATTCCCCAAGGGGCCAGAGTTGGTGGCTGTGAAGGGAGATTTTTATGCCCTTGGACACATCCCCCATGTTGTTGGTGCCATTGATTGCACACATGTTGGGCTTGTGCCACCACAGGCATGTGAGCAAGTTTACAGAAATCGGAAGCATTACCACTCAGTAAATGTTCAAGTGGTGTGCCGTGCGGACATGATCATCTCCCGCGTGTGTGCCAGGTATCCCGGGTCAGCCCATGATTCGCACATCATGCGCAGCAGCATCGTCCCGCAGCTGATGGCCAATCTGCTTCCTGAGCGTGCATGGCTTGTGGGTGAGTATGCATAGTGGAGTAGCGTGGTGTGTGTGTGACATGCTGTCCTGTGGCATTGTGGAACATCAAGGTTAATCTGTGTTTCTCACACCCAGGTGACTCTGCATATCCTAACCATCCGTGGTTGCTGAGCCCACTGCGGGATCCGGGGACAGCAGCTGATGTGCGATATAATGATGCCCCTGGGAGGACACGGCGTGTAATAGAGCGTACATTTGGTCTCCTAAAGTCACGATTTCGCTGCCTGGACCGCACCGGAGGTGCCCTGATGTACTCGCCAAGGAAGGTGTGTCAGATAGTCGTGGCATGCTGCATGCTCCACAACCTGGCCATTCGCAAGGCAATACCCCTGATCCTGGATGATGATGAGCAGCCAAGGCCCCCACCTGCAAACCAACCCGGGTCCAGTGACGAGGACAGTGGAGAGGAGGAAGGTGTCGACATGCGTCAACAGCTCATCAACCGCTACTTCACTTGAAGGTGAGTGACGATGTAGGAGGGACACATGGTCTGATGGTGTTGCAGTTGCTGTGAGGGTGTATGTGAGCTTGGTGACTGCAGCCTTGTGTTCACTCATTGCTGGTTGGCAATGTTTGTGGGATAGGGTAGTTTGACACAGATTCAGGATGTCTCCATGGCGACTGTTGCTCTGTGTAATGTGTGAAGATTGGAGTACCTTGTTGACAAGTGTTGTGTGATGTGTGTGATGCCACACCAAAACAAGTGACTCTTGTTCTCATGTTTTTCCTAGGTCCCTTCAGCCTCTCCTTGCCTACCTACATTCCATTTCCTGGGACATTTACATCACGGTGAAGGTTGCACATCCTGTATTAAAGACGGAGCAGACACAACAACATGTGTGTAAGGTGTATTTATTTACAATTGTGACATGTGAGGGTCGAGAAAATGTACATGGGGGAATTTGAAGAAATGAGTTGACGGTCATGGTAGATGAGATAATTGAGTAGTCACCACAGTGATGTGGAGACCCAGTCCAACAGACAGATGCCATTCACATGGCAGTGTGGGGAAGGATAGTCCAAAAGGTAAATGCAGTGGTGCAGTGGTCTGCCATCATGGCTGGCTCCGGGACTTGCCTTTGGCAGGTGCTTTGGCACGTGATGCCTCCTGGCCTTTCCTTGGACGGCCCCTTTGCGCTTGACTGGAGGGGCCTGTGTTGCAGGGGCAGTGGTGTCTGAGGACTCACCCCCTCTGTGTACGCAGGGGAGGATGATGAACTGTCATCCTGCTGCCCATCAGGGGGAGGCGGAGATGTTGAATGTTGCGCTGGCCTGTCCCTCAGAACCGCCACTTGCTGCCCAAAGAGGTCCACAATTTGTCCCATGCGGGTGTCCATGGACCTCATCAGCAGGAGGAGCTCCCGAGAATCTTCCTCAGACCGGCCCATTCGTCCCTGGGCCTGTTCATATGCCCCAAGGACTCTGTTGATGTGGGACAGGGCTTCCGTCCCAGGCTCAGTTCCCTTCTGCATGACCCTGCCCCTCCCACCTACACTGCTGCCACAGGCCTGTTGGCTCCCCACATTGCTCCGCTGCATCCTCTCCCTTGCCTCCTCAGTAGATGTTGTGGGGTGCTCATCACCTGGGGCAGGGAGGGTGTTGCGGGCAGCTGTGGTGAGGGTGGTGGTGGTGGTGGAGGTAGTGGTTGCCACACAGGCCGTGACAACAGCTGTCTGGGGAAGGTCATGGGTTGCAGCAGATGTGGTTGTGGGGACAATGTGTGCCTGGGCCTGGTTGTGGCCTGCCACAACAGATGTGCTGGCTTGGGGCTCCTCATCCAAGGAATCCAGGGAATCTTCATCCAGTAGTCTCTGTTCCGGGGTGGGGGACTGGCTCTGCAGGTTGGTGGTGTCGTCCTCTGCAGTGAGTTCTTGGTCACCTGTGGGTCAGATGAGAAATGGTCATTGTGTTGCAACCAGCAAAGCTTCTGTTCGCACTGTTACATCAACTGTTTGTACATCCAGCAGTTGTTTACTGATCTAATTTGCAGTTACCGACATCCAGTGATGCATTACAAACTGTTGAGGTACATGCATTACTCGTCCATATTGGGAGTTGGCAAGACATGACATGCACAATTTACATTTTTTACATTGACAGGTTCATGTTGGCATCTAGTGAGTGTTTAATCATATGTGATCCAGTTACGCATGTATGTCACTTGTTGTGCCCTTGCAGCCGTTTTCTCTGCACATTGGGGGAACATTGTAGTTGCAGCCATACCTTTGGCATGTGGTGTACATATCTGTATTTGCACTTTCAGCCATGCTTTCTTTGCTTTCATTTGGTCCTTGCTGGTCTGGACCCCTGCCATTTTCAGATGGCATGCAGTGGTGTGCAGGGTTGTGCACTGAGTTATAGCTACATGTGGATCTGAATGTCACACTTTGGTTGCTGTCATGGTTTCATTTGCTTAGGTGTGTGCACACTATAGTGGCCAATGCTATCTGGGTGTGCAGTTGTGCAATGTGAGGCCTGGTGTCCTATGCCACCATGCTTGTCATGAGGCATATCTGGCTGCATGTAGTGGCTGGTGATATGTTCTGTTTGCTGTTTTTGGCTTGTATTTGTAAGACCTCTCTGTGTGTGTGTGAGGAAGGCTTCCATCTTGGTCCAGTGTGGGACAAGTCAGCATGATATGTCTACCTACCAGTGATTTGGAAGTGGACATTGCAATGACTGACACATGATTCTGATTGGGGGTGGAGTGGCCCATCCTACTCAGGGGTGGGACAGCATGCATAGTGGGATTTGTGGGACAATTTGCCAACCCCACAACACCGTCTCCGTGTGAAGATGGCTACCTACCGGTTGAGGTGAAGGTGAGCAATGGCATGGCTATGTGACTTAAGAGTCATTCTTGGGAGGAACGTGCCTGTGGTGAGCAGAAGGTGTGTGTGGGTTTCAGTACCCAAACTTTTCACATCACATTAGGGCATGGGGTGTGGCCCCACCATCACTGTTGTCCCAACTATCTGGGTGTGGGGTTCACTCCCCCAACATTTGCAGGCAAAATAGGGCATGGGGTATATCCACCCCATCACTGTTGTCCCAAGTATCTGGGTGTGGGGTCCACTCCCCTAACATTTGAAGGCACAATAGGGCATGTGGTATAGGCTCCTATCACTGTGGTGACATACAGCAGGTTGAACATCTCACCCAACAAACATTTCCACACTATCATGGTTTCATGGTATTTGTGGACCTGAGAACATGAGCAAAGTACTGGTGATGCAGTTGTTCCGGGGCATCCATACACTTACATGTTGTCATCAACAGTGGTGTGTGTGTAAGATACAGTCATCCATGTGCAGACAATGTGTGCTTTTGGGGCCAGACTATACCAGCACTGTTCAGACAGACAGTGTGAGATGTGACCATTGTCAATGCATACACACATAGCTGGTCCCAAGCAGACACATTTGTGCATTTTAGTCAGACAAAGTACTCTTGTTATGCAATTCAGTGCAGCACTGTGGCAGCTGGGTCTGTTGCAAGACAGTTGGGATGTGCATAGTTTAGCAGTGTGACTCCCAGGTCCAGTGGAGTTTTTTGATAATCTGCACTACCACTGTTTACATTGCAACACTGTGGTATGACATGGGTGATTAGCACATTGACAACCAACCTGCCAGACACTGCTGCAGGGAAGCATGATAGGTGTTAGTGTTGCAGTGTGTGATGCCTGGCACAGTAGACACAATGTGGGAAATTTTTGCAGTGAGACTTGTGCATGCTGAGTACAATACGACTTTTTAGCATAATTTGTGTAGGTGACTGTGGACAAAGTGGTATGGTGTGATGTGGGGGAACAAACGTCACATGCCTATGAGTGGGACAAGTGCTCCATCATGCTGATCTGTTGAAGAAGTGGGCCTGTTGTGGGTTGTACTGAAGTGTCACCAATTCCACACACCACTCCCAGTTGAAATGGTTACCTACCAGTAAGTTTGATGAGTCACATTCAATATCTGCCACATGGTTGTGGTTGTGGGGAGTGCTCCATCTTGCGCATCTGTAGGACAAGGGGGCCTGGTGGGAGTTGTAGTGCAGACTTCCAAACCACACACACACCTCCCTGTGAGGATGGCTACCTACCTGTTAGGTTAAGGTGAGCAATGCAATGGCTGCCACATGGGGGTGGGGGGTCAGGGCTCCATCTTGCGCATCTGTAGGACAAGGGGGCCTGGTGGGATTTGTAGTGCAGACTTCCAAACCACACACACACCTCCCTGTGAGGATGGCTACCTACCTGTTTGGTTAAGGTGAGCAATGCAATGGCTGCCACATGGGGGGGTCAGGGCTCCATCTTGCGCATCTGTAGGACAAGGGGGCCTGGTGGGAGTTATAGTGCAGACTTCCAAACCACACACACACCTCCCTGTGAGGATGGCTACCTACCTGTTAGGTTAAGGTGAGCAATGCAATGGCTGCCACATGGGGATGGGGGGGTCAGGGCTCCATCTTGCGCATCTGTAGGACAAGGGGGCCTGGTGGGAGTTGTAGTGCAGACTTCCAAACCACACACACACCTCCCTGTGAGGATGGCTACCTACCTGTTGGATTAAGGTAAGCAATGCAATGGCTGCCACATGGGGGTCAGGGCTCCATCTTGCGCATCTGTAGGACAAGGGGGCCTGGTGGGAGTTGTAGTGCAGACTTCCAAACCACACACACACCTCCCTGTGAGGATGGCTACCTACCTGTTGGGTTAAGGTGAGCAATGCAATGGCTGCCACATGGGGGGGGGTCAGGGCTCCATCTTATGCATCTGTAGGACAAGGGGGCCTGGTGGGAGTTGTAGTGCTGGCAGCATGTAAACATGTACCAATGGTGATGTTTGTAGCTACCTTTGAGGTGAACCTGAGGGACTGGTGGATTAATGTGTGAGAGATGTGTTGGTGAGAGTGTGGTGCTCATGACTGCATTTGTACCTGGGAGGTATAGCTTAGTAGTGGTGCAAGACAGTACATGTCAGTGTGATGTTAGGCATTTGTTTGTACTTACCAGCCTCCACTCCCCCGGGTATTCCTGTGAGACTCTCTGGATGCAGTATGCCAAGCACCTTCTCCTCCCATTCGGTGAATGTCTTGAGTGGAACGGGAGGGCCACTGCCTGTCCTGTGAGCCAGCTCATGGTTCTTGGCTCTCTTTTTCTTGACCACTGCCTTCAGATTGTGCCAGCGCCTCATAATTTCATTTCTATTGCGTGGCACGGTCCCTACTGCATTTACCTTATCTACTATCCTTCTCCACATTAGTATTCTTGTGGTTACTGGTGTCTGTTGTACCAGGTTACCAAACAATTGGGGTTCTACCCTGATTATCTCATCTACCAGGACCCTCAACTCACTGTCAGTGAATTTGGGCCTTTTCTGTGGTGACATGGTGTGTGTGATGTGCCAAGGTGTTTGAGGTGCAAGTGTTGAGGTGGTGGTGGTGGTGGTGATGTGTATGGTGTGTGATGTGCAAAGGGGTTAGAGGTGCAGGTGTAGAAGTGGTGGTGGTGGTGGTGATGTGTGTGTGTGTTGTGCAGATTTGCCTCTCCTGTCAGCTGTGGTGTATGTCCCTTCAGTTCTGGAGTTTTGCAAAGGATTGTGGTCTGGTAGGGGGCTGGATATATACTGGGCTATGTAGGTGTGTCAGGATGGGGTATTGGTTGCAGGTGTGGTGTGTGTGTCGTCCTGGGATTTGTCGTTTTTGAGTTTACCATGGGGGTGTGTCTTTGGGCTGTGTTAGGTGTTTTTGGGTGCATGACTTGTTTGCTTGATGCACTTTGTGGGCAAGTTGTGTGTATTTTTTCCGACCGCCATTTTTTTCACGGAGCGTACGCAGTGGTGGCTATGCTACGGCGCTTCCGCGGGCTCTCTCATTCCTCACTATTGTCGACCGCGGCGGTCGTAAACAGCGCTCTGCACCGCAGTCATGTCGGGGATATCATAATTTCCATGGTGGTGTCTCCGCTGTGGTTGCGGTGGTTTGGGCTGTTTCCGCAGCGAATCCGAACGCAGCGGACGGGTTTCGGGCTTCTCCGCACGCGACGGGCGGTTTCTCGGGTCTCCTTTCCGCCGCGGTTGGATTTTTATCGGCGAGGATCCTAATCTAGCCGTCGGTTTTCCCACGGTAGCGGCGGGCGGTGAGTTTCCGCTACCATGGCGGTCGGGTTGCTTTTCCGACCGCCATCGTAATGACCCCCATAGTTAGGAGTATTATCAACAAATCGATAGAAAATCTCAGCCAACAGATTTGGATTAGGCAAAATCTGAGGCCAAGTGAATTGCCGGTGGTTATTGGATAACAATGGAAGGGGCACGTCAGTAAAATTCGAAATGGCTGGTCTGTCAAAGGCAGCACCCTTAAAAGTAGTAACCAAGGAGTTTTGGTCGCTGTTGATATGATTTTCTATAATCATATCATCAAGTAAGGGCCATATATGCAAATCTACAAAAATATAGTCAATATTACTCCAATAAGCCCATCTTTTAAAAGTGGGTACCATATTTAAATCAGAAAGAGTACATCCCTTGCAGGTTCTTAAGCACCTGCCTACCACAACTGAGGTTAACTGGTGAGCTATATTGGAAAAATGCCTAAGTGGTGCACCAATGAGTAAGGGTATATTCCACTGTTCATCCTCCTGTTCAGTCAGGGTATTAATGCAAGTAGAGGGCTCAATGGTTGTATTGAAATCAGCAGCAATAATAATTTTTGAATGCTTCTGCTGAGATTCAATTAAATTATCCAGAAGCACTAAAGTTGGTGAATCTATGTTATCTGGTACCGGCCTTATATAGGCATTAAAAATTACCTCACTCAAACCAGAACAAAACTTGAGATGGACCCCTATTAGATCAGGTGGGTCAACTTTTAACATGGTATGTGTATAAGGTACAGATTTTTTTAATCAAAACCAGTAGCCCCCAGAAGTGTGACCAAATTTCCGGGATGGAGTGGCCTCTATGCTATAGGTAGAGAAACCGTTAAAACACACAGATCTAAATTTTCAATATAAGTGCCCCATTCTATGTTACAAAACTTAAAATTTAAGTCCGGACAGATTCCAGGATATGACAGAGAAGTCCATTTTCGGGGGCAACCCTCAACATTTGGTTTATCCCAAGGCTAAGCTTTACCATGGTTTGTGTGCCTTGATCCCCCATATCTGGCCCTTTCTGATACTCTGAGTGCAGGCACCCCAACTCCATTGCGTCAGCACAAACAGCACAGGATCTATTCTTGTAAGAACCCAATATAACATTAGTGTTCAAGACAGGGGTCGCATTAGGCAGATCTAGCTGAATTGGGGTCACTACATAGGGAGGAAGTCAATCTATCAATTCCAGGTTAGACGAAGTGTGGGCACAACAGCTTGCACCAGTGTGTTTGTGTCAGAGGAATTAAGTCTCCTGGGAGAAAGGGTATTAGATTGAGCACAGGTGTACATGTGGAGAAGTTCCTCGAGCTCATACCACAAGAGAGGTGGAGTATAGATTAATTTAGTTTAAATTGAACTGATGAATGGGGAAAGAAGGGAGCCCTAAGTTCCATAGCTAATAACTTGTGAACCATATCACAGGTTCTTAGACTAGGGACCTGGCTTAGATCTTGACGGGACTGCTGTTGTCCCTCCGTGGAGGGGTTTACAAGTACTCCACCAAGCTGACAGAATCCCACGTGCCCTATTTAGAGGGGTGTTGGCTGAACCGCCGTCCACATCGACAAAGTGTTCCCTGTCGCATAATTGGTACACACCTGATGTGTTTTGCCTAATTGTTTGCACCTGCATACCACACTACAAAACACACTGCATTTCAGACCATGATCCTTTGTCATTCCAGCACAGCACAACATTTTCCAGGTGAAGTATTGGCAGACTATTCAGGGTTTCTCTCTTTCTTGTGCATTTTACATTTTAATTCTCTTTTGCTTGTGGGTTCACAAATCCATTTAATGTAATTACATTATAATGGCAGGGAGGAGAAATCCCCGTTTTACAGAGGGAGAATTGACAGTCAGGGTGGATGAAATTATAAGAGTAGAGCCACAATTGTTTGGAGCCCAAGTCTAAAATACATCCATATCTCAGAAAAGGCAAATGTGGGCCAGAATAGTTGACAGAGTGAATGCTGTAGTAAACAACCTGCGCACATAGGAGGAAATTAGGTAGAGGTTGAATGACCTGCGGGGGAGAGTGTGTTCTCTGGCCTCTAAGAGTCACCTGGAGGCCCAGAGGGCTGGTGGTGGTTCTCCCAGCCCTCTTACAACATTTTCTCTGGGAGGAGAAGGTCTTGCAGATCCTGCATCCTGAAGGCTTGTTAGGAATCTCTGGTGGAGTGGAGACTGGAAAGTTATACTTTTCAAGTGTCACTAAACCTAAATGTCCTGTTTGCTTTAAAGTTAGCTGTTGCTAATATATTCTGCACATTTTCTTTTTTACATAGAAACCTCATTATATCAGTAACATCTTATTTGTCTTGTTTCTTTGAAAGTATTGTTTTGTATTTAGGGTTGCAGGTTTCAATCTCTATTACCTTACACATGAAGGTATGGTGCTTGTAAGTGCTTGTACACCAAATTACATATATGTGTTTCATATAGTAAATGTCTGGTCTATTTTTACTGCAGATTTTCTCTAGGTATGTTCAAGTTACAATATTGCAAGTGTTGTGAACGTTTCATTGAAATAACCCTACTACCATGATGCCTTGTTTCCGTTTTGTGAAAATAATGTTGCATTGTAATTTTGCTCATTCTCCCTCTGCTATCATATTTCCAAATGTGGTAAAGTGACATTTATTGATCAATCTCTATTTAATTCTCTCTTTTGAAAATTGTTTGTGTTGAATTTTGTATGGTATCCTTATCTTGTCATGTAATTGAATTAATGTCATTAGTTTAAAAAATAAAAGTTTGTTGACATATAAACGTTAAGGTATGTAAATTTGTATGCTGAATATAAGTGGTATATGTGAAAAACTTGCTCTGCACTATTTATATGATGACTAATGCTAAACATCCTTCTAAGTTGAGTAAATGTCTGTGTTTTAGCCTGCTAGGTCTTGGAATAGTTAATTTCACAGTTCTCCTCTCTACAGTATTGTGTTGAATGGTTGGTACATTTCATGTATAGTTAGTATTTTTTTTTTCATTTCAGGACATCTTCTTACCTGTTTTTTGAAGTAGTTTTGTCTGTAATTTTATCTGTTTGTGTAAATAATTACAATACCACTAAAAGGTATAATCATGATATTCAATTCCTTTTTCCTTTTAGGTTGCTACATTTTTGCTTAAAAATTATTGGATGTGTAATCCACACTTTTACAATGTATTCATTTTTTGTCATTCATAATAGGTCCAACAGCCAAAGCACGTGGCCAAACATCTGTCACTGAGGATACCTCTACTCCAAACCAGGATCAAGGCTCCAGGGAGGACTCCACTCCTGAAATTCCGGAATGAAGAAGACCAGCCTGGTCCATCTGGTCTGCCTGGGCAGATGGCTCCAGTGAGTCTCATTCGGCCCACACCAATACCTCCCACCCCAGCTGTTACAACACCTCAGCTTACAGATACCTCCACTTCCTGTGTCCAAACAAACATCACCCTGATCTTGTGCCCCCCCAGTCCTCGTTGCTGTTGAGGCAACAGCACTACCACCTCCAGTTCAGCCAGGACCCAGTGGGATGGGGCTCACTGGGTCAAGGCACAGAGTAGTGGGGGTAGATGTCACTGGAGGGAATCAGTGGGCCAGCATGGTGAGGCCACTGAGTTCACTGTCACCCAGGCCATCATTGATCAACTCTTGGGATCCCTCCATCAGTCCCAAGACATGATGGGCCAGGTCCTTATCAAGCTCCGGGAGATGTAGCAATTGCAGAGGGAACACAATGTAAAGATGAAGAATCTGAACTCCAATTTGGGCTCCCTGACTGGGTTGGTGCATGACATTTGCACCCATTGTGCATGGCTTTTCCAGCACCATCTTCCTCTTTCTGTGGTCCAACAACAGCTGGGCCATCTACATCTGCCTCAGCCACAGGAACAGAGGCCTTGCCACAAGAGGCAACACCTGCAACCACCTCAGTCCCTGCAACTGTGTATGCACCAGCCCCACCTGGAGCACACGTTCATCCAGACTACCAAGAAAGGATGGCAAGACCACCACCAAGAAACACAGAACCTAATTTCCTCCAGTGGGTGACTACCATTCAGTCTGTGGACTATTTTCTGGACACATTTAACTTTCTGATGTCAATTGTATTTTGCACATTGGACTTCAAACAGTTTTGGCTCTTCAATAATGGTTTCATTCCCCATGACTGCCTTTTTCAATTTTTGTTTGCTTTTTGGTTTTCATCCTGTTTTAGTTTACTTGGTTTTGTTTAATAAAAGCAAAACTAACAAAGTCAAAGACTGGTGTTGTAGTTATTTTCTGTATTTATTCATTTTTTCCCTTCCATCATACATTGGAAAATGTAAAATATCAAATGATTGTTTATTCATAAATGAATTGCAAGTAGGTAATGTGTCTCACAATTTTCCACCATGATAACAAAATAGAAATACCAAAAACTCAACTAGTATTTTATTAAATTCGAAAAAAATTGTCTGTAAAATTGTTCTTAAATATAACAAACCATTCATAACAAGCAAGACCATTGACCTGGTCAGTGTGACCTCTCTCTCCCCTCGCAGCTCGACCACTAAGTGCTGCCCCCTGAGCCCCCAGAGCTCTGTTGCACGGTGTTCGAGACCCTCCTCCACCCAGGCTTCATCCTTCGCCTCATCCCTGGTGGTCCAGTGGAGAGCACTCTGCCTGCTCTTCTGCTGATCTGCCTCTGCCTCTCTTGCCTCTTTCCTTTTGTGCCCCTTTTCCTCTTTCCTTCATTCTGCCCTTCTGTCACTTTTCTCCTTTTCACTTCTCACTGTTTCCTTCATTTTCCTTCGTTTTCATCTTTCACTTCTCACTCTTTCCTTTGTTTTCCCCTGCCGCCGCTGCCCCAATGGCCCTCCCCCTCCAGTGTGTCCTTTCCGCTCCCACCTCCCAGCTCACCTGCCCTCCCCACGATCCCTACTTAATCAATGGCGGCTGCTGCACGGCAAAAAGAGCAAGACCACTGACCTGGTCAGTGTGACTGCTCTCCACTGCACAGCTCCATCACTAAGTGCTGCTCCCTGAGCTCTGTTGCAGGTTGTTGGAGGCCCTCCTCCACCCGCAGACTCCATCCTGCGCCTCATCCCTGGTGGTCTAGTGGGCGAGCACTCTGCTCTTCTGCTGCTGTGCCTCTGCCTCTCTTGCCTCTTTCCCTTTGTGCCCCTTTTCCTCTTTCCTTCGTCCTGCCCTTCTGTCACTTTTCTCCTTTTCACTTCTCACTCTTTCCTTCATTTTCTTTCATTTTCACTTTTCACTTCTCACTCTTTCCTTCATGTTCATCCGCCCCTGCTGCCCCTGTGGCCCCTCCCCCTCCAGTGTGTCCTTCCCGCTCCCACCTCCCAGCTGACCCACCCTCCCCCAATCCCTACTTAATGGCAGCCGCTGTGCAGCCACGCCGCTCGACGCGCCAAAGGCAAACCCGTCTGCACCTGTCCCTGACCAGCACCAGGAACCATGGTCCTCAGACCCGCCTTTGCTACAACTCCAGCACCCTCCATGATTTCAACCCCAGATGCAACAACATTGTCCAGCTCTCAACACCTCCCAACACCCATGGCCCTCTCTCCTGTCTACACTGCTGCCGCACCTTCACCCACCTCCGTACCCCAGCAGCATCTCCAAGCCTAACGGACATCACCGCTCACAAACCACTCAACTGCATCCTCCTCAAAGTACGTTCCCTACACAAACATGCCATAGAAATCTGGGACCTCCTCAACACCTACTCGCCCGACGTTGCCTTCCTCATGGAAACCTGGACCAATGCCAACTCTGCACACATCGCCACCGCCATTCCTGACAGATACAAGATTTTGCGCAAGGACCGCCCCATCCGTCCAGGATTAGACATCGCCGTCGTTCATAAAAGCACCCTCCGCATGACCACCCTCCCAGACGACCCAACAACCCTCATGGAGCACCTCCACTTCCAGATCCAGACCAACCCCAAAACGACTCTCCACGGAACCCTCATTTACAGGACGCCCGGCCCCCGTGCTCCCTTTACCGACGCTATCACCAACCTCTTCTCACCCCCACGTCCTTGCATCCACAGACTACACTCTACTCAGAGACCTAAACTTCCACCTGGACAACCATGACGACTCAAACATCACCTCTCTCCTAGCGAACCTCACCAACATAGGACTGAAACAACTAGTCCCCCCCACACACACACCGGGACACACACTTATCCCCGTCTTCACCGAAGGAAACAGCGTCTCCTTCAGCCACATCACGGAACTCCTCTGGACAGATCACCACTGCATCCACTTCTTCAAAAAACACCATACACAAGTACGCCCACCACCTCCCTGCAGAAGCTGGAACAAAGTCACCGAATACTAGCTCATCTTCGCCCTCGTCAGCACGCCACCACAACTACGTCAGACGCAAACACAACAGCACGCAACCTCCACTGCTGGATCACAAACTGCACCAACACACTCGCCCCCCTCAAGAAAGCCACCGGAAGACACATCATGAAAGCAAGCTGGTTCACCCCTGCACTCCAAGAATCCAGACACTCCTGCAGACGACTCGAAAAGACATGGAGGAGCAACAAAACCCCGGAAACAAACGCCGCTTACAAAGCACCACCGCACACCACCAACTCATCAAATCCACAAGGAAGAAATCCCTCCAAGACAGAATCCTCACCAACGCACACAACACCAAAGAACTTGTCTCCATCATCAAGGCATTCACCAAACCCTGCAGTGAAACAACAGACGTCCCACCCTCCCAAGACCTCTGCAACAGAGGACTCAGCACCTTCTTCCACCACAAGATTAAGATGATCTGCAACAACCTCAACAGCCAAGACCACCTCAAAGCTCCAGCTCCCCCCTCATGCGATGTCACCCAACAGACCCTCCTCAAATGGATCCCGCTCACGACGGAAAACACCTTGAAGACCAGGAAAAGCATCCACTCCGGAGCACCTGCCGACACCACATCATCCACAGAGCTGCCTCTGCCATCAGACCCAAACTACGTCGGATGATCAACTGCTCCTTCGAGACCACCACCTTCCCCGATGACTGGAAACATGCCAATGTCAACCCCCTCCTGAAGAAACCCTACATGGACCCAACGGACTTCAAGAACTTCAGGCCTAGCCCCCTGCTTCCATTCGCAGCCAAGATCATTGAAAAGACGGTCAACACCCAGCTAGCAAACTTTATCGAAGCTAACAACGTCCTGGACAGCTCCCAATCCAGATTCTGAAGCAACCACAAAACTGAATTTGCCCAACTCACCGCCACCGACGACATCCACTCCCTCCTCGACCAGGGTGAAATGGCAGCCCTCATCCTCCTGGAATTCTGGGCTGCATTCAACACCATCTTCCACTGCACCCTAGCCACCAGACTCCATGACGCCGGCATCCACGGCATGGCCCTCGACTGGATATGCTCCTTCCTCACTGGCAGAACTCAGCGGGTCAGACTCCCTCCCTACCTCTCAGAACCGACAGAGACCAACTGTGAGGTGCCCCAGGGCTCCTCCCTCAGACCCACAATCTTCAACATCTACATGGACCCCTCGCAACCATCGTCAGGAACCACAGGCTCTACATTGTCTCTTATGCCAACGACACCCAGCTGATCCTCTCCCTCACCAATGAACCCAGCATCACAAAACACAACTTCCAAGAAGGGATGAAAGCCGTTGCTACCTGGGTGAAGAACAGCTGCCTGAAACTCAACTCAGAAAAGACAGAGGGCCCCATGCATCATCCGAAAATCGGGTCGCAAACGGGCAGATTCTGCCCTTTGCGACCTGTATTTTTGCATTTGGGATGCATCATCCCAAATGCAAAAATCGCAATTTAAGGAATCGCACAATTGCGATTACTTAAATGCGATTGCATTAAGGAATCGCAAATTGAGATTCCTTAAATGCAATGCAACAAAGTAAAAAATTAGCGATTTCGCTACTAGGGCGCAATTTACCATGAAGTTGAACTTCATGGTAAGTTGCAAAAACTTTGAGAAATGCACTAAAGTGCATTTTTCAAAGTTGAAGGTTACCACACACATGTCCTTGGGACATGTGTGTGTGCAACATATGTGCACGGATCAATTTCAGGGTGCAACAGGGTGTCCTTTTGACACCCCTGCACCCTTGAATTGACATGCGCAATTTGCGAGTACCTATTGGTAATCGCAAATAGCGCTCATAATTTCCATTCATTCCTATGGGCCTGTAGGCCCATAGGAATGAATGGGAAGCCATTCCTTATTTGCGACTCGCAATTTGCGAGTCGCAAATAAGGAATGTGAAGGAATCGCTAATATTATAGCGATTCCTACATGCATAGGATTTTGCGAATCCTTAATTGAGAATCCTTAATATTCGCTATTAAGGACTCGCAAAATCCTAGGTTGATGCATGTGCCAGAGAAGTCCTCATCCTTGGCTCCATTCCCTCTGCATGGAACGACTCCTGGTGGCCCTCGGAAATCCCCCTACCCTGACGGACCACGCACAGAACCTAGGCATCATACTAGACTCATTGCTCACAATGAACCCCCAGATCAACCCCGTATCCTCGACCTGCTTCAACACCCTCCGCATGCTTCGAAAGACTTTCAGATGGATCCCAACCGAATCCAGAACAAATGTCACGCACGCACTCATCAGCAGCAGACTGGACGACGGCAACGCTCTTTATGCAGGAATCAACAAGAAACTCCTTGACAAACTCCAGACTGTCCAGAACGCCGCAGCCAGACTGATCCATGACATCCTCCATCGCAGTCACATCATCCAACACCTCTGTGATCTCCACTGGCTTCCAGTCGAAAGAAGAATAACCTTCAAACTCCTCACCCACGCATACAAGGCCCTTCACAACACCGGACCCGCATACCTGGACAGCCACTTCTCCTTCCACACACCCAAAAGACACCTCCGATCAGCCCAGCTCTCTCTGGCCACCGTCCCATGTATCAACAAGACCAGAAGGGGAGGAAAGTCCTTCTCATACCTCGCAGCCAAAGGCTGGAACAACCTCCCCGTCCACCTCCGGCAATCTCCCACATTGCCCCAGTTCAGAAAGGACCTCAAGACCTGGCTCTTAGGAGGACCCCAGCACTTAACGGAGCCACCCCCTCCCCCCAGCGCCTTGAGACCCTCTCGGTGAGTAGTTGCACTTTACCAACCCTGATTGATAACACAAATACTCAATGCCATTTTTACATTTCCAGTTCCACACCTTGCCACCATGGAAGAAGGGGATGTAATCAAAACAATCAGATTCAATAGGCAAAATATTATCATATTATGTCATCAGCTGGAGCTGGATCTTCGGTCTCACAATAGGAATTGCACAACAATAACACCAATAGTCATTAATCCTGGCAGTACTCAATTTTGTGGCCACAGGATCATTCCAATACACTGTTGCAGTATCTGAGGGAATGTCACAACCAACTTTAAGTGGTGTGCTACAAGAAGTTCCTTCTACAACAATGAGACACATAAACAGCTTCATACACTTAACACAGAATGAACATTTTGCCAATGTGAAGGGAGATTAGTATGCTTTGGGTCAACTAGCACATGTGGTTGGAACAATTCAAGCAGCACATATTGGCTTGGTGCCAACATTCAACAGGAAACAAGTCTAGTGCAATTTTAAAATCTTTCATTCAATCACTGTGCAAGTTGTCTCAGTACAAGATATGTACACCCAAAGTCTGTGTACTGCGAAGTAGCGGCATATAACTTCAAATGCCACAACTTTGAAATGTCTAAATGAAGATGGCATGGTGAAGGATCCTAAAACAGATCAAGATAAAAAGAATCATTTAATTACATTACACATTAGACACATTACAAATAAGTACTTTTGAGGACACATTTTTTAAGAACAATCAAAGATAAACAATCTAAATGAACACATTAGTCATTGTGTCAACACAATCAACAAACATCTTTGGCCTGGATTTCATAAACTTGTCCTTTCTAAAACATTCCCAGCACAGCCTGTTATCCTCATGAGATTAAAAGTTGGTTTAACCTTAGTGTCAAATGTATACTTACACTCAGGTGCAGAAGTTGTCAATAACATCTTGACGTAAGTAAATTCCTTTTGCTTCACATCTAACAACTTCATTTGGCATTTCAACATCCTCACCCAGTGGCTCTTCATGGTCTTCTTCATCTGCAGTGTATGGGATGTTCCATCACAGGACTATGTTGTGTAACATTGTTGTGTAACATACAGCCGAAAAGGGTGCTTTGACACACCTTATCGGTTCAGTAGAGGAGGGCTCCACCAGTCTTATCCAGACATAGAAACCTGGCCTTTTGGAGCCCAAAAGCCCGCACCACTGGCCTCTGTATTCTCACATGGGCCTCATGGAAGTGGACTTCACCTGGCGCTGTTGGGTTCCTCGGCGGTGCTAACAACCGTGGTCGGCTAGGATAAACTGAGTCACCTATATGGGAAAAATAAAATGAGCAAAACAAGTAACACAATTTTAGATCATTACACTTTAAATTACTCAACCATTATGATGACAGACTGTACATATCCACAAGCCACGCCGTCTCAGGTTCAAGTTGTGACATTAGCTGGGGTATGCCGCTGTTCATAGTAAAAAGAAATCATGGGTTGATCCAGGGAAACATGCACAGACACTTGTGATCTACAAATCAGGTAAGCAGACAACTTGCACATTGATAGAATGGAAGCCATTCCGATTCTGATAGACTTGTTTCCTGTTGTGTGGTGACACTAAGGCAATATGTGTGCCATCAATTGCTCCAACCACATGTGGTAAGCGACCCAAACCATAAAGATCTCCCCTTCACATTTGCAAAATCCTAATATTGTGGAAACTGGATGAAGCTGTTGATGTGTCTCATCATTGAAGAAATAACTTCTTGTAGCACACCACTGAAAGCTGGCTGTGAAATTCCACCAAATACTGCCACAGTGTATTGGAATGATTTTGTGGCCCAAATTAAAGTACTGCCATGAGTTTGACAATTGATGTAATAGATGTGGGACTTCTATTGTGAGGCAAAATATATGGCTCCAACTGATGCCATAAATCCAGTATAATTTGCCTATTCAATCAGAATTTTTTGATAATATCCCTTTCTTCCATGGTGGCAAGGTCTGGAAATGCTTGGAACACTAGAGGCTGTCGTCACCTCACTTTCCCTGGGTTCATATGTCTACATTGGAAAATTGACAACATTTTAAAACATTTACAAACTTATTATTGATAAATAACACAAATGTAATGCTTTACTAAAAATATATATGGTTTCTTAACATAATTTAACACATGTAATATTGTTTTTTTTCTTAACAAATATTTTTTTTTCACCAGTCTATAGTTTAAAAAAATAATTGTGCGAATAATATGTATTATTTACACAATTCTTTAAAAAAATATTTTTTCAACCATAATACCGTCAACGGAAGTGTAAATGATACCACACAACTATCGTATTTAACCACAGCAACACACTGCATATAAATCTTTATTTGCAAATGAATGAGCGACATTAGCATTTTGTATGTCAACAAACTAGCCACCATTATGAGTGGTGGTGACGCATTAAAAATTCACAAACACACTAGTTGACCATCTAAAATGGCAGGTGCTTAACCACGCCATCAGGACATTTGGAATTAGATGGCCGTGGTGGAAGCTGACCAGGTAGTGGGTGTAAAACTCTACGACGGGCACAGCCATAGACTAGCGTGTGTGAAAGCAATGTACGAAACCCAATGGCCGTGTCCGTCTCCGTTGACAATCACGTTTGTCATGTACATGTATGCAGAATTTTGAAAAATGCTCACTTGCCTCCTAACGCTGCAGCCAACAAGACCTCCACAACTTTTACTACTGTTTTCGACCTCTGGGAGCCACGATGCCAGGAAGAGCAGGTGATAGGGTCCCAGCCTTCTCAACAGGGGATCTGGAGTTGCTGGCAGCGGAGATTCTGTCCCTGTACAGCCAGCTGTATGGCTCACCAGAGGAACATGTACATGTTTAAAATGTATTTGTAAATCTGTCTATCAGTTTTTTTAAACACAGGTTAGAATGTCCCTTTGAGTTCCTGAGTGAACTTTAGTTATTGAAGTGGTGTCATTTCTTTTTTACATTGCATAGCACAATGATGGTGTGAATTTGTAAGCACTTTATGACTAGAGAAAACAACAGCATTAGTATGCGGTGTGTGTTTTAAGCCCTCCATTTTATTTGGTGTGTATTTTGAGATATATCCATGTCTGAGTGTGAATTTCATGAGAAATGTAGAAATTTCACATCATGCAAATTTAGAAAACACATCATATTTTCTTTACAACTGTACAAATATATGTAATATTCTACATAACAAATACAAATGATGTTTGCTATGTGTATTATCCCACAAATCACTCAGATCAGATGTCTCCAACCAGTCGTTTAGGAGCTACCAGTAGCTCCCAGACAGCTTCAGAGTAGCTCAGAGCCTTGAGTTATTTTTCAAATGTGCGCCAGGTCATATTTTCATTTGAAATTTAAGGGAATGCTGTGTTTATGTGACTTCATGATCATCAGGCTGCAGATAGCGGGGCCTGACAATGAACAGTACTCAGTCGGATTTGTGGGCCAGGTTAGGGCTGAGTCACAGATTGTGAACAACTGAAGCAATGAGGTATTTGACTCTTAGAAAAAAAAATCCTTTTAAACTCAAAATTGGAGTTGTGAACAAAATGGTGCTTCTGAATGCTTTTAACTGGAAGAAAAATGAAATGGAGAGTTACCTTAATTATTGAGTTAACATTTCATTTCTATTTTTTTCCAATTTCAAAGTGCTGCATTTACAAACAGCAGTCCCTCTACTCCCAGCGGACAGTATACACTTTGCCATAAGTATGTAGGAAAAACACGACCCTTATTTTACATGAGAGAAATTTTAAGTGTAGAAAAATATTCCATGATATAAAATGTTTGATAGAATATTTATCTGCACTTTTAATTTCTCCAAATTAAAAAGAACATACAATGGTTTGTTTGTGTCATTCAGTGTAATGGTACCGCATATGACGAAATGTATGTCCTTTGCTGGAAGTACATACGACACAGGCTCTCAATCACCCGTACAAATACACCCCTTTCATATGCACACATTTACATACATATCCAAAGACCACGCTCTCACTTCCACACATGGCAGCTCTTTCATAGTGCCCTTAGTCATAGTATTTAGTTCAAACCATAGTATCTGGCTCTATGGACATTAGGCTTCAAGTCAATGTAGCTCGGCATGGGGGTGTCTGGTTACAATGCGCAAGTTGTTTAGCCTTCAGTATTTCACAATGATATTCACTGATGAGAAGTAGCTCTCATTACAGAAAATGTTGGTGCCTTGGCCTAGATGATGTCACTGGCCTGGATTATTGAATTTAGGATATAATAAGAGATAAGGTTAGTCAGCAGGTAACAATAAAAGTATAATTTATTTTTTTATTTTAGCAGAATGAAAAAACTATATATTGTGCAGTAACTTTTGACTAATGATGTAGTGAAATTGTGTTACACCAAAACAGAAAAACAAGTCACAAAACAATTCTTATTTTCTTTCATTTCTTGTACCCATACAGGTCAATGCCCATCAGAAAAAGAGCCATTTGGAAGGCCATCACCAAGAAGGTGTGGACCCCGGTGGTCTGCAAGTGGCGTAGCATTCATTGTTGGAAGAGGTAGGAGGTCCTACGATGCTGGACTAGGAAGTCATCAGATCTCCAGCTTTGCCAGTCCTCTCAATGTCGAAAGAGCATGCGCCGGGCCCTGACCCCCCTAATGGCCCCCATACTTGCAGTGGCCTATCCAGAGCTTGATGGGCAGTTGAGAGCCCAACAGCAGCATCGAGGGGGTAAGTTCTAGTTTGAGTTTGACATGCTAAATTACTAATTTTTGTTACATCAACTAATTTTGACATCAACATTAAGGTTGACACATGTGCATGTCCAAAGCACAAGAAGAGTTCTTGACGGTATAAGTTTTGCACAAGTTGTATGTGATGTGTTTTGTATATGAATTTGTGGAAAAGGATACCACCTGATTTCTGTTCACTACCAAAGGACTGGTTTCAACAGACACATGCCTGCCTAAACTAGGAATATACATCAGGTTGTTTGATGTTGTAAGGGAGAGTTGCACCAAACAGGCCACTAGTCTAAAGCGCTCAAGCTCACAGCCAAAGATTTAACCATTATCTATCTCAATACACGCCGCTGGTCAAACATCAACTTGAGATATTTATATTCTAGATTCTGAATCCCCTTACCTATTGTTCCAAATGAAACCTGGTTAACAGAGGACTCTATGCCTGACATCTTAGCAGTAATCACAGAGAATTTACTCAATTACAACAGATCTCATGGAAAAAAGGCTGAGGGGTGGCCTCAATTATTAAAAACATCTTGCCTTCACTAAACTCACTTTCCTACCAGTCCCAATGGAAGAGGACATTGTTATAAAATTGGACTCACCAATATCCCTCCAATTTTCCCTACTTTTAGTGGATTTTCTATCTGCCTTAGCTATTCACTTTTCAAAAATCTTCCTACATGGGAATTTCAACTTATGGGCCAATGAGTAAAATGGTGGCCCACCTCATCAGACCTCACTGACTCTCTTAACAGTCTGAATTTTGACGAACAGGTGTTCACTGCCAAACATACTACAGGTCATATTTTAGATCAGGTTTGGTAATTATTTTTAACTATATCGGAGCTTAAGGTTCTTCCATACACTTGTTCAAATCATTGCTTACTTAACTTTGCCATAAATGACATAATGTCCAGGAAACTCTCCATCTGTCCTGCTACTTATTTGAGGAACTGTAATCGTGTCAATCTTGATAGCTTTTGTGATTCACTGGTACTGTCCACACCCACTTGTAGTGGGAACATAGATAACTTGTAAGAGGCGATAATGGACTGGCTCAGAGAAGACAGCAATCTACATGCCCCCAAGGTGTAAAACAAAATCTATCCACTGCCAAGAGACTTCAAAATGGTATGCAGAAGATTTAAAGCGAGCTAAGCTTGAGTAACGCCAATCAGAGCGGAAATGGCAGAAAACATATACACCTGACAAAAAGGATAGTTACATCCTGCGGCTAATGGCCTATAAGAAAGCATTCTGGGAGGCTAAATCTACTTATTTTTCCAATTAAATTTTAAACTCAGAAAACAAAACTAAAGAAATATTTGATATTGTTACTGAACTCTCCAACCCAGACAGGGCCGGACTGGCTACCGGGCGTTTTGGTGTGCTGCCAGCTGGGGGCTGATTTCGTTGATGAGGACCTGCGTGTGCTTAAAACCATTCATTTTGCTTTGTTTATTTAGAAGCACACGCAGGTCCCCATCAACGAAATCAGCCCCCACCGCAGTGAAATCAGCCCCCAGCTTGGTAGCACACTAAAACGCCCGGTAGCCAGTCCGGCCCTGAACCCAGATCGATCATATGCGCTGACGGTCCCCACTCAAAAACTGGGTGCCGACCTGAATTCCTTATTCGTCGACAAAATAAGGATGATAAAGGAAAGCATCCCTCTCAGTGCCTTAACCTATGCCTCCTCCTTAGAAGATGGGAACCCTATAAAAATTATGGCCTTTCCAGCCAATACCAAAGATTGTTTTCTGAAGCTGATGACTAAAGTCAAATCTGGATCACTGAAGATACCTGCCCTCCCAGAATCCAAAAGATTGATTTTTCACTCCTTCCTGATCCAGTGATCTCCCTGCTTAAACTAACTTAAAGTAAGGGTATTGTACCCCATACCTGTAAGGAGGCGGTAGACATCCCATTTCAAAAGAAAGGTGGTAAAGATCCTGCGGCTGATGATATGAGAGAAGATGCAGACAAAGTGATAGCACAGGCTTTAGTCCTTTTGGACTTATTGTTGGACTTTGACATTGTAGATCATGATATCCTAATCGAGTATACAATTGAAAATATATGTCCCGCACACCGTTTTCATTCAAGTTTATCGTAGGATATTCCATTGAGGGGAGCTATCCTGGAGTACGCTTCGTCCTCGGAGCACCAAAGTAATATCCATGAGGTTGCTGATATTCATAATATTAGTCCCGGGATGCTCACGCCATGTAAGGATGATAATAATCATCGTGAATCGACTTCATTCAAAACTTCACCACGTTTAATTATAAAATCTTCATTTTATTTTTTGTTTGTATGAATTATGAAACCAGTAATTTCCAATTTTCAAATACATGTATTATGCTCAATCGCCTTTAATACAGCATGTTAAAATCCCAGTTTCTTGTGAAAAATGCAGAATATATAACTCAATGCATTTCGGCAACTGCTGCCCTTCGTCAGGGTTCATATCTGTAAAGTTAAAAATCAAACAAGTACTGTTACAATAATGCATGAGCTTTTACGCAACTAACATTAATCACCTATGTATTCATGCCAGTACCCGATGTTAATGCTCCCAAGGATAACGCTTTCCCGCTAAAAAAGTATCAAAATTTACCCCCTCATGGACTAATCTATCACAACGCCCGAAGGGATTACCAACCATCTGAAACCCAAACATTAATCTTCCGTGTTCGACGCTGCCTTTTGCCTTTAACTAATGCAGAAACACTAACGCACCTCTATAATCAAATGCGAACGCCGCACCTTCCACCTATTTTGTGAATATGACCTTCCTTTCACCCTTCCTCGTGATACGATCCTTTCATAACCCTCGTCATGACCACACCCACCTGAGTGGCTATTTGACTCAACTCGTCAATGTTAACTTCCCAAGCATACAAGTCCCATAATTCACTTTTACTGCTTGTTTGTGAATGTGCTCACGTGCTTGCTATTCACTAGCCCACATCAGTAACCATAAATTTAAATACCCCGCCCTTCCCTAGATGGTTAATCAAATGCGTTATTTATGCAAGGGACCTGTTAACCATAACATGAATATTAAAATATAATGCGGTGAAAACAATATTAACATTTTCCAACACATCAAATGCGACACAAATGTTTGATAATCAACTAAATTGTTCAAGTGATACTGTCCGTAGTTACTCTTTTCAAGTTCATAGTTGGTGTAATCTTGGGTGCTGGGTCAAAGTAGGACGACTGAGTAAACAATTGAAAATATATGTCCCGCACATCGTTTTCATTCAAGTTTATCGTAGGATATTCCATTGAGGGGAGCTATCCTGGAGTACGCTTCGTCCTCGGAGCGCCAAAGTAATATCCATGAGGTTGCTGATATTCATAATATCAGTCCCGGGATGCTCACGCCATGTAAGGATGATAATAATCATCGTGAATCGACTTCATTCAAAACTTCACCACGTTTAATTATAAAATCTTCATTTTATTTTTCGTTTGTATGAATTATGAAACCAGTAATTTCCAATTTTCAAATACATGTATTATGCTCAATCGCCTTTAATACAGCATGTTGTAATCCCTAGTTTCTTGTGAAAAATGCAGAATATATAACCCAATGCATTTCGGGCAACTGCTGCCCTTCGTCAGGGGTTCATATCTGTAAAGTTAAGCGGGAAAGCGTTATCCTTGGGAGCATTAACATCGGGTACTGGCATGAATACATAGGTGATTAATGTTAGTTGCGTAAAAGCTCATGCATTATTGTAACAGTACTTGTTTGATTTTTAACTTTACAGATAGGAACCCCTGACGAAGGGCAGCAGTTGCCCGAAATGCATTGGGTTAAATATTCTGCATTTTTCACAAGAAACTGGGATTTTAACATGCTGTATTAAAGGCGATTGAGCATAATACATGTATTTGAAAATTGAAAATTACTGGTTTCATAATTCATACAAACGAAAAATAAAATGAAGATTTTATAATTAAACGTGGTGAAGTTTTGAATGAAGTCGATTCACGATGATTATTATCATCCTTACATGGCGTGAGCATCCCGGGACTGATATTATGAATATCAGCAACCTCATGGATCCTAATCGAGTATGTCAAGGCCGTGAGCCTGCAGGGATCAGCATCAGATTGGATGAAATCCTTTTTCTCAGACCACTCTCAATTGGTCTGTCTTACTCATTTTTTAATTTTTTTATTTTAAGAGGTTTTATATAGCGCTGGCTCCACCCTGGGGTATCAGAGCGCTTTACATTGGAATGACGATAGTACATGGAATGCAAAATAAATAGTAACGAAATGCAACATTAAGATATGGTAGACTTAAAGAACAAAATGAGTAATATATCTTGATTATGATACAAAGTGCAAAGATGTAGCTATTTACAAAACAACGTATGAATGAAATAATTACAAATTATTAAACAGTAAAAAGGAGGTAGACTCATTTTTGTCAATAAGGAAGGGTTAGGTGAGTGTGGAAAGGGGGGGTGGCAAAGTGCTCGAGGAGAGGTGAAAAGGGGGGGAAGAAAAAGGTGAGGATGGGTAAGGCGGGGGTGAATAGGTGTTGGTAGAGGACAGGAGAGGTGGGAGAGAGGTGGGGAAGGTAGGAGATTCACAAAGGAAGAGATTGTACGGCAAGTATGGTAATAGAAGGATTATGGACCCCAATATTTGTTGAGCAGGTGCATTTTAAGGTCTTTTTGAAACTGACGTATGAAGGGTTAAGTCGTAGATCTTTAGGGAGGGCATTCCAGATGCTGGGGGCCTTACCAGAGAAGGAGCGAGATTGCGCGGCTTTCTTTTTTAGCAGAGGGGGGACGAGGAGGAGAGAGTTAGTGCTTCTCATCGGTCGGGCACTGCCCGCTTTTTTGAGTTTGTTTGAGAGGTAGAGCGGGGTCTTTTGATGGAGGGCTTTGTGCGTAATGCAGGCTATTTTATAGGAGGATCTGCCTTCAATAGGAAGCCATTTAAGGGTCTTAAGAGCCGGTGAGATGTGGTCAGAGCGTTTGCAGTCAGAACCGGAGAGAAGGGCATTACCATAGTCGATTTTCAAGAGGACTAGGGATTGGACAACTGATTTGAAATCTTCCACTGGAATGAAGGGTTTGATTTTTTTGAGATGTTGGAGCGTAAAAAGTGCTCCTTTTGCCGAGTTTTTTATATGGGAGTTGAGCGTAAACTTACTGTCGATGGTGATGCCGAGGGATTTTACTGATTCAGATAGGGAGAGTGGACAGTTTAGGGCATTAAGGTCAGTGATCCATGTTTGGATGGGGAGAGGGTTGTTTTTAGGAGAGAAAAGAATGATTTCAGTTTTATTAGGATTAAGTTTGAGATGATTGGAATAGAACCAGGTTTGGATATTGGTCAGGGCGGTGTTAAGGTGCAGTACATCAGAGTGGGATTTAATTTTATAGTACAGTTGGGTATCATCGGCATACAGGTGATAGTTAATACCAGCTTGTTTGAGAATGAGGGTAAGGGGTTCCATGAATAGGTTGAAGAGAGCAGGAGAGAGGATAGATCCTTGGGGGACACCGAGGGAGACCGGAGTGGGGCTAGATAGGCAGTTTTGGATTTTTACTTGTTGGGTTCTGTGTTGGAAATAGGAGTTGAACCATTTGAGGACGGTGCCATTAAGGCCGAACCGAAATTTAAGTGTATTGAGTAAGGTTGAATGGTTAACTGTGTCAAATGCCGCAGAGAGGTCAAGGAGAATGAGTAGGCAGGTCTCGCCATTGTCTAGTGCATATTGGATGTCATCAACTATATTAAGCAATGCAGTTTCAGTGCTGCAGCCTTTGCGGAAGCCGGATTGTAGAGGGTCGAGTAGGTTGTAAGTGTCAATGTGTTTATCCAATTGATGAAGGGCACATTTTTCAAGGTCTTTTGAGAGAGTGGGGAGGTTTGAGATGGGGCGGAGGTTGTTGGGGTCGTTCGGGTCAGCCTTAGGGTTTTTTGGAATGGGCGTGATTTGTCCAAGTTGGAGGGAGACAGGGACGTACCCCGAGGAAAGGGAGGAGTTGATGATATTGGTCCAATAAGGGACAATGACGTGCTTTAGATCTTGGACGAGGGAAGATGGGAGAGGGTCTTTAGTGTGGGAGGACGGTTTTAATTTGGACAAGATGTTAAAGACTTCTAATTCGGAAACGGAGTGGAAATTCAGCCAGGCGGCGTTGTTTTTGAGCTGAGTGTTGTCGGGGGGAAATTCAGGAGGGGTTGAGGAAAGTGGGGGTGGGGAGGACACAGGGGGTGTGAACAGAGGGGAGGGTGTTGAGATAGTATCAGTGGTACATAGGGGGTTGGGAGGGATCTGAGTTTGAGTGAAGGATTGGTCAATTTTGGCGATTTTTTCAGAGAAAAAGTTAGCAATTTCTTCGCATTTGCTCGTGGTGGCCGTCATGTTGGGGGGGCGGGGGAGGTTTGATTTCTAATAATGTTAAACAGTTCTCTGGGTCTATTTTTGGCACGGGTGAGCTGTGAACAGAAGAAGGAAGCCTTTTCGGAGAAAATATGCTTCTTGTACACGGATCTAGCGGTTCGAAGGAGGACAAGATTAGAGGGGGAAGGGTGTTGTCTCCAGGTTCTTTCTGCCAGTCTAAGTACTCGCATTCATTGTTGAGGTCTGAGTTAAACCAAGATTTGGAAGGGATATTTTTAAGAGTTTTTGGTTTGGGTGGTGCAAGTTGATCTACAACGTCGGAGACAGTTTTATTATAATGCTCAGTGAGTTCATTTGCATTGAGAGAGTGAGGTATGCAACTGAGTTGTGCTTGGAGTTTGGCCTCCAGTACACCAGGGGGGATACGATTAAGGTTTCTGGATGATATTGAGGTTTTGTAGCTTTTAGTAGGGGCAGGCTGGGCTAAGGGTGAGATCATGAACAATATGAGGTGGTGATCAGACCAGTCGATAGGGATGATGTTGGATAGGGATGCCAGATCACTGTTTGCAATGATGGTGTCAAGAGTAGCCCCTTTGGAATGGGTTGGGGAAAGGCAGAGTTGTTTGAGGTCACTTATCTCAAGGAGGTTATTGAGAAGTTTGATAGTAGGGTCTTCTGGCATGTTCCAGTGAAGGTTAAAGTCTCCTAGGTAGAGATTTTTAGAGCTCGAAAGTGACGATTGCGAAAGAAGGTCAGATAGTTCCTCAGCGAAGGGAAGAGGTTCGCCTGGAGGGTGATAGATGTTCTGTAGTCATATTGGGGGGGCGCCTTGAATTTTAAGTGCATCTCCAAGGTATTCAAATGTTTCAAAGTCTGTGTTTTTGGCTAGGGAGAGCTGGAGTTCGTTTTTAAAGATAATTGCTAGACCACCTCCTATTCTCTTTGGTCTGTCTTTTCTGAGGATAGAGTAACCGGGGGGGGCGGAGAGTAAGTCGAGGATGGGTGTTGAATGATCGTTGAGCCAAGTTTCTGTGAGGTTAGGCTTAATTGTGGAGTACCACAGGATTCTTCTTTATTCCCCCCACATCTACATTCGCCCACTGGTTCACACCTTACAGAGGCGAAGTGTAAAAATATACAACCACATTGATGGCATGCAGTTGCTCTTCAACATTGATGACACAACAGAATCTACAGAGTTTTATCAGAGTGCCATGCTATACATTCAAAATTGTATGAACCACCACCAGCTGAAGTTGAACTCTGAAAAAACGAAAGTGTGATGATCAAAATCAAACTGCATAGCTGGAACCCCTCCCTTTGACCTTTAGAGACGGGCGCTCCTCCTATTCTGAAAAAAGCAGTCAAAAGACTAGGGATTCTAGTTGACGAAGACCATTCTATGAACTTCATCTTGCTTTTTCCAGCTCCGGAAACAAAAACAAATTCTGAAATACTTTACTCTAGAAGCCCTCATTCAGATTATCATTTCCCTTGTTATGTCCCGGAGTGATTATGCTAACTCCATCTGCCTGGAACTTCCAATGGGATTGAGTGAGAGGCTGCAGTTGGTTCAAAATCAGACAGCCAGGCTGGTATGGCACCAGCCAAGATACGTCCACACTAACCCACTGATGGCAAAATTGCACTGGCTTCCAGTCGCTCAAAGGACCCTTTTTAAAACAGGGTGTATCATTTTCAAATCTCAACACGGAAAAAAGCACTACCTTTGTGACTTCCAGAATCCGGAAATACACTCCCAAACGTAATCTTAGATCAGCCCCCCCAAATCTATTAGAAATCCCCAAATTCAACAGGAAAAGACTGGGTAGTACTAGGTATGCTGTGACTGCCAGAAATATATGGAACTGTCTTCCTCCACATATTAGAGCTACAACTTAATTCACGAGCTTCAGGACCTTATTGAAAACTTGACTTTTTAAACAAGCGTATGGCTACGTTTTTGGTTTTCCTTGCCTCTATGCCTTAGCGCCATAAAACCTTTTGGTGTATGTGCACTTTATAAATATGTTGTAACATAACATATCATAACATAACATAACATAACATTGTGTCAGGTGTAATGCTCCTTCACTATTGTGAATGGTGTAAGGTTAGCCCTATTACAGGTAACATAGCATAAAATGCACTTATGATACAGTGAATGTTCCAAACGTCACTTTGGTAAGCTGGTTTATATACAAACAAGAGTGAGCAAGTGAGCCAAAATTACAAGTAACATCAGATTTAAAGGCTACATTTTAGATTCAAAACATATCCCAAATGTGTTTTGATTACTAAATACTATTTCATTCATGTTAAAAGTGACAGATTTACATAATGGCTTACTCCTTCACAAATGTGCATGTAAGTCAGTCTATTTTGGGGAAAATAATTGTGATAGGCATACAATTTTTGGAAAAACACGGACGAGAATGTATACATATTGGTGACAGAATTACACGTACCTAAAGCCATTTTTCAATGTCCTTTCTTATGTTCAGATGATAAATCAATGATGGAATAAATTGGGATACTTAAAGGGACTTTTGCAGATGGAATGTTGCATCAGATATGGGTTGGAGTATCCCATCTGGAAAACTCAAAATAAGGCCCAAATCATGACTCATTAGGTAAATGTAGAAATGCACCAAGGTGTAATCTGTTGCATATTGTTAATTGCATGTGAATCTTTGATGTAAAACTAATATATGAATCAGTGCATATAATATTTACTGTGATATTGTACCAATTTTTGCCTAAAGTGAAAGACAGCATATTTTTAAAACATTGTCACAATGGTAAAACAAACTTGTAATTACTTGAGATATTTAGGAGTCAAGTGTGAAAATGTTTTTGCTCTGTACTAAAGTGGATTATACATGTATCAAGCCCTATGTATTTACTTATGCTGGAGAAGTCATTTGTCAATCCACAAAAAAAACATATTTCTTAATTTCTTCTACAACATAGGTATATACATAGGTATATACAGCGCGTGATACATTGATAAGCTACTTCAGTACTGAATTCAAATATTTTTTACATTTGAAATATATTTTAGATATTTGAAGAAAGTGTTACCATTCTGAAATGCGCAAAGGAAACAGGCTTTCAGTTTATACAAATATTGGTACAACATTGCAGTATTTGTTGACACATATTGATTCATATTTTACTTTTTGTGAATGAAAATAATGCAGCTTTTTGGGCCTGGTACACACACTGTACAAAGGTATTTTTGGTTTACAACCTTTTTGACGACATAAGTTCACTATTCTAAGCAACAAAGCTCAACCATTCAGAGGTGTTTAAACAGTTCCTGGAGAGAATTAAAAATGGATAAGAGACAAGATCATAAATGACATAGGAGCTATCATGTGAAATTACAGAGGTGTGGCCAGAAGGTTTCTGAAGATGTTCCCTACATGCATGAGACACTGATAATAAAGAACCAAAGTTTGATATACTTGAAGCAGGTGAATTCGACTTACACAGATACAATAAAACTATTGTATATGTCTTTTCAGCATCATCAGGGGTAGGTGAAGGAGAAATTGGCCACATAGGTGAAGAAGCAGCTGGCCACTGTGTTTCAACTGATAAGACCACTAACACCGATGGACACAGTGGCATGAAGGGTGAGGGGACTGGCACGGAGGCCACCAGCTCTGCATCATCTTTGTAGGCCTCCACAAGTGACCGTTCCCTAGTGTTGGTGGACCCTCCAGCAACTGTGCCACCTGCATCTTTGTCCACCACCCAGAGACCCATCTACACCCTCCCGTTGCTCCCCCCAGTTGGCCAAACCTATCCCCCTAAAATGGCTGGGGTCTCCTTCACTGCAGGTACCTCACCCCCTCGACTGCGCTGAGTGAGGAGGCTATTGACCCCCTCTGCAGCATCTCTGTAGGCCAGACCACACTCCTGAATGCCATCCAGGGCCTTAGTTGCCATATGCATACCTGCAAGGCATTCATAGTGCTACGGCTGGCCTGGAGAGATCTAGGAATAATCCTAGACAGAAACCTGAATATGCAAGACCACATCAACTTGATGGCTAAAACTGCCAGGTTTCACCTGAGCTACCTCAGAAACTAAAACCTTTCCTTGAAGCCTCGGACCGAAAAATGGCAGTCCAGGCATTAGTTATCTCCAGAATCGAATACGGATGCTCAACCCTTTCTGGCCTGCCCAAGATCTCCACGGCCCCCCTAAAAGCTGGCCTCATCGCCGCTACGAGAATCTTAACAGGCTCAAAAAAATTCGACCACATCTCATCACATCTGAAGGCTCTGAACTGGCTTCCTCTTGAAGCCAGAATCCAACTCAAACTGGCATATATCACCCACAAAGCGCTACACACGAAATCCTCTGCATATCTCGCCCAGAAAATCATGGTTTCTGGAGGAGCCAGAAACTCCCAGTCCGCAAGAGACTTTGTGCTCCAGCCACCCCGCTTCCGAAAGGAAAAAATGTACAATTGTGCTTTCTCTGGGGCCGCACCAAGAATCTGGAACTCGCTGTCATCTTTCATGCGAAGAATTCCCTCTCTGTCAATATTTAAAAAGGAAGCCAAAACCTTCCTGATGGGCAAGTTTCTCCCATAAATCATGCATTGCACACACCGCTCAGCGGCTTTGCTTATTTTTGTTGCCACTAGAGTTTGGACTGACTGGCTGCTATCAATCTTGCACTGACCTTGTACTCCCACAAATGAAATTGCTGGATTTCTCTCCATTATGATCTGCACATTGTATACACCCTGTTATTCCCCAGATGTTTCGCTTCCTTCTACCCCTACTTATGTTTTTTTTTGTTACTATTTCAGACTTGTATACAGCGTGTTATCCCTGTAAAGCGCTCTGATACCCTAACGGGTAACGTTCGCACTCTATAAAACACTAAATAAATAAATTTACAGGACTAGCCTCCTCACTGACTGCAGTATTCCAAGCAGCCCAACCTTGTGCCCCAAATCAGGCCCCTTCCCATCCCAATTCTCAGTTCCCAGCACTGTCCTAAGCACATGCTCTCCTTTGCATGCACCCACTTTAACAGACACAAGCAGCAAACCCACACATAAACACAAACACACCAAGAAACACAAGCACCCACCCAAAAAGCATACAGACATTACATCCACACCCACTACAAACACCACCACACCAACAACCATCACACCCACTACCACACCCACCACCACCACAACCTCCACCACACCCACAACCACCACCACAACAACCACACCCACCACCACTACCACCACCCCCACAACCACCGGCACACACCCCAGCACAACAACCAGCACCCCACAACCACCAGCATACCCACATGTACCAGCACACCTACAAGCGCCACATCCACCAGCACACCCACAACCACCAGCGATCCCACAACCACCACGACATTCACACCCACAAGCACTACAACCAGACCAAACACCTCAACAGTACACTCATCTAAACAAACACATTCACACAAAACCACACCTGCACCCAAAACAACAGCAACCAAAACCAAATGCACACACTCACCCGAACACCACACACCTGCCTAAAAACACATGCCCAAACGTAAAAAACATAATCAGACCCATATTCAACTGCACAACAGACAGACAGACACACATCACACACTCCAGCTCCCTCTTCCTCCAAAAACCAGTCCTCTCCCACCCCTTCTACCCTTTATCCTAATTCTGCTTTTATTTCTGCTCTTACCTTTACCCCTTCCAAATGCAAAAACGTCCTTCGCAAACACAAACCGACCCTTCCAAAACCCAAACCCACCCCTCCCAAACTCACCCCTACCACCCCTCTCAAGCCCAAGCCCACCCCTACCAAGGAAGATCCTTGAGGTGCCTGTGCTGTCCACACTAGATGCCCCTTCCTGAGGAGGTTCCCCTTCGACAGTCTGTTTAGGAGGCGAGTTTGGGGCAACACTCCAACATCTTTGGGACATTACATTTTTTGAAATGTTTATGTTTGAGCATAAAATATATCTTGATTTGAGAGAAGTATCTCATTTAATAATAAAACATATTTTAATTTCACCAAGTTTGTCCTGAGATTATTTTTTATTTACTATTCTCTGATTCCCAGAACTGATGAAAATGTGATTTACATATTTTAACTCAAAATTATAACAGCAAATGCAACTGTTTTTTAAATTGTCTAATTTGTAAACTCCATACACTAGTAATACAAGTATGTGATGGACATTTAAATTTGATGTGAGCATTCATCATTATGATGGACACTTGCACCAACAATTGGATTAGTCATATTGTTATTTTAAGTGAAGTAAGTAAGTCTTTATTTATTTGCAGAATAATTAAAATCATTACAAAAAGACGGACCAGTACAAAAATGTTTTTAAAAAAATCAGTAGCTGATATGGCACAAATTCAGTTGTCAGTGTGCTAATGTAAAGTTAATTAAAAGCCAGTTAACACTCTGAAGGGGCGGGAAATCCCTGTTATTGCTAGAATACAATGCTATTGTTTCTAAGCAAAAAACTATATGATGGGAGCTTGAGATTGTTCTCTATATGCCCGGCTGCCTCGCACGGTCCCCCCACTCTCCCCTGCTGCGCTTGTAACAGTCTGTTAACTTGTAAAAGAAACTTTGCTTTCCTGCAATAGAGCTGAAGTGACTGACTGTTCAAAAGTGTCATCACGGCGGAGCGGCAGGATCTTATCTGGAGGGACTGGAGGGCTGGTCATAGCAGTTTCTGTCTCAGCTAGCTGACGGCAGGGCAGATGCACAAAAAGTGTAATACTGTCTCCTCGGAACTACCGCATAAATGACAGTAAGTGTCCAACCAGGTTTGTTTCCAGGCTGGAACCTGGTCTTTTGATGGAAAGGCTCCCAGATGGATGAGGAGAAAATGCTGGATTAGTTGGGATATATGACTTATGAGGTAGAGTTGTGGGCCCCACTCTGCATAGGTTTGTAGAAACTTCCATCTATGTTTTTTCCAAGCCATCTCAGCTTTGTCGAGTGACCAGGCTTGTAGTTTGGCTGCTTTATTGGCAATTATTTTAAATGCCATAAAACTGATGTTTAGGCCCCACGCTTCATGCAGGTTAATGGTGGTCAACGCTTGCTGGAGCACTGTTGGCCAGTCATTTTTGGTTGTGGGCTGGTTCTTCATTTCTGTCCAGCATAATGCAGCCAGTGAATCTGGTTGTGCCGCTGTCAATTTCCAGCACAGTTTAGAAAGTGCGGCCATCCTTACCAGGCATTGGTGGAATAACCCATATTCCGAGCAAACCTGAGCCTGAGAGTCAAATCGCGGAGTCGAAAAATGCATTTGAACAGGGTGGACTGATGTTGGTTCAAAGTGATCACATCCCTTCCCTTTAAGAGTTTGGAACCATAAGTAAGTGCAGGGAGAAACTTGGCTGCTATTACTTGTAGTAGATAAGAGTGGGAAGTGCACCCCAGCTTTCTTCGTAGTGTGTTAATTGTGAAACACAATTTATTAGTCTGGGCCCGTCTTTGAACTAGGTGCTCTTTGAATTTTAGTCTAGAGTCCAGAAACACTCCTAAGTATTTGTAGAATCTAACAAGCTCTAGTTTATTCCCTGCTGCTTTCCACTTGAATTTTATATTATGAAGATGGGCATTTGCGGAAAAACAGATGACCTTTGTTTTGTTGTAGTTTAATTCTAGACCCAGCACTTCTGCATATGCAAGTAATTTAGTTATCAGGCACTGAAGACCAATTGGTGTCTGGCTGCCTAGACCAATGTTGTCCGCTTATTGTAGGTACCTCACAGGGAACTTGGCTGATTTAGGTGGGTTGCTTTGTACTTCAGTTAACCATACATCTAGGTCCGCCATAAAGATGTTAAATAAGCAAGGGGCAAGCCCACACCATTGCTTTAGGCCTGTGTCTGTGGGAAACTTCCCTGTTGTTCTGTCACCCTTGCCTAATTTGACTCAAACCCATGTCTCTGAATATAAGTTGACTATGGCCCGAGGAGTGTTAATACAGATGTGTTTATTTGTACTTGATAAGTGATGAAGATAAACACATATGCATTGCATTTTAATATAATGATGGCACAAATTACATTTAATTAAATACAGGAAATGCACTAGACAAATGGAAATGTTAAATTGATAAATATATTAATTGATAAAACATTGGAACTGACATTGTTTTTACAGTTATTTTAAAACAAACATTTTGCCTTGCTAAGTACAACTTATATATTATATTACATTCAATTATCTCAATAATGTGTAATGCATATGTTTATGATTTTATAGTTTAGGAATGTTAAGTTAGCACACATGTATGGTGAGTTTTTAGTTTTTGGATTGATGTGCATTTTTGGTAAGTGTCCATTATCATGAAGGCAACTTGTGCCAAATTTAAAATTACAATAAAATTATACAGGTGTGTTTCTTTAGATTTCTTAAACAACAACATTAGACACATATGCATTACAAATTGGTATGTTATTGCTTGTAAGAGATATTTCAACATGCACGGGTCCTGATCAAATGTAAACTGACTAGTCAAAAGGTAACAAGTTATAAGAGAAGCTTACCATTGAATACGGTGACGATTGTGTAGATTTGCTTCGTGGTCAAGTGGCAGCAGCAAAGGCAGGACTTGTAAGATCCATGATGGTAAAGGAAGTGTGAAACAGAAAGAAGGTAAGTTTCAGCCTTATATCCAATCCAATCCCCAATCTCAGGTGTGGACAGTAGCGGCCCGTGGAGGGAGTTCCGTGGGGCGGTGAGGCGGGGCGGGGGAGGGGCAGGGTGGCGGGTAGTAAACACCAGAATATGGATGAACGGAGGTAAGTAAACAATTAAATAAATAAAAAAAATTCGTTACGCGCGCTGCATCGCATTTTGCGATGCAGCGCGCGCAACAAAATTCGTTTTATTTATTTAATTGTTTACTTACCTCCGTTCATCCATATTCCGGTGTTTACTACCCCCCACCCTGCCCCTCCCCCGCCCCGCCTCACCGCCCCACGGAACTGCCTCCACGGGCCGCTACTGGGTGTGGAGGTTTCCTCGCCACAGTCACATCAGCGGGAAGGCACATTGTGATTAGCCTGGCGTACAAACTGGCTGTACTCCTGTTGTGTAGTTCCTATATAACCTATACAGGATCTGCGCGTTTGGATAACATAAACTGTGGGATTGGTGGCAGACTGATTCCGTGTACCCCCACCGGATACGTTAGCCTATCTGTATCAGCTAGCTCACAGTGCCACTATAATCTCCTCCTACCAAGGAGAGAATAGTTTCTGGCAAGCTCAGAACATGACAACCCTGATCCCTCAGGATCGTGGAAACAATATACTACCTTTCGTTCAGTCACTCGTGCTCACTTAGTTTGTCTCAGAGAGATACACAGAATAAACAGGCTGGGCGTTTTCAATAAGTATTTATTGAACAGTTGTTATTCTAGTGTAGAATAGATGAGCTGCAACAACCATTAGACAGTGGCAGAGATATATGATTAGAAGTACTATGAAAGTAAAGGGATGGTAAAGTTCTACAATCTTACAGAAATCATGAATATATACAGGTACATAAAACACATGATAAAAAGTGCGTACTCCTACAACGCCTTCCTAACTAGATGTACCTAAATGTACCTAGCATCTGTGCAGGTGTTATGCCAAGAATCCCTCTAGGATCTAGTCAACCCCATTACCTGAGAATGAGAGAATATGGGACCTCGTCCTGGTCTCGAGGTGGACACCCCGCGAGGGATGTTAGACCACTGCGAGCTGGAGTGTCTGCATGCAGGAACCTTAGCGTCTCTGGTCAGTGTGTCAGCCGGGAAGTCTCGGTCTCCTCTGTCCTTCTAAGCAAGATGTGATGTATATATACCCATAGGTCTCCCCAGGGGTCCTACCTTGCTGTGTTACTGTGTCAGCCTAAAGGATGACGTCTGGCCTGAACTTTATACAGAGATATTATACAGGAGATGTTAGTCCTGCTGTGCTTCCAAGAAGCCTCATGCATAATGTATGAGATTCGAACTAGGGGGAAACCCGCGTTCTGAATGCAGTGTCATATCTAGGTAAAAGGTCAGTCCCTAAGAACCATTATGTATGTAATGTAGGGAAGAACATAGGTGAATACGTTGCAATGTTTACCTGCGCCTATATAGGGTACCTATATGGAATATAACACTCCCTCCGACAGGGGTTTTTGCCTATGCTGTCGTTGACGCGGGTTAACATACCTGGCGGAGTTGGCAGTACTCAGACAGTCTTTCGTCCATAGACCCACCAGCATCTAAATAGAGCGGGTGGACCACCTAGCAGGCGGATGGGGAATCCGATGGAAAAGTGACGGCGGAACCATTACTGCGAAGATCTAAATCAGTCCCAAAGTCTCATAATGTCCTGCATACCTAAACCACTCAAAATGCGCTCAGCACCTAATATATCAGCACAAACCAGAGACAAGCATTGATGCTTGTGCATGAGCCAATGAATTGCTCTGTTTATCAAGGACTCCCTGTCCTCCCTAACACTACGGTCTAATTTAGGGACATTTATCATATACACAATATTGTTAATTTGTTTTTGTTTCTGAGTGCCTGTTGTAATATGTGCATTTGTTCGCTGCAAAGGTGAATCATGACGGGACACCATAGTGGGCAGAGACTCCAAAAGATCTTTTGCCATTCTTCTTTTAGTTGGGGGTCCACGAGAACATTAGTGTACTGGGGCAGTAAGAAGATGTCTGGGTTTGTTACTTGCCCATGGCCAGGATAAACACAGGAGGGAGTGCCATTATCAACACAGTTAATCAAAGCACCCATCCCATGCCTAGGCATTCCATATTGTTGACTATTCCTTCCTCCAGAATGTGATTGCACCTTACTAGAATGTCTGGTTGACTCAGCAGTCATAGGGTGGCTTAGTCGTGTAGAGTTATGCAATTCCACCCCCTGGCCTTTAGCACACCCCAGCAGAATTCTTATCAAACCTTTCAGTTCTTCGAGCTCTGTGGTCAATGAATCATCATCAAAATATCTTTATTCAGTCTAAATAGACCATTAAAGAGCATAGCAACATCATTACATGAACAATCATTAAAACAGAAAACATCCAGAAACATAACATAATCAATGGGAGAACCACATATGAATTAGTGACATCACTGGTGGGGTCACCACTACATTCCTTTACTGTATATGGTTAAAAATGGGATGAACATATAGTGCAAATTAGAGCATATGCATAAACCAAACAGGCCGTTCAGAATAAAATAATAATATGCTAAGTAAGATCCCTATCTTAATGGCATTGGGCAGCAAAAATACTTAAGTACATTACATTATGATCATTCATGTGGTTCATAACTAAAACAGTGCATTGCTACAAACAGAATAAGCATAATGTGCAAAATAGATAATTTGTAAACCACCAGAACAGTATGAAACTAGAGCAACATATACTTATTAAAACCATATAAAATAGCATACAAAGCAGCAGATCACTATACAGTGCATTACATTCAGGATCAACTGGCCCAACAAGACACCTAACAATAAAAAACAGTCTTGTAATTGAGATAAAATGCATACTATATAAAGGTTCGGGCTAGTCCCTATTGCTCTGTCAAGCACCTCCTGCCGCCTCAGAGTAGAGGCCAGGAAAGAGGCAACAACATAAGTTGTATGTACATCTGAAAGCAACTGAAAGTACATGAGAGCTGGCTTAACCTGGACAAAATTCAAGGGCTTCAACAATGGTAGTAAAATTGCCCTATGTGGAAATTATTAAAAACCACAAAAAAATACAAAATGGATAAGATCCTGAATAGAAATGTTATCACATGTACAGGGCCTCAGCTTCACATGCTAAGTGCTAGGCTTTGGACGAGTCAGTAACAAATGAAATTCATTAAACAGGAATCCAGTAAGAAGAAATTGGTGACCACAATTTGACACATGGAGCAAATATGGTTCAACAATAGGCCCTGTTAGGATACAGGCATGCACTCGCACTGGTCAGTGAATCAATCCTCATACTAAGCTCCTGCAGCGATGCCTGGCTCTGAATTGTGTTTCTCATGCTCTAGTTTTGTTGCCAGCAGTGCTGGCTGCAAGACTACTAGCCCCACGTTGCATTGCGCAAGGAAGCGTTTAGCACCTGTGGCATGGGGGGATCCCCCTAAAGCACTAAATAATTCTGCTGATACTCTCGCAGCATGGGACATTTTGTTCCCAGCAGCGAGGGCCGCAGGAACTACTAGTCCTACGTTACATTGCGCCAGGAGACACTGAGCACATGTGGCAGGGGGAGGAGCCCCCTGCCGCGCTACATAGTGCCACCGATACAACCACATTGCTGGATGTTTTGTTGTCAGCAGTGGGGGCCGTGGGGACTACTAGCCCCATGTAACATTGCGCCAGGAGGTGCTTAGCACCTGTGGCAGGGGGAGGCACCCCCTACAATGCTACATAGCACCACTGATACTCCAGTGACATTGGCCATGCCTGGGCCAAGCCCGAGCCAAGGGTGTGCCCATCATAGCCCAGAAGAGCCGGACTGGGCCACCCCCCTTGGCTCCGGTGAGCGATCATCTTCCAGAAGACCTTTCAGAATATGTGGAGGAACCAACTTTCCAGGACAAATAAAAAGAATGAATGATAGCACACAACTGAAATGGCTTTTAAAATCAGTTTTTTTTATTTTATTTAGTGTGTTATTTAGTGTGTAGAGTTAATGTACATAAAGTTACATGGAACAGTGTGCATGGCACAGATTGATAATCAAGGAGGACATAAACACTTTTGATCAGTGACTTTGGGCCTAATTCATAAAGGCAAACATACATTTTTGTATACTATTTTTTTGCTATTCACAAACTGCGAGTTTAATTTTGCTAATGGTAATTTTACCACAAGGGTGACTCGGTATTCATACTGGAGATTCCACACATAAAAACATAGCCCTGTCCATAAAGCATCTGAGAAATCTTCCTCTGGGTCTCCTTGAATTTCTCCAGACCTTTCAAGATCTCTCAGATGAGGATCTCTATAGTTTAGTGGGGAGGGCTGCTCTCTGGGAATGGAGACTCGGCCACCCCTGTTGGCTGTGGCGATGGTGGTGCCGTCTGGATATGGCTGGACACTGTATAAAGTGGTCACTAGTGCTTCCTCCTGCTCTTACTGAACAATCACTTGCTGATGCAGGGCCATCTCTACAGCCTCCATCTTTTGGCAGTGCAGCCAAGTGACTATATCCCGGCAGTACTGGTCCTTCTTACTTTGAGACTTCAGTGCCGGGACTCCAGCGGAGGCAACTAGGTGGCCTGAGGAAAAAAGAAATAAATGAAAGATGTATCCTCTGCAATTATAGTCAAAAAGCCAGACAGCTTTGCTGGTTCCCTAAGACCACTGTTTCCTGGGACTTTTTATTAATATATAATTCACCTAATTACTATTTGCAGTATGCAACATTAATTAATCCACAAGTACCTGCATGATTAATTTTGTGCTAAAATAGATTGATGGATAAAAGGGACCACACCTGGGGCCAAAAACGATCCGGGAGACATTTTTTTTAAATGTGCTGGCTCCTGCATTTTTTAAAACAAATACCTGGCTGGGGTGGATCAGTGGCCGGGTGGCTGAACATAATCTTTTAAAAGCGAGGGGGCATCCTGCCATCCCTTCCCAAGTCTTTTCTAGACTCCAGGGACCCCATCTCCCAGGGCAGATTCATTTAATAAGCGGTAGGGATCATGCAGCCCTCCTTGCTTTAGCCAATCCCTGGGGCCGGTTCCATCGCAGTGTCCCGGGACCCCATTCCCCAGGACACCATCTTTTCCCTGTCCATTAGAGCGAGGACAGGGAAGCCTTCTGTCCACCAACCTTTTGAGAATAGAAAACTGTTCCTACCAGGTGAGAGCACAAAAGTTTCTCCTTGCATGTGCGCATGCGGGCACGGAAACATAGAACTGCTCTCACCCAGCAGGAACAGAAAGATAAGCTTATCCTACTGGGTGGGAGCAATGCTGGCTCCCGCCGCACCCAGGCTGGATGCTGGGTAGGGGTGTTGTCATGGCTGTGGGGGCCTTTGAGCTCCCCTCTCATTCACCAGCATATAACTGGTGACATCTCAAATGACATCACTGGTGAAATCACTAATGACATCATCCAATGAGTGTAAGTGTTTCTTAGAGTGTATGAGGGTTAAAGATATATACTAACCTACTATAAAAGTTAGATTAGTATACTAGGTGCACTACTAATGAGTAATACTACTTCTAACATATAATATGTGAGTGGCTGTGTGACTGTGTGTATCCGTGTGTGAGTGGGTATCTGAGTAGCTGTGTGGGTGCGTGAGTGGCTATGTGAGTGCTGTATGTGTGAGTAGCTGTGTGGGTGAGTGAGTGGTTGTGTGAGTGGCTGTATTGGAGAGTGAGTGGGTGTGTGAGTGGCTGTATGGGTGTGTGGCTGTATGGGTGAGTGAGTGGCTGTATGGGTGGGTGAGTGGATGTGTGAGTGACTGTATGGGTGAGTGAGTGGGTATCTGAATGGCTATATGAGTGAGCGAATGGGTGCATAAGTGGCTGCATGGGTGAGTGGTGACTGTTTGAGTTGGTGTTTGGTTAAGTGAGCTGGTGTGTGAGTGGTTGCATTGGAGAGTGTCTGTATGAATGGCTGTATGGGAGAGTGAGCGGATGTGAAAGTGCTTGTACAGATGTGTGAATGGGTATGTAAGTGGCTGTGTGAGTGTGTGTGTGAGTACTTGTATGGGTGAGTGAGTGGCTGTGTTGAGAGACTGTAGGGTAAGTGAGTCAGTGTGTGATTGGCTGTATGGGTGAATACATGAGTGTATGAGTGACTGTATGGGTGAGTGTGTGGTTGTGTGAGTGGCTGTATGGTAAGTGACTGGTTGTATGAGTGAGTGAGTGCTTGTGTGAGTGGCTGTATGAGTGAGTGAGTGGGTGTGTGAGTGGCTCTATGGATGATAGTGGTTGTGTGAGTATTTCTATGGGTCTGTGAATGGGTATGTAAGTGGTGGTGTGGGCTTGTAAGTGGGTGTATGAGAGGTTGTATAGTGGTGTGAGTGCTTCTGTGGAAGCTGTCATCAGTGATGTCATTTGTATTGTCATCATTGATGTCTTCATTGATGTCACTGACCATGTCATGAGTGATGAAATATTTGAGGTCATAAGCAGTGCATTGCAGGGGCGTAAGTTATAGTTAGCTCAGCTAACTATAACTGCTGAATTTCACTGGTTTTGTATGAGGGAAATCTGAGCCTAACTATAACATTGCTATAACCTTTGTATTTTTAACTATATTTACTAACTATAACATCCCTGTAACAAAGCCTGAGTGGTATTTGGGGATTTTGCGGAGTTTTCCACGCTGCGCACTCTGCGGAGCACGCAGGGTTCGGAAAAACTCTGCTTCATGAAGCGGAGCAGAGTTTGTACCTCAAAGCGAGGAAAATCCAATGCTAGACCACCTCCCAGTGAGATTTCTCAACGGGGGCAGTTGCGGATGGTCACGACCACTCGCATTGAGAAACCTTCCGTTCACATTGAGGAAGCTGCCGCTTGAGTAAAAAATCTACACGAGCAGCAGAAAGAGACAGCGCCCTCTTGGCTGTGCATGGTGCCATTCGCGTGGATTTTCAAGTGCAGGACAAACAACCGGTGCTATAAATCAGTGCGAACGGTGTGACCTAATGCACTCCGCTGCTTGCGGAACTCAGTGTAGCGCGGCAAAGTTTTTGGGTCACCGTGAACTCCGCCCAGGTCTACCTGTATCCTTTGTTTTCTTCAGTGAATTTGTAAGTTTTTTTTTAATGTTGTTTCCTAACTATAACGACCCTCTAACCTATGGTTTTTTAAGTGAATTTCTAAGGTTTTTTTTATTTTATTTCCTAAATGTAACCACTAACCTTTGACAGTGAGTGTGTGAATGAGTGTCTCACTAAGTCTGTGAGTGGGTGTTAGAGTGTCTGAGCGGGCCTGTCAGTAGGTGTGTGAATGTCTGAATAGGTCTGTGAGTAGGTGTGTGAGTGTCTAAGTGGGTCTGTGAGTCGGTGCATGAGTTTCTGAGTGGTTCTGTGAATGGGTGCATGAGTGTCTGAATGGGTCTGTGATTGGGTGCATGAGTGTCTGAGTGGGTTTGTGAGTTAGTACGTGAGTCTCTGACTGGGTCTGTGAGTGGGTGCATGAGTCTCTGAGTGGGTCTGTGAGTGAGTGCATGAGTCTCTGAGTGGGTCTGTGAGTGAGTGCATGAGTTTCTGAGTGGTTCTGTGAATGGGTGCATGAGTGTCTGAATGGGTCTGTGATTGGGTGCATGAGTGTCTGAGTGGGTTTGTGAGTTAGTACGTGAGTCTCTGACTGGGTCTGTGAGTGGGTGCATGAGTTTCTTTGAAGGTCTTTGAGTGAATGGCTGAGTCTCTGAGTGGGTGAGTGAGTGGATGAGTGAGTGTCCGAGTGGGCCTGTGAGTGGTTGTGTGGGTCTGTGAGTGGGTTAGTGAGTGTCTGAGTGGGTCAGTCAGTGGGTGCATGACTCTCTGAGTAGATCTGTGAGTGGGTGAATGAGTTTCCGAGTAGGTCTGTGAATGGGAACATGAGTGTCTGAGTGGGTCTGTGAGTAGGTGGATGATTGAGTGTGTCTATGAGAGGATGCAAGAGTCTCTCAGTGGGTCTATGAGTGGGTGTGTGATTCTCTCAGTGGGTGTGCGAGTGGGTGAGCGAGTACTTGAATGGATTTGTGAGTGGGTGCATGAGTGTCTGAATTTGTCTGTCAGTGGGTGTGTGAGTTGCTGAGTGGGTCCGTGAGTAAATGCACAAGTGTGTGAGGGGGTCTGTGAGAGGGTGCATGAGTGTATGAGTGGGTCTGTCAGTGGGTGCATGTTAAAAAAGTAGGGAGACACACAGGAGCAGATCCTCATGCAGGTCCACATGAAGATCCTTATGTGCAGCTTGCCTGCATTCCGCTACCCTTTGCAGTCTTCAGTTTTGTGCCTCCTCTGCGTGTTTTCTGCTAGCTTTTCTGCTTCTTATTTTCTCACTCCTGCCCTCTATTTTGCCTCTTTCTGCTCATTCTGCCCATTATTTTAACTTTTTCTGCTCACTTCTGACCTTTATTCTGCCTCTTGCTGCTCATTTTGGACCTGTATTTTGCCTTTTGCCGCTTGTTTCTGACCTCTATTCTACCTCTTTTTGCTCTCTTCTGACCTTTATTCTGTCTCATTCTGCTCCCTTCTGATGATCATAATTCTGCCTCTTTCTGCTCTTTTTTACCTTTATCTAGCCTCTTTCTGCTCATTTCTGGCATTGCTTCTGCATCAATCTGCTCATTATTTAACTTTATTCTGCCTCTTTCTGCTCGTTTCTGACCTTCATTCTGCCGCCTTCTGCTTGTTTCTCACATTTATTCTGCCTATTTTGGCTCATTTCTCACATTCATGTTGCCTCTTTCTACTCATTGTTGACCTTTATTTTGCCTCTTTCTGCTCGCTCCTGACCTTCATTTTGCCTCTTTCTGCTCATTTCTGACCTTTATTCTGCCTTTTTCTGCTGGTTTCTGACCTCTATTCTACCTCTTTTTACTCCCTTCTGACCCTTATTCTGACTCTTTCTGCTCCCTTCTTACCTTAATTCTGCCTTTTCTGCTCATTTCTGACCTTTATGTAGGATCTTTCTGCTCGTTTCTAATTTCTTTTCTGCCTCTTTCTGCTCATTTCTGAACTTGATTCTGCCTCTTTTTGCTCGTTTTTGACCTTTATTCTGCCTCCTTCTGCTTGTTTCTCACATTTATTCTGCCTCTTTCTGCTCATTGCTGACCTTTAATCTGCCTCTTTCTATTTGTTTTTTTACCTTTATTCTGCCTCTTTCTGCTCATTTCTGACCTTTATTTTGCCTCTTTCTGCTAGTTTCTGACCTTTATTTTGCGTCTTCCTGCTTTCTTTTCCCCCGGGACCGTGGGTGGAGCCTCAAGGCCCCCTTGGTCCCAGCCTGCTTCCCGCCCTCTGCAAGAGTTGGCATTGCTGCTGCCCAGAGGAAACTGCTGGAAAGGCAGCTCCCTCCATGCAGGAGCAATCATTTCATCTCCTTCCCTGTCTGCATGTCTGCAGGCAAGGAAGACATGAACTCCCCGCTTCCACTTTGGCAGCTCCCGCCAGCTGGAACCAGAATGTTTCTCTTTTGCTTGGCGGGAGTTGTCAAACTTCCCGTCAAGCGAAAGCAAACAGCTATGTCCTGGGAGTCGGGATATGGCCTGGAAGGGGGGACGTGGTCCCCCACTTCTATTTATTTTGTAGGCCCCGGATAGGTGGTGGTCACCGGGGCCTGGGGGTCTGCGTGGCCCCCCTCTAATTGTTTTTATTTTGCCATGGGGAAGTGGTGGTCCCCAGAGCATCCATCAGCCCCAAGAGTGGGGTCCACGCAGTTCCCCTCCTTTTTAAAACTAAACCCCCGGGAATGTGGTGGTCCCCCGGGCTTGCTTGAGTCCATGGAGTGGGAGTTCTGCACGGCCCCCTCATTATAATAATAAAGCCCATAGAGGTGGTGGTCTCTGGGGCTAATAAGACCCTAAGTGGGGGGGCCCATGCGCCCCCTCCTTTTCTTTTATCAATGCCCGCACGCCCCCGGGCCCTGGCCCACCCAGGGGCTATAGTGTAAACAAGTGCAGGAGACAGTGTTTGTTTTTTTCATATTTGCCTCGAATTCATGGAGCCACCCGTGAATCTGTGGCTAAATTGCGAGAAGAAATGCTTTTAATCCACTGCGGGGTCCCTGTGGGCCCCCACCACCACACCTAGGACATCAGTTATTCCTACCCTGCCCCCTTTTCTTTATTTTAAATGTTTTTTGTGTGACTCGGCTGAAGCCGAGTCCCAAGATGGCTGCCAACACTTCCTGGTTGAAGTGTTGGCAGCCAATCAGATTTCAGCACGGGGACTGTTGGATCAGCATCCCAAGATATAACATTTTGGATTTCGGCTAATATCTCTAAAACTACTGAACAGATTTATGCCAAACTACACAATGGCACTACTCTGGACCAAGATCTAGCTTTCGGTCGTATTTGGTGTAATTCTGTTCAGTGGTTCGGAGTATAGTCCTCTTCAAAAACCCAATGGAAATTAACATAGGAAAAATACATTTTGGAACCCCCCCTTTTTCTCGACCCCAACTTCACAGATCACCCTGAAACTTTCCAGAGAGCACCTGAAGTGAGCATTAAAATTGTGTCAAAATGTTGTGAAAATTTGTCAACCGGCGTCAAAGATATGGTTAGTCAAAAACGCTTTTCCTATGGAAACTAGATCCTAACTATAACTACCTACTGGCAGCCGCCAGTAGGTAGTTATAGTTAGGACCAATGTTTCCATAGGAAAAGCGTTTTGTTTTGCCAATAACTTTGGTGTCTCTAGACGAATCCTCACCAAATTTTCAAAAACTTCCCTTTTTGACTCAGCTGCTGTGTTGAAAGTTTTGGGGTGATCTGTCAAGCAGGGGCTGAGAAAAAGGGGGTCCCAAAACGCATTTTCCCAAAGTTAAGTCTTTGGGGATTTGTCCTTTTTTGAACACGACTACAGCCCGAACCGCTGAACGGAATTAAACCAAATTTGGCAGAAAGCTAGGTGTTGGTTCAGAGAGTGTGCTTTTGTGATTTGGTGTAAATCCGTTCAGAAGTTTCAGAGATATGTAAGTTAAAAAAATATAGATATCTGGGAGCCCAAAATCCTACTAAAACCCTGCTGAAATTTTATTGGCTTCTAACACTTTAGCCAGGAAGTGTTGGGAGGCTTCTTGGGACTTGGTTGAACCGAGTCCCACAAACAATATTTTAAAAAAGAAAAGGGGGAAGGGTAGAAACACCCTGACACCTAGGCCTCTTGGAGGGTCCCACTGGGAACCTGCTGAGCCAAAAAAAGCATTTTTTCTTTTAATTTTCAGTGTGATCCATGCATCCGGCCAAAATAAATGAAGTGTGGGCTTCCGCGCTTTGTCCATTATTGGCCCCTAGGTGGGCCAGGTCCCAGGGCCATGAGGGTAATGTAGGAGGTGGGCTCATGGGGGCCCCCTCCTAGGCTCTAGAAAAGCCCCGAGGAACGCCACCTCCCTGGTAAACTAAAGAATACAAATGCGGGGACCCACCAGCCCCCGTGCAGCCCCAAGGACCGCCACCTCCCTGGGGCAATAAATGTAAATTAGGGGCAGGGGAGCCATGTGACTCCCCCCTGCCCCGGGGACCACCACCTCCCTGGGGTGCCTACAATATTTTTAAAACAATGCAGGGTAGGCTCTACTGTCTCCCCTGCAGCCCAGCGACCACTACCTCCCCGGGGCACATAAATAAATAAAAAGGTCCGCTGTGGCACCCCGACTCCGGGGACCACCACCTCCCCAGGGTTACATCAAAGAAAGGAGGGGGATGGCCCTGGGGACCGCCAGCTCCCAGGGCCGGCTCCTGCCAAGCCATAGGAAACAGCAGTGTCCCGGGGGTGAGAACCCCTGGACATTGCAGTTTGCTATGGCCTGGTGGGAGAATGGCTCCCACCAAGCCATAGCAAACTCTGCTCTGCTTCGAGTAAGCGAGAGCAAAAAATGCTGTTGCTTACTCGAAGCAGAGCAGAATTGCTTTAGGACAGAGGGAGCTGCATGTTAGTAGCTCCCTCTGTCCAAAAGCAATGCCGGCTTCTGCAGAATGCGGGGAGCCAGCAGGGATGTGGGGGCCTTGAGGCTCTCCCTGCGGTCCCCAAAGTGAGAAACTGGGTGCTCTGTGTGGGACCAGTGCACCCAGTATTGCGGCCAGGCCCCGGGAGATTGGGTCCCCGGGGGCAGTCTCCCTCCCTTCTTTTTAAAAAAAGTAAAGAAAAAAATAAAGGGCAGGCCCCGGGGTATGGGGTCCTCGGGACCAAAATTGGCCCTGGGAAGAGGGGCCACATGGCCCCCCTTTCTTTAATTTTTAGAAAAAGACCAAATGCAGCGTGGGAAGAGGGGCCACACAGCCTCCCTTCCTTTATAATTTATTTTTTTAATGAAAGAAAATTCTAGTGGCAGGGAGCCGGAGACCTCACCCCCTTACTGCACCACTCCGCAATCGTGCCTCCTGGTGCGCTGCTAGTTGGGGGATAAAGTTTCCTTGATGCAGCAGGATTGCTGAGAGGTTATCAGAGGCCACACCCCCTTTCTCCACCACTCTGTAAACATGCCTCTCGGTACACTACTGGTGGGGGATGATGCCCCTTTGCCCCTGAAGGCCTCAGGACTAAAGTGGACTTCTTCCCCCAACCATTAGTGCACCAGGGGTGTGTTTGCAGAGTGCTGAAAAAGGGGCGTGGCCTCCAAAAATCTCTTAGCAATCCAGCTGTGTGGGACTTACTGGAGATAACAGGAGGAGTAGTTGGCCCTCAAGGACCCTCAGGAGGAAAGTGGACTTCATCCCCCAACCAGTAGTGAGACAGGAGGTGCCTTTGCAGAGTGGTGGGAAAATGGGGAGTGGCCTCCAAAGACCTCTCAGCAATCCCACTGTGTGGGACTTACTTGAGGTAACAGGAGAGGTAGATGGCCCCCAAGGACCCTCTGGAGCCAAGGGGACTTCATCCCCCAGCCAGCAGTGTGCCAGGAGGCACGTTTCCAGAGTGTTGGAGAAAGGGGGCGTGGCCTCCGAAGACCTCTAAGCAATCGCACTGTGTGGGACTTACTGGAGATAACAGGAGGAGTTGTTTGTCCATAAGGATGTCCTTATGGGCCAACTACCCCTCCTGTAACCATCAGTGATGTCACTGACCATGTCATGAGTGATGTAATATGTGAGGTCATAAGCAGTGCATTGCGGGGACGTGAGTTATACTTAGCTCAGGTAACTATAACTACTGAATTTCAATTGTTTTGTACAAGTGAAATCTGAGCCTAACTATAATGTCCCTGTAACCTTTGGTTTTTTTTCATTGAATTTCTAAGGGTTTTTTAAAAATTATATTTGCTAACTATCATGACCCTGTAACCTTTGGTTTTTAAGTGAATTTCTAAGGTTTTCAAAATCTATATATATATCCACAACAAAGACTCCATGAAGGGGGCCCCAACCCTGCAGGGCGGCCTCTGCTTACGGGAATGGAGAGACCCGATATATATATATATATATATATATATATATATATATATATATATATATATATATATATATATATGATCAAAAGAAAACAACAGCCAGCCAGGTCAAAAATCTGCATCCCAAGAGATACGAGTCACAAATAAATGAAATATCCAAGAAAGAAATGACTTAAAATGAAGGGCTCACCAAAGAACAAAAATTTATTTCCAGTACAACATTTCAGCTTCCACCTTCCTCAGGTAGTACAAGATTTTTTGTTCATTGACTGCAAATCTGATACTGCTGGATTTTCAAAAGGCATCATGAGTGAAGATTCCATTTGGAATGTGGGATCAATGCAGTCTTGATCAGATTTTCCCTGAGAAACATGTGTTAAAGGAAGAACTGCTAGACTCCATAGAAAACATCTGATGTACCATTTAAAATCATTGCATCCAGATGGACTGATAAATAGCAATTTATTTAAAAAGCAGGGTTTTATCCTCTATGGCCTGAATTGCAAGACCGGGGATAAATGAAAAGGTTGTAATCAAAAAGCAAGGGACCCCCTCTAAAGGCGAATAAGGTCTGGGAGTAAGAGGGGAACAGAACAGACAATAAGAACCAGAAAACACTCCCCTAAGACCTATATTTCTTTTAGCAAAAGATTAAATCTAGTATGGGTATAAAGAAATTCCAAACATAAGATATTTATAACATACCGACAACATCATTGTTTTCTATTTTTTAAAGGATCATGTTTATTCTTTTCATTAACTTCTTTTCTCCTTTTTTTCCAATACATGGAATATCATTTTTTTCAATAGATACAAAAAACTTTATCTTGTTTTTTTTATATAATAATTGTAAATACATATGTACAATCTTGCAAAAATAAAATGCAATTTTATTAGTCCCCACAATGACAAATTTTCTTACAAAACAAGCATACCTCACAAACGTACACACTCATACAAGACACTTATGCACATCTGGATTCAGGGGAAAACATAAGATGTAATACATTTCCACCAAGATGAACAAAACAATAATAAGGTCTGGACACACGAGGTCGACGCACGTTTCGGTGGGTTAACACAATTGTGAACCACCTTCCTCAGGACCTTGTCCAAAACGGGCACAGTATCACATCAGCAAATGCACTTGGGGAACCTAAGAAACAATAAATAGTGGAATTTGTTTACCCATACGCTAAGAATAAAATTAGAACTCTGTGTTTGATCAGACCACTGCATTGTACAACAGTGTACACATACTCTAGAGACAGACCAAAAATTACCCCTTCACCATGATACCATTAATCGTGACATATGAGCTTCTCTATCGTACATGCACATATCATGGAGCATCTCATACTTACTGTGAGCTGCTCCAATAATAGGTAATGAGATGTGTGAATATGGTGAGAGTAAGAGGCATACCACCAACAAGGAAATGATAGAGCCCACCATGCAAGACCTCCAAAATACACACAGTGCAGTATCACCTTTTCTTACGGGTGGGTTTTAAGAATAGATTAAAATTTAACTTACAAGTTTACTATATTGAAGTTCCAATATCCAAGGCGGGAACAACTGGATCTTTTATCGAGGGCAGTAACCCCTATAGCTTATTTTCTACAATAGGTAGAAGATGTCACATTACTCTCAAGAAGTTTCCAAAAACACTAAATGCTACATGCTGGTGTAATGGTAAATCCTTACCAAATGTTAAAATCTGTGTTTGACCTTCCTCGTATTTTCGTCAGGTGATAGCAGGACAATAGCAAAGATAAAATTCAACAATTGTTCTAAAAAAGAGGATATTATATAGCCATAAGAACAATTCCTACTCCTAGGATAACCTATGATTTTATAAGGTCATTGTGTACTTGTACTTACATAACGATATATATTGCTGAACCTGCTATTTTCTGTATATGGTGAGATTATTAGCTGGAAAGCATAGTTGTGCACCAATGAAGGAGACAACCCCAAAGGGTGGTCAAGATATTCAGTAAATGAAGCCAGTAAGAACAATTCCTAAGGACAAGGTAAACATAAATTAGGGTAATAGCTGTAGTGATCTTATAGTAATGTCCTAATAACTACCTACTCAGATAATAACGCCACATACCCTACAGCTCTAGAACTGCCTTCTACTGGCTACTGAAACCACACACTGGCTGCCCCAAATATGTTTAGCGGAACAAAATTTTCCTAATGACTGCAAGTTCTAATAGGAACGCCACATACCCTACGGCTCAGAACCTGCCTTCTGCTAATTACTAGGAGCACAAACTAACTGCCAGAAATAATTAACGAGACAAAAATGTTGACGTTCAATCAATCATTATAAATAGTATGCGATAATGATGGCTACCCGGTACCCGCGGTGATGAAAGCTACCCGGTACCCACGGGGGACATCCTACAAATACGGGGACAGGCAATCCTCATTTAGTCCTATCTCCTGAGACTCACCCAAAGTTTAACGATAGGGTCCCTCAACGTACTCCGCGTCCCTCACCAAATGCAGATCTGGGCGGTAATGGACTCGATCTTTAAATAGTGAAATGCGCAAGCGCAAAACATAACGTAATAGATTGCGTATTGCGTAAATGTCACATGTAGCAAGAACAACGCAGTTACGACGTTAAAATATCCGCCATTTTTGAATGGTGTATATCTGACTGATAAAAGAAATACCAAAAACGAATAGTAATATAATTGGTACACTATTCATCTATCTATACAACTTTTTACATAAGAATGACAATAAAGAAGTTCAACTGTAAAATCCCATAGAACATATCAAAAGGACATGAGAGTTGCTAACTATGAACTCCAAGGTGTCACACACTATCAGTCCATACATAGATTATACTCTGAAAATAACTGTGCGTGATTTACACTCTCATATATAAGTGAAGGCCTACATGATTATGACAAAACTGCCATATCGATAAATCTACGGCTTAACTGAACCAGCGGTAGCCAATAAGTAACGCAAGTTGGCAGAATACTGATGAACACATGTCAGAAAGCATGGAGATGTCATGAATTGTTCCCAAGGCTACTGAAAAGAATAACAGAACTCTCTAATTAGTAAGATTCATAAATCACCTGTATAAATATGAGGATACAGCCAAACCAGCCATATGAAAAGACCCCACACAGGTATGCCAACTATGTATACCGGTCAGTAATATTCCAAATAATCTCTTCATTTAATCCCTCCTTTACACTGTTGAGGGTAAAAATCCAGAAGGTTTCCCTCCTTTTTCGGACTATTTCAATAGAAAGACCTGGTTTAGGTGTGACCTTTTCCAAGATACACCACCGTAAGTCCTTTTCTCTGTGACCTTATCTGCACAATGTGCGACAATCGGAGCCGAAAGTTTGTTTGTTCTAATGGCTGATTTATGCTCACTGTATCTAGTACGAAATTCGCGTCCAGTTTCCCCTATATAGGCCAATTCGCACGGGCACAAAATAATGTATATAACATTATGACTTCTGCAGTTGCTAAGCCCTCTAAGATTGATGTTTTTCCCTTTGTAAATAAGAGTATCAGTAACTATAGCAGTGTCACATGCATGACAACAACCACATTTGTGGTTTCCTAAAATAGGAAGAAGACCCGTAAGCGTAGTCTGCTGATATGTATGCCGGGCTTCTTGTCTAGTATGTACAAGCATGTCACGAAGATTTTTGTTTCTCCTATAGGCTACTAAGGGTAATCTCAGATTTTCATCTCCATGTACATTGAGAATTTTCCAGTTCTTAGTTATAATATTTCTTATTTTGTAGTTTAGCTGCGAGTGATTGACCACACATACTATTTGATCTTTAGGAGTACGAGAATTTCCCTGCAATAGGGCTTCTCGGTTATAGTATTTAGCCCTTTTAAAGGCCGTGGAAACTAGATGACGCGGATAGCCTCGAGCAAGGAGGCGTTGTCTAAGGGCCTCACCATGGGACATGAAGTCACCGATATTCGTACAATTGCGACGTACACGCAAGAATTCCCCAAAGGGGATAGAATCTTTTTGACACGGCGGATGGAAACTTTGGTGCTGTAAGATAGTGTTCTTTGCCGTGGGTTTTCTAAAAAAGTCTACTTGAAGTCCTTCATCTGAACTTTTAATAACTATATCCAAAAATTCCACTTGACTGGAGCTATGGATGGCTGTAAACTTCAAATTACAGTCACATTAAGCCAGGCGATATATTCCTGTAAAGTGTCGTTATCTCCTCTCCAAATGAAAAAAATATCATCAATAAAGCGCTTCCAGCAGCGCACATTTTCAAAAAAAAGAGCTGCTTCATTGAAAATATTGACAAGTTCCCACTCACCCATGTAGATATTCGCGATACTGGGCGAGCAAGAAGCGCCCATGCTGGTGCCCTTAACCTGCTGATATAACACACCATTGAAATCAAAGTAGTTGTTCAATAGGACTATCTCTAAACATTCAAGTATAAAGGCGTCCGGTCTCTCACCTGGAGTTCTACTCAACAGTGAGGCAACTGCTCGTAACGCTTGACACTGAGGAATGTTGGTGTACAAAGCCTCAATGTCAAGCGTTACCAAGATGTCATGGAGGTGGTCAAATGGCATTCCCTCAATTTGTCCAATGATATCCCCAGTGTCTCGATGTAAGAAGCATAATTCCTGGTAAGAGGACACAGGAAAGCGTCAACATACTTAGAGAGGGGTTCCATACTGGATCCTATAGTTGAAATAATAGGACGCAAGGGAGGATCAATTGTATTCTTATGAGTCTTAGGGACTCCATAAAGTGCTGGTACTACTGGACTAGATTTATTCAGAAACAGGTACTCTTGTTGGCAAATCACCTCCTGTTCAAACGCTCTTTTAGTCATTTCCTGGATGCGAGTGTTAAGTCTACCTAGTTCTCTTGGATGGGATTGTTTGTAGTGTTCTTGTACTGATAACATAGTCCGAATTTTTTCATTGTAGTCAGTTTTGTTCATGACTACAATTCCCCCACCTTTGTCACAAGGTTTAATGACAATAGTTTGATTATTTTTGATATTGTTCAGAGCTTGGTGGTCTTGGAGAGACAAATTGTGTTGTTTATAAAAGGGGTACTTAGTCACACATTGTATTTCTTTCAATACAGTTTTCTCAAAAATTTCTACCTCTGAACCCACCATATCTAAGGTTGGGGTGAAGGTAGACGGTGGTTTACATTGGGAAACATTTTCTTCTTGGTTTTCTACAGGTCTTTGCATAAAGAATTTTTTTAATCTGACCTTCCTGAAGAACGAGTACATATCTTGATGTAATTGAAACAAATTGGGACTAATACTAGGGACAAATGAAAGGCCCCTACCTAATAATTTGGTCTCCTCTTGAGTCAAGTCATTTGATGAAAGATTGAAAATGGGCAAAGTATCATCAACCTTAAGTTGTTGGTGATTTATCCCATCTAAGTTCTCCAATATTGTTGGTTGCGTGTTTTTAGATACAATTGCGGATGTTGAAGGGGCATTGATGATTGTTGGTCCCCTCTGTCCTGCCCCCAATGTCTGTTCCTGCCGCGATATGAACCACAGTGTAAAAAAGGAGACTGACCTCGATAAGATTGTTGATTTATTTGCCTGCCTCTATTTGGTCTCTGATGAAATTGTCTTTCATCAGTACTTTGGTAATTGTCTGTCTCAGAGTCAGATGAATAAGTATCTGAGAAATTAATCACTGTCCTTCTATTGTTCCTGCCATGATTTTGATAGGTAGGACCATGATTCCACTCTTGATAGTATGACTTCTGCAAGTATGGATACGCCTTCTCTTGTGCATACCACCTTACATCTTTTTTAATTTTTCGGTTTTCTTATTAGTAAGATAATCTTCAAAATCTTTCATATCAGTATTCATTTTTTCCAATCTCGCTTTGGCTTCTTCAAATGCTGTAGCTGTTCTTAACTTTTCTTCCAACTCCGTTATTTCTTTACTTAGTACCAACATGACTTCCCTAGCTGTTTCAATTATCAAGATCATCCAGTCCCTGGAGCAGCGGTTCGCAATATGGGACCACCGCTCCAGGAACTTTCGTATCTCGACAAAAAGTGCCGGTACATTGCGGACCCTCAAGCCTGATGGAATAATTCCTGCCCGTAAGTACTCTAACATATAGTGGGCATGTGACTCCATTCTTTTAAGTTTTTTTCTTAAATTCAGTAAGTTGTTCCATTCGGAGTCATCACCACTGTATGGTGCAGAGGGACCTTCACTGGAGATAACCTCTCCTATAAGTGCAGAGAAGTCCTCATCTGAGAACCCGAACGTTCTCAGGCCCTCCATATGAGGACGTATAGTACGTTTGGACAGTATATTATTCAAATCTCTGCAAAGATGGTTACTCTGATGGTACTATCGGGTGAAAAAGAACAAGTGTGAAAAATATTGAAGAAAGGTGTATATCGTATAGAAGACTACCACAAGAGTTCTACCATGCATAGAAGGAAAAGCTGATATATAACCACAACTTATCAGCACTAGCAGTGCAGTGAGGTGGTCTGATCAGAACCAAGGCTATGAAATTATACTGTGACTAAGCACACTCCCACAGTTAAACAACCGTGAATGCAATCAAAAAGCAAGGGACCCCCTCTAAAGGCGAATAAGGTCTGGGAGTAAGAGGGGAACAGAACAGACAATAAGAACCAGAAAACACTCCCCTAAGACCTATATTTCTTTTTGCAAAAGATTAAATCTAGTATGGGTATAAAGAAATTCCAAACATAAGATATTTATAACATACCGACAACATCATTGTTTTCAATTTTTTAAAGGATCATGTTTATTCTTTTCATTAACTTCTTTTCTCCTTTTTTTTCCAATACATGGAATATCATTTTTTTCAATAGATACAAAAAACTTTATCTTGTTTTTTTTTATATAATAATTGTAAATACATATGTACAATCTTGCAAAAATAAAACGCAATTTTATTAGTCCCCACAATGACAAATTTTCTTACAAAACAAGCATACCTCACAAACGTACACACTCATACAAGACACTTATGCACATCTGGATTCAGGGGAAAACATAAGATGTAATACATTTCCACCAAGATGAACAAAACAATAATAAGGTCTGGACACACGAGGTCGACGCGCGTTTCGGTGGGTTAACACAATTGTGAACCACCTTCCTCAGGACCTTGTCCAAAACGGGCACAGTATCACACCAGCAAAATACACTTGGGGAACCTAAGAAACAATAAATAGTGGAATTTGTTTACCCATACGCTAAGAATAAAATTAGAACTCTGTGTTTGATCAGACCACTGCATTGTACAACAGTGTACACATACTCTAGAGACAGACCAAAAATTGCCCCTTCACCATGATACCATTAATCGTGACATATGAGCTTCTCTATCGTACATGCACATATCATGGAGCATCTCATACTTACTGTGAGCTGCTCCAATAATAGGTAATGAGATGTGTGAATATGGTGAGAGTAAGAGGCATACCACCAACAAGGAAATGATAGAGCCCACCATGCAAGACCTCCAAAATACACACAGTGCAGTATCAACTTTTCTTACGGGTGGGTTTTAAGAATAGATTAAAATTTAACTTACAAGTTTACTATATTGAAGTTCCAATATCCAAGCGGGAACAACTGGATCTTTTATCGAGGGCAGTAACCCCTATAGCTTATTTTCTACAATAGGTAGAAGATGTCACATTACTCTCAAGAAGTTTCCAAAAACACTAAATGCTACATGCTGGTGTAATGGTAAATCCTTACCAAATGTTAAAATCTGTGTTTGACCTTCCTCGTATTTTCGTCAGGTGATAGCAGGACAATAGCAAAGATAAAATTCACCAATTGTTCTAAAAAGAAGATATTATATAGCCATAAGAACAATTCCTACTCCTAGGATAACCTATGATTTTATAAGGTCATTGTGTACTTGTACTTACATAACGATATATATTGCTGAACCTGCTATTTTCTGTATATGGTGAGATTATTAGCTGGAAAGCATAGTTGTGCACCAATGAAGGAGACAACCCCAAAGGGTGGTCAAGATATTCAGTAAATGAAGCCAGTAAGAACAATTCCTAAGGACAAGGTAAACATAAATTAGGGTAATAGCTGTAGTGATCTTATAGTAATGTCCTAATAACTACCTACTCAGATAATAACGCCACATACCCTACAGCTCTAGAACTGCCTTCTACTGGCTACTGAAACCACACACTGGCTGCCCCAAATATGTTTAGCGGAACAAGATTTTCCTAACGACTGCAAGTTCTAATAGGAACGCCACATACCCTACGGCTCAGAACCTGCCTTCTGCTAATTACTAGGAGCACAAACTAACTGCCAGAAATAATTAATGAGACAAAAATGTTGACGTTCAATCAATCATTATAAATAGTATGCGATAATGATGGCTACCCGGTACACACGGTGATGAAAGCTACCCGGTACCCACGGGGGACATCCTACAAATACGGGGACAGGCAATCCTCATTTAGTCCTATCTCCTGAGACTCACCCAAAGTTTAACGATAGGGTCCCTCAACGTACTCCGCGTCCCTCACCAAATGCAGATCTGGGCCGTAATGGACTCGATCTTTAAATAGTGAAATGCGCAAGCGCAAAACATAACGTAATAGATTGCATATTGCGTAAATGTCACATGTGGCAAGAACAACGCATTTACAACGTTAAAATATCCGCCATCTTTGAATGGTGTATATCTGACTGATAAAAGAAATACCAAAAATGAATAGTAATATAATTGGTACACTATTCGTCTATCTATACAACTTTTTACATAAGAATGACAATAAAGAAGTTCAACTGTAAAATCCCATAGAACATATCAAAATGACATGAGAGTTGCTAACTATGAACTCCAAGGTGTCACACACTATCAGTCCATACATAGATTATACTCTGAAAATAACTGTGCGTGATTTACACTCTCATATATAAGTGAAGGCCTACATGATTATGACAAAACTGCCATATCGATAAATCTATGGCTTAACTGAACCAGCGGTAGCCAATAAGTCACGCAAGTTGGCAGAATACTGATGAACACATGTCAGAAAGCATGGAGATGTGATGAATTGTTCCCAAGGCTACTGAAAAGAATAACAGAACTCTCTAATTAGTAAGATTCATAAATCACCTGTATAAATATGAGGATACAGCCAAACCAGCCATATGAAAAGACCCCACACAGGTATGCCAACTATGTATACCGGTCAGTAATATTCCAAATAATCTCTTCATTTAATCCCTCCTTTACACTGTTGAGGGTAAAAATCCAGAAGGTTTCCCTCCTTTTTCAGACTATTTCAATAGAAAGACCTGGTTTAGGTGTGACCTTTCCCAAGATACACCACCGTAAGTCCTTTTCTCCGTGACCCTTATCTGCGCAATGTGCGACAATCGGAGCCGAAAGTTTGTTTGTTCTAATGGCTGATTTATTCTCACTGTATCTAGTACGACATTCGCGTCCAGTTTCCCCTATATAGGCCAATTCACACGGGCACAAAATAATGTATATAACATTGTGACTTCTGCAGTTGCTAAGCCCTCTAAGATTGATGTTTTTCCCTTTGTAAATAAGAGTATCAGTAACTATAGCAGTGTCACATGCATGACAACAACCACATTTGTGGTTTCCTAAAATAGGAGGAAGACCCGTAAGCGTAGTCTGCTGATATGTATGCCGGGCTTCTTGTCTAGTATGTACAAGCATGTCACGAAGATTTTTGTTTCTCCTATAGGCTACTAGGGGTAATCTCAGATTTTCATCTCCATGTACATTGAGAATTTTCCAGTTCTTAGTTATAATATTTCTTATTTTGTAGTTTAGCTGCGAGTGATTGACCACACATACTATTTGATCTTTAGGAGTACGAGAATTTCCCTGCAATAGGGCTTCTCGGTTATAGTATTTAGCCCTTTTAAAGGCCGTGGAAACTAGACGACGCGGATAGCCTCGAGCAAGGAGGCGTTGTCTAAGGGCCTCACCATGGGACATGAAGTCACCGATATTCGTACAATTCTGCCTCTTTCTGCTTATTGCTGACCTTTATTCTGCCTCTTTCTATTTGTTTTTTAACCTTTATTCTGCCTCTTTCTGCTCATTTCTGACCTTTATTTTGCCTCTTTCTGCTAGTTTCTGACCTTTATTTTGCGTCTTCCTGCTTTCTTTTCCCCCGGGACCGTGGGTGGAGCCTCAAGGCCCCCTTGGTCCCAGCCTGCTTCCCGCCCTCTGCAAGAGTTGGCATTGCTGCTGCCCAGAGGAAACTGCTGGAAAGGCAGCTCCCTCCATGCAGGAGCAATCATTTCATCTCCTTCCCTGTCCGCATGTCTGCAGGCAAGGAAGACATGAACTCCCCGCTTCCAGCAGGCAGGAGCACTTTGGCAGCTCCCGCCAGCTGGAACCGGAATGTTTCTCTTTTGCTTGGCGGGAGTTGTCAAACCTCCCGTGAAGCGAAAGCAAACAGCTATGTCCTGGGGGTCGGGATATGACCTGGAAGGGGGGACGTGGTCCCCCACTTCTATTTATTTTGTAGGCCCCGGATAGGTGGTGGTCACCGGGGCCCGGGGGTCTGCGTGGCCCCCCTCTAATTGTTTTTATTTTGCCATGGGGAAGTGGTGGTCCCCAGAGCATCCATCAGACCCAAGAGTGGGGTCCACGCAGTTCCCCTCCTTTTTAAAACTAAACACCCGGGAATGTGGTGGTCCCCCGGGCTTGCTTGAGTCCATGGAGTGGGAGTGCTGCACGGCCCCCTCGTTATAATAATAAATCCCATAGAGGTGGTGGTCCCTGGGGCTAATAAGACCCTAAGTGGGGGGGGGCACATGCGCCCCCTCCTTTTCTTTTATCAATGCCGGCATGCCCCCGGGCCATGGCCCACCCAGGGGCTATAGTGTAAACAAGTGAAGGAGACAGTGTTTGTTTTTTTCATATTTGCCTCGAATTCATGGAGCCACTTGTGAATCTGTGGCTAAATTGCGAGAAGAAATGCTTTTAATCCACTGCGGGGTCCCTGTGGGCCCCCACCACCACACCTAGGACATCAGTTATTCCTACCCTGCCCCCTTTTCTTTATTTTAAATGTTTTTTGTGAGACTCGGCTGAAGCCGAGTCCCAAGATGGCTGCCAACACTTCCTGGTTGAAGTGTTGGCAGCCAATCAGATTTCAGCACGGGGACTGTTGGATCAGCATCCCAAGATATACAATTTTGGATTTCGGCTAATATCTCTAAAACTACTGAACAGATTTATGCCAAACTACACAATGGCACTACTCTGGACCAAGATCTAGCTTTCGGTCGTATTTGGTGTTATTCTGTTCAGTGGTTCGGAGTATAGTCCTCTTCAAAAACCCAATGGAAATTAACATAGGAAAAATACATTTTGGAACCCCCCCTTTTTCTCGACCCCAACTTCACAGATCACCCTGAAACTTTCCAGAGAGCACCTGAAGTGAGCATTAAAATTGTGTCAAAATGTTGTGAAAATTTGTCAACCGGCGTCAAAGATATGGCTAGTCAAAAACGCTTTTCCTATGGAAACTAGATCCTAACTATAACTACCTACTGGCAGCTGCCAGTAGGTAGTTATAGTTAGGACCAATGTTTCCATAGGAAAAGCGTTTTTTGTTTTGCCAATAACTTTGGTGTCTCTAGACGAATCCTCACCAAATTTTCAAAAACTTCCCCTTTTTGACTCAGCTGCTGTGTTGAAAGTTTTGGGGTGATCTGTCAAGCAGGGGCTGAGAAAAAAGGGGGGTCCCAAAACGCATTTTCCCAAAGTTAAGTCTTTGGGGATTTTTCCTTTTTTGAACACGACTACAGCCCGAACCGCTGAACGGAATTACACCAAATGTGGCAGAAAGCTAGGTGTTGGTTCAGAGAATGGGCTTTTGTGATTTGGTGTAAATCCGTTCAGTAGTTTCAGAGATATGTAAGTTTAAAAATATAGATATCTAGGAGCCCAAAATCCTACTAAAACCCTGCTGAAATTTTATTGGCTTCTAACACTTCAGCCAGGAAGTGTTGGGAGGCTTCTTGGGACTTGGTTGAACCAAGTCCCACAAAAAATATTTAAAAAAAGAAAAGGGGGAAGGGTAGAAACACCCTGACACCTAGGCCTCTTGGAGGGTCCCACTGGGAACCTGCTGAGCCAAAAAAAGCATTTTTTCTTTTAATTTTCAGTATGATCCATGCATCCGGCCAAAATAAATGAAGTGTGGGCTTCCGCGCTTTGTCCATTATTGGCCCCTAGGTGGGCCAGGTCCCAGGGGCATGAGGGTAATATAGGAGGTGGGCTCATGGGGGCCCCCGCCTAGGCTCTAGAAAAGCCCCGAGGATCGCCACCTCCCTGGTAAACTAAAGAATACAAATGCAGGGACCCACCAGCCCCCGTGCAGCCCCAAGGACCACCACCTCCCCGGGGCAATAAATGTAAATTAGGGGCAGGGGAGCCATGTGACTCCCCCCTGCCCCGGGGACCACCACCTCCCTGGGGTGCCTACAATATTTTTAAAACAATGCAGGGTAGGCTCTACTGCCTCCCCTGCAGCCCAGCGACCACCACCTCCCCGGGGCACATAAATAAATAAAAAGGTCCGCTGTGGCACCCCGACTCTGGGGATCACCACCTCCCCAGGGTTACATCAAAGAAAGGAGGGGGATGGCCCTGGGGACCGCCAGCTCCCAGGTCCGGCTCCTGCCAAGCCATAGGAAACAGCAGTGTCCCGGGGGTGAGCACCCCTGGACATTGCAGTTTGCTATGGCCTGGTGGGAGAATGGCTCCCACCAAGCCATAGCAAACTCTGCTCTGCTTCGAGTAAGCGAGAGCAAAAAATGCTGTTGCTTACTCGAAGCAGAGCAGAATTGCTGTAGGACAGAGGAGCTGCATGTTAGTAGCTCCCTCTGTCCAAAAGCAATGCCGGCTTCTGCAGAATGCGGGGAGCCAGCAGGGATGTGGGGGCCTTGAGGCTCTCCCTGCGGTCCCCAAAGTGAGAAACTGGGTGCTCTGTGTGGACCAGTGCACCCAGTATTGCGGCCAGGCCCCGGGAGATTGGGTCCCCGGGGCAGTCTCCTCCCTTCTTTTTAAAAAAAGTAAAGAAAAAAATAAAGGGCAGGCCCCGGGGGATGGGGTCCTCGGGACCAAAATTGGCCCTGGGAAGAGGGGCCACATGGCCCCCCTTTCTTTAATTTTTAGAAAAAGATATTTTTTTTTTTTAAAAAGAAATGCCGGGCCCCGGGGGATGGAGTCTTTGGGGCAGTGCGGCCCTCCCTCCCCATTCTAAAAATGCCTGGCCCCGGGATGGGGTTCCCCAGGACCAAATGCAGCGTGGGAAGAGGGGCCACACAGCCTCCCTTCCTTTATAATTTTTTTTTTTTAATGAAAGAAAATTCTAGTGGCAGGGAGCCGGAGGCCTCGCCCCCTTACTGCACCACTCCGCAATCGCGCCTCCTGGTGCGCTGCTAGTTGGGGGATAAAGTTTCCTTGATGCAGCAGGATTGCTGAGAGGTTATCAGAGGCCACACCCCCTTTCTCCACCACTCTGTAAACATGCCTCTCGGTACACTACTGGTAGGGGATGATGCCCCTTTGCCCCTGAAGGCCTCAGGACTAAAGTGGACTTCTTCCCCCAACCATTAGTGCACCAGGGGGTGTGTTTGCAGAGTGCTGAAAAAAGGGGGCGTGGCCTCCAAAAATCTCTTAGCAATCCAGCTGTGTGGGACTTACTGGAGATAACAGGAGGAGTAGTTGGCCCCCAAGGACCCTCAGGAGGAAAGTGGACTTCATCCCCCAACCAGTAGTGAGACAGGAGGTGCCTTTGCAGAGTGGTGGGAAAATGGGGAGTGGCCTCCAAAGACCTCTCAGCAATCCCACTGTGTGGGACTTACTTGAGGTAACAGGAGGGGTAGATGGCCCCCAAGGACCCTCTGGAGCCAAGGGGACTTCATCCCCCAGCCAGCAGTGTGCCAGAAGGCACGTTTCCAGAGTGTTGGAGAAAGGGAGCGTGGCCTCCGAAGACCTCTAAGCAATCGCACTGTGTGGGACTTACTGGAGATAACAGGAGGAGTTGTTTGTCCATAAGGATGTCCTTATGGGCCAACTACCCCTCCTGTAACCATCAGTGATGTCACTGACCATGTCATGAGTGATGTAATATGTGAGGTCATAAGCAGTGCATTGCGGGACGTGAGTTATAGTTAGCTCAGGTAACTATAACTACTGAATTTCAATTGTTTTGTACAAGTGAAATCTGAGCCTAACTATAATGTCCCTGTAACCTTTGGTTTTTTTTCATTGAATTTCTAAGGGTTTTTTTTAAATTATATTTGCTAACTATCATGACCCTGTAACCTTTGGTTTTTTAAGTGAATTTCTAAGGTTTTCAAAATCTATATATATATCCACAACAAAGACTCCATGAAGGGGGCCCCCAACCCTTCAGGGCGGCCTCTGCTTATGGGAATGGAGAGACCCATTATATATATATTATCTACTGGCGGTCGCCAGTAGATAGTTATAGTTAGGACCTATTTTCCATAGGAAATACGCAACATTCTATTTGAAATAACTTTGGTGCCGGTTGACGAATCTTTGTGAAATTTTCCAACTTGTTGGGGCGCTCCGGTCTGCTCCTATCCTGAAAGTCTCGGGGTGATTTGGCAAGCGGGGGTCGAGAAAAAAGGGGGGTCCCAAAACATGTTTTCCCCATGCAATTTTCCATAGGCACCTTTAGTCGCAGCTACAGCCCGAACTGCTGAACGGAATTACACCAAATTTGCCAAAAAGGTAGCCCTTGGTTCAGAGTCGTGTCTTTTGCTTAAATGGTGTAAATCCGTTCAGTAGTTCCTGAGAAATTTGAAAAAGAAAACACATATATATCTGGGCGGAGCCTAACCACACATGTCATCGTGAGATCTGATTGGCTGTCAGCACTTCATCCTGGAATTGCTGGCAGCCATCTTGGGACCAATATAAATGATAGTACCCCATTGAAATGCATTGTAGTGAATCGAAGATTTTGAGGGTTACCAAAAGGAGAACTATAAAGGGTGATAACAGACTTTAGTTACATTTGAATTCATTTGTTGATGGTACCATACTAATTTCAGGAATTGTGGTGTGTTCTAAGGTGATTTTACCCTGTGAAAAACCTTCTGCTGGGATATCATGAATCATGTTTGAGAGAACTATTTTCACATGCTTGTCCCATACAGTTTTGGAAGGTGCTCCAGAAGCTAAAATGAGAGCATATTTTCTGTAAATTCACATTATCTTTCTCAGTCATGTGAGAATGAAGTCTGACAATCTCAGTAAAACATGTACATCCAACAAGGGCAGAGACTGTCAGTTGATTCCTTTGTGTTCTACTGCAGCTTCCCGGAGTGTTCTAAAGAACAACTAGAGTGCTAACAGCCTTACTTATGACAAAAGTATGGCACACCTGAAGCCATCTTGATTGGAATAAACTGGTAACACTTAAAACATTTAATTTAAAAAGGAACAAAATGAGGGGTTCATTTTGCCATAGAAATTATGGTTAGTGCTGTAGAAAGAAAAATTAGGACATGTTTTAAGTGAGATCTCAAATATCTTCCTGTTATATTTCAACAGGAGCAGCCTGTCAGTTGATGCCTTTGTGTTCTACTGCAGCTTCCCAGAGTGTTCTAAAGAACAACTAGAGTGCTAACAGCCTTACTTATGACAAAATTATGGCACACCTGAAGCCATCTTGATTGGAATAAACTGGTAACACTTAAAACATTTAATTTAAAAGGAACAAAATGATGGGGTTCATTTTGTCATAGAAATTATGGTTAGTGCTGCAGAAAGAAAAATTAGGACATGTTTCAAGTGTGATCTCAAATATCTTCCTGTTATATTTCAACAGGAGCAGCCTGTCAGTTGATGCCTTTGTGTTCTACTGCAGCTTCCCAGAGTGTTCTAAAGAACAACTAGAGCGCTAACAGTCTTACTTATGACAAAATTATGGCACACCTGAAGCTATCTTGATTGGAATAAACTGGTAACTCTTAAAACATTTAATTTAAAAAGGAACAAAATGAGGGGGTTCATTTTGTCATAGAAATTATGGTTAGTGCTGTAGAAAGAAAAATTAGTGCTAAAACACTACCCCCAGCACGACACCCTACACTACCCAAACATAACTGCACTACCCTAAACCCTAAAACACTACCACCAGCAGGACTCCCTACACTACCCAAACACCACTGCACTACCCTAAACCCTAAAACACTATCCCCAGCACGACTCCCTAAACTACCCAAACACCACTGCACTACACTAAACCCTAAATATACCCCCAGCATGACCTCCCACACTACACAAACACCACTGCACTACCCTAAACCCTAAAACACTACCCCCAGCATGACCCCCTACACTACCCAAACACCACTGCACTACCCTAAACCTTAAAACACTAACCCCAGCATGACCCCTACACTACCCAAACACCACTGCACTACCCTATACCCTAAAACACGACCCCCTACACTACATAAACACGACTGCACTACCCTAAACCCTAAAACACTACCCACAGCATGACCCCCTTCACTACACAAACACCACTGCACTGCCCTAAACCCTAAAACACTACCCCAGCACTACCCCCTACACTACCCAAACACCACTGCACTAACATAAACCCTAAAACACTACCCCCAGCACAACCCCCTACACTACACAAACACCACTGCACTACCCTAAACCTTAAAACACTACCCCCAGCACGACTCCCTACACTACCCAAACACCACTGCACTACCCTAAACCTCTAAATCTATCCCCAGCATGACCCCTACACTACCCAAACACCACTGCACTACCCTAAACCATAAAACACTACCCCCAGCATGACCCCCTACACTACACAAACACCACTGCACTACCCTAAACCCTAAAACACTACCACCAGCATGACCCCCTACACTACTCAAACACCACTGCACTACCCTAAAACACTACCCCAGCATGACCCCCTACACTACCCATACACCACTGCACTACCCTAAAACACTACCACCAGCACGACCCCCTACACTACTGCACTACCCTAAACCCTAAAACACTACCCCCAGCACGACCCCCTATACTACCCAAACACCACTGCACTACTCTAAACCCTAAAAACCTACCCCCAGCACGAACCCCTACACCACCCAAACACCACTGCACTACCCTAAACCCTAGAAAAGAAACCCCACCCCATGCCCAATCCCCCTTACCTCTCACTCCTCATGGTTCCTCTCTCCTCGTGGTTCCTGCTTCACGTCATCTCTGAGGGGCGGTGCACGTCGTTGTGAGGAAACGGAACAGCCTCTGCTTCCTTACAACGACATGGATCGTCTACATGTTTTTAGAACGCATGGTCATTTACCATACATACCTTTACAACAAAATTCGTTGTAAAGGCATGCGTGGTAAATGACCATGCGTTCTAAAAAAATGCGTAGTAATGACTTCGTGATGTACAATGCATGCGTGGTAATGCATGCATTGTAATGGTATCGCAAAGTTAAAAAGTCGTTGTAACGGCTGTTTACTGATCGAAGCTGGCCCCTGTTCTTCAGTGAGACGTTTATTTGATTAATTAGGAGGAAGGAATGTGTTTTTTTTACCGAAAAGTGCATTCCCGGCTGTTGTATTGTGAAAGTGTCCTCGTGGCCTGGTTTCACTTCCGGTGAGCGAGTGGAAGAGTCTGTTTGGATCTAAAGGAGTTCTGTTGTTGGACGGGGCCGGCGCGACATGTCACCAGAAAACATAGCTAATGGAAAGCGTCCTCCCTGAAGTGTGGAGCAGTGCCATGAGAGGTCAACGAGTGTGCGTCCCACCGCAGTATGACCGTACCGCGTGACCCATGTGCCGCCTCCAGGGTACGGGAGGCAGAAGCGGCATCGCAGGTCCTCTTGAAGACCGGTGTAGCACTAATTCTACATTTTGGTACTAGGGCATTTTAACTTCGTTGTTCCTGCCAGATACAAAGAGAAGATCCTGTGTTATTCAGTGCCCTCGTTACCTTTTTTGTGGGTTGTGGTGCTTGTCACTTCGCTGCCCCGCCGGTGCACACGACTGGGCACCCCACCTCGTGTGCCATCTGGAGGGCCTCTGCCCTCGGATCACTGGTTTCGGTTTCTGGAGTGGCAACATAAACAGTTGCTCCCAAAGGACTAGCCTGAACACTTAGGTGAATATCCCCTTCACCAGCATTCCACGGAAATTCTTTCCTAGCTCTCCCACGTCAACGAGCACGGCTCCGCTCGCGACACCGTATGACGTCATCGGAGCCATAACAGGACCTCGTCGGCGTGCTGACGTCAGTTCCACCCATTTTTTCCGTGCCACCGAGGCAAACAGGGGACCGAGACATTTTCACATGTATACATAGTATAATAAATATATATATATTCACTGAAAAAACCATAGGTTTCAGGCACGTTATAGTTAGAAATTAGCATTTAAAAAACCTTAGAAATTCACTGAAAAAACCATAGGTTTCAGGCACGTTATAGTTAGAAATTAGCATTTAAAAAACCTTAGAAATTCACTGAAAAAACCATAGGTTTCAGGGGCGTTATAGTTAGTTGGACATTTCACTCGTACAAAACCATAGAAATTCCCCCGTTATAGTTAGTTCAGCTAACTATAACTCGCGCGCCCGCAATGCACTGCTGATGACGTCACATATTACATCACTCATGACATGGTCAGTGACATCACTCATGACATCACTGATGACATCTCAAATGACATCACTGATGACATCACTGATGACATCATCCAGTGAATGTGTGTTTTTCTGAAAATTAAATATGTTTTATATATGTATATCTCAAGGTCGATGGAAGAATAAATGGGTATATAAGTGTCTAAATGGATGATTTCTTTTTGTAAAATTGATTGTATAACTGACTAAGTGTATCTTAGTGAATACATGGGTTAGTGAGTAATGTTTAAATATGAAAATATCTGTATCAGTCTCTCACTTTGTGTATAAGTGGCTGCATGGGTTGGTGAGTAGCTACATGAGTGTCTATATGGGTTATTAGTTGGTTTTTTGAGTATCAGTATGAGTGTCTGAGTGTCTGTATGGTTCGGTGGGGGGTATTACTTAGTGCATAGATGCATGAATGAGTGACTCACTGTTTGTATGTGTTGAAGACAGCATGTGTGCAGGACTGTATAGGTGGATGAGTATGTGTATGGGTGTGTTAGTGAGTGAATGACTGTCTCAATAGTGTCTTTATGAGTAACTACATATGTTTTAAACTAGTATATGTGAGTATTGGTGTATATAAGTGAGTATATGTGAGAGTGAGAGATTGGAAGAGTTCCTGTACAAATAAGTAGGTGTTTCTATAAGTGATTGTTTAAGAGAGTAAGTATGTGTAAGTTTCTGTAGAAGTAAGTGTGGTAGTGTGTGTATAACTGTATATGCAAGTAAATGTATGTTTGATACTTTGTTTGCATGTGTGACTATGTGTGTGAGTAACTCTATGGATGAGTGGTGGTGTGTAACAGGATGTATAGGTGTATGAGTACATATGATGAGTGAGTACATGTATGAGTGACTGTATAGAGACTGTTGGTGAATGAGTGGATGTGTGTGTAGATCTTGGAATTACTGAATAGGTGTGTTGTAATTGGTATCGGTATGTCCATTGTTTTGAAAATGGTAGTTTGTATTTTTGAGTGTGTGTATCAAAGGTTATATTAGGGTGAGAGGAGGTTTGCCACTCTATCACAAGGATGATGTCATCAGTGATGTCATCAGTGATGTCATTTGAGATGTCATGAGTGATGTCACTGACCATGTCATGAGTGATGTAATATGTGACGTCATCAGCAGCGCATTGCGGAGTGCTGACGAAGTTATAGTTAGCTGAACTAACTATAACGGGGAATTTCTATGGTTTTGTACGAGTGAAATGTCCAACTAACTATAACGCCCCTGAAACCTATGGTTTTTTCAGTGAATATATATATATATATATATATATATAAGATCAAAAGAAAACAACAGCCAGCCAGGTCAAAAATCTGCATCCCAAGAGATACAATGAGTCACAAATAAATGAAATATCCATGAAAGAAATGACTTAAAATGATGGGCTCACCAAAGAACAAAAATATATTTCCCGTACAACATTTCAGCTTCCACCTTCCTCAGGTAGTACAAGATTTTTTGTTCATTGACTGCAAATCTGATACTGCTGGATTTTCAAAAGGCATCATGAGTGAAGATTCCATTTGGAATGTGGGATCAATGCAGTCTTGATCAGATTTTCCCTGAGAAACATGTGTTAAAGGAAGAACTGCTAGACTCCATAGAAAACATCTGATGTACCATTTAAAATCATTGCATCCAGATGGACTGATAAATAGCAATTTATTTAAAAAGCAGGGTTTTATCCTCTATGGCCTGAATTGCAAGACCGGGGATAAATGAAAAGGTTGTAAAATGATCGACATAAGTGGTGATCTTCCACTCCTCTCTTTTGGGCATGATTGGCGGAATGCCCCGTGACTTATCATGATGGTCCAAAATTGGTTTGATATGCAGGGTAAGGTGAAGAGAATCTTAAGGGCACGTTTGTTGAGTACCCCTGGAAATGTTAGAAAGCTCAGAGCAGATACACACGGTAACTACTCCTGCAACAAACCCCTAGGACAACAGTGGTATGTGGGTAAAGCATCTCACCCCAAATTTAAATTTGCCCAATATAAATCACAACTAGGAACAGGAAACCTGCTCAAATGACATTTAGGCCCTAATTGCGAGTCTGGCGGTCCAACGACCGCCAGACTCGTGAGGGCGTGATGGTCCAACCGCCATATTAGGACTTCAGCGTTGGACTGCCATTGCACCACAGCAGCCGCCAGGGAACCGCCATTACCTGGCAGTCCCACGCTGGTTCGAGGTCCGCAGTATGCTTTGTGGTGCCCTGAGGCACAGCCAAGCATATTACTACCTTCCTCACTGCCAGCGCTGTCTTAGAGGTTCTTCCTCCATGAAAAGGCTGGCGTTGAGGAAAGAAGGAGGTCCTGCTTGCCCCTGTGCATGGGGGTGCATGCAGGGAGGCACATGTTGTGCCCCCCTGTGTATCGGCATCCCAAGTGACTGCACAGGAAGAAATGCTTGACACAGTGCATTTCTTACTGTGCAGAAACATGCACTGGATGTCCCATGGGGGTGCTGTTTCAGGCTCACAATGAGTCTTTTAAACAGCACTGCCACAGGACCGCCATGCCACCTGCCCACCAGACTACAAAAAACTTGTAATCTGGTGGGCAGCGGTGACTTATTGAGGTCGGGGGTACGGCAGTGGAGAGCCGCCTGCCCTCACACCACCAAAAGTCATAATTGGGTCCTAAGCGCCTTACAGGATAATCCTGGCCCTGCTCCTGTGGTCTTGGCAAAATCAAAGAATGCTCTAGCCCTATTTATGCATGTTGTTGTTCCCCATAGCAATTATAAAAACATTCTGCTTTGTGGAAACAATGCAGCTTATAACTTCACAAATATGATTGACCATAACATAAGAGTATATTTTGCATCACAATTTTAAGTGAAATTTGACAATAAGACCCACACAACATTGGATCCTGGAAAGAGGGGCTGGAATTCTGCTGTCAAAAAATATTGACTAATTCAAAAAGAAAGGAGGAGACCTCAGCTGGGAGAATTTTACAAGATTAAGAAGTGCCATAGCCAGTGTCAGTTACTTTCCCAGTTGGGAGAGCCTTGTCTGCAATGGAGATCTCCGCCATCAAAATAGGAGAATCTAATTTAGATATATCCACATGATCCAATGATGTTTTAGCAATAGATGCCCAAATACTCTCCGTTAAATGTGTGGAGTACTTGAGATAATTGAACTGTCATTTAAAGTAATATTTACCAAAGTTGCCCTTATAGCAGAGGGATCACATATCTCAGTCCTGTTCTTATCCAGAATCCCAGAAATAATATGCCTCATTTCATGCTCTCTTAATTTTAGTGCTACAATTCTGCACATAGAGTTGATATTTTTGAAAACTTTGAGTCACGGATTAAATCTACTCTAGACATTTTATCCCTTGTCTGTCAAGTGAGAAAGTTATTGATAGCCTCAAATTTATAATCATAATCTTGATTTAGTTGAGCGCTGAGCAGCGGTAGCAGCGATATATTCTCCTGGGCCTATGTCCTATCTCTATATGCGATATTGGTGAGAGTCGCTCCTTGGATGATAGCTTTTAGAGTATCCCATGTATGTATGACACAGGAACCCACATTAGTTGAAATGTACACTTGAATGATAATGCTAACTCAGCATTTACATTCTGAATTAGTGAAAAACAACCAATCAAATGTTCATCTTTGAGTGTTTTTCTCTGACTGTGTAGCTATTTCAAGCCATATAGACTGGGTTGTGATCTGATATTGTCTTCAGATGGATTTGTATATTAGCCTTAAATCACATACGATTAACCCTGGGCATAGTTCGCCGTAGTAGCGCTACGCGTAGCTACGTGAAGTGCACTTCGCACTATGCGAGCTACGCGTAGCACTACGCGAACTGCGTAGTGCGGTAGGAAATGCTGTTCGCGATGATTGCACAGTGCCGGATGCTTGTCCGCACTGTGCAATCATTGCAAACGGCATCTTGCACAGTGCAAGCGGTCGTTTTCTGCCGCTCGAGTAGATTTGTACTCGAGCGGCAGCTTTCTCAACTCGGACTGGTAGTTTCTCATCGCGAGCGGTCACGAGCATACGCGACCACTCGCAATGAGAAACCTGACCTCCCGCGTTGAGAATCTCGCAGGGAGGTTTATTTTCCACGCTCGCGATCGGCAACTTGATGTTGCTGATCGCGAACGAGGAAAAGTCTCGCCGGGATGTCATTTTGCTCGCTCGCGGTCGCCAACTTGACGTTGAGGACCGCGAGCAAGCAAAAAATGACCGCTACACTACGCGTGTTTGCACTGTGCTACGTGCAATTCGCGTAGTGCGAAGTAGCGCAAACTTCGCAAACTACGCAAGCGTAGCGTAGTACTTCGCCCAGGGTTACATACGATCATGTCTAAGCCTAAGCGTTGTTTATGTGGGTTGGATAAAAAAGGATCATCTGGTAGGGTACCCATAACTGTGGGCCATACATTACAGAGCCAAAACCTTGCCATATTTTGCCTCATTGTGGTGCATTCTTTATACCCTCTGGGACTGCCTTGCTTCCTTCACTTGACTTCTAGTTATCAGATTGAGTAGATATTGACAATTCCACAGACAATGATGGGAATGCCCACTCCATCAGTTCCAGTAAAAGCCACGAGAATATCAAAATATTGTATACACTTGGTTCATGAATACAGAAAACAGCTAAGCTGGACTTAGGTTGAGAATTGTACCCAATTTTTACTGTTACTCAACTGCCTTTGTCTTTGACTTTAATGTTTTTGAGGGTCTACAAATTCTTCATAGCACATGTTGCCACCCGTCTGAATGGAGGTACTCTGTGTGGTAGCTATGAGTACTCAGCAGTCCAGCTGCTATAAATGTGCCTCATCAGAATGTGATTTTCCTGTAAGCAAGCAATTTCAGCATTATGTGTAGCAAGCTCTGCACAGACCTCCCTCTGTTTTTGTAATGAATTGAGATCATTGACCTTCCATGTTGTGATCCTAATCTGGCCACTCTGCATTTTGTGTGCCATCTCTGCTATGACAGTAGATATTTGTATGTAATGAGTGAGCCAGATAGGTACAAGCTTTACCTTATTTTAAACTGCACCGATATCCAAACATCCCCACTGGCCTTCCCACTTCCACTCCAAGTCATCTTTGGCTTTGAAATAATGCCCAAACCCCTATCTCTAGCCATAGGGAAAATCGTCCCCACCCTGGAAGTCAGATCAGCAGACAATATTGGAGGATTCCTCTCACCACCCAGCCCCTTCCTAACATAGCCCACTCAATTTAGAATAAACCATTCATACTCAAATATCAGTAACCTATGGTTTAGTATAGCCTTAGAATCAGTATAGCCTTAGATCCAGATAAAACATGTATATCCTACATGTATTTTCCCAGTTAGTCCCTACATAGAAAATTAATCAAATCTTTCACATATATATTAATAAATGTGACTCTATCAAGTCCCAATATTCTATGAAAAATGGGTTAACAGCGTAACATAACAGCATGAGCGCATTATAGCATCTTATAGCTGTTTCATACACACAGCCAATTGAATCTATGTCAGACGTTCCTCTAGTTTACCATGAGTCCAGAAATTCCTGATCTCAGAAATCAGGGAAGAGGTTTGGCCATTATAGATAACTTTAAGCTTTGTGAATCCTGAAAATAGACCCACATGACCAATATCCTAAAGAGTAGCGGTATCTATTGAAGACACTATTGGAGCTCAACTGTTGTGTGGCAAAAATCAGACCTCATATTAAATGCATGACTGTTTACCCTCAGTGACTTATTCGGCCATGCAAGAGAATGTTGCTGATATTTTCCAGAATAGCATGCAGCTTCCTTTTGGGTTTAGAGCTTTGCCAAGGGGAAATCAGTGTGCTTTCTGGATTTGACTGTCCCAGTCAGAGAAACCCTTAAAAGCTCTCTGAAAAAGAATGAACTATAAAATGCGGAGTATCACTCTCCCCTGCCCTTTAATCTATACTGAAGACTTGTATATTGTTTCATCACAGTCAATTTTCCAAGTCTTCGAATTTCCAGACCACATCTTCAAGCACTGCTTCCTGCTTGGCATATGAACTTGCATTGTCATATCCTCCTAGTACAATATTCCGCCTCCATCATTCCGCACTATAGAAGAATGTTGATTTGTATCCTAACAGGAGACGATCAGGGCCAGACTGTCCGTAACGGGCATCGGGTGTTTCCCAGGGAGGCTGGATGGGTGAGGGCTGGTTTTCAGCGGTGGTGGCCGGTTTTGTTACTGGGGGCCAGTTTTGCTTCAATATTGACTCCCAGTAACAAAAGCAGCAGTGCTTCACACTTGCACCCCCACCCCATCCCCTTTCTGGGGGATGGTTTGACAAAATTGCCAGGGCTACTTTGGGCTCCCAGTCTGGCCCTGCAGATGACTGGGACTGTCTGTTTTTTGTGTATGATCATTAAACTATCCTACATTTCTCCACTCTGAACAAAGCTCCGACTATGCATTGACCTTTAATCTGTGTAATTATGTCATACTGCACCTGAGTTCAAACTTTACACCAACTACATGATTAAGTCACAGCTTCTCGATCATAATATCCTTGAAAAGTCAAGTATATAAAGTGAATTCTTGTAAATCCACACATAGTGCAATGGTATGAAAAGCCCTGGATGATTAGTGGTAAATGACAATACCCTCCAAGGAAATTATCAGTCACTCGCTGCACTAGGATTTAGAGGAAAGGCCTGATAAGTTATCACCACCCTCTTCATTCAACACTCGATTCACAGTAGTGTGGCTTGAATCCCATCTCTGCTGATGGCAACAGAGGTGTTTATCCATTATCCATTGAGCCTCCCACACCATTTTGTCCTGTATGATTCATTGCGAATCGTTTCATATCATTTTCTGAATGGCTATTGTCGGAGTAATGTCTAACAAGGGATGATGTGTTTCGTTTATTTTAACAATGAGCACATTGTTAATCTAAACATTTTTTCTATTTGTATGGCATAAAGAGCATACAATTGAGAAAGAATTCCCTTTTAAATACGTGGCCGCCATTCAAGATCTCTGATTCCAAATCACAGTATGAGGCTTTGGGCCCAGAAGTCCCATGAGTTATTACTTTAGCTCAAACATTGCACTGGTCCTTGAAAAATTAAGGGGCAGATTTACAAGCCCCTTGCTCCGCCATTGCGTCACTTTTTTTGTCGCAACGGCGGCGCAAACAATGCATTCAATTTACTACGTGACACATCTAGAGGGATGCGTCACGTTGTAAAGCCCTGCGTCACATTATACCTGTGTCAGGTATAATGTATGCAGGGTGGGTGTTCCCACGCAAAAAGCCATGTAGAACTGACGCAGTGAAATTTTCAACATTTCACTGCGTCACTCTACGCCTTCACTGCGTCAAAATCCCTACGCCTGCTCAGACCAGGCGTAAGAAATGACGCAGGGCTTTTTGAATGGGACTCACCTATCTGTTGTGGCGCATTGCTGGAGTTGCGTCACTTTCATGAGCATCTTCAGCAATGCATCACTTTTGGGCCAACAGATGCGTCAGAATTTCTGGCGCATCTGTTAATCCTTGCACCATGGAGCAGTGTATTGTAAATACAGCGCATCCATGGTGGCGCAAGGACAATTGGCGCTGGCGCAAGGAAACTGACGCATCTATGCAGATGCGTCAGTTCCTTGTAAATCTGCCCCTGATTATTTTCATCTTTAGATCTTGTGCAAATATACACATCCCTTTGTTAGACTTGTACACTCTAGGTCAAGCTCATGTTGTAACCAAGATTGCCCGTGGCAATCCCAGACTAATTAATGTCTTGAGCGCCACACTCACTCCACTGAAGTCAGAGCAGAAGTTAGGCCCATGGTGCTTCATAATTTCGCCCCAATCCTGATGTTCTTGCACTTGTTCCCCATCAGTGCAGGTTCTACTTTCAGTGCAACTTGCCTCATCAGGAAGGCACACACTGGAACTCTGGAACTGACTCTGCAAAGAAACACGCCATCTTGAGTAATTGTCAACACTGCTAAAACCGCATATTCGCCCGAGAACCTCTAAAATATTGAAATTTTTTAAAAATGAGCTCAAACCTTTCTGCACAAATTCCAAAGAATCAACTATTGGTCCTTTAGCATGTAAATGTCCTGCTTTCCAATGCCCCTGTCAATCGGAGAGCTTATTCTAAACTGAGCGCGAATCCGTTTTGTGCTGGAGATTTCCGCATGTTTCATTTTCGCTACTTATTCTGTGGGCAAATAGTGCACAGCTCGAATTTGCGCACCTTCGAATGGAGAAAAACGTGCAATTACTGCCTTATCCCATATTGCGAGGTTTGAACCTCACAATTATCAACACACTGCAAACTCGATATCTACTTTGACTCGCAGTCTCGGGGGCAGATTTACAAGCCCCTTGCGCCTCTTTTGCGTCACTTTTCCCATGTTAAAATGACGCAAAAGTGGCGCAAGGGGCTTGTAAATCTGCCCCTCAGTATTTAAAGAGTGCGTAATTAGCACCCAGGATTGGGCTCAAATCGTAAAAGTCCAGTTAATGTGCAAACTGCGGGGCAGATTTACAAGCCCTTGCGCCACCTTTGCGTCACTTTTGCCATGTTAAAAATGACGCAAAAGTGGCGCAAGGGGCTTGTAAATAAGCCCCCCGCGTTTATCACTTTCCGCGACGTGAGCAAAACTCTCCACCAGGCACTACTGCTCAGCGCTGTACTTGACTTTGGCGAAAACGTGCTAATATAATATTAGTAATATTGATGGTGCCCTGGCTAGTGTTTTATCGCTTGCATATGCGCAAGCATTACTAACGATGACCTTGCAATGGGAATGCCATTGCGCTGTTATCTTATATCCCAACCATCGAAGTATCCCGTAACAGAATTTCAATAACACGTACAACACTCCTGAGCCTGAAGTAACCTCCTCCTCGCTCGACAAAACCACGAAATAAATTAAATATAAAACTACGTGGTTGATACCAGCCCTGAAGGTCAGGAGAACCCTCAGAAAATGTTTCACCTTCTGGTTTCCATGAACACTGCTTGGGTGTGTTCGACAATGCCCTTAATGTTGAAAAAAAAACACGCATAAAGTTCACCAGTCTAGCGCATGGTGGATTCCGCCTCTTATATCATTAGCTCCAAATGCGACTAATAGTTGTGGTTGTTGCTAATCCACCCGAGCACACAAAATGACATTAGCTTTCAACAGGATTTACATAAATTCACTACGACTTCTGCACTTCCGCGTCAGCTGGCAATTAAAGTTTAAACCGTTGAACATGCGCGCGAGCGGTGGACTAAGTAATATTTAATAGCATTAACAATGCCCGTCTCCCAGGCGCTGCATCTTTTAACAGGATCATCAATTCACGGGCGTTGCCGCGGAGCACAGTAGATTTCATCTCTTCAACCAGCTTCTTCCGGAGGGGGGCGCTGTAATACTAAACAGAGAGCACGACCCTGTTTACTGATTGCGGGCCTGCAAGCATTCAAATGTCTTTGTGTGTGTAGGAAAGGGAGAGGCTGAATGACCAACCTAAACTGGAAAGGCCAGATAATATCACTTTAACTTCATCTTGCCATGTTTGAGACAGGGTATATTGTATTGTATTCTACTTTGTATAGTGCTTCAACATCCCTTCCGAGGTGGTGAAGCGCTCCTCTTTTCATCTGGTTCCTTGGCATCCTTTAGTGTATGGCTTTTAGGGTGTTGGATGTAGCTTGACCTGTATGGGAGGCTCTGTGTGCGGTCTGTGAGATTCAGAGACATGCATGTGTGGCATATGCAGCGGAGGAATGAGATCTTGCAGAGTGTGAGAATAGAAGCAGTTGTGCATACCTACTATTACCTTCCTCGCCTGTCTTCCTCACCACAGTTCTTCTTACATGAGCTTCTGTATCATCAGAGTTCAGATTTCACCTCTATAAATAAAGTTTTGGCAGATAGGCTTGCCACAGCAGCCTTCCTCTGCACCTTGGCTCAAGTTTTGTTAGGGGGATATCTCTATTTTGTTTGGTTTTGATCATTTCCCATTATATAATTTTTAAGGCAGGTTATGTGTGTGTCACCACCTCTGCACTGTGATTAGGGGATCAGCACAAAGGATAGTTTAATTTTCTCAGTAACATTTCTTTTCTTTAGAGGCCTCCTTCTACAGGACTGCATTGCCTGGTTTTAATATGGCAGCAGTCCAGAGGGATTTGCTAAACTATCACATCCCTTTGCTTGGAAACAGAGCAACACAGAAAGCTTGCCCTCTCTCAAAAGCAGCTTGAATCTGGATGCTGCTGTCGTTAGAGCCAGTACACTTGAGGGAAGTCTGAGAGAGTTTCTGGCATCACAGATTAGAAGTGCTTCTTTAAAAGGAGACATGTTAAATCTGGGTTCTCTGCTGTTGAGATTTCCAGGTTTCCACTGTCCCTGATCCTGCCCAGCCTGATTTGCAGCTGCTACAAACTATGAATAATAAGGCTGTGGAAGCCTCTTTGCCTATACATAAGGCAGTTAGAGGTCACCAGTCCAGAGAATGGGTGGATGGTAGAAGTCAAGTTTCCTCAGGTGCCTCTCCAGAAGGTATCCTTTAGAGCATTTTCAGGAAGAATTTCATGCAACTGTCAAAGTTGACTGCTTTTTGGCTGGACTTGCATTAATTGCATCATCATCTCAGAGGATGCCACACCAACAGATGCCACTGTAAAAAAGTAGAAATGATCAGCCTCTACTTTACTTTAGGAGCAGGGACTGATGCTACCTTCATGGTTCAGTCTCTGCCAGCGGATTTTCATGCACTGGCAGCAGAAGAGTTTCTACAAGGAGGAGATTGCACTACTAGACTTTCAATGATGGAACAGCAAGCCAGTTTCCTATCTGCCATATCTTTTGACAGTCTTGGAGCCACAGATGCTTCTGGTTCATAAATTGTGGCTAGACGACATACTTGGATGAGGGCTTGGAGAGCAGATTACTCTTAGAATGGAGCTTTTTGGGGCACAATTCGAGGAACTGATGAAAAAATCTACAGAGCACCTCAAACTTCTAGCTTCTACTTGGCCACCTTCAAGGGGAAGAGATTTTGAATTTCACCGGGCTTTCAGTCAAGCTTCTACATCTTGGTGTTCTGGTTAGTCCTTTAGTGGCAGGGGACAAGCCACGGAGGCCCCTTCATTGCCAAATGTGGCAACAGTCCTATAGCTTTTTAGCCCTTCCATCAAACCTCCAGTCCTGACTATGTTGTGAGGGTGGTAGGAAGAATTCTTGACAAGATCTAGAGTATTTCTTTGTTATTACCTGCACTCACAGTTGACCAATCAGGCATCAGGGATTGCTAAAAGGAGTTTAAGACTTATTGCTCAAAGGTGCTATAATCCCATTTCCAGAAGAGGATATAGGACAGGGTTGCTTCCCATGACTCGCAGGTGGCGGGGTGGGGGCAGGCGTGGGGGACTGGTGGGGGTGCGCTGGAGGGCGCAGGGTTGCACAATGCAAAAAAATAAATAAAGCAAAAAAATATACACATACCTTGTCGCCGGGCCCCCGTCTCTGCTCCTGCTCTCCTCATGGGACTCGAGGAACAGGAAGCCAGGGAGGACAGCCAGGCTTCCCTGACCAATCACAATGCTGCAATGCAGCTTTGTGATTGGTTTTGAGCATCCTGGTTTGACGCTCAACCAGAGAATGGGGGCCTGGGCATGTTCTCCATGCAGGCTGTAATGCAGCCTGCATGGAGAATAGGGAAAGTGCGCATGCTGTTTTGTGCGGCGCGAGAGGGCCGACCAAACAGTTATTGTGCACTTAGGAATGGGCAAACCACTCCTCCCCTGCTGCAAGAGCAGAGCAGCCCCGACCACCCGCCCACCCGCAAAGGAAACATAAAATGATAATAACTCAGTTATATCGAGTTTCTCTGAGAGTCACATGTGACACAGAATCATCCGGCAGCAGGACGCTTATGCACTAAACTGAATGCTCTGCAGAGGAGTGAGGACTTGCCGGAATCCGTTTCCGGTTAGCGAAGGTCGGAGGCGAGGGGGGAAAGTAATGAGGCGTTATTGTGGAATTTAACTTTGGGATTGTGAACTGAATACTAATACTGGGACTTACTGCAAGGGGGTGTGTGTGTGACTACCACCGTCCATCCTCCACGGGAAGAACAGGAAGAATGCCAATGAGACGTTGAACCAGAGGGGAGTTTTTACACCAGGACAGCCCGACTTCTAGAGGAGGAACCATTGGAAGTTCCTGACAGACGGGGGAGGAACCGACAAGCGACCAATGCCCAACAGAGCCACGCCGGTTCACCAACGCTCCTAGCCATGTACCTGGAGGTGCATGGCTGACCAGGTGCGTGATCGTCTTCAGGGCCGTAAGAGCACCGCTAAGGGAAACAAACCCCGTAGGGCGTCTCTCCCTTAATAGCGGGTTACAGCTCAAAGGAATGAGCTCTATTTTGGCACTGGTATATCTTTCTTAAGAAAAATTCCCCAAAACCCTTCCATTCCTATCGTCATACGCACTAGGGGAACTGGTGGAGGATACAAGTATATTGTGAAGAAAAGCAATTAATTACCTGCCCTTTCCTTATCTTGAGGGCACCGGTGGGAGGCATCCTGTGGACCAGACCTGCATTAAGAAGAGAAAGACATCTTGTTCTGCTGCCGCTGCCTTTGCTGCCTGCTAACTCCCTGGTGGGACTTGAAGTCCCAGGGAGTAAAAAACCAAAAGGGGGAGGCGACTGTTTGAGGCTGGGCTGGGCCCACTCTCTGAGGCCTTTGTTGTGAGGCCTCTAATGCCCTTAACTTAAATTGAAGCTGCTGAAGTTGCAAGCCACTCCTTGGAAATTGGCCCTACAACTGAGAGGTACTGTTGATTGTTTAAAATTTATAATTCTAATTAGTGGCCTCCCTTTTGAGCCAGGTCCCTTGTTTGTGTAGGGTTCCTGCCTGCCTTTTTATCCCTCAGTATAAAGGCCATCTGGTGTGATCATGGGCAGGAAAAAAGCGGTTGATTGCGGTACAGTTCCATCCCGGCTGGCAAAACCTACCTCAATTGATCGGATGCTAGAACGGGCCGTTAGTGCCATCATTGTCCGAACAGAACAAAGGCTTTCCATAAACTCGGATGGCACTAGCAGGGTTTTACCTGGTCTATCCTCTTGCACTCCTCCGGAAATGCCCATAGTTTCACCCCGAAACAGTGCTGTTCCTCTTACTATCCAAGGTCCTATAATGAACTGTGCGGCCACTCCTTCCACTGTCACACCCCCCTCTTCTTCCTTCAACGCTCTAAAAATATAAGTCTCTGCTTACCATACTACCAAAGAGATCTAAACGCAGTAAGGCTTGAAGGAGATGGTTAGCCCCCTTTTATCCCCTCCTGAGACTTTACAAGTGTCTGAGACTGAGCCCGTGACTGTTTTCACTTCAAGCTCAAGAGCTCCATTTTTAGCCTCATTCTCACAGTAAGACAAGTCGCACATTATCAATTCCATCAACGACCTTGTGGTTAGTCATTTACAAACTTTCTCAGAGAAACTGTGCTCAACAATTAACACTGCAAAAGACACACAATTGATGGACGGAATGCAGAACAAATCAAAACATTCACCCCCAGTCAAGAGATCTGGGTTAAATCCATCATTCTTTTGCTCACCATGCCACCCCAGTTTAGACCTGGCCATATGCAAATCAGCCTTGACCCTGTGCCTCATGGGAACAGTCCAGCCCGAACTGCCAAGCCAGGTCCTCCCTGGACCGGAAACAAGCATTCTAGGACCGGTTTCGGGTTTCACCCCTCTTCAGCCAGGATAGCTTGATTCCAGTGGCACAGTGAGCCCAGGACCCACGTCTGGGCATACCTGGCGCACTTAGGGCGAGAAAGCAAAAGACACACAATTGATGGACGGAATGCAGAACAAATCAAAACATTCACCCCCAGTCAAGAGATCTGGGTTAAATCCATCATTCTTTTGCTCACCATGCCACCCCAGTTTAGACCTGGCCATATGCAAATCAGTCTTGACCCTGTGCCTCATGGGAACAGTCCAGCCCGAACTGCCAAGCCAGGTCCTCCCTGGACCGGAAACAAGCATCCTAGGACCGGTTTCCGGGGTTTCACCCCTCTTCAGCCAGGATAGCTTGATTCCAGTGGCACAGTGAGCCCAGGACCCACGTCTGGGCATACCTGGCGCACTTAGGGCGAGAAAGCAAAACACACACAATTGATGGACGGAATGCAGAACAAATCAAAACATTCACCCCCAGTCAAGAGATCTGGGTTAAATCCATCATTCTTTTGCTCACCATGCCACTCCAGTTTAGACCTGGCCATATGCAAACTCAGTCTTGACCCTGTGCCTCATGGGAACAGTCCAGCCCGAACTGCCAAGCCAGGTCCTCCTGGACCGGAAACAAGCATCCTAGGACCGGTCTCGGGGTTTCACCCCTCTTCAGCCAGGATAGCTTGATTCCAGTGGCACAGTGAGCCCAGGACCCACGTCTGGGCATACCTGGCGCACTTAGGGCGAGAAAGCAAAAGACACACAATTGATGGACGGAATGCAGAACAAATCAAAACATTCACCCCCAGTCAAGAGATCTGGGTTAAATCCATCATTCTTTTGCTCACCATGCCACCCCAGTTTAGACCTGGCCATATGCAAATCAGTCTTGACCCTGTGCCTCATGGGAACAGTCCAGCCCGAACTGCCAAGCCAGGTCCTCCCTGGACCGGAAACAAGCATCCTAAGACCGGTTTCGGGGTTTCACCCCTCTTCAGCCAGGATAGCTTGATTCCAGTGGCACAGTGAGCCCAGGACCCACGTCTGGGCATACCTGGCGCACTTAGGGCGATAAAGCAAAAGACACACAATTGATGGACGGAATGCAGAACAAATCAAAACATTCACCCCCAGTCAAGAGATCTGGGTTAAATCCATCATTCTTTTGCTCACCATAACACTGGTCTTTCACCTCTGGTTTCCTGACAGGACACCATTGAGACCAATTATGCTGCACTTGGCACCAGCCTCTTAGGCCCTGCCAAAAGAATTACATCTAACACTTCCATCAGGCACCGAACTGCGAATAAAAGCCTTGATGAACCTTCAGCAGAGCACATTTCGCTAGCACAAGCCCGTTAGTCTTCAGCAACCCACTAGTCCACGCAGATCATTAAGGCAACAAAAGTACTTTAACCAGTCAGAAAGTAGTTCAATTGCCTACTACTTTTTCTAATTTTTCAAATATCACGCGGGAAATAGAAGATAGAGCTATCCCAGTACAGCCAAAGTTACAGACACATTTACCAGTTATTAATCTCCTTCCAGCTGCAAGCCCATACATGGCCGTACTGATAGGGGTTCCCTCATGAAGCCCGGACCAGCGCGAAACTTATGGGAAACTCTTTAATAAAACTTTAGATTGGCTGGCATGATATAGAGGTATGCCGTTTTGGCATGCCAAGGACATCTTGCACATAAGAAGATGCGCATGGATCAGGCCTAATCGCCCGGAATACCATGGAAACTGTATTGTGATTAATGTTAGTTTTCCAAACCTGACACACCATCTACTATTTAAAGCTAGACCTAGTAATGTGGCAAGAACCTCCATTTCCCTGCTCCCATTAGTTTTTTTTTTTATAGCCCTCCCGCCCATCTTGGGCAGAGCCCACGTAATTTATCTGTAAATCGTAGCGCACAGATCACAAGTCTAACCACCTCCCATGGGACCGTTAACACACATTCAGATAATTTTAGACAGAGAGATATAGTTAGTTTACTACCTTCCAATGCACTGGCTGTAGCTCAGGTTCCACTGCATGCACCTTCTGTTTCATGCTCTGTACCCACATCTAATAGATTCGATGCACTCTCCGACTTGGATTGACTTACTGGTCCTAAAGCTGTTCTATCATCTGTTACTGCCTGCATTATACCCATGATTGATAAATCGCTAGTAACACATACTGTTACCCCCCCATATAAGGTCAAAAGCAGATGCATTTCTTACTCTGCCCATGCAATATAGAACTCTTTCTGTCCTTAGCTGGAACGTGGCAGGCCTAAAAGGGAAGATTAATAATGAGGACTGTAGGGCATTTGTTTCCAAGTATGATTTAATTCTATTGCAGGAGACATGGCTCACTGTTGCTCTGTATTTTGAGGGTTACGCTTGTTATTCAAGCCCTCCTATTCCTTCTCAGTGCGGTCGTGCGGCAGGAGGATTAGCCATTTAGGCTAGCCTAAGTCTTCAGCTGGAGATATCACAGGTTAAATCCGGTTCCTCTTCCTTTTCAGTGCTAATAATTCGCGTCCCAAAGACTAATATGGTTTTTTATCTGATACATTTCTACAACAATGATTTTATTAATGCTAGTTTTTTAAATTATAATAGCCTGTTTAATTTTATATGTCATTTACAAACTAAGGTTGATAATCGCACTTTTTTAGTAAATTGTTTCCTCTGTAGTGATTTTAATGCAAAGCTTAGAGGGGGCCTCAGGACACAAGACATTCATACAGAAGGATGCTCCATTATGCAGGAGACAAGGGGGGCAAAGTTTTTAAGGATCTTACTGCTCACAGTCTGGTGGACTTACTTGATACCCTAGGGGGAGCGAGCAACACGTTAATATCATTTAGAGAATGGGGAGAGCCTCCCTTATAGACTATATGTTCATGAGCCCTGATTTTTTACCTTGGTTTTCCAAAGGAGAGATCCTGCCCACAGACTGGGGCGATCACAATGCCTTGAGCGCTACTGTGTTTTTACCGCTCAAGGGATTAGCCCGTAATAGTAAACTAGCCTCCTTTATGCAACATTCTTCGGATGGCTTAAGACTAATTTGGCGCTTGAAAAAGCCTAAAGACTTATTAGCAGTCTTACTTAAGTCACACCTAAATATATTTTTTTACTGTCTAGCGGAGAACGAACTAGACTCAATGGCCTCACACTATAATAGGCTAATATATACAATTAGGGAGTCCATGCTCAAGCCATTTTGTCCATTGAATATGGATCCAAGATGGTTCGATGGGGCCTGTTCGCAGGCAAATAGGAAGCTGAAGAAAGCTCTAAACGCACGCCCAAGGATCAGGAGTGAAATTTCCCGGGCACGCTCTGAGTAGAAAATCGCACTCATAAACAGGAAGAGGGAAATATACAAACAAGATTAGGAGAATTTGGAACATGCTTTCCAGGGAAAGGATAGCAAATCCTTTTGGGACTTAGTAAAGCATATCACTGCTAGGAATTCCCCTTATAACCCTGCTTTTCAAAACAACATCTTGGGCGCGGATTGGGCCACCCACTTCGCTTCTATCTACCACATTGAGCAAACACCAAATATGTAAGCTATCCTCCACCATAGATTGCAGAATTCTCCCCCACTTTTATTAACAGTACAGGAAGTGCAGCTGGCTATCCAACATAGTAAAGGTGGGAAAGCACCAGGCCTAGATGGGGTACCTATGGATCTGTTGGAATCCATGCCCGAAATATGGGGTCCCCTTATCACTAATACATTTAGTACCTGTCTATCAGTTACTATTCCCCCCTCATAGACTACCGCAACGTTTGTACCTATATTTTTAAAGGGGAATCGTATGCAGCCTAAGTGCTCTCGGCCTATTTCTCTCATCGATAGTACTATTAAAATCATTGGATGAGTCAGCTAGGAAGGCTTGGTTAAACGGGCAGCTGATAAGGATATACTCTCCCCCTCTCAATTTGGTTTTTGGCTGAAATTAGGGACGAACGAACAGTGTTTTAATTTGGCGTTGACTTTTTCTAAACACATTAAGTCCAGGCGCTCCCCTATCTACTTAGCATTTATAGACTTATTCACTGCCTTTGATTCAGTGAACAGAACCAAACCATGGTTAATGTTGCTGAATCAAGGCAAGGATCCCCCTTTAGTAACCTTTCTGAATTGTCTACACTCAGATCTCTCAGCTCGAGTCCGTTTAAACTCTCATGGGGAGCTCTCTTCTGATTTTCCATTGAAGACTGGAGTGAGGCAGGGGTGTATAATGGCTCCCTTATTATTTATTTTATGTATGAATGGTCTAACAGCTCGTTTATCCTTCTACCATTTAGACATACCTAGAATAGCAGGCTCCCCAATACCTGCCTTACTGTATGCTGACGATGCAGTGTTACTAGCCCTTACTCCAAAAGCACTGAGACATCAGGTGGATTGTTATGCTTCTTTTATGCATAACCTGAACTTAAAAACTAATTATACTAAGTCACATATCATGTCTTGTTGTCCGGGCAAACTAAGGTTAAACAAAATTAGTATCAATGGGCACGATTTGAGGAGTGTCGATAAATTTTGTTACCTAGGGTTAACCTTTAGTTCATCAGGGTAGTGGAATCCCCATCTTGCTCAGGCCAGCGCTAAACTAAATAAAATCGCAGGCACAGTTTGCAATCTTATTAGACCAGACATTCGGGGGACTGTGTTCCCTCCACTGAAGGTATATACTGCGCAATGTTTTGGCATAGCCACCGATGGCTCAGGAGTTTGGGGTTTTACTAAATGTTGTCCTTACAAGCTAAGGAAAACCGCTTCTTGCGACGGTTGTTGAGCTTACAGCCGTCCACTTCTTGTCTCATTACCCACTTCGAGTTGATCCAGGGTTTTAAAGAAGACAAGATTCAGCTGGCACCACTTTTATTATGGGTCAGTATCTGGTCAAAACCAGCAGCTAAGCTTTGTAAAGATATTATATCTGATTGCCTGACGTTAGATAAGGCCTATATCATACCATGTCTGAGTTGCACACTGGACACTTTTAGATCCTTCGGTATATCCTCTTGGGTTACTGATCCCAGTTGTATCCCCCAAAATGCCAAGAAGGAGGTGAATATATTATTTAAGGACTATTATGCAAACATTAGACTGAAAAACGAGTTATCTAAATCCTCGGTGTTTCACTATTGCAGTCTCCTGCATACAGACGAATCCCCCTCATATTTATCCTTGGACTTGTCTAGATGGAAGCGGTCACTTCTCTTTCGCTTAAGAGCAGGGTCAATTCATTGGTCCTTATTCTTCAAAAAATTTCTGGACCCAGAGTGAAATATAGTTTGCACTTGTCCTTGTGACAATAATTCTGCACAATCACTATTGCACTTTATGTTTTTCTGCAATTTGCACAGCCTAACACGAAAGCACTTTTTAACACCTTTGTTACGGAGGCTAGGTTCTCAACATTGTAGACTAGCTCTCCTTTATTTACAATCTTTGAGTTTACCCGAGGTTATTTTCAATGTCTGTGCTTTTTTTAAAGCAGCCATTAGGGATAGAAAAACCATGTTAGGTTAATTCTCTAGAATTATGGTTTAATACATGAAGCTTGGATGAGATGTTTTGACTTAATTTAGGGGGATAGTAGGAGCACATAGTGGACCCGATAAAGAGGGTTTTGTTATCTCGCCTTCCCCATTATTCTTTTTAAATCTCAGCCATTCTCTGTATGAGTGTAATGGTGTTTTAAAAATGTGATTACGACTTGTACTTAAGGAATTTTACAGCTGTTTATGTACATATATCTTTTCACCTGTTTTTAATGCAAGATCATTTTTAAAATTTTATGTGTGAAAATGGCTATGTGCAATATTTTTATGTACTTTTATGGTCTATTTCCATTTAGACTGAATAAAGTTATATTGATTGATTGATTGAACTCAAAGTTATTATCATTTTATATTTCCTTTACTTTGCCCTTCTCAAAAGCAGTGGGGCGATGCTCCTCCGCCAAAGCGGAGGAAACACCACTGATCAAAATCCTTCTGGGGACTTTTGGCCAGTTCTGGACCTACAGAGAGTAAATTGGTCCATTCCATATCAGTGATTCAAAATGTTGTAATTGCAATACATTCTTCCCTTTGTGGCTCCTAGATGTTTTTGGCTCCTGTAGACTCTTCCCTATCCACACATAGCAATCCACCAAAACTCTCAAAGCTTTTTCAGATTTTCAGTATTAGGAAGCCATTTTCAGTTTTGTGTTCTTCAATTCAAGGCTTCAGCTCCAAAGGTTTTCACCAAGACATTAGCTCCTTTGGTGGATAACCTTTATTTCCGTGGACTGCTGGTTTTTCCATACCTTGACTATTGGCTATTTTGCACTTCTTTGTTTTTTTAAGGGCCTGTGGATGGTTCAGCTGTTATGCAACAAGCTAAAATCCCATGGCTATCTCCTGAACAAAGACAAATCTCATCTTCTCCTAGTGCAGAGACCTCAGTTCATAGAAGCTTTCTTCATGACAGATGTGGGAAGACACATTCTGCCTCTAGTAAGGTGGGAGAAATTAATATCCTGTTTAAAGGCTCTCCTTCAGTGCCAAAAAGCTCCAGCAAGACAATGGCTGATGGTTCAGGGGGACATGGCAGCTTCCTTATGGTTAGTCCATTGGGCATGTCTTCATCTCTATCATTTGGTGAATCATCTCTTGTTCCATGAGTTGACGATTCTCATTTCTTCTTTGGTGATTCAAAAGTTACAATGGTGGCTAGACCCTCCCATCTGGACAAACGAATACCACTGGCTCCTCCTCTCCCAATCACAGTCACTATAAATGGCACATGTTTGGGGATGGAGTGCCACATTGTGGGGATTATTGGATTGCTGACTATATTTTCAGATCAATTTTGTCTGGTGTTTGGTCACTGCTCTTACTTTTCGTAGAATATCACAGATTTCTCAGTTTTCTCGGCAGCAGAATTGCCTTTTTCGTGTATTCCCTCACTTTGTTAGGCTAGCGTGTGCTTTGCATCCACTAAATGAAGATCTCTTGTGAAAGTAGGTATCATAACTAGAGCTGTTTTCCTCTTATCATTTTCTCTAGCAATTCTTTGTAATTGTTAGATTCCCAATTTGTTAAATGTTCATTGTAGCCCTGTACACAGAATAATAAATCTGAAACAATTTATGTTGTATCTGAAGGATTTACTTTTGCAAGGTCAGAAGAAGCGCATTCAACTCTGCACTTTGTCCAATCGAAGCTCCTGAGGGCATTGTAAATATGTGTTTTATTTTCAACTGCGTGCCCTCAAACACTCATTCCACTGATGCACAATCAGCTAAATATTGCTGTTTTGTTCCCACTGCAGAATCCGCTGATCCTCTTTAAAAAAGTATGATACTCAGCTGAGGAACTTACTGGTGGGGATTTTGGGACCGTTGATAGTTAAGTAACTAAGGGGCTGATTAGGATGGCGGGCGGACTTTAGTCCGCCCGCCATCCTAGTGGTAACGGGACAGCCCGCCTGCCATGCGGCGGTCCCGCCACCCAAATCATGATGCGACTGCCACAGCGGCGGTCACATCCGGCATATTAACATTGCGGCGGTTGCTGCTGGCTGCAGCACCCGCCGCTATAGGTAAATAGGTAAATGCCATGATGTGCACGTCCATGCACAACGTGGCAGGCACCGCGCGGTGCCTGCCACCTTGTGCATGGACTTGCATCGGGGTACCCCCAAGTGCACCCCCCCCACCCCCCCCCCGGGGGCCCGCAGCAGGCCCCCAAAGCAAATTCCCGCCAGCCTTTCTATGGCCCGGCGGTGGCGATCGTTACACCATCGTAATGACCCCCTTAGTGTAGGGGCATATTCACAGTGAATTCCTGAATTTGCCTTGCTCTATACCCCTTGCATCCATCTAACATGTAGGGCTTTGGAATTTGGAATACTAGCTTTAGTTGCTGCCTCTAATGTGTGAAATTTTGAGACAACTATAATCTTTTTTCCCTGTGCTGTGGGATGTTCTTTAAGATTGCTATGTGTGCTGCAGTGCAGATCTTTTCTACAGAGAAAAATCGTTCATGTGCAGCAGAGTGTAAGTGTGAGCTGCAAGCAATCAGAGTAGTTTGTTCTTTAATATATATTACATATGTAAACTCAGACTGACTAGAAACTATCTTTATTGCCAAATTGTATTTATTCTCTCTTAGGTTGTCTGTATGCAGAAGAAGCAACCAGGTGCATGCATCAACCATTTTTGCGAGCGCAAACGGTGCGATTCGCAAAAATCAGCCGTTTGCGTCCGCAAAAAGGGCATTTTTCAAGGCACTCGCAATTCGAGAATTCGCAAATAATTGCGATTTCTCAAATTGCAATTGCATTTAAGGAATCGCATTTTGCGATTCCTTAAATGCAATGCAAGAACCACTTCAAAATAGCGATTTCGCTACTAGGGGGCGCAAATTACCATGAAGTTGAACTTGATGGTAATTTGCAAAAACTTGAAAATGCACTAAAGTGCATTTTTCAAAGTTGTAGGTTACACACACACATGCCCTTAGGGCATGTGTGTGTGCAACATGTGTGCCCAGAGCAATTTCAGGGGTGCAACAGGGTGTCCTTTGGACATCCTTGCACCCTTGAAATTGAATGCTCAATTTGCGAGTACCTATTGGTACTCGCAAATTGCGCATGCAATCTCCCATTCATTCCTATGGGCCTGTAGGCCCATAGGAATGAATGGGAAGACATTCCTTAATTGCGACTCACAATTTGCGAGTCGCAATTAAGGAATGTTTAGGAATCTCTATTTCAATAGCGATTCCTACATGCATAGGCTTTTGAGAGTCCTTAATTGCGATTCCTTAATATTCGCAATCAAGGACTCGCAAAAGCTTTTCTTGATGCATGTGCCTGCATGTTTCTGAATATGTGAGTATGTTATTTTTTCCAGCTTTTCCCTGTAAATGTAGCAGATATTACGTGGTTATGGCTCTACACTATGCGCATATTATGAAAGATATGTACACTGAACCTTCAAAAATCCAATCAATGCCAATCACTTTTTGAAAGCATTTTGAGACAAAAGTGTCCCACATTTTTCAAGGAACTCGGGTATGGATCCTTATCCCTTACTACATAACTCATGTCATGGGGAGATCACAGTCAGATCACAGTCAGGAAACAAATGGTTGATTTTCTGAAATCTAATTTGCAACTTGCATCTGTAAATATAATGATTATTATTTTGTCTGGGTGCAAGCTTACATGTGGGAGATCGTCAAGAATGTTTGATGAATCACAGCAATATGATGTTCATTTGAATTATAGCAACATGGGTGACACCCTGATACCATCACAGCTTATATGGATACAGGAAGCACCGTGTGCTAATGGTGATACAGTCACGGCAATTTATAATCATGAGTACAAGTTTTTTCTCTCATTTTCTGTATAGGTAATTCCTTACTCAGATTGGTGGCAAGTATTAGGCTTGTTGTTTTAAATAACCTCTAGTGCATGTGACATATGGTACTTTCCCACTCCATTATTAAAGATTTCTTTAGGAGTGGGCGAGGAATTTTATCTTTAATGGTACGCCCCCTTACAAATATCTTAAGTGCTCCCTGAAACACGGTTGAGCCCACCCCGACCTGTAGGAGTCGGGATGGCCCTATGATGAAGCATGTCACTATTAGAGTGAGTGAGGGCAATTCAAAGGAAAAAGGGTTCTTTTCCCTTCCCACCCGCAGAGTCGGGTTGGCTTCATAAACTTTGTCTTGACGCTCTCAGTAAGAGCATACTAGAGAGAGTCACCATTATACATATAGGAATCGCACACCCAGCCTTATTATTATTCTTTGTTGCCTATGTTTGTCCATCCACTACGTGGAGGATAATAACAAAAGGAACAACGGGAAGGACATTTCGATTTGTTAAAGTGCAAGCTTACATGTACATCTCATATAAAGAGCATATTTCCAGGGTCACAGGAAGTTGTGAAATTTCGGCTTTGCTTATTTATGGTATTTTACATCATGGTTTTGGAATCTGTGTAGCGCCCAATCTGCCACTGGAATGCCATTACAGCATATTCTGTATTCCAAGAGTGACTTTTCAAATAGATTCACCGTTTCATTGCAGCCCGGGGTCTGACTTGGCCAGTGAAGATTTGTTAGGAATAGTATGCATGTTCTTCTGTAAGATGAATGAATCAACTTTAATCGGTTGTGGGTGAATGTTCTTGGTATTTGATAAGCGAGAGCGAAAGGATGGGCAAAATTCATTATGCACATTCTAGGCTGGTAGGAAAACCTATTTCCCAGCTCTCTGCTAGGCAATTGATGGCAGCAAACAGGATTGGGTGCTGAGTAACTACATATTTGGACTGTGTTGAATGTATGTTGCGAGTTCTGTTTTAGTCTGTTGCATTGAAGATTAGTGTGTGGTTTGTCCTAGTTGAGTGTTGTTGTTATTAATGTGATACTCAACTATACGGCAAGTCTTTGTTTTTTTAAATGTTCTCTCTCATTTGCAGAACTGAGAGCTTGTATAGGTGTTGCAGACCTATATTGAATATGTTATCAGTCCTTTTACTTGAGAAAAGGTTAGATGAGGAGTTATTTGCTAGCGTCAGGTTCAGCTTGGATTAGGGAAGTCAGTCACGTTCTGTGATGGAATCAACCTCTGCATAGTGCAATCATGTGATGTACTTAGGGTGGAGCCACAGTGCCTCTGAAGATAGAACCTAGAGTTCCACGGATGGCAGAGGAAGCCGCCTAAAACTGGAAAATGATAAAAAGGACCTCAGCTCTCTCATCCTGCCAAAGAACATTAGGCCATGGAAAAGTAACGTGACAGGAGAGTGGGAGCAACTCCAGGTGGCAGCATGCTAGTGCCTCCAATATTCAGTGGTCGAAGTTCATTAAAAAAGTATGGGAAGGAACTGTGATACTGCGCACAATGGGGGGCAGGGTAAGTGAGCGTGGGGGCGGGGTCTAAGGCATGGCTACAAAACAAAATATTATGTAGCTTTTTTCGGTCTTTCACCTTCAGGTAACTACATATAAAATAACGCAAAGCTTAAATGAAAAATAAACCCAAGTTAAGATAATCAGTGGGTAATGCATAATTGTACAAAAGTATGGGCACGTCGTGCCCCTCAGATCCGGCCTCCTTGGACCACTGTGTATATAAAATTAAACACATTTCCATTTTAGAGTAGGATGTCATGAGAGAAGATACAATTTACCATTTTATTTAACTCACTCAAGAGGGATTTCACTCGTTACCAAAATTGGCCCCAAAGTGTCTCAAATAAAAAAAAAACATAGAAATTGCGAAGGTAAAATAGACAATGTTGGATTTTTCAGGAAAAACTGATAAATGTATCTACAAAAGGGTAAAGTTTGAGACGTGCTATCATGAGGGGATTTCAGTGTATTTTAATATACAATAATGCAGTAGAATTATACTCAGGACAATACAATTTTCCAGAACAAAATCAGTTGTAAATGTTGCCCTAGTAATACTTGCAAAATGTTGAGATTTGAGAAATTGTGTACAGTTTGTTAAAATGCTAAGGAATTATTAATTTTAGATTTATGAAATCCACAAAACTTGACTGTTTAAAATGTACCATTACTCTGTCTATTAGATTTACATGTAGTTATATTTCGTTCTGTATCATTGAAATTGTCAGCAGTTACAGTGGACCATAGTCAACCTATGAAGGTAAATGTAGTGCACACACTTCCCTTCATCTACAGTGACTTGAATGAAAGATAGTGTAACATTAAAACGAGCGTGTCCATCAGGCTGGCGCAGCACAAGAAGAAATGTGAAGTCAACCGTTGAAGTCATGTCCCTACAGCTATAGAGAAGGTTATGACAGAGGTAGATGTGCAAAATTATGACTGAGAAATCCTCAAAAATAATGGGTAATAGAGACCATTAGCCATATCATGAAGGTGTGCATTTGCGCAGAGCACAGCTGTAAATCTGTGTTTCAATGACTGCACTTTCGAAAGTGCATGCTTTTGCCTCAGAAATTGACCAGGTAAGTGCATGGGCTATATGTTGACAGCACAACTCGCAACAGTGCGCAGTGGTTGACTCTTTGATTCAGAGCGGCGCAGTCTGCAGTGTATGCACTAACTCAGAGAAAGTGCAATGGCATAAAAACGAATGCATAGCTGTGCCTGAGAAGCACACACCTTCATTATATGGATTCAGAGCCACTGAGCAGCAGAAGTTGACCAATGTCTTTTAGTGGACCATATTTATGCCTCTTAAATTGTGGTTTTATTATAGATTTCTCACCCTGGTTGTTAATGATCTAGTCAGAGGGGCTTTCATGTGGCTGGGAAAGGCAGTAGCTTGACAGAGAACCTGTTAATACCTGTGATCTAAGAGGAGGAGGTAGTGTTCAAATATCAATTACACGAGATGTGCATTGTGCCAATAATGACGGAAAACGTATATCATTTTGTTACGTGCAGAGCCATCCAATGGGGTGGTGATGGAGCATAATTTAAATGTATGTCATATGGTGCAAAGCACTTCTTATTCTTGTTCACCTCTACTTGCAGGTGAGACACAGAAGTCAGGAGATGTCAGGAGGTGATGCAGATACCCCACCTCTAATTTGGATGATGGGAACTGAGATGACTAAAGCAGTTCTTCACTCTCCACCAAAAGGTGGAATGACTGCTGAATCATGAGTTCTAAAGCGTAATATAACTGTAACCACATCCAGACCATACATGTAATCGTTGACCACAGGGAATCCATAGCCACCAGCAATGGACATAGTACAGACGGTTTCCTTATTCATGAAGAACATAATTCTCACTGGGCGTGTGGATGGGTGTGAGGCAAAGGAGTTGAAGGTGGAGCCTGTGACTATAAAAAGGGTATCAGAGACCCATGACCACTCTTTTCCCAGAGGTGGATGTTGAGCAACGCAACCCATGAGCACAGACTTGTGTAACCATTATTTATAACCTGCTAACGTTTCATGAGCGTCAACAACAGCCCTTCTACAGACATAAAACTATTCTCAGCAAAAGGAATTTTCTGAAATATTCTGTGAAATATGAATAAAAATGCAGTGAAAGTTTGGGGTAGTCCATCACCCACTCTTGTAAATTGTGAAAAATAGTATATATTACCAGCAAGGCAATTCTCCCTGTTTCCTTCAGCACCATTTCACAGACCTCTGATCAGAGTGGTAGCCGTAGGACTGCCCAGATGGGATATTAGGAGAGAGGCGGCATGACATACCCAAGAAAAAGTAATGCCTTTCACACTATCATTGCTATATACCTTGATTAAAGAGTGTTCAATAGCCTTCCTCTTGTTCCATGTGTGAGTGGACAAATCCATATCAGAGTCAGCGGTCCCTACACTTGATCAAAAAAAAAATTCTTTATTCGTCTCTGTCAACTTTACCATTACCCTTTTATCCTCTTCTTCTTCGGGGTGGATACTTGCCATTTCTTTGTTATTGTTGCCTGGGGCACTTCATTTTCTGGTGAAATGGGCAAAGAGGTTCGTTCATATCCTGAAACATACAAAAACTATGGATGACGCCACTCCTTGTCAAGCACTTATTAACAACCTCACCCTCCCAAACTATGCAAATGTTAAAACCGACTCACAAACAATTTAAACATGCACTCTGTTGTTTTTCTTGTTATGATAGCCAGGCCCAAGACATTTATTGCCTGGCTTCTTGCTGAAATAAAGATATATGGCCCACTGTTGAGAGTTATAGTGATTGTTAAAGGTCCACTGTATACGTTTTAACAACTGGGATAGCTCAGGAGATGGCCATAATGCTACTATAATACATGGGAGCCTAAAATCCCTGTATAAAAACGGTCTCCATTTTTCTTCTTACAGTCTTGTTGTGACGTAGCTAATCATCTGTAATAAGAAAATGAAATACCTGCTCAACTGTAATAACTTATAACAGTTGAGTTGTGACATCAGAATGCCTGCTGCCTGAAACAGTAGAAAGGTGAAAGGCATGCCACAGAACAGAATTACATCTGCTCTTGATGAATACAGAACTAGCTTTACAGCCCTTCTGAATTGGATAGCTGTAAAAAAAACAGTAATTAATAGAAAAGAAAGATTTATGGTAGCTTGTTTACTTTTTGCAGTTTCTAGTTCCTTAAAAGAAAGCAGGAATCTCTGCATGTCACCACCTTTTGTTAGGCAGTGTGAAATTTCCATTAAAGTGACATAATCTTGTATACTTTTGATAATTTCATTTTACTCTTGTTGTTTGAAATCTATTAAATTAGCCTATTACGCCACATTCTGTAATTAGGAGCATTCATAGTAAAAATGTAACAGGAGCGCACAGGAATAACACACGTGATCAGAATCTGAGCAGCGTCCGTTTGAGGCACGTGTGGTTTTTGTGCTACATTTCTAGTGCAAACTGTGTCCTTGCATCCAAAAGGGACATAAGGGTGCATTTTGTGGTAAAAAAAACATTGCTAAATGCTGGTTTTGCACTTTGTGTAATTTCACATAACTTTTCAAAATTTCAATTAATTGCTCAAAAGAAAATTATGCGAATTTCACACACTCCTATTTTTTATGCACTACAGGCATTTTTGAAAAATACTTACATTAAACTGCATAAAGTACTATCGGCAGATTGGGATGTCTAATTTGGCATGAGAGATTTCATTTTTCATTTACAGATTTCCAACCATTCTCATTGATGTGAAGCCAAAAGAAATTTAATTTAAGATTTTGAGGCAAAGATAATGGTATAACCATTCATTATGAAGAATAAAATACCCTCTGCTGTACATTAAAATGATATTGCAAGCTACCTCGGTTTCCCATGACCTCATGAAGGAACTAGGTCATTGGCCTCTTTCCTCTATAATATCCTGGAATTCCTTGTTGACTTGCAATATACCCATAATATTTGGCAGAGGGTACTTTTTACAATATATATAATTCCACCAGCTGAGGTCAAAATATTCCAAAATAAACTGGGAGAAACAGAAAGACAATCATTGGATTGTTGGAGCAGACTGTCTATTCCAGGAATTATTGGCCGTCATGTTATAATAATATTTTAAAGCCTTATTTGCATGTAGAGTTCTCTATTGCCAGCCTGTACTCATAAATCTATATTTACACTCAAGCAAACAGTCACAGCTTCTTGGTAAGTTGCAACAAGTGATTTTCCAAAAACAAGAATGACCCAATTTTCAGGGCAATTGACTGGAACGTCAGAATAAAAGGAGGAGCGACCGAGTTTCTCTAAGAGCAACTTCACATAAACATATTTTGGCTAACCCAACTGCAGTTTCACTCCAATTGTTATCAGCTCTTTGGGATTTCCAGTCTAAAGGCACATTGTCATCCAACATCGACAATGGGATGCAATTGCGCAAACAAGTATCAGAGTCCTAGCCTGCCCCTGAAATCCCTGCATATGCATGAGGCAAGCTAGCGCCTATCTATGAAAGGGGACTCCCTGATGGCATCGGACGCCTCCTAAAAGATTATATCTTGCTACATGGTTGCAGTTGGCTCTTCTTTTCCACTTAGCTCTGCTTTGCCAAAGACTTTTGTTACTTTGTTTTTACTACCCATCTGTGTCCCTGTTTCCAGGAAATTGCCTTTGCTTTGGGAACTCTCGCACTCTGATCTGAGCTCTTTTTTTTTTCTAATTTGGTTATTATTATTGAGACTATCTGCCATGCTTTATGCTTTAATAAACTTCAGCAACAGAACTAAAATTTGTACTTCAGCTAAGATTTTTAACAGAGTACTGAGGTTTCATTTTCTAAAATGTTTTAACCGTTGTTTGATATTTATTCTGGATCTCTTGCTTAGTATCTTCCTGATCTCGTCGTTTCCATCATCCAGAGCATGGTTGCGTTGCTTATTAGGTGGTGGTGCTTGCTAAAAAATTAAGGAAGTGGGAACTGCTGATAAGTGATCTGTCTGTAACATCACTGATTTCCCCTTATATTCCTGAGATCCCTTCACTTGCATCAGTCTTGCATGGTTCAGGTTACTAGCTTTCTCCCGAAAAGGCCCTTGCACATCCTGATAACCTTTAAACCTCTTGACAACACCACACCTCAGTGCATTCCAGCCAATTTAAGATAGAGAGGACATTCCCTGTGCTTCTTGTAACTGGACACAGTCATTGTGTTCCTAGTCCTCAATCCATTAGTGCATCTGGATTAAGGAAAGATGGCAATCTATAATGAGAGTTCTCATCCTCCTCTGTGCTTGGTGGCACAATCTCAGTCACTGCTGGTGACAGTGTCTAATTTGTAAAAAATATATATAAGTTCTGTGGCCTAAGGTTTTTCTAAGGATCTTGCCTCCACCTCTGCTAAATGCTGGAGTTGTTGAATAATAAAGCTGCCTAGTCTTTATTCCAGCTCATACACCTTTCTTCTAGTCTAGCCCATATCCAGAGTCACAGAGGTTTCACTGTGGTCTCATTCTCATTCAATGTTTACATATGTGTCTGCCCTTCCCTTCGCTTTTTTGTGTTCTACGAGACTGCAATCTAATTACACAGCTAACTCACTTCAGTATACATTTTAGGGGGATCTACACCTTTTATCCATAAATGTTTTAAGTTGTATCAGAAAAAGCTTTAAAAAATAGAAACGTTCTGTATGGGCCAATTAATCTTTCTTATAAGAACACTGAGTGGTGGGAGATGTGAAAACTGGTTCAGAACACTGCTTCAGGTGTGGTAATGTATTACCTACGTCTTGACTGGAGATGCATGTTGCAAAATGTTGTGTAATTACAACCTAAAATGTTATACAATAAAGAGATAATCCCTTTCAATTTCTTGGACACACCAAGAAGATTAAATAGTTCTTTGGACAGTTAGTCCAGAAAAGACATTGGACGACACAGAAATTGAATGCATAAGTATAGAAAATCCTTTGCACTCACTAGCAAATATCTCAGGTTGAGTTAGTGGAGCATCTGTTGAGGTGTCAAAGTACATACCGCTCTAACACGAAACAACTGTTGGTGTTAACTGAAGGAAAAAGTGGTTGAAAGATAGGGGGCCAGAAGGTGGGCCTTTCAGCTTTCACTGGATTTGATATGGCCTTCGAGCCCTTTCAGAAGAAGGCACTTCACCATGATCCATATGCAAATACTAGTTGTCTTTTCTTACAGCCCTCAGTTCAGTTTGAATGGCAGGGGCAAATTTATTGTCAAATTTCACTGGTTCAAAATCGCAAAAGTAATGCAAACCGGTGGAAAGCATTGATTTCTTTTTACTTTCTAGCTCAAAACTTTATTTGCCTGGAAAGTTGTCTAAAATTAATGCAAAGTAGCACTGTGCTCTATTTTTCACTACTTTATGTCAAGGAGGTGTCCCTTGAGTGGTACATGGGCATTCTCATGCTACCACCCATAGTTGTTTATACAAAGCACTATCTACTAACATTTGTGTACAGGAATTTATGTCAAGACCGGAATCTAACATTATTGCAATTCTTCCTTTAATTGCTACCACTCACTCAGCCACTTTAAAGATCTTAGAAAACCTACAACAAAAGAATTCCAATCTAATAAAAGGCCAGAACCCTCTGACATCTTCCTTCATTTTTTGTCTGCGCTGAGCAGATAAGTAGAACGCATATAGCTGCTCATGAATGTATTGTTTAGATAACTGTTTTAACAGACAGGCGTTAATACTTTCTATGTTAGTGTAGCATGGATGTGTTTAAGTTTAAATTTTATTTATATTTATTTTAAATAAGACTGGATCGTTTTTCTCTAGTTTTTTTGTAACTAGTTAAATTGTGTATGGTTGTATATGGATTTTGGTTGTGTATTGAATTGGGGCAAGATGTCGTAGCTGTGAGAGGTTCATGCTATTTGCAAGATATTAATTAAAAAATGACTTGTTTACCGTGGCGACGGTTGGGCACGTGAACTTGGTGAGACTCGGAAGCTCGAGACCGTAGTTCTCTATTTTCGACCGGGAGGTGCCTTCCTGCACCATGACGTAGCGTCTGGCAGAGTTTGTCTCTCTCCCTTCTGATGGCTGCGCGGTATCTGACTTTGTGTCCATATAAGAAGGACTTTGGAGATGAGTGAGGGCGCGTGTGGGCTGCCTGAGTCTGAATGGTGTGACTCCGCAGACTCAGGCAGGCATGGACGCCAACGGCCATATAGCGGGAAGATCTCCATTTTGTGTAACAGCATAAACATGAAGAGAGGACTATATTTGGCATGTTGTTTCACGTACAATGTCGTGAAAGGACAGCCATTGTAGAGATTTGGGATAACTCTGAATTGTTTGTAGTGCAATACGCTTTGACAGGTTGGGATATTGACGGTTGAAATTCAACCGTTTGGTGCACTTTGTCAGTTACACTGGCTATTGCAGGGCTACGTCTATAAGGTTTAGTTAGCAGCTGAGGGATTAGATAGTTTGTTATTTGGAGTGGTGGTTTGTACTATTGAATGAGCACTTAGGAAGATGTTTGAAGAAAGTAGTTAAAGTAGTATGGAGGTATCTTTGGAAGATAAATTATCAGGAATGCTGCAGAAATTCACACAGGATTTGGATGCAAGAATAGATACGAAATTGGAGATTTTGTTGCACGAAAAGAGGGTTATTTCTGAAGAGGAAAGGTATTGGTCAGCTGGGGAAGGTTCCCAAATTAAGAAAGGAGGAAAGGTGAGCAGAAAACATAAACACTTAGATTCTTCTGTATCTCAATCCAAGAGAGGAAAGTTTACTGAGTCCAAAAATAAAATTTCAGTATGTATGAAAACTTGTGATGTCGAGGACACACATGGGGACCAACGTAAGGGTCCAGGGAAGTGTAAACAGGATATATCAGCACGCAAACATTTGGTTGTGCGCTGCGATGACTCCTTGGGGAGCGCTGAAGTTGAGTTAAGCTGCTCATCAGAATTTGATATAAATAAGGAAGAGAGGGATGCGATGCTAAAGACAGAAATTTTGGGAAAAAGTTGTGATGAGCAGGATGGGGTGTTAACTGATCCTTTTGTGGGAGTCATGTTTGAACCCATGTTGATGAAGCATCCGCTTTCACAAGAATGGCCACCAGCTGTTCATGTCGCGGAGTATGTGCAGGCTTGGTTAAGAAAACAGATCCTTAAAAATGTTAGAATACATCTTACGTCAGAATGCCCTAGACCTAATTTAGCCAATAAAGTGATGCAAACTCCTGATTTGCAAGGCAAGATTTTGGCATTCATCAGTAAGGGACGATGAGATCCCAGGAAGGGATTAGATAAAGGCCTGTGGATGTGCCAGGACAGATTATTGGACTTAAAGATCCATTAACTAAAATATTTGATATGGCAGTGGAGGCTTATGTGGCAAAGACATCCGTTAATGTGGAAGAACTGAGGGAATGGGTACAGTGAGTGGTTTGTCTCTTAGGAAATGCAAATACTGCTGTATCAGTAGAGTGTAGGAAAAGGATCCTTCTAAAAATAGACCCTAAATTGGTTGAGCTAGCCAATTATGAGGAACGGCTAGCAGCGAATGACTTACTGTTTGGGGATGCCTTTATTAAGGGAATGTCAAAATACATGGGTGCTTTCAGTTCACTACAAAAGTCTCAAAGAGAGATTAGAAAGGTATTTGACAGGCGTGTTTTTGGCTGAGCCGGGCGAACGAGGGGTCGGTTCCCTGGCCGGCACCAAGGCATTACAAGGACCTCGTTTTCTAGGGGGTTTAGACCTAAACTATACCAAACCTCATATCAGACAGGAGGGTTTTAACGTCAGAGACAAAGGACTAGTGGAAGAGGAATGCTTGGAGAATGTTGTACTCATGGATCAGGTAAGTCTAGACCATTTTGTTATCCCAAAAAACTGGGCGGCAGAATTGCTCAGTTTTTTAATAATTGGTCATGGGTAACAGGAAATCCTTGAGTGTTAGAAACTGTGAGAGGATATCACATAGACTTTTTGGGGGAACCGGTTCAGGTTCAAATACCAGAAATAATGAGGTTAAATATAGAACTTACAGAATTGGTGAACAAGGAAGTGCAAGATTTGGTAGTAAAAGGAGCTGTTGTGGAGGTGAGGACTGCTCAAATGGGGTTTGTGAGCAATATATTTTTAGTACAGAAAAAGGACAAATGGATGAGACCGGTGATAAATTTGAAGAGTTTGAAAGAATGGGTGGAATATCACCATTTCAAAATGGAAGGTTTGCATTTAATCAGGGATGTTTTGCAATCGGGGAATTGGCTAACAAGATTGGATTTAAAGGATGCATACCTGATGATTCCAATTTGGGAACCCCATCAAAACTATCTTCAGTTCAGGTGGGATGGAAGAATGTGGAAGTTTGTGTCTGCCCTTTGGTCTCTCCTCGGTCTCTTGGTGTTTCACCAAAGTTCTTCAACCGGTGGCAGCTACCTGAGGGAACGAGGTGTGCATCTGATTATTTATCTAGACAACATCCATTTGATGGCTCAGGAGAGGTCAAAGGTGTTGGAACATACTCTTATGGCAGCATCTTTGTTGGAGGACCTGGGGTTTGTGGTGAACAGGCAGAAATCATATCTAATTCGGAGTCAGGTGACTCCATTTTTAGGTTTTATGATAGACACAGTATAGGCAATAAAGAAGAAGTACGTGGTTCCTCTGTGAATACAGAGTATTTATTGCAGGTCGTGAAAGGAAGGGGATTCTTCCTTTCGGAACTGGTGCCCTCACACACCCAGCAAGCTAGGTGTCATGCTTCATCATCTGGGCCTGCTCCTCGTCGGGTCGGCGCTGCAATACCCGACGGGCACCCAAAAAGGGGCTCTTTATCGGAGATCTTTTGTTCCTTGCCGGTGGGTGCCGTGGGTGTAAGGGCCCTTTTGATTGTGTGGATGTAGTAGTATGTGAAGTGAGTTAAAACAAGTCAGGGTGCCTTATGGAACATATTTTATTCTTGGTAGGCCCCCTGCCTGATTTAAAATAGAAAAAGGAGAGGCGTCTATCTGACTATAATGGGTCAAGATCAGGGCGCTCTATTCCTAGTGGGTCAACATGTTTCTCGCCATTGTTGTCTTAAGGATCAAAGGTGTTTCTTCAGGACCGTAAAGTGAGTCTATCTACACCCAGTGGTGTGGTGAACTACCTACCACTCTTGGATAAGCGGGTTGTGCGCCCGTTGTTTCTATGGATGACCTGTACGTGAGAAAAAAAAAAGGTATATATACTCTCAAGGACACAGTTGACCACAAGTTCCATCGTGCTTCCAAACAGATACTCTGTATTAGGTCCATGACTGACATTGGTGATCAATAATATCAATAGTGGTTCGCTATTCATATCACCCAAAAAGTGTGTTCCTGAACGAAGTCTTCTGGTAACACATACATATTGTTGAATAAAACCAATTACTTTAAAACATTAATACAATGGTGAAGAAATAGTAGTAAAACAATTGGGTGATCAGAGGCCTTTTTCATGCAACTCACCCAATCACTAATTGAATCGTGCCTCGTCAGTATCCAGCGGGCCGTGGACACATATAAGTTATGTGTCTGGAAATTGATAGATATAAGAAGAGATTCATAGTCAGGTGTGAGGAAATCACAGGTTAGTATAGAACTGCTTCTATAACTACAAGGATAGCCTCGTAAAGTAGCGATCTTCCAGTGGTCCTGGCCCAATGGGTTGCTCTTTCAAAATAAGTTCCTGTCCTCACTTGGCGGATTCTCAATGCCCCTCAATCCTATGGCACTCAGTACGGGCAGCAGTGCGGGCGCCAGCACCACCAGTGACCCCAATGGGTGATAGTAGTCACTGCGGTACTAAGCGCGCACATCGCTACAAACAAGCTGTCACCACCCCTATGAATTGGCATTGCGTTCCCATCAAGTAGTTACTTGATAACTCATGTGAGAGATAGCAATCTGTTCCCCAGGCGCTTACCTCTGTAGTCGGTGCCGTCTGAGGTCCCTTATTTTTAAGCGTATCAAATACTCACCTGCTTTCAATGAAAGCCGTGTGGTTGACCTACCCCTCTCCGCTGGATCCGGGAAGGTAATGGACTAGTAGAAACTGTCCTTTTATATACCTGCAGGTGAGCCAGATCGGGCGGGGCAGGGAAGCCGATCGGTTTCAGCTGGTGCTGCTAAGCGTCATGTGACGTCTAAACAAGAAAGGTGGCGGCCATCTTAGACGGGTGTGGAGTGCCTATAGGGAGAAAGGTGGCGGCCACCTTAGACTGGTGTGGAGTGTCTATAGGGAGAAAGGTGGCGGCCATCTTAGACTGGTGTGGAGTATCTATAGGGAGGTATCCCTTTCTACTCATTGCATAATAATAACCACATCTTAGATAGGGACCCCGTGCTGGTATCACCGGAGCTGGTGAATAAAAGGGGTGGAAAATGTGTTTGCACATGACATATAGGAAAGGTCAAAGATGCCGAGAATGTAGCGGCCATCTTAGGCTGGTGTAGAGTTTCACTTGGAATATGTATATGTATGCTCAGTGTATTCTGGTAACCCATTTACCAATTGCGGTCCCATGGTGATGTCACTGGAACTATTGCTGGAATTCTTAGTGGGGTAAATGGGTGCGGTGTTTGCCAATGTTGGTCCCATATTACGTAAAGCGGGAGAAGCCTGGTCGAGTATCGTGTGTACATGCTATGACCATCTTGGGGTGTTCAGGAACTTAGTGCTCCGGGTATCAAGTTAGGGGTGTTATATTCATGAGTCGTACCCTGGTTTGGGGTTGGACAGTTGTGGGGAGGTTGTTAATATCGAATGCAGGGTAAGGGTCAGTACCTCTCATAGTGTCTCATATCATCTGTGATGTACTCACTGTATCAGAGGTTAGCAAGTGACCCACACGGAATCTCATCATTGAGTCCCTGTTGGTCAGTCAACAACCGGTGTACCCATCTTTGTTCGATTCTAAAGAGGGAATTCTGTGTAATCTGAGGGTGAGTCTCTAAAACCACCCACCGCAAACTTTCAGGGAATGTTTCAGTTCTTTGAAGTGGGTGTATAGTTTCGTGGTTACTCGTTGGCATCGGATGTTACTTTTGTGTTCTGTGATTCTGGTTTTTACCATCCTCATTGTCATCCCTATATATCTTTTCTTACAAGGGCATGTAATCATATATACACATTGAGTTGTGTTACAATTGGTATGTTTTGTAATCCGCCATGTAAACGAGTCTGTGAAAGTTATTTCTTTGTGGGCGTGGTTTGGGGACATACTGCACAGGAGCCACAGGGATGGTGTCCCTGAACTGGTGGTAAATCCCATAGGGATCTTTGGTCATTCGCTCTTCCAGGTCTAGGTCTTGTATGGATCAGTATGTCCTTTAAGTTCTGAGTACGCTTGAAAGCAAACCGGGGTTTAGGGATCTGTAATGCCCCTGTGTTGAGGATCCCCCAGTGTTTATTGATCACTTTCTTTATCCGGTTGGAGTCCGAAGTAAAGGAAGTGACACAGGTTAGTATGTCAGTTTGCTCTTTAGGGGTTACTTCTAGTAGGGCCTCCCGGTGATTATTCCTAGCTCTCTTCATGGATTGAGCCACTTGTCTTTGTGGGTATTGCCTCTTGAGTAAGTTTTTTTATAAGGATTTGGCCTCTGTTTGATAGTCAATGATGGAACTACAGTTTCTCCTGATGCGTAAAAACTGTCCAAAGGGTAAATTGTCCTTCAGTGCTCGAGGATGGTGGCTGTTATATAACAACAGGCTATTTCTGTCAGTGGGTTTTTGTATAAGGTGGTGTCGAGTTGGCCATCACGAAGTCTGATCTTGAGATCTAGGAATGGTAGGTCAGTGGATGAGATGGTGTGAGTGAATTTTAAAAATTCATTTTTAGTGTTAATCCACTGACAGAATTCGTGGCATGTAGTCATACTGCCTCTCCAAAGAAGAATTTGGATCTCTTCCACAGTCTCAGGTTGTCAGCATAGGGATTGCTGGGGTGAGAAATGACACTCTCCTCAAATGCAGCCATATAGAGGCAGGCCACACTGGGAGCAAATGTACTCCCCATGGATGTACCCTGAGACTGGTGGAAGAGTTGACCCTTATACTCAAAGAAATTCTCTGTTAGAGCTAGGGATGCGCACTCCATTACAAATGTCACAGGAGTATGTGAGGTCCATGTTGTCATCTCCATGGCTGTTTCAATAACTGTCAGTGTCGCTTGTTGGGGAATGTTCGTGTATAGTTGTTCTACATCTAAGGTAACAAGGAGGTTGATTTCGTCTGTGTTACTAATCTCTCCTATTATGCGCAAGACACCAGTTGTGTCTCGCACATAGGAGGGGGTCAACTTCACCAGTGGTTGGAGGAAATGATCACAGAATTTCGACAGGGGCTCCAAAATTGAGCCAATCCCTGAGACTATAGGTCTCCCCGGGACAGGTGTTATTCCCTTATGAATTTTGGGGAGTGTATAGAAGTATGGTGTTCTTGGGTTTTTTGTCGTGAGAAAGTCTGCCTCTTTCTTGCTGATCCACCCATTGGCCTCTGCTTCAAATACTAGGCTGGAGATTTTCGTTGCTAGTCTGTGGGTAGGATTAGTAGTGATTGGTGTATAGTGCCTGCTGTTGGAAAGTTGGCGTCTACACTCAAGGTCATAATCAACCGTAGATTGAATCCACACAATCAAAAGGGCCCTTACACCCACGGCACCCACCGGCAAGGAACAAAAGATCTCCGATAAAGAGCCCCTTTTTGGGTGCCCGTCGGGTATTGCAGCGCCGACCCGACGAGGAGCAGGCCCAGATGATGAAGCATGACACCTAGCTTGCTGGGTGTGTGAGGGCACCAGTTCCGAAAGGAAGAATCCCCTTCCTTTCACGACCTGCAATAAATACTCTGTATTCACCGAGGAACCACGTACTTCTTATTTATTGATTATCTAGGGCATGTACGTTGGACCTTTCCAAAAGCCCATTGTCCCCAACCTTTTGTAAAAAAAAGACACAGTATAGGGACAACTGAGACTGCCGAAGGAAAAGTTGAAACTTATAAGGAAGGAAATAAAAAATATTTTGTGTATGGAAAAGATCCCACTGTGGGTGCTAGCGAGAGCGGTAGGCTTGTTGTCCTCTACAATTCAAGCTTTTTTCCAGGACCTTTGAATTATCGTACTCTTCAAAGATTGAAGGCCAAGCATCTGAGACCAGGGTTGAAATATTCAGATGAGGTTGTTCTTTCAGAGGCGGCAAAGGAGGAACTTGGTTCGTGGTTAAGAAATAGGGAGGTGTGGAATGGGAGAGCCATTTTTGGGGCATTGCCAGACTTGAACATAGAATCAGATGCGAGTTTGACAGGTTGGGGGGCAACTTGTGATACACCTTCTACAGGAGGTTTGTGGTCAGAAGGAGAGAGCAATTTGCACATAAATTGTTTGGAAATTCTAGCGGGTTCTTTTGCGATAAAGAGTTTTACAAACGACAGTGCGAGGTGTTTCATTCTCTTGCAGATGGACAATGTGTCTGTTGTAAGGTATGTGAACAAGTTAGGGGGTCTGAAATCAAAAGATTTGGCAGATTTGGCCAAGGTGTTTCGGAAGTATTGTTTGAGACAGAACATTGTTGTGCATGTCGGAACATATCCCAGGTTTGTGCAATGTGGAGGCAGATTGGTTCTCAAGAAATCACAGGGACTCAAGCAGTTGGACACTGGACAGAGTGATTTTCTTGAAATTTGATGGAACTTTGGGGCCCTTTTCAGGTGAATCTGTTTGTGAACAGATTGAAAACCAGATGTTTTACAGTTGGCATCTGGATCCCGAGTCTGTGAGGATAGATGCTTTCAGACAGGACTGGAGGGGTCTGAAGGGTTAGTCTTTCCCCCCATTTTTGATGATAACATGGGTAGCTATGATGGTGTGCAAGTGGAAGGAGACAGTTGTGTTGCTGACACCTCTATGGAAATCGCAAGTGTGGTACCGTATATTGTTAAAAATATTGGTGGATTATCCGATTCTGTTGCCAGTGTTTCCAGGGATCTTAGTGGGTCCAGCAGGAGAACTGCACAACTTGGTTCTGAAAGGTCAGTTGAGGATGATTGCATGGAAAATTTAAGGCGAGTTTGGGAGGTGCCAGGACTTTCACAAGGGGCATCAAATCTTATCAAGGAGTCCTGGGTGCCTGGAATATGCAAGATGTATAGATTGGCATGCCAAAAATGGATTTGCTTGTGTGTGGAGAGGGGTTTTGATCCCGTTTCAGTGCATATCGTGGAGGTAGTAAATTACTTATCTGAGATGTTTGCAAAGGGATTGTCTCATAGAACAATTAATGTTCACCGATTAGCTGTTGCTGCTGGTCATATTCTTATAAATGGTTTTTCAGTGGGTCAGGATGTCTTAGTGAAGAGACTTATGAGGAGTATAAGAATCTCAAAACCGCTGGTTTCAAGATATAATGCTGTTTGGTATATGACCAGAGTGTTGAGGTATTTGGATGGACTGGGAGCAAATGATTTATTAGATTTGAAATCATTATCTCAAAAATTAACAGTTCTGTTATGTTTAGTATCTTTTAAAAGAGTATCAGAAGTTAGAGCATTAGAGGTTTCAAACAGAATTTTTTCACCAGAGGGTGTGTGTTTTTATTTAAATAAAAGGACAAAGACAAATATACAGACGATATGCTACCCTTATTTTGATGACCATGAAACTTTGTGTGTGGTACGTTATGTGAAGGAGTACGAGAGAAGGACGTTACACTTGAGAGCTGTGGACGTGAAACAGTTGTGGATTTACTTCAGGTATCCTCATAAGTGTATCTATCCACATATACCCCCAAAAAGGACTCAGGGTAGGGAACAAGAGGCGCGAGGTACTAGGAGCAGGCAGCCTCCAACATGCAATGTTTACCACAAGAAACCTCTCCTAGTTCAGTGACCTAAGTGCTTACAGAGTTATGTGAGTGCTGGCATCTCAAAAAGTGAAAGACTGGTCTCACACACCACCTGGTGTCATGCTTCAACATTGACCAGTCCTCGCCCCTAAAAACTTGGTTTGATAAGGGCGGGCATACACCTGAAGACAGGGATGCACTTCTAAATCTAAGTGGGGGCCCTTACAAAGAAGTGAGTTAAGAAACCATTACAGATGTCAAACTAAATTTTAATGTGACTGGCATCCATATGGTTATTAAAAACAAAAGTGCGGTGAAATGAGGAAAATTACTGTCCTCCCACCGTGTGAGTAGTCAACATGTTTCTGCCTAATGGCCCATTTGGGTCCGTGGCATTCATCAGGACTTATCAAAAAGAATAATGGGCTCCACCCTTACCGGAATTGGTTAGAGGATTCCACTGGGTGGGGTGAAAGTGGAGTGTGATACTTTCACCCCACCCAGTGGAACCCTCTAACCAATTCCGGTAAGGGTGGAGCCCATTATTCTTTTTGATAAGTCCTGATGAATGCCACGGACCCAAATGGACCATTAGGCAGAAACATGTTGACTACTCACACGGTGGGAGGACAGTAATTTTCCTCATTTCACCGCACTTTGTTTTTAATAACCATATGGATGCCAGTCACATTAAAATTTAGTTTGACATCTGTAATGGTTTCTTAACTCACTTCTTTGTAAGGGCCCCACTTAGATTTAGAAGTGCATCCCTGTCTTCAGGTGTATGCCCGCCCTTATCAAACCAAGTTTTTAGGGGGCAAGGACTGGTCAATGATGAAGCATGACACCAGGTGGTGTGTGAGACCAGTCTTTCACTTTTTGTGAGAAGCCAGCACTCACATAACTCTGTAAGCACTTAGGTCACTGAACTAGGAGAGGTTTCTTGTGGTAAACATCCTCATAAGTGTGTCATCTCCAACGCTGGCGAGATGGGTGAAAAAGGTGATGAGGAATTCAGGCGTGGATGTGAGTATGTTTGGAGCACATTCTGTAAGGGGTGCGTCTGCTTCGCAAGGTTTTATGCTAGGAGGTGCATTACAAGACATATTGAGATGTGCGTATTGGTTGAATTATGCCGTTTTTCGCAAATTTTACTTTGAGCCTGTTGAGAATGCAGCTTGTTGTTTGTTAAAAAAAACTTTGAACTTGCAATAATGTTAGCCTCCGGTCTTGACATAAAATGTAGATTTTCCCCAGCTTTAATGGTCAGAAAATCTGGATTTAATTAAAGACACAGAGGCTAATATTACTTCCACACTGTACCCAACCCTGTTTTTCATGTGAATATATATTTCGTAGGATGCGGTCAAAAATGAAAGAAGGGGATGAGGAAGGCAGAATCATCCATGATGTGGACCTCTTCGATTCGTTCATGGAAGCGGATTATGAGCTTGGCTTTATGGTTACTTGTTGAAAAATGGAAATTGGAAAAACATGTTTATGATTATATGAGATGTGAGCAGCTAAAAAGAAGGAAGAGGTCAGAGGGTTCTGGCCTTTTATTAGATTGGAAATCTTCTGTTGTAGATGTTCTAAGTTCTTTAAAGTGGAAGAGTGGTAGCAATTAAAGGAAGATTGCAATAACATTAGCCTCTGTGTCTTTAATAAAATCCAGATTTTCTGATCATCAAAGCTGGGGAAAATCTACATTTTGCGCTGAAAAATGTGCAAATTAGGAGAAAAGGTTTTTTTTCTCCAAATGTTTCAAAGTTTACACATGTACTACACTTTACAGCACACATAATACATAAACAAAGTTTTGAACCATGTCTAAGCATGTTATTTTGCACCGAAGTATAAACTTCTAGTACAAAACCTGTGCTAGATTCACATACACACTATGGTACAAAGATGTGTGCATGACACAAGGCAGCATAATTGTGTTCCAGTGCTTTGTCATGGGCAGTAGTGCCATAACTTAGTAGACATGCAGCTGTCCTGCTTTCTCCTTCTCAAGCAATACAGTGCAGCACCTATGATTGCTGTGTTGCGTGAAATAATAGCTAACTTGCCCCTTAGTCTGTTAGCTAATTCAGTCAGTGAGGGTCCCAAATGATCCATATTACTCATGCACCACGACCAGAACTCACTATCCTTGCTACTTGTGGGAGTGAGATGAAGTCCCTTATTTCCAACTCCCACAATAGACCCTCATTTTATGTTGCCAATGGTGACATACATGGTGAGGTGCTTTCAGGAACGTCCCACTTAGGACAACAGTGCTTGCAGCATTTTTTGAGAGTGTCCTTTTCTCCTTTTCGGAAATCTCTACCAAGTTCAAGAATATACATGATCAGTGTTACTGGTCTGCTAATATATACGCTCCATATCTCATAGGAGTTGTCAATTTACTATCAGAATGAATGTGCACCCTTCTAATAAATTTTGAATCCTAATACAAATTGATATTTTAAAGCAAACATATATTGAATTGAATCCACTTTGCTAATTTTTATTTTGCAATATGACTTGTCCAGACTGCAAATAAACAGCTTGATTAAAAAAGAAATCTACTACATGTCTGTCTGTAAATCTTAGCACTAAATTGGGCAGATTTTCCAATTGCACATCGGTGGTGGGACGTCCTCCCATTTTAGAGTTTACCACCTCTTTGGCACAGCAGAGGTAATTCCCCAGGCAGATGTCCCGCCCAAATCGTTAATTTGACAAGCACATTTACAGCCATTGGGCAAGCCCATTGGCATATCTTCAGGCTATGTTCAACACCACCGGTGAAATTTCCACCTGCATATGGAGGAACTTAAAATGCATATCAAGTAAGTAAGCAGAGTCCCAGAATTAACTTTATTCATTCCAATAACCTGATGCGGGGTGTCCCATACATGACAGGGTCAATCTACTCCTATTATGGTAGATCTGCAACTCGCAATATCGATAATTAAAACCCTTTCCATTTACTAAGTTGGCAGATTAACCTACACATTTTGGTGGTAACAATGGCAGACCTAGAAAACTCAATATTGTAGAATTTCGGCTGATTTTCACAACTCTAAATTGGTTTTTCCATTACCATGTCTGGGACAATTGTTGGCTGATTTTTCACTATTGCTCCCTTAAATCAGCCCACAAATCTTATCAAACCATATTTTACACACATTGGTAAATTCCCCATCTTTTGTCAGTTGTAGGAGTGATTGGGAAGATGAAGCTACGCCGCCACAAGGTTTGTACTCTCATTTTTAGTAAAAATATGCTAGTCTTCTTTTATGAACCCCACCACTGCTTATAAACCTGCGACCTTTTCTGAGATTTTTGAAAAAGTAAAAAGGATTGAAAAGTCCATCGCTCATATAGATAGCAGATACACTACATACGAAACAGAGAGTAGGGGGCTGCAATTCTAACAATTATCTGATGGTTTACTTGCAGAGATCACTGGACATGAATACTGCTGAAAGCCATGAAATGAGAATGGCCACAAAAACGTCTGGTAGGATGTACAGCAATCAAACTTTATTGTATTTCTTGACATAGCTAAGAGAAAATGAATCATTAAGGATAGTCAGACATGCTTAATATGGGGCTGGTTTATCCAGACACCTGAGCTGAGACAACTAACTGCCCATTCACTTTAAAGCATGTTCATAACTTTAAGGTACCATCAATGTTTGAGCAAACAACAATTACTGTTACCAATTCTTAGAACACAACTTGGTATGAAGGGATGCCTATTGAAGTCTACGGTCTTCAGTGTATTTTTTAATGCACACTACTATAGGGCCTGCAGGAAGCGAAAATCACTATATGCTGGTCCAAATTTGTTCAACCGGATCGCCAAAGAATTGTCAAATCTTTCTGCAGTTATTCAGATGACTTAAAAATCTCTTCATGTTTTTACATAGTTAATACAAATGAGCAAAATGTACTGTTCAACTAATGATACAGTAGTTTTTTTTTTATATATAGCGCTTTGAACCACACTTTCTAAGTGCTGTTCATGACAGGTGTTACTATTTTCCAAAATAATGTTACACAATTTACCGCTGTCCAAAGATGGAAGCCTAGTTAGCCTTGTCAGGTTTAGAACTTATGACCTGCAGCTCAATGTTGCTGTGGCGATTTTTCTGCGGGTTGTGAGTTAAAGGTTCACTACAGGTCTAATGGAATCAGACTTCCATTGCTCCGAGGTCAGTAAAACGTTCACTATTACATTAGGGCAATATTGAAGCTTGTTTCAAACCTATGGACCAAGTAAGTAACATGAAGACTGGGAGAAGAGTACTTCAAAAAGAACCTATTTTAATTAAAAAGGAATCAAGTTCTCAAAAATACTCAATGGGAGTGGTCGATTTAAGGAAGTGTAGAAATGAGAAACATCAACTAATTCAGATAGAAGTTTTATATTTGTTATTTGCGTCCTCTGTGGTAGTGACTTTTTGATCATAATCTATTTTCACATTTTGGATAATTATCGAAATAGGTTCATTCATCTCCTACACAAAACCTTGGCACATCACCTTTCAGATTTAAAGATGCACCCTGTGAAGGACGAGCATGCAAGAGAGACTGTATCTCCTTATATTGGGCATGAGTGACTTTTGAAAAGTGTGGCCTTAACACCATTGTTAAACTCAAATTCCCATCTTCATTTTTGGAAGAGGACTAGCCTCTTCAATGCAAGAAAAATATCCTGGTGAAACAAATGCATTACAAGACTAAGACCAGGGACCAAGCAGGTCTGTAGCCAGGTGCCCAACTCAAAATAGTGGAAATGGGTAGCAACAAAGATAAATTGGAAGTCTGAATTCACCTCGATAATCGTCTAGGTTATCTTTCAGCAATTTCATAGAATATGGCAGTTTGCTCGCAAGATTGATTACCAATGTCAAAGCAACTATAGCCCTCTGTGATCACTCCAACTGGCCAACTCCTATATGTTTCACTCTAATATGCTATCATTGCATGTAAGTTAATCCAATCTTACCCCCCCCCCCCATGAACATTGAACCCAAACCTATTGACTTTGTCTATGCTTGAGATTGGTAATTGGGACTGGAACCAAATGTCTTTTCTTGCAAGTACTGTGAAACCATGTCACGCTGGTAACTTGTGAGTGTAATGTACATGAGCGTATACTTTACATTGAATTTGCTCAAGAGTGACTTAACACAAGAGAAAGAAATGCCCAACTACACTTACTAACAAAAGCATTGTAAAAGTCTCGATTTTCACAAGAAAACCCAACACTAGTAAAACTTCCGACCCGTGTCTATATTTACTTGTTTTTGTATAAACTGGAAAAGGTCACACAAAAAAGCTGTTCCTTTTACACAAACCTTCATGTAACACACTTTGGAGAATCCTTTGCCCCGAAATTGCTGGCAGGTGCGGAAAAAAGTCATAACGTCCTTTTGATTAATTCAACTTGAAAATGTTACCTGGTTGATTAAAAATACCGGCTAAAGATTGACATTTAGAAGGTGCAAATAGCTCTTCGCTAAATGAATGCCCCAAGTACAAGTTGGATGGAGTGATATCTCTGGTTGGGACACTACTCTTCCCAATTATGACTGGCATGGTGTTCCTGCACCCAGATTTCGTTGAGGGTGAACCTCTTTTTATCCCATATGCACATGATAATGACTGGCTGAGAATAATATCGTGGAATTTCCCTGGATGGAGTACTAACATAGGCGACCAAGGTGGGATTATATTTATGTTGTCTTATTATGTAATTCCGCTGTTGGAAGCACAGAATCTTAAGACTTCCTGTTTTTGTGATTACATATAATATCTATCAGACTGGGTTCTCTGGGCAGAAGTATGAATTTCTTCCGCTCTTTCAGGAAGGTTGGCATTGACCTCAGTTAAATGGTTTGTCCTTTGTCCATAAACCAGAAGCCCCAGATGAGGTAATGGGGTGGTCCTGTTGATCATATCACTGCAGTGAGGAGAAGCAAATTGTGTTTCATTGAAGGAATAGCTGAAAAAGAATTTGAGAATGCTTTCTAAGAATTGGATGAATAGGAGGAAAAGGGTTGACACAGTTTCTCAACAAGATTATTATATGCATGAATACTACCTACCTTCCTGACAAGTGAGCCATCACTAACAGTTGTACCCTACATGGGCAAGCACACAAGGGGGTGGAGGCTCCTAAAGAAGAACCCAGACAGCAAAGAGGAAATGCTCATGCAGCTTTATTGATGCAACATAGTTAATAATCAATCTTTTTAGTAGCCAAGGGTCGAACTGCTTTGAGATAGTACAGTTTTCAGATGGGCATTTCTGTTGGAGGCTCACTGTGCTTACACAATTTATGGCCAATAAAGTATCCATTAGTTCTAAGTATGACACCCATATGTTCATCCACAGTAAGAATATGTTCATTACAGCAGCAACTCCCTTTTAAGTTCCTACTTAAAGTGAGTGTACTGATCTCAATAGTATGACCAGGCTATCCTATGGGCGTAGGTACAGTGTCTCTAAGGCAAGCATTATTTTGATATCACACTGCGAGACTGTGATTAGGCCCGTTTGTGACCTCAAAAAGGCTTCCTGCATGTGGCCCATAGTTACATTGGATCATGCTGATGCTACTTCCTTGCTCAAACCTGTTGAACATTGGCTAGCTGCCTAGGGGATGAATGGCCTATGGGTTCATCCATGCTTCATAACCAGGGACAAGAGAAATCTATTGAAAATACTGTATTGGTCTTACGTCAAGAAAACCTGGCTTCAGCCAGGCCAGATAGCATCATCAATCATTTTCTTGACTATAAAAGGGATCTGAATTTTGAGCCCTTTTTAAATGAAATCACCCAGCCCTTAGCAACACTATTGTATATAAAATTCCGGCATGGAATCTCACAATTGATGAGTTCTACCTGCAAATGATTAACTAACAATTTCTCATCTATAGTGGACTTATGTCCCACGTGTTTACAAGAAAGAGAAACAGAAGCTCACTTTCCTTTTTCTGCCTTTGTTACAAAATGGAGGTGGAAAATACCTATTTCTTGCCTTTTAGGTTTGTCACAACACTTGGTAGCTTTATGCCTACTTAAAACTGATACCATTGCCCAATTGTGTTTAGGGTTTCTCGTTGCTTGTTTACAACATGGGCTCAGCGGAAAAGCTAAGTGTAACTGAATCATATAACTTGATATTAAAAAAACTATTGATTTGTGTGCTTGGGTATTCATTGTATATATGTAATTATGTATTTTAGCCTTGTTTTATTTGATAAATGTTATTGTATTATGTTTGCATATATTTATTGTTTTATGGGGGCTGTCCCCAAAACAAATGAATAATGAGGTAAATAATGGGGTGATATGTTCTATACAAAACAGGGAGAAAGCAAACATCAATGTTAAGCTATGGAGTGGTGTGAAACTATGATTGTGGCACCCTTTGCATTTACCCATGAAGTTGCTTGGCCAAGTAAAAGGTGGTAGTTCTTTCTCAATTTCTCTGTCAAAGTTTCACCTTCAGACTTGGAAACATTTTAGAGATTGAAATTCTTCATCTAGGGACAGATGCTAGTTTTAGCAAAAATGGCGCTTTAATGCCAGCTATTTCTTCATTAGTCTTAAATTTCGTAGTCAAATGTTCTGATTGCAAACCCAGAAAATATAGCTAGAAGGATTGCAATTTTGTGAGGGAGGCTTGGCACACTGTTGTGGTCACCCAACAATTAATTTTTTTTCTAAACCAATCCATTTGAAAAAAGTTCTGGGATTTTGTTTCTAGATGTCCAGAAATTTCCAACTTTTCAAAAATGATTCCAGGAGGCCCAGTTACAACTGATTCCTGAGATGTCTCTGCAGCAGAAATGTATTCCTTCATCAAGTGTTATTCTATATTCTCCAAGAACAAGAGTGATTTCAGTAGAAAAGTTCATTTGCAGTTGGTTTGCTGGTGTTTCCTTTCAGAGGCCACACCCACCTTTATATTGAGGACCTTTCACACTCTCTAAACACAGGCATATTGTTTCTTGGGAGGAGGCCATTCTTTTACGACCTTTCCCCCACCAGACCTTATGCGTCTACAAGAAGCTAGCACCAGTATCTTTCAGAGCATCCTTTCTGTTGCAATGATACATGCAGACCTAGAATAAAAATCTCTCCAAGGTCCTCTGTCAGGCAGAATGTTTTCATGCAGAAAGCAGAAAATATGCCTTTTTCTTTCATTCAAGTAACCTCTCTTCTGGAAGTGTGCACGCACATCGATATAAAGGGTAAAGCCGTCCTCTGATTGGTGATGACAATGATTGAATCAAATTAAAAGTCTCAGGTTTTCGTCACCCAAGATTTGAAGCAAAGTGACTCAGTTCCTTTTCCACAGATTGTGTACTTGCAAGAGTTACCCCAAAGCCTTTTCTCATCAGCAAAAACAAAATGGGTACCCAAATACTCCCTTCTGCTGATCTCTCTCTATTCCTCAATAACTGTTAAACCTGTCCTAGATGCGGCCAGCAGGGATTATTTCAAATCTCCACCTTTACGCCTCCTATCTATGCTACTTTACATGCATTGTTGGAATGTGCTTGTCTGCATAAGGTCCCCCTTTTTGAAACACTATGTTACTGAAAGAGCCATTCACGAAGACTCTTTCAGTAACATAGTGTTTCAAAAGGGGACCTTATGCAGACAAGCACATTCCAACAATGCATGTAAAGTAGCATAGATAGGAGGCGTAAAGGTGGAGATTTGAAATAATCCCTGCTGGCCGCATCTAGGACAGGTTTAACAGTTATTGAGGAATAGAGAGAGATCAGCAGAAGGAGTATTTGGGTACCCATTTTGTTTTTGCTGATGAGAAAAGGCTTTGGGGTAACTCTTGCAAGTACACAATCTGTGGAAAAGGAACTGAGTCACTTTGCTTCAAATCTTGGGTGACGAAACCTGAGACTTTTAATTTGATTCAATCATTGTCATCACCAATCAGAGGACGGCTTTACCCTTTATATCGATGTGCGTGCACACTTCCAGAAGAGAGGTTACTTGAATGAAAGAAAAAGGCATATTTTCTGCTTTCTGCATGAAAACATTCTGCCTGACAGAGGACCTTGGAGAGATTTTGATTCTAGGTCTGCATGTATCATTGCAACAGAAAGGATGCTCTGAAAGATACTGGTGCTAGCTTCTTGTAGACGCATAAGGTCTGGTGGGGGAAAGGTCGTAAAAGAATGGCCTCCTCCCAAGAAACAATATGCCTGTGTTTAGAGAGTGTGAAAGGTCCTCAATATAAAGGTGGGTGTGGCCTCTGAAAGGAAACACCAGCAAACCAACTGCAAATGAACTTTTCTACTGAAATCACTCTTGTTCTTGGAGAATATAGAATAACACTTGATGAAGGAATACATTTCTGCTGCAGAGACATCTCAGGAATCAGTTGTAACTGGGCCTCCTGGAATCATTTTTTGAAAAGTTGGACATCTTGATACAAGTTTCCCTCTTTTTCCCTGTGTCCTCTGTATGGGCTTGCTTTAGAAACCCAGCATCTGTCCTCTTAAGGCCCTGGGAACATTAGATCTGAAAACGAAAGGTTGGGTATAAAATGCAGAAGGCCAGCCAAAACTATGGATTGCTATTTGCTAAACACTACAGATTCGGTTCTGGTGAACTAAATGTAATGATTTAATTTCAACCAAGAATATGATGTTCAGAGAATAGACGTTTGGTATGTCTGTTGATTTTCTCATATTGGACTGTCTAAATGGTGCATGTTAGAAGTCTCGAACATTTTCATAATAGAAATTATCAGATTGGGAGGGTCCATCGATATCTTACTCTCAAAAGCAACTTGTGCAGCAAGCGGCAGGAAGCATGGGCTTTCTAAAGAAGTTATATTTTTAAATACAAGTGGGAAAACATTCCCTTTACTCCTACATTCTATCATTGAACTTCAGTGGCGGCTCACAGAGGGAGTGCTGCGGGGTGGTGGGGCGGGGCGGGCCGAGTGCGATGCAGCGAGCGCAAGGTAAATAGTTTTATTTATTTATTTACTTACTTTATTCCTGCCCGTCGTATGTCTGACTCCATTACCCCTCCACCCAGCCCCTCCCCCGCCCCGCCCCACCACCCCGCAGCACTCCCTCTGCGAGCCACCACTGTTGAACTTTGGGAAACTGTGCAAAATATTTGCACACTTATAGTTGAGTTTCCAAAGTGTATCTCATGGCAACTTTAGCTCTAAAATTGTGTTATTTTCAGAGCAGAGTACATGTAGAGTGGGCATGGTCAGAAGGTAACAGATGCTCCACAGATCAAATACCAAATGTCCAAAACAAATTAATTGGTGGAAACATGGTAGCAAAAAGAAGGAGTTTCTCACATGTCCCATCCTTTCAAACTCCAAAGAGCCTTCCACCTTTCAGTTAATCTTAAATGTCTCTTTCACATTATCCTAGAGTAGATGTATATAACCCATGTAGGAGTTCTTTGCGGCCCTTGGCCTACTTCACAATGGCACTATGACAGAAGTCGTGCTTCAGAAATCAAATTTAATTTTCATGCACCAGATGTAAGAGAATACCTACTCATTACGATAGACAAAACTCCACCAGCGATCCTAAATTATTGTAGCCTATTGTCAACATATAAAAACTAAAGTGAATCACCAAACTGCACAACCGGATGGGAATCTTGGAAATTGCATTGGAATGGATCAAAGACTAGACCAAGAGGTCCAAATCTGTACCGAATAGTCCCATTGTTAAAAGTGGTGTACAGCAAGGATCCTAGTCGTCCCTTTTATTTTTCAGTGCATGCATATGACTCCTGGTAGTACGAGAATTACATAAATCTCAATTCTACAGATAAGTAGATTGCACTAGATAGTTCTTTATACTGGACAGGGTATTGAAGACTCGTGCCATTGCCATACCGTGACCACATATTTCTTTGAATGAAAAGTTCCTTATGCCTAAACATCTCCAAAAACGGAGCTATTCCTAGCTGCAGTTACTATTAAAGTCCCATTGCTGTTTACTGACCTCACCATCCAGGTAAATCTCTGACACAGTGGTGGCTGCCGTCAATCGAACCTGGTAGGGCAGTGCAGGGGGGAGGGGGGGCACGCACGTGGAGGGGAGAGGGGCTGGGAAATTCACCCAAAAAAAAATCACTTAACTGCCGCTCCGCTCCTGCTGCAGCCTCGTTGCTCCTGCTACTCTCCTACTCCGGAAGTGTATGGGCCTGAAAGCACAGGCTCCCCACCAATCCAGACGCTGCTCTCAGATTGGTCTAAGCGGCCTCGTTTACTGCTCACACAGTGCATTGGAGCCTGTGGCATTTCTCCAACCCGGCTGTGCAACACCGCTGGGTTGGAGAAACATATGTGCGCGTGTTTGTTTGGCCGGCCAAACATACATGCGCACTTATAAATGCCCACCACTCCTGCCTGTCATGGCCCAACCTTGCTCCTCCCACCCCCATGTAAGCAGCTCAGAGATAGATAAAACGATAATAACAATGTTTTATTATCGTTTTATTTATCATCTGCTGGCAGTGGGGCGACGCTCCTCCAACGCTGCGGAGGAGCCGCCCCTGCTCTTACACCATCTCAAACGTTGTAGAACCAGATAATTTTCTTTGATTACGATCTCTCATTTTTCATACATGACAAAGCAGTGATGAAAAACAAATTACCAGTTAGACCTCTTGATTAAGACCCTCTTTTACTCTACTTATACCATTGTGCCAGTCTAAAATGGACGCTGATCCTCCCAGGATTTAGTGACTTTAACACAATCTGTGCAATTCTCTGCACGAAGAACTTCGAACTACAGAGGAGACGGAACAAAGTAGTAAACCTGTACTTAGCCTCAACAGTCACTCTGAAAACTCTTCAGTGACTCAGAGAACGACGAATTGCCGTCACGTTCTTGTCCACCATGCACTAGGAGAAAGAACCAATTACTCTTGGGAAACTGCACCTTCCTATATCCCATCAGGACCCTCTCATCCAGTGGAAGGACACTGAAAACATATGCACCACAGTACTTGAAAGAAATTACCGGATCATGGACTCGAAGTGCAAAAAACAATGACATTTTAAGAAAGCAGAGAATATCACACTTTTGAGAAAAGTGTTCAATCAAGAACTCACATTTTGGGAAACGTCCATTATTAGAGACAGAGGTCAGACGTCCGGGTCCCGGCATGCATCTGCTCACCTGCACCATTTATCAGTGAACTCAGCAATGTAAACTAGATGACTCTGGAGCTCCAGCCCTACCATGCATCACTGAACTGATGTTCGATGGAAACGAGGGCAGGTAAGACCTGTGTGAAGAGCCACACAAGGCGCTATATATCTATCCGGTCAGAGCTGATTCAAATTAAATGGAGGGCAACATGATCAGCATGCTTTAAAACCTCTAGATAAACTATTCATAAATTGGTAAAAACGGCACGGGATTTCATAGGTTAATATGATCATCACTTCTTCGGCACTGGAGTGACATCATCAAGAGCATTTTGCACAGTTGGCACTTGATTTAATGTTCATGGATGATCGACTTGCACCTCGTTTCAAAGGGCATTGGAAACCTCCAGCAGACACGTGTGCCTTGTTCTGAACCTGTCTTGTTCCATCCAGGCCTTGAACACGACAAAGGCCCAGACTTTACAACAAGGCTATAATGTTGCTAACTAAAGATTGCCTTCCAGTGTTTGACGCTGCAAGGTACGAGCTGCCATCACATAGTCTCAGGTAATAAAATGTAACATTGCCTAGGTCACGTAATTCCACGAGCCAGCCAAAGGTTTATAGGTGAACAGTATAACTGAAAACCATTAGGAGCTAATTTATGCAAATTGCAGCAAAGGTCGTGGCACTGTGGATGTGTTCACAGAATAAGATGCCAACTCTTTTGCATAATGTCACATAATGCCATTTAATTGTTCACTCTAATAAGGCACCGTGGTGTGCGATGGCCTGTGATCATTCAATATCGTATATCACAAAGTGGCATCGTCAAGGGAGAGTCCCCAATGAGTGCGCTCGTTGGCACCATTTCTACTTCACTTCGGTGCATTTAATTGATTGTTTTAATTTTTCAGACGTCACCAGCGCACCTTCTCCATACTCAGTGGGCACATTGTAAGTTCAAAAGTTAAAAAGTGAAAGAAGTTTGAGCATGCCCTTTGATATTTCATTGTGAAAAATTGAATTCATTTATTGCAAGGTCGAGTGAATGAACTTCCAAAAAGGTCTAACGTGCTCCCAATGAAGCATAAATGGATCACTGTCGAATATGCAAATGAATAGTAATTAAAATGAGAGGAAAAACACATGCGGATTAGGTTCAGGGCAGGTTATGTCATGTGGAAGTGGTGTTGGAAAAATGTAGGTGAAATATTTGAGAGCCTTCTGCTCTTGATGACGGAGCCAAGAATAGAACCGCTGACTGGCTTGCAGCAGCAGCCAACCTGTTTTTCAATCGACTAGCAGCCACAGTTTTGGAAAACCGCAACTGCAGTGAGTGGAGTTAACATTTGGTTATCTTCAGAAAAAAAGGAGCAATTACCACTAGAATTAAAACCGCCTGAAAGTTAGCCTCAACTGAAAGGAAAACACACGCAGGGGCAGATTTACCACTGTTTCACGCAGCGCATTGCAGCAGCCGTAAATGCTGCGCTGCCTGAAAAGGAAAGAGGAGATCGCCAAATTCACTGAAATATGGCACTCGCTTCCCCTTTCCCTAGCGCCGGCGCTGAAATCAGCTGCTGTGCGACACAGAGACACCTTTGCGCCATGGTGCAAGGGTGTGTGAGTCTAGCATAGGTTTTGTACTGGAAGGTTAGCCTTCCAGTACAAAATACTATGCTTAGACTAACTTCAAACCTTTTCCCTTTTTGTATGTGTGCTGTACAGTGCAGCACACATACAAAGGCGGAAAAAGAAGGAGACTTGAATCCGCGCCATATTTGAATTTCGTTGTAAGCACAAGCTGTGCTACTTCTAGGAGTTGCATGGCTCCTATAGACACAGGTGCCAGCTTTTAGAGGGTTGAAACACCCGTTTTATTAATTTTATTATTTCCTTTTCTCACTGTTATTTCATCTACTCTTTAGTTTCCAGTATCCTGTTCACCTGCTGGGGAGCCGGCGGTGAACTCGTGGGGTTGCTGGACCCCTTTTTGGTTTTAATTTTCACCCACCTGTTTCTCGGCCATGGACACTGACCAGGCCCCGCCTCCTGACATGCCCTGCGATAGGCGGGCTATAATTGCACCATGGCAGCGCGTCCGTGCAGCGGGCGCGCCACTGGCACACCAAAGGCAAGCCCATCTGCGCCCGTTCAGCCGGACTGAGCCATGCACCAGAAACCCTGGCCAAATTGGTAAGTACACAACAAACTATTTAAAAAAGCTCACAAAAGGTGGGTGAAAACAGAGCCCTCAGGCGCTCATACAGATTTACACAACAGTATAATACACAATGCCAATATCCTGCTGTGCATTCAAGAAAGGAGAATAATCACCCAAATCCTCCCAATGTTTCAATCTAGGATTGAATAAAACAGTTTACAATTTCTGAAGCACACGCAAATAATATACATTTGATAATACAATAACATGAAAGAAAGATTTCTCGTATTCTTGGGCTTGTCCAATCCTTTAATTTGGCAAATTCTTCCACTCCCTCATACCAACGCGTTTCGTCGCACACGGGTTTTAAACCCTACGACTTCCTCAGGGCTGGAAGTAATACAAATAATCATAATGTAATAAACTTAAGAAAATTATTCATTTTGTTTTACACCTTAAAAGCCCAAACAACCCCTTGGTGCAAAAAGGGACTATACCAAAAAACCAAAATATTGTGCAATTATCACATAGTAACAGTAAATTCCATCAAAACACCAAGCGCTTTTTAAACATCATTGCGCTAATAAAATATCATTATGTAAAGTGTCGATGAGATGGCTAAAGTACAGTTTAAAGATTAATTATTCCCCAGTGAAGTACGTGTTCCAATCACACAACCATATAACAATGAATGAAGGACAGTACCTTAAGATTATTTTTCAAGCGTTTCTCTGTAAAATTTAAAAACAAAGACATAGAAAGGGGGAAAGAAAAGGGAATCCCCTTTAGCTTGAGATGACAAGGGCATGAGACAGCAGCTATTCATCACGTCCCATTAAAATCTCCTATTTCCCAATCTTTAAAATTAATTCTTACCTCAAAAATCTATTTCATCGGTGTTCATGATAAAACTCCTTACAGAAATTAATAGCCAGTCGTACACTTTTAGATCCAACACACGACCCTATAAAGCAGAATAACAACACTCTCACTAGCAAATCGCATAACCTTTTCACAGATTGCTAATTAACCACGCTAATGCTTACCCGAAGGTCCAGCAAACTTCCCCACAAATAATTCCAGTCAGGGTATTTGTAAATGCCCAAACGCCGAATCGGAACCAATCCTTCCGATTATTTCAACAGGTCCCTGCAGTACCGGGCAACCTATGTTGATGTAGAAAGAAATGGCCGAGATTAAGTATCGGCTGAAAACGTAACTCAATTCGTTACACGCCCCTACACTTCGAGGCAAAGATAGTCAAAATTGAATATCGACTAAGAAGTAACTGCATTTGCTATCAATCTAACTATATCACGATAGTACATGTACCTGTGTGTGTTGTATCCTCGCATTTCACCGGATATGGTGGAAGCCAGTTCCCATTTCCAAGCGGGATTATATAGTAACTCACAAAAGCGAAGAGGTGACTATATTCCCCACAATAAAATAGCGCCATCTTTAAACGGCCAATTCAAAAGAATACTAACACATGTATTCAGTCAAAAGTTCATCTACCGTGTGAACACATATCTCATAATAAAGAAACACACACATGTCAGTCGCCCATGCCTTGTCATAAACACACTATTCTAATTCATCCTCATAATAGTAATGTGCACTATACCATATAAATATATGCCATTAAAAAAACTACAGCCTTCAATCACCAAGGAAATATTGTAATTCCTGATCATAATTAAGCCCCTCCTCCACCGCTCGCAAACGCATGATCCACCGTGCCTCATGCCTCCGCAGTCTCAGCTCCCTGTTACCACCGCGTGGATCTTGTCCAATATGTTCTATACCATAAAACTTGAAGGTTTTAACGGGGCCTTGTACAATACAATTTTGTACATGTTCTGCAATCGGATATCTACAATCATTATATTTTATTGCTCGCATATGTTCTCCAACCCGTTCTTTAAGTGCCCTTATAGTACTTCCAACATAAATTTTTTCACAATTACACACAATAATATAAATGACGTATTTCGTGCCACAATTAATATTAGACATTATAGTGTATAATCTACCAATATTGTCTTTGAATTGCTTGATCTTATGTTCCGCAAACCTACACATCCCGCAATGACCACATTTAAAAAAACCTTTAGATCCTTGTGTTAACCATGATTCAGATTCCTTAATAGTAGGATAACTGGGGCTAAGCAAAGCACCCAATGACCTCCCTCCTATATGTAATCTGGGGTTTGTCCGTTAGAAATTCTTGCAAAGTTTTGTCTGCCTGCAAGATATGCCAATGTTTATTAAGACTTCTACTTAGCGTAGTATTGATGTAAGTATAATCCGTTATCAATCTAATCTGCACAGCAGATTGCTGATCAGTGTGTCTGGGTCTCAAAGTAGTCGCTCTTTTAATCTTACTGACCAGTTATCCTACTATTAAGGAATCTGAATCATGGTTAACACAAGGATCTAAAGGTTTTTTTAAATGTGGTCATTGCGGGATGTGTAGGTTTGCGGAACATAAGATCAAGCAATTCAAAGACAATATTGGTAGATTATACACTATAATGTCTAATATTAATTGTGGCACGAAATACGTCATTTATATTATTGTGTGTAATTGTGAAAAATTTATGTTGGAAGTACTATAAGGGCACTTAAAGAACGGGTTGGAGAACATATGCGAGCAATAAAATATAATGATTGTAGATATCCGATTGCAGAACATGTACAAAATTGTATTGTACAAGGCCCCGTTAAAACCTTCAAGTTTTATGGTATAGAACATATTGGACAAGATCCACGCGGTGGTAACAGGGAGCTGAGACTGCGGAGGCATGAGGCACGGTGGATCATGCGTTTGCGAGCGGTGGAGGAGGGGCTTAATTATGATCAGGAATTACAATATTTCCTTGGTGATTGAAGGCTGTAGTTTTTTAATGGCATATATTTATATGGTATAGTGCACATTACTATTATGAGGATGAATTAGAATAGTGTGTTTATGACAAGGCATGGGCGACTGACATGTGTGTGTTTCTTTATTATGAGATATGTGTTCACACGGTAGATGAACTTTTGACTGAATACATGTGTTAGTATTCTTTTGAATTGGCCGTTTAAAGATGGCGCTATTTTATTGTGGGGAATATAGTCACCTCTTCAGCTTTTTGTGAGTTACTATATAATCCCGCTTGGAAATGGGAACTGGCTTCCACCATATCCGGTGAAATGCGAGGATACAACACACACAGGTACATGTACTATCGTGATATAGTTAGATTGATAGCAAATGCAGTTACTTCTTAGTCGATATTCAATTTTGACTATCTTTGCCTCGAAGTGTAGGGGCGTGTAACGAATTGAGTTACGTTTTCAGCCGATACTTAATCTCGGCCATTTCTTTCTACATCAACATAGGTTGCCCGGTACTGCAGGGACCTGTTGAAATAATCGGAAGGATTGGTTCCGATTCGGCGTTTGGGCATTTACAAATACCCTGACTGGAATTATTTGTGGGGAAGTTTGCTGGACCTTCGGTAAGCATTAGCGTGGTTAATTAGCAATCTGTGAAAAGGTTATGCGATTTGCTAGTGAGAGTGTTGTTATTCTGCTTTATAGGGTCGTGTGTTGGATCTAAAAGTGTACGACTGGCTATTAATTTCTGTAAGGAGTTTTATCATGAACACCGATGAAATAGATTTTTGAGGTAAGAATTAATTTTAAAGATTGGGAAATAGGAGATTTTAATGGGACGTGATGAATAGCTGCTGTCTCATGCCCTTGTCATCTCAAGCTAAAGGGATTCCCTTTCTTTCCCCTTTCTATGTCTTTGTTTTTAAATTTTACAGAGAAACGCTTGAAAAATAATCTTAAGGTACTGTCCTTCATTCATTGTTATATGGTTGTGTGATTGGAACACGTACTTCACTGGGGAATAATTAATCTTTAAACTGTACTTTAGCCATCTCATCGACACTTTACATAATGATATTTTATTAGCGCAATGATGTTTAAAAAGCGCTGGTGTTTTGATGGAATTTACTGTTACTATGTGATAATTGCACAATATTTTGGTTTTTTGGTATAGTCCCTTTTGCACCAAGGGGTTGTTTGGGCTTTTAAGGTGTAAAACAAAATGAATAATTTTCTTAAGTTTATTACATTATGATTATTTGTATTACTTCCAGCCCTGAGGAAGTCGTAGGGTTTAAAACCCGTGTGCGACGAAACGCGTTGGTATGAGGGAGTGGAAGAATTTGCCAAATTAAAGGATTGGACAAGCCCAAGAATACGAGAAATCTTTCTTTCATGTTATTGTATTATCAAATGTATATTATTTGCGTGTGCTTCAGAAATTGTAAACTATTTAAAAAAGCTTTCAGCTGTATTCTCTTGTGATGAATGTAATCGTTTTAACTTCAGTCTAATACAAAAATCATATACTTGTGATAAGTGCCACTTTACTTGTAACATTACTGAAAGGAAGCTTACTTCCCCTGACCATTCTCAAGTCAAGTAGTTAACTCCACTCTACTGAACTCTCTGTCAATGATAAAGCATAAATACGAGCTCTATGAATATATAGAGTCTTACTGCCCTGATATTACCTTTCTTACTGATACCTAGGCAGACTCAGCTGCAGGCCCTGATATAAACGCCGCCATACCTGCAAAGTACAATATTATTCACCTGGATAGAGTAGACAAACGGGGTGGAGGACTGGCCCTTATCTATAAAAACTCTTTAGACTTTACATATCGCCCAGAAAAAATTACTGAGTGTGAAGCTCTCTCCTTTAGCTGTAAATTAAATAACCACTAATACACACAAAGGAAGGGGTGAGGGTACGGACTCACCTACCCCGAACCCCCTGTAAACACTTTATGCACCAGAAGGAGTAGGGAGTAATAAAATATGTAACGTAAAGGCACATGCAATATGTTCTAATACTGCCCTCACTCACACAAATGTGTGACATGCTTCATCATTGGGCTGCTACAAAAAACACCCCGGCGTAGCCACGCCTGGGGTGGAGCAATAGGGTGGGGGAAGACAATACAACACAAAAAAAGACAAATGAATTCTATAGTGACTGGGAACGACGGTAGTGAAAGTGCAGTTAGGTGAATTAAAACTAGCTCGGAAGTGTCGCTGTGCCTAAAACTTTATTCCTGGATCTTCCGGCCAGAGTAAAACGTGTGAAGGATGATGGTGAATGGGAGGTTCTATGTGCTCCTAACACCCCTCCTTAACTGCGAAATGGTCTTTTGTCTTTGTCTTTTTTTGTGTTGTATTGTCTTCCCCCACCCTATTGCTCCACCCCAGGCGTGGCTACGCCGGTGTTTTTGTAGCAGCCCAATGATGAAGCATGTCACACATTTGTGTGAGTGAGGGCAGTATTAGGAACATATTGCATGTGCCTTTACGTTACATATTTTATTACTCCCTACTCCTTCTGGTGCATAAAAAATTAAATAACCACACCATGTTTCATGGGCTACTGGTCTACAGACCTCTGGGTCCTAGAACTCACTTCCTGGAAGCGTTCTGTGAGTTCCCAGAAGGTAGTATTAATTTCATGAACTATTCAGTTTTAGGGGATTTTAATTTCCACCTAAATAAACCTGAGGACACAGGCACCAACACTTTGCTTGATAATCTCGAGTGCTTTGAGCTAAAACAAATGGTACACGCTCCTACACATCAAGCTGGGCACACTTTAGGTGGGATTTTCACAAACCTTCAAGAGCTTCAAATCAGCGATATCCTCCCTCTCACATGGTCCAATCACAAGGCAATTCAGTATAATTTTACTATCAAACTTTTGAAAGGCCCTTTTAACTCTGCTCCCCAGACCAAATTGGCCAGGTCTTGGGATAAAGTGAAGAGAGCTGATCTCATTAAGCTTCTCGAGACCGCTCAACCCCCCATGGCGAACTCCCCTAACACTGATGTCGTGCGCTATCTCATTTGGCTACAAAAAGCTGCAGATGCTGTGGCTCCGCTTAAGATAGTTGCTAATCATAGAACTAAACCATCGGCCCCTTGGTATTCCTCTAAATTGAAAGACCTAAAGAAAAACTTACGTCACCAAGAGAGATTGTAGAGAACTCATTATGCCTTGGAAGAAAAACTGAAATATAAAGCAATAATTCAGGATTACAAAAACCTGATAATCTCAGAAAAAAACTGTATACTTCTCTGAGACTATCAGGTCTGCCTCCAACTCTACTAGGGATCTTTTTCAAACAGTAAATAGGCTAGCCTCTCCCCTGATTCTGCCTCCTCCTCTACTTTTCAAACGCAACAATTTTGTGATAAGATAGCTCTCTTTTTTCAAAACAAATTGGAAACAATCTTCAATAATCTTCCTCAGAGCATTACAACCGACCAGAACCTTGCTTTGGTCCTTGCTTTGGTCAAAACCAGTCAACCCTTCAGGATTTCCCAGTTATCTCCCCCGAACTACTAATGGAACTCATTAAAGTAACCAAATCCGGAGCTCCATGGGACCCCTGTCCTACTGAGGTACTCCATAAGAATGCTAATTGTATGCTTCCATCTATGATCAAGCTGCTCAACAATATCTTAAATCTTGTCTGTTATCCTACTGAATGGAAAAAGGCTTCCATTTTACCATTGCTGAAAAAACCCATCCTTGACCCTGCGTCAGAGGTAAACTACTGCCCAATAGGAAGACTTCCTTTTTTTGCTAAATTCTAAGAGAGACCCGTTAATACCACTCTCACCGTCTTATTGGAGGAAAACGGTATTCTCGACATTTCCCAATTTGGCTTTAGGAAAGCACACAGTAATGAAACTGCACTGATCTCAGGGTCCAAAGAGGTTAGGGCCATCTTAGATTGAGGGGACAAGGCTGCGGTGGTCCTCCTGGACCTATCGGCAGCCTTTACCACGGTAAGCCATACAATACTGAAACAATGACTGAGTGAGATAGGCATCCAAGGATCTGCTCTGCAACTTTTATGCTCCTTCCTAGATGACAGGGAGCAAGCAGTGAAACTAGTCGACTTTAACTCAAAGCCTTTCACGCTGCCCTGCGGTGTTCCTCAGGGTACATCCTTGAGCCCCACCCTGTTTAACATATATGTGGCCCCGCTCATGAGCCTTATAAAGTCATTTAGCTTTGATACTATATCCTATGCCGATGACACTCAAATTGTGGTTCCTATAAATAAAGATGTTGGCGAGGTGGCCACTCGTTTCAGGAATTGCATGCTGGCAATTTTCAGCAGGATGTCTTCCCGGTGCCTAAAACTGAATTCCGAAAAAACGAAGATTCTTCTCTTTGGAAAGGATAATTCATTTTGGAACAGCTCATGGTGGCCACCAGCGCTTGGCCTTCTTCCTACTCCGTTGGCCAAAGCAAGAAATCTTGGAATTATTTTTGATTCCAAGCTTTCCTGTGAGGACCAAACTAGCTCTCTGGCCTCTTTCTGCTACCACTCTTTAAAAGTGCTGAAGAAAAGTCTTCCATTTCTGGAAGTCCAGCAGAAGGTTGCGGTCACCGCCCTGGTGCATTCAAAGTTAGACTACTATACGCTCTTTATGTGGAAGCTCAACTGAATGTTTTGAATAGCCTCCAGAGGCTGCAGAATGCAGCAATCCGGGTGCTAAAAAAGATCAAGAAATTTGAAACCGTGTCAAAAGTCAGGCACGATTTACACTGGCAGCCCATCAAAAAAGAATTGCATTTAAAGCAGTCTGCATAGCACATAAATCACTCTTTCTAGTGGGACCTTCCCTGTTCAGAGACAAAATTAGATGGTACATCCCAAATAGACATTTGCGTTCAGCTTCAGCAAATAAAATGTGAGTTCCAACTATTTCCAAAGCTTCTTGGGGCGGTAGAAGCTTTTCTTATGCAACCACTTGCCTCTGGAACCAAATGCCGGATCATTTAAGGAACACTGTGCAGGATGCTGGGCTTCTGTTGCAGTAACCCCCCCCCCCTACTTATTGCCAGATTTCTGATGCACTTTGACTTGATGTGCCCTGGGTCCCTGCCAATCAGGTTCCCAGGGCCTGTGTTCTTTCCCAAAACTGTACCTTTGTACCCCCAATTGGCACCTCCCTGGCCACATGTAAGTCCCTTGTAAAAGGTACCATGGGTACCAAGGGAACTGTGACCAGGGAAGCCCTCTAAGGGCTGCAGCACATATTGTGCCACCCTTAGAGGTCCTGTACCTTCACGCACACACACTGCAATTGCAGGTTGCGTGTTTTGGTTCAGAGAAAAGTGAAGAGCCTACATGGCACACATAACTGTGTGCCATGCCTGCAACCCACTGCCTATGGTATAGGTAAGAGACTCCTCTAGCTGGGTGCACTATACCACTGGTGAGGGTACAGTTGAATGAGCACTGTACCCTACAGTGTTTAAGTCCATTCTTAGACATTGTAAGTGCAGTAAAGCCTTTAAGAGTATATGGTCTGGGAGTTTGTCATTACGAACTCCACAGCACCATAATGGCTTTACTGAATTCTGGGAAGTTTGGTAGCATCTCAGCATAATAAACCCACACTAATGCCAGTGTGGGATTTATTATACCATGCACTCAGAGTGCATTTTAGAGATGCCCCCTGAAAAACGGCCAGCCTCTGATGGGTTCTCTGACTGGTAAATACCAGTCTGCCACCACGAGACATGTTTCTGGACCCCTGGGGCCTTCGCTCCCTGGGCCCAGAAACAAAGACTTCCCTAGTCGAGGTGGTCACACCCTCCCCAGGTCAGGAGGAGCCATCTGTGGCAGGGGAGCTTCAAGGCCTTGCCGCCTTTGTAAGCTGACCCCCAGCCTCTCCTGCTATCAGGAGCAGGCCTCCTTCCTGTCTCACCCCCTTTTCGGTGGGAGGACAGGCGGAAAAAATCATAGCAGCCCAGAAGGTGTGCCCACCTCTGCCAACCCCACCCCTCAGGTGGGGGAGGCGAGGTGAAACCCACTCTTCAGTGTCCGCCATCTTGCAGATGGCAGGCACCCTCCAATCAGAGTTAGGGATTTTGCCTACTCCCCCATGTGGGGTGAGCACACCAAGGGTGTAGTCACCCTAAGGTCAGTAGCTCATTGGGCTACGGACCTCGAGACCCCTAAAACACCCCCTAAATACAGTATTTAGGGGGCAGCCCTGAACCAAGGAGGCAGATTCCCACAACCTATGAAGAAGAAGGACAAAAGCAGGTGCCCAGCAGAGGAGACGGCAGAGAAGAACTGACTTGGCCCCAGCCCTACCGGCCTGTCTGCAGTTTCCAGAGAACCTGCACCAAAAGTCACCTTGTCCTGCAGTCAGTGACCTCCAGAACCCTTGGGAGGACTGACTGCCTTCAACAAAGACCGGATCTCTTGTGAACAGCAGCTCTGTTCAAAAGAATCACCAAAGAAAGGCTCCAAACCAGCTGAGGACAAAGAAGCCCGAAGCCTGGAACCACCACTGCACCCAACACCTACGGCCCGAGTCCAAGTGGCCCACTGGTCCCAGCGAGGTCACCCAGCACTCTAGAGTCTGAGTCCACCGTGGGATGACCCCTCCAGGACTCCCTGAAGTCTCCTGCAGCCTCTGCACGGAGACCCCTCAACCGAGAGTGGCCCAGTAAGGTAAAATCTGACCTCAAAAGGAACCCCTGCAACCGGCCACCCTGCGTCCTGGAGAAGAAGACTTGAGGTGCACCTATGTCCGGAGCCCTCCAACTTACCTGCCCAGCTGTTGGTTGCTCCTGGAAGACTTCCTGGACCGAGCCTGTAGCTAAAAAACAAAAACGCCAATCCTCATTGAAAACAACAGGGCACCCGATGCCAAAACAGCACCCTGCACCCCGCCGCACCTGTGCCGCTGTAGGTGCACCTTGTGTGCTAACTCAGATTCCCCTTTGCCCTGAGCTAAACCCTAGAAACTTTGCTCCCATATCCAAGTGGCGTGCCTGTTAGCAGCCACCAACCGGAGGCCCCCTATCCCCCATTGGATAACATTGGGCCTCAGCACTCTGCACCCGGCCGCCCTAGTGCTGCTGAGGGTGCTTTGAGAGTGCATCCTTGACCCTGGGGAACCCTTGTTCTAACCCCAGAAACTCACCCCTCAAGACCGTTTACTTACCTGCAAAACGATAACCCTATTTTCCTCCATAGGATTGTATTGACTGTCTTCCTCTGAAAAACTTCTAAGGGGCCGATTCTGATGTCGGACGGACCGGAGTCCGTCCGACATTGGTTGGGAACTGGAACCGAACAACCTCCTGTCATTGGTTCCAGCCCAGGAAGTAGGATCCGATCAAACCCTGTTCGGTCGCAATCCTATTCTTGACAATGGGAGCATGCATTCCGAATGGAATGCATGCTCTCATTGCAAAGAGCAGAGGTGCAGTTCATCCCTGCATCCTGTGGCAGGCACCTCAAGGTGCCTGCCACCTGGTGCAGGGATCAGCAGGGGGGCACCATAGGTGCCCCATAGGCCGCCATTCGGTGGCCTTGCACCTATGGGGGCCCTGCTGGGGGCCTTCAAAGACAGATTCCCAATGACTTTCTGTGTCGGAAAGGCTGGCACAGAAAGGCAGTGGGAATCTGCCATCGTAATCACTCGGTCGGAAAGAGCCGGCTGAAGGATTAGTGCAGGCTTTCCAAATGGCGGACCGGCTCTCCCAGCCCGTCGGATGCCAATCGGAAAAGCAATTTGAATTCCCTTCCGACCGACCCCTTCAAAATGAGTCGGTCGGAAAGGAATCCGACCAGCCAATTACAATGCGGGCAGAAAGGCTCCGACTGACGCTTTCCCAACTGCTGAATGTGTACAGTTCATTTACAGGTAATTACATTTTGTTGTTTGTTATGACAGTCTACAGCCTTTCTTTTCACACTTCCTGTACACCAGCAAGATGGTCACATAATTAATTTACTTCTCTTTCTCTGACTGTAAAGTGAGATGAGTTTGTACACACCAATCCCCATGTTAAAAAATAAATAGCAAATTGTCAGAAGACATAGTCTGACATTTGACCTCCGTCTTTGAAGTGCAGCAAATGTGAACAGAAAAATACAGAATTTAAAGGCATCTTTATTTATTGCTTCGATGTGTGCTGCTCTAAGTAGACATAGATCATAGTATTCAAACTGCAACAGAGGGAGGGGAAGCATGCATCATGGTCCAGTATTTAGTAAAGGATGGTGTAACCATAACTGATCTTAGAACAAAAGATGTCTGAGCTTCACAATGGGCAAAGGTTCAAGAAGTGGGAAGAAAGGTGGGGTGGAGGTGATGGATCAATCATAACAAAGGAACAAACTGACAAAAAGAGAGCAAGGATTACAGCAATAAATTCAGATACAGTTCGAAAAGAGGAGTTTTTAAGTCTTTTTTTTTATAAAGACATCAGATTAGGTTGAGCCTAACATAATTCACACACTTTATCAGGACCTATTTAAATGTACACCTCACAGCAATAAGCTAATAAAACATTTTTGCAACCAATATTTGCTGCTTTCAAAACCATAGAATAAAGCCACATGCCACAAATATGAGAGTACATGCTACGTAACAAGCAAGGGCTTTACATTTGTGCAGCGTGGCTATTAGTGCGAATGTACAACACAAAACGATACAACAACTTCCTGTACTCTGCACACCCCACCCACACCTAGCTCTCAAAGGGATACCACCTCCACTCATAAACACTCCTATGAGTTCCTTCCTTCACCTCCTCTTTTTTGAGGTAAGGAAGTTGTAGCCCACACCGTGCTTCTGTCGTGTAGTTCCTAGGAGTCCCCCAGGACCTGCGCGTTTTGGATAACCTAAACTGAGGGCTTGGTGTCCCAACCGCTTCCGGACACCCCCACAGGATATGTCAGCCGTTAGGCCAGCTAGCTTTACAGTGCCACTACCACCCCCTGTATTTTACAGTGGTGTAGGTAGTCTCTGGCAACCACTGAACATGACAACCCTGATTCCTCAGGGATCGTGGAAAACAGTACAGTACGTTTCGCTCAGACACTCGTGCTTGCTTACTCTCAGAAAATACACAAGATGGCGATTAGGACGTTTCAATAAGTATTGGTCCAGTGACAGCCTGGTGTAAAACATATGTGCTGCGACAATCAGTAGACAGAAGCATACGAAAGAGATTGCTGGTACCAATATAGTGAATAGTTGATACATTTCTACCATAGTGACAATGAGAGCCTTGTCAGCAATAGTGAACTGGTATGGAAGATTGCTGCAAGACATATTATTCCACTATTCTGCTACAATGGACATTGATGGGAAAGAAAATAATTAGACATGTGACTATGGCACACATATATACACACAGGGCCCAATTCACAAAGGTAAACTTAGACCTGAAGTCTAAGTTTAGACCTGAAGTCTAATTGTAGACCTGTAGTCTAAGGGCCCAATTCACAAAGGTAAACTTAGACCTGAAGTCTAAGTTTACCTTTGTGAATTGGTCCCACAGTGTGGTGCAAGTCACTTAACATGTTATGACTCAAGAGTTGTGTACGTAGTGGGTGATATGTGGCAAATACAAATACAGGGAAAGAAGTTACATCTCTAGTTGGCGACATGAATAGCAGTTGTGTATTTCATAATTGTAGCTGTCTACCAGGTTTTTCAACGGAGTGTAGTTATGTTGCCTTTCATGCCCATATGTGTGCACAAATGTGTAGTGTGCTTTTAATCGAATGAGGAGTTCTGAAGAACATGCCAGAGAATTAGTTCTTTGGGCTGGTTACTTGGTAAATGTATGTGGCATTCATTTATAATACTCACAGCGCAACACTAATGGCCCAGAAGCATTAGCTCATGTATTTTCTTCACAGTTTTGTTTTTTAGGTCTCATTATGGGCCATGTTCCAGGGTTCAATAAGGACTTGCACATTGGTAAGTGAACATTCTGTGGTCTGCCCTGTCCCTCTGTTTGAGAGTTCAATTTTTGTGGGGTATTTCAACAGAAAAAAATATTAAACATGGCATCTGGATAAGAGGAGACATCACAGTAAGGTACTCAAGAGCAGAAGCAGGCAATGGCCGTACCAGAATTCATCATCTGGCAATCTATTTCTCCTCCAGGTGGGAAGAAGAGAGTGTTCACAAAAGAAGCCACTTGCAACTTGTGCCACAGGAAGTTCAGCTGGGTGTACTGGCAAAACATATTACTTTGGCACTCAGGCATGAGGAAGCATCTGAACACATGGCGCACCAATGAATACTATGCTACAGGAGGAGGAAGAAGTGGCTTTTACTACTGCAGTAGATCCTTTTCTCCAGCCGAGAAACACCATGCCAATGCCAATGTTGGCAATGCAAAGGGATGTAAATCCTCAATACTCCCATATTGGGATTTACTTCACCAAATTCACCAAAATTCTCTCTGTTTTAGAGGAAGGTTCTACAGCTCGGGACACATTAGTACTTACCCACCAGCTGGTTTACAAAAAAAGATTTTTTTGGATCCATTTTTCAGATGCCCTGTTTTTTTTTTTTAAAGAACCTTCCAAACTTAAAAAAAAAAAACTCCCCTCAATAAGTTTTAAAACCAAAGAAGGGGTTCTATTTAGAACCACCTTTATTGTTAAAGAATAGAAAATAGTTATGTTATTTGTCATGTCTATGTCTTAATGTTAAACTTATTAGTATGGGACTAATTTAGAGTTTGGTGGACAGAGTTTATTCCCTCAGGATGGTGGAAGACATCAACTCCACTGTTCCAATGGACCTCCACACTTCCAATTTAGAGATGTCCACCAGCCTCATGGACACCTCTCTTCATTGACAGGAACCAATGTCATGGCAATTCTTTTCAACATAGGAAACATATGGCTCACAGTACTGTCAGACAGCTGTCCATCAAAGTTTTCTAAAGTTTTTTGTTTTTTTGTTTTTTGCACAGTGTGTATTTCTTTTTGTAAAACACAAAAGTAATGGTCCTCACAATCTGAAACTTTTCTGCCAGGGTTTGGCCATCACTTTCTTTTGTTTCCTGCTTCTGAAAACTAGGTTTTTCCTCTCGGTCATGGACAAGAAAAAAGTAATTACACTGTCCACTCTAAATAGGACAGATGGTGTAATACCCTTCCTCTGATATCACCTACTCTGTTGGGCCACTGGAGTAAGTATTCCATTCAGGGAGCACACATGTGCGCTATCATTGGATACTTAAGCTACTGCCCATCCCTAAATAAGATGGGTATATTGACGATTGGTTGGGCAGGGTAGTATGTTGTGTTTCAGTGACAGAGTACCCTGATCATCAAACTCTAATTTTCACCCTATATTTTAAAGGGTACATTTAATAATGTTTGACTTAAGGTTGTGTAGTGAACAAATATAAGCCTAAATTTACTAACACTTTGCAAAGTCTCTGTGCTACCTTTATAACACAAACCCAGTGCAAAAGTGTTGTGGTTATATTTACTTTCCAATGAAAATAAAGATTTACTTTGGAAAGTGAGAGGAAGTAATGGAAAGTAGTGGAATGCACTACTCTGCAGTTCTTTACGTCAAGAGGGTGTTCCATGGCTAGTACTTGAGCATTTCCATGCAATCACCTGTAGTTTGTTATGCAAATTTCTAACTACTAATTTTGTTAAAACGAGATCTACATCACAAGCTTATCCATCAATAAAGCATGTGTAATCGTTAAGCAAGTTAAAAATCTCTCCATATTTTACCAACTTTGTATGTGTGCTGCACTGTAATCACAAGAACAAAGTGGGAATACATTAAAGCATAGATTTTGTACAAGAAGGGTGCACTCACAGTACAAAACCTATGATTTATAAAACACTCCCACCCTTGCTATATGGTGTAAGGGTGACAGCCTGTCAGTTGATTTCTCAGTGTTATACTGCAGCTTCATTACAGTGTTCTAACCAACAACAAGAGCATCCTCTATGTAAGCACCCATGACCAAAATTTCACCTTCATTTAACAGAAACATCTCACAAAAATCTATATGATTTTCAGTGGCTTCATTTTGAATGTATTCACTGGTAACTAACAGTGTGTTTCACAAACTTTTCCATGGGTTATACTGCTATTTCTACTTCTTGGGATGTAGTATTTGTGTAGCAAAGTCACATGCACTACCCAAGAAATGTATAAAGTGAGTTTTCAGTCAACTTTCCAAAGAGGATTGTCATCCCTTTTGTAAGCCAGGCAGAAGGTCACTTTCAAACACTTTATGAAGGGCGTCTCAAAGGAGTTCCATTTCGGTTGAGCTCCAATTTCGTTTTCAGGATGTAAGAGAGAAAATAAAGATGTCTTTAGATATCAAATTTTGGAACTGTCTGCAAACCTTGCTGAGTTTCTGGAAAGTGTAGTTTCCCACCTTAATGCCTATGCTGGTGTGCACTGTTTGATTATGAATTTTCAGACACATGTGTTAGTAAGCAGGGGTGATTTCCTGCAGTTTGAGATTGGATTTTCCTTTATCAACTACTCCAGTCATCAAACAAATCAGAAGAAATTAAGGCTCTACAGCTCTTCACAGATTAAATGCTTTTCAGTACTTTTGAAGCCTAGTTTAAGACTTCATATTGCAAGTTTTCACAAGTTTCTAATGGAGAATTCCACGTACTTATCTAGGGTTAACCTGCTGTTTCTACTTCTTGAGATGCAGTACTTGTATACCACAGACGAGTAAGGTGCAAAGTGACTTTTCAGTCCACTTTCTGAACATGAATAATAATTTTTGGGAACATGTAGAACCAGCCTACTTTTTGGCCATTTTCTGAAGGGTGTTTCCAAGGCATCCCATGTTAGTTGAGCTCTAATTTCTTTCTCATGATCTAAGACAGGAAAGTAAAGATGTCTATGGATGTGAAATTTTGCAGCTGCCTCACACCCGACTCCCAATCATGCTGGCTTTCTCCAGTGCACAGTTTCCCACCTTAAAGCCTATGATTGTGTGCCCTGTTGATTACAAGTTTTCAAATAGCAGAACATGATCACTAGGCAACTTATGGGTCAAACACCAATAATATCTGACCTCAATATGAACATTCATGACAAAGATCAACTCAATGTACCAGAAATTTAAGAACATATATCAATTTATTATTACCAAATCATTAAAAAGGTGGCTAAAGATTACAACAAGCAATAACTCAACCACAATTAGAAAATGACAAACTGTGTGTTAAATACTAGAATCAGAGATTAAATTCTTGGTGATTGTTAGAAATGGGACTTCTGGTTGGCTAGGGCATGCGCCTCAGCTAGGCAGAAACCACCACTCTAGTCAGGGCAAGGGAGTTACACACTGAAGATAACCCCTGCTCACCCCCTTGGTAGCTTGGCACGAGCAGTCAGGCTTATCCCAGAGGCAATGTGTAAAGCGTTTGCGCCACACACACATATACACTGTGCCAACTGGCACTAGGCAATATTCACAGGGGATTTTATACAGGACAGGGCCAACCGGGCCACTGTCAGAACCTTTAGAAAGCACTAGTAGCACATATAAAACACAACCAGTGACTACTGGTAAAATACTCTACTTAGCATTAGCACCTGCAACATAAATGCATTATGTCTGCATCACATTAGGCATAAAACACATTACGCATAAATCACAAGCATAAACACATTATGCACAAATCACAAGCATAAACACATTATGCAGCTTTGTAGAGCCTTGCGCTCTACCAATTTCACCCAAACATGACCCCAGGCCAACTGGCCTTTCACCGGGGCTCAAATGCCCTCTGTCCCAAAATGTCAGGGCGTAAATGTAGGGCCTCTCAAGTAGCCCTCTGGTTGCCAATGCAGCAAAGATACTGCGCAATGCGCTGGGGGCGTGGGGTGCAACTCACCCCCTCCTCAAACTGAAGCAAAATGCCCCCTTGTTGCAGCTGCCCGCGCTTCTGCGGTGCAGCTGTGAAGAATGACCTTTGGCACTGCCATGCCTCCTGAGCCCCCACTGGGACTCTAAACCAATATTGCCCAACGTTGCCGCTGCCCGCGCTTGTGCGGTGCAGCTGTGATAATGGGGCCTGGCACCACTGTGCCTCTCCGGTCCCACTCAGGGAACCCAAAAATCGCCCCAAGGAAAAATCGGCTGTGGCACCATGGTGCCTCCTGTAGTGCCAACGCTGTTCCGCTTAGCCCCCACTCACCGGGGCTTCTCTTGGTGCCTTTGTGGCACCCGTAGTGCTTCAGGGGGCGGAGAGACCTCACTCGGTCTCTCCCACCTGGGCAAACTCCTCGTGGGTCATGGAGCGCCCTGTCGATCGGCACATGGAGCCCTCGAGGCTCCGGACGAACCCCTCCCCCGCAGCCTCACTCACCGGGACTCTTCGTCGGGCGGCCGGCGGGCACGGAAACAACGCGGGTCTTGCAACAGTCTCTGGCCATTCACGGGGCTTCCACTGGCACGGGAGCCCCGTCCACGATAAGGCAGCCGGTCTGCCTTACTTCTTGCTTCGTCCGCAAGGCCCCACCCACATCCAGGCGGTCCGCCTGACATCCGGTTCGGGCCGCAGCGGTTCTCGGTCTCCGGACTCCGGTGCAAATGTGGGGTGGGCTCCCGCTTTCGAATAACCACAAATGCGGGGTGGGCTCCCGCCAACAGGAGCACAAAAACAGCGGGGTAGGCTCCCGCCTTCAGTGACACCAATGCGGAGGGGGCGCAAAGCGAGGGAATCCCCACATCGGGATTCCCTCCAAATAGGTCGCAGCTCAGCGCTGCAAAGCCCCAGCACTCTCCCCGTCCTGGGAGAGAAGGATAAAGTTTCAGGGTCACAAGGCTGGGCCCAGGCAGGCCAGCTCACAGGGCCCTCCAGCAGGGAGGCAGTCCCTCGTGGCAGTTCCTCCTGGGGCCCAGCAGCAGCAGTCCCCAAGTAGCAAGGAAGCGCAAGCACACCAAACATGGGGTCACAGCCCCAGTACTTATACCATATTTTCCTTTGTTCTGCCCTGGCACAGGGCTGGGGGAACCAGTCCCAACTGGTTCTGGGGGGTATTGGAGCTCTCTGTTTACAGGGCTCCTCTTCCCCTTTGTCAGGTGGGGGCTCGGTCATCAGACGACCACAGGGGGGCGGAGCCAGCATTCACTCAGGCAGGCCCAGACCTATTCAGGGTCAGGGGACTACTCCTCCCACTACTCCAAATGCAGCTCCCCTATTCAGCCTAGCACTGACTCACCCTGCCCTCCCTGGAGCCACACACACCTCACCAGCCCCTGTCACTCCAAAGCCAGACATGCAATCCACATCAGGCAGGCAGACACATAGCACACAGAAATGCCAACTTCTAAAAGTGGCATTTCTAAAATAGTGATAATAAATCAGTGCACACCATTGCGCAGCATTTATTATTACTATTCCAACCATATCAAACTTGACCACGCTGCTCCTCTCATATCAGGAATTACCACTGAAACACTTATCAGGGAATCCCCAATGCATTCCTATGAGAGGGCAGCCTCACAGCAGTGAGAAACCAAAATGGCTGTTTGTCACTACCAGGACATGCCACGCACTTAAGGTACATGTCCTACCTTTTACCTACAATGCACCCTGCCCATAGGGCTAGCTAGGGCCTACCTTAGGGGTGACTGACATGCAGTAAAAGGGGAGTCACAGACGTGGCACACACTTTGGGTGTCACGTCACAGCAGCAGTAACACTGTGTGCACAGGCCCTGCAATGGCAGAGGCCTGAGACAGGTTTGAAAGGCTACTTTGGTGGGTGGCGCAATCAGCGCTGCAAGCCCACCAGTAGCATTAATTTACCGGCCCGGGTATCTGAGATACCACTTTACAAGGGACTGACAGGTAAATTAAATATGCCAAACAGGTGTAGACCAATCTTACCATGTTTACCACAGAGAGCACACGCACTTTACACTGGACAGCAGTGCTAAAGTGCCCAGAGTCCTAGAACCACCAACACTATGTCAGAAAAAAGGCTAGGAGGAAGGCAAAAAGTTCAGGGATGACCCTGCAAAAAGGGCCAAGTCCAACAGTGATGTTACTAATTTTACTCTCTGTCTTTTTCAATGAATCATGTCAATACACACTGTATGTCAGGATGATCACATTACTACAGTAAGTGTCAAAAAACAAACATGGAAATGATACGTACACACAATTGAATAGAAAGCCACTCTACTCGAATTAAGAAAACATACTTATAAACAAATACATAAATGTGGCCCTGATTCTTCAGAATATCACATAAAGACAAATACGTGAATGTGGCGCTGATTCTTCAAGTTATCGACGCGCGTTTCGGCAAATATACCGCCTTCGTCAGGAAACCACATTAAAAGACGTCATCTACAACAACAGGTTAAAGGTACATTGAGTCGTAGTCAACTCCCACAATACTGAATCAATTTCTGTGGTGCACTCAATATAGAATAGAAGAAACATTATCCCAAAGGCATGCTCTTGAGGTTGTCATACACCAAATGAAAGAAAAATATACAGTGAAATTTAATAAAGTACAAAATACATGTGAAAAGATATGGAATAAGTGCTCAAAAAGTACGTCAAGAATTGATGGAGACGTATAAAGTTTCTCAAGAACCCAAAGAAAGAAAAAAAGTGAAAAAGAAATATTATGAAAATGAAGGCACATGTGTAGAGAATTACACATTTTTTATATATATGCTCACCATGACCAGGCAGCCGAAATGGCCTATGATAGCTTGGATCTGCCTTAAGAATGAGGTATATACAAAGTAGTGCTACGAATAAGCAACAACAGCTAAACACGAGTGTCAAACAGAAAAGGATTAGCACATATTATTGATAAAATGAGCTCAAATGTCTAAAAAATGCTCAAAGCTATACCTGATCCCAGTGTGGGAGAACGAACAGATTGATAAGATTTCTTCAAATCTTGAATGGCTTGCTGAAAAATGAATAAACAGCGGCCTATGAGCCAACAGGCAGACAAATAGCTGTTGACTAAGTTTTATCAAAAAATGTCTCTGTATTTTAGCTAATGAAATAGATCTCTAGATGTAAAGAAGTACCTTAAAATTGGAATAGAAATGAATAGGTAAAGAATGTCCAAACGAAGAGATTATACTTCTAGCCCCTATGGACGCTCACAGATGAATAATGGTAATTGATAAAACATCCACAGTCGTCATATTAGGAAGTATGGTGTCAGATGTAAGAGTCACTGGGCCAAGCCGAATGCCTGTGTTAATGAATAAAGCAGACCGGGATAGCGATTACTATCTGCTAAGATCACGTCCTGTACAACCCATGACTCAACTTGTATGTGTTACAAAACACTCAATGATGAACGAAACAATGCGGCAGATTATTAATTCTAACTGGCATATCTTGAACGCTTCTATGACACAAGAAACCAAATTATCCAAACCGCTATTTGCACATTGACGGAATAAAAACATCAAGGATCTGATTGTGCATTCACATTTTACCACAGGCCCAGGATTTGTTCAAAGAACCATAGATGGTGTTGCCCCAATCATGGGTACGTACAAATGCAATCAATGTAAAGCATGTGACACCGTGATCAAAGGTCATACTTTATCACATAATGGATATACCATCAAAGCTAAGAAATTCACCAACTGTAAAACCAAAAATGTGATTTACCTTCTATTATGCCCCTGTAATTTAGGGTATGTTGGTGAAACCTCACGCACCTTGGCATTGCGTCTTACTGAACATCGTTCAGTAATTCGCACTGCAAAATTAACTGCACCTCTAGTGAAACATTATCTAGAGAAAAATCACACTGCCTATGATATTAGATGGCATATCTTGGAAGAAATCGAAATCATGCAACATCCCAAAAGTACAGAGATACGAAGAAGGCGTGAGGTTTTTTGGATTTTTGTTCTAGATACTCATAAAAAAGGATTGAATAATGAGATCCCATGGGAGAACGCTGTAAAATACAACACCTAGGGTAGCAACATACTTCTTTCACATCTAATCCTCCCATTTGTTGGAACCTATACTAGTTCCTCTAAATGATAATTCCTTACAGAGAGCTTGGTTCGTTCTTTTGTTATTTTCATGGTAGTAAATGTGTTATTATGCTACTATTACTCTTTACATTAGTCATCTACTATTAATCATCTTGCAAATTTTCTTTTGGCTCCATAGGAGCGACATAGTCTCTCCGGGTTTTAACATATTTAGTCTTTTTATAGTGTTTATTTACCTCTTTTGTCTTGACGCTATCCCTTTAACTCACGCTAAAACGTCATTGCGACGTAAATCGACCGTTACGTAAAAGTCGTGTTATGTTTCGTATAGAGGCCCTAATATAGACACGTTCATATATGCCGTATATGGTCATAATCGTATATGCCCTATAATGGTCATAATCGTATATGCCCTATTATGGTCATAATCATCTATGCCCTATTATAGTCATGATCTCCTATGCCCTAATATAGGCATGATCTTTCACCTACATTAGTTCCCTACAGTACACAACGAACTCTGAGGGTTGAACGTTATCTAGTCTGTGGTTTGAACACTGCAGGGTTTTTCCCGAACACAGGCCTACAATGTACTCATAAATTATGCATGAGCATTCACCAGCTACATCTCCCGCATAATGTGTATGTACAAAGTTCACCCCTGACGTCTTCCTCATGTCCAACAAAGACCAATACAAACGATACTAAGGGACGAGACACTTCAGGGTATAAATACACCACATCTTGCCACGGTAAGACAGAGGGAACCGAGACTTCCATGCCGACACACTGACCAGAGACGCTGAGGCTCCTGCATGCAGTCGCTCCAGCTGACAGCGGTCTAACACAGCCCTTGCGGGGTGTCCAACTCGAGACCAGGACTGGGTCCCACACTCTCTCTATTCAGGTAATGGGGTTCGACTAAATCCTAGAAGGATTCTCTTGCTCTTAGGCTTTTAGACCTACACACATGCTAGGTACACTTAGGTACATCTAGTTAGGCATCGTAGGAGTACGCGCACTTTTATAATGCTTTTTATATTCATGTATGTATTCATGATTCTTGCAATATGGTAGAACTGTACTATCCTTTCACATTTATCGTACTGCTGATAATATATCTTTGCTATTGTCTGCTGGTTGTTGCAGCACATATATTCTACACTAGAATAACAACTGTTCAATAAATACTTATTGAAACGCCCAGACTGTTTATTCTGTGTAACTCTCTGAGACAAACCGAACAAGTAAGCACGAGTGACTGAGCGAAAAGTAGTACATTGTTTCCACGATTCTGAGGGATCAGGGTTGTCATGATCTAAGGTTGCCAGGAACTAATCTCTCCCTGATAAAAGGAGATTCTAGTGGCACTGTGAGAGAGCTAATGCAAATCCGGCTAACATACGCGGTGGGTGTGCACAGAGCCAGTCTACCATCAAGCCCACAGTTTATGTTATCCAAATGCGCAGGTCCTGCAGGGGTACTATAGGAACTACATGACAGTCGATCTGATCGGCAGCGTTTCAAGTACTCCGGATATATCCTCCATAGAAGACGGGTTCTTTTCAAGTAAGTAAGGCTCCAGAAACCTTCCCGCTTAGATTGCTTATACTGTGACACAGCATGCATGGCTTAGCTTTGGCCTTTTAGTTCAGTTGGCCGTATACGATTAAAAGTGTCCGACTGTATATAGCAGCCTCGTATAATTGTAGACGTAATGCTTACCCAAATGTGTCAATAAGTTTTCTATATTTTTACACATCTATTGTTCCTAAGCAGTCCTAATTATAACCGTCGTATACGTCTAACATCAGTTTTTCTACTTAATAGGCTCTCAGCCATTCCTTTGCATAGTTTTCCACCTAGTTGTTTGCTTAGTCACGTAACTTGCTATGTCACCCAGTTCTGCCCCTGCTCAGGTGTAACCTTTGATGCATGACGTATAGTTTACCGCCGTCATGCAAATCTAGAGAGCTGGTCAGCAACACACCGAGTTAGATGATATTCCTCTGCCAAATTTTCAGTAATCATTTTGCACGTTCTAGAGTTCACCCATAGTAATCGCTATCCCGGTCTGCTTTTTTCATTAACACAGGCATTCGGCTTGGCCCAGTGACTCTTACACCTGACCCCATACTTCCTAATATGACGACTGTGGATGTTTTATCAATTACCATTATTCATCCTTGAGCGTCCATAGGGGCTAGAAGTATAATCTCTACATTTGGACATTCTTTACCTATTCATTTCTATTCCAATTTTAAGGTACGTCTTTACAGCTAGAGATCTATTTCATTAGCTAAAATACAGAGAGATTTTTTGATAAAACTTAGTCAACTGCTATTTGTCTGCCTGTTGTCTCATAAGCCGCTGTTTATTCATTTTTCAGCTAGCCATTCAAGATTTGAAGAAATCTAATCAATCTGTTTGTTCTCCCACACTGGGATCAGGTATAGCTTTGAGCATTTTTTAGAAATTTGAGCTAATTTGATCAATAATATGTGCTAATCCTTATCTGTTGGACACTCGTGTCCAGCTGTTGCTTATTCGTAGCACTACTTTGGATATACCTCATTCTTAAGGCAGATCCAAGCTATCATAGGCCATTCCGGCTGCCTGGTCATGGTGAGCATATATATAAAAAATGTGTAATTCTCTACGCATGTGCCTTCATTTTCATAATATTTCTTTTTCACTTTTTTTCTCTTTTTTTCTTTCTTTGGGTTCTTGAGAAACTTTATACGTCTCCATCAATTCTTGATGTACTGTTTGAGCACTTATTCCATATCTTTTCACATGTATTTTGTACATTATTAAATTTCACTGTATATTTTTCTTTCAATTGGTGTATGACAACCTCAACAGCATGCCTTTGGGATAATGGTTCTTCTATTCTGTATTGAGTGCACCACAGAAATTGATTCAGTATTGTGGGAGTTGACTACGACTCAATGTACCTTTAACCTGTTGTTGTAGATGACGTCTTTTAATGTGGTTTCCTGACGAAGGTGGTATATTCTCCGAAACGCGCGTCGAAACTTGAAGAATCAGCGCCACATTCACGTATTTGTCTTTATGTGATATTCTGAAGAATCAATGCCACATTTATGTATTTGTTTATATGTATGTTTTCTTAATTCGAGTAGAGTGGCTTTCTATTCAATTGTGTGTATGTATCATTTCCATGTTTGTTTTTTGACACTTACTGTAGTAATGTGATCATCCTGACATACAGTGTGTATTGACATGATTCATTGAAAAGGACAGAGAGTAAAATTAGTAACATCACCAAGAATTTAATCTCTGATTCTAGTATTTAACACACAGTTTGTCATTTTCTAATTGTGTTTGAGTTATTGCTTTTTGTAATCTTTAGCCACCTTTTTAATGATTTGGTAATAATAAATTGATATATGTTCTTACCTTTCTGGTACATTGAGTTGATCTTTGTCATCAATGTTCATATTGAGATCAGACATTATTGGTGTTTGACCCATAAGTTGCCTAGTGATCATGTTCTGCCATTTACATTTTCCCTGTCCTAGGAACGTTCAATAGTTACAGGGGGTCCCTATTTTTTGCATTAGATTACAAGCTTTCATTCATGTGTTAGGAAGTAGGGGCGGGCTACTTGAGTTTGACTTAGAATTTTCCTTTGTCACCTACTCCAGTAATACCACAGGCCAGAAGACGTTAGGAGTCTACAGCTCTTTATTGATTAAATGGTTTAAAGTACTTCTCAGTCCTCGTTCAAGACTTTATGTTGCATGTTTTCACTGGTTACTAATGTAGAGTTCCACATAAATTTTCTCTAGTTTATCTACTGTTTCTACTTCTTGAGATAATTTCTATACCAGAGTCGTGTTCAGTGGATGAGGAAGGTGGAAAGTGAATTTTCAGCCCACTTTTTATAGGTGATTCTCACCCCTTCAGTGTGCCTAGAAGCTGCCCACTTTTTTGACACTTTGAGAATGCTGTTTCCAAGGTCTTTCATGTGGTTGTTATCCAATATCTTTATCAGGATGTAAGCAAGGAAAGTAGGGATGTCTCCAAATGTGAAATTTTGAAACTGCCTTACACCTGAATCTAAAGCTTACTGACTTTCTAGAATGCACAGTTTTCTACCTTGTAGCCTATGCTGATGTCCTTTGTTTGACTATTACTTTTCAGACTGATATTTTTGGAAGCACAGGCGAGTTACTTGAGTTTGAGGTTGCATTTCTTTGTCACCTACTCAAGTCATCATGCAGACCATGGATGGAGATCTCACAATCTAAGCCCCACTCAAATGGTGCCCTGCCGATTACTTTAGTTCCACCTCGCCTCAGATATATGCCGTCTGTCATATTAGATAGTTAAGTAGAGTATATGCCCCCCCTCTTAAGGTAGGCATAGCAGCATCTTGTCACCACATGTACCGTGCAACAAGTGTTTCTCCAGGTTATCCTAGTTGGCAAGCCACTGTGCCACATACTGCAAGTGGGCTGCATAGTAGTAATGCCGCATATCAGGCAGAGCCAGCCCCCCCAGTCATATCCTGTTTCAAAACATGAAATGCCACTTGGCTGTGGCGACCTGCCCACACCAGTGAAGTTAACAAGCTGTTCAGTTATCTAAAGACCCAGAGGATATCAGAAATAAGGAATTCTGGACCGTAGTAGAGGCAGCAAGGTTAAAATACCATGTTAGCAATGGCCACCCTGCCCATAACGAAGAGAGGTAGCATGTTCCAGAACCAAATGGACACACAAAGCCCCTCCACCACCCGTTCTATGTTGCAACAGTTCTGATGTGCCTCTGTGTGAGCCACCATGACCCCCAGGTAATGGAAGCTCTCAGTCTCCCAACTTAATACAAGCTCCAGGAGGTGGTCTTGTGGGATAGTGGGCAGCCCCCCCAGTGGAAATAATAGGGTCCTCTCCTTGTTGAACCAGAGTCCTGAGACCTCCCTGAATGCCTCAACATGCCTCTTTAAGGCCAGTACCAACTCCTTGGGAGAGCGCATATACACGAGTGAATCATCCACATTGAGCAAGACAATGTGTACAGTGTCTTCCACTGAGATACCTCAGCCTCTCATCTCCTGCCATAACAGCACAGTCAGAGGCTCCAGCGCCAATGCAAAAATCATGGGAGAGGGAGGGAAACCCTGTTGGGTACCCCACCCTAACACCCAACTGTCTGAAAGTCCCCTCCCCACCCTGACTTGGCCTACAGGCTCCGTATGCAGTAAGTGCACCCAGGATCTAAAGGAAGGACCAAACCCCATCACACCAGCACAGACATTAAGTATGACCAGACCACCATATTGAAGTCCTTCTCCAGGTCCATGGACACCAGGGTCAGTTCCTGTTCCTCCTCCCCAACCTCATGCAACATATGGGTTAGTTGGCATATGTGATCGCCATGCTTTGACCAGGGATGAAGCCACATTGGTCAGTGTGTACCATTTCCCAAGTCTGGTTGGCAACAATTTACAGAGTATCTGAATGTCTGAGTTATTCATAGTAAGGGGTCGGTACTAGGAGAGGTCTGTCTGATCCTGGCATAAGCAATAAACATATGACGCCCTTGCGCATAGTTAAGGGGAGAATTTTATTTTGCATGAGCTTCCTGGAAGGCTTCCAGCAACCTCTATGACAGGGCAGGATAAGTTTGGTAAAACTCTGCTGGGAAACCATCACTTCCCGGTGTCTTAGATTTAATGAGATTCTGCATGACCCCCCGCAGCTCCTTCAGAGAGAGATCCTCATCCAACTCCTGCACACTCTCCGAAGTGAGCATGGGGAGTTGCAACCCACGGAGAAACATCTCCACCTGTCTCTCATCTGCTGTCTCCCCAGTGCTGTAGTCCATCTTTAAGTGAACTAGAAATGCTAAGAGTATGTCCAATTAGCCTATAACCATACCTCCCTTGGCTCGCAGTTGCAGTATAGGAGAGGATAGATTGCGCCTTTGCCCTTGTAGCCCATCAACAGCTTGGCTTCCAGGGGACTAAATTCCGAGACCTCAGTGTCATGTGGGATGTTAACTAAGAGTGGGTGGCAAAGTTGCATATATTTATGGAATTGGGTTCGATTAAGGTTATCGCAATCCTGTAAGTCTTGGAAGAGCAAAATGTGTTTCCCTGCCCAGACATCCCCAAGGACTGTGATGCCAATCATCTTCCATTTGTGGAAGCCTTCTAAGATAGCTGCGTGGTGAAGCCAGTGCCCCCTCCACGGGGGGGGGTCATGCCCATAAAACTTGCCATTTCAGCCTTGAAATCTCAATATGAATCTCCAGCAAAGCTAGATCAGACAAGTGATGTCAGGCAGGTTGTGAGGTACTGGAGCACCATACAGCATATCCACAATGTGGTCAAATCCCAAAGAACAAAGCTCAACTTTATATTTTAGATTGTCTCACCCACCGCTGAGCCAATTTTTGACAACAATTAGTTGGGAGGCCAGATAGTAATATTGGAGGTCCACCATCCTCAACTCACTGTCATGGGGAGATTGATGACCGTTGGGAAATGCGATTTGGGAGCGAGCGCCCAACCAGAGAAAGAAGCAGAGAGTGGAGATGAGTGTGTAGAACCAGAGTGGGGGAATTGGGAGTGGAAAGTGTTGAAATACGTATAGAAAGTGAGGGAGAATCATGATTTTGAAGAGGGCAACGCAGCCCATCATGTGCAGGGGAAGCTGCGGCCACTTCTGGATGCTGGTTTTCATTTTGGACACTAACAGGGTAAATTTGAGGTGTCTTGTGAGGTCAGGAAGCAGAGAGATGTGAAACCCCATGTACTTGAAGGAGAGATGCCTCACCGGGATATCGGACTGCCATGAGTGGGCGTGGGCATCACCTCTGATCGAGACCAGTAAAGATTTGGATGTGTTTACCCGGAGGCCTCCCCAAATAACGCAAGGATTTTGAGACATTGGGGCCCGAGGTCTGGGGGTTGGCAAAAAATGCTAGAACGTCATCTGCACAGAGAATGATCCTCTACTCTGGCCCTCCATCCCGAGACCACCCACTGAGTTGAGCATCACAGTGGATGAGCAGCGCCAGGGGTTCAATTGCGAGAGTGAATAGTACTAGGGACAGGGTACAGCCCTGACGCAAGCCCCTCCAAATAGGGAGGGATCTGACAGTGAACTGTTGACTCGGACTAGCGCAAGGGGTTAGGGGTATAGGGTGCTTATGTATTTCCCCAGTCTGGCGCATTCGAGGACAGCCTCAAGAAAGAACCATTCCACCACGTCAAACGTCTTTTCAAAGTCTAGAAGAAGGAGTGCCGCTGGGGTATTGGATACATATCTAGAGAGTGCCACCTGAACCCTTCTAATGCAGTGTCTCATGCTGCTCCCAGGCATAAAGCGACATTGGTCATGGTGAATTAAGTATGATAAAGCGGTTCACAGCTAATTGGCTAGGAGTTTAGTGTAAAGCTTAAATTTGGTGTTAATTAAGGAGATAGGTCTATAGGGGATCACTTCTCAGTAGGGAGTACCAGTTTAGGGATAACTAATATCGAAGAGAGGTCCAAACCAGGAGAGAATACACCCTGCTTAGTCACCTTAGTTTAAAGCTTGAGCAGGAATGGGGTCCACTCAGTGCAGAATCTCTGGTAGTACTCAACGGGAAAGCCATCGGGCCAGGTGTCTTGCCGGAGCGAATATCAGATACAGCAGAGAGAATCCCATCTTCAGTGATGTGCTTGTCTAACTCATGGGCCAGGGAGGGGGGTAGTAGGCAGTGGAATGTCCATATGTTCTACCTCCCAGGGGGAGAGGTCTGCAGGTGTAGAGGTCCTGGTAGAAGGCTGCAAAAGTCCATAAGATATCGGGGGTTTTGGACAGGCGCTGACTGTCCACATCTGTCATTTGAGGTAGGATTTGGAAGACGGTATCGTGGGTAGAGAGCCAGTAGAGACGCTTCCCTGATTTGTTGCCATGCTTGTAAATGTTATGTGTTCTTGCCCACCAGCATTGACCTGCTTCCTCGAGGGCAAGTTGCCACAGTTGGCACCTGGCCGCCTTGAGCCACGGCTTATGCTCAGAGGTATGGTGATCAGGGCCCTGATGCTCCAGGGTGTCGATCTGGGTTTTGAGGCCATGATTTGTGCTACTTTCTCCCTTTTGCCCCTATGCACAATCCCCTTTGCCACCCTGCGGATCACCACTTTACTAGCCACTCATAGGGTGGCCACCAAATCAATGGATCCCTTGTTGGTTTCAGCATAGGCCTGGATCTTGGGTGCCAAGGAATCCTCAGATTGGGGGTCCATGAGGTACCAGGCTTTAAGATACCAGATACGCCTCTGGGTCCAGTCAGGGGCTCCAATTGTCATGGTATTCGGGGCGTGGTTAGATATTCCCCTCTGGAGGTTGGCCACACAGTCCACCTGGCACATTCCTAAAGTCGGCAGCAAGAAAAAATCAATTCAAGATTCAGTTTTTTGCACTGCCGAGGAGTGGGTATATACCCGTTCTCGAGGGTGCCACACACTCCATACGTCACAGAGACCCAACGCGTCCATCCAGGTGGAGAGTTGGTGTGTGCAGAAGATGCGCCCCTGGGTGAGGGGAGCAGAGGCATCCAGGTTGTGTTTGGGCACTGCATTAAAGTCATCATCAAGGATGGAGATCCACTGGAGGTTTGCAAGCAGGGAAGTCAGCGAAAACATTGTCTCTGTGGGTGTTTGCTTTGGCAAGTGGGCTGAGAGGATGTTATAGTGTTGACCTTCAAGTAGACCATCCACCACCATGTATTGCCCTTGAGGGTCTGTATGTGAGTTGGAAACCATCAAAGGAAATCCCCTATGTCACAGGATGGCCACCCCTCAGGAGCCCCAACTGAACCCCACATGGAACACTCTACCATACCAGTATCTTCGAAGGAAGGGACGGTGGGTTCCCAGCAAAGGAGTTTCCTGGAGCACAAGAACTGCAAGCTGGAAGCATTTGGCAAATCGCAGGACAGCAATATGTTTAATGCGGTCCATGAGACCATTCACATTCTAAGACATCAATTTAAGTGAGGACATGGCAGGCATCAGTGGTATTACAAGACGGGGACAAGGTGAAAGCCAGCTTGGAGCATGGGTAGCATCACTGTGGGTGGGGAGGTGGTGTTTGGTGGGTCACGTGTGAGGTGTAGTGCAGGTGCTGGAAAAGTTGGTGGTGGATGCAACACAAACAAAACAAAAGCCAGAACAACAAACCATTCCCTATATTCCCCACAACTCCCCCCATATTTCCACCTGTGAAGCATCTGTCACCCAGACTGAACCTCAACAGATGTAGAGAAAATGAAAAAAGAAAAAGAAAGCAAAGAGGGAAGCACATAGTGAGTGCAGAAAGCCAAGTAGACACTGTATCCCAGAAAGTCTGGCTAAGTGTTACATACAGTTACCAAGGAGTAGGATCAGTCTCCATGGGACACAAGCGCCAACTCTTTAATCCCAAGGCTATGAAGGCAGGCCTAGACAGGGCCAAGCTGGGGAGTCTCTCCCTGGGAGTCTGCAATGGTGAGACCTTGCTCGGCCATCCATTAGTCCTTGCTGTCCTAACTGTGGGGGACTCTGTGTCAGTGCCTTAAGAACATCTCCGGCCATCATCACGATTACAGTGTTTATACGAACGTGTCTGCTGCTTCTTTTGAGGCCTCAGAGGATGAGTGGTGGCACCTCAGCGCGGCCCACTGCTGGGGCCCGGCTGATCTGAAGGGGCATGGTGGTCTCTTCTCTCCTCAACCCACTCCCAGTCCTGCTCAAGGGAATCAAAAAAGAATGACTTGGATTAAAAGAGGACTTTGAGTTTTGCCAGGAAGAGGAGCACGTATTGGAGATTTAAAGCCTGGAGTTTTTGCTTGGCTTCTGTGAAGGAGAGCTCATGCTGCCCACGGGCCTCTCTGAGGATCGTAGCCCTATCCCAAAAAGTAAGGATCCTAGTGATCAAGGTGTGCACCGGTACGCAGGTGTGGGACTTTAGACCAGGGCTGTGTAGGCCGTTCCGTTACGAACCAAGGTAAGAGGACTGACTCCAGCACCCATGAGTGAAACCAGTCCTCCAGGAATTCTGCAGCGTCAGGTGTTTAGGAGTCCTCCAGGAATCACACTATCCACAGGTTTTTGCAGCAGGAGTGATTCTTGGCATCCTCCATCCGCTCCTCCAGGTCAGCCCACGAGGTCAGAAGTCCGGCCATCTGTTGTTTCAGGGTGGAGACATTGTTCTCCATGGAAGACACCTGTCATCCGGCCTCGTCGACTCGTATAACAACAGTTCAGCGATCATGGCGCAGAAGCTCCACATCCATCTGGACTTCGCCCATCCTGTTGTCCAAGGCCATTTTAGAATTTTGTATGTCCTTGAGGATGGTGGCCAGATCAGGTTGGGTGTGTCCTAAAGAGTCTGCCACCCCAGAGAACACCCCAGGCACCCCTGGGCCCCATTGGCATCGTAGTGAAGCAGTCCGTTCTGGTCTAGGCCGGGGCAGGCAGTGGGGCTTTGTCCTTGCCCATGGTGTGTAATAGAGGGCAAGTTCAGGAGGCCATGGAGCAGAGGAAACTTTTGACTGGCCCGTTTACAATTAGGCAGCATGAGCATAGAGGGTGAGGTAGGTTGCAGAGCTCATGAGGTGAAATGAGATCTCCTACTGGCTCGCTTGCCCTTCCCTTCGGCAGCATAAGTAGCCAGGTAATCTCCAGGAGCAGGACAGCTCCAAGGCAGACCAGTTGCCTGGAGTGTTGAGCCAGATAAGATAAGGCCCCCTGCTGTGGTGTTGGCTAAGCCTGGGTGGAGTTCACATAGCGGTGCTACACGGAACTCCGCGAAGCGGAAAAAAACTCTGCAACGCTACGCGGAGTTCTGCGAGCAGGCAGACTTGCTTGCTCCGCCTGTTTGCGAGACGTTTCTGACGTTCGGCAACGCGGATTGCATGCTCGGGAAGAAATATCACGCAAATTTATCCACGCGATCGCCGATGGGCGCGGCCATCTTGTTTTTCTTGTCTGTTATGGTTCTGGGCCTGTTTTTTGAATCCTCCCTATATCTTTTCAATCCTTTGTTCCGAAAACTTTTTTCTGATCTTTTTTATTTATTATCTATCCCTCTCTCTCTTCCTAAGTGTATATTTTGCATTTTGTTCTACTTTTTGTGTGTTTTACTGCGTTTTTGTACTGTTTTTCTATTACTTGCTTTTTTTTTATTTTACTTCCCTTCTTCTCCTGACTTAATTTTTTACTTTGTACATTTTCTTTTCCGCCCCCCAGAACCATGGCTAATACGACGCAGAGTGCTACCCGGGGAAACAGGAGCCGCCTTCCTTGCGGAAGGCGTCGCCCAGAAAGGGTTACAGTCCTGGGTCTTATTTTCTGAGGTGGAGGTGACTGCACCTGTTTTTTTTGTGCAGCGCCACCTCCCCTTAACCCTGGCAGCAGGCAGCAGGCCTGGGTCCGGGTACGGGATCCAGGAGCGTCACTGACGGTGGGCAAGGGTGCGCCGGGTAGTGTTTCGCTGCTCTGAAATCCAGCATACCCATAACCAACTGACGCACCGGTGGTCCGACATCCTGGACCGAGAGCAGGACCTGCTGGACCTGCTAGGTGTTGAGGTCGTGGGGCTTGGTGAGTAGCTAATTATTACTATTGTGTGTTCTGTGTTATTGCGAATATTATTTTTTTCCCAAATAGCAAGAATGCTGCTGCTGCTTACATGCAGGTAAGTTACGTTTAAAAATCTTATATTATGTGAGTGTTATTTTTCTAGACAGGTGCTCATCGCTACTAATCTTACTTGTTTGCAACTTTGCGCTCGCTTGGGCTGATTATGTAAGAGAGGTTAGAGAATTTAAGTTAGGTAATGCAGACTAGAGAGACACCTTTCCTTTGTCCTGTCACTAAGATAGTGGTAGTTAGTTAGTTAGTTACTTACTTACTTACTTACTTAGTATAAGTTGGTAATTTAGCGGCCTACGTGACGCGTCCTCCTCTCACTTGCTGACTCCTTAGTTGACCTTTTGTAGTTTGTATAGTGAGTGAATAATAGCAATCAACCAATTTGGTGTGTGCAATTTGCATGCGTCCATCTATGCATTTAAGAAGACTAAATGCAGACTTTGTGAATTGGCCCATCAAAGGGGGTTGAGATGATTGTGAATGAGATCGGAACTTAGAAGCAAATATAATTTTTTTGCAATTCATTCCAAAGTCTTTGGAATAGGCGGGCTAGGTAGGTTTAGGATACAGGAATCGGAATGGAACTGTGGAATAATAAAGATAGGACAGTCCGCAACCGCGATTCTAGTCTACTACTAGTCAATCTGATTAGATAGGTCAATGTTATTGCAATTGCCGTTTCCTGTCAAAAAATCTTTTTAGGGCGATTTTTTAAGATTGATTTAACACCAATCAATTTTTGTTTCTTTAATTATGTCTTACATGATCAGCATCCAGGGGCAAGAAGAAGACAGGGTCTGCCGAGGCGGGTGTGGGAGCTGGAGGTGCCTCCCAGCAGGAACGCTCCTCTGCAGATAGGTCTGCTGGCCCCAGTAAGTCCTCCTGTTGTTAATATTAATATATATTTCCCTAACTTTTACCGCACCTTATTTAAAACTATTATTTCCGTTTCCAAATTTTATTTTTTACCAAATCCTCTTCTATCTATCTGTTTCTAAATTCTTGTTATCCCTGCATTACCTACCAACTTAGTCATTTATATTTCTAGTGTCTGTTTTTTTTTTTTTACATCAAATCAAACTGCCTCTGACTCTGTATTAGTCTGTCTGTAGCTTGCTTTCTTCTGGTTTTTCAGTCTGCTTTTCCCTCTCCCCTTACATATTTTGTGGACTGCTTAGTGGTGGTACTGTAAGACTCAGAGAACCCATTGGTCCTTACTACTACTAGTACTAGTACTACTACTCTGCAGGTTGCATGCCCAAGTAAGGTATTCTACGCATGTTTGTTGAGATGAGAATGCTTTCTTTTACTTTCTCATGCTCAATCAGTAAATAAAATGATGGTCACGTTGGACACCTCAAAGTAGTGTATATTACTTTTTCTCATCTAGGCCTAGTACTATTTTTATTAGCAGCAGTTGAAGGTGAACAACTGATTACTGTGCACAATGGCTGGAAGGAAGTATGAGAGGAGGAGGACAGCACCATTATATTTTCCAACCAAGAGAGACCTCATGTCTGATTGTCCGCCTAGTTGGCCACTCTTTTTCTTTTCAAAAACTCAAATTCACCAATAGCTCTAGCCACTGAGTCCAGTCCTTTGGGTTGTCCTCTTCTTGAGAGGCTTTTCAAAAATTGCCACCAACAAAATGCCCAACCGGATATTTTATTATTTTTGATAGGACATACTGTCTACTCTAGTACCCGAATTGTAGTGATGTGTGTGGTGTATTTATTGTGTTTTCAATCTTGCTAGTGAAAAAAATAAATAGGGGGAGGCGTATATGGCATCTAAAAAAATTTGAAATGCTTTTTATAGGATTACTGACCAGTGCCGGGGCCAGCAGCGAAGACGACACCAGTCAGGAGGGAGCTGATGCTGCAGCTGCAGGGAGTGAGCCAGCAGCAGTGGCAGGTGGTGGTAAGTCATATTCTTTACTTATTGACAATACACTCGCTGCAAAGCTGTACACTGTACTGTTGAGACTAAGTTGTTGTGAACAGTTGAAGACACCCTTTACTTAGCATTAGTATTAGCATTAGCGGGAGTTGAGTAACTAATGGCCTCTTCTATCTTCAACTAAGCACAGCAGAGAAAGTTTTATGAAGAAGACTAAGAGTCAGATGACATTGATGGGTTGATGGAAAAGGGAAAGAAGGATGGAAGGAGGAAGGACGGGTGACATGTAATATATGACTGGCAGAGAAGGATGCGTGGGTGAAGAAAGGGGGCCCGGGATGCATAGGCGGCTGATAGGATGCATGGGTGGTTGAAGGATGGGTGAAAGGTGAAAGAAAAGATGCCTGCCTGGGTGGGTAAAACTTTATGGGTGAAAGGAATCCTACCGGGGGGTTTGATGGGTCAAACTCAAAGGCAAGCTAGGAAGCATGGGTGGTGGTTAAAATGACAAATGTATGTTATTGGTGAAAGGTTTGTTGAAATTGAGAATGATAGCCATGTTTGGATGGATGGATGCGTGGATGATATTCAATCATAGCATAGGTTGAGACTGGATGAAGAGAATGTAAAAGAAAATTAAACCATGCCAGAGTAGCAAAGCCAAGGGTGAAGAATAAAAAAAAATGCTAGAAGAGCAATGCAATGATGAATGGAAAAATCGCTGGGAAGAATAAACAAGGACTGTTTTTTTTTCAAGGTTTTTGATTCAAGGTTGTATTTCAGAATACTCCCTTGACTCACAGTAGTTTGCAAGCACAACATATATATTGTGTATGTACCAACCCATCATCAATCACCTCGCTCCGATTCCAATGCCCACTCCCGCTCCCTACCTAGATTTCGACCGTGTCAGCCATGGGTGGCTGCATGGTAACAATCAAACAATGGTAGTACCTCACGTCATCACGTGACGTTGTGCCGTATATCATCATTCATATTAGTAATCATGTCATCTGCCTTGTTGTAGTAGTCAGGGTGAAAGTGAAATGGAGCATTTGCCATTGATTTAACATAGTATGGCAATAATAGAAAAATAGATAATTGTGTATTACAGCTGCCCCACCTGCAGACATTAGTAAAGTAACGAGTCTGTGACACAAGTATGTCTGTCTAGGGCGCAAGCTGACTGAGCTGGCATGCCTACAAGGTTAATTTAGCTAAACAAGAGACAGAAGAAGAATACTTGTCTACTCCATAGTGCCTAATGCCTGAAACTCTAATCAGATCCAAATCTTAGGGGCCGAGGAAGTGAGGATACTACAAATGTTATGTACTGCTAGTGCTACTGTGCTGCTATAATTTTATGTGCATAATTTTGTCTTACTGTTTTACTAAGAGTATTGGTTACAATTGTCTTTTTTCTTTCTTGATATAGCTACTCCTTCCCAACCCAACAGGCAGGAGTTAGCAGCCAGGGCCCGGCAACGGAAGCTGGAGGCCATCAGAGATGAATATCGGCGGCTGGTGGCTCTGGCAGAGGAGGCAGCAGCTGCAGCCTCTAATGCCCTGGGCTCTAGCCAGGTCCTCCAGTGCCTCCGGTGCTATGGTGCCGTGGTCTAGCAGCCACCACCACAATTCAAACACTGCTGCCCACCCCAGTTGTTCCTGCAAAAAATTTCAACGCTGCATGCTCCTCCGGATGGCGCGCCTAGAGGCCAGTATTGAGGAGCGCTTCCACATCCTAGAGCGCAAGATCCGGCAAGCCTGCCGCTAGACCTCAGTCTTGACCCTTGCCCCTTTTTTAATCTTTTTTTGGTGGATGGGACTTGTTGGGGAGAGGGTGGAAATGTGGGAGTTGGGGAACATTGGGTGTTCTTTTTTATGAACATTTGGATTATTTTAAGGACAATTGCACTTTTTACTGGACATTGGTTGGGGTTAGGGAGAGGGGTGGGTCAGGTGTTGTGGGTTTCTTTCATTCTTGTTTATTTGTTAGGGGAATACATTATTTATAGCTTTTTACATGTGATGTAAATCTTTTTTGGGGGGGGTTACTCTTTTACTTCTCTCTGTTTCCTTTGCTGCAGGGCCGCAGCCAGTTTTTGAAATCTGCCGATAGTGTAACACACCAACACATAGATGCGATACCCTCGCTTGTCCTACTACTGTCAGTCTCTCCTCCTAGTCTATAAAGTCTGCAACTAAAACCCCTGTTGACTTGGAAGGGTGTGGGTGTGTGACTTAATTAATTCCCATAGTATATACATTATTGCCTCCCCCACACTTCTTCTCTTACATGTGATTGGTGTTTAGGTGAAACGATGGCTGCATGGTGATGATTTGGTTTCCCAAGGTGCCATGGTGGTGGTAGTAGTAGTAGACACTGACAGTAGCATTTGCAAGAAAAGAAAATGAGAGTCAGTCACCTGAGGGAGACTAGGGAACGAGTAGCAGAAGTACAGTACACAAGAAGAAGACTGACAAACAAGAAACCTTGATGATAAGCAATGATTTAGTAAAATAAAACAGAGTGGTGGGCTAGCCTAGTACAAGTTACAAACTGAAGTCCACTCGAGCTATGAAGTGGACAAGCGTAACCTTTAGTGCTGGAACTAGGATGATGAATCGATGCAGGCAATTAATTATGATGGATTATGTTCCTCTGGAAAAAATTTGAATATTGAATACTGTGCATGGGTGGGCAATCTAATCTATAATATATTGCCAGTGTGGGCTAAAGTATATATACTTAGAACAGAAGAAGATCCTCGTCCTGCCTTGAGTTACTGTTGATTTCACCACATCCGCCCCAGCAAGTGTGTGATATATTATTGGTGTAAATTAATTTAGTCACACCTCATTATAAATCACACAGCCCGGGGGAAGAGGGTTAGGGTTTGATGAATGGTTGGGAAGGGGGATTTGAGGGAAAGGTTTGACAAAGACAAACACTACACATGGACAACACATTCATCTTGGCAGCCGACCATCATAAATCTGTTATGGGAGAAAAAGTAAATGCATGCATGATGATGACTTGATGAGTAGTACTAGACTTGTACAGGGCAGTATATTAATTATGCAATTGCCTGTCTGCCCTCAGAGAGACCCAAATTATACATTTTATGTTCTGTTGTACCGGGCTTCCTTTGAAAGATAGCAAATAAAATTAAAATATCTGTAGGAGTCAAATATAAGCAAACATAAACAACACACACAGACATAATGATTGAAGAGAAAAATGAATCAAATGAATTGATACTGTATTATTGCCAATTAGTGAGTTGCATCTCCGCATTCCTCTTGGTCCGTAGATAGAAAAACAAAATGGATATTGAAAAATCAAGGAGAAAAGTTAAACTGCATAATTAAGGAGGAGTGCAACAAGGAGACTTTCAGAGGCGGCATGGCTAAATCATGTCGGTTTCTGGCAGTTACCTCCAACAACAGGAGCAGCCCCCCCCACCCAACCTCCACTTAGCTTCAAATTTGAGCCAGACAGCACTGAGCACACACAGCAACATAGCATTTTCCAAATTAAGTAAAAAATCAATGCACCACTGTCAGTCACACCACACTCGCCACCACCACTACACAGACATGTAGGTCTGGTGTTGTTGTTTACCTTTAGGCCACTTCACGCCCTGAGTTATTCCATCAATTATCTCTAATCCTCCTGACTCTGACTGCGAGTATGGTATGGTCATGGCGTCCAACTCCGTACGAAAAGTGTCCCGAGTGAGTCCAGACTCGTCCCGACTCAAAATGCAATGGATTGGTCTGCAGTAGTACAATTTTGTTATTGAACAACAAGAAGGGAAAGATTGACTTGAGTCACTTTTTTTGTGTGCAGAATAGTAGACATCATGCACAACAAACAACAATCACTCAGCGTGCAATGCATGCCATCATTTACCTGTTCTTCCGGGGCAGTCCCTCTAGGCTCGGAAAGGATAGATATATAGTCAGGGCCCAGGTTGGGAGGCAAGCACACATTTCACATTTGTATTCTCCATCCAATGTCTGGCTTGAGGGAAATGGCTTTAGGGCGAGTCAGGAGTGGACTTACTTCTTCACTAACTGCACACAGTTGCAACTCCAATCCGGCAATAAAAGAGTAAGACGGTGGGGATGGATTTGTTGTGAACCAGAAAGACAGTGACACACACAAATAATAAAGTAAATAATGTTCCTCAGCTATATCTTTTTTTGTTTGTTTTTTTGTGGTGTCAAAGAAAGAAAGAAAGTAACTGGAAAATAAAAGAGCCTAGTAGTTGTCAGGGAAGTAAAGCTTGTCCTCAAACTCTGGTGGTTTGCCCAGAAGTAGGTCACCTAACACACTACTTCCATGACCTGAGTCGCCGTCATCATCTTCCTGCTGTGCTACTTCAGGTATGGTGCAATCCGGTGGTATAAAGTTCTGATTCATTTTTATCATGGTTAACCTCTCCACAGTTTGGGGCGAGAGACTGGTCCTTCTCACTGTCAGAAAGGCACAAGCAGCACTGAAAACACGCTCAGCAGAGACACTTGCAATGGGGAAAGCCAGATAGTTTATCGCTAGCCTGCTGAGCACTGGGCATTGGCGCCTTTTCCTATACCAATACAGCAATAGGTTTTGATCAAAGTTGATCTATGTTGGGTCATCCAGATAGGCCTGGACCATCTGCTCAATGGTCATGGGTGCTCCACTTTCCTCGGCCTCTTTTGCCTTTGCCTCAGCACTGTACTTAAGTCCTGCCTGTAGACACCATTCCTGTGCCGATTTTGGGGCTGATGCTCCCGGTCTTGTTGTTGTTTTTCTTGGTGTTAATGGTGGTTTTGGCTGCTGTGAGCCAACCACACTGCCCTCAGGCTCTGAAGTTAAACTTGAAGGCTGCCCTGCAGTACTTGTTGTGCCCTGGAGGAGTGGGCCTCTAATTCACCGCCATTCTTTTTCTAGCTGACTGGCTTGCACAGCTATCCAAGTTTTGTAGCTGGCAACATTCCCGTCTGAAAAAGAAATGAAAGTGTGCAGTAATGCTTTGTACCGTGGATCAAGAATTGTGGCACAAATGTAATGGTTGGATGACACAATGCCTCTTTGCACCCTTGTATTTTCAGATAAGCGAAGGGTTAAGCTCTCCACCAACTCATATGCTTCTTTTTTTTCCTCCACACCTGCGTACATTGCAGACACCTCCTTAGCTGTTCCTGTAGCATGTGCAACAATGGGATAGCTTGGCCCATGGTACAGTCCTCCTTGCTGGCTTCACGTGTGAAGACCTCGAAAGGAAGCAGCATCTCCATCAGGCATTAAACTAGGCCCCATTGGTCCATCTCAATGATCATGCCTTTCACAGTAGCATTCCCTCTTTGCATGACATATTTATTGATTGGTCTGTACTGCTCAAACAGACGTTTAAGCATGTAATAAGTTGAGTTCCAACGTGTTGGCGCCTCCTGGATGAGTGCTTTAACTGGCATTCTATTATCACGTTGAATGATCCACAGCTGCTTCCGGGCTTTAAAAGAAAGGCTGAAATGTGTGCAGATTCTTCTGCAGGTGGTCAGTAAGTTGCTGACTCGGTCTTCTTTTTCAGAAAGTCTTGAACAATGATGTTAATGCAGTGCGCCAAACACAGGACCCTGAAATATCCACCATTGGCCATGGCCTTAACTATATTATTGCCATTGTCTGTGGCAACAAAACCAATGTTAAGCCCTCTTGGTCGCGGCCATTCAAAGACCTTGTTGTCAAAGTCTTCCAAAATGTTTGCAGCAGTATGAGATTTCTCCATGGCGAACATGGCTACTGTTGCATGTTTCCGAGCGGCATTAAAAATCTCAGCAGTGTCAACACCTGCAGATATCTTTTCTCTAACCCCCACAAACGAGATCCAGTGTGAAGTGATGCACATGTAATCAAAGGCTTGGCAACTGGTCCACATGTCTGTTGTCAGGTAGATAGTGTGAACAGCACTCTGTTGCAAAGCTTGTACAAGCAATTACAGCACGTCGTGATGTAGTGCTGGAACAGCACTCTGGCAAAATAGGACCGGCTGGGAACCTTCCATTTTGGGTAGATGGCTGCCACAAATTCACGAAAACCCACCCCTTCCACAAAAGAAAAAGGGAGGACATCCAGCGCTAACATTTTAGCCAGCTTTGCGTTGTATAAACGTTCCGTTGGGTGTTTTCTCAGATCGGTTGTTTGGCCTCCGGTACCATAGTTTGTACCAAGCTTATCCTGACTAACACTCGACATATGGAGCATATAGCATTGCTCACCTCCTTCCTGCTAACGGAAAAGAAGTCCCAAACTGGGGAGGTCATCTTTCTGACGCTGCTGGTGCCACCTGCAATGTCGGATCAACTGGTAGGTGGGCATGACGTTTGACTCTCTGCAGGACCTACTTCTACTGAGGTGGTTGTGGTGGATGTAGGGCTGAAACATGTTGGTGTCCAGTTTAGGGTCATAGGACCATTACATCCTCAAACCCTAGCATAGTGTTTTTACCTTCCCTCCCACTCCACTAATAAAGGATACTTTAGGAGGCGGTGAGGAATTTTATCTTTAATGTTACGCCCCATACACCTTTTTTTCATAAGTGTTCCCTGAAACATGGTTGAGCCCACCTAGACATCTAGCAGTTGGGGTTAGCCTGATGATGAAGTATGTCACTACTAGAGTGAGTGAGAGCTATATTAAGAAAAGGGCCTCTTTCCCTTTCCACCCGCAGTAGCGGGTCGGCTTTAGTCTAAATGGAGTATGGACACAGACTTTACAAAATGGCCCCTGGCCACATGGGGAGGCTCAGCCAAGGCAAATGATGGCCCACTATTACAAACACACTCACACACTGGCCAGACAAAGGAGGCACACTAAACAACACATCTTTAATGCAACAATGCCAAAAATGAAAATCCACAGGGCTAAAAAGGTTTGCAAGTTACAACCACACACATCCAACAAAGGCATTTAATTTAACAACACGCATGAAAAAAAACTTGGTGAAATAAATACCACAAAAAAAACCATTTTGTATTTTTAATGCAGTGCCATCCATGGCCAAAATGATGTTTAAATTCAACAAACACCACAGAAACAGTTGTTTCATGCACCCATGAGTAGCTCTGGGCCTACTGGCTGAAAGGCCTATTGGCAGACTACTAGGCTACATAGTGAATTAAATAAATATTGGAAATTGATTTCAAATGTTGGAGGCATCAGCATTCCTGTGGGAGGGTGCCACCCCCCTTTTCAGTCCCAACAGTCGTCAAAAATCCCCACGGCCGACCCAGGTCTCTCAAGGGTCCCACGCACGCCACGGGCCCAGCAGAGTACAAAGAATCAGTCTCAGCCTAGGATCAGGGAAGACCGATTGCAGTCACATGGCACCCATGCAGGCCAGAACAACGATTTAGCACTCTCCGGGGCCCATGTGCAGCAGAGCAGCCTCTGGGCCTCCACAGGGCAGCCGTGTCCCAGCGGCAAGTCAGCCTCACCCCTGCTCTCCATTACCAGCAGTGGTTTACCGGTTAGAAGGCGGTGACGTCCTCAGAAGCACCCATGGCCGCAGCACGGGATCTGCAGTGATGCAGTGTCCCCACTCCCCGTTGGCTTCAACTCTCCCGCACTGACCATGGCAGGGGCACGGGGGAGAGCAGCAGGCCCTCGGCTGCTTTGTTCCCTCGTGGCCACACCCAAGGCCACAGCACGGGATCTGCGGCAATTAGATGTGCCCACTCCCTGGTGGCTTCGGCTCTCCGCGCTGACCACAATCATGGCTCAGGGGAGAGTGGCAGGTCTGTATCAGCTTATGTCCCCAAGCATGATCCTGGCAGATGGTGAAGGAGATCGAAAGAGGAGGGAGTTACCCCAATGCTAAGCAGAGGGACGGGGTACTCACAGGGAGAAAAAGACACAGAAGTCCCTACACTCCAATATAAAGCGGGCAGACGCCTCACTAAGGACCAAGTGTCTGTGTGAGCATACAGCTGATCTAGCATGAGAAATATACAGCAAAAACCTTCATATTGAAGATGGCAGAAGCCTCACTAAGAACCAAGTATCTATGTAAGCATACAGCTGATCTAGCATGAGAGAAATACAACAAATTTTTTTTGTCAAACTTGAATAACGAGATATATATGAATAAAAAAAGAATTTATTTAAATAAAAAGTATATTTGTAAGCATACAAATTTTATCACATATTCATCCAATGGGTATGCTAACACTCCTCCCAACGGAGGTTACAATCTAAATACTTCGCAAAATAATAGGTAAAAACTTTAAAAACAGGACTGTTTACATGCTTACATAGATACTTGGTTCTTAGTGAGGCTTCTGCCATCTTCAATATGAAAGTTTTTGCTGTATATTTCTCATGCTAGATCAGCTGTATGCTCACACAGACACTTGGTCCTTAGTGAGGCGTCTGCCCGCTTTATATTGGAGTGTAGGGACTTCGGTGTCTTTTTTCTCCCAGATGGTGAAGGAGGTCAGGAGCAGCATCAAGTTGTGACCCCCATCTTGGCCACCTTAGCCACGCCTCAGAGTCCAACGCTTATTAATATCTTGATGGCTCCCGTGGCAAAGTTAGAGGTATCCTTTGAATTTGAGATCCTGTCTTATGCCAATGACATCCAGTTAGTGATATCATTTGGGCAAGAGCTTGAGGTAAAGAAAGCTAGGTTCTCTAATTGTATGCAGGAAGTGGCTTTCTGGATGAAACATAACTGTCTCCAACTTAATGGAGAAAAGACAGAAATTAAATTATTTGGCAAAGCTAAGCAGATTTGGTCACGGGATTGATGGCCTCCTGAATTGGGAACCATCCCATGCCTAAAAAAGGTGGTAAAAAATGTGGCATTCTTTTGGATGATAAGCACTGAGGGCTAACCAGGTTAAGTCAATTTGTGACTTTTATTTTGGCATTTTTCACTTGCTTACGAAAGTTTTCCTTGGCTTCCCCTTAACTTTAGAAATTTCCATTAAAACAAGCCCTTATAACTAGTTATTTATACTATGGCAGTGCCCTCCTGGTTGCCACTAATGAGTCACTTCTGTCAAGATTGCAGTTGATTCAAAATAAGGAGGCTCAATTGGTCTGCTGTCTTCCTTCTGACTCCCCCTGAGGTCCAATCTTAAGATCTTTACATTGGTTACCTGTCAGAAAGCACTGTATTTTTAAGCTTCTCAGACATTCCCACAGAGCTCTGTATGGGGTAGACCCAGCTTATCATCATTCCAGGATAAGGTTCTACCATCCAGTCAGGAGCCTCTAACACTACACTGGCATCTCCTCGTTGCATTCAAATGACTCAATGGGGGCCGTTCTTTCTCCTACCTGGCTCTGCAACACTGGAATACCCTGCTGACCCAAATTCAGACTTGTCAAAATATTACAACTTCAAACAAATTGTTTAAAAAAATGCTTATTTTACGGTCCTAGCCAGACAGCACTCTTTTTGGTTGAAGACTCAAAGTCAGGATACTCCTGTTGGAGTGAGTTGTTGCGCTCTATAAATGCCAAAAAATGCAAGTAGGCAAAGAAAGAGGAGTGAAAGACAGAACACAAGTTTTGGAGGAAGGTATTGATTAAGAATATGCCTTATGCAGGAAATATTTTGGTTTAGTGACTGATGGTCAGTGAGATGTACTTCTGGTTTTGAGGCAACTGAGAAGTTGTGCTTTGTGCTTGGAGTGGTCTGAATGAGAATGAGTGATAGTCACAGATGTGGTCCAGATCACTGTCCTTGATTGTGATTAGATTCTGGTCAGGAAAGCGAACTCAAAATCAGTTTTTTAAATGTACTAAACCCATTTTGCAATTCAGTAACATTTTACAGAATCGCAAAATTGATTTAGAACTGCATAATGAATTGCTATTAGGAAGAGGATGTGTCAATGGTGCCCCTTTCAAACAATGATTTGTTATGGTATCTATCACTGTGTTGAGACCATAATCTAGTAGAAAATCGTCCAAAAGGTACTGAATCATAAGTTGAGGTGGTAACACATTCGCAGACCTCCTCACCTTCTGACTACAAATAACGTTTATTGGGGAGTAGACAGCGGACCAGGGGACCACTGCCAACTTTCAAACAAGCTTAAAAAAAATTAAGGGGCTTATTTACAAGAAATTGACGCATCTGTATAGATGCGTCCGTTTTCCTGCACCTGCGTGCAAAACGCTTGCGCCACCATGGATGCGCCGTATTTTACAATATAGTTATGTACCTATGGGGTAACCCAAAATACCACTGGACCCGGGTAGCATACAGTACAATATAAAATGGTCACAGTGGAAACCAACTTAACAAAGTACAAAATTAGATTATTCAAACATCACATGTTCAATTCACATGAATGTGAGTTTATTTTCTTCATCATCATATGGTAATCAAGGACAACAAGATTGTCAGTACATTTAATTAAAAATGTTGCTCGGAAAGGGGGGACAGAGTGCTCGGGAAAGATTATGTGCTAGTGAGGGTAATAGGAAAGGAGAGGCAATGTGCAATATATACATCAGACACAGCTGACACCTATCCAGCCTAATGGTGGCAAATTAATCACAACAAACATAACAAATTGTAGACTCAGGTGATTAATCTCTGTCATCCAAGCTTGAGGAATAGTGAAAAGCCGTCGACGTTTCTACCCCTAATTGCAGTAAAGGTAATTGGATCCTTATCCTGGGGTCTTCATCAGGACCAAAGATTATGAAGGGATGGGGGGAGCACCTATAATGGCAGCATGAAAAATCAGGCTGCAGACTGAGAAGAGGCGGGCCCTAAGGCTCTTGAAAATGTAAACTTGAATCGAAAACAATTTCAGGACATAGATGGTCTCCGTGGCCTCATCCTGCAGGGATACGTGGGTTTCAACTCCACATCCGATAAAGGTTGATCAGTAACCTCCTAATTGAAAGTCCGGCGTACTTGAATATATTTAGACCAATGAACGATTGAATCTGTTCAAGCTGTCCGTCTAGTGAAGAATGACACATCATGGTGCAAGGATTCACAGATGCGTCAGAAATGTTAACGCATCTGTCGGCGCAAAAGTCATGCATTGCTGGAGTCATGTCGCAAGCATAACGTAATTCCAGCAATGCATGGAGAGGCCTACTCCTAATACAATGCATCATTCCGTACGCCTGCTCCAAACAGGTGCAGGGTTTTGACGCAGTGGCGATCTAGAAGTGGCGCAGTGAAATCTTGTAGATTTCACTGCGTCTCTTCTACAACGCTTTTCCGTGTTGGAACGCCCACCCTGCATACATTATACCTGACACAGGTATATTGTGGTGCAGGGTTTACAAGTTGACGCAGCTCCCTAGACGCATCACGTTGCAAATGGGGCGCAATGTGGCGCATTGTTTACGCCACTGCTGCATCACAAAAAGTGATGCAACGGTGGCACAAAAGTGGCACAAGGGGCTTGTAAATCTACCCTTAAATTTTCTTTTCAAATGCAGCCCAGTTTTCTTTAAGGACTACATGCTGCATTTGAAAACAAGTTTTACTTTATATAAATGCAATCACAAACATGGTGGTCCATTGTAACCCTAGGCGGAGCAGGGGTAGTGCCTCTACAGGAAGTTCCACAGAGTTGGAAAACAACTCCGTGGAACTTCGCTCCGTGCCCTCCCAAAGTAATAAAAAGTAATTAAAAAGGCACTTCCCTGCCCCATGGCTGGTTCCTCCTCGCCATGGCCGCTCTCCTGCCTCCTCCTCGCCATCCTTCTTCACTGATAACCCATATGTTGTACGTCTTGCGCGTGCGCATTCACAAGACGTACAATGTAGGGGTTATCACTGAAGAAGGATGGCAAGGAGGAGGCAGGAGAGTGGCCATGGCGAGGAGGAGGCAGCCACGGCAGGTAAGTGCCGTTTTAATTACTTTTAATTACTTTGGGAAGGTGGAGGGGCCGGCTAACTACGCTCCGACACGGAGTCGTAGTTTTGCCTAAACTCCGCATTCGTAACGGAATGCAGAGTAGGCAAAACTACGTAAACTACGCTGGTGGAGAGTAGTTACCCGCCCAGGCTTAGTCAATTGACCCCAGCAGGCCACTATCTCTGTGAGGTCACCCAATCGCAGTGAGTCGCAATTTGTGACTTACCTCATGAATATCATGAGGTCTGATTGTGACCCACTATGATTCAACATGTTGTGATCCGACCTACTGTAAATAGGTTGGTTGGCAAAAAAAGATTTCCAGTCACAATAAATTATGTTATGTTAAGTTGATTTGTTGAGCGCACTTATCAGCTGTGAGGGTATCTAGGTGGTTGAGCAGGTGTGTAGGTCGAGCTGGAGTAGTTGTGAGCCGTCTGGAAGAAATTTGTGGGATTAGTGAAAAGCCATGTCTTCAGCTTCTTGCGGAAGTCTAGTAGTGAGGACAAGGTCCTGATGTGTGTGGGGAGGTTATTCCAGGTCTTGGCAGCAATGTAGGAGAAAGAGTGACCCCCGGCTCTGCTTCTGTGAACTCGCTGGATATGTGTGAGAGAAAGGGATGTTGATTGCAGTTCCTGGTGGGTTGGTAGGAGAGTAGGCAGTGGTTGAGGTAGGCATGTCCGATGTTGTGTAAGGCCCTGAATGCGTGGTGAAGAGTTTGAATTGGCTGTGTTTCTGTATGGAGAGCCAGTTGAGCTCTCTGAGATGAGGTGAAATGTGAGTGCAGTGAGGGAGGTGGAGGGTGAGGCTTGCAACAGCGTTCTGAATGGTTTGGAGACTCTCTGCGAGGTGGGTTGGGATTCTGGCATAGAGTGCATTGCTGTAATCATGCCTGCTCGTGATGAGGGCTTGAGTCACTGTGCGTTTGGTGTTTTGGGGTAGCCACTAGAAGATCTTGCGTAGCATTTGAAGGATGAGGAAGCAAGAGGTGGTGACTGTGTTTACTTGGGATGCCATTAGTTTATTATCCATGATGATTCTTAGGTTTATGGCTTGTTCTCATGGGATTGGATTGGGTCCTAGTTCTGCTGCCCACCAAGAGAAGTCCCATGGTGAGCTTCCGTTTCTGAAGATCAGAACTTCCATTTTCTCTGTGTCGAGCTTAGGCAGTTCTCTTTCATCCAATTGGCCACTCTAATCATGCATTTTGTGAAGTTATTTCTGGTGGTGTTGGTGTTGTCTGTCAGGGATAGTGTGAGCTGTGTGTTATGGGCATAGGATATGATGTTGATTCCATGGGCTCTGATGATGCCCGCGAGGGGTCCCAAGTAGATGTTAAAGAGTGTTGGGCTAAGAGAAGTTCCTTGTGGAACTCCAGAGATGAGTTTCTTGGGTTCAAGGTGTATAGTGGGAGCCTGACTCTCTGAGTTATGCCTGTCATGAAGGAGGCTATCCATTTCAGAGCTGGTCCTTGTATTCCAGTGTGGTGTAGCCTTAAGATGAGGGTGTGGTGAGAGATCAAGTAGGATAAGGGCCTGTGGTATCTCCATAGTCGAGGATGGTCCATATGCTGTTGGTGGTTTCTGTGCTGTGGTTGCTGTGGAAGCCTGATTGCATGATGTAGTAGTATGTGATGTTCTAGGTGACTGTAGAGTTGTTTGTTTATTGCCTTCTCCGTGACCTTCGTGGGGAAAGGGAGCAGTTAGTTGGCTTGCTAGATGCTTAGTTTGCAAGGGTCAGCTGATGGTTTTTTCAGGAGGGCATTGGTTTCTGCATACTTTCAGTTGACTGGGAAGGTTGTACCTTTGATGGATGTGCAAATGATTGACATGAGTGTGGAGATGATTGTGGAACCTCCTAAATTGTAGATGTGGTGGTAACATGGGCTTGTGAGGGCTCCCGGGTGGATGGATTTCATAATTGCAGCTGTGTCCTCGAAGGTGAGTGGTTTCCAATATGTTAGGTGCTTGTACTTGCACGTGGTAGTGGGCAGCTGGTCGATGATGTCTTCTGGATTTGGGGTTGGGGGTTCAAGTTGCTATAGATCTTTGTGATTTTGGTCTGGAAAAAGTTGGAGAGTTTGCAGCAGAGTTCTTGCGGGGGTGAGTTGGAGCTGGTAGCGGCTGAAGGGTTTGAAAATTCGTTGACGATGGTGAAGGGATCACTGACATAATATCAATGCACACAATATCGAAAAACAAAAATATAAGAAAATAAATGTTTACAAAAATTTTGACTTGCTCTACTTAACTAATAAACAACAGATATCGAGAACACAAATATTTGTATTAAAAATATTGACTTTTAGTTATATCAAAAGCATATACATCGAAAACAAAAATATTGCCACCTTTAAATAAACATATATTATGTCAAAAATATCGATTCACACAATATCGGCTATAGCAATATCACCAAAATAAATACATTATCATTAATAAATATAAAAACCAACTTTTTGCGTAAAACAATTATTTAAAATAAACATAAAGCATATTATAAACATGTTCACATAATAATTATATGCATAAATTATATACATTACATCACCAAAATATTTACAGTTCACCCAATAAAATATATAACTAAATTCATAACAATATAGCCCCCAAAAATATTTTCATTAACTACAACCATTATTTCCATTAACAGCAAGCATTTATATAGCAATTTTGACATCTCAAATGACAAAAAACTTTTTTTGATGTGAGGCAGGGTGCTCCCACCCTCTTTTTGTTTGAAAAGGCCTCCTTGAGCTAATGAGCAGAAGAGCTGTGGCTAATGCACCTGTGCCCAGTGAGTGATACAGAGATCTCAGACGACTTTGGGCAGCATTTCCATCACCCCAAAAATAATGTGTTGCTCTCTACTGAAAAAGGACAACTATCTTGAAACAGGTGTCGAGAGATGCACAGCACTGTCTGCATGAACAAGGGTGATAAAACTAAAGCCTGTCAATGAAGTAAGTGTTATCATGCACTGCCTTTATCATGATGCATTAGGGTGAACTGAATGCTGGGATATGAGGCAGTGTGCTCCTCCTGGAGTCAAGTGGCCCTGGGGACTGCCATCCCCCACGGAAGGCTCCTGCTATGTCCCAGCTTTTTCGCTCCCACCAAGCCACAGCAAATGTTCCACTTCCAGCCAAGGAGAGCATTAAATGCTCTCATTTGTTGGAAGTGAAGCAGAATTGCTTTTAGACACAAGGAGCTGCCTTTCCAGCAGCTACCTATGTCTAAAAGCAATGCTGGCTCCAGCAGGAGTCAGGGAGGTGGCAGGGACCACTGGGGCCTTGAGCCCCACCTGCGGTCTCCAACAGATGAGAGTGGGTGCTCTGGGTGGGACCAGGGCACCAACAATAGAGGCCTGGCAACAGGGGATGGGGTCACTGGGCCTCAAATCAGCTCATGAAGGGGGCCCACATGGCCACCTCCACCAATTCAGAAAGGCCGGGCCCTGGGGGTTGGAGACCCCAGGGCTGAAAGCAGCCCACGGAGTGGGGCCGCGCGGCTCCCTCCCCTAAAAGTATATTTTTAAAAAGGCCAGGCCCTGGAGGATGGGGTCCCTGGGGCCGGGTGGCAGCACACTCTCCCTTCCCTAATACAAAAAATAATAATAAAAGGCTGGGTCCCAGGTGTGGGGTCCCTGGGGCCAAAATCAGCTTGGGAGGGAGGCTGCATGGTCCCCCTCCCCATTTCAAAAAGGCCTGGCCCCTGGGATGGGCTCCCCAGGGCCCACATTGGTCCAGGGAAGGGGGGCATGCAGCCCCTCTCCCCTAATAAAAGGGGCGCACTACTAGTTGGGAGATGAAGTTCCCTTGACACCAGAGGGTCCTTGGGGGCCACCTATCCCTCCTGTTATCTTCAGTAAGTCCCACACAGTGGGATTGCTGAGAGGTTGTCACAGGCCATGCCCCCTTTCGCTAGCATTCTGCAAATGCACCTCCTGGCGCACAACTGGTTGGGAGATGAAGTCCCCTTTGTTGCTGAGTGTCCTTGGGGGCCACAAACCCCTTCCTGTTACCTCCAGCAAGTCCCACACAGTGGGATTGCTGAGAGGTATTTGGAGGCCACGCTCCCTTTCTCCATAACTCTGCAATCGTGCCTCCTGGTTTTGTACTACTTGGGGGATGAAGTCCCCTTCAATGCTGAAGGTTCTTCGGGGCCACGGACCCACATGTTACTTCCAGGAGGTCCCACACTGCTGGATTACTGAGAGCTGGTCAGAGGGCCCACCCCCTTTCTCCACCACTCTGCAAATGCACCTCTTAGTGCACTACTGGTTGGAGGATAAAGTCCTCTTGGATACTGAGGGACCTTGGGAGCCAAGAAGCCCTATTCTTACCTCAAGTAAACCCCATACAGCGGGATTCCTGAGAGCTGGTCGGAGGTCCCGCCCCCTTTCGACACCACTCTGCAAACACGACTACTAGTTAAAAAACCATAGAAATTCACTTAAAAAAACAAAGGTTACAGGGATGTTATAGTTAGGAAATAGAATTAAAAACCTTAGAAATTCCCTGAAAAAACCAAACGTTGGAGGGACGTCATAGTTAGGCTCAGATTTCACTCATACAAAACCAGTAAAATTCAGCAGTTATAGTTATAAGTTATAGTTACCTGAGCTAACTATAACTTACACCCCCGCAATGCACTCCTTATGAGCTCACATAATACATCATTCATGACGTGGTCAGTGACATCACTGATGACAACACTGATGACATCTCAGATGACATCGCTGATGCCATCACTGGTGACATCATCCACAGAACCACTCACACCCCATACAACCTCTCGTATGCCCACTAACACACCCGCACAACCACTCATATACCCATTCACAGACCCATACTAATACTCACACATTTACTCACTCCTCCATAGATCCACTGAAGCAGCCACTCACACAACCATTCACTCACCCATACAGCCACTCATACAATCAGTCACTCATCTGTACAGCCAGTCTCATAGCCATACACTCACCTATACAGCTGCTCACACACCCACTTTTTTACCTACACAGTGACTCACACACCCACTCACTCACCCATACAGCCTCTCAACACAGCCACTCACTCACCCCTACAAGCACTCATCAAGATCAGGTGGATAAACAGCTTCTTATACCAAGTGTGAGTATTACGACTTCCATGTACGGCTGAAGAACCTGGTCATTCTTATCCACTCCACCCATGTGCTTGTTGTAATCAAGTATATATATTGGCTTGTGAACTTTGGCCATCTGGCTCCAAACAGTGATGAGGGAAGTGTTCTCATCATGAATTGGAGTGAGCACGGATACACATCACACTTATCAGAAAACTTGACTGAAAGCAGTTCATTGGAACACAACGCAATGCTCTGGGATTTTTGGAGCTTCTTACAAACAAGCTCCTGTGGGAATCCTTTGAAGCAACTATAAACTGTACCACATGCCACAGTGCCAGCTTTGTACAGCTCACTGAACAGCTCTACTCCCGTATAGAAGTTGTCCACATAAAGGTTATAACCTTTGTGAAGGAGTGGCTGGACAAGCTCCCATACAATCTTTCCTGTTACTCCTAGAATGGGAAGGCAACCTACAAGGTTTAGAGTAGAGTCCTTCCCTGTATACACTCTCAAGCTGTACACGTAGTCAGTAGAACTCTCACACAGTATGTACAACTTGATGCCATAGCAAGCTCTTTTGCTCACAATGTACTGCCTAAACAGCAGCCGCCCTTTGTACAGGATTAAGGACTCATCAATCGCTATATTCTTTCCAAGAGTATATATTTCTGGAAACCTAACAGACAAATGTTCCATGACAAGCCAAATAACCGATCTCTGCTCATGTACGGTGAGAAGATGGGTGTTACCCAAACCCCATTTTGAGCGTAAGGCCCAAAAATATCTTCAACTCCTCAAGTGAAATGGGAGACTACTAGTGTCCCCAAGAATGAGGCCCTGGAGTACCTCCATGCTACCTCAGAAATTGTTCCATACACAAATTTGTTTGCTACACAATTTGCTCAAGGATGTCAATGTCCAAAAAGAGATAGACAGAGTCAATTGGCAAAAAATTTGCCATATCGACTTTACATCCAGCCTCGTCAGTGAATGGAGGAATGTGGGGCTGTACTAAATTGGGGGGAGCTGCCAAGAGAGCACTCCATGTGTGCTTGCTACCACACATGCCCGCTCTCTTGGTTGGTCTACCCAGCTATGGTATCTCCGCTGCGCAGAGTGTGTTTGGAAGGGACAGCATGACTGCCATCATCATATCCCTCAGAATCACTGGAAGACAAGTCGTCGGATGGAACTCACTTCCAGATTCTGTTCCATTTTCCTCTCCCTCAGATGCTTTCTCAGTAGCTGCTGTCTCAGTCTCTGATCCTTCTTCAGAGCTGTCCTCCATAATCCTAGTAAGGGCCTAGGCAGCAGTCATCCACCGAGACGCCATCTCTGCTGACTGACTAAAAGCTTCCTTCTAAAGCATTGTCCTACGTAGAAGGCAGAGGTATTGTTCTAAATTAGTCAGTGGGTGTGTGCATGTGAGATGTGTGCAACAGTAAAAAAACACAAAATCACTTATCGGGTTCTCTGAATCTGCAGGTTCTCCAAAAACATTAAAAAATAAATACAAAAAAAGACACAGTATTACTTCACTTTGCTACATACCCAATACCACAGCATACTTTTGTTATGGCTTATGAAAACGTTATTGTTGGTGAAGCTGCTGGGCCTTTGCCAGTATAAAAATTTATATCCTAAAGCCAAAAATCTACCTTTGAACTCAAGAAGCACATATTCACTTAGTAACCCATGCAACTTTACACACAAGCGTGCTCCTTGTGAAAACACAGTGTTATCACCATGGTCACAGGAATTAGGAGACTCTCCCCTTTCCAATGAGGCCTGCCTGAAATGTGGTAAGGTTTTTTTAGGCTTTTTTCCCCCAGAGTGGAAAAGAGCACTCACCTTGTTACTTTCGCCGCTCCAGTGGGGAATTTGTGACATCAGCACATCTTGAAACACACTGATGTCACAGATGAGCAGGAGTGGGGCTGACATGGAAGTGATTCACCGTCTCCCCTGCCCTTTAAAAAAAGGGAATCCTCCGGTGCAAGCATCATAGGATCCTTTTCAGTCCTTCCCAGTGTTGGCCAACAGATGCACTGGGGAGGAAGTGCGGGTGTTGGGCCATTGGCCAACACCCACACTAAAGCTGTTAATGTAAGAGAAGAGAACACAACCACCCCAAATGTGAAATAAATAGAAGTAAGGGAGGTATTGTATGATATAAGAGAGGCAAGCAGTAGCTCCCAGGAACCCAGAACTAAAATTGTAAAAGATATACTGCCTAAAGTCCCCGAACACATCATAGGCCAACTAGCACCTATACCCGCTTTAAAACGTTTAATTGCACACACTAAGAAAGCCATCAGTGATACTAGTCCTGCCCATAGAAGAATTCCAAGACATAGAAATACCTGAACATTTAACAATGACACATAATGAGGAACCTTTCCTTTTATATGAATACCTAAACAATGATAAACAAATTCTAATGTTCTCTACAGCAGATAATTTACTAATACTAAGCCATTGTCCAACCTGGATGATGGATGGGGCCTTCAAAATGTGTCCCAAACCATTCACTCAGATATACTCCATACATGGGAATACCAAAAAAACAAATATCCCTTTTATATATGCCCGACTACCAATTAAACAAAGCAGCACTTACTATGAACTCTTAAACCACATTAAACATAAAACAAATAATACCTCTTACTTTGAATTTGAACAAGGGTTTATGAGTGATCTTTGAATGGGACCAATTCGATCAAGAAAAATAATTTTACGATGAATTAATTGAATTTAATGTTACTGACATGACATTAGATATCTTTATGGATAATGGGCTGGTAGGAGGTGTGAGTAAGGGCCTCATTACGAGTTTGGCGGTGCGGGAGGGGGACCGCCCTGCTCCTGCACCACCACACCTGTGATTGAACAGCCCGCCAGATTAGGAGTTTTCCCCTGTCTGGCAGGCGGTTCTTTTTGAGTTTCCATGGTGGTACCAAATAAATAGGCACCGCAATTGGAATGTCAAAATCAGTACCTGCACAGCATGGACTGCTGCAGTCCATGCCGTGCAGGTACTGGGGTGCATGCACACAGGGGGGCACAACATGTGCCCCCCTGCATGCACCCCATGGCCCAGAGGCAACAGGGGGTGCTGTAGTGCACCCTTTGTTTCCTCCCGGCTATGGTTTTCATGGCGGGCTCACCACGTTGAAAACCGTGGTGGAGAGGAAACTTGTAATATGCTTGGCTGGACCGCGGCACTCCCGTCAAGCATATTGCGGCCTCAAGACTGCCGTGCCACCGCCAGGAATCCCTGGCGGTTGCGGCGTTCTCTGGGTGGCCCGACTGCCCCTGTCGTAATAGTGCGCTTGGAAGGCCGCCACTGTCATGCCACCGCCGCGCCCCCGAGTCTGTCGGTCCATGGACCACCAGACTTGTAAAGAGGCATTAAGTTTATTCAGAAATTTAGATGAGTTCCATTATAGTAATTTAGATTCTAAAACCTTTGCCACTATTATGTTGTATATACCCATGTTGATGAAGCATGAACTAGAAATGCGTTTTATGCCTATGGATGTTTTCAGTGTCGTGTATATGAATAATTGTTGGACCATATCAAGAAAGATGTGTATAGTCTGGCTCTTAAGATTGTTTAATAAGATTGATTCTGTACATGTGATGGTTTTAATTATATGTGTATGAATTTTAAATATTAGACATATCTTTGAACCCAGAAGATGTCCAAAAAGGAACGATACACGTTGGCTATGGCTACAATAAAAAATATTTTTACCAAAGAAGATAATCAATAAATGAGTTTACAACTATTTTGATGACTCATTGTATTACATGGAAGCATGCATGCTGTCAACAATATTCATGATGCAAGTCATATCATTTGAAATTACCTTTTCTTTGGAGTGCTGAGTTATTAATTTTCATATTGACAAGGACATTGTGTCCTTTAAGGGGGTTTATGGTGGCTGATGCTCCATACTTGTGCACCCTCTAATTCTGCACAATTGTGTACGTATTAGTGATAGGTGCGGTATTAGTTTCCTCAGCTGTTCTTTTGTAAATTATTTGTTGTGTTTATTGGGCGCATCAGCACTATTACTATACTGTATTTGTATTGATATGGACTTTGATGATGATCGTGAGACATTATTGGGGGATTTATTCCCCAATTATAGAAATATTGCAAATACAAAACAAACCTTACCAACCAAAAATGAGGGACTGAAAGAGAAATGTATTAGTCTAGAAAGATTAAAAAAGTAAGAACTTGCCAAGTGGTGGGACTGGGCCACTTTGAAAAAATATATTGCAAACAAAAAGATACCTAGGGGTCTAGGGATCCTTATCTTCCCCAATTTTGAGGATCTAGATATTGATCTCCTTGAGGAAATGGTGGTTGGATTGTATGAGGCATCATACAATATTATGAGGATTCTAGATGAAAATTCTGAATGGAAAGTGAAGAAGGAGATTAGTGGGATAAATTTACGAGGCCATCAAAAAGAATTCTGAAAATCTAAAAAGAGATAGCTTATTTCTGTGAGAAAGGCTTAAATTTACTATTCCCTCTCCAATCTATACCAATATGGGGAAGGTGATGGACACTAAAGTGTCGTGTAGTTCCTATATTACCTATACAGGATCTGCGCGTTTGGATAACCTAAACTGTGGGACTGGTGGCGGACTGATTCCATGCACCCCCACCGGATACTTTAGCCTGTCTGTATTAGCTAGCTCACAGTGCCACTATAATCTCCTCTTATCACGGAGAGAATAGATTCTGGCAACCTCAGAACATGACAACCCTGATCCCTCAGAATCGTGGAAACAATATACTACCTTTCGCTCAGTCACTCGTGCTCACTTAGTTTGTCTCACAGAGTTACACAGAATAAACAGGCTGGGCGTTTCAATAAGTATTTATTGAACAGTTGTTATTCTAGTGTATAATAAATGAGCTGCAACAACCATTAGACAGTAGCAGAGATATATGATTAGCAGTACTATGAAAGTAAAGGGATGGTATAGTTCTACCATCTTGCATAAATCATGAATATATACAAGTACATAAAACACATGATAAAAAGTGCGTACTCCTACAATGCCTTCCTAACTAGATGTACCTAAATGTAGCTAGCATCTGTGTAGGTGTTATGCCAAGAATCCCTCTAGGTTCTAGTCAACCTCATTACCTGAGAATGAGAGAGTATGGGACCCCGTCCTGGTCTCGAGTTGGACACCCCCGAGGGATGTTAGACCACTGCGAGCTGGAGCATCTGCATGCAGGAACCTCAGCGTCTCTGGTCAGTGTGTCAGCCAGGAAGTCTCGTTCTCCTCTATCTTCCTAAGCAAGATGTGCTGTATATATACCCATAGGTCTCCCCAGGGGTCCTACCTTGCTGTGTTACTGTGTCGGCCTAAAGGATGACATTGGGCCTGAACTTTATACAGAGATATTATACAGGAGGTGGTAATCCTACTGTTAGTCCTGCTGTGCTTCCAAGAAGCCTCATGCATAATGTAGGAGAATCGAACCAGGGAAAAACCCGCGTTCTGAATGCAGTGTCATATCTAGGTAAAAGGTCAGTGCCTAAGAACCGTTATGTATGTAATGTAGGGAAGAATATAGGTGAAAGGTTGCAATGTTACCTGCGCCTATATAGGGTATCCTATATGGAATATAACAAAAGGGGTGACATTTACTATTCCCACTCCAACTATACCAATTTGCAGAATGTGTTGGACACTGAAGGGGTGACATTTACTATTCAACACTCCAATCAACGCCAATTTGAAGAAGGTGTTGGGCAATAAAAGGGTGACATTTATAATTCCCACACTAACGTAAACCAATTTGGGGCAGGTGTAGGGGCACTAAAGCGGTTGCATTTCCTATCCCCACTCCAATCTAACCCAATTTGGGAAAGTTGTTGGACACTACAAGGGTGAAAATTACTATTCTCACTCCAACCTAAAACAATTTAGAGAAATTGTTGGAAATTAAAAGCTTACATTTACTATTCCAATTCCAATCTATACCCATTTGGAAAAGGTGTTGGACACTTAAGGGATGACAATAACTATTCCTACTCCAATCTATACCAATTTGGAGAGGGTGTTGTTTTGATGTTAAGTGCGCCCGTCAGCTGGGCAGTGGCTCCTTCACACCTGGCATACTTGCAACATATTCTTCCAGCCCTTGCAGACACAGCCCTAACGACAGGGACACACACAGAGTAACTGTCTTGAAAGTGTATTTTCTAAATAAGTGCATAATAATTGGAAACTGAAGTGCACCGCGGAAACATTTGTTGTTGGCATTTACTATTCCCACTCCGATCTAAGCAAATTTGGGTAAAGGGGTAAAAATTACTATTTCTAGTACAATCTAAAACATTTTATGCAAGGTGCTACAGACAAGTGGCGGCCAGTAATTTTAGGAGGGAGAGGGCGGATGGGACACGCACGCACACGCACACGCACACATACACATAAACACTCATAGCTATGCATTCACACGAGCGCACACACACACACACATCCATTCACAACACTCATTACCAAATATTCCTACATACATGCACAAAACATTAATTTTAAAAAAAAATCACACTTACCAGCAGCTCTGCCTCGGAGGTCCCAGGAGGCTTGGGATGGCTGCCTTCCCTCATTGGCTGACCTAAGGTCAGCCAATGAGGGAAGGAAGCAGTCCCAACGTCCTCACAGAGGGGGCTGGGGTCAGTGACACTGCTGACCCCACCCCACTCTAATAAAGAGCCATTGATTGACGCTCGACCCTGGGCGCTTCAGGGCTTAAAACTGAAGTGCCCAGGTGCAAGGTAATGAGTGGCGCTTCACCTCGTCACGAGGGGGAGGGCCTCGAGGTCCTTTACTGAGCTGAGGAGGTCACGCCCACAGGAGCAGTGACTTCCTCAGCCCAGCAAAGTTTAGCTCAGGCAGACAGGAGCCTTTGCATTTAGCGCATGTCTAGTTCTTGGCTGCCTGACCAAAAATGAACAGTGTCTGTCAGGCCGACTTTTGCTCAGCCTGACGGACACTGTTCTTGAGGGGCAAAAGGTGAGGGGGCATGGCCCCGCAGCCCCAATGGACCGGTCATGGCTGATACAGACTAAACATTTATATACACAATAATTACTCCATAATCACACTTAGGGCCCAATTAGGATGTCGGTCGGAAAGCCACAGACCACAGGTCGGAGGCTTTCCGACCGACATCCTTGGTTTGACTTCAGACTGCCGTATTACGATTACGGTGCTCGAAAGTCAAACCGGCCAGTCATTCCGGCTGGCTTCCTATGGGCTCAAGGAGCCCGTTGGCCAGTCGGAAACCGCCGTTTCCACCATCTGGATTATGATGTCGGAAACCGACAGGCTTTCCATGTCGGGCTTTCCGACATGGAAAGCCTGTCAGAAAGGGAATTTGTGTGCCCCTAGTAAGGCCCCATTTCTATCGTGGCCTCCGGTTAGGGGCCGAGGGGGCACCTATGGTGCCCCCCTGTAAATCCCTGCACCGTGTGGCAGGCACCGTGAGATTTACAGTGACTCCCATTTCTCTATGGGAGCTTGTGCTGCAGCCGGTTTCCGACTGCCACACAAGATCCCATAGGGAAATGGGAGTCTGTGACCGCACCATATGTGGTCGCATCGTAATTGCGGTTTCGGACCGCCGACCCAAGGTCGGTCAGTCTCAAAACCGCATGGATGGATCCTAATTTGGCCCATAATATTTTATTTATAAAATAAGTTAAAATATAGCCAAAAAGACTCTAACCAAAACTACACACTGATATATTCATATTTAAAAATTAACATATAAAATTATATTATATTAATAATTAAATAATTATAATTTATATAAGAATAATATTTTGTTATAATAATAGTTTTTATCACTTTTAATAATTAATATATTATGTTAAATATTTACCACCATTCCTAAACTCTGAACTACAAATTAAAAAAATAAAATCATAATCCAAAAGTGAAAAATCATGAAACAAAAACAAATTTAAACCAATTTTTAAAACAAAAATTAAAAAATCATTGGCATTATACTTTTCTATATAAAAATAAAAAAATATTTTAATTGTTTTCACAAAAATTATAAAATTATTATTTGTATATGAAATGTTGTACATTAATTTCCTTTATTAAAATTAAAATGAATTTTTATATATTTTTAATTTGTAAGAAATGTTTGTAATTTAAATATTTATTAAAAAAATGCCAATAAAATTATATTTTTTGAGTTTATTATAACTGATATATATTTTAATTAATTATAAATTATTATACATAAAAATTATGAATGCAACTAAATGAATTTAGAGATCAGAGAAAAGGGGTGTTAGACACTAAAGCGATGACATTTACTATTCCTACTCCAATCTATACCAATTTGGAGAAGGTGTTGGGCAGTAAAGTGGTGACATTTACTATTACCACTCCAATCTAAGCAAATTTGGGTAATGGGGTAAAAATTACTCTTTCTAGTACAATCTAAAACATTTTCTGCAAGGTGCTACAGACTAAACATTTTATATAGACAGTAATTACTCCATATTCACATATTATGTTTTATCCATAAAATAAACTAAAATGTACCAAAAAAGACACTAACCAAAACTACACACTGATATATTCATATTTAAACATTAATATATCAAATCATATTACATTATTAGTCAATTATTATTTATAATACTATTTTATTATAAGAGTTTTTATCATTAATAATTAATACATAATGTTAAAGATTTACTACCATTCCTAAACTTTGAACCATAAATTAAAAAATAAACTCACAATCCAAAATAAAAAATAATGAAATAAAAAAAATGTAAACCAATTTTTAAAACAACATTTTTTTAAATACATTAACATTATATTTTTCTATATAAAAAATGTAAAAATGGGGGGCATGGCCGGGCAAGATGGCCGGGTGGACGTGATTCACCTCGGCTCCCGGTCTGCGTCAGTGTCCCGAGCGCATAAGCGCCTTTAAAATTCGCCAAACCTGCTTCAGAGGCTGCGAAAATGCTGCTGATCCAGTAGAGGCTGAACGAGTGCCCTGCATACTGGGATAAGACCTTTTCTGAGCCTCGCCGGGGCTCCGAGAGCTCATCAGCGGAGCGACACAAAATGGCGGCCGCTACACTCGGAGGGAGGAAGAGCCGCTGATGCCTATACGCCTCGTCGGAGCGGACTGGGAGGACTTGTGGCGTTTGTGCTCCCATCGTGATCCCTGAATGAGCGGTGAGTGGGACACTGCATACCGCAACCGGAGGAGCTTGGTTGGGACCCTCGGTGCGGACACTTGGTCCCTTGGAGGGCGCAATTCTTGCATCCGGTGAGGCGGGGACGCACTTAAATGACCTGGTGTGGTCAAAGGGCAGCGGGAGCACTTTCAGTACCGGACAGCCAGACTCAGGTTGGAAAACGGCAGCAAACCGGAGCCTTGCCTGACTGTGCCTGACCCTAAAATGGCGGCCAGCACTCAGCCGAAGATCGAATGAATGAGGGGGCCTTTACAATAGGTGCCCCAGCGACATCAAATACCCCAGCGCAGCAGGAGGGATGTAAGGAAGGAGGGTCTCTGTGCCTTCCCCATAGACCAACAAGCACTGACAGCGCTCAGCAGTGGGCCCCCTGTTATAAAATCTAGCCCCCTGGGGACTGATATTGCTGCATACCTGGCCCAGTTTGATGAAGAGCAGGGGCGTATTTGCACAACCGGCAGTCAGTGGCTCTGAAAAGCTTGTGGAGGGGGGAGGCGAGTACTCTCCACGGTTGACGCTGCAAGCACAAACGCAGGGGAGCCATCGTGCCTGCACCTATGCCACCGAAGAAGGGGACAAACAAAGTCTCCAACTTTTTTACTCCTGCGGAGAAAAGGCAATCACCAGAGCAAGGCGAACCCACTGACACCATGGTTCTCACGAAGGAGGACTTGATGGCATCTTTGAGAGAATTTAAAACTGAATTGCGCGCTGAGCTCAACCAGGATAGCAAAGCCTCCATTGAGCAACTTAAAACAGACTTAAATACTCGCATTGCAATGCTCCAACAGGATGTGGACTCGGTGGGCACGAGATTCGTTGATTTAGAAGCCCAGACCCAAGACCTGGACAAGCGGACCACGGTCACGCAGGAAAAGATACAAGATCTTCAGAGTCAACTACATCTGGCCCTACTGAAATCAGAAGATTTAGAGAGCAGATCCCGGAGAGACAACATTCGGATCCGGGACCTGGAGGAAGGGGCGGAGGGACCAGATCTGGAGGCCTTCCTTGAGGGTCTATTTGCGGAGATTCTAAGCCCACGACAGCTCAAGATTAAGATGGAACGAGCGCACCGCGTAGGGGGTCAGGTGGCTGGAGAGCGTCGTCGGACACGGGATATTCTCGCCAAATTCCACTCCTTTAAGGTGAAGGAGGCCATTCTACAAGAGGCCCGGAAAAAGGGCGACATCTCCTTTCAAGGATTTTGATTCAGCGTATACCAGGATCTAGCACCCGCGACGCTGGCTAGGAGCCAGAAATTCAGGCCTATTACCACGAAACTCCGCGAGGATCACATAAATACAGATGGACATATCCATTTGGTCAGAGCTTTGAACATAATAACAGGATGCGCCACATCACAGAACTTGAAGAGGGTCTGAGAGTGCTGGGCCTCCCTCCTGTTGATGTCGGGAGCACACAAGACACGTCGAGGGGAACAGACCGAGGCGTCAATAAAAAACTGCAGTGGAGCACAAGCACTAAGGGAGGCCATAAGTGACCAAAAATGGTTGAGGGGACTTGCTACAAGACCTAACAGTTTCTGCGGGAGCGGTGCATTCCAGGGGAGGGCGTACAAATGTGGACAGCGAACTCTTAGGGGACAATGGCTGAAGCACCGAGGCACGCCGACGGAAGACTTTGAACTCCCAAAGATGTGCACCAATAGATGGCGATCACTTTGAGCAGATGGGACGGGCGTGGACGGGGACTCCGGTCGAGTCATCCACCAACATGTCCCGACGTGTTGTAACTCACACAGCCGGAGATCCAATATCCTTCCGGCACACGTTGATGTTGGTAATGTTGTTTCTTTTTTTTGGGGGGGGGAGGGAATCAGGGGTTGGGTGGTGGTTGACAGGGTACATTATCCAGATGCAAATTCTAGCCTGTGTAGACTCTACGAGGGGGGTGAGATCAGGAGGTCCAATAGCTAGAACTCGAGGAGCCGATACTGAGTATGAGGAGCCAGAGGGCTGGTGGGAAGAAAGGGGAAATGATATAATGCCATGGTGATCTCCATAGTATCATGGAATGTTAAGGGTTTAAACTCGCCGCTTAAGCGACACAAAATTTGGAAATACCTTACGGATCATCATTTTGATATAGTGGCTCTTCAGGAGACACACTTAAAAAGGGCTGAAGAGATGAGAATACGCCATAAACAATATCCCCTTATCTATAGGTCCTCAGCAGTCACCAAACAGCGAGGAGTAGCGCTACTCTTCCGTAGCTCGACTAAATTCCAACCAGAGGCAGTTAAATCTGATAGGGAGGGCCGGATTGTCATGGTGAAGGGAACACTGAGAGGGAGACTCTGTACTTTTATTGCAGCTTATGCACCCAATGTGGGCCAGCCCCCCTTTCTGACAACACTTCTAGATCCGGTGGGAGAGTTTGCGGAAGGTCTGACAATCCTATTGGGTGATTTTAATCTCACCTGGCAAGCAGAGTTAGATAGTACTCACCCTCACAGAACAGTGGCAAGCTCCTTCCCAACAAGTGCTAAACAGACATTATACGATCTCGGTCTCAGGGATGCCTGGCGCACTCTCTACCCTTCGACCAGAGATTACACTTTTTTTTCACATGTACATCACACCTACTCAAGACTTGATTATGTTTTTATTAGTCAAAGCCTGCTGGGCTCTCTTCAGGAAGCAAAAATTCTCCCACTCACACTTTCTGATCACTGCCCTGTCTCGATCTGTCTGAGCTGGAGCCGCGTCACACCCGGGACCTCAAGGTGGTATTTTCCGGTCTCCCTTACGAGGGATAGACTGCTGCGGGATGAGTTGAGGGGAGCGATTACGGAATTTTTCAATCTGAATTCACCCCAAGAAACTTCGGCCTTCAATAATTGGGATGCATTCAAAGCACTCATAAGGGGAAAATGCCTAGAACTCAATGCTACCCTGAATAAGCAAAGAGCTAGAGAAAGAGAAAACCTAGAAGCGGAACTGGAGCTGGCTGAAAAGGAACACAAGAGCACACCCACCAGGGGTTCACAACGTAAACTTACTGCGCTCAGAGGGAAGCTTAAAGCGATATATAACAATAGAGCGGAGTACACTTTATTGCGTCTATGCCAGATATCCTATGCACAGGGGAACAAAATAGGTAGGCACTTAGCTAGACAGCTCAGGGAAAAGAGAGAAAAGGAATACATCGGAAGTATACTTGATAGGGGGGGCACATTAGTGACCTCAGATACAGGAAAGTCCAACATATTCGGGGCCTTTTATGAGAGATTATACACAGGGGAGACATAGGAGGTAGATGAACAAAATAGATACCTACAGACACTGAAATTCCCAAAGGTCTCTCGGGCCAGGAATGATATCCTCAACGCACCCATAACGCAGGAGGAGGTGGGCGCGGCGATCAAATCCCTTAAGCCCAACAAGGCTCCGGGTCCGGATGGCCTGACGGCCCATTTCTATAAAACTTTAGCATCAGATATCATCCCACACCTCACACAACTTTTTAATAAAATGGCAGAAGATGTTGGGGTTACTCCTTTCATGGCTGAGGCGGTGATAACGGTGATCCCTAAGCCGGGGAAAAATGTGCACCTCTGCGCTTCATACAGACCCATTGCACTTTTAAATCTGGATGCTAAGCTATATTCAGCCATTTTGGCAGAGAGGTTAAATGATCTGATGCCAGATCTTGTCCACCCTGATCAGTCTGCCTTCATAAAAGGCAGGCAGACTCACGATAGTATACGTAGAACGGTACATCCGATTGAGAAAGTAATTAAGCACCGGCAATTCTCGTGAGTCTGGATGCCGAAAAGGCCTTTGACAGGGTGGACTGGTCGTTTCTTTTTAGCACACTCCAGCACTTCGGCTTCGAGGACAAATTTATTAATATGATCAAGGCCAACTACGTACAACCTCGATCTAGAGTACAGCTTAATGGGACTACGTCTGCCCCATTTCCCCTTACTAGAGGGACTAGACAGCGGTGTCCGTTATCGCCCCTGTTATTCGCTCAAAGCATTGAACCGCTGGCAAAGCGTATCTGAGAGACTCCAGAGATAAAAGGAATTCCCTTTGGGGGAGATAATCACAAAATTTCGTCATTCGCGGATGATGTTCTCCTATCCCTCACTGATCCCTCTCTCTCGCTTCCTGCTCTGCAGATAAGGAACTGGCCCTGTTTGAGACAGTGGCGGGATTTAAAGTCAATTTAGATAAATCTTTTATACTTAATCTCACGCTCCCGGCGGCTGAGGCTAATGGTCTACGGGAACGCACTCCCTTTCAATGGGCCAAGCGCTCACTTCAATACCTGGGTATACAATTAACGCCACGCTTAGAGGGGTTATATAAGGCCAACTTCCCACCTCTCATTCTTCAGCTTCAACTCGACCTCAAACGATGGAAACCTCTTTTAATTTCCTGGTTGGGCCGCATACATGCAATTAAAATGACAGTGCTCCCTAAATTTCTGTATCTCTTCCAAGCACTACCCATCGAACTAGATAGGGAACTTCTTCCCAAAATCCGATCACTAATCACTCGCTTCATCTGGCAAAACAGAAGGGCCCGTTTACCATTTCATACCCTGAGGCGACCAAGAGCTGAGGGAGGTGTAGGTCTTCCTGATTTCGGCTTATATTATAAGGCAGCCCAATTGAGGATAGTGGCGGAATGGTCCAAAAGGGAATCAAAGAAGCATTGGCTACATATGGATCGGGCTATAGCGGGTAGGACAATATGGGACCTCATATGGAAACCCAAGAAGGACAGACCCGCAAATGCTTACATTAGCACTCCCACCCGCACTACTCTGAAGGTCTGGGACTCAATCTCTGGGGGAGAGGGGTGGACCACGTTCCCTTCACCATATACACCGATCCACTTCAACCCGGCTTTTCCACCCGCACTCCGCGAAGGCCCCTTCAACCCATGGAAGGAGGGTGGTTGTCTCATGTTGTCAGACCTCTTCCACAACTATGATATCTTGACATTTGAGAACTGCCGGAGGGAGGTTCACTTAGAACCAGACGAACACTTCCACTATCTTCAGCTCAAGCACTGGGCCCTCACCCCTCACATTAGAGATGCTGCCACACGAGAGAGAACGAGCTTTGAAAAATGTGTACAAAGGTTAGGATCCATGAGGGGGGCAATCTCTTTTCTGTATAGCTCCCTGCTGGCTGCCACACGATCCCCGAGACCTAGGTATATGTCCATGTGGGAGGGGGTAGTGCAGAGAGAAATATCCGATAAGGAATGGACCGGGCTCTGGTCAGACATTGCCAAATTTAATCACTCCCTAGAATTACGAGAAGCTCACTTGAAAACTTTGATGGATTGGTATTTATATCCCACCAAACTTAAACGGATATTCCCGAATACCTCGGATATGTGTTGGAGGGGTTGTGGTCTCCTCGGCGACTTCCAACATATATGGTGGGATTGTCCTACAATAAAACCCTTTTGGGAAGAGATACTCACGCACATTAAAGACATGCTGGGATATCCCATACCAACCTCCATGGAGGCAGTGCTCCTGGGCGTCAGAGATCCCTCCCTAGAGCATCAAACCAGGGCGGACAAGGCTATTATGTGGACTTGTCTAGGGGCCGCTAAAGTTGCGATCGCGGCGGCCAGGAAGAAGAAGGCAGCTCCCGCCATTTCCTTGTGGCATTCTCGGCTCTGGAAGATACTCTGTCTCGAGAGAATGACGGATATTTTCAGGGACGATTATAAAAACTTTGAGTACAAATGGGGGCCATTAGTCACCTATCTTACGCAAGGTCTGCCTCTGGCGGTCTGCCCGCCCTCAATTAGAGATATGCACCTCTTTCAGTTCTAGATCCTATATCCACGGGCACCGGGCACATCTACAGGGGTATTCCGGTATGGAAGACTAGAGGAGAACGGACAAGCCCATGACACACCACGGGGTTCACCCTTTACACGAATGGGCCAAAGAATGCACTACACATTTGTCACCACCACCACTTATTTTGGTTGTTGGGAGGGGGGTGGGTTTTGTTTCTGGGGGACCTTCCATGTTGGAAGGGTTTGGTTTAAAACTTGTCGCAAAAGAATAGACGGGTTGGGCGTGCAAGCCTTTTTTGGAACATTTCGTGCCTTTACAGTGTCTGAAACTGTGCCTTTATTTTTATGTACTTCAAAGGGAGAGGCCATGGTCTTTGTTATTCTTAGATGTTCAACCTCAGCACAGCTTAGTATACTATAACCTGTAAAGCTGCTTAAGCTCAATATTTGTTACAGTGTTACTAAGTGTACACCAAATGCTAATAAAAAATAAGTTTGAGAAAAAAAATGTAAAAATATTTTAATTATAATTGTTTTCACAAAAATTACAAGATTATAATTTGTATTTTATATTTTTTTAATTAATTTACTTCATTAAATGTGTTAAATATTTAAAAATTTAAAAAAATGTTTGTCCTTTAAATATTGATTGAAATATTTGCAATAAAATAATATTTTTTACATTTATTCTAATTAATATATATTTTAATTAATTATAAATTATTGTACAAAACAATCATTAATGTAACAAAATTAATTTAGAGATCAGAGAAAAGAGGTATGCAGTTCCTAAGTAACACAAGGGCAAGTACATATTATGTCATCCCTCTATAAAGGACAAGTCGAAAGGAGATTTGAAAATCACGCACAAGATCCCTCATCCATCCAATTGGGTGGCATGCTTTGTCATTGGGCAGCTTCTCTTTAACACTTACAAACAATACAAGATACAACAATATTTCCTAAATTGATATTTTTTACAACAATATTAAAAATAACACTTAAAATGATATTTTTACCTTCGATATTCCTGTTGATAATATTTTTGACATCCCGATATTCTTGACACAATATTTTTGTATCACAATGTTTTTTCTTCAATATTTTGTCCAAAGACCAGGTGCAGAGTCATTGTTGGAGCTGGTTTATATCCTTTGTGCTCGGGCTTTTTTCTTGTTTCTTTGATTTGGTGATGTAGCATTAGAGCATAGCCTTGTAGGTGTTTGTGGCGGAAATATCACGCCTGGTTCTCTATATCCTTTCCAATTGTTTGTAGTAACATTTGTATTCTCTGAGGTCATTGGTGTACCAGCAGGCTGTCTTGTAGGTCCTCCTCTGCTTGGTGTGTTTAAGTGATACAAGGGCATCATCACAGTTAGATATTCATTTGTTGAAGTTCGTTATCATCGTGGTTTGGGTCATTGGTGGGGATTTGCTGGTTAGTCCTGAGGATTTTGGTCCAGTCTGCTGGGGTAATCTTATTCCAGCTATGTCTGGTGGTGTTGGGTATAGTCGTTGTGGTGCCTGGTGGTTTGCTGATGAAGTGAACGATGGAGTGGTCCACCCATGTGCGAGGTGGTGTGGTGCTATCTTGTAGCCCGTCGGGATGGCTGTGGTGATGACGGGTGACAACGCTGGGTTGAGCCAGGCTTCGTGAGGAAGAGGATGCCAGGGTGTGTGTTTCAGTGATGTTCCAGATCTCAGTGGCATATTTACTGAGTGACCGTGTGCTGAGAAGCATGCAAGCGAGGTGGTGGGTGTTTCGGGTGAGGTGCGTGTAGAGGCTTATGAGGCTGGAGCATGGTGAGTGTTGTCGCAGGCAAAGTGACAGTGTGAGCAGGTGAAAGATCCTACCATGGTGTAAGGCGCAGTGTGGAAGCAGTGGTCATGGCAGGGAGAATTGAATGTATGGAGGTCATTGGCGGTCTAGCTGTGAAGGTCTATCAGACATGGGGTTGTGGCGCTTGGCATGGTCCAGGCGTGGATGGGCACAGATGGTTCATAATTCATGACCACTTTTTCGAACGGAAATTTCGTACACCAGGCCCCGGGGTGTGGACTTTTCCATTAAGATGGCCACTCTCTCTCACACTTCCAATCTTGTTTGAAATTTGGCACACTTGCAACACACAACATAAATTTAGTGTGATACAGCGGAAGACACTACTGAACACTAATTTTTGTTCATATTTCTTGGAAGACAAGCCCTCCAGCACCACTACAATGAACTAGCCTGCTTGAGATAGTTAACATTGTATAGGATATCTATGAGGAAAATACTATTCAAATTTACTCTATCCAATCAAACTATTGCAGGGGGGCGCTAGGCATGAAAAGGTTTGTAGGCCAATGCTGCACAGTGAATAGCTTTCTTTATCGCCAGGTGGCTTAGAAAAATGTCCCATAATCAAACAAAGGCGCATACAGTTCGAACATTGTGCACTTTTTAAAACAATGAAAAAACATCTGCATGTCCCATTCTCCTTCAGTAATCACTAGGGAGTGTTTCCCCGTACTCACATTTTTCAATAAAACTTCCTGATGTTCTGTTTCCAAATTCACAACGAGTTCCAATATCATGAGTCACAGATTTCGGTAACCGTGTCTGAAAGTCAAACAGTGTGCTGTTAGAGATAAGACGGTGATTTTAACTGAAGTGGACAAGAGGAGCATGGCACGCATAGGCTCACGCCTTGTCAACGTTTGTTTACTCTATCACATTTTCCTCGAGCCGCTGACGGATGGAAGATTGTTAAAACCGTGAAATGGTGCCAAGATGCACAGATAACCTTCTCATCAACAGATGTTAGACAAGAAGTGATAATACGTGGTTTAAAAAATGATGACATCGCAGTTGGGTTTGTTTTGAGTAAATACAGGCCCCCACGTTGGTGCTGCAGACGGGTCTCATGCCGTTTCTTCAAATATACTTCGCCGGCTCTGTGTCTAACGGGGGCTCTTTGATGTTCTCATACAGACGAAAATGCGGCCATTTTGCTTTGTTTTATACAAACAAAAGTGAGGAATTGGGGTTTCTGTGCAAACAGCCTGACACCCTTGATGTGGAGCACAGAATGCCCAGGAGGTGCTTTGTGCCAAAAGTCCTTAAAGGTGTAGCAGGTCAGTTCTGTGTGAATCTTCTGCAGCCATAAAGAAGCTTGAGGAGACGACGCCTATTTTAAAGTCCATCCTGACGATGTAAAATGATAACTTGGATGATAGAGGAGTACTGGGTCAAAGCCTCGGGTGATTTGCCCACACGCATACAGCCTCGCTATTATGCCAACAGCAAGCAGTGGCGAAGTCAAAAGGTCTGGCAGAAGCTGTCAACTTTTGGCTTTGCCAATGTTTGTGAAGGGTTTCTGTACAACTGTACAAGGGAACTTTTTGTGTGTAAGTGTACATTGTGCGAGAACAAAATGTCATCACTCACAGACAGGTAAGCTAATGGGTGAAGTGGGCTGAATATTAGCCGCGCTGTATGCTGTGGGTGACGGAGCAAAAACGTGAGAGCCACACTGACAGACCAGTGGATAAAGACAGTTGGCTGAAAGTCCCTCAAATCAAAAGGTTTTAAGTAAGGCCAGACCTAAAGTAAAACCCCACAAAACAGCAATTTGTACATTTTACTCTAGAACGAATGGCACAAAGGCAGTAGCGGCTGGTCTGCGGACAGAGTGGCAGGGTGGGGGCGGGGGTATGACGATCAACAGGGGGAGGGGGAACGGACAACGAAGACAACATTTTTAAAAAAAAGGGAAAAAAGAACTTAGCTGACGCTCTTCTGCTCTGTGTCCTCGCTGCAGCACAGGCTCCCAGTGTACCCTGCTACCAAACCTGACGCTGCTCTCATGCTTGAAAGCAGTGTCAGGATTGGCCTGATTGCCGGGAATTTGCACTCCCAGAGAGACTAGAAGCCTGTGCTTTCTGTCTCCAACCCGGCAAAGCAGCTGGGTTGGAGGCAGCTCAGTGCGCATGTCGGTTTGGCCGTCCTGAGACGGCCAGCCAAATCAACATGCGCACTGATAGCAGTGCCCACCGCTACCTTCCGTCACTGCCCTCGCGATGATCCCACCCCCAAGACTCGCCAGCCCTTAGAACCTGAAAAATAAAATGATAATATACCTGTTTTATTTTACAAGTTTTGAGGCTGGCAGGGAGGGTGTCGCTCCTCCGCCATAGCGGAGGAGCCACCACTGCACAAAGGGAGGTTTTAAATTTGTGCATGTTTTAGCATGAATAAAATCTACATTGACCCTGATTTGTGCGTATTGGTTACCTTTGTTTTGTCAGAAAAAAACGAATCCTAGAAAGTAATTGGCAGTGGCTTATAAACCACTGCCTGATTATGTATACAAAATTCCTACAAATGTGCGAAAGTGAGAGGTAACATTTCATTAGAATTCTTTAGACTCAAAAACTTTGCCAAGAAATGATGGCCAATGCATTAAAGCTCACCACTGCATCACATATATGTGCAAATGACATCAGTCAGGAGCATATGTAAATGAACACCAGCACAATTAATCTGACTGTAGCAAACAAGATTGTGACTATGACTAATGTATTTTCTGATTTTACGCAGTGGTACTAAAAGGGTTATTTTTACATGACACACATTTGAATCGTAAGTGCAGCGGGGGATACTTCTGCCTAACACAGAAAACTTAGAACAGACAATGCCTGAAATATAATGGAAATATATTGCCAAATGGCCTGGCTTGCCTTCAAGAATGATCTTCGGTGAGAAAAAATGATAAGGCAATGGATTGAAATAATCTAAATGAATGGCAACTAATTGCCCTCATTACCTTCCATTTTGTTTCTCAATTTGTCAGTGGAGGCTGACCCTTGACAATAGGAAAATCTGTGGTGACCACACCCGAACGGCCAAGTCCGATCCAGACTGCTATGCTGCATCCCTTCACCAAGGAAATACAACTAACCCCAGAAACCTTTCAGCCTTGTTGGGTCTTGTCAATAAGGTACAGACTGAGACGTAAGGCATAATGAGCAAAGGACCCGTGCCTCGGCATAACTGAGATACTGTGGGTGCCTTACTAACAGAAAGGAAAAAAAATAATGGATTGAATGTTTGAATTAATCTCAACCACATACAATAACACTGGGCAGTAATCCATGCATTCATTTTTTAGGTCGAGCCTGCAAGCAGCGCTCATGTGCTGTCGCTATGCTGTTGACCTCTTGTGTTAATAATAAAAACAAAAGCTACAAAAAAGGAGCTTTTAGACCGCCCATTACTCACCATTTGTTGGCATCATAATCACTCTTTCTGCTGCCTTCTAGTTCGGCAGTGCTCGTTAAACGCCACTCCCTGCATGACTTCCTGGTATTTGTGTGGAGCGTGGACCAAGTACAGATTCATTAAACTTAATTAGTGCCCCTCCGCTGCTCGTGCTGTGATTGAGGTACTATTTCTTCTTATTTTGACATTTTTATTAGCCCGAACTCGACCCTACCGGAAGGTTTTGGAGCACTTATGCACTATCACACACAGAGGTGAAAGCTCCTTTTTTACATTCCCTGTGTGATGTTGTTGGCAAAGTTAGTATAATAATGACTTCAAAAACCATGTGTGAATTATGTGTTAAAATGGCGGAGAGGTTAATTTTTGTACCCGCTAATGGTAATGCACACACTTTTAGGAAAATATGTGTGCTAAATTTCTTCGCGCCTGTGGTTCTTCTTTCCCCCTGCTCCCTTGCTGCCTCCCTTGTGAGGGTCTCCACTGCCCCCTTTTGCTCTTTCCCTCCTGCCTACACCAAAACCCTACTCCATTATTTTAATTCACTCCCTGTGTGATACGAGATATTAAAGTAATTTTTCCAGAATCACAGGATGTTGAGCCAGCGCCAAGACTCACATGGCTAAAAACACTGACAAAGCTAATAGATCTCACATCAGCAAGACCTGCTGGCATTGCACACTCGTTGACACAGGTCTTCATTGGAGATCCACTCTACGTTGATTGAGCTGAGAAGTGACAATAGCGAACCAAACGCACAGATGGATCAGATTAAATCTATAACCCATGCAGTCCTCCAAAGACTTGAATGATGCTTGAAGGATATCTCTGTTCAGCATCTACAATTTGTTTGCAATAAGATGCATCTGTTGGATTTGGCACTGCTCTACTTGCCCAGTCTATGTATCTCACGGTGATTGTACCTTGTTTGGTAGCACAGTTGATGCATTCTTGTTCTCCTGAGAATGTATGCAGCACAGGTTGCTTAGCTGGCTCTGTGGATATATCTTACTGGAAGGTAAGTGGCAAAGATTCCCCAAATTCTACCTCTGGCAAATTGGCATTCTGGCATGATGCATATATGTGTGACTGTCAATGCCTAAGAAAACCACCAACCTTTTGGAAATGGGTTCTGATCTCTCACACTCAGTTACCACCACCACTGAAACTGACGTACCAGGGCTGTCAACAACGGAGTGGGGAAGGAGAAGCCTTGTCTACTTTCACAGCTGCTACCAGGAACTGTATATACCTTCTCGTGCATATGGCTAACGTGCATACAACTTAGGTAACACAGATGCAAAAACAACACATTTCCATATGAACCACAGTGAAGTGGAATCACACAATTACTGTTGTACACATGTTGAGCTGTATCTGTACCATTAGAAGGAAGAGTTCACTGCAATCCAAAGTGGAGGAGATGATCTTTGGGTTTTAGGGGATGATGTACAATTTAACTCTTCCTGTCTCACAGTTGTGTCTTAGTTGTTTTTTTCCTCTATCTGATCTAGGCCCAATATTTAGGATTCAAGGTTCTTGACAATATGTGTGGGGCTTCTTTGTGGTTTTTGGTTTAATTTGAAGATTACTGGATTGTCCTCACAAGTGTTTAATTTTGATCTTTATTGTTACTTTTGTGCTCTCAGTTCCTTGCCTTTTTACTCTTCATGATTCTTGCACTTTGTCTATCAGTTTCTTGTCGTGTTCCTTTTCATATTCGATGCACTAATGCTATCACCACCATGTATTGTTCCTGTTAAGCATTATGATATTCACAAAAGTGTTTCAACTTGTTATGTAATTGTTCTTTCCCTGTTTCCCTTTTCCATGCGGTGCAACACTTTTTCAGTAGAATAGGGGGCACTTCCATATATAGAGGAGGAGTGCAGGCAGCAAATTCCACTAGTTGCTGGCTTGATTAAAGTATACAGCCACACTGATAGGTCAGGAATATCCCACAAGACTGAGGCAGTCAAGCAACAAATGTCAAGTGGAGTCTTGCCAACTAGGAGCTATATATATACTCTTAATCATGTCCAAGGTGGCCACAAAGTTTTGTATGAATTTGTGAAGTCCTATGCAGGTCTCATGGGAAGTGAGAATCTCGTGAGACCAGTCCGGAGACACCAAAATCAGACAGGGACAAAACAAACAACAAAACATGCCTCATAGTTTCGGGGATCCTTCACCTGCAAAGTCACATCACTGTTGTGATTTCCCAACCTTTGGTATAATATTTAGCTTTTTTTGTCACAGTGCCATCTGACTTGAGGAAATAGCCTTTTGAATGAGGACAAATATGGCAGCATATCATGACTGACCTGCTTGGGACTTAACAGCTCATTATCAATTTGTTGTACAAATGTTTTACTTGAAAGCAGTTGTTGCATGGTGAAGATCATCCATTTCTATTGCAGGAATTCACCATGAAGAGCTGTTCCCTGCAAAATGAGGCAATTCTAAAGCCAACTTTGGCCGCTCTTCTGGATTCTGATCAACAAAGAAAATGCAACAATAGATATTGTTTATGAACGCAGCAAAATGTGCTTCCTTTTCATCTTCTTCCATCATAAAATTAATAATGAGCACAGTACCCAATAAGTGTATTGCTTTCTCAATGACACTGTTCCGTGGAAGAGAAAAATGCTGTTTGGAGGTTAATTATGTTAATAGCGCAGCAGAATGCAGGAAACTGCAATTTTAAAGGTAAGTCAGAAGGAACTCACTCTGCAGCAGAAGTTGTGCAACCCTATTCCACAAGTGGCAGGAAAATAACTAGACCAAAATGGGTATAAAGGAACTGTAATGGGTTTCAGACCTGTGGTGGAGGCAAGGCCCATTGATTCAGAATGACTCTAGTGGGACTTTTTTTGCTTGGTGTCTACCTCTGCAGGGATCAGCCCAAACTTGTTTTGTACTGTGGCGAAGAAATGTACAGATAACTTCATCCAATGAACTAATCAGGTTAATTTACCCTTAATTCATTTAGCCTTTATCCTTGACTTGTCACAAGAACCAACACGGGTCTAATGCAATGAGCATAAACTTTTCCACAAGGCAATCATGCAGTCATAAAATTACAAGTATGTACATTATATTTGGCAGAAAAATGTGAAACACCTCCAAAGAGGATCTAACAAGGAGTCTCAAAGTGAAAATCTTTTACTGACAGTGTTTGACAAAAAGGCCAATCAACAGCAAAACTGATGCCTTGAATGGCAATCTGACAGAGTCTTTTTAATAAAATACCTGTATACAGGCATTTACACAGTGTACTAAGAATCCACTCTCAAAGGCCTATTGAAACTCAATATATGTTTTACACAATAAATGTCAGTCCTACTGCCTTAACATTTCATAATGAACAGATCAGACCCATGCTATTTGACATAACCTTTTCTCCTGAAATAAATAGGCCTACAGCGCTTATCATTGGCTGGTCACCATAACCACTCAGGCCTACTGTATTGATCATAATTAAGGCTCCCTGTTTTCCGTTTTTACTGATTTTTACAGATAAATACAGACAGAAAACAATGTGTTTTCTGTCTGCATTTATTTTTAAAAGTGGATAAATACAGAAAATTGTCTTCCTTTTACATGACTCTCCATGCCGTCTTTCATGAATTGTAGCCCAGCAGCTGAGCAGATGGACAGCATGGGAAATTAAAAAAACAGCATGAAATTTCTTTAAATAATGGGATATGTCAACATACATTTGTGGTATAGTTAGTGGATGTATTGTTACGTAATATTTGGCAGCTTAAATAGCAACATCACGACAGGCATCAAAGTATGAGTAAGTGTCACTCAGTTAAAATAATATGGAAATGTACAGTTTTACAACTTTATTTATACCCAAAACACAAAATAAATATGGATAAATACAGATAAAATGGCCAAAAAATAAATATGGGCAAATACAGACAGAAATGTAAAAAAAAAAATACCATAAAACTGGGAGCCCTAATCATAATCTTTCCTTTAAGGCAAAACATACAATGCACTCTTCAGCAGAACCACACACCTTCTACATAATGAATAGCTTGCAAAGTAGAAGATCAAATGTGGGTGATCCCTAAGGCCTTCACGCAATATTGCTTATCAAAGCTCTTTTTCTAATGATCACATAAGGTTGCGACAGCACACTGTCAGCCAGACCTAAAAAGAGGGCAGCAAAAGCAACAAGAGGTCATCCATCTGTTACTTGGGACACGAGCAGAAATAAAGTAAAAATAATATAAAACGATTAATGGGAATCAATGGTGGACAACCTTACATAATCAGTCAAGTTCAATGTCAATGCAGAGTGATTGGTGAAAAAACTTAAGGAACTAACAGCTGCTTACAAATTAGCCAATTTTGAATTAAAAGAGAGCATAGGTAAGGAACGTGAATAGGAAAAAAGAGGCCAGATTTACAATGTATTTTTATGGTGGGAAACGCTCCTCCTGTTACCTCCAGTAGGTCCCACACAGCAGGATTGCTGAGAAATTGTCAGAGGCCACTCCCCCTTTCTGCACCACTCTGAAAATGTGCCTCCCAGCGCACTACTAGTTGGAGGAAAAAGTCCACTTGGCTCCAGAGGGACCTTGGGGGCCAAGAAGTCCTCCTGGTACATCCTGTAAGCCCTACGCAGCGGAATTCCTGAGAGCTGGTCAGAGGCCCAATCCCCTTTCTCCACCACTCTGAAAATGGGACTGCTAGTGAAAAAACCTTAATATTTCACTAAAAAAACATTTGTTACAGGGCCATTATAGTTAGGAATTGGCATTTAAAAAAGCTTAGAAATTCACTGAAAAAACAAAGGTTTCAGGGACGTTATAATTAGGAATTAACATTTTAAAAAAACATAGAAATTCACTGAAAAAAACAAAGGTTTCAGGAATGTTATAGTTAGGCTGACATTTCACGTGTACAAAACCAAAGAAATTCAGCCTTTATAGTTACCTGAGTTAACGATTTACAAAGAGGTCTTGGACACAATACCGCACTTGTTATTATAGTGAGAATCTTTTTTTGTGTGGTGCAAAGATCAAGAGAAACAAGACCTCGTAGTTTCTCAATAGTGAATGAAATTCACATGAACAGTTTGCCAAAAAATGATCAGCACACACTAGTTCATTAAATAAAGTTTACAAAGAAAGAATATTCTTGGACATATGCGATGGAATTTTAAAAGATCCTTTATTCTTTATTCTTTTAATCTTCACAAGGTAGCCCACGCGTTTCGTCCCTTTATAGGACTTCTTCAGGGCTCAAACAGGTATTGTCCATATGTACTGGTATTTAAGCTCCAAAATTTAAAGGCAAGGAGTCTTGTTCTGCATCAGAGGTAAAGCATTTCAAATAGTCCATTCATTTAAAGGTAAGATTTATTCCTAATCAAATTTTTCAGGCCAATGTCGGCCACAGCATCTATTTAAATACGGTCAAGACGGCAAGCCGCCCTCCTCCAACTCTTCTCTGTCGATGGTATCAAACCATACCATCGACAGAGAAGAGTTGGAGGAGGGCGGCTTGCCGTCTTGACCGCATTTAAATAGATGCTGTGGCCGACATTGGCCTGAAAAATTTGATTAGGAGTAAATCTTACCTTGGAATGAATGGACTATTTGAAATGCTTTACCTCTAGTTACCTGAGTTAACTATAACTCACGCCCCTGCAATGGACTGCTGATGACCTCACATATTACATCACTCATGACATGGTCAGTGACATCACTGATGACATCACTCATGAGATCTCAAATGACATCACTCATGACATCACTCATGACATCATCCACAGAATCTCTGACGTATCCTCTCACACCCCCATAAAACCTTTCATACATCCACTCTAACTTTCACTTTACCATTCTTGAAACCATTGACACACTCATACCAGTACTTACATACCCACTCACTGATTCATAGGTCTACACGCACATCCACTCAGTCACCCATACAGCCACTCATACACCCACTCACTCACTAATACAGACACTGATATATCCACTCATACAGCCACTCACACACATTCAGTTGCTCATAGAGCTACTCACACACCTACAAAGTCACCTATAGAGTCAATCACACAGCCATTTACTCACCTATACATTTATACACACAAACACTCATTTATTCATACAGATACTAACACATACTCACTTACCTATACAGTCACTGACACAAGCACACACTCACCCATTTGGCCAATCCTGCAATCACTCAGTCACTCATACAGTCACTTATACTCCAACAATCACCTATACTGCCTTTCACATAAGCAGTTACTCACCCATATACCACAGACACATCCATTCATTCACCGACACAGTCATACACACACTCACTCACCCCTACAGCCCCACACACAGGCAATCATTAGCCCATACAGCCACTGACTCGCTCATCACCCACCCACACAGACACTCAGACACCCATAGAGGTACTCAGACACCCAATCACTGACCCATACAGAAACTCACATACCCAGTCACACACCCATGCAGCCACTTAGACACCAACTGACAGATACAGACATTCACACAAAAAGTCACTCACCCATACATTCACTGAGATGCTTAGTTATTCACTTATACAGTTACTCACGCACCCACTGAATCATCCAAACAGGCACTATTACACCAACTGATTCACCAATACACCTTGGTATGCATATTAAACACTCATACACTTTTTAGAAACACTCATAATCATCGGATGTTGTCATCAGTGATGTCATTTGAGATGTCATCAGTGATGTCACTGACCATGTTATGAGTGATGTAATATGTGAGGTCATAAGCAGTTCTTTGCGGGGGCGCGAGTTATAGTTAACTCAGGTAACTATAACAGCTGAATTTCTCTGGTTTTGTATGAGTGAAATGTCAACCTAACTATAACGTTCCTGAAACCTTAGTTGTTTTCCAGTGTATATATATATATTTGCAGTACAGACTTGGAATGTGAGGTTGCGCAGGAGGCCTGCAAGCAGAGATTTCTGGCGAGAGGTTATGCACATGGGGTTATAGACAGTGCTATTGAAAAAACTAGGAGCCTGTCTAGAAAGGAGGCTTTAACCCTTAAAACTAAGCAGACAGCAGAGAACAGGATGCTCGCGACCATAAATCCCAGGGTCATATTGACGTACAATAGTCAACATCAGGAACTCAGGAAAATCTTTTACCGTAACTGGAATCTGGTACAGGGAGATCCAGTTATTGGTTTGTTAGTTCCAGCGAAACCAGCATTGACTTTTAGAAAATCTCCTTCAATGAGCAGTACCCTTGTGAGCAGCAGCCCTGAGATGCAAACTCCTACCACTTGGATGGCACAGTGTAAGGGGTTTAGAAAATGTTCCATCTGTAAGGCTTGTAAATTTGGATGCAACAGAACCCAGTATAGCAGCCCTTTCAAATTAGATCCCATTATGATCAATAAGAGGTTGACATGCAAAATCGAATTTGCAGTTTATGTGCTGGAGTGCCCTTGTGGGTTGAGGTATATTGGTAGTACCAAGTTACTGGCCCACAAGAGGATACTCCAGCACATAAGGGCAATTAGTGGTAAGGATCAGGCCTACCCAGTCGCAAGGCATTTTGAGCAAAAACACGATAGTAACCCTGTATTTCTCCAGTATTTTGTAATTGATACGGTTCTACCGCTTAAACGAGGTGGAAACCGGGAGGCCAAATTGCGCCTCCTAGAAACCCGATATATACTGGAACGTGACACGAAATCTCCCTCAGGGTTAAATGCCAGTGCGGACTTTTACACCTGTCTCTGAGCGCTGGGAACACTGAATTATGAAAATACGATGTGGGCTCACATCAGTATTGTATGTTTGGATCAGCTGTTTTGTATATATTTTAGACATCAAAATTTTGCCTCTATGAAACTTAAAAATATGGCATTTTTTATATTCATCACATTTTTAGTATTTTGATTTTATTGCACACATTTTGACCAAGGAAATGCAATGCAGGCGAGGTATAGGATGTATATTAGTATAGGAAGGCCCACTGGGGCATTATTTTACAGTTTATTCAGCAGCAGTTGTGCATTTAACATCAGTAAAAAATGATTTTGGTAAAGTTTGGTGCAACTATACTGCAGAAAATTTTCTCTTTGCACACTGTGTGTTTTATATTAATCTTTTAACGCATATAAGCATATTTATTTATATTTTATATATATTTATGGGCTTATTTATTTAAAGCGTATCAAGTTTTGCACATATACTGTAATTCATTATGCTGCTGTTAGTAACTTTTCAGTTTCTATGCACTTGCACTTTGACTTCATGTCGTCATTTCCTGGCACTTATCACTTTAAATGTCGTGTTTCTTCTATGCAATGCGTCATGTGATCAAGACCCGAGTGGGGGTCGAAACGCGTAATGGCGGATTTGCTGGCATTTAATTAAACAGCACTGGATTTGCACTAAGAACTTTGGGTCTGCTTTCGTCTTTCATGTCCGTGTGAGGCTTCTCTGGATGGCGAATTGAGTATATATATATATATATATATATATATATATATATATATATTCACTGAAAAAACCATAGGTTTCAGACACGTTATAGTTACAAATTAGCATTTAAAAAACCTTTGAAATTCACTGAAAAAACCATAGGTTTTAGGGACAGTTATAGTTACTTGGACATTGCACTCGTACAAAACCCGTGAAATTCCCCCGTTATAGTTAGTTCAGCTAACTATAACTCGCGCCCCGCAATGCACTGCTGATGACGTCACATATTACATCACTCATGACATGGTCAGTGACATCACTGATGACATCACTGATGACATCTCAAATGACATCACTGATGACATCATCCAGTGACTGTGTGTTTCTCTAAAGTTTAAATATTTTTAATATATATAGGAAAAGACGTATTGAAGAATGAGTGGTTGTGTAAGTGTCTGTATGGATGATTTAGTAGGTGCGTGACTGACTGTATAAGTGAGTGATTTAACGTATCGTACTGAATGCATGGGTTAGTGACTAAACTGGGTGAATGTCTGTATCCGTCTGTCTGTTGCTGTGTAAGTGGCTGCATGTGTTTGTGAATAGCTACATGAGTGTCTATTTGAGTTATTGAATGCTTGTGTGAGTATCTGTATGGGTGCCTGAGTGTTTGTGTGGGAGGGGTGTGTGCGACTCTGTGCATAGATGTGTGAGTGGGTGATTCACTGGGTGGATGGTTTCAAGAGTGCATCTGTGATAGACTTTATGGGTGGGTAAGTGTGTGTAAGAGTGTGTTAGTGAGTGAATGTATGTCCCAGTGGTACATGTGTGAGTAACTACATATGTGAAAGGCAGTATATATGTGTGTTGGAGTATATAAATAGCTATAAGCGAGAGTGACTGATTGTGATAGTGGCTGTATGGATGAGTGTGTGCTTGTATCAGTGATTGTATAAGAGCGTAAGAATGTGCTAGTATTTGTATGAGTAAGTGGGGTGGTGTGTGTATAACTGTATAGGTGAGTAAATGGTAGTGTGTTTAATTATTTGCATGACTGACTAGGTGTGTGAGTACCTCTATGGATGAGTGGCGGTGTTTGAGTGTCTATATAGGAGTATGAGTGCATATGATAGTCCTGTACTGAGTGACCGTAAGTATGAGTGACTGTACGGGTGAGTGAGTGGATGTGTGTGTGTAGACCTAAGAATCAGTGAGTGGGTATGTAGTTATTGGTGTTGGAGTGTCTATGGTTTTGCGAATGGCAGTCTGTAATTTAGAGTGGATGTATGAAAGGTTATATTAGGGTGTGAGGAGGTGCATCAGATTATCACGTGGATGATGTCATCAGTGATGTCATTTGAGATGTCATCAGTGATGCCATCAGTGATGTCACTGACCATGTCATGAGTGATGTAATATGTGACGTCATCAGCAGTGCATTGCGGGGCGCGAGTTATAGTTAGCTGAACTAACTATAACAGGGGAATTTCACGGGTTTTGTACGAGTGCAATGTCCAAGTAACTATAACTGTCCCTAAAACCTATGGTTTTTTCAGTGAATTTCAAAGGTTTTTTAAATGCTAATTTGTAACTATAACGTGTCTGAAACCTATGGTTTTTTCAGTGAATTTCAAAGGTTTTTAAATGCTAATTTGTAACTATAACGTGTCTGAAACCTATGGTTTTTTCAGTGAATTTCAAAGGTTTTTAAATGCTAATTTCTAACTATAACGTGCCTGAAACCTACGTTTTTTTAGTGAATTTCAAAGGTTTTGTAAATGACAATTTTTAAATGTATTAATTGTTATATTAATTTTTTTCATACTGATTTACTACATTTTTAGAAACAATTTTTTTTACATATTTTATTTTTTAAATTACATTGTAATTACATTATACATTACATTACAAAAAATACTTTCTCTTAATGAATTAATTTAGTTTAAATACTTTGCAGATAGGCAATAGACTTTTAAGTACAATAGTTACAGTTGTTGCAATGGGCAACACATTTTCAAACACAATGCAACATTCAGCTCAATGTGAATTTCTAGTTAAATGCAATTAGTTACTTTATGGATTACTTTTCTAACCACAGGACTGGATCCTAGATTCAGTCCTGGTACATCTCCTGTAAACAGTTGAGTAAAAGCGTTTTGGTTACAGTCGTGATTTTTAAGGAATATTATTGTATTTTAAAAGTTGACACTTAGAAACTTTTTCTCATAGAATCACCAATGTTATCCTATGGAAGGAAATTCACTTAGCAGGTAAAAACTGTTATCGTTACTTTTTCTTACTCAGTGTTGGATCCTGGATCCAGCACTGGTGCATCTCCTGTAAACAGTTGAAAGAATGCGTTTAAGTCATACAGGCGATTTTTAAGGAATATTTGTAGTTTGTGAAAATCAACACTTTGAAACTTTTTTGCTGAAAACCAGTCAATGTTAGCCTATGAAGGAAATTCAAGTTACCGGTAAGTACGGTTAAAATTACTTTTGAGGATCAGTACTGGGCTGAAACATGCAGCACTGAGGTCTCTCCTGATAACAGGTGAGTAAATCGGAATTCGTAGTTCGGCTGATTTTTGAGGAATATTTTAAAGTTCCAAAACTCCACACTTAGAAGAATTTCCAAGTGAAACCAGTCAATGTTAGCCTATGAAGGAAATTCAAGTTACCGGTAAGTACGGTTAAAATTACTTTTCAGGACCAGTACTGGGCTGAAAGATGCAGCACTGAGGTCTCTCCTGATAACAGGTGAGTAAATCGGAATTCGTATTTCGGCTGATTTTAGAGGAATATTTTAAAGTTCCAAAACTCCACACTTAGAAGAATTTCCAAGTGAAACCAGTCAATGTTAGCCTATGAAGGAAATTCAAGTTACCGGTAAGTACGGTTAAAATTACTTTTCAGGACCAGTACTGGGCTGAAAGATGCAGCACTGAGGTCTCTCCTGATAACAGGTGAGTAAATCGGAATTCCTATTTCGGCTGATTTTAGAGGAATATTTGCACAATGGTGAAGGGAGGGGCGGGGCCTGAGGTGACATCTTTGCAAACGCGCCCCGTGGCGCGTTTTAAGTTGGGGGATTAAGTCCCTTGAATCCTGAGGGTCCCTAGGGGCCAACTAGACCACCAGGAACCTCCAATATGCGCCAGGGGCTGCGTTGCAGAGACGTGTAGAGAGGCCACACCCCTTTTACACCTCTCTGCAACGCAGCTCTGTGGCGCATTCTGGATGTACCTGTTGGGCTAGTTGGGCCCCAGGGACCCTCAGGATTGAAGGGGATTTAATTCCCATCTTAAAACGCGCCACGGGGCCTGTTTGCACACATGTCACCTGAAGCCCCGCCCTCCCTTCACCACTGTGCAAACGCGCCCGTGGCGCGTTTTAAGTTGGGGGATTAAGTCCCCTTGAATCCTGAGGGTCCCCGGAGTCCAACTAGCCCACCATATACCTCCAAAAGCGCCACAGAGCTGCGTTGCAGAGAGGTGTAAAAGGGTGTGGCCTCTCTACACGTCTCTGCAAGGCAGCCCCCTGGCGCATACTGGAGGTTCCTGGTGGCCCCCAGGGACCCCCAGTATTCAAGGTGAATTTGTTCCCCCTCTGCAAACGCGCCAGGGGGCACGTTTGCAGAGTGGTGAAGTAAGGGGGCGGGGCCTGCGGGCCCGATCGTTTTTTTTTTGTTTTTTTTTGTCCCCTGAAGGGGGCTGTGTGGCCCCCTTCCTTTTTCTGTTTTTGGGCCCTGGGGACCCCATCCCCCAGGGCCTTACCCCTTTTTTAATTACCAAAAAAAAAAACGGGGAAGGGGCCGCGTGGCCCCCTTCCCTTGGCCTGTATTGGCCCCGGGGACCCCATCCCCCGGGGCATGGCCTCTTTATTTATTATTTTGAGGGGGCAGCGTGGCCCCCTCCTCTGGCCATTTTAAGGCCCCGGGGACCCCATCCCCGGGGCTGGCCTTTCTATTTTTTTAATATTTTTTTTTCCTTTTTTGGGGAGGGGGCCGCGTGGCCTCCCTCCCGAGCCACTACTTGCCCCGGGGACCCCATCCCCGGGGCTGGCCCTCTCCGTTGGGGACTGTGGGGGTCCCCAATTCCCCCACAGTCCCGCCGGCTCCCCGCGTCCCTTGGGAGCCGGCATTGCTTTCCACATGGGGAGCAGCTGACATGCTGCTCCCCATGTGGAAAGCAATGTGCTTTGGATATTGGAAGAGAAAGCAGGTTTCCTGCTCTCTCTTCCAATATCCAAAGCAGTTTGCTATGGCAGGACAGGAGCCGCGAGGCTCCCGTCCTGCCATAGCAAACTACAGTGTCCCGGGTAGGCACCCCGGGACACTGCAGGAGCCGGCCCTGGGGGTGGTGGTCCCCAGGGCCATCAAGGGCTCCAGGAGGGGGCCGCGCGGCCCCCTCCAATTCAGTTCAAAGCCCCGGGGAGGTGGTGGTCCCTGGGGCTCTGGGGTCCGTAACGGACCCCCATATTTAAATGTTTAGTGCCCCAGGGAGGTGGCGGTCCCGGGCGTGTGGGGGGCTGGAGCCCCCCCACACAGGTTTTGTCAATAATTTAAAAAAGCCCCGGGGAGGTGGTGGTCCCCGGGGCTGTGGGAGGGCTCAGAGCCCTCCCGCACCATTTTTAAAAAAAGCCCCGGGGGTGGCGGTCCCCGGGGCTTGGGAGGCCCTTGAGGCCCCCACACATTAAATTATCCCCCACCATGCCCCCGGGACTTGGGCCACCCGGGGCCAGTGACATCGAAGCGCGGAGACCGCGCTTCGATTTTTTCGGCAGGATTCGCGCACCCTGAGCGCATCCTGCCGATTTTAAAAAAATGTTTCTTTTTTGCCCAGGGGGTCCTTGTGGGACCCCTGAGCAAACCTAGGGGTCAGGGTGTTTCTACCCTGCCCCCTTTGTGCGCTTTGCGCACTTGTTTCTGTCCCTCGGTTCTACCGAGGGACAAAATGGCTGCCAACATTTCCTGAATCGGAATGTTGACAGCCAGCTGACAGCCAATTAACATGCAGCTCGTGATCGGGAGGGTACGCGGACCCTACTCGTCCCTAGATATCACTAACTTTTTACTTTTCATTTTCTCAGCAACTACTGAACGGATTTACACCATTTAACAAAAGGGTTCTTTCTGAACCAAGAACTACCTCTTTGCCAAATTTGGTGTAATTCCGTTCAGCAGTTCGGGCTGTAGCCGTGTCTAAAGTTTCCTATGGGAAAATGCATGGGGAAAACGCGTTTTGGGACCCCCCTTTTTTCTCGGCCCCCGCTTAACGTATCACCCCGAGACTTTCAGGGTAGGAGCGGACCGGAGCGCCCCACGAAGTTTGAAAATTTCGCGAAGATACGTCAACCGGCAAGAGAGTTATTTCAAATAGAATGTCGCGGATTTCCTATGGATAATAGGTTGTAACTATAACTATCTACTGGCGACCGCCAGTAGATAATATATATATATATATATATATATATATATATATATGGGTTACCACCACTATATATTCACTGAAAAAACCACAGGTTTCAGGGACGTTATAGTTAGTTGGACATTTCACTCGTACAAAACCAGAGAAATTCCCCCGTTATAGTTAGTTCAGCTAACTATAACTCGCGCCCCCAATGCACTGCTGATGACGTCACATATTACATCATTCATGACATGGTCAGTGACATCACTGATGACATCACTGATGACATCTCAAATGACATCACTGATGACATCATCCACGTGAAAATCTGATGCACCTCCTCACACTCTAATATAACCTTTGATACACCCACTGTAAAATACAGACTACCATTTTCGAAACCATCGACACACCAATACCAGTTACTACATGCGCACTCACTGATTCCTAGGTCTACACACACATCCACTCATTCACCCATACAATCACTCATACATGCAGTCACTCATCAGTACAACACTATCATATGCACTCATACACCTATACAGACGAGTGAAATGTCCAACTAACTATAACGTCCCTGAAACCTGTGGTTTTTTCAGTGAATTTCTAAGGATTTTTAAATGCTAATTTCTAACTATAACGTCCCTGAAACCTATGTTTTTTTCAGTGAATTTCAAAGGTTTTTTAAATGCTAATTTCTAACTATAACGTCCCTGAAACCTATGGTTTTTTCAGTGAATTTCAAAGGTTTTTAAATGCTAATTTCTAACTATGCCTACAAAGGTAGGACATGTGAAGAAAGAGGAAGAAAAGCGCACAAAGAAGCAAGACAAATGCAGAAAGAGGCAACAGAAGTCCAGAAAGACGAAGAAAAGTGCAAGAAGAAGCAAGAGATGTGCAGAAAGAACCAACAGAGGAGCAGAAAGTCCTCCTGTGCCCCAAACTTTTTGCTGACGGGTACTGGTGGTAACTGACTCTTACTAACCGGCCCTAGAGCCAGTGCTATGCTAAAAGACACTTAGAATACAGTGAAAACACCTACATACACTAGGGAACACTATGCGTTGGGGCACCCCTGTGATTAGCATGACCTCCTCTGTATTTGCCATGAGTTAGTGCCTGGGTCATTGGATGAGTGCATGGGTACTGACTGGATGATTAGAGTACTGCACGGAGAGTGGATGGTGAATTTATAAACGCTTGTGTTTTGGCGGAGTGATTGGATAAGGACATGGAACTGGTTGGGTGATTGGAGGAGTGCATGCGTAGTGACGAGATGGCTGGACTGCATCAGTAGTCCTCAGGGGATTGTAGCAGTGCATGTGTTAGTGCCTGCGTCATTGCATAAGTACATGGGTAGTGACTGGATGATTAGAGTACTGCAAGGAGAGTGCATGGTGAATCTATAAGTGCTTGTGTTTTGGCGGAGTGATTGGATAAGTACATGGTGCTGGCTGGGTGATTGGAGGAGTGCATGGGTAGTGACAAAGAGATGGCTAGGCTGCATCAGTAGTGCTCAGGGGATTGTAGCAGTGCATGTGTTAGTGCCTGGATCATTGCATAAGTACATGGGTAGTGACTGGATGATTAGAGTACTGCAAGGAGAGTGCATGGTGAATTTATAAGTGCTTGTGTTTTGGCGGAGTGATTGGATAAGTACATGGTGCTCACTGGGTGATTGGAGGAGTGCATGGGTAGTGACAGGGCGATGGCTGGACTGCATCAGTAGTGCTCAGGGTATTGTAGCAGTGCATGAGTTAGTGCATGGGTCATTGCATGAGTGCATGGGTACTGACTGGATGATTAGAATACTGCAAGGAGAGTGCATGGTGAATTTATAAGTGCTTGGGTTTTGCCGGAGTGATTGGATAAGTACACACATGTCACATCAGGCCCGCCCCCTCCCTTCACCACTGTGCAAACGCGCCCCCTGGCGGGTTTTAAGTTGGGGGATTAATTCCCCTTGAATCCTGAGGGTCCCTGGGGGCCAACTAGCCCACCAGGTACCTCCAGTAAGCGCCACAGAGCTGCGTTGCAGAGAGGTGGTCCAAGGCCACTCCCCTTTTTACACCTCTCTGCAACACAGCTCAGTGGCGCTGACTGGAGGTACCTGGTGGGCTAGTTGGACCCAAGGGACCCTCAGGATTCAAGGGGACTTAATCCCCCAACTTACAACGCGCCAGAGGGCCCGTTTGCACAGTGGTGAAGGGAGGGGGTGGGGCCTGATGTGACAAGTGTGCAAACCCATTTGCAAAAATGAAAGGGTTGCTTGGGACCTCTTCCACTTTGCGAATGTTACAAATGAAAAAGCTTTGTTGGGCTGTAAGTAGGCAGTGGTCCACAGAACCACTGGCAACTCTAAAACAACTTTTTAAAAAAACCTTTAATTTATATTATAAACAATCCCTTTTCCTTTAAGAAAAATGGGCTGCATAATAAAAATAAAAAGTTTATTTTATTGATCAATGAATCAATCACAGGCATGGTGGCCTGGTGACCTTTGGAGGTCATCAACCCTGTGATTGCGGCCAATTGGATTGAGTTACAACAGAGGACCCAACTATTGAATATTAATTACATAAGGCGGCATGTGACTTAATCTGATTCTGTTTTTTACTAACCAACCTAATATTAGATATATGTTGGTTCATACTAATATTTACTGGTCGCACATTGAGATCGGTATTTTGCAACAAGTGAAAAGTGCATCTGGCCCAACCGGCATAGAAGTTGATGTATTGTTAAGTACAGAAGGGGGTTTTAGTTAAGTGCAATAAAAACAAACATTGCTGGGGCTGCACTTGATGCTGTAAATAAAAATTACAGTTTTAATATTTCATTGTGTTGGCCGTACGACTTTCATGCTCGACTTCTTATTCTTATTTTCAATTTGCAATAGGATGCATCTTTCCTTGCTAGTCATTTCCATTAAAAATGGAATAGCAATATGTATTTAAATGCAACACTGCATAATATATTTAGCATATAAGAAAGATATTAGATTGTACTGACTGCACACATATATACTAGGTTTCATAAAAGTTTAGCGTGGAAGGTGATTCACCACAGCAGCTTGCAAAGTCCTTTGCTGGGATTTCTCTTCTTCATCATCCGAATCTACTAACAGCAATAGTGGGGAAGTAAAGACCTAGTTCAATTAGTAGAGAAATATAGAGCGGTCACTTCTTTTGATGAGCTTAAAGCACACCCATGAACAGGCCATAACCATGGTCCTGTTAGAAGCCCTTTTCTTGGTAATTTTCTTATGAAGCAAAGCAGGGCCATCTAAAGGATATTTGGTGTCCCAGTCAAGAAACATCTTTGAAATTATTACGCATTTTCAGTCCATTCAAGGCTTCATTATGCCCAATAACAAAGAATGGCACATTAACCTTTCAGAAACGTGGGCGCTCAAAAAAGGCAAAAGCTCAACTTTTCCAGAATGTGACAACCAAATAGTACCAGAAGAAGAAAAACATGCATTAATAAAGGCGTTTCTTTTTGTGCTTGCATGTAAATATTTTGCCTTGTAAAAACACTGGGGCATATTAGCAAGACTGGCGATAAAATTATCGCCGTTTTAGCGGCAGGAAACTGCCGCTAAAACGGCGATAATTGGCTTGCTAATATGCGTTATAGAATTCAATAGAAGCCCAGGTTAGATGTCCTGCACATCTAACCTGGGCTTCTATTGAATTCTATAACGCTTATTAGCAAGCCAATTATCGCCGTTTTAGCGGCAGTTTCCTGCCGCTAAAACGGCGATAATTTTATCGCCAGTCTTGCTAATATGCCCCACTATTTTACATAGAATTCGGACTTCATTGTCTAAATAGTCTGTTCCTATTACTGTAGGAAAGATTTGGTAAGGGGGATTTCGTATATGTTTATTGGATTAGAGAAACATATTAAAAGAAATCATATGCACGCAGTGCTTCATATCATAGCCATATTTTTTTCATCAGAAATATATGCCCTCATAGAACTAACAACATTGCTTTGCTATGAGGATTTTCACTGATCTAATCTAATAATTTTCTGCTTATTTCTCATCATCTGACTTGTCCCTCATTACTGTGTGAGGTAACGGTTGCACAGGGACGTCCTGCTCTTCCTAGTAAGAAATATTTGAGGGGGGGGGGGGTAGAAATTGTACAGAGAGATAATGGGAACACTGTTGAGAGAGAAGTGAAGAACAGGGGTAAGAGGGGTAGAGATAGAGTAAAAGTAGAGAGATAGATGAGATGGTGAAAAATGTAAGATAGAGATAAAAAGATGAGTTGGACAGGTAGAATGATACAGAGAGGCAAAAAGAGGAAGAGATAAGTAGAAAAAGAGAGGTAGAGATAAGTAATATTTTGGAGTAATAAAGAGGGGGAATTTAGAGAGAGAAGGAAATGAAGAGAGGAATTGTTATATTTTGATATTTTTACGTACAACTCTTTTGATGCTTTTTACCATAACTTGATTATATTCCCTGTTACCCACATTCTATTTATCCTTGTTTCCTTGTTCCTGTCCCTTTCTGTTTTGGTTTTATAATGGTACATTCCATAGTACGTTGGGGAGGGACCGACAGCCGGAGATTTTAGGCATTCTGTGAGGAGAGAAATGAGATGTATGACGAATAAAAGAACGTTGTTTATTGTAGTGTCGGGCCCTAGGCCCTCATGATGTTAATGACTGACACAGACACTAGGTAGTAGGGTACTGTAACTGGCCACAAGCACATGCACCCGGGCCCTTTTATTGGCAGGGTCACGTCACTCGTGACACCTGTGATGGATGGGTGGGGGTGCAAGTGTGTCCAGCCCTCAAGGGAGTGGCTGGGAATACCAAAGCCTGCCAAACACTAGAACGTGTCCTGCAGGACACTACATTCCTCCCAAACTTTATTGAAGAAACAAAACAAAACATTAGTCCAACCTGTGGGGATAAATAACAGACAACTGAACACCACAGGGTCCATCAGTCTTACGAGTCAGGTGGCGGGAAGACATCAGACATGGGCTGGTGACTCTGCCTGCAGCAGGACGATCTCGGCGGGCACTCATAGTTAAACCTGAGTGGTTCAGGACACGACCGCTGGCCTGGATACGTCAGCTGTATCCCGTCAGCTCACTGATGAGAACATGTCTTACAGTCCTGCGTTGCTCCACTCTGCTGACGTCGAGGATGGTCTGTGGTGGGTTCTAACAGTTCATAACATGGGATGCGTCATGAGCATGGATGGAGTCCATGGTGAGAGTTCACAGAGGTGTTGCCTGATCGACTGTCTCTGTTGAACTGCTTGGCTGTAGCCTGCAACCCGCCGGCGGGGCAATATCAAGTCCAACTCTCCCACCTGGGGAGGCCCGTTGTCGGGGTTGCTGCGGGACTGCGGGAGGGCTGCGCTGGGGCCGCTTGTGTGCTGACTGGGGGCAGCTGCAAGACCACCGAGGAGCCGGTACCTAGTCGCACGCACAACCCTCAAGGGTGGGTGAGTCTTGGCCAAGAAATGCTCTCGCTGCCGCGGTTCAGGTGTAGGCCAGGTTCGCAGGTAGCCTCTGGTTTCTCTTGTCGGCTGGTGTTGCAACGGTGTAGGACTCCAGTCCATTGGTACTCTGGAGATGGTGTTTGACGCATGTGATGAGGGCTGGCGTGATGGCAGTTGCCAGCCATATGGTGAATTTGGATAACAGGTGGTGGTGACTTGTTGGGAGAGTTGGATGTCTGGAGGGACTTAGCACCCATGTGTCTTCGCCTTGCTGAGGCTGATCTTCGGTGGCGGTTCGCCACGTGGAGTGTGCGACTCTCCTCTTGCCTGTCTTGGGGCCACTGGTGACTCCATCTTGAGGCGGTGTGAGGAAGGGCATCTGCAGTCAGGAGCAGGGATGCCGTTTGACTTAGACTGCCGACGCTCGGGGATGGACGGTCGCACTGGGGAAGCATTGGGGAGAGACGCGGTTTGCGCTTGCTGCGGCTTATGTTTGGTTCTCCCGTGAGGCTGTGTCCAGGGATGTCGGTCCGCCTTGGTGGCTGTCTGGTGTGTCTGGGTGTGCTCTTGGCTTGCTGTGCGAGTCCTCGGTCTTCTCCTCTTGTTGGTCTTTTCAGCGCACCTGTGTTCATCCGGTTCTTCGGGGTGACAGGGTTGTCACTCTTCTTCCCTCGAGGGCGTTGCGCTTGGACCTCGAGGCAGCGCCGTCGTGGCGCCTGCTTCTGCCGTCGTTCCGGCATGCTTGGCGGGATTGGTCACTTCGTGTGACGTGCTCCTTGCTTGCTGTGCGATGTGACGTCCGGCCACGTGTCGCCGGTTGTTGGAGCACATCCTGAGCACTTCTGGCTTTGTGCGCTCGGTTCTCTTCTCGGGCGACCACTCCGGGACTTGTGTGCCCATTCTTCTGGCTTGCAGTGGGGGTGTGTGGCGCAATTTCCTCTCTTGTGGTGACATCAGACAGTGACTCTGGGATGCGCGCACACTGCCCTTTGTCCCTGCGCCTTTCGTGGGCATGCTTGGCAAGGGGGGTTGGCAGTCTCTTCTGCCCAGGGGGTATCAACCGTTCTTGTTCCTCCTTGTGATAGCAACAGGCAGCTATCAGAGGCATGTGGTGCGCTCAGCTCCTTTTCAGCTTCTCTTGTCTCATTCTGCTGGTCCCAGAAGTGTTGCATCAATTGTCTCTTCAGTCTACTGCAGCCTACACAGTGCTGCTGGCTGTACCTTTGCAGGATTGTCCAGTTTTTTTTGTTTTTGTTTTCTGCAGCGTGCAGTACCTCTGAAGGGCCAGTGGGTGGCACTGTGGTCGCTCTCATTGCAGTCTACAGGAATAGAAGATGGCCTGGAGGCAGACGGGCTTCCTCGGGAGCTGGCAGCCTGAAGTGGAAGGCCCATTCACAAATGTGGAGATCCAGCTGACTTTCCTCATGTGGCAGGGTGCACTTGCTGGCATTAGGAGCGAGGTCACAGCAGTTTTCCTCAGTGCGGCCGCACTGTAGACACATGGCCGCCAGGTGGCACTGCAGCCATCGTCTTACTCGGCCCATGTGAGGTTGGAGCTCAGGCAGGCACGGTGCGGGAAAGCGCTGGGGCTGAAGATGCAGGGGCAGAGACACACTGCGCTGGTGAGGTAAGGGGCATTCTCTTGGTCATTTTCTTTTTTTTTTGTTACCGTAGACTTACTAGATGGCTTGTGCCTTCACAAAATTGGGGGCCCTGTCGGGCCGCTTCATTATGGAGTCAGTCACTCGCAGGGTGCGGTATCCTGGGCCGCAGCTAGGTGGTGCTTCAGTCGTTTGCCGCAGGCTGTCCGTTGTGTGGTGCAGGCCCCTGGAGACATGAGCACGGGCCTGCAGTACCGCTCTTGGCAGGGGTGCGGGAAGGCTCTACAAGCTCAGGCCCACCTGCTGCACGGACGCATTGCGCTGGATTGTCTGCAGGGCCGCCTCTCTCACCTTCACGCCGATGGCCGCATCAGGTACGGGCCACTTCAGATACTGTGCTTGACATCTTTCCTTCTGATAGTGGTGGCAGCCGTGGTGTCAATGTCCGGGACAAGTGCAGGGTAGGCACTTTCTCCTGGTTTCCCCAGGGCCGCTGCACGATGAGCGCCCTCGTCACTAAATTGCGGCCTCGCAGGGTCGCACAGCGGGTCGCTGCGAATGAGGCAGAGCGAGCGGGATGAGTAGCCGGTGCTGGCTTCCTTTCTTCGCCGCAGGGAGGGTGTCGTCAGGCGGGGGCGCCGCTGGCCTGGTCGTGCTGGGAGGCAGTAGGAGCGCTGGAGACACCAGTGCCGGCACGCACCTCGTGGTGCGCTTCAGACCTGGTGGGATGCAGGGTCCTGGCTTGCTCGCTGCCCTGTGGGGTCATCTGGATACTCCTTACATGCGATGGAGTCCTCCTGGATTGACCCGCGGCAGCCGATTCTCCTGGCCGGAGTTAAAGCCCGATCGGGGCAGGTGCAGCCTCCATTCTTGTTTCGCCTTGACGGCACTTAGCGCTGGATGGCAGGGTGATGTAGGCAGTGCTTATCTCATCTCAGGCAGTGCTTATCTAATCTTTGGGAGCAGGCATTCAGTGTCTCCCGGCTTCCGCCGATAGTGCTACTCGCCGTGTTTTTTGTCCAGGGCAGATGACAGTGCCCATGCCTTTGCAGTCACCCTCCTTTTTTCCTCCGACCGGTGGCTGTCGGATGTGGTAGAAACAGGCTAGGTCTTCACGGTGAGGAACCGCAGCGTCTCCGTCCACAAACACGCAGGGCAGACCCGCCTCGTCACCATTGTAGTGTCGGGCCCTAGGCCCTCATGATGTTAATGACTGACACAGACACTAGGTAGTAGGGCACTGTAACTGGCCACGAGCACATGCACCCCGGCCCTTTTATTGGCAGGGTCACGTCACTCGTGACACCTGTGATGGATGGGTGGGGGTGCAAGTGTGTCCAGCCCTCAAGGGAGTGGCTGGGAATACCAAAGCCTGCCAAATACTAGAACGTGTCCTGCAGGTCACTACATTTATCACCTCTGTCTCATTGCGTTGTAACACGAAAACCTGAGGTAGTGATGATCGGGACAAGCCTGTGTGCTTTTATTGGGTAGCATGTGGAGCCAGAGCTATGTCGCCGACTATGAAGAGAACTCATTTCTATGGTGGGGGGATCGTCACTATTCCTCAGTGAGCATACATGCTGAAGTGACATCTCAATTGACTGAGAAAGAACTGATGGTTGGCATTCAACAAGATGATTCCAAGACTAGTCTCCGCCCTCACTGAAGCTCCAAGGTTTTCAGAGTACCAACTACTCTTCTGGGGTGGAGCGCACTGGTTGGCCTATCCTATCAGCTTTCTCTGGACCTGACATGCCCCAATATAACTGTAAATGCCCACAGATGCCCCTGTTTTTCGTTTTCATTAAAGACTGACTGGTACAATCGCAGTGAATCTCATCTTGCTATGGTTGACAGCATCTATATTACATCAGCTTTTCTTTATGTGACATGCCCTCTTGTGAGTTAATCCATGAATAAACTGAGTTTGTGAGCACATTCTATTACGTGTTATAGTGCACCACTGATGGTGCACTGTTCTTTATACCCTCATACTATCAAATACATCTGGTGCAGTGAATGCCAATTACTTGGAAACGATGGAAGGAGGAATTCCAAATGTGCTTGGTAGCAATTGATGCCAATAAAATTGGTGTAGTACAAAGAAAGGGCATTCTACTACATTGGCTAGGATCTAAGGGCCAAGACATATCTAGGACCCTGCCTAAGGTTGAAGCACCAGAAGATGTAGAGGAATATGATGATTTTGAGGAGGCATTAATGAGGCTTGAGAAGAGGTTTAAACCTAATATAAGTATTAAGGGTGGGCGGAGCTTGCGGAGTTCTACTCTGCGGATTTCGGTGGAGTTGCCTAAAAACTCAGAGAAATTCCGCAGAGGTATGCATGTGACGGAGTGCCGCCCGATCCTGCTTAAAAAAACAGACCTCCAACTGTAGCGGGTGGTACTTACACCCCATAGGTTGATACTGCTGTATTACGATGATATGTGACAGAATGTTCTCTATTCAGCATCAGCAACAAGTCATACACTCTGGGACCCATCCGGCTTGCATCAGCCAGCACCACTTACTCCCTCATTACTTACCTGGAGAAGATTTTGTTTCTCATCCTCTGTAGAACATCGCAGAATTTCCTCTTGGACAAGTTATGCTCATGCCTCAAAGAGCACTCACATGTTTTGGCGCTTTTGATTTCCAAGTCCAGTGTTGGCGATAAAAAGAATTCTAGGGCAGAGGTGGGCACCTGGAGTTGTTAAAAGGGGCTTGCACAACCTGCCTCTTACAACATCTCTCCTGGTCCAATGATGGGCTCACCGCAGCAGCACAAGGTTCTCAGGCCCGTATGGTGGCAGATGCTGCTAGGCTTCGCAAATAAAGCACTGAGGTGTGATGTCCGGGGTGGCACAGCACAGAGGTGCCCCCAGACGGTAAGGCCTTAATTAGCACAACAGCACAAAGTAACGTGCACACCAGCATATGTTACGGGCCAAGACCTCGAGCGGTCATGCGCCCTTTTATTTATCCCTTCGGGCGAGCCCGCCCTCCAGGTGCATGCAGAATGATACATATTATAGTGCGGGCCGGGTGGCTCCGTCACTACATCCCTCCTTTCCTTTGGATACAGAGACGAAGGGCGTTCAGCGACCTCGCTTAACCATCAGCATACAAAGTCTCGGAGTCTCTGGCTGGGGGCAGGATTCGTCCGGAGACCATACGTCTGGCTCCGGGAGTTGTCAATGGCTCTTGCCCTGGCAGTGTTGTCGGGTGATAACAAATGTCTCTGGGTGATATCGTCCTGGTCCTCGGACACGGGTGACCTTGTCCCTTAGTTCGGTTGAGAGGGGTCGGCGTCCCCTCTGGGCGTGTGGGGTGGTGACATGACTTCTTCCTCCATCGTGTCCCAGTGACTACCATCATTCTCTTCTCGTGGGACTGTGTCCACCTTTTTGAACCATGATATGTTTCGTGCTATCGTGCAGTGCCCACGTCGAGCAGACACCATGGTTCCATGCACCTCCGTGACTTCCCACACATCCGGTTTGTACGGCGTGCCATATTTCCAGCCTGGATGTTGGTCCTTAACAACTACATGATACCCCACGCGGATGTCTGTCACCTGCGCCCTCCGCACTTGGCAAGCCTTCACGTTGGTGGCCATTTTCCTAGCTTGCGTGGCCTCCAGGTCCAGCTCCCTGGGACGCCATGCAGGACCCGCCGGAATGCTATCTCGCAGCGCTCGTCGGAACATCAGGTGCGAGGGGGCACATCTTGTTGTGCAGTGGGGTGTCTGGTGGTAAGCATTTAAGAATCGCTGCAGACATTCTTCCGCTTCCTCACCTCTCTCCACACCGATTCGTAGTGCCCGGTTCAGGGTCTGCATAAAACGTTCCACTTCCCCGTTTGCCTGTGGCCATTGTGGCGTGATCTTGTGATGCCGAATGGCCTGAGACGCCAGGTACTCTTGGAAGTCTCTTCCCTGGAAGGGTGGTCCATTGTCTGATTTTAGCTCTTCTGGGAGGCCTATCATTGCGAAAACCCTGTCCAGAGTGGCCTTGATCTGTGGAAAGGCGGTGGACGACACTATCTCCACGATGAGGAATTTTGAATGGGAGTCTATGAGGACGAGAGTGCTGCGCCCATCGGGGAACGACCCAAAGTCAATGCTGACCTGTGACCATGGATGCAAACAAGGTACTTCTGTGATGACTGGGTGGGGCGCAGGGTCGCCGCTGGTGATAGTGCAGGAGTGGCAGGCACGTATGGTATCGTCAACCATTGAATCCATTCCCGGAAACCATACTTTGTTGTGGAGACGGGCTTTTGTCTTGGCCATCCCCTGGTGACCCACATGTGTGAGGTCGACCACCCTCCGCTGCAGGCTCTGGGGAATTATGATGGTGGTGCCTCGTAGCACTACTCCATGTGGCCCTACACTTAGCTCGCTGCAAGCTCTCCACAAGTGTTGGCGTGACATCCTCTCTTCATCTGTCAAGGCTCGAGCACCATCTAGGAAATGTTGCCAGTTCCGGTCAGCCAGCGTTTCTTTCACCTTGCTCAGGCCCTTGTCACCAGCGGTCGCATCCCCTACCTCCTCCAGTGTGAGTGCTTTGGGGCATGTCTCTTGGGATATCAGCCGCACAAACTCCTCCATGCTTTCTTCAACAGTGACAGGGCCTGCCAGCCCGGTTGGGACTCGGTGCCGTGACAGGAAGTCTGCGGGGTTGTTTATTCCTGGGCGGAATATTACTTCGAACCAATACTGTTGCAGTTGTACTGCCCACCTCTCAATCCTGGGAGGGGCTAGTCAGGCTGTGCCTGCAAAGAGAGGGATCAGCGGCTTGTGGTCCGTCACCATGCGAAACTCATGCCCATAGAGATACAGATGGAAATGGTGACATGCCCATTTGATGGCGAGGGCCTCTCGTTCTATTTGGGCATACCGTGTCTCCGTTTCGGTCAGGGCTCGGCTGGCATAGGCTACCGGGACCCACTCTCTTGCGGTTGTCTCCTGGAGGAGGACGGCCCCCAACCCCACTGGGTTGGCATCGACTACCACTTCCGTGCGGCGGATCGGTTGGAAATATGCCATTACCGTCTTATCTCTTTTGATGGCTTGGAACAACTCTTCTGTCTTGGCAGTCCATTCCCAGGGTACTCCGGTTTTCTTGAGACCTCTTAGGGGTTTGTACAACGATGCCAGGTTTGGGATGAAGCGACCACAGTACGTGGCCATTCCCAGGAAGCTGCGGACTTCTGTTGGTGACGTCGGCACTGGGGCAGAGCGGATGGCGATCGCTTTCTTTGGATCAACATGCAACCCATCGCGGGAGAAGATATGGCCGAAGAACTCCACTGATTCTTGGTAGAATGAGCATTTGGCTTGGTGAAGGGTCAACCCACTACCCACGAGCCGTTGAAGTGTGTTCCTCAGGTGCACGTGGTGATCCTCGAGAGTCTTGGAGAACACGAGGATGTCATCACTCAGGTTGATGACTCCCTGCAGCCCTGAGAGTGTTTCCCAGATGGCGTTTTGGAATACCTCAGCGGCTGACGACACCCCGAAGCTCAGTCTCCTGTATCGCCACAGCCCCACATGCGTGGAGAATGTTGTTATGTATCTGCTCTCCGGGGCAAGTTCAAGCTGGTGGTAGCCGGCGTTCAGATCGAGTTTTGAAAACCACTTCGCTCCGTTGAGGTCCGCCACAATATTGTCCATTGTGGCCTTGAGGTGTCTTTCATGCTTCACGGGCTGATTAAGAAGGCGCATGTCGACACACATCCTGATTTCTCCCGGTTATTTTGGCTTAGGGGCAACGTCCAGGGGTGACACCCAAGGCGTAGGGCCTGTCACTTTCTCAATTACTTAGAGTTGTTCTAGTTTCTGTAATTCCTCCTCGACCTGTGGGCGTAGGTGGAAAAGTACCCTCCGATGCCTTAGCGCTGTAGGTTTGACCATTGAGTCAATGTGCAGTTTGAACTGCTTTCCTTTTAGGCAGCCAAGTCCTTCAAACAGCATGGGGAACTCCTGGAGGATGTCGTGAGCGTGTAGGTCGTGCACTTGGTGGGCAAAGAACACCAACTCTAAGTCTTCCGCTGTGTGACAGCTGAGGAGCGTGCCCCTTTTCCCTTCCGTAACATGGAACCTTGTGGTAATGCGATGTCCCTCGCTGGCAACTTCTACTTCGATGACTCCTCTCAGGGGAAGCGGTTCGGTCCCTCCGTATGTATAAATTTTCACCCTGGAGGGTGACAATGGGGGCCGCTGTGACAGGTGTTCGTATTGTTCACTGTCCATGACATTTACGGAGGCTCCTGTGTCGATGAGGGCCTTGACTGTCGATCCAGCCACCGTGATGGAGCACATGGGCAGGGGTCTGCGACGTGGGCCATCCCGGCTCACGAACGACACTACGAATACGTCGTCGTCTATGCCCAGACTGTACCCTGGTGGGGTGGTGTCTGTCTGTTCCAAATGGTCATCCAGTGATAATTGTCTGATGGCCGCCAACACACCTCGCTGCCCTGAGGGATTGGCCCTTGATCTTCCGCTGCGGCACACTTTGGCGAAGTGGTTTAGTTTCCCACATCAGGAGCACGTCTTGCCCTTCGCAAAGCAGGGGCTAGCTGGCAGATGTTCCAGGCCGCAGTTTCCGCATGCTCCCTTTCCTGACGACCTCATGTTCCCCCGGAGCGCAATCGGTCTTCTTTGAATAACGTCTACCCTCTCCTCTTTGATTATCGGTGGCCTGGGTGACCCTGAGGGGCTCGGGTGTCAGTTAAGGGCTGCCTCCATCTCGTCTGCCCGTGTGTTCGATAGCTTGTGGGACCGAGCTAGTACCAGTATCTCATCGAGCGACATTCCCGGTTGCCTGAGTATCAGGCAACGCAGTAGTACTGATCTGCACCCTTGTATGATCTGAGCCCTTATCTCTTCACGTTGGTCAGGGAATGTGCATGAGCTGGCTAGCTTCCGTAGTCGAGCGTAAAAAATGTCTATTGACTCCGACTCCTCTTGCTTTGCTTGATGGAGCTTGATCCTCTCAAAATCGGGGTTGATTTGAGGGTCAAAATGTCTGTTCAGGGCTGCCACAGCTGCGTCATAATCATTGTTGGCCCCAGTGTTCGGAAGTGTTTAGAACAGGTCATAAAGCTCCCCTCCTCCATAGCACATTAGCAGTGATCGTTTCACCGTACCGTCCGTTTCCCTCATCCCCGTGAAGTAGTGATCTAGCCGGCCAATCCAAGATTTCCACCGCGGCGCGGCCGTGGCGGGGTCTGCTAATTCACTAAACGGGGCAGGGGCGATACTGTGGTGTGGCCATACTGTGGGGGGGGCTGTTGCTGAGGTGGCGGGGCAGCGGCGGCACCCGCTTGGCCAGAGCACTCATTACTCCTGTCAAGTCGCGTGGTATGTACAGTCACGTGGGCTTTGATTATTTTTGCTTGGGTTTGTTTGTCCTTTATTATTCTCTCAGTGCTGGCAGTGCTCTGTGCTGCTCCCAGTGTCATGTTGCAGTAAGGTGTTTGTGTGTCAGGGCACTGTTAGCAGTCTGTCTCAATGGTGTGCCCCAAGAACCTCCCTTGGTTTTGCCAATGCTTGATTTCAAGACGTCGCACTGTGTTTCAAGTTTGTTCAGTGCGTCTTGCCAGTGCTTATTGGTGTCTCTCCTCCCTTGGATGGGCACGGCAGGGAGTGGGGCCTCCCACTAATGAGTACTGCGGCGGTGACTCAGGCCTACTCGCTCACAGGAGGGGCCTCATCTCCTGGGCTCTCCTCCTGCCAGGATACCACGCGGTCGTCACGCACAGCAGCGCCGGGCGGAGGGTCCTACCCCTCCCTTCTGGAAGCAGCCTCGGGGCAGGCAGGGTCACACAGGCGCCGACAGGCCTGGGAGCGCCACTCCCGTCGTGCGTTGCAGCAGGGCACGCACTCCTCTTCACAGCAGGCAGGCCGGGTGCGGTGAAACAGCCAGATCGTGTGCAGAGTCCGGCGCGGCAGGGTCGTGGGTGGGACCCGCCTCGTCGCCAGTGTGATGTCCGGGGTGGCACAGGACAGAGGTGCCCCCAGACGGTAAGGCCTTAATTAGCGCAACAGCACAAAGTAACGTGCACACCAGCATATGTTACGGGCCAAGACCCCGAGCAGTCATGCGCCCTTTCATTTATACCTTCGGGCGAGCCCGCCCTCCGGGTGCATGCAGAATGATATGTTTTATAGTGCGGGCCGGGTGACTCCGTCACTACATGAGGGAAGAATGTCAGCCTTTACTATGAATGCAGAAGTTCACAGTCAAATTCAAAACGATGCACACCTCTCTTTCTTTATTCAGACATAACTAAACGAGCCAGCGAACCTAACACATGCTCTGAGTCAGACCAAAGCAAACGATCCAGTGACTACAAACCACTTTCGTGGATGTATAGGCCTGTGACAAAGCAGGCAAAAATGTTCAACTGCCTCGATTATATTGGACTAAAGGCTGCTGCAGATTGTCTTAAACCTTAAAGCTCCTGATGCAGTGTTGCCCATTCATGAGGATAACCAGGTTGTCACGCTTATCCTTGAATTCCTGAAGATGTTCAGTGAAGGGTTTGGAAAGATGTTAGAATTCATGCATCATATTAAATTGAATGAAGGATAGGCAGAATTTGAGGAAGTGCCCTTGTGCGTAAGAAAAGAATTGCAAGATTTGTTACAGGATCTTCTTACTCAAGGAATTATAGAGGAGACTGAATTTCTCAATTGGTGTCATCAATTATTTAAGACAAAAAAGCAATGGAAGCCTTCTATTGTGTGTTGACCTTCGAGCTCTCAGTGCAAACATCATCATAGACTGTCATCCTCTACCTAAGGTGAACAAGCTAATTTCAATTATCAATGGGTCTATGGTGTTTTCCACATTGGAATTTATGGCAAGCCTACCATCAAGTAGAATTAAAGGGGGATTTGAGACCATTAACTGCATTCATCATTCAGTTTGGGCTTTTTCAGTAGAAGAGGATGCCATTCGGCCTGACATCTGCTTCCTTTGTTTTCCAGAGAGCCGTGTACCATATTTGTAAGGATCTTGATAAACATGTTAGGTGGTTCCAGGATGACCGTCTGGTCTTTTGAAAGAATACACAGCAACATCTTGTGGTTTCACATTTCATTTACTTGAGATTGGAGGCCCATGGCTTAACACTTGGCTACTAATTGATATCAGAAGGTATTAATCCAAGGTGTACTTGGAATCTGTCGTCAACCAAGCTCCATCCTTAACATGCAAAGAGCAACTTTTATCATTTTGTGGATTGAGCAAATATTATTCATGCTTTATCAAAAACTTTGATGCAGTTATGGAACCCCTGAACATAAGAATCACACATATGTATGGGTAAAGAAAACTACGAACAAGCTTTCAACTCGATTAAGCAAAACTAACACTCCCAACTTTTAGACCATTCACAGTTCAAAAGGAATGTGCTATAACTGTGGACGGGAGTGCATATGATCTAGGGGCCTTTCTGTCTCAGCAGCAAGGTCATGATGAATGGGTGGTTGGTTATGCTTCCAGGACTCTTAGCCCTACAGAGAGACGCTATGCTGTGATTAAGCGGGAACTGCCTGCATTTGGGCAGTAAATTATTTCCAAAATGTTATTCGGGGCAACCAGTTCAAACTGCAGATGGACCACAAACCCTTAGTTCATTTGTACCCGGGGGGAGAACAGAATTCCACAGCACACTTCACCAGGTTAAGTTCAACATTACGGGAGTATTGCTTTGCAGTGTTCATGTTCCAGGTAAAAACAACAAATGTGCAGATTTCTTGTCACAGTCACTTGCCCACAGTCTAGATGTGGAGAGAGTGAGGTGGGTGAACATATTCAGGTTGGCCTTCACTTAAGCATTTGCCTGGGGAATTGCAATATTTTGCCCAAGTTGCAGATGAATTAACTGTAACCAATGACATGCTAATTAGGAATGATAAATGTGTACCACCAGAAAATGTAAGAGAAGTTGTAATGAAAGCCTACCACCAAGGTCATAATGGATTTTCAGCCTTGAAAAAATCACTGAGAGCCCTATTTTGTTGGTCTGGTATGGACAGTGAAGCTGACTGTTATGTAAGGATTTTTAATTAATGTTCCAAATGTGCTAAAAATCTCAAATGCATTACTCCTCTCATGCACAATCTTCCTTAGCCTCAGTTACCATGGCAGAAACTGTCTTTTGACGATCCAGGTCCTTACGTAAGGTTGCCAGGCCATATGCAGTACACCATTGTAATGGTAGAATATTTCGCCAAGTGGCCGTAGGTCATGTAGAAAAAGTGACTACTGAAGTAGTTAAAAAATGTCATAAAGGAGACTTTCAGTAGAGAAGCTTTCCTGAAGCCTTTGTTACCAACAATGGCATGGAATTTACCTCCACGGAAATGTTGGGCTTCCTGAATTTGTATAATATCAAACACATATTCACCATGGTGTATGACTCACAGCTTGGTTGATAGATTTATCCATTATCTTGAAGATAGCATTCACATAGCCTTGCAAAACATGATGCCGATTCTGAATCTGATCAGGTAAAGATTGTGGGCATATTGTGTAAATCCTCACTTCACTATTGGAATCAGTCTCTTCAAGTTATAAGGAGATAGATTCCCTTCATCTGATGTATGCCCGTGGTGGTTGCTCAAAAGTTGTTCCTCTAAGCAAAGTTTATTGATGGTGTGAATTGTAAATGTGTCAGGGAAAATGTGGAGAAGAAACAGCCCTTAACTAAGCAAAGATATGATGTTATTCACAGGGTCAAACAGTATGATCTTTCTGTGGCGGATGCGGTGCATGTTATGTTGCCGATGAGAGTAGAAATAGGCAAGTCTAAATTTTCCAGGCTGTTAAAACTAGTAAACTTAACAATGGAAGTGTTATCACACAGGATGGGAGGTGTTGAAGTATCAGAAGTGTTACCAAATGTACATTGAATGAATGTTGTCCAATGAGGAGCATGATACCAACGATAAGGGTGTATTTCTCTCTCTCGACCCTGAGTTGCCAGTGCCACTCATGAGCTATTATAGGCATACTGTTGTTACACTGACACAGGAAAGAGATCACTGCCACTTGAAAATGTGCAAGCAATCATGATCCTGCCCATTTGCAACCTACTGTAGAGGAAGAACCCATTGCTGATAGAGCTAAAGTGTCAACTAGGTCAAGAACACACTCATTCAAGGTACTCCAGGGATAATCTGTTTTTTTTAAGGGGAAGAATGTGCTATATTTAGATATGTTTACGTAGCACTCTTCTGATGCTTGTTACCATACTGGATTATATTCCATGTTACCCACATGATATTTATCCTTGTTTCCCCTGTTCCTGCCCCTTTCTGTTTTGGTTTAATAATGAACGTTGAGAAGGGTTTGACAGTTAGCGGGAGATGTTGGGCATTCTGTGAGGAGAGGAACAAGATGTATGATGAATATAAAGAAACGATGTTCATGACTTCTGTCTCATTGCGTTGTAACAGGAATAAGGGTGGGGTGCATAGAGGGCTGAGATAGAGAGAGACAGGTAGAAAGAGAGTTGAGTTCAAGCCAGGGGCAGAGAGAGATAGACAAATGAAATAGGCGGAGATGCATTGAGAGATGCAAGGTAGAGAGAGGGTGAACATGAAATGTGCGGTACAGAAAGAATGTCAGATAAAGAGAGTCGTGAGGCAGGAAGAAAGGTAGAGTAAGAGAGGTGATGGGTAGAAAGAGTGCTGAGTTGTTAAAAAAGAGATCAAGTAAAGATACAGCAGTGAGGTAGAGATAGAATAGTGAAGCTGATACAGAAGAAGATAGTGAGTATGATGGCAGAGATAGAGTGGCGATATAGAGACAGAGGTGAGATAGAGAGGTGTATAAAGAGCGAGAGATAGCAAGAAGGGTGATATATAGAGGGTAAGTTGAACTGGAGGAGATATAGTAATAGTATAGAGAAAAAGAGAAAGGAGGTGATGATACATTGAAAAAGAGGTAGGAGTAGTGAAAGAGTGAAAGTGAGAAAGGAGCAGGGTAGTGAGAGAGTTCTGGTAGAGGGAACAGAGGTCAAAAGAGAGGGCAGGTGGAGAGGTGAGGTAGTGAAAAAATGGTGAGGTAAATTGATGTTAGCTGCTGAGAGAGAGAGGTGGGTTAGGGCAGCTGTGGCTGGTGCAGGTAAGAGCGGTAGGGCAGGGTGGGGGGAGTCGACGACGAGTGAGAATAAAATAGAAAAAAAGAAAAACACTTATTGTGCACCCCTTACTGCTCTTACCTGCACCGGCCGTGGCTGGGTTAGAGAGAGATGAAGTAATGCACGAGATGTGAGGCAGAAATAGAAATGAAGTGAGGAAGTGAGGAAGTGAGGTGACCGCTCAGCCCTCCACAGGGCTTGGTCGCCCCACTCACTGCTGCCGCTCCTGCCTGCCTTGCCGCCTCCTGCCTGGAGATTCCTTCGCTCGCTGCCCGCTGCTCCTGGGACTTTCCCGCTGCCTGCTGCTCCTGGGACTTTCCCGCTGCTCCTGGGACTTTCCCGCTGCCCGCTGCTCCTGGGACTTCCCGCCACTGCCTCCCTGCGGCCCCGCCCCCCGTGATTCCATTCGCCGCCCCGCTCCCGCCACCCAGCTGCTCCTCCCTCCAGGCTCCTTACTTAAGGGGACCGTAGGGGACCACAGAGTGTGACCGCTCAGCCCTCCACAGGGCTTGGTCGCCCCACTCACTGCTGCCGCTCCTGCCTGCCTTGCCGCCTCCTGCCTGGAGATTCCTTCGCTCGCTGCCCGCTGCTCCTGGGACTTTCCCGCTGCCCGCTGCTCCTGGGACTTTCCCGCTGCTCCTGGGACTTTCCCGCTGCCCGCTGCTCCTGGGACTTTCCCACTGCTCCTGGGACTTTCCCGCTGCCCGCTGCTCCTGGGACTTTCCCGCTGCCCGCTGCTCCTGGGACTTTCCCGCTGCTCCTGGGACTTTCCCGCTGCCCGCTGCTCCTGGGACTTTCCCACTGCTCCTGGGACTTTCCCGCTGCCCGCTGCTCCTGGGACTTCCCGCCACTGCCTCCCTGCGGCCCCGCCCCCCCGTGATTCCATTCGCCGCCCCGCTCCCGCCACCCAGCTGCTCCTCCCTCCCGGCTCCTTACTTAAGGGGACCGTAGGGGACTACAGAGTGTGACCGCTCAGCCCTCCACAGGGCTTGGTCGCCCCACTCACTGCTGCCGCTCCTGCCTGCCTTGCCGCCTCCTGCCTGGAGATTCCTTCGCTCGCTGCCCGCTGCTCCTGGGACTTTCCCGCTGCCTGCTGCTCCTGGGACTTTCCCGCTGCTCCTGGGACTTTCCCGCTGCCCGCTGCTCCTGGGACTTCCCGCCACTGCCTCCCTGCGGCCCCCCCCCCGTGATTCCATTCGCCGCCCCGCTCCCGCCACCCAGCTGCTCCTCCCTCCAGGCTCCTTACTTATGACGCCCCCTGAGCGACCGCGCAGCGGCCGCGCGCAGCGGGAGCACCGACGGAGCGCCAAAGGTGCGCCAAAGGTAAGCCCGTCTGCGCCTGTCCGCGCCTGGCCCGCGCCCAGCGCCAGGACCCCTGGATCCCACCGATGCAACACTACTCGACGGACCTACGACGCCGCCACCCTCACCGCACTCAATGCCGGCCGGAACCCTGCCTGCTACCGAGCCTCACCGAGACGCACCCACGGACCCTTCACCTGCCAAGCCTGCCGATTCACCTGCCCCCGGACGTGCACCACCTCCGCCAAGTCGAGCACCAGCAGCAACCACCTGAAATGCATCCTGTTGAACACCCGCTCCGTCCACAGGCACGCCGTGGAACTCTGGGACCTGCTCGACGCAACAGCACCGGACGTCGCCTTCCTCACCGAAACCTGGATGAACGCCTCCTCAGCGCCCGACATCGCCATAGCCATCCCGGACGGATACAAGATCACCCGGAAGGACCGCGTCAACCAGACGGGAGGAGGCATCGCCATCGTACACAAGAACACCATCCGCATCTCGACTAACTCCGACGAGACCTTCACCGCCGCCGAACACCTACACTTCCAGATACACACTGACCCCAAGACCACCCTCCGAGGCACCCTCATCTACAGACCCCCGGGACCACGCACACTATTCAGCGAAGACATCGCAGACTTCATCAGCCTGCACGCCATGCCCTCCGCCGACTACATCCTCCTAGGGGACCTCAACTTCCACCTGGAGAACAACAACGACAGAAACACCACCGCCCTGCTGGACAACCTCGCCAACCTCGGACTCAAGCAACTGGTGAACACGCCCACCCACTACGCCGGCCACACGCTTGACCCCGTCTTCTCTTCCAGCAAGCACATCTCCTTCAGCCACGCCACCGGACTCCACTGGACCGACCACAGCTGCGTCCACTTCAGCTTCAGAAAGACTGCGACCCACCACCACCCGCAACAGGCTCCCCGCCGGAGCTGGAGCAAGATCAACGCCGAGCAGCTCACCGCCTCCCTCAGCCAGAACACACCCACCAACACAACGGACCCAAACGAAGCAGCCAGCAACCTCGCCAAGTGGCTGACCGCCTGCGCCGACGACCTCGCACCACTAAAAACCCTCCCAGCAGACCCGGAAGCAAGAAAACCCCTTGGTTCACCAACGAACTCAAGGAATCCAAGAAGAACTGCCGCACTCTCGAGAAAGCCTGGCGACTCGACCAGACCACAGACAACAGGACCGCCCTCAAGCACGCCACCCGCAAACACCACCAGCTGATCCGTGCCACCAAGAAGTCGGCACTCAAAGAACGACTGGACAACAACGCCCACGACAGCAAGGAACTTTTCAGCATCGTCAAAGAGTTCTCCAACCCCAGCGCCGGAAACAACGACATCACCCCTCGCAAGACCTCTGCAACTCACTCGCCGCGTTCTTCCACCGCAAGATCACCGACATACATAACAGCTTCGACGCACAGACCACGCACCCTACCGCCGAACCAACGCCCGCCACCACCACCCTCTGCAACTGGACCCCGATCAGCACCAAAGACACCACCCGCACGATGAACTCCATCCACTCCGGATCACCAACCGACCCCTGCCCACACCACGTCTTCAACAAAGCCGACGCCACCATCGCACCCCATCTCCGGGACATCATCAACTCCTCCTTCCACACCGCCACCTTCCCGGAGAGCTGGAAGCACGCCGAGCTTACCGCCCTCCTGAAGAAACCAACGGCGGACCCCACCGACCTCAAGAACTACCGTCCCATCTCGCTCCTTCCGTTTCCGGCCAAAGTCATCGAGAAGACCGTCAACAGACAGCTTGCCGCCTTCCTCGAGACAAATGGATCCCTCGACCCCTCGCAGTCCGGGTTTCGGGCCAACCACAGCACCGAGACCGCCCTTATCGCAGCCACCGACGACATCAGAACCCTAACCGACAACGGGGAAACAGCAGCCCTCATCCTCTTGGACCTCTCCGCGGCGTTCGACACCGTCTGCCACCGCACCCTAGTGAAGCGCCTCAGCAACATCGGAATCCGAGAGAAAGCACTGGAATGGATCATCTCGTTCCTCGCCGGAAGAACCCAGAGAGTCCGCCTCCCCCGTTCAGATCCGAGGCCACCGAAGTCATCTGCGGCGTTCCACAAGGATCTTCACTCAGTCCAACCCTCTTCAACGTCTACATGAGCCCCCTCGCAGCCATCGCACGCCAACACAACCTCAACATCATCTCCTACGCCGACGACACCCAGCTGATCCTCTCCCTCACCAACGACCCCACCACCGCCAGAGCCAACCTACACGACGGGATGAGAGACGTCGCCGACTGGATGAGGAACAGCCACCTTAAACTGAACTCAGACAAGACGGAAGTCCTCATCCTGGGCTCATCACCCTCCGCCTGGGACGACTCTTGGTGGCCCCCGGCCCTGGGCACCGCGCCCAAGCCAACGGACCACGCACGCAACCTGGGCTTCATCCTGGACTCCTCCCTGTCGATGACCAGACAAGTCAACGCCGTCTCATCTTCGTGCTTCAACACCCTGCGCATGCTCCGCAAGATCTTCAGATGGATCCCCACTGAAACCAGGAAGACCGTCACCCAGGCACTCGTCACCAGCCGACTGGACTATGGGAACACCCTCTACGCCGGAACCACAGCCAAACTTCAAAAAAGACTCCAGCGCATCCAGAACGCCTCCGCACGACTCATCCTGGACATCCCCCGACACAGCCACATCACCAGACACCTGAAAGACCTGCACTGGCTCCCCGTCAGCAAGAGAATCACGTTCAGACTCCTCACCCACGCACACAAGGCCCTCCACGACCTGGGCCCCAAGTACCTCAACGACCGCATGACCTTCTACACGCCCACCCGCCAGCTACGATCAACCAGCCACGCCCTCGCCACCGTACCACGCATCCGCAGAGCCACCGCCGGAGGAAGATCCTTCTCCTACCTGGCAGCCAAGACCTGGAACTCCCTCCCCACTCACCTTCGGCGAACCCAGGACCATCTCTCCTTCAGGAAGCAGCTCAAGACCTGGCTGTTCGAGCAGTAACTTACCCCCTCCCCCAGCGCCTTGAGACCCTCCCGGGTGAGTAGCGCGCTCTATAAATGCCGTGATTGATTGATTGATTGAAGGATAAGATAAAGAAAGGTGAAATTGAGAGACAGAGATGAAGTAGAAGGAGGTGAGAGACGGGTAAATGAGAAAAAAACAGTGCACTATGGTGCAGAAAAAAGGAGAAGGTAGAAAGGGACACTCAATACTGAGGTAGAGATGCAAATCTAGGCACAGAGAGGAATAGAGCAAGATAGGAGTTCATGAGAGAGAGGTGGATGTACATACAGGAACGTGTATTTGAAACAGAGAGTTAAGGTAAACAGCCTGGCAGAGAGAGTTGAACAGAGAGGGAGTAGGCACTTAAAGATGTAGAAATGAGTAATGAAAAAGGCAAACAGATGCGGGTGAGGTGGAGTTAAGGTGATATAAGAAGAAGAGGGACATTGGACAGGAAGATAGGTAAGATAGGGAAATAGGCATAGAGAATAGTAAAGATAGAGGTGCCCTAGAGTTAGTAAGAGAGAGGAGAAACTAGAGAAGTACAGGTATTTAGTGAATGGTTATGTAGAGAGAGATGAAGTACAACAAAATAGAAATTAGACAAAGCAGTTAAGTAGAGAAAAGTGAGATAGAGATAGAGAGTAGCAAGGTAGACAGGAAATAAAGCAAAGAGTGAGTTAAATGGAGGTGCACAGAGAACCTAAGAGAGGTGTGTTCACGGAGGGAGTGAGGTGATAGAGCAAAAGATAGGTGAGGAGTGAAAGAGATAGAAGATGGTGAGGTAGGATTAGGTGGAAAGAGAGCGATAGAGGGAGAGTGAGAGAGAGAGGTTGAAAAGTAGAAAGAGACAGAGTTGAAAATGAGAGCGATAGAAATAGTTTTACAGGAGTAACCTTTGGAGGCGAGGACCCTGGGAAACTGCTCACTTTGATGATGCCTTGAAAGTCTATGATGTTAAGTCAGGCATGGAAATGCAAATCAAAAACATTATATTTATCATACAAATAGAGGGCTAGGAAGTATAAAGGAAGAAAGGATGAAACATATGACAGCGGTTTATAGAAGAAGACTTTTAGCAGGCTGGTGTGCGAAAGGAATTGTAAAAGTTGTTTCTCTTTCTGTCTCAGACATTCCCCAAATCAAAGGTGTGAATTCATTACTTATCATGAGGAAGCCTATGAGAAACATACAAAGACCTCACAGTCCATAACTGTTTGGTACACAGAGGCAGAGTATCTGCTAATTCCATGCGGTGCAGCATAATATTAAGTCCTTCAGGGTAAGGATCATTCTCTATTAAGCTGAAAAATATTGATAAACAATTAGCTTGCAAACCCATAACCTATAGTAAAATTTGAAGTGTAGCAGATCTTCCATAAAAATTTAGAGGTTGATGGTAACGGAAAACTATCGTTTTCTCGCAGAAGTGTTAAATCTTGGAGAAAATCCCCCAATGGATATTCTTTAACCTTACATATAGTAGGGTGAAGGACATTGATCCAGTAGATTATCCTTCAGGAATTATCACTTTCGAATGGAATTTCCATGAAATGTAACTAGAAATAGATGTCATTGGTGTAGACAATGTGTGTCATCTGTCTGAGACTGTTAAATGCAAAATCAAGAAGAAAGCCACGCTGCCAATCTTGAGAAATGTTGGGTGACATTTAATGCTAATGCTAATGATGCCTTGTGTCACTGACTGGCACTGATCACTGCTGTGCTGCTTCCGCATAACGGTATTCTACAGGAGCTTTAAATATTAGGCTACAAATGTTGTAGCAAGAATATCTGCAACAATTATATTATGACATCTATAGGCAAGTAAAGATTTACTATACTTAGCTCCACATCCATCTACCTTGATGATATACAGATTAGGTGTTAAGAATAGTAAATTTATATTTATATCTAGTTACGTTTCAAATATTTTTGTAGTTCAAAATGTGGCTATTCTCACAGACAACCCCTTTGACGGTATTTGATTTGTACTGTATCATCTGTTTCTCCACAGTGTCATTCATTGCCTGAATTAGGGGAAGGCAAAATATTCTTTATACCTGTGTGTTCTTGTGTAAATCCTGCATTTCATGCTACAATTATTATACAAAATGCTTGAGATCACACCATTAAGCCACGTCATTTAATTGGAATTTAGGGGCATATTTGCCAAGCAGTTGTATCACCCTTGTGCCACGCAATGGGGTGCAAGGGCGACGCAATTACTAAGTGTGATTTCTCAAGCCATGCAAGGCCACCTTGCATGGCCATGCATGGCTTGATATATCTAGAGTGGCACAACGCAGCACAAATCGCCCCAGGGAGACATTCCATGGGTGGAGCGTGGGTGATCCCAAGCATTCACTCAGTAATTGTGGCGCATTCCCAGATTTACCATTACTGGTAGACCTGGGAATGTATCAAAATGCTACGCCTCCCAAGGTGGGGCTCTACAAGGAGAAATATCTTTATTTCTCCTCATTAATGCCTCTTTCTATGTGTGCTGCAGATGGCAAAATACCTCAGAGGATTGTTTGTGTGAAAGAAGGTGTCCCTTCCTGCACAAAAACTATCCTGCTTACAACGAGGGCACCCTTGCACCATAGTGCAAGCGTGCCTGCATTGGTGCTAGGCAGCACATGGTGCACCAGTGCAGGGAAAAGACAGTAATGTGCTGTATAATGTTAAATATGGCGCATTCCTGCCCTCTCCATCTCATGCAGTGCAGCAAGGTGGCTTGCTGCGCTGCGTGATTTTTTGATAACCGCCCCCCTCAATTTGGGTAGAAACCCTATTGCAGGAACATGCAAAGAATTGTGAACAGAGCGAACAGCAGATGTTGGTGCCAAGCATAATTTTGAGATTTGTTTAAGTGCAACATGTGTCCTTGCATAAAAAATTAACGCATTGACACAATTTATGTCCAGTAACAATACAAAATGCTGAAGCCAGCATTTTGTGTAATAAGGCATAATTGTGCTTATTTGTTTTGATCATTCTGAGTGTGCCCCTTTGAGGAAATTATTCGAATTTTGCCAAGGCCTAGACGAATGTGATAGATTGCGCTTTGCCCAAATCATTCTGACAGCTCGCAGACATGACACCAGCTTAACCCCACGTTCTGTAGGAGAAGATACCTAAATATGTGGACCAGTAGAAACAACAAAGAGAAGAGAAAAACAAGAGGCTACTGCAATCACCTTACATTTGTTAATGGAATCTTGGAAAACCACTGGTGAGATAAATGTTGTATTGACAGAGAATGAGATAAAACCTGAGAGCAGTGGCAAGGATGTGATAGGGAACAAAAGTGGAATGTAATATAGCAATACAGAATAAATGGAGCAGAAGTAAATTGGAAAGGGTTAACAAGGTAGGAGTTTTATGAGAAATGAGAGAGAAGAAAAATCGAGAGGCACAGACAGATGCTACCAAAGGAAAACAGTCGAGGAACAAGAAAAGAACAGGTTCCTGGCAGCGGGAGTACTTTCAGTATAGCACCACTTTTGTGACTGTTATAAATCAGTGGTTCGCATACTCGTGAAGAGAATGGCCTGACATCCATTTAAATTTCACAGTATACGTGAGGAAACTTCATTTTAGTATGGTAGTACAGTGAAAGGGCAAAAGTCTCGAATGTGTTGTAATAGCATGGTGAAGTATTGGCCCTCAGTCGGAGCCATCCTAACCGCATCGGGCCTGCCCATTCGGATTCCTTTCCGACCGAGCTATTCCGATGGGCTCGGTCGGAAAGGAATCCGATTCAGTTTTCCAGATGGCTTCCGACGGGCTCGGAGAGCCCGTCCGCCATCCGGAAACCCTTTGGTACTCCCCTGGCCGGCCCTTTTCGGCTGAGGGAGTACAATGGCAGTTTCCTACTGCCTTTCTGTGCCGGCCTTTCCGACACAGAAAGGCAGTGGGAAACTATCTTTGGGGGCCCCCAGCAGGGCCCCCATGGGTGCGAGGCCGCTGAATGGCGGCGTGCCCCCCTGTTGATCCCTGCACCCGGTGGCAGGCACCTTGGAGTGCCTGCCACGGGGTGCAGGGATGAACTGCACCTCTGCACTTAACATTGCGAGCATGCATTCCATTCGGAATGCATGCTCCCATTGTTAAGTATTGGATCCTACTTGCAGGTCTGGAACCGATGACAAAAGGTCATTTGGTTCCAGTTCCTGACCGATGTCGGATGGACTCAGGTCCCTCTGACATCGGAATAGGCCCCAAAGTGTCTCCAGGAAAACTGTAGTGCTGTCAAAATGAAGTTCAATATCTTGGACACATTGTTGTGAAAGGAGCCATAATGGCAAAACCTTTGCTGAGGTTAACACGTAGGTATATGTCAGATCTGATTCCATGGGGCAATGACTGTTCAAAAGCGCTGAAAGGCAAATTGTGTCATGCCCCAGCACTAGGAATGTCTGATTATTCAAAAGAATTTACACTATTTTGCAGTTAGAGAGATGGATACTCTCATTTAGTGTTGATGCAAATGCATGGAGATGCCCGAAAACCAGTGACATATTTTTCTACGTCCCTTGATCCTATAGCTGTAGGTCTTCACGGTTGCCTAAAAGCAGTAGCCGCAGTGAGTACTAGTCTGGAAAATAGTGAGAACATAGTGATGTGATACCCTGGTGAAATGAAAATGCTTTGCTTACGCATTGTTCTATACAAGTTAGCATTTGCGGCACCATTTTGTGTTCAGACGCCATTTTGATCGAAACTAATCCCTTGCTATTTCTCAGAAACGGCGTCTGCTGAGTTTCATTTCTCCAAGGTTGAGTTTTGCTTCACTAATGAATAGCCTGTTCTTGTTAGCGCATACCCTTCCCACTAGATACAGGCCCTCTCCCACTAGTCCGGAGACGGGCCCGCCTGCAGTGGCCTTGGACTCTGCAACTTTGTAAGATATGAGCACTAAGATTGTTTTTTTCTTTCGTTGGCATTGCTTTGCAGCACCTGCCTGGAAAATTCCACTGTGGGCGTGTTTTAGCCCAGTTACGAAATGTACTAAATGTATCTTCATGCTTGTGGACTTCAGTCCCTCTGCAGCACTCCTTAGAGACTGGGCAGATCGGGCTCCGCTCTGAGTGTACTCTGAATAAACAGATATTGATTTGTATTCTCTACTGTCTGACCGACTCTTCATTTTGGTGGAAGGCTGAGAGGTGGTCATTAGTGACCCGAATGGCCGCATTGGGTCACTTCCTTCAGTTGTCGCCCGAACAGGGACTCCTTCTGGTGAGTGACCCATCCCCTTCCGCAGAATGGGAGGAGGTCGAGGCTATTGTCGGGTCGGACTGACGGATCAGGGATCCCTGTACGAGGAGCATTGTTTGCTCGCAGCTGCCCCTTCTGTCCTGCCAGACGGTGCCTCGCCCAGTGGTCATCCCGACTGGAGTCCTAAACGGCGAAACCCTTGGATCTGACCATTTGGTCTGAAGAGTCGGCAGTGGAGAATTAGTTTGTTTTGACCTGCGAATATCAGGTGAGTTTATTTTGGATCCTTGTGGATATGGTACCATTTTGGTTTGCATTTGGTACGGTCTGAGGACCGTCTTTGGGAACAAAAGCATTTGCAATTGCTTTGCCAGGCATAAATAGTGAATTTGTTTTATTTTGAAAATGCCTGGTGGCAGTAAGTTGTTTTCTCTGTGCTGTCGTTGTTGTTCTGCAGATGCTCAATTGGAAGAAGCTCAGCCGGCGCCTTTAGAAGACACTCCTAACTTTGATATGTATGTGAAGCATGGTCTTGGCCCTATGATGTTTAGTACACTATGGCACAAATATACGAGGGACAACGCAGAGTTGCAGTGGCCGTTAATGGGCACTTTCGATGAACAAAAGATTGGGTAATTACTGGAACAGTCATTTAAAAGGCGCAGTAGACAGTCTATGTTTGATTCTCTTAGGACGTGGCAGAAGGCAGCTAGGCAGAGACGACTGAAGTCTGAGAAAGAGGCCCAGAAGGGGAAGTTGCAGACATTGACTCAGAAAGCTGTAGCATATGATAAAGAGAGACAGGAAAAGGGAGTTGAATGTGAAGATAAGAGATTTCGATTGCATATTGATAAAGCGTATTTGGCTCAGGAGGAAACTGATACTTTTGTGGAAGAATTGCTGGACACTCGACCCCCGCCCCCATATGCCCCACAAAGGATATATCCTACTGTCCCTGTGTCATCACAGCCGCCTGTTACCGTTGTTCTCACTGCCCCTGTATCTACTGCTGTCGCTTCAACTGGTTCAAAATTGGTTCAATGCTAGATTTAGAAACTTGGCCTAAGAAATTTGTCATAGGTGTGTCACATGTCAGCAAATTAATGCAGGAAAAAGAACAGACATCACACTGACACATATAGGGAGATCAGGTGGTCCTTTCAACAGGATTCAGATGGACTTTATCGAAACCCTGGTTTATAATGGGCTATTGTGTACATTTTCTCGAGATCGGTGGAAGCCTATCCAATCCGGAGAAATGAAAGTCTCACAGTAGCCAAGAAGTTATTACGTGAACTGATACCCAGGTATGGAATGTTGATTTCTCTTGAGTCAGGTGGAGGAACTCATTTTGATAATGAAGTTCTGAAGATGATCTGCACTGCATTACAAATTGAGCAAAGACTACGCTGCAGTTACAGACCTAAAGGTTACGGAATACACAGGTGAACAGCACTATTAAATCCTGATTAGCAAACGTTTGTGCTTCAACTTCCTTGAAATGGCCAGACGCACATCGATTCTCATGGTAAAAGACATGAGATTACCAGCTGTCCCTGCAAATGCTCATTTGAATATCACTGACAATATTATTTTGGATTACTGTGAAGGATTGGCTGATGTGGTCCATTCAATTTCTCATCAGGTTTCAGCAACAACTCAAGATGCACACCAAGAACAGTGCCACTACCTCAACCCTGGTGACTGGCACGTGATCAAGAAGCACGTTCGGAAGATTTGCCTAGATCCCAGACGGTAAGGCCCCTTCCAGGTCATTTTGACAACAAATACTGCTGTTAAGTGTGCTGGAATTCCAAATTGGATTCATGCTTCCCACACCAAGAAGATGAGAAATCCAGAAGATGCACTCATGGTCTATGATCCTGAATGAAGAGCATTGGTAACTGCACCATTACCTGGGAGACCACCCAGACCAGCAGCACCATTGCCTGAACAACAGCAAGATGAAGAGAGGGGTGAAGATCAACCAGCTGAATGAGAAATGCAAGTGTCCGAAATTACACAGAGTGGAACTGAAGTCTCTAATGAAAAAGAAGCAGAGATTTCTCCTCAGAACAGAAGTGGTGCTGAAACTGTGTCCGCACAAACAGAAGATTCAGGAGAAGGAACGAGTACTGGATCAAGAAGAGTAAGTCAACAAGCTGAAGGGCCACAAAGCTATGAGCACAGAAATCAGAGCAGAAGGTCATTAATAGCAAAAATATCAGAAACTATACCTGAAGAAACTGAGTCCAGTGATGAAAGTTGTGTAGAACAAAAAGAAAAAACTCTGAGAAGATCCATAAGAGTGAGGGTGCCTTGTTGCAGGTAGTCAGCAGCTGAGTGGTCATACTTCATGAACACAGCATTGGATGTCACATTGGAAGACTTGTGCAAAGTGAACCCTGAGATGCTAGAGCCCCCTTGAACACAATCTGAAAAACTTGAGGGGAAACAAATTGAAAGAGAAAAAAGAAGAAATCTTAAAGAACTCATTCATAAAACGAATTGTGTTGTTCAACCTTTATTATTATAATCTTTTATTTTACAGAAGATCAACCGAGGCCCGAGTGACCAGTAGAAGAGTAGTGATAACATGTTAGAAGAACACGGAGTATGGTTAAGCATTGTCTAATTAGTAACTGAACTTTAAACTGATTAATAACGAAAAAAAGTAGCAAGAAAAAAGGTAAATAAGAAACAAACTATTCAACTCAAGAAGCACAAAACTGACTCAAAGAGAAATATGCTGCATTAGAAATAAGTGTAAATATATCATGTTTATACTCAATTGGTAACCAGGTCTAAAGAAGCAACACTGCGTGCTCTATGCTACATGTAGGGATAGTTTCAAGTTTCAAGTTTATTTATTTTTGCATAGTTACTAAAAACCATTGCAATACAATAAAACAATAGATAAAACCATTGATACACACCGATAAAACCATTAATACAAACAGTAAAGTGCAGTGTAATGCATACATGTCTGGTGATATCACCTTACAGATGTTGAGCGAGTAAAATTTAGTGCATCTTAGAATGTTCTTTATTTTTTTTTGCTATGGTGTGATTAAATGGAGCAGCATTGTCAAATTATGATCCAGTTTGTTCGCACTCAGCCTAATGCTTGCAATAAAGTGCAGCACAACGTATACATGCTTGAAAGTGAAACCTAGCAGCCATGGGCCAGCCAGAATATAGCACATTGTGACACGTTTTGTTGTTACTGCAAGGTTAATTTAAAAGGAGCAGCATTTTCATTTAAAACCGTCTTGGCATGAGGGCCTAGTGCCGAGTTCTTTGCCTATGTGCACTACTCAGTTGACTCCCGGTGCATCTTCAAGTGGTAGCCTGGCCGCCTCTGCAGTCGGAAGCTTGTGGCATTTTTTGTTCGGCTAACATAAGAAATGTTGCCAGTCTGCAGTTCAATTGTGTGGCTCCCGGATCAAAGCATGCCAGCGCCGCTTGCCGTCTAGAATGAATACCCCTCTGTTTGAAGGGAGCCTTTAGCAGCTGTATTCTTTTTTGCAGTAGCTCCCTGCAGGTGCAGATTAAATGCAGAATATGTCCTATTCCCGTATCACACAAGCTGCAAGACGTTTGGGTCGACGCCCTCTGCCAGGATGGAAGGTCCTGGGTGCACCGGAGAAGGCCCAGAAGATGCCTAAGAAATTTCATTTTTAGTAATTTAGGATAACCCTGAATAAAATATTTTTGAGGTGCAAGCATTTTATAAGTATTTAGGGTCATCCAGGCGTGGGATCTGGCTGAGAAGGTAGCCTTGAGCTCTACCACTAAGAGTCGTTTTATGGTCTTCCACACCAGTATCTTGAAGGTTAAATGATGGAACTGTGTATTCCAGAGGTCAGATAGCCCTGTTATTTCCAGAGATTCCTGAAGGTGGCTTCTTGCGGGAGAGGTATCCCTCAGCTAGAGTTCTTGCCACAGAAGTTGGTTTAAGGTGTTTGAGGTGGAGGATCTGATCTTGTTCCAGCAGATGATGTAAGCGCCATTCCTGGACAGAGATTGTTTTAGTAATTCGAACTCCAGCCTTATTTGAGCTGGCGAGGTGTAGCTTGGGAGACTTAACATGATTCTGTATGCTTTAACTAAGGTGCTGTCCAGCAGTTTGGCATCTTTTCCCTGCATTGCTTCACTGCAATAGGTTTTCGTAGAGAGTAGTTTGGCCTGTGCTGCCTTCAGGACGGGACTTAGTGTAGGCCCCATAAATTTTGATGCAAGGTTTTTCATTGTTATTGCTATGACCACCCCTTTCCTTCTAATTTCCTCTTTCTCATGGGTGAAGGACCCTTCCTTATCGATGATTACACCTAGGTACTTGTAGTAGGTTGCTGGTTCTATTTGTATGCCGCCCAGTTGCCATCTCCTCTGCCGACACCTTTTATTATTGATGGTCATTGTCCTTGTTTTCCTGAAGTTGATTTTTAGGTTGTTCTCTGTAACGTAATTCTGCAGTTCATTGAGATGATTCTGCAAGCCAACCTGGGTGTGACTAAGCAGGACTAAGTCATTGTCATACATGAGATTGGTCAATATTTTGCCTCCTAGTCTGGGCGCATGGGAATTGCAGATGTTGAGTGCTTGCAGGAGGTCTGCTGTGAATAGATTGAACAGGGTTGGCGCTAGCACGCAGCCCTGCTTTAGGCCTTTGGTGGTGGGCACTCTTCTGGAGAGGTGAGTCCCCCCTCCCAGTTTCACCTGGACCCTGGTGTCTGTATGGAGAAGTGACAGCATGCTTAGAACAGCTTGTGAAATTCCCCAACGGGCCAGCTTTCCCCACAGTCTTCCCTTCTCGACGTTATCGAAGGCAGCACTGAAGTCGATGGAGCAAAGATGTAATGGGAGGTTGGAAGTCTTGGCTGCGTCGATGAGTAGAGAGATTGCTAGGATATTTGTTGTTGTGCCTGACGTTTTGCAGAAACCTGTCTGGTTTAGCTGTATTATCTCGTTGGTATCTGCCCAGGCTGTAAGATCCTCTATGGTACCCGCAAAATATTTTACCTCATTGTCGATCAATGCCACCAAACGATAATTGCCCGACAGGGCCTTGTCACCACTCTTGTAGATCGGTACAATCGTCAAGCCCTTCCATGACTCTGGTATTTTGCTTAAGGATCTAACTTCCGAGAATAGAGGTTGCAAGATTCTTGCCCAGTCAGCTGCCTTCTGTTTAAACAATGCCGGTGGAATGCCGTTTGTCCCGGAGCCCCTTCTCTTCTCCCTTTTGCAATCTGTTTCTTTATTAGAAATGTCATTGAGACACTGGCCTCATGCTCAGGTGTATGATCTGTGTCAGGCGTGGTTGGTGCAGACGCCTCCTTTAAGTCAGCTCCTGAGCATTCCCTTGATGTCGATCTGTTTGAATCGATTGTTTGGTCACCCCCAGTTTGATGGTTGAAATGCTCAGTAAAAAGTTTTGCCCAGGTTTCTTCTAAGATATGTGACGAAATACCCTCATGCTGAGGGTGGGTTATGGTGGTCACCGTTTTCCAAAAGCGAACGCTATCATTGTGGTTTATGTCGTGGAGGAGCCTTGCCCAAATTGCTTCTTCTCGATCTCTATTAATGACCCATTTCAGTTTTTTAAGCGAGTTTCTTTGTTGTCGCAGGAGAAGTTGGAGGCTTGAGGTCCATGGCTGTCTTCTCAGAGATCTCAGAGTGCCGTTTCCTGATTTTTTGAGATACTTTGATTGATTCTTTAATGCTTTCGGGATCCTGTTTCTCCGGCTGGGTGCCTGGCGATGATCTTTTTTTTGGATGACGAGGCACAGAGGGTTAGTAATGTAGCAGTGAAGCATTCCCAGTAAATTATATGGCCCTTTAAACCTGTTGCTTGTGACTGAAAGGGCTCAGTTGCTGTTGTTGACAGGGACTCCACGTTTGATGCTGCACATTTGATCCTCCTAAGGTTTGAGGTGTAGATGGAACCCAAGGCCACTTCTCGATGGATGGAAGGAGGTGCAGTTGCTAATAGCGGAGTTTCTTGTGGTCGGTGGTTGCTGTCACCCTTGTCCCCCATTCTGAACCCATGGATGCAGGGAAACAGTGAGAGGCCTGCAAAAGTATAAACTAGTATGGAGCATGTTGAGGAGGAGTAGTATGATGGCACAGGGGGGCAGTCTCCAGGGAATCTTCCATTGAGAGCCCTAAAGTTGAGATGTTCTAGGTCTTCCAGGAGATGACTGTTCTTACAGGTCTTGCTTCCATGTGACGGTGCGCATTGAGTCGGAATGTTACAGGATGAAGTTTGGATGCAGGCCTCTTTACCCCCTGACGTGCAAAAAAGATATTGGTTTAGGTCCCCAGAGAGAATTAAGTTTGGGGTTTCCATCCCTGTTATGTAGCTTGTTACTTGGCCTATTAGCTCTTCTGAGTCTTTGGCTTTATGTTTTGGATGGATATATGTGTTGACTACCACCACCTCATCTTGTCGTCTCTGGAGAGAGATGGCAATCTTGACTGCTGTGGCGGCTGCTGAAGAGGAGCCAACTAGCGTTGCTGACGCTATGCTGTTCGTGGATACTTATGTTGCCAGCCCTCCTGAGCGGTGGCCGAATTTGCCGCCCTTTGCGGCCGATGTGCCAAAGCACATGAAGCCTTGTAGATGGTGTGGGTCAGCGAGCCATGTTTCCTGCAGCATGATTATATCAAATGAATTGAGATACTGCAGGAATTCCAGATCCAATATTTTTGTTGAGAGACCAATAACATTCCATGAGCATAGTTGGAGTGCGATGTCCTTGGCACTTATACCACCTTCCTTCTGTATGAATCGTCATTGCGTTTCCGAGAAGGTAGTTATGGTTCTGGTGATTGGCCCAAGGCCTGAGGGTCTGCTTCGAGGTGCTTGTGCTGCCTAGGATCTATCTTGAGAGTCCGCCATCGAGAAAGCCCTCTGTTGCAGTGATTGTTCCAGGGCCCCTCTGAGCACTGATTTGGTGCACCTGTGTCCTTTTGTAGGTGCAGTCCTCGGAGTGTGGGGGAGTAGAGGTGACAGATATCCTGGGTTTTGATTGGCGGCAATGTGTTCTGCTAGTACTTTCTGGGCAACTGTGGTTGTTATCCATGTGGCCTTGGTAGCCTCTGGCATCGAGGGTGTTTGCGGGATGGATGAACTCTATTGAGAGTAAGTCGGTTGAGCTTAGGTCAGCAAGGCTTGGGATTGCCTGTAACAGCCTCAGAATATTCCCTCTATTCAGAGTGTCCTGGTGCCCTTTTGAAATATACATGGACTTAGAAAGCATAGAGTTTGTGTCCAGCTGCATAATACTCGGTGATTGTATTGGCTGGAATGGTTCATTGACAAGCACCCCTGTTCTGTCTTGACAAGTGAGGTGAGTTACTTCCTTTAGATGTATTTCCGACCCCTTACTTGGCAATATCGATATTACTTTCTCTGACTTTGTCTCAATTTGATTGCCCGGGGTATGCCTGCTTGGGGGAGTTCAAGGTGTCCTCTTCTGTCTGGGCTGCAAGCTGCCGGTTGGGGCATACATTAATAGGTAGGGCCAAATTTCCAGTAATGTGCACCATGTCCCTATTTGGCCCAGTTTTGTTGTCTGAGTGTTCTTGGCCGAGTGTGCTTGTATCCTTATTTGTCTCCTTAACCTTTGAGGCTGCCAGCACTGGTGCTGATCTATGACCCTCCGTTGCTGCAGGCGGCCAAGGCTGCTCTAGCTGCTCTAGGGTGGTGGAAGTAATGGGAGGCCCTAGGATGAACTCTGTGCCTTGGGGCAGATGTTGGCTGCTTCTGTGGGTAGCCTTCTTGCATGATATTGTAGCACTGTTTTCCTTTTCGTTTTCTGTGTGCGGCCATCTGGTATTTTGTGGGGGGGGGATTCCACCTTGATCGAGTTTGTTGTCAAGTGTCTGCAGGACCTTGTTTTGAGTGCTTAAAGCGCATGTCTTTATTTCTGATTTTGTGTTTTGTCCGGGGAAGATGGGGAAAAGGGGTGTGGGATTTGATAGAATTCTCTGATTACGCCCTGTCTTTTTCTGCTGCCAGCGTTGCTTGGAGTTGAGCTTCAGGCCGTAATCTCCTTCTTGAAGCGCCTTAGGCGATTCTCTGAGAGTTTCTGTCGTCCTGTCAATTTTCTTGATGTCTGAGCCCACCTGTTGACTGTGTTGGTGCAGCTCCAGGTTATTCAAATTGATTTTCTGCCCTTGAGCTGCCCGGGGAACTGTGTTGCTGCCTCTTTCAGGCGTGCTTGTTGGAGCTGTTGTTACACTCCTCATGTCCTTAAACATGCTATTTAGCATTGAGGGGAGAGTAGATAGTTTATCTACTATGAGGCTGCAAGCACAGTTAATTTGGACCTCGGATTGAGCTCTCTTTATTAGTCCATTGAGGTCCCCCAGTTTTTCGTCAATGCCTGCAGTGAACAGTGCCAGGGTGTTTAATAGGGAGAGCTGGATGTCCCTCTTGTCAGACTGATACTGGAGCGCTTCAACGGACAATTGCATGTTGTTTAAGAGGGAGACCCAAGTGCTGCCAGTTTGATCTTTGGAGGTCACGTCCCCCTTAGGCTCGTTCTTGGTCGCCTCCCTAATCGGTTGGCTAAGACTGTGTGAGTTCAGTTGGTGCTCCTTGGCTGGAAGTGCCCTATGTTACTGATCGGGCGAGTAAGCGGCTAACATATCCTCCCATTCTTTTTTTTTAAAAATGTCTTTTTATTTTAAACAAAATAAAACAATTGTCACAGACTTACAATAGTGCAATTCAAGAAGCATGAATATCGATAATACTTAGCACACAGTATTCTTTTCGCATTTACAGTTTTACAGCTATCAGTAAAGTATTAGGGTGTTGATTCCGCTAGAGATAGTTACGCTGGCAGAGCTGGCGGCTCACAGATATTCCCTCTGTAGTCGTTCCATTTTCCCCAGATTTGCAGCCACTTTCCAGGGCAGCCTCACGCCACGTACATTGCTTTTTCACGAAACATGCACCAGTCCATGTCACCCTCCCATTCTCTAAGATTCAGGGCTGCACGTACCCCCCATTTTCTTGCTATATTTCTCTTGGCTATCGTCAATCCCAGCGTCACCCAGGTTCGCTCTTTATCACTCAAGTCTGTTGGCTCCCATATATTTAGAAGACCGTGTTTAGCCTCGATAGTGAGTACCTGACCCATTACCTCCCCCATGCATAAGTGGACCTTTCTCCAATACTCAGCTATATGTGGGCATTCCCATAGTATGTGGAAAAATGTGCCGTCTTATCCACAAAGCCTTCTACAACTAGAGTCAGTGCCCAAACCCATCTTGACTAGTGTAGGTCCCGTTACGTAGATCCTGTGAAGAATTTTCAGTTGCACCAACTTCAGTTTAGAGGAGATTGCCCCTTCCCGTGGGGACGCCAGCGCCTCCACCCATTCGTCTCCACCCATTCGTCTTCATCTTCCCATTTTGCCCGAAGCTGCGGGAGGGGATCAGGGGAGTGATTTATTAATTTCAAGTATGTCAGGGAAATGGCCTTCTTGGGCAAGTATCCGTCAAAAGCCTGTCTTCAAGAGGAGAGGCTTCTGGGGGGTCTCCCCCTAGGGAGGACCGCCTGTAGGGCGTGTCGTATCTGGAGATATCTGAATCTTTCCGAGTCTGCAAGTTCATATTTCCGCTGAAGGGATGTGAAGGGTAGAACTTCCCCCCTTTTCCAAAGGTCTGCCACCCGCGAGATTCCTATCAACTCCCATTTAGCAAACCCCTTAGTCCTCCAGAGGTCGCCCAGTTGTTCCGCGTCCCACAGTGGGGTGCTGCGAGTGATGGTTTTTGCCCATCCCATATTTTTCTGGACCAAGTGCCACACTTGTACTGAATGTTTCGTGGGGCCCGTCAGGGGGAATTTCCCAGGTTTTGAGTATAGTGCTCGTGTGTAGTTACCTCCTGGGAGGAGCCATCTATCCATGGCATAGCCCGGGTCAAGAGGGGGCCGGTAGATACAGTGATTAATGGCCGCCAGTTGCGCCACCCAATAGTATTTCTTGATGTTGGGCAGACCTATTCCCCCGTCATACCATCCCCTCACCAGTTTCGGGAAGGAGATACGCGGCGGGCCCGTTCCCCAAAGTAGCTTCCTTTGTGCACTCTCCACTCATCTAAAATATGATGCAGGGACTATGGCAGGTGAATTCTGCAAGGCATATAAAAAACGGGGTTGAGACATCATTTTAAACAATGCAGCTCTCCCCAAGAGTGACAGTGGGAGAGACTGCCAATGATCCACGTCACGTTCCAGCCGCCGTTATGGAAGCAAAAGGTTAGTTTCATAAAATAGCTTGGGATCAATAGTAATAAAAATTCCCAGATATTTGAACCCTGCTGTTACAATCTTAAGTTGACATTCGTTAGGTAGAATTGGAGGGCCGCCCTTGAGCACAAAGATAAATGATTTTGCCCAGTTGATCCTATACCCTGAGTAAGTCCCAAAATTAGTGAAAATGTTCAGCACCCTGCGTAGGGAGCGATGGGGGGAGGCCAGATATAGCAAAATATCATCGGCGTAAAGTGAGATGCGGTCCTCCCACCCTTCGGCCCACCGCAACCCTCTTATTACAGGGTCTCCACGGATCCAGCAGGCCAAGGGTTCCAGGGAGAGGGCAAACAGCAGAGGGGACAGTGGGCACCCCTGCCTCGTTCCCCTATGGAGGTGGAAGGTGGCTCATTTTTTATTATTGACCACCACTTGCGCTAGCGGGTCAGTATATAACAGCCGGACCCAACTTATAAACTTGGGGCCAAAACCTAATCTCTCCAATACAGCAAAAAGGTACGTCCATTCGATGGTGTCAAACGCCATAGTGGCGTCCAGTGACACCACGACTGCATCCTCCATGATGGTCTCTACCCTCCCGAAGACCCCATGCAACCTTCTTAAGTTCAGGGATGTGTTCCTCGAGGGCATGAATCCCGATTGGTCAGGGTGAACCAGCCCAGGAAGGACACGGATCAAGCGGGTGGCTAGTATTTTGGCCAGTATTTTGGCCTCTGCATTCAATAACGATATGGGTCGGTATGACGTGCAATTGTCTTTCGGTTTCCCCTCTTTGGGTATAACCACCAAGGTAGCAAGTCTCTGGTCCAACGGAAGGAGTCCCTCCTCCAGACTTTCCATGAACATTGCTTTTAGGTGGGGGGCCATTTTATCTGGTCGTAATTTGTAGAGTTCCATAGGGAGGCCATTGGGACCCATCGCCTTCCCAGTCTGGAGAGAGCGAATGGCCTGCGCTATCTCGTCTGGTGCGAGGTCACCCTCCAAAGATTGTCTTTCATCTTCCTCCAATACCAGCAGACGAATCTCGGCTAACAGTTCCCGCACTTCTGATTCTAGCCTACCGGGCCTGGAGGATTAGACCTGTGCATAGTACCTACCAAACTCGCCCGCGATGTCTTGTGGGTTAGTAAGTGTTAGTCCTGTCACCGTCCTCAGTTCTGTTACCAGTCGGCTCGCCTCTTCCCTTCTGTCCAGCCATGCCAACAGTTTACCAGTTTTATCCCCCAGGTCGTAAATACTACCCAGCTTATGACTAAGCATGGTCTTGGCAGCCTCCCTCGCCTCAGATCTATATTCCTCTTGCGCCAGGCTAAGTAGATGTAGCGCATTCTGGTCTGTGGACGTTAGAAGACCCTCTTCCAGTTTCAATATATCTTCTTCCAGCCTGAGAAGCTTGGCCCTTTTCTCTTTTTTGACCCCGGAGATTAGAGAGAGCGCCTGCCCCCTTATGACGGTTTTGAAGGCCTCCCATAGGACCCGGGCCAAGGCGACCGTGCCCTCATTCTCAGAGAAATAATGTTCAATTTCTTGTTCCAGTTTCGATTTAATTAGAGGGTTTTTAAGGTGCCATGGGCTAATTGGAGCAATCCTAGTACATTCCCCCCTTCCGTACTCCATCTGTAGCCAAATCGGGGAGTGGTCCGATATCCCTCTAGCGAGACACCTGACTTCTTTAACATATCTAACCTGTGCGGCCGGGGCGAGGACGTAATCTAGTCGGGATAGACTTTTGTGAACCCCAGAATAAAATGTGAACTGTGTTTCAGCGGGGTAATACACCCTCCATATATCTACAAGACCCATAGCTTCCAGAAAGTGGGGGAGGTGCAGTTGTGAGGGCGGTATATCCCTAGGCGGATGTCGGTCCAGCATCCCTGAGACAACAGAGTTTAGGTCACCCCCTATTATCAATCGGCCTCCGGGCAACTCAAGCAGCACCTTCCCCAGGTCCGCAAAGGTAATGTCCTGCAGTCCTGGTGGTAGGTACAACGACAGTAGAGTCAGTGCTTCCCCTTCCCACAGGCCCGACACCATCACGTATCTCCCCAAATTGTCAGTGCGTATTTGGTCTATTGTCATCGGGAATGTACGTTTCTTCAGTACCCCCACAGCCCTGGAGCACGTCGTGAACCCTGAGTGCGCAACCAACTGATAGCCCCCTCTAGCTAAGGCTTTACACATATTCCCTATGAGGTGGGTTTCTTGGAGCAGTACTACGTCCAGGGCATGCCTCTTAAGAAACAGTAGAACTATCCCTCTTTTAAGTTTATCCCGCAATCCATTCACATTCCAGGATAGCAGTTTGATTCGCGCTTCACCTGCGGTGCCCATGTCCTTGAATAGTGTCCAATGCAGTGGGGGCACCCGGCCACCTCTCCGGAATATCTGTCCCCTCCCAATCAAGCCGGACGCAAACCACCACATACCCCACCCCATCGTCCTGATCACATTTGTTTAGCTGCTTAGATTCACTGTGTGCGATGCTGTGACAAACAAAAACTAATACTATAAACACAACTCCCCTAACACCCCCACCCCCGTACCCTCCCTACTCCCCCGCACTCTGGGCTTGAAACTGCCCATGACCCCAAACAGTGCAGAGTGCCTGTCACCCTAACAAGAACTTAACTGATAATCGAAGAGGGAAGGGGTTACAGACTCCCGCCCATCGGGCCCCCCACCACTGTTATATGTTCCCCAATAGTTATACGTGGGCCTATATTATACACAAGTACAATCAATTAATACAGGAAATGTTTGCTTAGCCTGTTCGGCGTTCCGTCCCAGTTCCTTCAGCATCTGAAGAGTTGAGTGGGCATTAAAATTTCATGACCCACCCAAGCAGGGTTGGCAAGGTAGTGTATGGGCTGGATCCAACTGCCGATGTTCATTTTGAGTTGTGCGATTTGGCGGGCCTCCAGCCCTCCAGCCATTCTTCTGCCGCTTCTGGAGTCTCAAAAAACCAGGACTTGCCGTCTGCTTCCACCCTCAGTTTTGTGGGGAATAGCATCGCATAGCGGATGCCTTTATCTCTGAGTGTTTTCTTGACATCCAGGAAGGTGCGCCGTTGACGTTGGACTGCCCGGGTAAAATCTGGGGAAAAGGACAGTTTACTATTTTCAATCTTTACCGGAGGGCTAGTGCATGCCGTTTGCAATATATTGTCACAATCTTGTCACAATCAAAATTGAGAAGTCGCGCCAGAATGGGTCGCGGGGGTCCCCGGGCTGAGGCTTCCCCCCTGGCACCCTGTGCACTCTTTCAACTCTGAAGAATTTCGACAGTGATTTGGGGCGTAGGTGATTCACTATGAGGTCTTCCACGAACAGGTCGGTGGCTGCCCCCTCCGCAAGCTCCGGTACCCCAATAATTCGGACGTTGTTGCGTCGTACACGGCCTTCGTAGTCATTTAATTGGGTGTCCAGTTTTTGCCGCTTAGTTCTTTGGTGACCCCCTCCATGGTTTTCACCTTTTCGCTTGTCTTTTGCAAGTCGGCCCCGATCAGCGCCATTTCAATGGATATAGTATCCATCCTATGTTCTAGTTAGGTGCGCACCCCCGCAATAGCTGCCTTGACATCTACTAGTGTTGGTTCTGCCCCAGGTGGTGTGGATGACTCGCTGACCTCCCCATTGCGCGCCGCCTCCTGGTCAACCTGCTTATGGGAGGTGTATTTATCGAGTTTCCTCTGGAGCGTGGCTCTCTGTCCCTTGGGCCCAGACATGGCGCTACGCCGTTCGTGGAGGTTTGCTTCCCAGTGCCACGTCTCGATACCACACGCCTCACTCACCACATGCGTTACAGACAGTTCCCCCACGGCCTCTCACCCAATGCCAGGGAAGGTTGGAAGTCCTGTCTGCCGGCTGATAAGGACACCTGGAACTGGAGGCGCCCGTTCCCTACTGTCGACATGGCCCAGTCCAGTGGCCACTGGTCACAACGTCAGCCCCCTCAGTGTGTCTGCCTTACAACCGGCCCGGTATGAAACATAGCAGTTCAGTATTTCAATGGTAGTCTCAGGGGCCCGGTTCCACAAGGTGATGGTTGTGCCGCTCTGCCGTGTAAGGTACGCCGCCTCCGCCCCTGCACCACGACGACTGGTGGAAAGACCGCAGTGATGGTCCCTACCACCCCCGCTGGCCACCGCAGTGATTGTGCAGTGACTGCCGCATTGACGCCGCCGGGCCCGCAACCCAGGGCCCGGTCCGCAGCCTCCGGGTGCAGCGAAAAGCCGCCGATGAGTCAGGCAATATCAGGCTGCGTCACAGCCCCCATCACCCCCCGGCTCCCGCGGCAGTCGTTATTGAGAAGGGGGGGCGGCCGGCAAAGCGTTTCGCAGTCTCCCCCAGTCCCAGGGGCACGGATACAGGCAGTCGCAGTGAAGGTCCTCGGCCGCCCTCCACGGATCCCGGATCGGCTACCCCTCCACACGAGTCCGGGGATCATGGACCTGCGATCGGTGCGGTCACATTCCTTTTGCGGGCTGAGAATTTTTGTGACCGGCGGCGTGCGGAGCCTCAGCAGGAGCACCGCACACCTTCTGCTGTTGGATACGGGGAAAACAGGATGATTTGGCAGATTTTGCAAGCGGTTTCAGGCCCTCAGAACCCGGAGCTTCACCGCCTCGCAGCCATCTCGCTCGGCGGTCAGGCCACGCCACATATCCTCCCATTCTTGTGTGTTCAAGTAGGAATGGATCGCCCTCCCCTCATCCTGATGTTTTGGGTCGGCAGTCCCTCCTATTGCTGCGGGTGACCTGCCTGGGTGAAATGACAGGCAGGCAGTTGCAGGGGTTGATGCAATTGTGTTTGAGGGCCGCAGCATCAATACCGGAGTGATGTTGCTACTTATTGATGGTAGGGTGGAGCTGGCTTCTAGTCTGAGTTCTGCCTGATGAATCTGCATGCTCATCTCAGAGCGTGTGAGACCTATAGTGCTGCTCTCATTTTATGGCAGGGTGGAGCTGGCCTCTGGACCACGTTCTGGCTGAGACGTCTGCGTGCTCCTCACGATGCATGCTTGTTCTATGTGGGATTGGTTGTGGCTGAATTCCTCTTGTGTGCACCCCCATGAGCCAGCTGCTTTGGAGTGGGTACTAACTGCGCAGGTTGTGCAAACCCCACCTCTGTAGCCAGTAGTGAAGCCGGATTGGATGCTCGGTCCGATGCTGGATATGTTGAAGCTTGAGGCTCATTCTGGTCTTGTTGTGATGCTGCTAGTTGTTCAGTTAGTATTGAGATTCCTGGTTGCCCTGGTTCCCGGGTTGGAGACAGATTTTGTTTTGCTATAGTGGACATGGTGTTTAGGGTCCCAGGCTGCTTGGGAAAAAGAGAGCAGTGTGTGTCTTGGGTAGGCCTGGGCGGTAAATTCCGTTCCGCTCGCGGAATTTGCGAAATTTTGGCAATTCCGCCGCGGAATTGCCGAAAATTCCGCGATCTGCGGCGTAGCGGAATTTTTTCCTTGTTCGCGCTTTCAAAATGCATGTTCGCGCGCGCGATAGCAACTTACCTGGATCCCTGCGTTCGCCGACGAGTTTTCCTATCCATTCGCGCGATCCCGCGAGAGTGTGCGATCGCGAACACGTCATTCGGACGCACCATCGGACATCTGCATTCGCGAACAGGAAACACGCATCGCGAGCGGGCGGGACAAGTGAAACAAGATGGCCGCGCCAATTGGCGACCGCATGGGCAAATTCGCGAGATATTTCCCCCCGAGCACGCAAACAGCGTCCCCTAACAGGAAAAACGCATCGCGAACGGGCGGAACAAGCAATTCCGCATGCTCGCAGAATTCTGCGTGCTCGCAGAGATTTTTTACCGTTTCGCAGAATTTTGCGTAACGCGACTACACAAATTCGGCCCACCCTTAGTCTTGGGCCATTGGGCACGATGTTGAAACACTCAGGTTTGCCGTTGAGTTGCTATATGAAAGTAGGCCAACCAGGTCTTCAACACATACATGAGCCTCATCTTGTGGCATTGAGAGGGGTGAGAGTGGCTGCAATTGTAAGGGTAGCAGAGGGGTCTGCAGGCCTTTAACGGCGGCATTGCTTGAGTAAAGAGCAGAGCCAGCGTCCTTGAGAAAGCTGAATTTTGTGTAGATTTTCTGTTGAGTTGAGTAAGTTGAGAGAGTTTGATGGCTTAAGCTACTTGATGACGCCATATTTTTTACTTCAGGCTCTCCCTGACCTCATCTATGGCCAGACGAATTAGCGACGCGTAGCGCTGAAGTTTATGGCCTTGCGATGGAATCGGGCAGGCAGCGCTACCAGGCAAGGTCTAGGACTCTAGTGCTCAGGTGCTTGGTGCTTGACAGGGCACAGAGGGGGTGATAGGCTGCTGCAGAGTAGTGAACGCTGCACTGATGGAGGCGCCGGCGAAGAGGTCCCTCCTGACTTGGTGCATGGGATGCGGTCCTCTGTATGTCCACTATACCCCCCCCTCGTGCTGTAGCACTCTTGCCTGTGCTCGCGGTGGATCCTTGAATAGTGTGCAGAGAGGTAGTATAGCAGGCTGGCGGGGTTGGAGGGATTGGAGGGAGAAGACCACTAACTGAACAAGCCACATCGGCCTAATGCCGACTCCTTCCGTTAACGTCGGTCTCTCCCTCAAGGGCCTAGCCTCTCCGCCCCCCGCACCGCACCGCCCTGCGCTGCACTGTGCTGCGCTCAGCTCATTCACTCACCACTCTCCGTTAATCCTCGTCCCGTGAGTGGGTGCCACTGACCTGAGTTGTGGATTGAGCTAATGGGCCCACAGGTAGGCGCCAGAGGCTGGCCGGCCGACCGCTAAACCGGTGACTAGCAGTAGCCAAGACCCAGCTTGAAGCTTGAAGTTCGATGCCGGGGGGGGGGGGTGCTGGCTCCTACAGGAAGGCCCTAAAGCCCGGTGCCTTCAGCTGCGGCCGGCTCCCCACCTTGCTCCTCGCTCTCCGCTGCTCCTTGCAGCAGCTCGATGCTCGGTACTCGGTGCTCTTACTGCCGGCCGGGTCCCGCATCTTCTCTGCTCTCATGTACAAAGGTTGGACAAGCAATGTCAAACGAATAACCTGAGCACTCAAGTTATAATAATGAGTCAATGTCCACAATACGTGATGTAAAGTCCACTTTAATCCAATTCAACTGTTCGGATCAAGGAGGTGTAGTCCATAGGTCTTCTCAAATTAAGGCTAGCAGCGTTACACATAGCCAATGTAAATTCCAATCAATGGTAGGATTGTACATCCACAATACAATAGTTCAGCTAATAGTACAGTTCAGCCAACGTGTGTTTCGCCGTTAGGTAAGTAATACCACAACTTCTTCAGGGCTGTAAACATTTTAAATAAAGCAAGACTGTACAACCAAGACTAGTAAAAACCTTCACCCACCAAAGGTGTGCAGCTTCTGAATAAGAGAAAAGAAACGGACGAATGAGTGCACCAATTACACATCATTGTGACTCATTGCACAGTATTCTCATAAAATTAACACTTACGGTCATGAACTTATTAAAAGTAATCGATAATTTAGCTCCAAATAAAAAGAATGGGTGGGTGTAAGACATGTACATGCCCTAAAATAAAAGTGCAGAATAGGCCCATAATACCCAAAATATAGAAATGTATTTGCCACAGGTGCCAGATCTCATATATAAGAGAAACGTGAGAAAAGTGAAAGGAGGAAAAGGTAAGAATACAATAAAGTCCATAGTAATCTGAAATATCTGTTGGAATCTGGTCAGTCAAAGAGTCCTATTCTATATATGGATAACCGGCTCGGTGTTGCCAGGATTTAAGGCCATAGTACAAATAAATTCCCTGAATGTAGAAAAAGGAACATATCACGGTCTAAGTGAAAATTTGAAAACTAAAATAGTATATATATCTATTATATCTCATAATAAAGAAAAGTAAATAGATTCCCGGTAAAGGGGTAAACCAATATTATACCAAAAGTGTGATAATAGACAATAACAAGTAATACCTAGAGCTTAAAAATCAGTGGATCGTACATTTTATCTCACCTTGAAAGAAACGGGAGAGAGAGTGTGCCAAACCCAAATAAGTATCAACGGACTTCATCGCGTCTGAAACTCTCTAAAACAACCGTGCATAGGGGGCTCCAAAAGAGACCGTAACGCCTCGTTACATAGATGGCCACAGCCTCAAAAGAAATCAAAGGAGGTAATAAACCAAGACTTACAGTGTAACAGCAGATGTAGAACAGGAGTTTACTCCTCGAGTACAGATGGCGTGGAATATGAGCGCCATCTTGAAATGCTATTTATAGCCCATTTACTGGGTCACGTATAGTAGTCGAAAGGATAAACGTGGCTGCCACCTTAAAGTTATACTATTGTAAGTGCAAACAATATAAATTATAACCAAACCATTCAAACAGCCCTCTATACACGGTCGTTTTAGAGAGTTTCGGTCGCGATGATGTCCTTTGATACTTATTTGGGCTCGGCACACTCTCTCTCCTGTTTCTTTCAAGGTGAGATCAAATGTACGATCCACTGATTTTTAAGCTCTAGGCATTACATTTTATTGCTTATTATCACACTTATGGTATAATATTGGTTTACCCTTTAATCGGTAATCTTTTCACTTTTCTTTATTATGAGATATACTAGATAAATATACTATTTCTGTACACAATATTTTACTTTTCGGATTTTTACTTAGACCGAGATATGTTCCTTTTTCTACATTCAGGGAATTTATTTGTAATATGGCCTTGAATCCCAGCAACACCGAGCTGGTTGTCCATATATAGTATATCAGGACTCTTTGACTGAGCAGATTCCAAAAGATATTTCAGGTTACTATGGACTTTATTGTATTGTTACCTTTTCCTCCTTTCACTTTTCTCACATTTCTCTAATATATGAGGTCTGGCACCTGTGGCAAATAAATCTCTATATTTTGGGTATTATGGGCCTATTCTGCCCTTTTATTCTAGGGCATGTACACGTCTTATGCCCCCCCCCCCATTCTTTCTATTTGGAGCTAAATTATCGATTACTTTTAAAAGGTTCATGACGTTAAGTGTTAATTTAATGAGAATACTGTGCAATGAGCCACAATGATGTATAATTGGTGCACTCATTTGTCCGTTTCCTTTCTCTTATTTGGAAGCTCCACACCTTTCATGGGTGAAGGTTTTTTACTAGTCTTGGTTGTACAGTCTTGGTTTTTGATGTTTTTATTTAAAATGTTTACAGCCCTGAAGAAGTCGAGTTATTACTTACCTAACGACGAAACACATGGCTGAAATGTACTAATGACTGAACTATTGTCTTGTGGATGTACAATCCTACCATTGACTGGAATTTACATTGGCTTAGTGGAACACTGCTAGACTTGTTTTGAGAAGACCTATGGACTACACCTCCTTGACCTGAACAGTTGAATTGGATTAAAGTGGACTTTACATCACTTATTGTCGGATTGGACATTGACTCATTATTATAACTTGAGTGCTCGGATTATTCGTTTTTTAAATATTTCATGTGTTCAATATTCATAATAAAAATAATAATAATTTTCATAGTACTAATAGGGTTTTACTTAACACCTGAGACAGAGAACAAAACAAAGAACTCTACTAAACTGCATATATACCTTAGCTGAGAAGATCAATTTAAATATTCCTTTGTGAGCTATAAAAAAGATGATTTCTCTACTAACATTTACTCTAAATTAGTTCAGGAATACACTAATGCTATTGATGCCAAAGTATGTTATGTTTGTGCGTACTTACCAATATCAGTTTCAGAAGAAGCAACATACTACCACATGCCTTCGTCTTTTTTTTCCGTAGTTTTATATAGCGTGAACTTCACCCAATGGTATTTGGTATCAGAGCGCTTTACATGACCACCACTTGTGTTTCACAAGGACACATTCATTTTGTTAGGCACGGGGAGATTAAGTGATTTGCCCAGAATCACAGGATGTTGAGCGTTGTTGCCGAGACTCGAACCTGGTTCCCCAGATTTGAGATCAACCGCCCTAGCCCGTTAGGCTACATCCTCTCCCCAAATGCTCTCTTATGCTGTTTCATGAAGCATTCTACTTTCCTTAGTTTATAGAAGAGAACATTTTGAATATTTTTATTCTAACTATGATGTGATACTCTCTATCGTTCCTTTGGTAGAAAGCATGAATTTACGTCCGCAAGTAAAAGAAATGGATACAGCCTGGTATTATTTCTTCCCGCACAGGTCTATGGATAGCGTTCAAGCTTACCAAAATATTTTAACATGCTTAATGTGGTCAGTTGAGAAAACATACAGAATGGCTTTAGAGGAGAGGTATACGAACATAACACGAACTAGTGACAAAAAGTAGTGACGTTTTGATATGCTGGGAAGAAAGAAGAGAATGAATTTAGAAAAAAGATAGTTTACCCTATATTGAGAATAGAAACCAGCACAAAGGGAAAATTTGCGTTTACAGAAGAAGGACACCCAATCGAACTAGACATGTAGTGATCAGTAATTGCGAACACACATTTGAACTAACAGGGAGAACTTGGCAAATCTTGCAGGGAGAAGAGAAAAGAATTCCTGGGGTCTATTATATTTATGGACTAAATGCTTATTTCTTGTTGGTAGCTGATTGGGGAGGTATTTTTTCTTTAGGCATACTTATTCCTAAAATGTATTACGTGAAAAGCTTAGAGGCATTAAAAATGACACCATCACATAGACAAAAACGAAATGCTGAAACTGCAACAGGTCTGGTAGTAGACATATCTGGAGCAATCATTCCATCTGTAGGCGTTATTTTAAATGGCAAAAAGTTTGGAAAGTTAGCTACAGTTGTTGACAAGATGGTAAATAAGTACATCTGGAGCTTTGCTTCTAAAAAACACTGCATTAAAGTTAATGGGGCGACCCTGTGTCCCTCAGAACCTGGGTATTGGTAATATAGAAAACAGTTGGTTCTGTTGGGTAATACAATTGCTATGGTTCATGTATTTAATACGAAAGCAATGATGTATCTCAATTTGATATCAATAAATGAAGATCAATTTCGGATAAGAACACACCAAGAGAAGGAAATCATCAATAACAGAGTTGATTTACTCTTTTTGTTTTTTCAAAAAAGCATTAGGTATAAATATATATGGCTGTCACAAACGCAAAACAATTGCAACAATATAAAGTGACTGTTGTGAAAGAGTAACATGTGGTGACTGGTGAAGTCAAAGGTGCACTATATACAAGACATACACAAGTGACATAGATTCAATTCAAGATTTTCTGTCCTGTCTAATAATTATTAACATGAATGCAAGACCCAATAGTGATTCAGAATTAAGGTCAAGACAACTGTATAGACATGTGTGGTAATAATGTCGACGTTTCGACCCTGGAAACAGCGCAGAATGATATGCGTCACACCGGGTCTTCCTCCTGACTGTAAAAGCACGAGATGGACAGCCTATAAGATTAATTATAAAAGGAAGTCCGGTGTGTTCGAAGAGTGCAAGCGCTAGTACGCAAAGTGTAGTAGCTATGGTAAAGCTTACCAAAAGAAACGATAATTCATTCAGAGAGGTAAGATTGGAAGCTGTAATCCATATTGGAATATCTACAAACAGGAAAGGAACGTCTTTAGTATTCAAATAATGATGATTTTAGGTGACCAAAATGATCTGGAAATGCATCATATATGAGGCCTTACCAAAGAGCAGAGGCGATCCAAAAATGGTATCGAGCCGTTGGAGCGAATGAATCAATTAATGTGGGTCCCGTGAGTTTGGGGGATACCATCCGGTAAGGTTCTAAAATTAATTGGAAAGCCCATCAGTATTGTATATAAGCTGTATATAGTTCATTTAATATAAGTCTGAGCTGGAGCAACGTACCTTATTGTTAGAAAAGGCGCTCAAACCGTTGAAGATCTCCACCAGCAGGTTGGAGTCTCAATAAAAATGAGCAGGGTATTGAAGTAAATGATCCTGAATATACATTATTGTGAGTAGCAATGATTACAAAAGAGGGAAAGCGTACCTTAGCCAAAAAGCACTTGACTTCCTCCAGCCGGTTGGAGTCTTGTAATGCAGAATTTATTCGCTGGTTAAGGCCCTGTTTATTCGTGAGTTAAGGCACTGTGGGATAGAGAAACCTATTAGCTGGAGCTATTAACAGGCCGTGGCCTCTAGAGATAAATGCCTGTGGAAGTGTTGAATTAGTCTCACCTTCAATGTGTCTGCAACCGTCAGCCGTCAGTCCGGAATGAATCTCAAGACTGGCTGCAGTGAAAAGCAGTCTGCTTATCACAGCCAGCTGACGTGATCGTCAGCTGGAGTGGTATGCGTGCACGTTGAGGTGCAGCAGCTAATTAGTGCTGTTTGTAAAGACAAGATCTTTATCTGTTGAGCGTGCCTGAGATGCTCTTACAGGGACGCATTAGGTATGACATGCTGTTTTTAAAGACAAGATCTTTATCTGTTGGTCGAAATAATATTCAAAAGCGTAGCATGGGTGTTGACTACACTGAATAAAACAACTAATTGACTACCTAACATTTTAATGTGGTCTCAGTTACTAATATATAGTCAGGTTCATGCAAGTTGAAAATGGCAATGTGCAAAAGGTCTCGAGTGAGTCCAAAATCAAGGATGCTTACGCCCAAGTAGTTTCTTACGTGTGGCAAATAGCTGGATTGCTTAGAAAAACGAATGCCAGTGTAAAATAAGACATTTGCATTAAGGTCGTGGCATTTGACATTTTGCCCAGTGATTAATATGTAGTCAGGTTCATGCAAGCAGACCATAGGCATGTGCACAAGGTCTCAAGTGATATTATAATTAAAGGTGCATTCTCATATATTGTACTGTGGCATGGCACGGGAAATAGATGGAATACTTAGAGAGACGAATGCAAGTATAAAATATATGACATTTTCATTAAGGCATTTTCATTAGGGTTGTCATGATTACAGTTACATTTGCGAATTTATCCATGAGCATAGTTAACACAATTAAATCATTTATCTTAAAGCATGTATGATTACACTAATGTTGTGTTGACAACAACCATATGTCCGGGTGCCTTTATACTATAATCATACATGTAAACATGATCGAAATTAGTCATGGTACACATGAAATGGCTGCTGTTAATGCTGACAGTAACACAATTACGATATATAACATATGGTTAAATTGGTGTAGACTGTCACATTAAAATGAACTATCAACATTATTTGTATAATGAAAATCAGGGGTCAAGTAACCACAAGACAAGAGAGGCCTAAAGCAAGGCCATCTGTCTGTAGGTCTCCTCTTGTTCGTTCAGTCCCCGATTCACTGAGTCCAGGGTATGGATCCATCTACACTCCTTAAGGCTAAGAGCGGAAAGTACATTGCCACCTCTAGGGTGTAGACTGATTTTTTCTAGTACCCACCATTCTAGGTTGTCTGGTGTGTGACTACTAGTGGAGTAGTGGTCCACTAAGGGAGCCCCCTGTGCCTTGCAGCGGATCCTACTGTAGTGTTGCAGGATCCTGGTTTTAACTTTTTGTGTGGTTTGGCCTACATATATTTTCCCACAGGGGCATCTTATAGCGTAGATAACATTACAGCTATTGCAGTTGGTATGTTGTGCTAGGGAATATTGTTGGCCATGATGATTGAATGATGAGCCTACAATAGAGAGATTGCAAGCTTTGCAGAAGCCGCATCTAAAGTGGCCCACCAGTGGTGGCAAATTCAGTTGTTGTCTGATGTCGGGCGGCTTTGTGGTTACCAAGTAGGAACTAACAACATAATCCTTGACATTCCTTGCACGTTTAAATGCAAACAGGCTCCTCCTTAATGTTGATCTCAGTTCCTACCAGGTTCCAGTACTTCTTTATCACCTTCTTTATTTCATTGCTCCTAGTAGTGAATGTGGTGACACAAATCAATTTGTCCATTTTGTCATTTTTAGGTTGCAATTCAAGGAGAGTCTCACGAGGGCGGTACCAGGCCCCCTTTCTGGCTCAGTTGAGCAGGCCTTTCAGGTAGCCTCGATCTCCTAGTCTTGTAATGAGAACATCCGTTTCTTTGAAGAAATCAACCCTTCTTGAGCAGTTGCGTCGTAGTCTTAAGAATTGGCCATAAGGCAGGTTATCCCTCGGGTTTCTTGGATGATGAGAATCATATTTTAAGATGGTATTCCGCTCAGTCGGTTTTCTGTATAAGATTGTGAGGATTTTATCTTCTTCAATTTGTAGTGTGAGATCCAAAAAACAAATGGTCTCGTTGTTGTATGTCATCGTAAATTGGATGTCCGACGACCGTCCATTCAACCATGCTTTGAAGTCCAGGAGGTTTTGTTCTGTGCCTGTCCAGACAATCAGCACGTCGTCGATGTATCGCTTCCAAATAGCGATATTGTCAAGGAAGAGGTTCGATAGATCATATATATGGGTGTCTTCATAGTGATCCATGAAGAGGTTTGCTAGACTAGGAGCGAACCCGGCTCCCATGGCCACACCCTTACATTGATAGTAGTAAGTGTCTTGGAAGATGAAATAGTTCTTTGTCATTGCTATTCTTAAGAGTTCCACCAGGAACTCAGTGCGAATCCAGCAAGGAGCTGGTCGCTTGTCAAGCACTTTGCGGATCACATCAATCGCCTGTTCTTGTGGTATACTGGTATACAGTGATGAGACATCCAATGTTACCAAAAACTGAGTCCGTTTGTAAAAAGGTTGATTCTCCACTAGCTGAATGGTGTGCATAGTGTCCCGAAGGAATGAGCGAGTGTCCAAGACGCAAGGCTGCAGAAAGCTGTCTATGAATTGATTGGGTGGCTCCAAGACCGAGCCACAACCGGACACTATAGGTCTTCCAGGCGGACGGTCCATGCTTTTATGGATCTTCGGGCGGGTATATATTGTTGGTATTCTTGGATTCGTCTTGTTAAGAAAATTGTACTCTGGTTCTGTAAGAAAACCTTCCGTGAGGCCCCTGTTCGTAAGCGCCTGGATAAGCTTGGTTATATCCTGGGTAGGGTTCTTCTTGATTTTTGGTAGCTTTCTTCGCAGCTTAGCTGTTGTATAATTTCTGTGACATAGTCGTTTTTGTTTTGGATAACAACTGCTCCCCCATTGTCCGCCGCTTTTACTACAATCGATTGGTTGATGCTTAGGGACTGCAGCGCTTGCTTCTCTTCCTTAGTGATGTTGTATCTGATATAGTTTCTATTGTTTAGAAGATCCATTACTTCCTCCAATACAATTTGTTCACACGCTAATATCTTTTCACTCATCAGGTAGGCAGCAGGGGTGAACGTGGAGGCAGGTCTGAATTCCGTTGCTGCAGAAATATTTCAATCGAATTTTCCGGAAAAATTGTTGTAGTTCTAGCTTAATGTTGAATGAGTTCGGGGGGGCCGTAGGAATAAAGGATAGGCCCTTAGCCAGAATGACGGCTGACGGTTGCAGACGTATTGAAGGTGAGAATAATTCAACACTTCCACAGGCATTTATCTCTAGAGGCCACGGCCTGTTAATAGCTCCAGCTAATAGGTTTCTCTATCCCACAGTGCCTTAACTCACGAATAAACAGGGCCTTAACCAGCGACTAAACTATGCATTACAAGACTCCCACCGGCTGGTGGAAGTCAAGTGCTTTTTGGCTAAGGTACGCTTTCCCTCTTTTGTAATCATTGCTACTCACAATAATGTATATTCAGGATCATTTACTTCAATTCCCTGCTCATTTATATTTAGACTCCAACCTGCTGGTGGAGATCGTCAACGGTTTGAGCAGCTTTTCTAACAATAAGGTACGTTGCTCCAGCTCAGACTTATATTAAATGAACTATATACAGCTTATATACAATACTGATGGGCTTTCCAATTAATTTTAGAACCTTACCGGATAGTATCCCCCAAACTCACGGGACCCACATTAATTGATTCATTCGCTCCAACGGCTCGATACCATTTTTGGATCGCCTCTGCTCTTTGGTAAGGTCCCATATATGATGCATTTCCAGATCATTTTGGTTACCTAAAATCATCATTATTTGAATACTAAAGACGTTCCTTTCCTGTTTGTAGATCTTCCAATATGGATTACAGCTTCCAATCTTACCTCACTGAATGAATTATCGTTTCTTTTGGTAAGCTTTACCATAGCTACTACACTTTGCGTACTCGCGCTCGCACTCTTAGAACACACCTGACTCCCTTTTATAATTAATCTTATAGGCTGTCCATCTCGTGCTTTTACAGTCCTGAGGAAGACCCGGTGTGACGCATATCATTCTGCGCTGTTTCCAGGGTCGAAACGTCGACATTATTACCACACATGTCTATACAGTTGTCTTGACCTTAATTCTGAATCACTATTGGGTCTTGCATTCATGTTAATAATCATTAGACAGGACAGAAAATCTTGAATTGAATCTATGTCACTTGTGTATGTCTTGTATATAGTGCACCTATGACTTCACCAGTCACCACATGTCACTCTTTCACAACAGTCACTTTATATTGTTGCAATTGTTTTGCGTTTGTGACAGATATATATATTTATACTTAATGCTTTTTTGAAAAAACAAAAAGAGGAAATCAACTCTGTTATTGATGATTTCCTTCTCTTGGTGTGTTCTTATCCGAAATTGATCTTCATTATTGATATCAAATTGAGATACATCATTGCTTTCGTATTAAATACGTGAACCATAGCAATTGTATTACCCAACAGAACCAACTGTTTTCTATATTTGAAAAACACTGAGCTCATTGCTATAAGCCCTATGATACTTCAAAACAGACTTGCACTAGACCACTTACTCGCTGAGAAGGGTGGACTCTGTACAATGCTGAAGCTAGCCCACTGCTGCACATACATACCTGATGGAAGTAAGGAAATAGAAGGGTATGCAAAAAACATTTCAGGTTTACAACCTGAACGGCATGAATTGGAAACACCAAGGGCTTAATTACGATGTCGGGCGGACTTAAGTCTCTCTAACACCGTCTCAGTCCTGGGACCTACCGACCTCTGGTCGGTGGTCCCAACCGCCCAATTAGGATGCGAATGAACAAAGTTCAGTCGCATTCCTACATTTCTCTATAGGAGCATGCATTACGGCCGTAAACCGGCCGTAATACATGCTCCCATAGGGAAATGGGAGGTGTGGTTCATGCCTGCACCCCGTGGCAGGCACCTCTAGGTGCCTGCCACAGGGTGCAGGGATCAACAGGGGTGTCCCCTCGGCACCCAACTGGAAGCCACACACACAAGGGGTCCCTGCTGGGGGCCCCCAAACACGCTTTCATGTCGGACAGGCCTGCCTGGAAACCATGCCAGAAACGTGCATCATAATCGCAAAGGCGGAAAGGCCTGCTCTTTGGGATTACGAGCTGGTTCCGACTGGCCAACGGGCTCCTTGAGCCTGTCGGAAGCCAGCCGGAATGACCGGCCGGCTCAGTTTACAACCGCCAGCAATGTAATGCGGCGGTCAGAAAGTAAACCGCGGGGCCAATTACGATGTGGCCTGAAAGACTCTGACCATCGGTCGCAGCCCTGGTCGGAGCCTTTCTGGGTCGCATCGTAATCGGCCCCCAAGTGTGTTTGAAAATTTTGGGTCGGGAGTGAAAAATTTTGGAAACTGGTTTTTGACAGCAGGAAAAGGAATTTGGAAGGCTATGCTAATGCTGATATTAATATTAGGGCTTAGCTTTATTTTTCTTTATGTTTATTTGTGAGCTGTAGATGTATTTTTTGCAAAAGATAGGAAAGGATGCAAAGAAAGTTATATGAGAAGGATTTAGGTTTGATGGGAATAATGAATGATGATTACATAAAATCACTGACATTTAGAGGCCTGAAAAGAAAGACACAGGATTCAACTGATGATAAGAGTTCCTTCTGAAATGAACTGACATGGGAAACAAACTTGTGTGATGGTTAAGATAACCATCAGATGGAGGGATTGATAGAGCAGCAAAATAAGTGTCCTAATTTGCGCAAAATATTAGCACGTGAATGCTTAAAGAATAAATTGTAGGAAAACTTGCATTTCTTAAATGTGCAAATTAAAGTGTTGCATGTATTTTTTTTTTAAGTAAGCACTCATTTCCATCATAATTACATCGTCAGGTTAGACTAGGCCTCATTTATTTATGCTGCCCTTTCTTTTTCTTTCCTTTAATTTTCTTCGTAAATAAATAAAATGCTTTTAGCAGATGCTGAACTGTGCTGTAATACATAAATAATTTACGTTTGACTTCATCAGATATGTCATCTTTGTAGAATGTGCTGACTTTAAAAATATTTCTTTCCTTCTCAAGCTACATGTTCTCAATGCATTTAGTTAGATTTTAGTTGCCACATATTAACAATAATTTGAGAAGTTTTATATAGCGCTGGCTAGACCCGGAGGTGTCAGAGCGCTTTACATGAGGAACATTAAGTTACAAGTTACAAATTACATCCGTTACAAAAGCATAGCAAAACAGGCAAAAAACAAAACAATGTTGGCTGCTGAGGGAAGGAAACATAACGGGGAGACGAGGAAATGCAATGTCCAATGTCCGGCTGGGTAGGTGACGGCCGAGGGGGTGACCCATAGCCAAACTCCTCTATAGCTGCCTAAACAGCTCCACCGGGCAAAGGCCATGTTGTTCAGTCTCCACGGTAAGTAAAGTGTTCAAGGTTTCAGCCCAAGGGGTATTGTCATAGATCGATTGGCAGCATCCCTCCCAGTGTTGCTGGGAAGCGCCGTCCACTTCACTCTGCGGCTTGCCCTCACCTCATTTAGGCCCTGTGCCGAGGCATCCGCCTCTGTCTGTGCGATCATGACCTTTGTTTAGGTGGGGAATTGCAGCACCTGATTGCGTGAAATAGGAATTAAATGAGGGAGCTTCGGACTCACAGTCCGGCCCGGCCGGCAGCTGCACACCAGCGCCGACCCAGCCAGGCTCAAAGTGGTAGTAGTAGATGTTGAAGATTTTGTTGGATACCTTATAGGTGGGATGGGGGCTGCGGCGGGAAATGGTCCAGTTAAGAGCACAATTGTCCTTTAGAATTCGCAGGCCCCTTATGCCAGAAGAAAAAACAGTCAAAGACTTGCTGTTGGGTTGCTAAGTACTCAGCAGTAAAGCTTCCAGAGATTAGGTCAGGAGAGCCATCTTAAGGTCAGGCAGACAGAATGTGTAGGCCCGGGGTTGTAGGACACTCCACTGTTGTCCCGTGCGATTCTTTCGGAGTGGGTGAGGCTGTAGCAGGACAAAGTGGGAAAACAGTCCCATTGCTAGACTTTTTCGCTGTGGAGACCTTGATCTAAGCACCGAAACCACGCTCCGGGTGCCATTTTAGGGTCAGGCACAGCCCTTGCCGATTCCACCTTCAAGCAACTCTGCCCCATTTTTCCTCCCAGGGCAAGACACCGCTTGTGTGGAACCCCAGGATCACCCCAGCTGGCCAGTATGGTGTGCCCCCGAAGCTTCGCTCACCTCCCTGTCACGCCGACTGCATCGGTGGGATCACACGCCGCGGCCTCAATAACCGCGCGTCTTCGTCCCAGACATCATCGGTGCACTCATCCTGAGTGAGGGAGACCATCTCCGGCTCTCTGACAGCCGCTGTGGAGATAGGGGAAATGCCTCCTCTGTCGCCGCACTCAGTGCAGCCTCCACGGGTGAACGCCACCATTGGAATCCCGCCGGACATACGGCCGCAGCGCCATCTTGTCCCCGCTGCAGTCCAGGCGGCAGATACCTCGGCGATGGCTCGATCGGAGGAACGCGAACAGAGGAAAGCGAAATTGGTCCCAAGGTGAGCCGCCGGTGTTCCGGCTGCGGAATCCTGGCCAAAGGATTATGAACGCTCAGCAGTATATTAAAACAATGGTGCCTTCATAAAATCGTGAATCTCATGACTTAGGGGCCTATTAGGATGGCGGGTAGATCGCCCCCGTCGGGCCGGCGGTAGCCACTGCCGGCCCGGCGGGGGCGATCCGCCCGCCATCCACGCCTGAATGACCCCCCGCCACATTAGGATGGCTGTGGGGTCCGCCGCTTTTCCGCCCATCGACGAGTCGACCGGGCGGAAAAGGGGCTTAATATGGTGGTGGTGTCTGCAAGACACCGCCATCCATATTAACATGCAGGCGGAGAGCAGCCTTTCCATGGCGGCGTTGACGCCATGGAAAGGCATGCGGTTTTTGCTGTTGGGGGCCCGTTGCGGGCCCCCAGGATGTTAGGGGGTGGGGGGTGCACATGGGGGTACCTATGGTACCCCCCTGCATTTGCATGCACAAGGTGGCAGGCACCGCGCGGTGCCTGTCACGTTGTGCATGCAAATGCACAACATGCATATTTTACATTACGGCGGGTGCTGCTTACAGCACCGCCCGCCGCAATGTAAAAAATGCGGGATGCGCCCGCCAGTGTGGCGGGCGCATCCTAATTTGAATGGCGGGACCGCCGCACCTATGGCGGGTGGTCCCTTTTGCCGTTGTGGTGGCGGGCGGACTTTGTCCGCCCGCCATCGTAATAGACCCCTTAATTCAGTAAAGTTACAACTAGAATGTTTCTGCTTTGGAAAAGTTCTTTGTCATACAGTGGAGTTCTGAATAGCTAACAGTTTAGACTGTAGGGTTCTCATTGGAACTCAGAGTGAATCTAGCGCACATGACTGTTAGAAACTAAATAGACAACTTGTAGATAACAACTTGACACCTTCGTATGTTTACCGTGGAAATGTCGAAAGAGCAGCAGACCATGGAACAATCCTTTTTCATTGGTTTGAGATGACTTAACACTAGCGTGGATTGAAACATGTATTTTTGTGTTTATAATATACGTGTTCCTACTTAAAAGACACATGCTTCTTCTTCATTCTTCCATTTTAAAGCACACTCTGAGAGCTTTTTACTGTCTAGACTGGTCCAGTCTATTTGTTTTGCGACCATCTTGTTCCATAGCCCTTTGCCCCATTCGCTGTGAGCAACTGCTGACGGTGATTTCCTGTCACTTACTACTTTGTGGGTGTCTGAATTTTCTTTAACATTTATGGCTAACTGCTGTGACCATTTTCCTAGCTGAACTTTGAACAGTTGTTACTGCGACTGTTTGCTGATGCTATTTGGAAGAGGAGACTCAGGCAAGTTTCTAGAACTACTCTTCATGAGAAGTTCAACTACAATCAAATTCTATTTCAATGCTCCTTTAAATCTCGCTCTTTTCTGAAAGGACTCTTTATGGGTTCTGGTAGGTTAGGATCTGCTAGAGTAGAATAGGGACTTAGATAATATTTCCTTTATGGAACACACTGCAATTTTCTTGATTGACTCTAACCATGATTTTCTTGATATTTCTGTAAACAGAATCATCTAATTTCTAATTTGAATAAAGAGGCCAAAAACAAAATACTAAACTCCTAACGATGAATAAAGGTTTTCAAATTAAATTAAAACTCTCATTATTGACTGAATATAATTGTTTATTGACATGTTGACTTATGCTCCATTCTAAAACGGTGGCAAAGATCCAGTCGACCTGAAAAAGAACAAGACGCGGAGTTGGAGACCACCTTTGTAAGTCACAAGCTGAACTGATTTAAATAAAAAGTTTCCGCGCCAGCAGAGGCATGATGCAAATTCACAATGCCAAAGAAGTGGCCAGCTGAACAGGGCATCAGAAGCTCCCTCCATTTGTACAATGACCTGTACAGAACAAAAGTTCCATACTATCAGTGCATGAGGAGGAGAGGGGGGAGACACCTGTGAAATATGATGATGAAAGAAAATAGTTGCCCATATGCGCTGCAGTGCCTATAAATTAAGCCAAATATATGGATCTGAAATGGATTAGGGTAAAGGAGGGAAAGTGCGAATTTAGTATGTTATGTTGATAGTTTGACTCCTTCATCCTGCGACTCAAGAGGGCAGGAACTTGCTAATTACATCAGTAGCCGCGATTCTATAAACAGTTATGAATGTAGAGGAAGTTACCTAACTCCCCACTGATTTTGGTCAAGAGTGCCAGTCAGTGATAGACTATCTGTTCTTTCCCCATTGTCTTTGCAATATTTTGAAATCCTGTAATATCATAGAAGAATCTTTTGGGGATTATATCCCTTCTGCTGCAGTCTTATCGTATTCCTTTATTTTGGCTCAATAGAGCCATAAAATGTCATGAAAATATAATACAAGCAAACAATTACCTTGGTCATATAATGATATAAATAAAAGTTTAGAAGTTCAATAAGTATAGTAAAATAAAATTTGATAAAAACAAGAAGGTTCTAAAATCTGATGAATGCGTTTAAACTTGCGATAACAGAAATATAAAATAACAATATTCACCTCTTTGTTTGTGCATTGGACCTGTTGCAGCATTTTGACGACTGATAGCTTGCAACTGAAAACACAATGGGGCCACATGTTCTTGATCCAGCATGACGGTTGCTTTATATAGGCTTTAAAAAAAATAAAACATGTTTGATATTTTCGGCGGCCTCACAACCCATCGGACATATATTTGATGAGTCTCCCATTTTAGTCCACGAGCAAGTAAAAGAGGCTAGAGGTAGAATTCCCAGTCTAAATTTTACATAAAGTGTGCATGCAAAAGGTTTCATTATCATGTTCAAGTATAACTCGAAATCTGGAGCAGACTTAGACTGAAGAAAAGAATCTGCCAAACTACCTGAAAAAACATCAGAAATTTTAGCTCCTGAAACAAAATTCCAAAAAGTTAGCTTTAACTTTTCACGGGTATCCCGAGGGAGTGCAGAGGGATAGAGCCAAAAGCCCTTTAAGCGCAGCTTGAATAGTCAAGTTTTTATATGGACAAGCCAAGGAATTTTTTCAGCAGATTGGCCATCTAATATGCCTTTAATCCAATCCGTGTGGGGTTCTAGATCCTCAATAAACCAGAGTCTTACCCAATGTTGGATAGGCCTTAACACAGCAATATCAGTGATTGATCTGAGGCTTAAGTCAAATTGGATTGGAAGTGTTGGAGCACTCACAGGGACTCCTGTTGCAGTAATTTTCCCTCCGACTCCAGACCTTCACTGTGTTACAAAGCTTAGTTATTGTTTATCTTCAACCACAGACGTCTTAGGCTGGTCTGGAAACTATCTAATCCTGATGTCTTTTTTGCGTCACTTGTTCGTCAACATCTTGACCTTTTAAATCTTTGTCTACAAATGTGCCTGATGCTTTATTAGTGGATTTTTTTGATGGTCTATACCAGGACATTTACCAATTCCTGCTTAAGCCAGCACGTAATATATCCCAACTCTCCCCAAAGTGGTTTGATGGTCAAATTAAAACAAAGGGACCCAATGGGTGTATCAGCTTCCAGGGCAACATATAAAGCATCCATTAAACACAGGAAGAAAGAAATCCAAAAGCAAAATTGGGATCGATGTTTGCTTGTGAAACTAAGAGCACTAACGTTTTTGGAGCACAATCAGATCTATTAAAGCAAGTGGTAGCAATTTCTATAGTTTAAGTGCACTTTTATCTGCAGATCAGTGGGTCACTCATTTTTCTCACATATATCATTCATCCATCTGTTCTAATGATAGTCTGATCTATTCCCATAATCCCTGCCATATGAATTGGACTAAATTAAACATCGAGCTATGTGAGGTTATTCGGTCCCTGAAGGAGAGCCCCATATGCAAGGGGCAAATGCCAAATGGGATCCCTTTTGATTTATTTAAGAACAACATTGATCTTTGGGCGCCCTTACTCACCAATGTTTTTAATACAATTCCTGACAAATGTATACCCAGATCCTGGCCATTCTCAACCATTGTTCCTATTTTTAAAAAGAGGGTAGGCATCATCCTTGTTATTTTAGACCTATTTCTTTAATTGATTCCACTGCCAAATTTCTTGGGAGGGTCATATTCAACAGAATCAGAGAACTGGCAGAAAAGAATGATGTTATTAGCCCTTGCCAATATGGGTTACAAGATGGCTTGGGCACTCAAGAACAATGCTTGAATTTACACCTGGTGAATCCGGATGACAGATGGACCGTCGCACTCACAGGTGAATTGCTGGTATATGAGTAAGTTAGTTGTTGCTCTGTGTTAATTTATGTGGTTGGTACTGATTGGTAAATCCTCCTGAGTATGAGGATAGGGAAGTATCTATACTCTAATTTACACCTGATCATCAGTAAATATACAATAGCAAAGTAATGTCCTATGTTCCTGACCTTCATGGACCTTTCTAGCGCATTTGATTGGGTAAATCGATCAACACTCTGGCTAATATTTGCTAGGACTAGATGTCAAATTAGTGCACTTTCTCACTGATTTCAACAGGAATTTGCAAGCTTGGGTGCATTTTGGCCTATCTTGTTTGTTCTATATATTAGTAATTTGAATAAGCACCTGGTACAGTATGACCTGGACGTGCCAATAATGAAGTCCACAGAGGTCCCTGCTTTATTGCATGCTGGCAATGGAGTGCTAAAGGCACACACCCCAATGAGCCAGGGGTATTGCTGGGAGCTTTTTTCAAGTTTATGTCCGTTTTATATTGGGACATAAATTTTAATAAATCCCAGTTGATGGCGTGTGACTTGAATAGCTCTTCTTTGCGAATCTTTTATATTGATGGCAATAAATTGATGAATGTATCGCAGCTCCCCTATTTGAGGAGTATTTTTGATTCCCTAGCACGTTGGAGTCACAGTCTTTCTGTCAGAAGTCAAAAATGTATGCAAATGGTGGGTGCTTTATTTAACCTAACGTATTCAATTCGAAACAAGCCCTTTGCCCCATTATTTGAGATTTATAAAAGACAATGTGTGCCTGTGGCGCTTTATGGTGCAGTAGTTTGGGGCTATGCTAATACATGGTCGATGGTGGTTGAAGAGAACTGTTGCTTTCTTTGTTTTTGAAGCTCCCCCCCTCTAGCCCCAGCTATACTTGTCATGAGGAGCTGGGACGTTTTTACTTAGATGACTCTATCAAACCTGCCCCGCTTTTACTCCGGCTCTCTGTCTGGCATAATCCACATGCAAATCTAAACCGACTTATTATTAGAGATGACTTAGAATGTGATAAGGGCTTAAATATCCCTTGGACCTCTTATGTTAAGAAAGCCTTGGAGGTCTTGTGTCTGGCAAAACTTTTTACTGAACCTTCTACAATTTGTAAGGCTGATAGACTGAAAGTAAACCAATTGTTTCTGGAAAAAGGTGTCTGGCTAGGAAAAATGAGTAGCTGACTAAATCAAAGTGGGGAATTATTTTATGTTACTGACAACTTCCGGGAACCAAGCCTTACCTATTGAAGGTAGTAGGTCTTTGGGAAAGATCTAATTTAACCTGCTTCAGGACTGGGGCAATGCGCTCGCAGACATGTTTTCCCTTGGGACAAAACAATTGTAATAATATCTGTATTTATCCATGTTATGAGCATTCGGATCAGACACTATTGAACTGTGTTTTCTTTTGTAAATTGTATGGTATTTAATCAAACATTTTTTTATTGCCCTTGCTGAAATGTTATCATTTTAATTAATATACACCAACATTGCATTATTCACAACTGCTGAACAATGATCATATTGGCTGGACTGTAGGTACGTTTTTAAATCTGTCATGAAGTGTTGTAATTTGATGATTTTCTAATTTTATTTGTTTTTATGGTACTTTTATAATTACAAATATAATTTACTTTTTATTGAGTGATCAATTGAGTATGTTATCATTGCCAAAAAACAATGGCAAAAGAGACAGCAAAAGAAACAGAGAAGGGTGGCCGGACACCATACGAGCTGCAAATTGAAAGATTAAATGCTACCGAAAGGATGTTAGAGACCGTATAGATGTAATGATTAACAGATATTAGGAACAAGGGAAGCAAGAGGAATGTTACCTATCAGGTAGGTAAAGAGAGTCAAACTTCAACCACACCACTGGAAGATACAAACATAACATAAGTTAAGCACACGATGCTAATGAGGACAATGGTCATGACTAGTAATTCTAAGAACATGATCATTGACCCAATAGCAATAGAAAAAGACCAAGAAAGCCGAGAATAAATGGAAGAACACCAACATCAGTTCTTACCACTAACTTCAAGCAACACAACTTATTACATCCAATAATAGGATGTGTCAGCAAAGCTAGGCAGAAAATTGAGGATTTATGTGTCACACATTTATGCATCCTTTTTTTGGGGGATTCACAAAAAAAACAAAAGTATGCATAGACCCTTAGCAACTCTCAGACCACCATGGATCCTCCACCTCCATTTAACACACTCCTCTGGATTGTCTGTAGGGAAAACATTTGCTTATGGAATACTAGCAGGTTTGTGTATTTTTCACATAAAAATTATTTTTGCAAAAAAAAACATTTCTCATTTCCATGACATATGGGAGTGTTCACTTCCCTATTACACCTGGGAAACACACTTATTATTGTCTTTTACAAGAGGAGTTTTGCGTGTATGTCCTGGTGGAAAATCCCAATGAAAGTGTGTCTGAATACCAACACATTTACAGTTTTGTAGGTGTTCAATACATTTAGATCAGTAATGCTTATTGCTCTCTTTTTCTTGCATCTACCCCTAGACTTAGCTTTGAGGAAAATCTTCCATACTAGTACTCAGTTCCATCGCGGGAGTAAATGTCTACAAATCCTAATTCTGTGCATCACGTGGAGTACAGTTCATCAAAGTGGTAGAGGATATTACGTCCTTTCCCTGAAGGACTACTGTCTGCAAAATTAAGCAATCACCACCGGCCTAGAGGTTATCTGTATGCCTTGATAGGAGCCACTATCATGGCAATTCCTGTCTAGGTTCAAAAGGTTTGATGGATGGCTGCCATGTATTTTGACAGCTAAATGTCTCTAAGTGGGAATTTGCTATTTTAAAGCAAATAACTAATGCCCCTACACCCAGGGAGCTTTTCCCTGGGTGTGTGGTCATTGAAGTAATTGGATTATTATTTGGGGTGGACAACTGCCCACTTCAAGGTATAATCACAACCCTTCTCAGGGTGAACGCCCCAAAGTCACTAATTAACCTGGGCTCAACTCCCTGGTAACTATGACACAGAGCAGACAGGCTGGATTTAGGACAATGTGGAAAGTATTTATGTAGTACCAAAAGAGTAATGAAATAAACATGTCAAACAACAAAAATCCCAAACTGTATTAGTAAAATAGAGTAAAATTTTAAAAACAAAGATACAAAAAAGGCAAAAATCCAATAAGGGGAACCAGAGAAAATTTTAAGTAAAAATAGTGTTGAAAAGCATAAAACTCCAATGATAATCAATGGTCGTGGTAGATTGGGACTTAGACACGATTTCAGGTTGACCACGATGGAGCGCAATTTAGAGACATCAACCAGGTTCGTTCCCAGTCAAAGATTTTGCCTTCTGACTTAGGGCCTCATATGTATCTTGGCAGACAGCCCGTCATTCCGCCATGGGAATGGAGTAAATACCTCCAACCCTGTGACGGAGGGACCACCCACCAAATTTATAAATGACCGCAAAGCTGATGGTCATTTATAAAGCATTGGCATGAACCACTGCCATGCCATTTCCTGTCAATGCAATCCTCTGTTTGGTGCAGGGGTGCATTGGTATGACGTAACCCTACACCAAACTATTTTTTGTTTTTTTTCAAAAAGAAAATACCAAAACTGGATTTTGCTTTTGAAAATAAATTAAGTAATGCTCTCCTTGCGATGGAAGGAGGCATTATTTGGTTTTTACTGTTCCTCACCTCGCTGGGTTTGCCTGGCTGTGACGGACAGTAAAGAAATGGCCACATGTCCACCCATCCTGATTGGGTGGGCGGGCAGACATTTAGCCATTTCTCTGATGGGCCTTACATAGATGACCATTGTAGAGGTTTGGCAATGGGGATAATGGAGTAGGTACCAACGTAGCCGAACCGAACGTGTGCCTGCATTTAAATAAGGCAGGCAGACCTTCATGTTGGTTGTATGTATACTCTGTCTCAGTTGAGATGGAGTATACATACCGCCAACATTTAAATGAGGACCTTTAGTCTTTAAAATCTCAATCAACCACAGGAGTACACGCCAAAACTTCCCCCAGTAACTCAGAGGATGACAATGTGTCTTGCAGAGGCCAACAGCAGGTCTATTCCAGGTCCAGTTGCCACTGGTCAGCTGGGTACTTCCGGTAATAGTCTTCTTGCAGCTTCTTGTCTCCTTGTAAAAACACAGGAGGTCAGCCAACAGAACCTTGGAGTCCACTTTTTTGTCCTGGGTACAAGAGAGAGCAGGTCCAGTCCTTCAGGCTCTTCTCAGTTCATGGACAGCAGGTCCAGTCATCTTCTGATCTTCCGCAGGTCTAGCAAGTGTTTTGAAGAGAGTGCCTGGGGATTCCATATTTAGGCCTTGCATTAGCTGGTGGGAGGAGGGAGGTGACTCCTGGCCCCTCCCTAACCAATGGAGAAAAAGTTCCTAGGCCATGACCTACCTTCTTTTGCAGTAGTTCCTCTTGGCCTTATTGCAAGCAAGTCCAAAGTGCCATGTGTCAGGGCATTTTCAAGATGGTGAAATTCCTCTGCCAAATTAAACTTAGGCTCTGAGGGCTAGGGGTATGTGTGGGGAGGGTACACTGGTAGTTCTAGTGCCATCTCACATCTAACTAAAATCCATTTTGAAGCAGGTACTATAACAACAACAAACCCAAAAACAGAAGTCTGGTAGGACAAAAGAAGAGTCCTTCAGCAACCAGACGGAGGATCCACATGAATTGTCTTGGCATCTTGTTCTCTCCCTTTAAAATATGTCCCAAATATTACATGTGGCTCAACAGACCTGCCAAAAGGATTTCACAGTGTGGTGTCACAGGATGCCCACAGCCCCCACTCTGAATATACGGTGGACTTCAGGAGAGTCATCTCTATCCATTCAGTTAGACAATTTCTTGCTACTGGGTGGCATTTCACAGCTATTCCACACATATGCTAGGTTGAGCACAACCCGAAAGCTGGCAGAGGCTTATGCTAATTAGTTCAAGCAGATAAAGGGGAACTTTCTAATAGTTACTTTTTCTTAATATTTATAAAAAATCTGAATCCACCATGTAATTGGATTATTAATAAGTTGTATGATAATTTTTCTATCTGGTACAGTTCCTGGAATACAGTGTTGGTATTTTAGGATCTGATTACGAGTTCAACAGTCTTACTACCATACCGCCATGGTGGCGGTCTTGGGCCCACAATATTACAATGTCACCACTGGCCCAGCAGCGTTGTTTATGATACTGGGGAATATTTTTTCATATAAGTTGATGCAGGTCTGTATATTTTGACTGCACAAGTGTTCAATGTACACATATGGATGACACATGTTAAAAAAAATCTACCAACAGTACTTTCCCATTGCTGGAGTCTGGACCATATGTGCTCAGTCCAGTCAGTGGGTAAATACTGCGAAACAGACTTATCTGGATTTCGGCGCCAGCAGGGTCCTTTTCTTCGGGGGTCAAGATGCTGCTGTAAAGGGGGAACCTGGAGGAAGGGATCCACGTGGGAGACTGAAGGGAAGAAAAGGAAATGGGTGAGTATGCACCCCAAATCCTTTGATTTTGACGACTCGAAGCAGGCGGTCAACCCGCGACAGTCGGGTTGACGGAAAGCCAACTTGTAATTCGGATGGCAGTGAACTTGTCTGTACCTACCTCTGACAGCTGTTTTCCCCCTACCCCCATTGAGGCGGTCGGCAAATGGCTGGCAGTGGCGGCGTTGCTCCGGCGGTCTTTCGGTCTGCAAATCACCAACATCATAATACCGCGGGCGGACCCCCAACTAGGTGGCGGGGGTTTCTGGTGCCTTTTCAAATATGGGAGGAGAGTGGGTGGGGCTTCCAGTGCATACCCTAATACAGCATGCCTCGCAGAGCGAGTAGCTAATGCGCGCTGCCGCTAGGCTCGACCTAAAAAGGATATCACATCATCCACTCTGAATAGGGCAGCCTGTCCCTACTCTCTCGGGCTGTTGGAGGAAGCTTTGACAACTGAGCCAACAGGGGCATCACTGACAGAAAGCTGATGGTCCGACCAACCCAATGAGGTGTTCGGACCATTTGTTACAGAGTAACCTGTCCATCAAATTTGGCTCTAACTTATTGGTGGGTGGACTGTTTCTCTTGCAACGTTTCAGTAATTCTCATGAATACTATGATTGGTATACACAGTTTACAAAGTCTTCAGCATGTGGGGTTTCACATTAAAATCATGCTTTTTCCCCTTTTAGGATGTTTTGAGAAAAATGATTGTCAAAATCCACCCCGTTTCAAACTTTTGAGGAAAAGGACCTTAAGTTAATTTTTAGAAAAAAGACACATACATTTTCAGGTCTAACAAGAATGTGTTAAAAAAACATTGCAAGTTTACTGTTAAATGCTATTTCAGGGTGTAAACACAGAAAAGTAGGAAACGCTCGAGCTATATTCAGGATATACATTACGTTTTGTTGGTATAAAAACGCCTCATGCCTCTAGTCAAAACAATTCTATTTTGGGCCCTAAGTATGTTTAGCCCCTTTGCTTCTGTTCGTTTCCTGCTATACTGGAACGCTGGCAGCTTATTTTCAAGAGCAAATAGAAGCATACCATTTGCTCCGGTTTTGTGTTGTTTGTGATTTGCTTTTTAAGGGTGTAAACTTAATTTCCAATGCCTGTCCTTGACGACTCGTATCTTGAATACACAAAGAAGGCAATTTTAAACTTTATTTCTACCGTTGTTTAATGATCTTTTTTAGCTGATCTGAACATTTTATTATTTTTGCAGGTTTATTACTGTTTTTAGAAAATAAATACCTACTTTAAAGACTCGATGTTTTTTCCGCTATCACCAAGTGAAATTGAGTTTATTGCATTTTCCTTTTCTCATTTCTTACCTCTGACCTGCTCCCTCTGACCGCTAACTGTGTCCGTATTAAACAGCCATTCAAGGGTAAAGTTTCCATGCAATTAGCTGCTAGTGTGGGTCAGCGAGCGGGCGGGATTAGATAAAGCGAATCAGAGGCTGTTGAGAGTTCTCATCCCTTGGAATTATTTCAGTGTCATGTCATAGGGCTGTGGGCCGCTACTAGCGAGCTTCATGTATGCAGCGGCACAACTGCCCGTGCTTCGAGATTTGGATGGATTTAGTGAAACTAAGAGCCATGAAACTCCAAAAGGATCTCTTCAGTGCTTTTGCAGCTTCAGATGCTCGTTGTGAATCTATTTCAAAGAGAACTCGTGTGGTTCTTTTGTGAAACACATTAAAATGCCCTGGCCTGCACATGGTTGTGAACTGCGTTTGAAATCTTGAGAGTTAGATGCCACAGCTTGGTCAGCTCCTCCCAGACTTTCATATCAAAATACTTTTCACCGCAGTTGATGAGATCAATTTCTTTATGGTGTGAAGCGAAACCAGCAAGGAAAACCAAATCCCTCTCTGTGAGGGGCTGCATCAAGAAAGAGGTGCATAAGCCACCTTGTGGTCTGCCACTTGTACAATAGAAATTGGCAAAGATGCATTGAACTTGAGGTGAAGGAAAAATGGAGTCAACTGAAACATAGAAACCAATGGCTGCTTGATGCTGCGGCTCTCAGAACTACCTCTCTCTGCATCCTTAGGAGCCTTGGCATTTATTTATTTATTTATTTATTTAATGCATTTTTATATAGCGCGGACTTTACCCAAAGGTGTCAGAGCGCTTCACAATAGAGCCAAGTACGTTACATAAGGAGAAAATTACGAATTAACACGTTGCAGAAACAAACAAGAAACAAGTACAGGTAAAATAAAATACTAGATGGCAGTCACTCAAAAACACACAAAACACAATAGGATGAGGATTGTACAGGCATAGATTACAAATTTACAATAATGAAAGAACTTCCTTGAGGGAGATGAGAGGGGGTGTATTAATTCTTTAATTCTGGAAGTGTCTTTGGAAGTGAAGAGATTTGAGGTCAGTTTTGAAGGTCCGGGTAGAGGTGGTGGTACAGAGTAGTGGAGGAAGCGAGTTCCAGATTCTCACCGCATTGCCTGAGAAGGATTGAGCCATTGATCTTTCCCTTTTGAAGGTGGGTGGCTCAAGCAGTACATTTTCCGCATTACGAGACGGTCTAGAGCCTCCAGAGAGTTTCAGTTTATTCGCCAGGTATCGAGGGGAGGAAGTGTGCAAGGCTTTGTGGGTGATACAGGCAGTCTTGTAGATTGATCTTGCCTCGATGGGAAGCCATCGAAGAGAAGACAAAATGGGTGTGATGTGGTCATTTCTTTTGGCCCCAAATATAAAACGAGCTGCTGAATGGAGAACGGATTTAAGAGGGGAAAGGTGGGATTTGGGGAGGCCAGTAAGGAGAGAGTTGCAATAGTCCAACCTAGAGAGAACCAGAGATTGGACCAAGGTTTTTAGGTCTTGCTCCGGAAAGAAACGACGAATCCCCCAGAGAAGGCGCAGTTGGTATCATGCATTCTTTGCCATGGAATTGACGTGGGAGCGTAGATTGAGCCTTTTGTCAAGTATGACACCCAGGGATTTTGCGCTGTCGACAACAATAGGTTTAGTGTTGAGTAAATTCAACTGATCCATCCAAGATTGAACAGGAGGAGGAGAGAGTGAGGTAGAGAGGAGGAGGAATTCAGTTTTGGAAGGATTCAGAATGAGTTGATGAGTTAACAACCAGTTTTGGATAGAGTTGAGAGTAGACTTGAGGATTGAGATCTCGTGTGCAGAAGACACCTTCAGGTAGATTTGAGTGTCATCCGCATCGAGATGGTAACGGATCCCATATTTACTTAGTAGATTTCCCAATGGTTCCAAATAGAGATTGAACAAAGTGGGTGCAAGGATAGAACCTTGAGGGACGCCTTGACCTACCGCCAATGAGGACGAAAGATTGTTGGCTATTTTGATCATTTGGGATCTGTCCGAGAGGAATGAGGCAAACCATTTAAGCACTGTGCCTTCCAAACCCATTCTCTGTTGAAGGGTGTTGAGGAGGGTGTTGTGATTAACAGTGTCAAAGGCTGCAGAAAGGTCTAGAAGAATCAGAAGACAAGACTCCTCTGAATCGAGTATGCGCAGCGCATCGTCGATCACTTGCAGCAGGGCTGTTTCAGTGCTGCATTTTGGAATGAAACCGGACTGGAAATTGTCAAGAAGATTATTATCCTTAATGTGTAGGGAAAGTTGTTTCGCTACACATCTTTCTGTGATTTTCACAAGAAAAGGGAGGTTAGTGATGGGGCAGAAGTTGTTGAGGTCATTCGCATCGGCTGAGGGTTTTTTAAGAAGTGGGGTAACCTGTCAGGAGAAAAACCAATAGGCCAATGGCTGATGGGGGCTGACCCTAAGCCCCTCTGTATGATGTATGTTTGGTGTTTTGATAACCTGACTTTTGCCAGAAAGCAGGTTCTCAAGCCAGACCTAAAAACATGCTAATACTATAGAATTATTATACGAGGCACAAACGCCTGGTAGTAGTATGAATTACAGATCATCAAGAAACAATCACAACCATCCCCTTCAAATCAAAACTAAAACGTAGACAACGGCTGTTAGACTTGGCTTTTTTCAGCAGGTTCATCCCCAGACATTTTGCTTTTTGGCCTTCTGGTTTTGATCTTGTTTTTGCTGGTTTTATGACTCTGGGCCCTTTACCACTGCTTTTCAGTGCTAAAGTGCATATACTGTCCATATAAATTGTGTTTCTGGATTGGTGCTTCCATAATTGGCTTATTTGGTTTTGCTACTAAGTCTCTAGTACAGTGCACAGGTGTGCCCAGGGCCTGTAAATCAAATGCTACCAGTGGGCCTGCAGCATTGATTGTGCCACCCATACAAGTAGCTTGTCAAAGGTGTCTCAGACCTGCCACTACAGTGTCTGCGCACAGTTTTTAACTGCCATGTCAACCTGGCAAGTGCACCCACTTACAGGCCCAAACCTTCCGTTTTCTTAGATAAAAGACACCCCTGAGGTAGGCCCAAGGTACCCTGTGGGCAGGGAGCAGTGTATGTGAAAGGTAGGACATGTACAGGTGTGTGTTACATGTCCTAAAAGGGAGATACTGTGCAGTTGCAGTTAGTTGTTCACTATTGAAAGGCTAGCTGTCCCATGGGCTAACACGGGGGTTGCCTTGTAACATCTTACAAGCCTAACTTTCCACTGGGACAAGATGGAGAAATAGAGGTTAGTATGCCTGAACTCAGAATTTAAAAATGCATCTTTTAGTAAAGATGATTTTTATATTATGTGTTTGAAAATTCCCCTTTTAGAAAGTTGGTATTTTCTTGATTAACCATCCTGTGTGCCTCTGCCTGTTCGTGTATACCCAGTCTGGGTTCAGAGTAACAGGAGCAGGGGATCTGCATTCACACTAGACAGACACAGGGGGGGGGGTTGAGATGTATTCTGCCTTTCCTGGGTGACTCATAGCCAGGCTGAATAGACCTGGCTGCATTTAGGGCCAGATGTACGACGGATTTTTGCATGCGCAAATGGGTTTTAGACCCGTTTGCGCATGCAAAAAACCTGTGGGCCATGTACTAACCCTATTTTGCGAGTCGCAAATAATTTGCGACTAGCAAAATAGTGTTTAGCGACTCGGTATTAGGAAGAGGCGTTCCCTTCCTAATAGCGACCCCAAAAGCTATGTAAGAATGTTTTGCGACCGCAATTGCGGTCGCAAAGCACTCGCAGTTTACCACCCTTCTCAGAAGGGTGGTAAAGCACTCGCAAATGGGAAGGGGTCCCCAGGAGACCCCTTCCCCTTTGGGACTGCATGTGAAAAAAAAATTTAAGGGCAGGCAGTGGTCCCTGGGACCACTGCCTGCCCTTAAAAAATGAAAATTAAAAAGTTACATTTTTTTTTTGAAATGCTTCCCGTTTTCCTTTAAGGAAAACGGGCTGCATTTTTAAAAAAAACTGCTTTATTTAAAAGCAGTCCCAGACATGGAGATCTGCTGACTAACCCTGGGCGGAGTTCGCGTAGTTGCACTACGCAGAGCTCCGCGAGCGGCGGAGTATAATAGAAAAATGCAGTTCGCGGTGATTGCACAGTGCCGGATGCTTGTCCGCACTGTGCAATCATTGCGAACGGCACCATGCACAGCGCAAGCTTTCCTTTTCTGCCGCTCGAGTAGATTTTTACTCGAGCGGCAGCTTTCTCAACACGAACGGGCAGTTTCTCAACGCGAGTGGTCGCCAGCATACGCGATCATTCGCAATGAGAAACCTGGCCCCCCCCCGCGTTGAGAAATCTCACTGGGATGTTGATTTTCCACGCTCGCGCTCGCCAACTTGATGTTGATGATCACGAACGAGGAAAAATCTCGCCGGAAGGTTGATTTTCCTCGCTCGCGGTCGCCAACTTGACATTGACGAACGCGAGCGAGGAAAAAAACTACGCTACGCAACGCGAAGCGGAGTTTTTGGGAGCTCTGCGATCTCCGCGTAGCGCGGAGTGCAGAAAACTCTGCAAACTCCGCGAGCGGAGTGGAGTTCACCGTCCAGGCCTACTGCTGACCCCAGCAAGCCACCATCCATGGTAGTGCCAGCCATTCCCAATGGGGTCGCAAATTGCGACAGCCTCATTAATATTCATGAGGCATGCAATTTGCGACCCCATTGGGAATCACAAACAGTGTCTCAGACACTGTTGTTCATTGGAAATTGCGATTCGCAATTTGGCGCTATTTGCGAGTCGCAATTTCCAATGGTCGTACATCTGGCCCTTAGAGTAGTGGGAGGAGTTGTCTCTTGCACCTGAATGGACTGTAGCTGCCTCTCACAAAGCTGTATCCACCTTCTGTGGTGAACCTGGCCTGAGTCAGGCTGAAATGGTTTATGTGTGTCAAAGGAACTTTGTTTGTACCAGCTTCAAAAGAAACTGTGGTATAAATATTGGGGCGCTGACCCCAGAACTTTTGATTACTGCTGGACTAAGGAACCTGCCAGAAAGAAGAGCTGGAAGAGCTGTGAGGAGAGACTACCACTTTGCTGTGTGCTTTGCTGGGTTGGCATGCACTTGCTGTTTCTGTCTTGGGCAGGGAAAGGACTGGACTGTGCTTTCTGCATCCTTAGTATCTGCAAGGGCTTGATGTAGAGCTTGCCTCCTGTTTGAAGTCTCAGAGAAATCAAAGACTTCAACATCTTCTGGGTACCGCCTTCGGGAACTGGATGTTTCAGCTACTACAGCGGTGAAAAGGTAACTGGATGCAGTCAACGCTGCCGCTGCCAGCTCCGTGACCTGAAGACACCTCAGATGGTACCACTACACTTCACACCGCAACCCTGGTCTCACCGACGACACCGTCCGACGATGCCACTGAGCTGCTGCTTGCACTATGACCTGTGGGCACCGCACTCCGCATGCCTTGCTTCACATCGCTGCCCTGGTATCCCCGACGACCCACAATGCCGTCACCAACGCCGCTGCCTGCACCGTGACCTGTGGACACCGCTCGTGGAGAACACAGAGCACAATCCCACTTCACACCGGAGCCCTGGTCTCACCCACGATGCCGCTCCAAGCTGACATCGACCCTGCTGCCTTCACCGTGGTTTTGAGGCACCGCTGTCATGTAGTTCTTACTAATCCGTAGGATCTGCACGTTTGTTGGACAACATAAACTAGGGGTTTGGTGTTTAGACTGATTCCAGACACCCCTGCACGATATGCTGGCCTAGAGACCAGGTAGCTCACAGTGCCACCGTAAGACCCCCCTAACCTTACCAAGGAGCGAATGGTTTCTGGCAACCACTGAACATGACAACCCTGACCCCTCAGGGATCATGGAAACAGTACAAAACCTTTCACTCAGTCACTCATGCTTACTTATTCTCAGCGAAGTATACAGAGAATACACAGTAGGACGTTTTCAATATATTTATTGAGCCAATGTTATTCTTGTAAAAAATACATGTGCTGCGATAATTAATAGACAAAAGCAGATAAAAGAGATTACAAGCACCAAAAGCATAAATAGTAGATATAGTTCTACCATGGTGCTAAAACAATGTATATATGCAGGCATATAAAACAAGGCAGTAATCAAACGTACTCCTACTAGGTGAACCCTACTGTAAGTGTACCTAGAGTGTGTGTAGCTGTAGAGCCAAGAATCCCCCCAAGGTACGATCCAAACCCATTACCTGGTGAGAGAGAATGAAGGACCCAGTCTTGGTCACGAACTGGACACCCCTCACGAGATGTCAAACTGTTGCATGATGAAGTCTCAGCATGCAAGGACCCTCGGTGTCAGCTGAAGTGCCTCCTCCCCTAATCTATTGGGATGCTCATCTTTTTATGATAGAAAGCAGCCTTGCGATGTGCGTATAAATTAGTGATGTTATGAATATGTAGATAGCCCTGTCGCCCGTGGATGAAGATAGAGATGACATTTGTACATAGTGCGGGAAGAGACCTTGTACATGATGTTCAGGGCATTGTGATAATGTTGTGCGAAGACAGATGTGTAAACAAGTTTAGTTTCAGGGAAACTAATCCAACATTGTCACGCACGCAAATATGTGCAAATGGATACTGCTGGAAAATAAGACAATGTAAGAAATAAGCTGCTTCGCTACATGGGCCTAACTCCAGAATATAACACCACTCGTAGGTTACTCGACGCACCAGCCCGTCCCACACTGTAGTTTTGGCCCACCTATGCCAGCACCATCGACTCCAGATCGTCAACTGACGCCACTGCTTGCACCACCTGTGGGCTCCACACGACGCATTGCCCCGTCTCACACTGCATCCTTGGGTCTACTGATGACAGCACTTCGCACCACAGCCCTGGTCTCACTGACACTGTTGGACGACCATCACCGAGCTGCTGCCTGCTCCACTTCACACCACAGCCACGATGCCGGCACTCCTGACTTCAAACTCACGGAGTTCAACCTTCAAAGCGTGTGACTTCAAGGGCCCAACGACTCTTGCACCAACGTCCCGAACCGACGCCTGCCGATGCCGCTCCACCGGAACTCACCGCAGGTCTGACGCCCTTCCTCTCCAAAGGTACTTTTTTACAGGTCTCCCCGACACCGTAGCTGGCCCACGAGACTGGACCATTAGGGAGACTAATAGGGCAGTGAAGAATTAGGCAAATGCCCAATGGGGTGAAGAACAGTGTAGATGGAGAAGCCATTATACTTCAGAGACTGCTAAGAGGGGAAACTGCAAAGATTTTATTACGAAGGAAGGGGATGAGTCATATACTGATTCAGGAGATAAAATATTGGAGCAAATGTTAACTTCGAGACCCCCACCACATGTAACCCTAGCAGAGCAGAGAGGATAAGGTGCTAGAACTAGTTCAATAGTGCCAACTCCTCCAGTACAGCTAAGTGCACCCCAAATTGAAAGACCCCTGCAGATATTGCAAATTGCCTCACCTGTAGTAGCTCAACCACAAGTTGCTGTTCCAACGGTGACTTCCACAGCTGTAGTGACCAGTGTAGCCCAAGTACACGTTGCTAATGCACCATCTGTAACTTGGGTGGTAGCCAGTGCTCCTCCGCTTTTAGAAACAAGACCTGAGACTCAATTAGTTACCGGAGGAGTATCCACTTCAGTATTGGTTCCAACTTCCCTGAACTCACAGATAGTTGCCTGGAAGCCACCATTAACAGTGCAAGAACTGATAGATGGGGGGATGCTAGTACTTACAGCCCCAATCTCATTGGAAGAAATAGTTGTGAATGAGGAATGGTATATACCAGCTTGGTTTGATGAAGCAACAGGACCTAGTAGAGCAGAAAATGTGGGAACACCTGAGAGGTCAGGGAGTGTAAAAGAAACGCCCTTAAATATCTCACAATTGAAAGTTGAATTGGAAGAAATAATAAGGGTGTCTTTAGAGTTTGAACACATAGAACAGTATCAAAGGAAAGAGTTACTGTACCCGTGCAAGGAAGTTCTGAGAAGAGCTGCTTTAACTCATGACAAATTGACTGAACTCACTGAGAAATATGAGAAAGACCTCACAAAAAATGTGCATCTACACGGAAGCTATCGAGCCCAATTGCATGATCTGGCATTTGAAAATATGAGGATTACAGGACTGCGATTGCATATTATAGAAATGGTCAAGTGCATTCGCAGGTGGGGTGAGATTGAATAATTAGAAATCAAATGGGCTAAGGAACATGAGAAGAAAAAGAGGGGTGCAGCTATTGCAGGGAAGAAAGATTAAGGAAGTGAGGGAGAAGCAACAGCTCATCCACTTGGAGAAATAGCAGAAGGAACATATGTACATGTTCCTTGGAGTCTTGGTGATTTGGCGGCGTTCAGGAACAATTTTCCCAAATTGAGAGACAAGCTGGTGCAGTGGTATGCACAAGTGTAAAGGCTCATAAAGATTTCTACGGTACTGTGGACTGATTTGAATACATTTTTTGACATTGTAGTGCCTGCAGATTTATGGGCGTATTGTAAAATTGTGGTCTAGTGGCCTAGAGAAGAACCAGCAAGAGTGGCTGAGATAAATGCACCGTCTCCTACGGTGATGGAGAAGTATGAAACATTTATTACTTTCTTGAAGGCCAGAGTGCCTCTGAAAGATATGGATTGGCTCAAAATTAAAAGAACTACTCAGGAGCCGAAGGAGACTGTGCATGAGTATCATGAGAGATTGTTGCAGGTTTTCCAATAGACCAGTGGGAGTGAATATCCTGAGGAAAAGAATATGGGAATTTTTATGTCCCAGTTTGTATTAGGACTGAAGTCAGAGATCTGTTCGCACATAATCCAAAGCGTGAGCTGTAGCACTATAAGTCACTCATCGAAATCCTGAGGTATGCTAAATATTGTAGCGATGAGTTATACATCAAGCAGAAGAAGGTAAAAGAGAAATTCATGTTGGCTCAGACAAAGCTGGCTCTGAAAGATTTTCAGAAACCTTCTCTTCTAGGGAACCATGGAAACATGCAGGGAGTTGTGATGCCACAATCAGGTTTTCAGGGATGTCAAAGAGGAATGCCTATGTTACAGGGAAGCGGTAGAGGCATTCCTGTGGTTACAGGTTTTGGATCAGATATTGCTGCTATGAAAAAGATTACAGCTTGTTACATCTGTCACAGATTTGGACATTCAATGAGGGAATGTCGATATAATCCTGAAAATGTTGGAGGGAATGTGAAAATGCCGCAAGGTATAAAAATGCACAATGTGCCGGCACAGAGAATTCAAATGTCAGTGCAGGGGCAAGTCCCAATGATGCCAATTGCACCTATACAGATTTGGAATCCCAGATTTAAGTTAAACCAGATGCCAAAAAGGAATACAAATCAATTTCAGAATGCCATGCCACAATTTCAGAACCCAAACCAGAATACCCTGCAACAATTCCCGTTATTCGAAACTGATGGTTCTGGTTCAGAGAATTCTCAATCATGGTGCCTGAGAGAGGAAGAAGATTGCGGACTTGGCGGAGTCTTAGAATGCTTGATTCCGGACCAGGGAAGACATGGCTTGGCAGTTCGGTTTGGACTGTTCCCATGAGGCACAGGGTCAAGACTGATTTGCATATAGCTATGTCTGAACTGGGGTGGCAAAGTGAGCTAAAGAATGATGATGGATTCAACCCAGATCTGTGACTGGGGGTGAGTGTTTGAAAAGTTTCAGCACTCCGTCCATTATCTCCTTGTGTTTGCTCTGGAGTCTTGGAGGTAGACAAGAGTGGCCCACATGTAGATGCAGAGGTTTATGGCCACCCATTATCATTTCTCATTGATACTGGTGCTACCAGGTCCACTGTTAGAACAGCAGAAGTCCCAGACTTACCTCTCTCTGGAAAAACTATGCAAGTTGTAGGAGTAACAAATGAACAAATTAAAAATCCAGTCTCAGAAAGGGTACAAGTAAAGATAGGATCCTTTGAAGAGAAGCACCAATTTGTTGTTTGCGATTCAAGCCCTGTAAATATGTTAGGGAGAGATTTGTTGTGCAAGTTAAATTGCACTATTTACTGTACACCAGATGATGTAGCTTTCAAAACACATGATGAGGATGTGGATTTTAAATTGATCAGACAGCAAACTGAGACAGGAATATTCCCTTTGTTAACTATTGATGAGTTATCTGAAGATCTAAAACAAACAGTGAATCCCAAAGTTTTCAATTTTACAGGGAAGGACATAGTAGTAATTAAAGGTGTAGAACCAGTCCAAATTACAGTAAAACTAAATGTTACATATCCCAGAACACCTCTGTATCATTTGAGCCCAGAGACCAGTGATAGATGACATGTTACAGGAATCCTGAAAGAACTGATAGGAAGTCCGTGCAACTATCCAATTATGGGCTTCCAGAAACCCAATGGTAAATAAAGGGTAGTTCAAGATCTAAGAAAAATAAATTAAATTATAGTGCCCTATTGTCCCATGGTACCGAATCAAGCCACCATACTGTTTCAAATTCTGTGAATATGTGAAAAGGATACCAAACAATGACATACAAGGTTAGAACGAATACAACCTTAAGTCGGACGGAGGTCCGTTAGCAGCTCAGAATCAGCTCAAGGTACCGACGGACAGAGCGGGCCCCCTTGTTCTGAGCTGTAGCCAGGTGAGGTGAGGCCAGCTTTTTCGTGATTACGGGTGCTATTTTCACTCTGTAATCCCCGGAGAAACAAGACTTAAGGTTGTATTCGTTCTAACCTTGTATGTCATTGTTTGGTATCCTTTTCACATATTCACAATTGCGCAGTAGCATCATACCATGTAGGTCCTGAAGAAAGCCGCGATTCCATAAGAATCAACATGGCTGAAACATGTAGACCCTGTTTCTGGACATATGCAGTCATTTTTTAACAAACTGCATTTGCACTGTTTTTAATATGGACATCAGGTGATAATGAATAAAACTTTTTTCTCCTGGTAGCCCATTTTATTTTCAATTCACTGTTCACACACATGCACTGCACCCATCACTCTCACGTCTTCACTTCTGAAGGATTCTAGTGATCCGTCATACTGACATTTACCCTAAAACATCCCTGAGCTCCTCCCTCACAGTGAGGGGGTTCTAGCCCTTGGTTGCACTAGGATTTGCAACCAAGAGGAGATCCCAGATGATGAAGCATGTCACTTCGGTGAGTGATGGGATTCCGTCCTTTTAAAGGATCCCCCCGTAACATATTTAAGGTCTACACTTGTGCATCTTTTTCTTCATACCTTCGTTAGGTCTGATAGACCCGTGGATGTTTGGTGTTTTCATGTTAGAATTGGTGTAACCCCAAATTCAGAATACTGGCAGAAGAGGTTTACCATCGATGCATAAAAAGTCAACAGCTAAGCGCAGGAAAATGAACACATGTCACTCTAACATACCTAGGGAGATGAGGTGGCCCATTCAACATGATGTAGATGGGGTTTATCAAAATGTCTGTCCATAACGGGCTGAGATATATCCTGGTGAATCTGTGTGTCTTCTCAAGATGGGTGGAAGACTATCCAACTAGAAGAAGCGACAGCCTCACTGTAAAAAAGTTGTTGCTGTGTGAATTGATACCCAGGTTCGGCATGCCAATTACTCTTGAGTCAGATAGAGGAACACACTTCAACAATGAAGTTATTAAGATGATATGCACAGCCTTACAGATTGAATAAAGATTACATTGCAGTTACAGACCAGAAGCCTCTGGTATCGTTGTACAGATGAATGGTACCATCAAGTCTAGATTAGCCAAAGTCTGTGCCTCCACCTCTCTGAAATGGCCAGATGCCTTACCATTGGAGCTGATGAGTATTTGGAGTACACCTGATAGGAAGACGGGGTTATCTCCTCACACAATATTGATTGGCAGGGCAATTAGATCACCTCCTGTTCCTGAAAATGCTCTCTTAAATATTACTGACAATATTATCTTGGATTACTGTATAGGACTGGCTGACTTGGCCTTTCTGTCTCTCATCAGGTCTCAGCTGTCACACAATATTCACAACAAGAACAGTGCCACAACCCCAATCCTGTTGATTGGGTCATGATCAAGCAGCACGTTCAGAAGACTTGCATTGAACCCAGATAAAAAGGCCCCTTCTTTTTTTGGGGGGTAAATATTTTAATTACGTTTACACACAAAACAGTCAGCAAACTAGACAGAGGGGTGCAATCACCAGCAATAATATACACAGCAAGAGATGGTTCAGGCACAGTGAGTAAACAGAGATAAAATTACAGTTATATTTGCAGAAAGACCAATCCCAGCCATGAAACATAGAAACATAAGCAAATAGCGTGTCTGCAACCAAGGAGCTGGACCCACCACAACCACCCCATACACACATCAATGACATTGCACAGCAATTGTAGCAAAAGTGTTTCCTTTGGAAAGAACTCTAAGGCTATAACTACACGCCCAAAACCATCACTTGTAAGTCGGGAAAAAAAGAGATACACCTGAATAAAATTGATGAATAAAGTGTTATATTTTCATGAAACAATTTTTGTCGACTTACAAGTGATGGTTTTGGGCGTGTAGTTATACTGTTCCCTCCATGAACGATGTTAGCTTGAATGAATGTGAGTTTGGTGTCTAGTTGGACATATAGTGAACAGTATTAGCCTTAGAGTTCTTTCCAAAGGAAACACTTTTGCTACAATGACTGTATAGTACCCTATTCCTTTGGTACAAGGGGTCCTTCTCAGTTTTTTACAATTGCACAGCGATTGACATCCATAACTTAAGTGGAGGTCAATCACGAGGGATCAGGGAGTGAGGTACGCCTTCCCCTGAGATTGCTAGCCACCAAAGCGGCAGCCAAAGAGGCACTGCTCGAAACAGACCCAGGTAAAAGCACCTGGCCATCACGGTCCACCCGCAGACACAGCAGCAATATGGCATCCCAGGCAGGCAGAATTGGTATCTTCCGTACTCCCTTAGCTTCCTCCCAACGTATTGTCTCCCACTCACAATCCGCCCAATGCAACAGCTCCAACCCCCTGCAATAAACAACAGGACCATGGGGAGATTTCCAACTCATGGTCAACTGCCGGTGGGCAAGGCATTAAAGCCAGATCCAGAAACGTATCAGTTACCTTCCTAGCCACCAAACGATCATCATGGCCCAACAAACAAACTCAGGGCTAACTGGGAATTCCCTATCTGTGGCTCTCTGCACTACATGCAAGATCGTGGACCAATAAGGAAGTAACAATAGGCACGACCAAACCATGTGATGAAAATCAGCATCTGTGGTCGAGCAGCGGGGGCACGCCAAAGAAGCAGATGAAAACATAGAATGAATACGATGGGGTGTCAGATCGGACCAATGAAGATAAAAAAGTGGATACGTTTAAAGCGAGCATTCATGGACACCTAGAAACTGGACTCTAAAATCCCCCTCCAGGAAGAATCAGAGAGAGGCATCGCAAAGTCCACCTCCTAATGGGCCCGGAGAGATGTCAGCGAACTATGCTCTATAAATCAATGTAACTGCTTTAGTGCAACATGTAATAAGAAAAAGAAAGCGCATAGAATCATGCTTCAGAGGCTCCGCACCACCATCACCCCGCCACTCCTGAATCTTACAAACAATAGCACTATGGAGCAGGAAGTGACCCACTGGAATGTCATAAGTGTCCCGAAGATCTGAAAAGGGGCACAGCTCCCCCCCATGAATAAGTCTCCCAAGACATCAAGCCCCATATCCAACCAACCCCAGAGACCCGGCCAGCCACCCGGGCAACTCCATCATCCAACCAACGCAAGTGGCAATTTGTGAGTGTACGGGGTTGGAACGGGCATCCGCCTCAACTAACAGGCCCACACATATCATGAATGTACTAATAAAGAGATTCGAGGCCCACACCCTAGAGGCAAGCCTCAACCGCAATAACAAGACCAGCAGACAATCTTTGGAGGGAGAGCCGCACTCCGTGGTTCCCACGCCCTCCCAAAGGAAGGTAAGTCAACTTGCCACCCTTTGCAGCCGAGCCGCTAAATAATAAAGTTCAAACTCAGGCGATGTTAGGCCTCCCTCAATCACAGGCAAATGCATCTTCCAGAGAGCCACCCGGCGACGGGAGGCACTCCAGTACAGTAAAATCAATAAAGTATCCAGCTCCCACAAAAATCTTTGCGGGAGCTCCAATGGAAGGGCTGCAGAAAGATTAAGTAAGCGCAGCAGCATAATCATTTTAGAAAGAGCAACTTGGCCGTGAACCGATAACGGCAGCGTGGCCCAAAAAAGCAACAGTTCGATGCAACCCAGCCAACACATGGCCATAATTCCCCTTATACAACAATTCAGGAGTACAGTACACTACCACTCCAAGATAACGCATCGTATCATGCTCCCATCACAGCATCGGCAATGAAGAGACAGACCAGTGCTCCGCATCTCCCCCTCAGAAGGAGTAAATGCATGAAGTGTCCCAACTAACCACAAGACCAGAGCAAACCCTGAATTTCAACAGTGCAGCAATAGCACCTGAAAGGTCAGCATCTTGTCCCCGTAAATACAGCAGCATGTCATCGGCATAGAGAAACAAAAACGTACAATCAGCCTAAATGCGCAAACCCTGATAATGACCACCCCGACGAATCATGCAAGCAAAGTGCTCCATAGCTATAGCAAATAATAAGTAACCCTGGGCGAAGTGCTACGCTACGCTCGCGTAGTTTGCGAAGTTTGCGCTACTTCGCACAACGCGAATTGCACGTAGCACAGTGCAAACACGCGTAGCGTAGCGTAGCGTAGTGCCGCGGTCATTTTTTGCTTGCTCGCGGTCCTCAACGTCAAGTTGGCGACCGCGAGCAAGCAAAATGACATCCCGGCGAGACTTTTTCCTCGTTCGCGATCAGCAACATCAAGTTGCCGATCGCGAGCGTGGAAAATAAACCTCCCGGCGAGATTCTCAACGCGGGAGGTCAGGTTTCTCATTGCGAGTGAGTCGCGTATGCTCGCGACCGCTCGCGATGAGAAACTACCAGTCCGCGTTGAGAAAGCTGCCGCTCGAGTAAAAATCTACTCGAGCGGCAGTAAAAGACAGCTCGCACTGTGCAAGTTGCCGTTTTCAATGATTGCACAGTGCGGACAAGCATCCGGCACTGTGCAATCATTGCGAACAGTGCACTACGCAGTTCGCGTAGTGCTACGCGAAGCTCGCGTAGTGCGAACTGCACTTTGCGTAGCTTCGCGAAGCACTACTTCGCGAACTACGCCCAGCCTTAATAATAAGGGGGAGAGTGGACAACCCTGCTGAGTCCAACGCTCACCTGCAAAAATATCAGAGATCAGAGAGCCAGTACGAATTCTGGCCAGAGGGCCAGTATACAGCAGCCGCATCCGCTTACCAAATAGTAAGCCCAGGCCCATATTAAGCATAGTAATGCACAGAAAATCCTAACGGAGCGAGTCAAATGCTTTCTTAATGTCTACGGAAATTACTAAACCCTCAGAAGGGAGGGATTCTCTACTATCCAGCGCCAACAGTAGCTGCCTAATATTGGGCATTGTGCTATGTGTTGAACGACGGGGCCCTCTAGGGCCCCACGGGTTGTACAAATACAACCACCTGCTATGCCTTCCCAAATTAAGAGTCGGTCAGACAGTAGAGAATACAAACATGCATTTATTTGCAATACTCTGCAGAGGAGTCCGTCATGACCTGCACCCTAAGATGGCTGGAGAGGGACTGACTCTTACAGGTATAGGAATAACAATTATACATTTCAGCAGGAGCACAAGACACACCCACCCAGTAACTTTCCACAGAAAGCAGCAAGAGACAAAGAGGGCACACAAGGATGAGCTAAGAGTCTGAGGCCCGGTACACACTATCTCTCTGGCAAGGTCATTCTGTTCGTGCCTGCAGCTGAGCTAGTGGGAGCAGGCTCCGTCTCATGGGAAAGGTATGCAGAAGTATAAACAATATATCCACTAGTACAGCGAGGCCCAACCTTAGGAGAAAATGCACCCCAGCAGCTTTCTGCTGAAGCAAGCAGTACATACACATTCAGTCACAGTCTAATATGGATTGCGAAAGACAAAAATGGAGTCCCGCGAGCTAACTAAAGCTTACATGCTGCCCGGATAACTCAGTGGGTTGCATACAAACGTGGCAGCGGCTACTAACTTAGCCTTATAAAGCTAACCTAATACACCACAGTGCAAGAATAACACAGCTAGGGGATTTTAAGACTAACAGACCCTCCTTTTAGCATTATATGCTAAGGAACTTTATTTGGCTATCCGGTAGGGTCTTTACAATTCTAAGTGGGGAGAAATAAAATGCATGATCACTCAAATCGCAAAGGGAAACAAGACAGCACAGATATATCAACATGCATATCATCTTCTGAATGTAAGGCACCCTCCTTTTCAGCTGATCTAGGTGTATACCCTTGGTGTACTACTATGTTCTTCAACACTGTATCATAGTCAGACTGTATCAAAAAGCTCTTCAAATGTTCATTATTATGAAGCAGGGAAACTATAAAAGACATATTGACCTAAAATAGATCTATGTCAACGCTCAACAACTCTTCTATCTCTTTCTGAAGCATGGTCTATGGTATTTGTATTGCATAGAGATCCTTTACTTAGGAGTCAAGGTACCTACTCAGCAGACACAATAGGCTGGGATACAATGCATACAAGGGCCTGTTTTCCATGTAACATACTCTTACATTGTAGCTGATAGAAAGCGTGATATGTAGAGGAGCAACAAATACAGTGAGAAAAACCGAAAAGAAAAGCAACATTTGCAAACCATCCCCTCGGATGCTAAGTATGAACTTATGATCCACAGGCGAAGTGAACATTATGATACAGAATTTAAGACGGGCTTAGTGTCATGTTCGGTCTGCAAATGAAGTCATATGTTCTTCCCCACTCCTGGATACAAAAACGAACTGCTCTTCCCTATGCGAGAAGCCAAAGTAACAAACATGGTCACAAGAGAAACTGGTGCTGTATGAACTTGGGAATGCATATGATACTTCTCATTAAGGGAGTAGGATGTTCCTAATACCAGTGTTGGTACAATAACAGCTAGGGATGCAACTTGCACTTCAATTGGGTGACCAGATGGATACATGGTGATTGGGAGAGAAACAAACGCAATAGAATTGGTGACCAGGGAACAAGATGGGCAAAACTCTTCTTTCCAGTGTCTTTCAGAGAGCCATCACTGGTAGGCTCCTATTGTTCATTTAGCATAGGCGCTATTGAGCACCGGCGGTGGAGCTGTGCGTCCAGCTCGGATCCAGATCCCACGTTGCAGGGCAGGGTATTTCTCTCTCTAGAATCACAGTACCTTTGCCCCATTCGCTGACTGACCAAACAATGCACCAAACTCTCTTCCTCTACTCTATCGCTGGTACCTTAGACAGGGTACCCGCACCCTATTCTTCATCCATGAAGTCCATCCCTACTAACTCTATTATACCATGGTGCACTGTTCCTCCGTTGGGCGGATGTCATACCCTACACAAAAGGGAGTCAAAGGAAGAAGGGGGGTCAGACTCAAGATGGACCAAGGGCAGAGGCTCAAAAGCAGGTGAGCCCACCAGCTAGGCTCAATGAGCTGGGACTGAGGCACAAGTAGACCAACAGGTTGGGGCTCCTAGATAGCCCTTCTCTCTCTTTCTCCTTCTCAGTGGTACTGCCTCGTCCAGCATGTCTTTGCTCTGCAGCTCCACCTTGGTCGTATTCATAGGTGTTCCATAACGAGCGCCCAGGCTGTGCATCACATCCGACCCCTCTCTCTCCCAATGACTGAAAAGCGTCCCGGACCTATTAGCGAGTATAAAACAAACTTTTAGTGAACTGGCAAGGGTAAAACGTTACACAATTAATAATTTTTTGTTTTTGTTCTCTCCCAATCCCAAGTAGTAGGGTACTAAGCTATGAAAGAATAATTCGGACCTTATCTGTCCATTCCTATATTATTTATTAAAAGAACCTCAAAAGGGAATTTCAAGGCAATGGCTCCTTTGTGTTTCTTGTCTTAGGAAGCTTGTGTTCAATAAGACATAGAGATCACAACACTTCTTCTACTTTGTGAACCTTCGCTACTTTGCAGGACTGCAGACACCTCTAGAATTATTTTTGTCTCGAGGAAGCCAACATAAATATTGCGTTTGTGACCATGCTCTCATGTTCTAGGTGTGGCGGGGTAGTCTAAAACTGCTAATTCAACAGAGATCCCTATTATACTAACTAACTGACAAATTAAGCATAATGTAGCAAGTACATGAATTCTCCAGCAAAACTTGTTGTTGCAAACAAACTCCTGTAGAGCTATGCTTTCTTCAAATACCGTTAACTACTAAAATGTGTGGTGCGCAATTACCGAGGGCATACAGGCACCATCGCCAATATTGTGAATCATGCGTACCATACATTCCACGATCTGGGCCATGCGTCATTTTAATCAGGGGAAAACCTATTCACCAGCTCTAGTAAGGGCTGTCGGCTCAATTACACAGGCTAACTAATAAGGGGGCTCGTGATGCCTCTGCGATCATATGTAGTGTTGCAATAACATGAGCAATAATGGTGTTGCCACCTGGGAATTTTAAACAAAAACCACCGACATATAGCTCCCCTTAAGGATCGAATAAGGGAGCATCAGTCTAGTCTACCCATCCTTTCATCTTCATCCAATTACAATTCCATCAATTTACAGAAAGGAGGGGCAGTAACATGGCGTACTTCAAGGTGACACATTTACTTTTTTCTATTTTTTTTTTTTTTTAATCCTGACAATTTGTTCAAACAGAGTTATTTTATAGCCAATTAGACGTGCACTGGTGAGGTGCTGTGTCTCTGTTTATTCAAAAGCATATTCACAGCATCCTGGGAAATGAATGGCTAAAGCGAGCCCAACCGATTGTCTTATGGCCGTTCCTAGACAGCTCAGGTAGGCTCAAAAGAGAGAGAAAACGCACAACAACAAGCTGTCTTGCGTACTTACCACGCAAAACAGCTAACACCAATACATATAGTAAGCACATAAGCCAAGGAAAACGTAAAACGTGCAACCATCTTGTGTACGCACAACACAAAACAAGACACAACAATACATGTACCAAGCACAGAAGGCAAAGAAAAACACAGTGTGTTAGTTTCATGCACCCCATGCACCTCATGCATTGTTAATTTGCTTACGCTTAATTTGCCCAGGAGCTAGTCCCCTACCCCCCTTCGACAGTAGGTGACCTAAGCAGGTGACCTCCTGTCGAAAATACTTACCCCATTTGTAGCTGGGCACGAGCAGACTGACTGATCCCAAATATAATGTATAAGGTATTTGTACCAATACGCACAGTAACACAGTAAAGACGCCATAAAAGGACACCACACCACATGCACATCCTCTTCCTCTGTCACACTGAAACAAGACAATCTATTCACAAGAGGACAGAAACACACAGAAATGTTGGGCAAGAAAATATCTGTATTCCAAAAATGCTGTGTTCAAACACAGACCATAAAAAAAATACTCACTTAAAGATGTATTATCAAATTCGAAGCTCATTCCTATTCTCCATCTTATCCCTATGAAGGATATACTCGTTAAATGTTACAAAAATTCCCCATTCCGGCCTATCAGCAGGACAGCCTGTTAATGGTAAAAAGGAAAAATAGCAGCATTTCACCACCCGGACACGCCACACACACACCAGCACACATCAGCGTTGCACAAACACTGCACTCTGCCCAGGGGTGTACCCTGGACCTACCATAGATGTGTCCTAAGTACAAACTGTGCACAGGTGCTGCGGTGGCAGGCCTGAGGCATCTTTTCCGGGCTACCCATGTGGGTGGCACACCCAACGCTGCAAGCCTACTAGTAGCTGTGTATTCACCAGTTCTGGCACCATCAGTGCACCTCACTAGGGATCTAATAATAAAATCACTATGCCAATCAGGGAGAACCTAGCACAATATCAATATCAATTTACACATAAAGCACTCGCACTGTCACATTGATCTGCAGTGGCAAAGTACCCAAAGCATCTAAGCTAGCAAAAACGAAAACCAGCACAGCACCAACATGTAGGGGGTGGAGGTAAAATATCAGGGGGAAACCACACCAGGGATACCATGTCTAACACTATTGGACTGTACCGCCCTACAACTTTTGCTGTGTCTAAAACGATGAGCAAGTAACTACCTTTTATTTTAAAACCGTGTATAGATGCCCTGCCATTCTGCATGGTCCTAAAAGGCGCAGCAGAGCCTATATCTCTTACCAGCCAATGCTATTCCAGACAAAGACCTATCATATATTCTACAAGCAGTACTGCCAAAGAATGCGCTTTTAGATCAGCGACAGAAAAATATTGAGCAGCAGGAGAAACATAAAAATAGCCAGAGCAGCAGACAACTGGAGGGTCACATTTTTATTTTTCCTTTGAACTGCACCCAGGTCAGTCACAAATTTTGAACACAATCAAAATAGTGGGACTATTATAATGTACCAGCCTTCTTACACAACAAGGCTTGTGAAATCTGCAGGAATCCCAGCTCTACATCACCTGTTGCCCACAAAATGGGTGGCACATCTGCAAAAACTCGGGGGGAAACAAACACTACTAAACTTATTAAATGGTCACCACAACTAGGCATTAACTGAAATGAAAAATTCACAATAAAAAAGTCCAATGATCGGAGCAAGAGAGCACAAAACATGTGCTAAACTAATGCGTCTGAAACACCCACCAATACACGCATAGCACTGTACTATGTTTAATACATAACAGAAGGAAACAATACAGACCAATCACTTCCCAATATCTACAACCAAGTCGCTATTACAAACACACAATAAAAACGAATCTGCAAATAAACAATCAAATTCCTCTTTTGAGACACAAATCCTGTCCACTAAAATCTAAATGACGCCTTCACTCCCTCATCTTTCCTCTGGCAGCAACAACCAGAACAGCCTGAACATCACTGCAGGGATAGAAACAACAGAAAGAAAAGAATAGCATTTGGGAATTGACTTTTCTGAAAACAATGCTACGGCTATCTCAGGCTGGGCCATTTTAAGACGTGCATCATAATCAGGAATCTGACAATTAACATCATCTGATGTATGGTAATCTGTGCTGTTTAATTTGCAAAACAATTGTTTTCCTGCTAGGCCTGTATCACAAACAACGAATTGGCAACTTTTCTCAAATGGGCCTATTTCTGCTCCCACCCTTTCAAAACTGTGTTTGTAATTTCTCTGTTTAAAACTCCTACAACTAAGTCTGGACCTTCCACTGTTTTCACAATGGACTTGGTAAATACAGAATTGTTAGTATTAAAACTCCCATTTTCAAATACAGTAATCTGTTGAAATGAGTTCTCATTTTCTTTCTGGAAATAATTCACATTTTCTCTGGACAACTTATTTAAATTAATTTTAGCATTTTCCATATTTTGTGGGAGCATCTGGGCTTGAAAAAAACTCCTGGCATTGGTGCCTGTTTCTGAGCTGACATTTGCATCTGCTGAACTGGCACATTTTGCACCTGCTCTGTTTTTGCTCTTTTCCATTTGCTGTGTCAATTTTAAATTTAAATTTCTTCTTCCAATGCTCAAATCTGTTATAAAGATGGCAAAGGGATAATTTTTCCAGCAGTGCAACATCCATACCTGAATTTGCACAAACCAAAACACCTTTATTTCCATCCTGTGAAACAACACCTTGTAACTCACTTTCTTTCTCTGCAAACAACTTATTCTGAAAACTTTTCTGTGCAAACCATCTCTATACCATCATATTTTTCCTCAAACCTTTTCTTCTTCATTCCTGGTCCAGCACTATAGTACCTTTCATCCTTCAGAACACCATCTATCACCTTTCCTTGAAAACAAACCAATATTTACTGTACATGCACACTAGTCTGATCAGAAAACATTAATTCAATGTATAAAGAATCTCATGCCACTGGCATCAGGCCATTCTCTTCCACAGTGTTGTGGGAACACTAAATACACACATTCACAAAACTCATGAACCAAATCTTTTAGCTCCTGTGTTGCTCTTTCAAGCTGTACCCTATTAACATTCTTTGCTGGCTTTCTGCCCTTTAGAAAAGGCTGGCTCCGCGCTGTGTATCTCTGCCTGTCTGTGCCAGGAGCTGAGCATCATAGCCCCACCTTAGGAATTCCTTTTTTGTCTTCACAGAACTCTCTCCCCAGCACCTCTTTCCTTGGGAATGCCTCCTTATCACACCTAAGGTTATGGCAAGCCAGCCACAAACTGAATTCACAAGCTATGTTTTTCAACTTTGAAAATCCTTTCTATTCAGCGAAACACTCACAGCCCAGAGCTTGAAACACTTTTTCCAAATTAAATACATGTTCTATTGTGGGCAAATCCGAATGAAACACCCCCACTTAGCAGTTCGTGTCTGAAGCTGGAAAGCTCTAAATACAAACACACCCCTCTTTTCTCATAGAGAGACAGAGCACAGTCAGGGCTGCTGAATTACGAGCGTGTATTTCACCTCTCCTTACTGCAATCACCTTTAGAATATGTCTCTTTTGAGCACAAAGATACATTACTGTGAATCACCACAACACTGTCTCAATTTAAATGCGCATCCCTTCCTTACATTTTTCTCATGTTGCACTCTTCCTATGTCAAAACAAATGTACATTTTTGCTAGTATTTCTAATCAAACCATATTTCTATTTATGTACTATTATTTTTTTTTTTTATTCTTCAAAATTTATAGTGTCATCCTTCCAATGGGCACTGCAGAACACAATGACAACAAGAGACCAAATTAAGCTCCTTCCAGACATTTCCAAGAAGTGGCCACACTCATAAACACACAACACAGCTTGCTGATGCAAGGCATCCTTACCTCCACACGAAGAGCACAGTCACTACTCACTCAAACAAGCATTTCACAAGCACCACCACCGACGTCGGTCCACACACCTCATAGCACCCAAACACCACAATCAAACCACAAGTCAGCCAGGAGCAAAGCAGTCCAAAGACTGCACCAAGACAAATAGACAGCCCCAGAGACTGCACCAAGTTCAAGAAGACAGGCTCTAGCCCCAGACCTTTTAGAGCATAGACCAACCTTCCAGTTGGCCTGGCAGATTGTTTGCAAACAGTCCCAAACCTTTTCGAGCGCGGGCCAAATTTCCAGTTGGCCTGGCAGACTATTCACAAGCACTCTGTCTTTTCCAAGGGTCTGCAAACCCACCAAGTACAAACCAAGACGGCCTAGAAGACCGTACCAAGACACAGCTCGTCAGCTGGTGTCGTCCAAGACAGCCCGAAGACTGTACCAAGGCACCGCCCGCAGGCCGGTGTCATCCAAGCAAGGCAGTCTGCAAACTGCACCCAAGACAGTCCAAAGACTGTACCAATACAAGAGGACAGGCCTCAGCCCCAGACCTTTTCAAGAGCAAATCCAATTACCAGTTGGTCTGGCAGATTACCTGTGAACAGTCCCGGACCTTTTCACAAAGAGTCCAATTACCAGTTGGCCCGGTAGACTGCTCTCAAGCGCTCTGTGTCCCTCAAGGGTCCGCAGACCCACCAAGTCCAAGACAAGCGGTCCGGAGATCGTACCAAGACACAGCCCATCGGCTTGTGCCGTTCAAGACAAGCAGTACGGAGACCATATCAAGACACAGCCCGTAGGCTTGTGCCGTTCAAGTCAAGACAGTCCGGAGACTGTACCAAGACACACAGCCCTCAGGCTCGTGCCGTTCAAGCAAGGCGCCAATTTCCAAGAATCAAGTCACTCACCTGGTGCACACAGGTCAAGCAAGTTATTCTCCACTGCCGACTCTTCGGACCAAATGGTCAGCTCCAAGGTTTCCCCTTCTCAGGACCCCAGCCGGTGACCACTAGCCGAGGATCCGTCCTATCGGAAGAGCGGGGCAGCTGCGAGAACCAAGCTCGGTCTTGTGTGTGGGGCCCCGAACCGCCCGACCGACCAGACACTACCCTGGCCCCTGCGACCCGATTACGGGTGAGAGGTCCCTGTTCAGGTGACAACTGAAGGACGGGGCCCTCTAGGGCCCCGTGGGTTGTACACATACAACCACCTGCTATGCCTTCCCAAATTAAGAGTTGGTCAGACAGTAGAGAATACAAACAAGCATTTATTTGCAATACTCTGCAGAGGAGTCCGTCATGACCTGCACCCTAAGATGGCTGGAGAGGGACTGACTCTCCCAGGTATAGGAATAACAATTATACATTTCAGCAGGAGCACAAGACACGCCCACCCAGTAACTTTCCACAGAAGGCAGCAAGAGACAAAGAGGGCACACAAGGATGAGCTAAGAGTCTGAGGCCCGGTACACACTATCTCTCTGGCACGGTCATTCTGCTCGTGCCTGCAGCTGAGCTAGTGGGAGCAGGCTCCGTCTCATGGGAAAGGTATGCAGAAGTATAAACAATATATCCACTAGTACAACGAGGCCCAACCTTAGGAGAAAATGCACCCCAGCAGATTTCTGCTGAAGCAAGCAGTACATACACATTCAGTCACAGTCTAATATGGATTGCGAAAGACAAAAATGGAGTCCCGCGAGCTAACTAAAGCTTACATGCTGCCCGGATAACTCAGTGGGTTGCATACAAACGTGGCAGCGGCTACTAACTTAGCCTTATAATGCTAACCTAATATACCACAGTGCAAGAATAACACAGCTAGGGGATTTTAAGACTAACAGAGTCAAGATAAAACCAGTCTGATCCAGATGTATGAGGGTACCCTAGTGGGGAAGCAACCTAGTCACCACGATTCTACTCAAGATTTTATCATCGACATTTAAAATTGACAGAGGGCAATAAGCGTCAAGCAGGAGGGGATCCCTGTTCTTTGGGAGCAACACAACCGCAGCCTCCTGCAGAGAGGGTGGAAGCCGGCTGTGCCGCTGAGAATCATTAAAGAATTTCATAAAGTGAGGCACAATAGTAAAAGCAAAAGCCACATAAAATTCAATTGGAAACTCATCTAAACCGGACACATTGCCCTTTGCTATCTCCCTAATAGCATCCAACACCTTCTGGTCAGTGATGTCAGCGCCAAGCGGTCTGCCACCACCGGATCAAGAACCTGTAAAGAGGAATTCAGGATATAATCCAACATGTCAGCTTCTGTGCACACGGACTCGGAAGTATATAACTCACAATGATGCAGCAGGAACACAACATTAATCTCCCCTTGAGTGGACACAACACGCCTCAATGAATCCCAAAGTTGAAGAGCAGAACAGCCCTCCCTGCCCTCGAGAGCAAGCAAGGCCAACATTCTACCTGGTTTATTGCATTCCTCATGAACCCTAGCCATATAAGCCTTATAATCAAAGCTATGAAGGAGTTCAACCAACACAAAAAGCTTCTCCCGCTCCTCAAGCAACAGACACCTACCCTCTGAAGTCCCCTCCAACTCACCTGACAGACTATCCAGCACCCCTTCTTTCTGACGGATCTCAGAAAGGAGTTAGGTACAAACCCCGACCTTACAAGACATACAGTACCCCCGAAGGACCACCTGCATTACCTCCCATTCAACCCCAATCGAATAGGTCGACCCAGCGTTGCTGGGTAATGTGGTCCCTCAACAATCCACGGAAAGCCTGGTCTTTCAACCGTGCTGGATCAAGGTGCCAAGTGGGAACCTTGGGCCTAGTCAGAGATCAACGAAAAATACCCAACATGGGGGCATTGTCGGAATATGTTTTTGCTATATATTCCAACCCCATCGCCCAATCATACTGAGACCGACAGCTATAAAGCCGATCAAGATGCTCCTCAAGTTTGTGTTGTCCAGAGCGATAGGAATATGTGTAGGGCTCAGGGTAGCAAACCTGCCAGCAAGCCACCAAATCCCACCTACTCGACCATGAACGGGATGCCACTGCCCATCTCCCAGCAGGCGCACCCCTCAATGGCGGGTGCGAGCGGTCCCACTCCAGATCTGCCACACAATTGAAGTCACCCCCCACCACCCTCCAGTAGGTGACGATCTGCGTCAGCAGGGGCATCAAGCTAACAAGAAATGCAGCTTGATCCACATTAGGTGTGTACGCATTCAAAAGAGCAATATTCCTGCCTTCTAGGCTCCCCAACACTAGAACATAACGACCTTCGTGTCCATGACCACTCTATGCAAATGGAAAGGAACTCCCAGCCAAATCCATATGAGAGCGCCATGAGAGAAGGCAGAGTAAGAGGGAGTGTATAGATAACCATGCCAGCGACCCCGAAGGGCCCGGCCCTCAACTCTGTAAGATGAGTCTCCTGAAGAAAAGCAATATGGTCTCCCCACCGTTTCAAAGAGGGCAGCACATTATATAGCTTGAATGGGGAGGAAAGGCTCCGAACATTCCATGATAATATTTTAATATGCAAAGCCATGAAATACATATTTGGGGAGATTAAGGCCCCTGCTAAAATCCAACCAATACAACAAGTGCAATGGGTTCAGCTGAACTCACCGTGCCAATCCTGCAACACCACTGAGAACATAGTGACTGACAAACTAAAGCACATATAACAAACCATGAAATCCCATGGCAACATACTACCCACCACCCCCCAAAGACCGAGACATACAATCATCCTGTCCAAACAATACCCCATAGAAGCCCCCACAAAGAATAAAGAAATGGCCAAAGGGCCAAACAGATCCTTAAGGGAAGATGGACTATGAGGTGAGTCACCGGCCGCAGGTGTAAACCCACAACAAACAATGCAGTACAATAATAAAGAACGTCCCACAAGCCCCCCCATGCCCAGACCCCGACCCCATAACGAAAGCAAAGAAATTATACATTATCAATAATCAGTGAGCTGATCAACCTGAAACAGAGAGAATGAGGTTCAGCAAATGTTAAAGGCATTTCACGACCAACTTAAAGCACCCAAGCCTCTCCGTCCCCCTAAAGCCTACATAAACAGCGAGCTGTTCAACCTGAAGAAGAATAAAGAGGGTAAACAAAATATTATAAGCATTGTAGCAGCTATTCAAACCAAGCCATGAACAGATTGAGGACAAACACCCGGCAGAATGTCTCCAAGGCCAGGGGGAACAACATTTGTAGAATCCAACGTGGTGGAACAGCTTGACGGGGACACAGAACGGGCCAATCTCCCAGTTGACCCTAAAGCAGAAGCTGTCTCCACCTCCCTAGACTGTTCCAACAACACGTGAGTGCTAGATGGATGGGCCGGTCCTGGCCGCTTCGACCGCTGGCATCTAGGGCATTGATCACGGCCGGGCCTAGATGTCTCAGGACACTTCGTGCCCTGGTCAAGCAATCAGTCCAGTCCCATGCCACCGATGGGTCTGTGAAAAAATGCACAGTATCGTCCGATTTGACGCACAAGCAGGTCTGGAAGAGTAAAGAGTACAGGAGCCCCAATTCTAGCAGTTTCTCCTTTACTGCCAAGATAGACACTCTTTGCATTTGGGCTTGGAGCGTAAAATCTGGATACAATGACACCTGAGCATTATCCACAATAAATGAACCATGGGCTCAAGCCTGTTGCAGAAGATGATCTCGGTCCTGAAATTGCAGAAGATGGGCCACCACTGGGTGCAGTGGGGCCCCATGCCAGGACTCCCGTGCCAGGACTCTGTGCACCCGTTCCAGGGCGTAGAAGTTGGGGAGTCCCTCAGGTACCACAACCTCTTACAACCAGGACTCAAGCAAGGATTGGAGAGAGTCCCCCTCAGCACGCTCGGGTAACCCCATAATGCACACATTGTAACACCTGGCCTGACCCTCCTGGTCATCCAAGCGGGCAGCCCACTGCTTTGTTTGGGCCTTCAGAGCAGTAATATGTTGCTGTCTGGACCACCGGTGACAACAAGTGTACTTTGGTCTCCAGAGATGAATCTCTCTCTGAGATTCTCCGCGAATCCTCCAGGATCAGGCCCAACTCCACGGACAGTGAATCGATTTTGCTCTCTAGACGCTCACCTGATGCATTAATGGCGGCTAACAGCTTTTCAAAATTGTCATCCATATAGGAAGTGTCACCTCCGCCAGCACCCTGCTTGATCTCCTGCAGGGAGCGCCGGCGGCAGCATCATCCTTGACATGCTGAGTACGCCCTATTATGACTCCAACCCGGCAAAAAAGTCCGGGTTCCAGATCTCATCAGGGGCAGAAGTAGGAGCAGTGGTCCACACAACAGCACTACTGGAGAGGGACATAGCACTCAACCACAGGTCAAGTCAAAGCACCCAGGAGGAAGGGGGCAGACCCAGGTAGGTAGTCCCAAACAGCAGTTCCATAACAACCCGGCACTCCACACAGAAAGTCCCACTCCAGAACAACAGGCAGCTATTTGGGGCATACAGAGCTCTCCCGGCCAGTCTCCTGCGATGGTGGAGGAGACAGGGAGCAGCTCACTGCATACAGGGGCATGCACCAGCACACTCCCCTGCTTTCTAAAGTGGCTCCAGTCTGTGGCAGGGCTCATGTAGTGGTGAACGCAATGGCAGTTTCAGGCCCCCACCATGCTTAATCCACTCATCATACCTTGTTTCCACAGGCACTCATCATAAACATGTCTGCACTGTGTTAGTCTCCTGCGGACTGAGGACGGAAGCAGGCAGCAAAGTCTCTTCTGGCCAGCTTTGGCTGCAGAGGTTCACCAGAGGGTGCCCTATGCAATCCGAACCCGTCTCGGTTTTGCACTCTCTCTTATAAGTGATGTTAAGCCCATGAGAAAAGGGGTTGGGCTCAGACTGATCCAGACACCAAAGTTCAACTGGCAGCAGCAAGGCACAAAATCCACAGGCCTTAGGAACTCAACCCCTGAGAGGGGCAACCAACAAGCAGTCAATCACCCACTATATGCAGGCAATAAGTGGAGTGAAAGCAGTCCACGCGATCTGAACGGAGCCACAATCCTAATACTGTCCCACTGGGACCGTGCTACTGCAGAAGGGGGCGGGACCCAAAGGCCGTGCCCCAAAAGTCGTTCAAAATCACGGGGGCTTCAAAAGTCTGCTGGGCCCCCCAGCAATGCCACCAATATTGGGTCACTGCCCACCCCAATTACCTCTGCTCCAAAGCCCAGGAAAAGTTACAAGGCGGCTCTCGCTCACAAAGGGGAGCCACCATTTTGCATTGCAGCTGCTCGCTGGGGACGATTTTGCTTCGGCATCCCCTGGTGCTGCCAAACCATCACGCCCCCAAATGCTGGCACTAGAGGGGTCTCTGATGACTCCATAACATCACCCCGTGGAGACGAGAGGTCTGCAGCTGCTGGAAAGGGATTGGGGAAGCCACGGGTAGAGAGGAACTCTGAGATCAGCTCCCTCAGAACATGACAGCTCCGCCCCATGTAAAGGCCCCTACCAGGTGATCCTTACTACACACACAGCGGTTAAGGGTGCTGGAATCCTGAACTGGATTCACGCCTCACCCACCAAAAGTGTGAGCAATCCAGAGGAGGTGTCTTTGGTCTTTGATCCTGATGCACCACCAATTGAGAGACCTCCTAGACCAGCACCACCATTGTCAGTCCAGCATCAGGAGGACGAAAAGGGGTAAAGATCGGTGGACAGAAAATCAAGTCCAAGTACCGGAAGTACCACAGAGTGGTGTGGAGATCTCTAATGAAAGAGAAGCAGAGATTGATACACCAAAAGAAAGTGCTTCAAATGTGGCTTTGAGAGACGAAGATCTAGACAAAGAAACTAGCACTGGAGTAAGGGGAATCAATTGACAAGAAGAATGGACACAAAGCTATGAAAACAAAAATACATGGAGAAGTGCTTCAATAGCTCGAATACCAGCAGCAATATCTGAAGAGGCTGAGTCCAGTGATGAAAGTAACCTAGACCCAAATCAGCAAAACCTAAGAAGATCAAAAAGAGCATGAGTTCCTTGTCACAGGTTAGGCACCTGAATGGTCATGCTTTGTGAACACTGCTTTAAATGTATGTCACATTGGAAGATTTGTTCAACATGAATCCTGAACTATTTGAACCTCCCTGAAGGGAAAAACAAAATAAAGCAAGTGGGAAAAATCTGAGACAGAGCAGAAGAAAGAAGCCTGAACTGTGTCTATTAGAGATTTGTTATTGTAGTTTGTTGCTTTACAGAAGACTAATCTAGGTCTGAGTTGAAAGTTACAGAAGAATAGGGATAACATTTTAGAGGAACACAGAGTGGAGATAAGCATTGTCTGGTTGGGACCTTAATCAAAGAAAAAAAGGAAGAATAACCATACTGAAGAAGCTATTTGCTAAACCTTGTCACAAGCTATTGAAATAAGTGCTTTGAACTGAGTCAGAGAATGTGTTGCATTAGAAATAAATGTAAATATATTATAGGTTCAATTTTCATAATAACAATAATAATGATCACTATAGTACTGATAGGGTTTTACCTAGCACCAGTATCAGAGCTTAAAGTAAAGAACGTTACTAATTTGCATATTTACAGCACTAGGGAATGTCCCTTTAGTTACACCTTTGTAAGCTACAAGAAAATGATCACTCAACTAATGTCTATTCTAAGTTAGTACAAGAATGCACAAATACAATGAGCATAAAAGACTGCTTTGTTTGCGCACACTCACCTACATCAGTGACATAAGAGATCACCTACTATCACATGCCTTTATCTTATGCTATTTCTTGCAATATCCTATTATCGTTAGTTTATAGGAGAGGACATTTTGAGTATTTTTTTTTTCTAATCATGACCTAATACTTTCCAGTGTACCATTAATAGAAAGCATGAACTTAAACTCACAGGCAAAGGAAATGGATACAGCCTGGTAATATTTCTTCCCTCACAGACCCATAGATAGTGTAAAGACTTATATAGACAATTTAACCTGTTTATTGTGACCTATAGAAAAAGCTTACATATTGGCTTTAGAAGAAAGATAAATTAACATGCCACATACTGCTGACAAAAAGAGTGAAGTTTTAGAGAATGCATTGAGGAAATAGATAATGCATTTAGAAAGAAGATGGTTTTTACATTTGTGGACAGAATGCTTACTTTTTATTGCCAGCTGACTGGGAAGGGACTTGCCACTCAGGCATATTAATTCCAAAGATGTATCATGTAAAAAGTATAGATGGACTAACATTAACACCTGCACATAGGCAGAAATGTAGTACAGGAGCAGAGCTAGTAGGAGACATATTTGGAGCTGTTATTCCACCTGTATGCATCATTTTAATTGGCGAAAAGATTAGTAAGCTGTCAACAGTTGCCAACAAAATGGCAGCTAGTGTTATGTGCCCGGGTTAAGCCCAAGTAACGAAGCTGCATATTTTCTTACATTGTCCTAATTTTGCACAATAACATTTCTGCTGTGATCTTTTGCACATATTCGTGTGTGTGTCAAGTTGGATTAGTTTCTCTGAAACTAATTCTGTTTACACATCCAGCTCCCTATAACATTATCACAATGCCTTGAACACCATGTACAAGGCCTTTTTATGCACAATGTACAAATATCGTTCTATCTTCACCCACGGCGCGACAGGGCTGTCTACATATCCATAACATTGCTCATCCATAAGTACATCACAAGGATGCTTTCTATCATAAATACTGAGCATCCCAAAAGATGAACAGGGGAGGCACATCAGCTCACACAGAGGGTCCCTGCATGCTGAGACTTCACCATGCAGCAGTCTGACATCTCCTTGAGTTGTATTCAGTTTGTGACCAGGACAGGGTCCTACATTCTTTCCCACCAGGAAATAGGTTTGGATCGTCCCTTGGGGTATTCTTGGCATCACACCTACACACACTCTAGGTACACGCAGAGTAGGGTTTGCATAGTAGGAGTGCGCCTGATTACTGCCTTGTTTTATATGCCTGTATATAACCCAGATCCTTGTGACTGGGGGTGAATGTTTGCATTGTCCAGCATTCCGTCCATAAATTGTTTCTTTTGCATATGTCGCCCTAAGTGGGAAGGGTGTGCCCAGACGTGGGTCCCGTGCTCACTACACCACTGGATTCAAGCTAGCCTGGCTGATGAAGGGTGATGCCCTGAAACCGGTCCCAGGATGCTTTTTTCCGGTCCAGGGAGGACCTGGCTTGGCAGTTTGGGCTGGACTGTTCCCACAAGGAACAGGGTCAAGACTGATTTGCATATGCCTGGGTCCAAACTGGGGAAGTGTGGTGAGCAAAAGAATGATGGATTTAACCCAGATCCTTGTGACTGGGGGTGAATGTTTGCATTGTCCAGCATTCCGTCCATCAATTGTTTCTTTTGCATATGTCGCCCTAATTGGGAAGGGTATGCCCAGACGTGGGTCCCGTGCTCACTACACCACTGGATTCAAGCTAGCCTGGCTGATGAAGGGTGATGCCCTGAAACCAGTCCAAGGATGCTTTCTTCCGGTCCAGGGAGGACCTGGCTTGGCAGTTCGGGCTGGACTGTTCCCACAAGGAACAGGGTCAAGACTGATTTGCATATTGCTGGATCCAAACTGGGGTGGTGTGGTGAGCAAAAGAATGATGGATTTAACCCAGATCCTTGTGACTGGGGGTGAATGTTTGCATTGTCCAGCATTCCATCCATCAATTGTTTCTTTTGCATATGTCGCCCTAAGTGGGAAGGGTGTGCCCAGACGTGGGTCCCGTGCTCACTACACCACTGGATTCAAGCTAGCCTGGCTGATGAAGGGTGATGCCCTGAAACCGGTCCCAGGATGCTTTTTCCGGTCCAGGGAGGACCTGGCTTGGCAGTTTGGGCTGGACTGTTCCTACATGGAACAGGGTCAAGACTGATTTGCATATGGCTGGGTCCAAACTGGGGTGGTGGGGTGAGCAAAAGAATGATGGATTTAACCCAGATCCTTGTGACTGGGGGTGAATGTTTGCATTATCCAGCATTCCGTCCATCAATTGTTTCTTTTGCATATGTCGCCCTAAGTGGGAAGGGTAGGCCCAGACGTGGGTCCCGTGCTCACTACACCACTGGATTCAAGCTAGCCTGGCTGATGAAGGGTGATGCCCTGAAACCGGTCCCAGGATGCTTTTTTCCGGTCCAGGGAGGACCTGGCTTGGCAGTTCGGGCTGGACTGTTCTCACAAGGAACAGGGTCAAGACTGATTTGCATATGGCTGGGTCCAAACTGGGGTGGTGTGGTGAACAAAAGAATGATGGATTTAACCCAGATCCTTGTGACTGGGGGTGAATGTTTGCACTGTCCAGCATTCCGTCCATCAATTATTTCTTTTGCATATGTCGCCCTAAGTGGGAAGGGTATACCCAGACGTGGGTCCTGTGCTCACTACACCACTGGATTCAAGCTAGCCTAGCTGATGAAGGGTGATGCCCTGAAACCGGTCCCAGGATGCTTTTTTCCGGTCCAGGAAGGATCTACCTTGGCAGTTCGGGCTGGACTGCTCCCACAAGGAACAGGGTCAAGACTGATTTGCATATGGCTGGGTCCAAACTGGGGTGGTGTGGTGAGCAAAAGAATGATGGATTTAACCCAGATCCTTGTGACTGGGGGTGAATGTTTGCATTGTCCAGCATTCCGTCCATCAATTGTTTCTTTTGCATATGTCGCCCTAAGTGGGAAGGGTATGCCCAGACGTGGGTCCCATGCTCACTACACCACTGGATTCAAGCTAGCCTGGCTGATGAAGGGTGATGCCCTGAAACCGGTCCCAGGATGCTTTTTTCCGGTCCAGGGAGGACCTGGCTTGGCAGTTCGGGCTGGACTGTTCCCACAAGGAACAGGGTCAAGACTGATTTGCATATGGCTGGGTCCAAACTGGGGTGGTGTGGTGAGCAAAAGAATGTTGGATTTAACCCAGATCCTTGTGACTGGGGGTGAATGTTTGCATTGTCCAGCATTCCGTCCATCAATTGTTTCTTTTGGATATGTCGCCCTAAGTGGGAAGGGTATGCCCAGACGTGGGTCCCGTGCTCACTACACCACTGGATTCAAGCTAGCCTGGCTGATGAAGGGTGATGCCCTGAAACCGATCCCAGGAAGCTTTTTTCCGGTCCAGGGAGGACCTGGCTTTGCAGTTCGGGCTGGACTGTTCCCACAAGGAACAGGGTCAAGACTGATTTGCATATGGCTGGGTCCAAACTGGGGTGGTGTGGTGAGCAAAAGAATGATGGATTTAACCCAGATCCTTGTGACTGGGGTGAATGTTTGCATTGTCCAGCATTCCGTCCATCAATTGTTTGTTTTGCATATGTATATATACACTGTTTTATCACCATGGTAGAACTATATCTACTATTTACTCTTTTGGTGCTTGTAATCACTTTCATCTGCTTCTGTCTACTGATTACCTCAGCACATGTATTCTATACAAGAATAACGTTGGTTTAACAAATATATTGAAATCGCCCCACTGTGTATTCTCTGTATGTTTCTCTGAGCACAAGTAAGCACGAGTGACTGAGCGAAAGGTTCTGATCTGTTACCATAATCGCTAAGGGGACAGGGTTGTCATGTTCAGTGGTTGCTTGAAACAATTCGTTCCCTGGTAGGGTTAGGGGGGCTTATGGTGGCACTATGAGCTAGCTGATCTCTAGGCCAACATATCCTGCGGAGGTGCGCGGAATCAGTCTAGGCACGCAGATCCTATGGATTAGTAGGAATTACATGACACTAGCACATCTGTAGCTTTGCTTGTAATAAACACAGAATTGATAGCTATACGGTCAACGGTATTACAAGACTTACTTGTATTAGACATTCTACTTGCTGAAAAGGGCGGAGTCTGCTGAATGCTCAAGTTAACTCACTACTGCACATATATACCTGACAAGAGTAGGGAAATAGAAAGCTTTGCAAAGAATATTTCAAATTTGGAACCGAAATTGCGTGATTTAGAAACACCAAGTTTGTTCGAGAATTTTGGGGAGGGGATTACCACAATTGGCAACTGGTTTTTGATGGCTGGAAAGGGTATTTTAAAGGCTATATTATTGCCAATAATAGTAATAGGGCTTTGTCTTATACTTCTTACGCATTATTCTTGGGCTGTACATACATGCTTCGCAAGATAAGAGAAAAATTGGAAAGAAAATGTTATGAAAAGGATTTGGGTTTGAGGGTATTATGAATGACGACTACATGAATTCATTTAAATTTAGAGGTCTGAAAAGAAAAAGACAAGACTCAACTGCTGATGAAAGGGCACTCTGAAATGGACTCACATGAGCAACGTAGATATGTGATGATTTTACAAATCATCACATCGGGAATTGAGGAAGCTGAAAAATTTAGCAAAAAATGTACTACATAATAATATAGAAACGTGGTTATATCTAAACATAGAAATGCATAATAAAGTAGATGTCAAGAAATGTGCTTTTATTAAACGTGAAAAAGTGGAAAATGCTGCCTAATGTCTGCAGAAAGCTCTAATTTCCATCGTTCTCCAACTGCAAGGCTGCACTATTCATTTATTATTTTCTATCCCTTTAAGAAAAAAAAATTATTTTATAAATACTGATTTAATGTTCTAACTGAATTATAAAGGCTGACCATTTTGTGAAATGTGCTGTTTCCTGAAAACTGTATTTCTCTTTTCTTTCACCATATGACTTCATTGTATTTAGATTGTTTTCTTTACCACATATTCATAATGAATAAACGTATTAATGAAAATAAAATGCTTGATGTGGCTTACATTTTGTGATATAACCAGAACATAACAGAATTCAAATGTTTCATTCCATGGAACAGCTCATTGTTACACAATGGGACACTTTGCAGCTAATAGAGTATGCTTGGGAAAGGTTCCCATGAGAACCTCTGTAGACGTAACTTTTTGTAATACGTTGTAGTCACCTCTGAATAACTTCATGTCAACATGGACGTTTACCATGGGAATCGAGGACGAAGACGACAGACCATGCTGATGACATATTCACCTGTTTTTGCAACATATTTAGGGCCTTTCTATATAGCACATGTTCCTAGCTACAGAGTCAAGGCATTCTATTCAGTCAGTCAGTCAAGAATGCTTTATTCGACAACTTAATGTCATAAAAGAAAACATATCATGCAACCATACGTTTCTTTAAAACATTTGTAAAAACTCAATTTTTTTTTAAATATCAGCCAGGTAACCAAGGCTTAAAATACATACACGACAATAACAATTTATAAAATACATAGTGCAAAATAGACAAACAATATTAAGTACAAAATAGGCTACTCTTGTGTTATTCCTGCAAATGACCAGAAAATCTAGCCCTAGGATACATACAGTACAAGAACATTTTATAAAGTGCAAAGTGCAAAAAGGAACAAGCTCAAAATAAAATATTCCACTATATAATAACACTCTTATTGTCAGTCAGGGGACCAAGACCAGCTAAATTTACAGTACCGAGCTTTCTATAAAGTGCAAAGTGCAATAAAGCGGACTCAATCAGATAAAATAATCCTCTTTTTTAGTGGGCCTCTAGATAAAAACATATAAAAGGTATAATAACAATTTAAAAAACAAATTTTTCCTGCGCCTAATGGCTCCCGTTAGAAAACTTGCAACCCCAAAACAGACCATGGGGGAAGCTAACATCTGGAGATATAATAGGGCTGGCCTACCTTGTACAAAGTGACAATCTCAGAGTAGTGGTAATATAAATTTCTTGCGTAAAGAAACATAATAATCACAGAAAAAAATAAAATGAAGGGTATCCTGTTCAGAGAAATTATCACAAGGACAGGGTTCTAAGGTGCCAGGTTTAAAAAGCCCTGAGGAACTGACAGAAACCAGGGAGCCATTTGCAAACGAAATCTTATTAAAACAAAACGATGGAAGGGGTTACCAACAATTAATAAATAAGGTTGGACTTGGTTTTGCATCAATGTTATGTTATGTTATGTTATAAAAAATTTATACAGCGCACGTACACCAAAAGGTTTCATGGCGCTACTCTAGAATATGCCGGGACCGATGGGGATAGTTATTCATAAGCCTGCCCGAACAGCCATGTCTTAAGCATTTTTCTGAAACTCAGAAGATCAGTACATGACCGAACCTCCAGTGGAAAAGAATTCCACAGTCTTGGGGCCAGGGATGCAAACCTACAGCCACCCTGACGTTTTAACTTGAAGGCGGGGATGGTCAGTAGCTGAAGGTGGGCTGAGCGCAAGTTACGAGAGGGAGTATGCCTTAATAAAAGGCAGTTAATAAATTTGGGACTCCGACTGTGGAGAGACTTAAAGATTAAACATCCCGTTTTAAAGGCCGTGCGTTGGGAAATAGGGAGCCAGTGTAGTTTTTTTAAAAGGGGTCTGGCTGATTGCCATCTTGGTTGCTGATGGATCAGTCTCGCTGCTTGGTTCTGGACCATCTGAAGCCGCTTGATTAAAAAAAGTGGCATGCCTAGATAGATTGAGTTGGCGTAGTCTAAGTGTGAAAATACCATGGCTATTACAACCTGTATCAATGCTGCATGATTGAGCAAGCGACTGATCTTTCTAATTTTACGTAACTGAAAGAAACAGGTTGAGACCACAGCACCAACTTGGGATCTCAACGACAGGTCGTTGTTTATGATAACACCTAGACTCTTGACGGAGGTAGAGGGTTCGGGCGGAAATCCAAGTTCCGCCGGCCAATAGTGTGGTCCCCAGAAGATCTTACTACTCCCCGTCAAAACTAGTTCGGTCTTATCTGGATTAATTTTTAAATGATTCTGGTCCATCCAATGGCGAATGTGGAGCATAGTGGCCTGGAATTCCAGGATTGAATTAGGGGAGTTATCTATTGTGAAAGTTAACTGTAGATCATCGGCATAATTGAAGGTAGTTACCTTCCGTGCCTTCAGAGACTGAATCAAGGGTGAGAGGTATAGATTAAACAAGTGGGGGGATAGTGATGATCCCTGTGGGACCCCACAAGTAGTTGATAGCTTGGGAGCAGTAAATGAATCCAAGCGAACCGATTGAGTGCGGTCTTCTAAAAAGGAGCTAATCCAACTAAAAGCTGGGCCCTGGATGCCGGCCAGCCTGACACGATCCATCAAAGTTTCGTGATCGACCGTGTCAAATGCGGCCGAAAGATCTAAAAGCACCAGGGCCTGAGGAGTACCTCTGTCCGCTTTATCTCGCAAGTCGTCCAGTACAGCTAGAATCACTGTCTCTGTAGAGTGAGCGGGACGGAATCCCGCTTGATGAGGGTCTAGATATTCAGAATGTTCCATAAAGTTGGACAAACACTTTGCTACGTGGGCTTCCAGGACTTTGGCCAAGTAGGGAGCAGAGAGATGGGGCGATAATTTGATAGCATCTGGGGGTCTGCTCCCGGTTTCTTTAAAGGGGAACTACAATTGCATCCTTAAATGCTTTAGGAACACGGCCCTGCAAAGAGACTCATTCAAGAAGGTCATGATGATACACGGCAGGGCAGAAAGAATGTCTTTTAAAATATGAGGTGGACAACAGTCCCTGGGTGAGCCAGATTTGACTCTAGACAACAAGTCCATGAAGGACTGGGTGTTAATGGCTGAAAAGTGATCCAAGGTGAACGGATTCTTTTTGTAACAAGGGTAGTCTCAGTGAGGCTGGATTTTGGGATACTAGCTTTAATGTTAGAAATTTTCTCCACGAAGTAGGTATTCAGAGAGTCACAGAGCTCTTGAGTAGGTGTAGGTTTAGGTAGGACTCTCGCTGCATTGGATAATTCATTAACAATGGAAAATATTTCCTTCGATCTATTATCAGAATTTAAAATTCTAGCGGAGAAGTGAGCCGCCTTGGCTGCCATAATCGCTTTTTTATATTCATTCCGAGCTTCCAAGTAATGGTGTTTCTCATCAGGAGAGTAGCTCAATCTCCATTTCCTTTCTTTCTGGCGAAGGGCCAATTTTTGATCTCTTAGCGCCTTAGAAAACCATTTCTGTGCGTCAAAGCGACGAGCGCGTTTTAGTTTCCTGAGCGGAGCATGCATGTCACTGGCCTCTAGTAGCCAGGCTGAAATGTTTGCTTCCAAGAGATCGACATCAGTGTCAAAGGCGGGGGATGAGCTAGCCAATGTATCCAGAAATTCCTGTTTGTTGAGGGCACTCCATTTCCTGATCATGCCACCCTCGACCTTGGGGGTCTTACTGCTCGAGGGAATCATTACCGTGAATTTTATTAGGTGATGATCAGACCATATACATGGTACGATCATGGGCACGGACACTATAATGTTTGTGGTCCAGGCTTGATCCAGTATGTGTCCTTTGATGTGTGTGGCTGAGACAAGGTGCTGGGTAAAGTTGAGGTTGGTTAATAAATCAGTCAGTTCGGCAGAATGAGGCCCACCGTGTACGTCATTAGACCAATAATTTAGGTTGCCTATTAATAGTATTTTAGCATAATTAGTTGCCAAATTGGCTATTTATTCACTTAGCAAAAGAGGGAACAGGGGCATGTGCTTCGGGGGCCTGTAAACCAGGACACAAATAAGCGGAGTCGAGCTAGACTCTAGTTTAATGATCATGTTGTCCACTGCGGGGAGACTTAAGGAGGTAATGGCAGTGAAGCATGGCGTCTTACCGTCGGTTTTAGCAACTCCTTTTCTTCCCTTATTCCCTGGCGCTTTATCAAAAACTGATATTTAATATTTCTAATTTTAATTTTGTCCATGGGTTTGGGGCTTATAAATAAATCAGGGCAACCTAGCCAGCTTGTCAGTTCCCTTAAATACTTTAACCAGGGGATATGTTCAGCTCTATCTAGCGCTACACAATCAGTTATTATTGTTTGGTTTAAATTTGTGATGGGACTTGCCCAAACTCTAAGCCAGCGCATTAATGGAGCCACTGCAATATAATCTGATATATAACCCATCCCTAGTTCTTCATGTTTTATATATGCAGGGGTGGATTGCGGAACTGCCAGAATCTTACGTAGGAACTTGTCTTCCTCGAGCTGAATATCCTTTCCTTCTTTGTATCCCCAAAGGTCACTACCGTAGGTTGCCATGGGGATGCATTTTTCCTTATATATCTTCAGCAAGGCCGGAATGGGTTTTGACCCCAATCTTTTTGCAAAATTTAGTGTTGCCCCTGTAGCTCTGGCAAGAGTGTTCTTTTTTGCGAAAGTTGTGGACACCATGAGGCACGCTCATCAAAAAGTACCCCCAAATAAGGGAAAGTTGGAACCTTCGTTAGTTCTGTCCCTTTGCAGTAAAATTTAAACTTTTTTGAGACTTGCCAGGACCAATAGACATCGTATGCGATTTCTTAAAATTTGTCGAAAGATCTAGAGAGTCCATAAAAACTATAAAAGAATCTAAAAGTGATTGGAGTCCCACCGCTGTTCTAGCTAGTATGACTGTGTCATCCGCATATAAAAGTGCGGGGATCATCTTATCACCAAATCTCGGGATGTCTTTGCAACTTACTATTAAAGAATCTCCCAAATTATTTATATATAGTGTAAATAAGAGGGGGGCCAGGATGCAACCTTGGCGTACCCCTCTTTTGACATCCCAGGCGGTTGTCAGATCCCCGTTGCTATTATATCTGACGGCCGCAGTGTTATTCTCATGGATAGCATGTAAAAAATCTACGAGCTCTGGTTCGAGACCCATATCACTTAAGATGGACCATAATTTTGATCTGTTAACACAGTCGAAGGCTTGTGTCAGGTCCATAAATGCTAGATGTATTATACCCTTTTTAGTGATGGTATACTTCCCTACCGCTAGGTGTAAATTTAAGCATTGGTCCAAGGTCCCTTTTCCTGGCCTAAAACCATATTGCAGGTTGGAAATAACATTTCGATCATCTAGCCACTTCGTTAATCGAATGAGTACAGTTTTTCCCATAATTTTTGCTGCAGAATCTAAAAGTGAGATCGGCCTATAACATATAGGTTCATCCCTTGCGCCCTTTTTAAATATTGGAACAATGACTGCCTTCCCCCAAGATGTTGGTTGTCCGTGTGAACATGCAGCATTAAAAACATTTGTCAAAATGCTAGCCCATACATTAGGGTCTGCTTTGTATAGATCGGCCGGTACCCCATCTGGGCCTGGGGCCTTCCCACTAGTTGTAGACACAATTGCTTCGTAGACCTCCTCTACACTAAAGTGAAGTAATGTGCTGGTTTGGTCACCTTCCCTATATTCCTTTGGTTCTCCCAAATTTACATCACTAAAGATGTTTCCAAAATGCGATACCCATTTGTCTGCCGCAATTAGACAGTCAGAGTTAGTGTTAGGGGTTTCAGAAAGAAAGGGACTATTGACTACCGACCAGAAATTCGAGCTATCTTTCAGTACGCTGGCCTGTTGTAGGGCTACCCATGCTTGTTCCCTTAGCTCCTTTTTCCTGTGGCAAACTGCTGTCTTATAGGCCTTTCTTTTCTCCCTAATTTCGGTTTTATCCCTAGGGGTATTTTTTAGTGCCTGTATAAGCTCTCTATGGGTTATTGAGCATGCTCCATTGAACCATCTTACAGCCTTCTGGCATCTGGTCCCACCAAAAATTGTGAGGTCAGATTGAATTTGTGTTGTTAATTTCCCGAAGGCTGTTAAAGTAGAACTGTCCTGTATAACGGGATCTAAACAGGACTCGATTTCAAGGGCACAAACTGTATACAAGTTATTAAAAAAGTTGTCTGGGACTATTGTTTCCCACTTTAGCCTGCGTCCCTGATCTTTAGTGCTAATATTTGTGTTTGTCAGACAACTGGCCAGATCTCCGGTTTCGATTGCAGAGAGTAATATGGCAACAGTAAGTGGATTATGGTCACTAAAACCTAGCCAAGTAACCAATAAGTCCTCAGTAAACGAAATTAACGGAGCAGACAATAAAATGTAATCAATAATGCTAGCTTTTCCATTTCCTACATAAGTGGGTACTGGAGCTACATTGTCCATTTGTTGAAGGCAGCATAAATTTTGGTTCGAAAGAATAAATTCAAACAGAATACCTGAGGGTGTGTGCTCAAAGTGGTTTTGCGAAAAAGTAAATTTCCCCTGGTCCTGGCTTATAACACAATTTAAATAACATTGATGAATATTAAAATCCCGCATTCTATTCTTTATTGATGAACATCAAATGTAAAAGATGATGGTGTTGTTGTGAAAATGCTTCATTCTAACATGGTGGCAAAGGTTCATTGACTTAGGATGGCGCTGAACTTCCAGTAAGTTGAAGTGACATTGTTTATGGAAATTTTTATAAGATTTCCGTGCTCACAGAGACATACTGCGGCTCACCATCCATTTGCATATTCCTTATAATTTTTAAATAATTATAATTTATACATTTTGTTTGTTAAGCAGGCGCACTAAAATAACATTTTTCATACCCAGTTCCTTGAGGAGATGAAGAACCATGGGTTTAGGTGAGATACAGATTATTCTAAAAAAGTTATGTAATAAAAGCTGCAATGACGTCTGTACATTAGCATGTGCCTATTCTTTGCTCATTCCATGGTGCAAGGCTGCGGTGGTGCTAGGCAGCACATTGCGCGCCCACGCTGGGAAAAGACAGGAATGTGCCATATTATGTTAAATGCAGTGCATTCCTGCCCTTTCAGTGTCACACAGCACAGGGTAGCAAGGTGAATTACTGCACGGGGCTGTGTGACTTGTTGGTAAATATGCCCTCTGAAATTACATCCATCAACCCTCCATTAATCCCAGCTGTCATGAGTAAATCACTCAAAAGGTTTCATCTACGCTTTCAAATGCAGCACAGAGGTTGAAAAAGGCCAGTAATAGCCTTTTATCCCCCAGAGATAAGTTTTCATAGTTAGCATTGAAATTGTGTTCTACAGTGCCTTGACCTTTTGGGAACACAGCCTGACAAGGGGTGTGTTCTTATTTTCAAGCTCATTAATGAGTATTGTAGTAAGGATTTTCCCTTCTAAGTTTCGATCTTCGTACAGCAGGGAAATAGGTTTCTATTTCAAGGAGACATTGTGTTGACATTTCTGAAAATAGTTGGTGTCCTCCAAAAGGGCAGTTCCATGTCAGAGAAAATTAACACATTACATAAGTGATGTACAGAATTTGACCACATATTCAAATTAAAAGCAAAATCAATTGTGGGAACCACATCTGGGGCCAGATGAATTCCTTCTTTGTTGACTAATTAGAATCTAACTCAAATCCTCCAGTGTAATCAAATCTGCGGGGTGGGTTGGTGAGTCAATAAACCTTGCTAATCTTAATTGCTCCTATTAGCAGATTTGGGTCATTGTTTATCTCCCTTTGGGGACAGGAATACATTCTTCATCATAGAGCCATCATACTTCTATTAAACGTTTTCTACAGCTTTGGATCTGACTTGAGTTAGGGTTTGACAAATAGTAGTGTCCGTTGTTATGGTGGAGGACATTGCCTCTGCCATCCTGATGGTACTCCGTCAATCAAATTTAGAAATAACAGCCAGGCCAGTGGTCATCTCTGTACATTGTAAGGAACCACTGTCATGGCAGGTCATTTCTATGTACTAAAGGTTTGGTGGTTTGATGGCTGTCCACCAAACATTTTACATTTTTTAGTTTTTCATACACAAACTCCCAAAGCGGAAATTGGTTTCTGAAAATTAAAAAGCAAATGACCCCTTCCCCCACCCTGGAAATGTTCTCGAAGAATGTAGGAGTTAATATTCTCTTCTTGTCTCTCACCACTGGGTTTTTCCTAGCAGTCACAGACAGAAAACATTACACTGTCCACCCTAAATAGGACAGGCTGTGCAATGTCATTCCTCTGAAAACCCTTACTCTGTTGAACTTCGTAGGAAGTATTTAGTTGACGGAGTCAACTGAGGCTCCGTGGATGAACTTCATATGGTCTGCCCTTCTATAAATGAAGTGGGTGAACCAAGGGTGTGTCGCATTTGTGATAGTGTACCTTGTCTGTCAAACTTTGAATAGGGCCCTAAGTCTCCAATAGTGTGCAATGACGTAATCAAGGTGCTCACCTATCAGCAGCATTTACTGGTGGTGAATAGTAGATAATCATATTTTGGCAGGTAATGTTAGGTCGTTTAGAGTAGAAAGTGCAACTGTAGCTAATTTTGTGAATGCTCTATTCTGGATCTGAAAGTATATCCTGGGTAAAAATCTGAAACCCATATATGCATCAGACCACTTCCTACAGTATCCATTATAATAAGAGATTTCACCAGATCACTTTTTCAAAGGATGGGGAATTTGTATATTCAACTCAACTACATCTTCTCTAATAAAGGAGTAGTAACCTTTAATGTTTACAATCCTGCGAGTCGCTTCAGTAATTAAATATTCACAAGATTATACTTGATCTTTCCTTAACATAGTGATGTACACTAAATACATATTTTTTTCTCAACTTGTAGGCCTATGAAAGTGTATTTTCTGTGGGGAGATGGTGAATTCCTCTCCACTAATGAGGATGGCATCATCTTTGTGGGTCATGTGGTTGGCCACCATGGCAAATTCTTCAGTCTGCCTCTACATATGCACAGGGTGTCAGACAAGGAAGCCACGTGGCAGGAGCTAACTGACAAGGTGAATGTCATGGATTAGACTGCTGCACATAAGAGTCATCTAGAGGATACAACATGGTGAGATAAAGCATGTGAAGGAAAAGTACACCCTAATTTATGTAGCAGCTGAAAGGCCTAGAGGCAAAGTAAGACCATATCTCAAACTCCTCAGAAGAACAAATAACCTACATCATGCACCCCCAAATGCTGTACGGTGAGTATTAGACCCCGTTTGGGGCACGAAGGGGTAGGCAGGGGCTACTGAACATCAACTGTGGTGGTGAAGATCATTTGTTACTGATGTCCTGGGGCCCAGCCTACTGTGGCTCAGCAAACTGGGCCAAGTACAACCCCTACAACACTTGACTCTCAGGGTAGCAAGGGTGATCAATTGCAGGCTTCTCCAGGCAGTACAGGGGGGGGCTGAAGCTCAGCGCTCAACAAACAACCAGCAGACACAATAATCTCAATGTCCCTCCCAGTGCATGTCTTTTTGAAAAGCAAAGTTCCAGTCGCGGCTCCTGGTGGGAGTGCTGCGGGGCGGGGGAGGGGCAGGGTGGGGGGTAGTAAACTCCGGCGTACGGCCGAACGGAGGTAAGTACATAAATAAATAAAACAAATTACATTGCGCGCGCCGCATCGCCATTTGGCGTTGCAGCGCACGCAATGTAATTCGTTTTATTTATTTATTTATGTACTTACCTCCGTTCGGCCGTACGCCGGAGTTTACTACCCCCACCCTGCCCCTCCCCCGCCCCACCACCCCGCAGCACTCCCACCAGGAGCAGCGACTGCAAAGTACTCTGAATAAATAGTTTTACTAAATAATACCCCAATCCAATGACCACACTTTATACATAATTTCTAGACATGGAATGTGGATTTACTGTCTCAAACGTGGAACCAGTTGGGATGGTTCGTCTTTCAAGCTCCTCTCCAGACATAACGTTTTGTAGAGTGATGCTTCTCACATTAGGTTGTACTGGGGCTGTCTCCAACCTGGAGCACTCACAGCAGAGGCACAAAGAGGTGAGAGGTTTTTGCACCTAGATATAATCAGCTTAACGGAAGGAGCCACCAGTGACAGACAGGAGGGCAGTCCTCACCTAGAAAATTCTTCACCTCTCACAACACAACTCCTGATTTACAAAGGTAAACTCATGTCGGAGACTCCGCACATAGAAATATAGGAAAGTCCTATCTTTTTATGTGCATAGTCTCCGCCACAAGTGTAAAGACTCCTCAGTCGTGAAGATACTACTCATTAAATACCTTTGCGAATAGGAAAAAACTCATAAACTTACACAAGAGTGTAAGTATACCTGCAAAAATCGGGCCTAGAGTCTGTAGTCCCACCCCTCACCTGTGCCATCCACCAAATGGCAGTGCTCAAGAAGACAGGTCAGCAGCTGCTTCCTAACAAAAGGCATCATGCAATTTCTAAACCTAGCCTGTTTCCATCCTGCTCTACAGTGTCTGAACCTTCTCCCTGCAACTTTAGGAATGTCAGCAATACACTCCCCCTGTCTAAGAGCACAAATCTCACCCTTAAACTTGTGCTTTGCTGAATCAGGGGAATGGGAAATGGATCCTACTGACCTGTATTATTTAAGCTTATTCATACACACAACTTATCACCACAAGTGTTATACACACAACACATGTACACACACTTGGCACACACTGGGTGTCAGTGCAAGGTTATGGACTGACTTCTAATAGTGAACCTTTACACAGGCAAATCAGTGACACTGATAAAAAGGTTTGGTCGCAGATTAGATTTCCTCTAAAAACACAGTAAGCTGCTACCTTTGCTTTATGAGCTATTCCGAGGGCAGGAATCACCATCCACTGCACATAATGAGGGCACTCTTGATGCACTCCTCCAGATCACAAGACAGGTCGAGGACCACACACAGTCAAGGATGGGCCTTGGCCTTTGCACACATGCTTAAATTAGTGCAATGGCAGGGCCATAATAAAAGTTAGGATACCAGAAACGCAGTTGCACACTCAGGGAGGGTTACACATTCATATTCCATGCAAGGGACATTCCCTTCCCAATAGTGAGTCTGTTCCAAAGACCACTGTCATTAGGCCAAGTAAGTATCAACACAAAATATCAGTTTTGACCTGGCTAGTTCTCAACAATGGCAGATAAAATGAAACTATTTAATATTTCCACCTGTATGAAAACAAATATGCCACTAATGAGGCTTAATATTGTGTGCTCAGCAAATGTAAATCTTAACTTTTCATGTCCATTGGTACCACAGCTACACCTCCCATGGAAACAAACATTCAAGGTGGGACAATGTTACAGCCTGGACAGGTCATAGCGTCCATTTTGGTCGCATAGCAAGGTGGGTATGCTTGCCTCATGGCATTACCTTCATTCTTTATACTTCTGAGTCAAGATTGAGCACATATTCACTCATCTCTCCCCTGCCTGTTCACTCAATTCTTACAATGTAGTATCTGAAGCTTGATATTGATACACAAGTGTATAAAATGTCTCATTTGCAGATGCCTGAACCTGCTGCTTTACAGTTCCAGCATCACAACTGCTATGTACACCTACCACCATGGCTACCAGACTTGTTCTTGTTGTGCCAGAAGAAAAGGACGTAAAGACTACCCGGGGCACAGAGCTTGGTATGAGTTTAGCATCATACTGAAAATTCTCTTCCCTTTACGTCTCTGCTACTACACCAACTTTCAGTCAGCTACTCGTTGATGATATACCTCATCACATACCTATAGATAGTGTCTCCGGTTTTCAGTTAAAAATTATTAATTGATAAAATATCAGCAAAAGAATATTTGTTTTTCATTTGAAATTGGAGAACACTGGAATTTTTTACACTTTTCCTGCTTTGGCTTTTCTGTGATGGATATCCTCCACTATGGCACACTTGGACATGCTAAGCCACCTAAAATGACCTTGTGAGACATGCAAGGTCTTGGGACCCCCCAAGGACCTGCTTCCACTCCCAGTTTGGGAGCATGGCTCACATCATATGGTTTTAGCTCACTGTTCACTGCATGTTGCTGCATAGTGGCCAGCAGGTTCAGAGCTGAACTAGGAGCAGTGTCTCCTTCTAGGGCAAGGAGCACCTCCATGATTTCATCCTCCTTCATTGAGAGCTGGGCAGAGATTTGGTTTCTAAAAGCTCGTGTATTAGTATTCTGGCAAAAGGATCACTGCACACATGTATGCCTCCAGAAACAATGTCCTTTCATAAATAATAAACCCAACACTCCTGTTCTTAGATTTACATTGTGATATTTTAAAAGCCTAAACGCATGCTTATAGAAGCTTCATCCTTTCATTCAGTGTCCATGTGTTCATGTATTCATGCATCATACAAAGTGGTTGTTTTGCAATAGGCAAAACAAAGATTAAAACCTTATTTACAGTGTGGTCGCTTTTCAGTCATTTTAAAACTATTAAACCCTTTCACAACTTTCATACACATTATATAGAAAAGACATCGATTCCTTGTAGGTATGGTTTTCTCACATTAAATCACATATTGTAGCTCCACCCTTTGTGCATACAAGAATATTGAGAACACAATTCTTAGCTAAAAACATCTGCACAATAAATTCAAAACCTCAGGCAATGGAAATTCTCAAGATGATAAAATATTATCATGCTCTGTTCTCAATACGTTAAGGAAAAGAAGCAGAGGACCATGAGGGTTGATTTAAAATCCAATGGTGCCGCATTGAGGTGTGCACAACAGCAAAAAATGTGATGTATAGCAGTTAAAGGGCTAGGTAAAAACAAAGGGCTGTTAACTACGGCAATTTGTCACAAACTCCAGTAATTTCTCCACCAGCATATTGCTATTCCTGCTTCATTCACAAGCCTTTGAGGAAACAAGCATTGGCAAAGCCAATATGTCTTGCCTATGAAAGAGCTATTGGCTTTGCCAATGTGTTTTAGCCATGTTGTACACCAGCTTGTCTGCTGTTCAGCATGGCTAAAAGTTAGCAGCATAAAGGTAAGTGTCATGGGGTGTCGTAGAGTGGGATGGCGAAGAGAGGAGTAGAGTGTTGTAGAGTGGAGTGGTAGAGAGTGTCGTGTATTGGAGTAACATAGTGTGGAGTTGCGTAGAGTGGTGTACAGTGAAGTGGCGTAGAGTAAAGAGGACTGGTCTAGAGTGATTGGCGTGGAGTGTTGCAGAGTATAGTGGTGTAGAGTGCAGTGGCTTTGAGTACAGTGGCATTGAGTGCAGTGGCATTGAATTCAGCGGCATACAATGCAGCATGATAGAATGCAGTGGTGTAGATTAGAGAGGTGCATAGTAGAGTGGAGTGGTGCATAGTGGATTGGCTCTGAGTGGAGTGGCTCAGAGTGGAGTGGCTCCGAGTAGAGTGGCACAGAGTGCAGTGGCGCAGAGTGCAGTATGGTAGAGTGCAATGGCGTAGAGTGGTGCAGAGTGGAGTGGCTTAGAGTTAAATGAGGCAGAGGGCAGTGGCCTAGAGTAGAGACGAGTGGCATAGAGTACAGTGGTGTAGAGTGATGCAGAGTAGAGTAGCACAGAGTGGTGCAGAGTAGAGTATAGTGCCACAGAATGCAGTGGCATGGAGTACACTGGCGAACAGTGGAGTAGCGTAGAGTGCAGCAGTGCAGAGTAGAGTGGAGTAGTGGCTGGCAGTGCAGTGTTGCAGAGTAGAGTGTCAGAGTGCAGTGGTGTAGAGTGGAGTACAGTGGCGTAGAGAGCAGTGGTGTAGAGTGCAGTGATGCAGAGGATAGTGCAGTGAGATAGAGTGCATTGACATAGAGTGCTGTTGTGTAGAGGGCAGTGGCGCAGAGTGCAGTGGCTAAGAGTAGAGCAGCATAGAGTGCAGTGACATAGAGTGGAGTGGCGCAGAGTGGAGTAGAGTGGCATAGAGTGCGGTGGTGTAGAGTAGATTGTTTCAGAGTAGAGTGAAGTGGCATAGAGTGGAGTGGTGCAGGGTAGAGTGCAGTTGCATAGAGTGGCATAGAGTGTTATGGCATAGAGTAAAGTGGTGTAGAGTGCAGTGGTGAAGAGTAAATTAGAGTGGCGTACAGTAGATTGGCGTAGAGTGCAGGGGCATAGAGTTGAGTGTTACAGAATTAAGTGCATTGGCATAGAGTGCAGTGGCATAGAGTGCAGTGGAGCAGAGTATATTAAAGTGGTATACAGTGTATTGGCATAGAGTGCAGGGGCATATAGTTGAGTGTTACAGAGTAAAGTGGATTGGCGTAGAGTGTATTGGCATAGAGTGCAGTGGCATAGAGTGCAGTGGCATAGAGCGCAGTGTTGCAGAGTGGCATAGAGTACAGTGGCATAGAGTGGTATTGTGCAGAGTAGATTGGTGTGGCCTAGACTGGAGTGGTGAATTGTGCAGTGGCAAAGAGTACAGTGGTGTAGAGTAGAGTGGCAAAGAGTGCATTGGAATATAGTAGAGTAGAACAGGCTAAGGTAGAGAGGAGTAGCATGAAGTGATGTGGAGTGCAGTGGCGTAGAGTGGAGTGGTGCAGAGTACAGTGGTGTGGAGTGTTGTAAAGAGGAGTGGTGCAGAGTACAGTGCAGTGGTGTGGAGTGAATTTGTGAAGAGTGGAGTAGAGTGTGGTGGCATAGAGTGCAATGATACAGAGTGGAGTAGAGTACAGTGCAGCAGAGTGCAGTAGTGTGGTGTAAAGTGAAGTGGTGCAGAGTAGAGTGGAGGGGCGTAGAGTGGAGTTTGCGTGGTGTGGTAGCACACTCCCATTACAGACAACACATTTTCAATTGAAATGATGATTACATTTGCACAGACATACTCTTTTCCTAATAAAACTATAAAGTGCACAGACGAAAATGTGTGGTAATTGTATCACCTCAGGGTAATGATTTGTTTGGATTATAATAAAGTACTTGTTTCCAACATACTTCAGAAATGCATGTCAATTCGCTATCAAAACCAGGAACTATACCGTTAATGGAACCAATTTTGAACTAAAAACTCTCACTAATTGCAAGACTTCCAACATTATATATCTTATCTTGTGTCCCTGTAATCAGGGATATGTGGGGGAAACCTCACGGTCGATGGCAACCCGACTCACAGAACATAGGTCAGCCATCCGAACTAAAAGAATCAATGCCCCATTGGTTAAACACTATACGGAGGCTCAACATAGCACTCAAGAAATAAGATGGCTGATTCTAGAAAAAATACGCATTAACACAGGGAGTTTAAGCACTGAAATACGCAAACGTAGAGAGGTATATTGGATCTTTACTTTGGATACATACAAAAATGGGATGAATAATGAAATCCCATGGGATCAAACCATTAGGTGCAATAATACGTAAGGCGACTGTCATTATACTGAGGTTTGACATTTTCATATTCCCTCTCTACAGAGGGTGTAGATACATATCAAGATGACTGCTATCCTAATAACCCTTTCTTCATTCTTCCCACCCCTTTTTTCTTATTATCCGTATTTTCCCGTATTATAGTTCCTATTTTAATTTCTATGTTAGTTTTGGACTCTCCCAACTCTTCCTAATGCAATACCACTCATTACATCTCACTGCCCATCATGAACTCAGTTGTGCTTCAGTCTCATTATATACCCCCCTTTTTTTTTTATACTCTTCTTTATCAGTTTTTGGTTTAACATACTGTACGTCATTTTTCACTGCCTATTATATTCTTACTATTAGGCAGTCTTATCATGCTATTGTCCCCTATAACAGCAGGAAACTAGCACAAGATGGCCGCCTTAGTTTCTCCACATTTTTAAAGATCAGGTCGAGTCGGCATTGGGCTGCTCACGCGACTTTGCATCACCAATAACGGGATCTCCCAATCCCTCTTGTGACCATTCCCAGATTTGGCGCAATTTTTTGTGGTTTAAATCTCACAGCTTCATAACAGTGCGCTGTCGGGCTATAGGGATACTCTCATAGCGCATGCACGGCGTGCAGCGCAGGACGTGACCGAAAGGAAAATTGTCCTACCATTTAGGACTGTGCAACATCGACCCCCTCGTCATCCATCAGAGCGGTCCATCATTGGATTACCGCTACTTTTCTTCCCACAGGTAAGAACAGCAGGGGGGCATCTTCACCATACAGATACCCTACGGGCACGGATGCCTCCGTGCTCACAGCATAAATATAAATAACTCTGTAGACCTGGGCGGAATTTGCGTAGTCACGTTACGCAAAGTTCCGCGAAGATGTAAAAAATCTCCGCGAGCTACGCAGAATTCTGCGAGCACGCGGAATTGCTTGTTCCGCCCGTTCGCGATGCATTTTTCCTGTTCGGGGACGCTGTTTGCGTGCTCGGGGGGCAATATCTCGCGAACTTGCCCATGCGGTCGCCAATTGGCGCGGCCATCTTGTTTCACTTGTCCCGCCCGTTCGCAATGCGTGTTTCCTGTTCGCGAACGCGGATGTCCGATGGCGCGTCCGAATGACATGTTCGCGATCGCACACTCTCGCGGGATCGCGCGGCCGGCTACCAAAATCTCGTGGCGCACGCGAACGGAAAGGAAAACTCGTCGGCGAACGCAGGGATCCCGGTAAGTCGCTACCGCGTGCGAGAACACGCATTTTGAAAGCGCAAACAAGGAAAAAATTCCACTACGCCACGGATCGTGGAATTTTTGGCAATTCCGCGTTCTCCGCGGAACGCAGAATTGCCAAAATTCGCAAATTCCGCGAGCGGAGCGGATTTTACCGCCTAGGCCCACTACCTACCAGTAACCACATCCCGATTATTTTTCTTTCCAGTGCGGGATATCGACCCCCCCACCTCTTCTTTTGCGATAATGGTGGACTCATGGACATGTACACACACCTCCAAGAGAGGTAAGTTTGCAACACCCGAGTCATGTCAGGCACCTGGATAGTTCCATGGCACACATAAAATATATGGCCGTCTCTATGTGCACATCCAAAATAATCACAGTCCCCATCTTTTGTTTCTTTACAGTGTACCGTTTTTAATATTCTCCTTCTGATGAGTGCATCCATACACCGTATTTATAGGTAATCCCACTGAATTCACCCCCATGCCTTTACTCTTTAATACCATCCTTTCATTACCAATCTTTATCATATAGTCCTCAATAATAAATATATTACGTTCTTTATACAAGGTGCACTGAATATTCCAGCACCGAAGCAATTATCCCTTATGTCTAAAGGTCAGATGACTCTTCATATCTGACAAGGTAAATTTCCATATAAGCACAACGGCATGTACATTTGGTTTTTCAGCTATACTGGTTGTCACACTGGGCACCAAAATTATACGCATGTCCTAAGTGGCCGCACTCTATTAGTGAGACCTGAGTTGTATATATATAAAGGGATTCTTTTTGTATATACACCATTCTCTTTCTATTCAGGTGCTCTTTCAACTTATGGGCTCCACTTTCTTTTTCCCTTTTTTTATCAAGCACGGTATTTGGTGACTTAAAGGACTTTTTATAGACTTTTCATTCAGTCTACTACTGAATTTTTTTAAAACTATATCTCTTTTTTCTTCCGATTCTTTCATCACCTTTTTTGTCTTTCCTGTGACAAGTTTTTAAATAACTTTTTCATATACTAAATCTGACTCTTAATTGAGCAGAAACTTTGAGTAGGACCCTCAATATGTAACTTCTAAGGTTTTTTCATAATATATTTCTTTAGGTTTCTTTACATACATGGCTACCTGATGAAGGCGCAAACGCCGAAACGCGCGTAGGACATGAAACTTTCTTCAGCCATGGCAAATATAAATGTTTTCCAATATTGAAATTATGTGACAACAATTGAACTGTAGTTATTCCACTGTTTAGTCCATGTTTTGTCTCAAACTACATATTAACCATGTATAATATCCTCACAGAAAATATATGTAGAAATAGGTATTGTATGAGTGCGTGAGTATGCCTGCATGCCTATAATAGGGATCATGGACCAACAATGTGTTGAACATTGAATATACATATTGCACACATTGTGAAACTGTTTTTATGATATATTTCTCTCAATTTTGACCAAAATAAACAAAATAATACAAAAAATATCATTGGTATAAATAAATATGTATTTTTGATACTCCACAACACTTGGTTGTTTGCATATTGTTTTTGTAAATTTGAAGGTCCACCTTTTTATTGCATTTCCTAAATGTTTTTTTCACACGTGGTGCAGGGTAGAGTGCAGTTGCGTAGAGTGGCATAGAGTGTTATGGCGTAGAGTAAAGTGGTGTAGAGTGCAGTAGTGAAGAGTAGATTAGAGTGGCGTACAGTAGATTGGCGTAGAGTGCAGGGGCATAGAGTTGAGTGTTACAGAATTAAGTGCATTGGCATAGAGTGCAGTGGCAAAGAGTGCAGTGGCATAGAGCGCAGTGTTGCAGAGTGGCATAGAGTACAGTGGCATAGAGTGGTATTGTGCAGAGTAGATTGGTGTGGCCTAGACTGGAGTGGTGAATTGTGTAGTGGCAAAGAGTGCAGTGGTGTAGAGTAGAGTGGCAAAGAGTGCATTGGAATATAGTAGAGTAGAACAGGCTAAGGTAGAGAGGCGTAGCATGAAGTGCCGTAGAGTGCAGTGGCGTAGAGTGGAGTGGTGCAGAGTACAGTGGTGTGAAGTGTTGTAAAGAGGAGTGGTGTAGAGTACAGTGCAGTGGTGTGGAGTGAAGTTGTGAAGAGTGGAGTAGAGTGCGGTGGCATAGAGTGCAATGATACAGAGTGGAGTAGAGTACAGTGCAGCAGAGTGCAGTAGTGTGGTGTAAAGTGAAGTGGTGCAGAGTAGAGTGGAGGGGCGTAGAGTGGAGTTTGCGTGGTGTGGTAGCACACTCCCATTACAGACAACACATTTTCAATTGAAATGATGACTACATTTGCACAGACATACTCTTTTCCTAATAAAACTATACAGTGCACAGACGAAAATGTGTGGAAATTGCATCACCTCAGGGTAATGATTTGTTTGGATTATAATAAAGTACTTGTTTCCAACATACTTCAGAAATAACAAACATTTTGCTAATTCTGATATATTCGGAAATACTTACGCAGTTCATTTAACTGTTGTTGTGTGCTAGAAAAAAAACTCTTTCCTACCTACCCCGCGGTATCCAGCAAGATTGTCACATAAATCCTTTCACTTTGAAGTCAGAGAAAGAAAAGTAAACAAGTGATCTCCAAAGACAACGCCTGACATTTGACCTCGGTCTTTAAATGCACAGCAAATGTGATGAGATAAGAACAAGATTTACAGGCCTATTTACAGAAAGGGAGGACTCGGAAGGGTAAGAAAGCACCTGACATTTGACCTCGGTCTTTGAATGCCCAGCAAACGTGATGAGATAAGAACAAGATTTAAAGGCCTGTTTACAGAAAACAAGTTTGTGGAAGAATACGGTAGGTTTCGGTTTAGGGAAGGGAAGGGACAAATTTAACTTGGACACTGGCTAAAAGCAAATAAAGCCAGTCCATGGAAAGCAAGAAAACATTAGTTACAAACCACAAAACCAATAGCAAGCAACAGGCAGAATGCATTCCTAGGTCAACTTTCTGAAAGTCCCCAAGATTTCTTTAGCAAATGCAGACAGCTGTGATGTCTGGTAAGCTGTGACCAAAAAAGCAGGCCATCACTGAAGTTCGATTAAAGTGCAATAGTGCCCCTTGGAATGTGCAAAACAACAAAGAGTATTTTAAGAAGTTTGAAAAACTCTCCCGGAAGAAAGGAAAAATTAAAGTGCTGATCAGAGAACATGGGCTGATTATTATATTACTTAACACAAGCTCCTATAATTTCCCCATCACCGTAAGCAGTCATGAGGTTAATCTTGTATTATCTGTACATTTCTTTCCAGAACCATATCTAAAAATGTCCCTAACATGAAACATAACTTCACATTTTCGCATTTCATTATGTAACACATTAACTTAGAAGCATGGCGAATATGCAATTCTCTAATCACCGAGAGCATGAACGTCTTTCTTTCCGGTTCAAAGGATGTGAAAAATATTAAGAAGTGTAAAAGGGATCCGGGGCCGGTTTTGCAGAAAGACAAACTTCCAATGGCTCATTACTAGTAACACCTGTGTTCCTTTTCCAGTATAAGAATGCGGGAATGTGGCTCATCCTAAGCTTCAGTGTCCGCCTTCTTGATTTTCTCACAAACTTCAGTAATTTCCCAACCAGCATATTGCTATTCCTGCTTCATTCACAATCCTCTGGGGAAAAAGTGGGGTACCACTAAAGTTCAATTAAAGTGCATGTACCTCCTTGTTTTTCTCGTTTTAATGATTTTTAATTATGCTTGTAATTTTCCTCTGAAGCCACTATGCAACAAATGTTCTAGACGTTTTCTTCCCACACAATCCTCCATTTTTTTTCTAATTGCAGCGTCTTTTACCATGCTTTTTATCCTCTTTTCCTGCATGCAATTGTCGTTTTCGCATTTTCCCAAAAATACTTTTCTCGTTTTTTTAGGTCTCGCCTAGGCAGCGCTTACGCTGTCTCTTCGAGACATGCTGTATTCACGTATGGACTTGAAGCTCCTCACAATATCTGCCCATCTTTTTAATTGGCTGCTGTGACTGTCCTTTGTAAATGTTGGCTTTTGATTTGTTAATAGGCTCATTTGTCACTCCTTAGTACCTACCTGCCTTCTGTTGTTACCTCCCACAAGGACTGGCCTTTTACTTGTGTTGTTGCTCAGGATGTTTTAATTACAGACTGTGAGCACTATTTTCTTAAAGGGCTTTCTACTGCCTGCTGTTGCAGGCAGGACATGCTCTTCGGCAACCACTTTTCTTTTTTTAACACAGCCTTGTTTCACTCTTTCAAAAGCTCACAACAAGCAGCATGGGATGCTAGGGGCCATGTGTGAGTAACACATTTTTTTTTTCTTTCACACGCGCCAGACCACGCATTATCAATAGCATGGCGCCCTCTTTACTTTAATATTCATGGGTGCCGCGCTTGATCACGGCATCCACTTAATTTAATATGCATGGGTGCTGCGCATGATGATGTAGCATGGCGCCCATCTGATCATTATTTTCTGTGCGCCGTGCACGCTTTCAATTTCATTTTTGCTTAACAATGGCAGCGCCCGCCGCCGCCACACCACTCGAGGGATGCCCAGGTTTTTTGTGTTTGAGGAGCGAGGGACAGAAATGGGTCGAATGTTTTTGGTTTTTTAGCAATCAACCAATTAAAGAACAGTGTTTAGTACACTCCCACTGCACCAACATTTCAAACCATAATCCGCCACTCATCGCCTCAGTACAACATGCTCGTGCTTCATCCTACCTATCATGCCTCACAAACACAATTAAGGACTTTATTTTCTGCGCTCCGTGCGCCCTTTAAGTTTCATTTTTGTTTAACAATGGCAGCGGCGGCTGGGCCACACCACTGGCGGGGCGCCTGGGTTTTTTGTTTGAGGAGTGAGTGAGAGAAACGGGTTGAATGTTTTTTTTTAGCAAGCAACCAATTAAAGAACAGTGTTTAGTGCACTCCCACTGCACCAACATTTCAAACCATAATCCGCCACTTATCGCCTCAGTACAATATGCTCATACTTCATCCTGGTCCAACCTATCTAAACACTGCTCAAACATAATTAAGGATCATCATGACCCACGGGCAACATGGCTTCCCCTCCGTCCCCTAACACTGGGCATGCCAGAGTACAGCATAACTGCCAGTCACGACCACGCCGATTACAGAATGGAGACCGTGCATCGCTAACTGTGACCAAGCCTTGGCCCTGTGCTCCTAGCACACATGAACCTTGCCCAGTAAGTATAACACCTGACAGCCACCTGCACAGCATGGGGCATTGCATAGCTCTGAAATCTAAACACGAACTGGTTAACCTGACCCTCAGGGAAGCAGCTTCACTCATGACACTCGGGCATCAGAGTAAAAAAGAGAGCCCCCCCCCCCAAAAGGCAACGTTTCAAGCAAGAAACGGAAGTGTTGCAAGCTTGCAAGAAAACCACAATCTGACTTCCTGCTCTAGGGACTTACACGCAGAACCATTCGTGCCTTCCCCGAAGGGGGCTACCGCTCAGTCCAAGTGTGAGGTGCAGTTAGCTCCTCAGCCTGCAAAGCAGCGCTTTAGAGAGCAAAGCTCACTTCCAAGGTGCTCTCCTCCTCTCGCCTAAGTCACCAACAATATTTACAGTGGCAACATCCGGACTGCAGACTTACGGACACTGCCACACTTGACATGCAGACAAATTTACCGACAAACTCAAAGGCCAGCATGACACAGGCACCCCAAGGATGGCCTGCAGTCGGTTACAGCAGGCAGATTTTCCTTAATACCAAATGACTGACACCATAGACAATCAGGTTTGTAACCAACACTGATTTCCAATGCGGACACCGAATGCTGCAATAGGACTCTCCCAGGTGTCACTGCTATGCATCCTCTACTTCCAATGACCTCGAGCGGCAATAAAAATATCCAGACTTTAGCACAAACAGAAATTTTGGGACATTATCTCAGAAAAAAAAAACAAGCATTTGCAATGTAATAGGTCTCGCATTTGCGAGAGTTTGAGCTATTGGCATTGTACATGACAATGCCTTTTATTTATGTGTTTTGAAAACCTGCAAGCGGTGCGCAAACATGCCCTTTGAACTTAGGAGAAGCAAGGCTGGCAGTAAAAGAGGCGCAGTTACTGCCAGTCTTGCTTCTCATAAGCAAAGACTATAAGTACAAAGTGTGTGTTAATGCACCGCTTGCAAGTTTTCAAAACACATAAATAAAAGGCATTGTCATTTACAATGCCAATAGCTCAAACTCTCGCAAATGCGATACCTATTGCATTGCAAATGCTTGTTATCCATAGTATCAAGCCAAAATACGTCTGTCTGGATTCAAGGAACAGTTTTCTTTTCTGCCGCAAGGCCCCCTCTTCTGAATTAAGAATGCTGAGCCAATAGATTGTTGATCGCTGACAGTATCTTCACTTAAGCCTAGTTCAATCCTTAACGCACTATTAACTGTAATCCTTGGTAAGCCGAGTCACATCTTCCAGATATTTGTTTTCATTGTCTAGAGGCTCCTAAAAGCATTCCCCTCCAGGATCTCACTGCCATAGAGTAATAAACGTGCTATTTTCAGGACATATGGCTCCTTTAAACCGTCCACTGATTTATGATACAGCCGTCATCTTCCCTCTTTGTTCAGTCGGCCAATGTGGCTTTTAAAGTTCTCAAAGTTTTAAAGTCCAAATTGCTTGTAAAAACTATTCCTAGGTCTGTGTACTCCTGCACAGATTCCAGTTGTTTACTTCTATCAAGTCGATTATTGCCCCTTTTAGTTAGATACTTGTTGATACATATCATTACATATACATAACCTCATTCCTTTTTGAAAACATACTGTTGCTACTTCCCTGATCTTGACTTGTAATGAGAGTTAGTGTTTTATGATGCTGAAATTGATGCTGCGCATACAGAGTGTTTTGCATTTTCAAGGGTGACAGGAGGGTCCCAGAGTTACACCTATTTAAGAGTGGTCACTCGAATGCCATTTTTGCTGTTCAATCTTCTACCAAAGACTGATATATAAATCATAGTTGTCATTGAAAGTAACTTTAAAGGTGCTCCCGTACTGGGACACTATCCCCACTCTTTTTCGGACAGTAGTAGTTTGTGTCATGCAGATGTTACCCCACTTTAGTCTCCATCTTCTTGATGCTGACAGAGCGAGTTGACAGAGAACAAATCCTGCTGTCAGGTTAGGCAACTGGGCTGTTTGATGGATTGGAATGCAGCCAAAGCAATCACCAGTGACTGAGACTAATACAGGCATTCCATCCATCACTTCGTTGTTGGTTGCAGTTGATGATGTAAAGTATGATGTGTATGCCCAGACATGGGTCCATGATCCTTTTGCCACAAGCCTCAAGCTATATCTCAATTATAAAGCCTGAGGAGGCTGAAACTGGTTGGGGTTGCTTGTGTATCTGTCCAGAGGGCCCTGTACTGGCAGTTTGGACTGGTCTGTTCCTATTTGAGTAAGACGAAGACTAATTTGCACATAGGAGATATATGAATAGAGTAGCACAATGGTTATAAAATGATGAATTGGAATGCAGCACGAATCGATCACTAGTGCATGAAATTAATTGAGGCATTCCATCCATCACTTTGTTGTTTATTCCGTCTGACTGTAGGCCACCATGTCTACTCACCCCACCATATTTAGAAGAGGGCAACAGTCAATTGGTTTTTCCCTACCCAGTACCGCCATGCAATACATAGGGGCCGATTCCGATTCGGGCCGGAAATCTCTCCGACCGAGCCGGACCCGGAGAGAATTCCGATCGAATCGGACCCTAGCAGTCCGACCGAACGAGTACGATGCATTCGCATGCTATCGGACTCGATTCGGTCGGACTACCATTGAAGTCAATGGGAGCCGGCGGTACGATGCGTACGCGGGCTCCCATTGACTCAATGGGTGCGAGGCGAACAAGGGCGCCCCCTACAGTGGGTACGCGTCCATGCGCATCGCGGCGTACATGCACAGGTAGGGGGACCCATGGGTCCCCCTGTGTGCGACTCGCGCGCCTACGCGTTCAGGGGGTCCGACGCGGACCCCAAAGTCCGGCACCGACAGCACTTTCGAGCCGGACGGCGCGATTCGGTCGGACTGCTTGCGGCGCGCATCGTACTTACCCGGCCGGGAAACGTCTCCATAGCGCGGTGCAAGTCGTGTCCGTGCGTGTCGGTCGGAGCGTGTTGAAGCCGCGTACGAGTCGGTCGGCGATTTCGCGGTAGCATGCATCGTACTCGCTCGGCCGGACCCGCGTACGATTCGGTCGGGAAACAGGGCTCCGACTCGGATCCGGTAAATCCGAATCCGATTCGGAGCCCTACCGGCCGAGATCGGAATCGGCCCCATAGTCTCATTTTGGGAAAAACACAAATCCTACCTGCCCATGTCACATAATGACCCAGGAGAAACCTCCCTGAACATCAGGGCATTTGTATTTCTAAAAACAAAATCCTACTTTGGGAGTTTTTTTCGGAAAACAAATATCTTAGTGGAGAGAGCTGAAGCTGGAGCATTGAACATGGCAGCAGGCTGGCAAAGGTTCATTGCCTTAATTGGAGATGATGCAATGATTGCTTCACTGAAGGTCCGACAACTTTTAAAAAACTTTTGCGAGTGGTCCTCCACCTGAGGAGAACAGGAGATAGGACTGGGGAATGTGCTGCTTGGAATAGTTGCCATTGTTGTTATTTGGAGAGATAGCAGCACAGCTCCAGTTCGTATGAAGGTTAGTAATCAAAGTGTGTGCAAAATTTGCAGTTCTCTTAAGAGACATTGGGCATTTTTGCGGTCGGAAACTGCCGATAGGTTCGTGACCGACCGCAAAAACACAAAATGCCATTCGGTAACACGTTACCGAATCGCAATTTGTGTCTGCGATTCAGTATGTGGAAGGGTCATGTTTAGGGCGTCCCTTTCAAATACCAAATCTGAATTGGATGTATGAATGCTTTGCGACCGAATTACGGTTCGCAAAACATTAATATTTTACCTACTCCTTGAAGGAGGTAGTTACCCATGCGCAACTGGGAAGGAGTCCCCAGGGGGCCCCTTCCCCTTTGAGAATGGAAAAAATATATTTTTAAGAGAAGGCAGTGGTCCCACAGACCATTGCCTACTCTTAAAAAATGAAACTTCAAAGTTTCATTTTTTCTTTTTAACTGCAAGCCGTTTTCCTTTAAGGAAAACAGGCTGCATTTAAAAAAAAAGACTGCTTTATTTAAAGCAATCACAGACATGGTGGTCTGCTGACCTCAGCAGGCCACCATCTCTGTGATGGTGTAGATTCCTAAGGGATCGCAAATTGTGCCCTTCCTCAATAAATACATGAGGTAGGCCTATTCGCGACCCATTAGGAATTGCTAATGAAACTCAAAAGAGTTTCATACATTAGGAATAGGGATTACCTAATTGCGATTCGGACAAAATCGCAATTAGGTAATCGCTACTTGAAATAATGATGCAAGTGGCCCATTGCCTCAAATAGATACAAGGTTTTAACTTCTCTCACCCAATCTAGTGCATCAGGTTGGTCACCAGATACCCTAGTTTTAATACATCTCTCGTCTTACCAAAATCACCATATAGAAACCAAGTTGCTCACTCAACGCAGAAAGTAAAGTTGTACATTGTCTAAAAGACCAAAAATAACAGGAGAAACGCTTACCTTAATTTCTTAACTCACAACACAAGATATAAGAAAGCTCACCTTCTGCCAAAATGTTGCAAGTGTTGGACATATCACAAACAAATGAACCTCACTGGTGCATGAGCTTTCACACTTGGGGAACAGTGTTGATTTGCCTTGCAGAAACTTTGATACCGTTCCTAACTTGTAAAGAAGTAAGTGCCAGGGCTCTCGTCAGGAGGCCACTGCAGCTTGCACCACACATTGCCCCTGCCATGCTGCCAATGATAGTAACAACACAACTACTATCCATCACACTCCTACAAGTGTGACAATTCCGACTATTCCAGGCCCCCAAAGCTATAAAAATGGCCAAGGCAGCAAACAATAGTCATTTTTAATGTATATTAAATTCATAATTAACTGTCGCTGTGGTCATCTCAAAATTAGCCAGACAGCGCCACCTTGTGGCAGACTGTCACAAGCGCCAGTGTTGACAATTAAGTGCCGGTGCCGAGCACCGGAAACCACCAGCAGAAATTAAGCACTGTTTTGATAGCTTTTTATTTTTGTTTTGCTACTTTTCTTACCTATTTCCAGTTCAACGAGTATGTCAGCTGGTATCTAGTCTGGGTTTCATGAAGGTTCTTTATTATTTATAGTCCTGGTAAATTTTGGGTCTCCTCAGTGGGTGTTTCTGGTGGTCTCTGCTCTGCCCCTTCAGTTTTTCCCCCACATCCATCCTAGGTCTGAGTTATTTCGGTGGGGGGGGGTGTTTCTGTACTCATGACTACTGCAGTGCTAGTGGTCTTCTTTAGGCCGGGGGGGGATTGTTAGCCCTTTTTTGGGGCTTTTCAAGGGAGGGACATGGGCGGGGGAAGGTGGGGGCCGGGGGCAGGTGGCTGGTTTTAGGGGAGGGTTTGGGTCACTTTTTTCTTTATTCAGATTTTTTTTGGTTGCAGGGTTTGGTGAGGTTGCCGGGCAAAAAATAAAAATGAGGCCCTATGTTTGTGGAGGGAAAATTTGGAACCAACAATGATTCTTTACTGCTGGCATCTATCAAGGTGTGCTGGATGTCTGACCAAGAATGTCAAGGTTTAGCCAGAGGGGTGGTCCTGACCTGCGTCTTCATAGTCTTTCTTGGAATATGAATGGGTCGAAAGCATCTCATAAACGAAAGTTAATTAAGGAGGAACCACACTATCTTCATCCACATTTAGGTGGCCTCATCTCTTGAATAGACAGGCCTCTCTTCTGGATGATCTGGAGTATCAGGTCTTAGCATCAGCCTGTTTTACTTCCTCCCAGAGGGGGATCGCCCTACTGGCTCAGGATAAGAGCTGGGCACTTATCGACCACTGAATAGATGCAGGCGGACGATGGCTCATAGCAACTGTCAAGAGGGGCAACTGACATGTTATGTTTTGCGTACTCTATGGGGCCAACACTTATGACCTCGTGGTCTTTAATAGTCTACTTTCTGAACCACATCAATGGCCAGAACCATTGATAATTTACGGGGACTTTAATGTCTTCCTCAACCCACGGATAGGCTCCTCCTATAGTGGTTGGGGGTTAAACTCCTCTTCGAGAACTACCTATAGCTCAAAGAAACTGGCCAGGACTGCTTTGTTGCAAATGTTGGAATCCTATGCTTGGGAGGATGGCTGGCAACATTCTCAGATGAGAGAATACAGGTTTACATATTTTTCTGCCTCTTATAAAAAAAATTCTTGGATAGATATGTTCCTTGGTAGCCAAGCTCTTATGTTTCATCTCAGCATCTCCTTGAACCCTAGTGTTATATTGGATCGTAATTCTTTGTCTCTTTTTATTCAAGTGAAGAGTTCATTATTAAATTCAAATTCATGTCCTTCGACCTTTCTTCAAAAACTTCTAGGCTGTTCTTTGAGTGCAACTTGGGATCAGCATCTATTCTTATTGTTTGGGATGCTTTTAAAGCCTTTTGTAGGGGTCATAATATACATTTTTCTTCCTCCCGTCGGAAGCAAGCTGCTCAGGGCGAGGCTAATACTTGGCTTACTCTTATCTATGTAGACTTCCTTATGGTCAGCACCACAGTCGTTCAAGATTAGAGATCCTCGGTGCCTTCGAAGGTACAATTTGTAATTGCCCAAGCCTCCCTTAGGGAACGCATGCTTGATAACATCATCAAAAAGGCTCAGGCCAAATAATTAATCTTTTTTTAAAGCAGCGAAGAATTGGGCCAGGTTTTATCCTTCCGGGTCTGGGATAGAACTAATGTATCTGATATTTCTGGGATTAAGAACTCTTAAGGGGCTATTGTGACCGATCCTGCCCTTAGTTGAGAGGAGTTTTGCAGCCTCTATCAGCATGTGTATGACGAGGAATTGGCCCCCTCCACAGACCAAATAGTTCAGTTTCTTTGGGCCCACCATCATTGAAAACTGTCTACTGTACAACAGCATAAGGTAGAACGTTAAATATCGGCTTCCAAAGTGGAAGTCATTATTGGCCAGCTGACACCAAGTGAGGCCTGTGACCTCGACCAACTTCCATTGGCATATTAGATTGTCGTGCCTCATAGTGCCGGTACCCCGTGATTTATTCAACTCTTTTGATTTACTTGGGCAGATTCTTGGGTCATGGACTGAGACCATCATCATCATATTTCCTAAGAAAGAGAAAGATCCCTTCCTCTGTGGTTCAAATTGGCATATTTCGCTGATTAATACTGACTCCAAGATTTATACTCTGAATTTAGCTAATAGGCTTGCAAAGGTTGAATCTGATCTTGTCAATGAGAATCAACATGGTTTTGTTCCAGGGCGGGATACCACTGCTCACGTTAATACTGTTATCACATGGCCATTTCTTTGGGCCACTATGGTTGTGTCAGTGTTTGTACCGCCCCTTATTTTTTGGGTTCAACAGCTTTACCAGAATCTTAAGGCTAGGGTTTTGTGTTCAGGGTCTTCTACCGACCTAATTCAGATAAATCGTGGCTCCCATCAGAGATGTCCACTTTCACTTCTGCTCTTTGTGCCTTATATAGAACCTCTTCGGAAAAACAGGGAGGGACCCCTTATCACCAAAGGAATGGCGTTCAAATCACCAATTGAAAAACAAGGCTCACTTTGGTTTGCTTGATTGCATATACCACTCACAAACAGACACCCATCCACTTATTTTCATATCAGTTGTACACAGGGGAGTCTAGTTGCAGACCCAAGGCCAAAACACAAGAAATAGAAAATATATCTATTTTTTATTATTAAAAGCATGTACAAAACATATCAAAATCAATTGATCATTAAAAACAAAATAAAAAGAATTACACATAAAAATTACGTAAAGCCTGGAACCCGATAAGTTGTGCCTAATTCAATATCTGTAGTTCCAGCCACTACACGGATTGTGTACCCAAGCGTCGAAGCGTTTCGATGGTGAAATTCCAATTAGACCATCTTTTTCAATACCCAAATATGACTCCCACAACACCTGTATGTTGCCCGTGTTAGGTCGTATACCTATTATTCTGTGTTAAGATGTTCAGCTGCTACCTGTGGCCAATAATACACTAAGGGCTAAATGGTCCCTTCAGCTGTCCTGGTCACAATCAGTATAATAGTGGCCCTTTGTGGTTATGCCAATTGGAAATGGCAAAATACTCTGTAGATGCCTTACTTCTGGCTTATGTTCAAGGGGCGCTATGAAGGCTGCCACCCTCCTGCACACAGATCTTTACATATAAAATCTGCTATTGTAGGTCTTGTGGCACATGCTAATTAAAAAGGTTTCATTAAATATCTTCCTCTAGGTATGTTACCCAGTCCTTCTCATACTTCGAAGGTGCCCTTCATCAATTGGGCCTTCTCGCCAGGAGAACGGCTCGTTAATGCGCTCCGTGCGTTGTCCTCACAAATCCTTATATAGAACCTTACATTCAAGCCCTCAAGAGTTCAAGGGATATTGCTTCGCTGCAGATCCATCAACTTAAGCTCAAAGTGCGCAAGGCCCAACTTATTCAGGATGTAATGAGATATACAAATGTTTTTTCAAACACAGTCCTGAATGTCTCCTGGGTTAAAACTCATCAGCTCAAATTCATCAATAATTCTTATTATACTCCTTATCATTTATTTATTATGATTTTGAAGCAGGATTCTAGGGGCCAGATGTACGACCGTATTTTGCGCTTGAAAACGGGAAATCGGCCCGTTTGCGACAGCAAAGTAGGTCTGCCCTATTTACAAACCCTATTTTGTGAGTCGGTAACCAAGGCCGTCCCTTCCTAATAGCGACTCGCACTTCAATATTAGATTGTTTTGCGGCCGCAAAACACTCGCAGTTTACCACCCATTTCAAATGGTAAGCCACTTGCAAACAGGAAGGGGTCCCCAGGGGACCCCTCCCCCTTTGTGACTGGCATTGATAATATTTTTTAAGAGCAGGCAGTGGTCCCACGGACAATTGCATGCTCTTAAAAAATGAAGCAGTAATGTTTCATTGTTTTTTTTTAAATGCCTCCCATTTTCCTTTGAGGTAAACGGGCTGCATTAAAAAAAACTGCTTTATTTAAAAAGCAGTCACAGACATGGTGGACTGCTGATCCCAGCAGGCCACCATCCCTGGGAGTGCTAGTCATTACTAATGGGGTCACAAATAGCACCTGCCTCATGAATATTGATGAGGCAGGCAATTTGCGACCCCATTATGAATCGCAAACAGTGTCTGAGACACTGTTGTACATTCCTATTTGTGAGTCGCAAATTGCGAGTCGCAAAATGACGCAATTTGCGACTTGCAAATTGGTAGGGTCATACATCTGGCCCTAAGTTTTTTCAATGTTCTGGGGATCGGGCAGACTCAGTTCATATCTTTGTCACTTGTTTTTCATTACTGACAGACTGTATTCGGTAAGCTGAACATGCTTTGCCCAATTACCCTGAGGTGGGACCCTAAATTAATCATACGGGGCCATCCACCTCCTGTACCTGCCCACTTAAGTGGTATCTTTTTCTGTGCTATCACTCTAGCTCAACTGATTCTGTCCCAACATTGCTTACTGGCCCAGGCTCCCAATTCTATGCTCTGGTGGCATGAATTTATCAATATAGGCCTCCTGGAGTGCCTGATTATCGATAATGACGATTTGCATGCCCGGGTCAGAAAGATATGGGCGCCAATTAGGGGCTGGTCATGACCACCCATGGCAATAGTCTATACTTTTTTCGTTTTTCTTTGTCCTTGACTGTATTTGCTTTTCTCTAACGCATCCAGCCACATCTTCTCTATGAATGTTTGATTGTTATTTCTTACTACTTTCGTACTGCCAACTGATGGAATTGTTGTGTAATGTGTTGTATTGTGTCTTACTTATGACCTCAATAAAAAAAAATTGAAAAAGAATTACTAATTAACTGTTGTTGTGGTCATCTCTAAATTAGCCAGACAGCGCCACCTTGTGGCAGACTGTCACAAGCGCCCGTGTTGACAATTAAGTACTGGTGATGAGCACTGGAAACCACCAGCTCAAATTAAGTACTGCTTTGATAGCTTTTTATTTTTGTTTTGCTATTTTTCTTACCTATTACCGAGTGCATCAAAACGAGTGCTACTAAAGTCTCGTTATGATTGTTCAATCTGGTGCTCAACAGGCTATCATAGATCAAATCAAAACTGCCTCTGTTAGTCAGAACCTCTTGTAAAGCAGTTTTAGTGCTAGACAATATGCATTTCTTTCACTCAGAGATCATAATAGAGAGAACTTCAGGAATAGATTGTAGTTCATCCATGATTGGGCAACAGAGACAATGTTAATGGTGTAGAATCCTTGTGTTTGTACTATGAAGGACAGCCATTAATTGTATTCTCCTTCTGAATAGCACCCTGAGAGGGATTATAATTAATATTTTAGGTAAGCAATTTTTTGAGTTGTTGACATCACATCTTCTATATAGAAGGTAGCTGTGAAATTTAGATGATGTTCAATGTAGTCAATATCAAATATAATCCATAGCAATGATTAGTATTTCTTATTATAATGATGTGATTACTATGAGAATTTAAGTATTCTTTCATTGCTACAGGAGGATGTGATCATCTCATGTAATCAAAAAGTACAAGAGAATTATAATGAATATAAGTATTTAATAATAACTGCTATGGCTTCTCATTAGTTATTTTCATAACAACTTTACTTCATTTAAAAAAATGAATCTTTAATTAGGCTTATTTCATTAGGAAAGAAGTTTATTCTTTATTTGATAAGAGTAATAACAGTCTCAGGAAATGATAAAGAGAGCAAGATTGAAGAAACCTTTTGTGTTTTATACAACATTCAACTAGAAACCGATTATAAAAATGAGTGTCAGACTGTACAATTTTTTTTTATGATCTAGCAATTAAGAATAATGGTTTGTATCATATTTTATGTGTTGCAAAAAGATATTGTACTACTAGTGAAAGAGCTAGGATAAACATTTACAATAGACTGGTATTTGTATTATGTGATTGTTTTTCCTTACAGCCCTGAAGAAGGGGCTCATAATCTCGACCCACTTGTTGGCTGCAGTAATCTCAAATAGTGAACAAACACACGGTATTGTGATAAGAAGACAAGGCTGTAGTGATTTGTAATAGTGAACACACATAATTGCTATAAGAAGACAAGTCCTCTGCTTTTAGATTGAACTGTAGACATGAAAGGTTTTGTTTTTGGGAAACTGGTAAACTTTCATATTGGTGTCTATAGAATTGTAAATGAATGAAAAACTCTTTTGGATATTAAGTACAAGAAAAATAAATATATTGTAGAAATTAATGAAGATTGAATGTTATAATTATTTTTGGATTTTGAGTTTTAAGCATATTGCTCCCTACAATTCTGTATGTGTATGATGTACACTATAAGTTACTAGGGTTATTGGCTTAGTGGGTGGTTCGTAGGGCATGGCCATTGCCATCAGATGACCCGATTCAAGAAGATGCTCAGCAACTCTTACTCCTGCTAAGTCAGAAGATAGGCTATTGGTAGTTATGATATGAGTCACTGGAAAAAAAACTCTTATTCAAACACACAGGAGCACTCACAGGTTCTGCAATCCTTTCTTGATCACGCAAACAGCATTTGAGAAAGTCGTGTAAGACGAAACGCGTCATGCTGGGTGAATTAAAGAAAGGATTGCAGAACCTGTGAGTGCTCCTGTGTGTTCCTAGAAGAGGGACCTTTTGTTGGTACATTAATTACGTGCATGCCACTTGCACAAAGGAGGCCCCCGTCATGCAAAGAGTTCAGCAGTTAAGTGGTATTTGTTGGAACAAAGATTTAGGGAGGACTAACATCTTGATGAGGGCGATTCGCCCTATTGGTGACAGAAGAAGCCAGATCCATCTGTCAATAATGTTTCTTATATTTTCCAAGGCCATATTAATTCATCATAGTCTCGAGTGACCCAGATACTCATAAACCACACCCCATCAGGGCTCTAGCATAAGGGATATTCCAAGACAGGTGCAGATTGGAAGTCTGTAAGGGGAAAAGCCTCCGACTTGGACCAGTTTATTAGCCGGACTGAGTATCCTCCAAACTGTATTATCTCATGAAGGATAGGAGTAGGATTTTCTCCGGGGTGCTGAACATAAAGAATTAATCTTCGGGGTATAATGATATCACACGTGACGTGACGCTGAGGCACAGCCTGCGGTGGGCATGATATCCCCTGAGTTGGCATACAAGGGGTTCTATTGCTATGGCAAATATCAGGGGCAAAAGGGGATGACCCTGTCTAGTCCCCTTACTGATAGCGGATGTATCAGAGTACGATCAGTTGATTCAAACTCGCACCCTGGGGTTTGTGTATAAAAGGGTTATAAGCAAAAAAAGAAGTTTCCCAGCCCCGACCAATTAAGAAATTCTGTCATAAATGGCCACTCAAGAGAGTTAAATGACAATTAAAAACAAATATCCACTACCTCTAATACCTGTGTTGTTAGATCAGTTGCGACATGCCACAGTATTCACTAAATTGGATCTGCATGGGGCATATCATCTCATTCGTGTACAAGCGGGGACGAGTGAAAGAACGCTTTTCGGACTAAGTTTGGCTTGTTCGAGTATTGTGTCATGCCTTTCGGTCTCTGCAATGCCCCTGCGGCTTTTCAGTTTTTTATTAATGAGGTGCTACAGGAGTTTCTTGATTTAAGTGTTATCGTGTATACAGACGATATACTTATCTTTTCCAAAAATGACACAGAACATGATTATCATGTGAAACAGGTATTGCTAAAGCTGCGTGAAAACCATCTGTTTGTGAAATTGGAAAAATGTATGTTTCAGGTTTCTTGGATTTTATCATTTCCTCTGAAGGAATCCAGATGGATCTGAAAAAGACCAACGCCATAACCTCATGGCCGGTTCCGACTTGTGTGAGAGACGTACAGGTCTTATTAGGGTTTGCCAATTTTTATAGGCGATTTATAACCCATTTTTCAGATATCATCACTCCCATGACTGCCTTGTTAAAAAAAGGGGGTTCGTTTCTCTGGACTACATCTGCCCAACTTGTTCTAGAAACGTTAGTGGAGAAATTTACAACTGCTCCCATCCCTAAGCATCCAGACCCTGCACTTCCATTTTATGTAGAGGCAGATGCTTCTCAGTATGCTGTGGGCAGGGTATTGTCTCAACGGGATATTGATTCGGGTCTTATGCATCCCATCGCTTTTGTTTCTAGAAAAACTGTTACCGGCCAAACAGAATTATACTGTTGCTGAAAGAGATCTGTTGGCAATCAAATTGGCTTTCCAGGAATGGAGGCATCATTTATGGGGAGCTAGACATTCTGTCATGATTTATACTGACCATAAAAATTTGGAGTTCTTTCGCTCGACACGGGCTTTGACCCCACAGCAAATGAGATGGGTGTTGTTTTTTAACGAATATGATTTTACAATCACATATAGACCTGCTGTCCAACAAGCAAAATACGATGCCCTGTCTCGTATTCATGTGGCCCCCTTGTATGACGCCATCCTCCCGAGGAGACGCCTATGATATCCAATGATAAGATCATCGGTTGTTGCTCCTCTGACGAATTCCTTCTAGAAGTCAAAGAACGTTTGGCATCCATAGACTTGACCCCTTGGTTAACTGACCCTATATTTCAATTGAGGGATGGGTTGGTATACCATGGCACCCAGCTATTCATACCTCCAGAGTTCAGGGACAAAGTATTGACTTGGTGTCATTCCTCCTCATTGGTAGGTCATCCTGGGATGACCAAGACTAGAGAGCTATGCCTTCGTTGGTTCTGGTGGGACACGTTGGGTCATGATATACAGGTTTTTGTGTCTTCGTGTCCGGTGTGTGCCATTAACAAAGCCTCACACACCCTTCCAGTGGGTCTTTTACATCCTTTGCCGATTCCCCCTTCCCCATGGCATACTATTAGTATGGATTTTGTTACAGATCTTCCTAAAGAAGTGGGGTATACCACCATTCTTGTGGTTGTTGATCTCTTTACCAAAACCGCTCAATTCATTCTTTTGCCTAAGCTGCCTACCGCCAGAGAATTAGCAGATGTTTTCATGACTCATGTGTTACGATTACATGGTATTCCAACAGCCATTGTGACTGACCGGGGAGCACAGTTCATTTCCCACTTCTGGAAAGACTTGTGTTCCTCATTGCAGATGGAGATCCGGTTATCCTCGGCTTACCATCCACAATCAGATGGACAAACGGAGCATACTAATCAAACCATGGAACAGTACATTCTTTGTCTTTTGACCTCGTTAACTGGTAGTTAGGTGAAAGCACTTCCTATCGCAGAGTTTGCATATAATAACAGTATACACTTGGCTTTAGGCATGTCCCCTTTCTTTTGTTCAATGGGTTTTCATCCTAGGGCCATACCCATCCAGCCTTCCGGTAGAGTACCTGCAGTATACACCTTGGGGCAGATTTAAAAGAACTGATGCATCTCTGCATCTAAGCAGAAATGCGTCAGTTTAATTGCGTCACGCAAAACAAACCCTTGCACCACCATGGATGCGCCGCATTTACAATGCGGCGCACCGTGGCGCAAGGATTGACAGATGCGTTACGCATCTGTTGGTGTAAAGGTAATGCATTGCTGGAGTCATGTCGCAAGCACGACGCAACTCAAGCAATGCTAGGAATGCCTATTCCTATTGTGCTGCATCACTCCTTACGCCTGCCGTAAGGTTTTGACGCAGTGGCGTCATAGAAGTGATGCAGTGAAATCTTGTAGATTTCACTGTGTCACTTTTAAGAGGCTTTCTTGCGTCGGAACGCCCACCCTGCATACACTATACCTGACGCAGGTTCATGTGACGCAGGGCTTTAAAACGTCACGCATCTCCCTAGATGCGTCACGTTGTAAATGTGTCGCATAGTGGCGCATTTTTTACGACACCGCTGCGTCACAAAAGTGACGCAACAGCAGCGTTAAAGTGTCCCAAGGGGATTGTAAATCTGCCCCCTTGAGTCTTGCCCTGACTGATATTTGGAAGAAGGCACAGGACCATCTGGAGGCAGCTAAGAGGGGTATGAAAGACAAGGCAGACAGGCATCGTCATCCTGCTCCCTCCTATGCTCCTGGCGATTTGGTTTGGTTGGCGTCCAAGAACCTACGTTTGGGGGGCCCTAGGAAGTTGCAGCCAGTTATGTGGGCCCATTCAGAATCCAGCAGGTCATAAATCCGGTCGCTATGAAGCTGGTTTTGCCTGCTGATTACCGGATTCATTCTGTGTTCCATACCTCTCTACTTAAACCTTATACTGTCACCACTCAGGCCTTGCCCCCGCCCCCGCCTCTGATGATTGGACGAGCATGAGGAGTTTGAGGTCGGTGCCATTCTTGACTCTAGGAGACGCTGGGGCAGATTGTATTATTTGGTGGATTGGAAGAGTTATTACCCTGATGACCGTACCTGGAAGCCTGCCAGTTATGTACATGCCCCCCGCTTAGTGCGTCTTTTTCATGTCCGTCATCCTTCGAAACTACGTCCTGTGGGGGGTCTTTTGAGAGTGGGTACTGTCACCGCCTGAGTCTTGTATTTGTCGTAGGGGTCATGGTTATACTTTTTCTTTTGGGTCCTTTTTCTATCGGGGGTGGGGGGTCTGGTTCTTACCTTTGGGTTTCCTTTTTCTCACTCCCCTTTTGGCGACTGCCGCCTCCTTTTACTGTCTCCTTTGGGGAACGGGTTGGGCGCAGTCGCAGTGGTGTTCCCGGAGCGTTGGCAATGAGTATTTGGGAGCCATCTATCTGCTCCTCGTTGCTTGGTTTCATTTCCGGTTCCTGCCCCGGAAGGACTTTGCTGTTGGCGTTTCGATGACGATCTTGTTGTTTCCGTGCCTGCTCCTCTTCGGGTGTCTCCGTGGGACATATTGGATTGCCGTTAACATTTTACACTGACAATTACGTTGTTTCCTTGCCTGCTCCTCTTCAGGATTCTGCGTGGAACATTTTGGACTACCTTCCCGTTTCTTGTGGAGCGCTGGTGTTCTTCAGAGGTTTTCCTTCCTAAGGACTCAGATACCCAGTAAGCAGCGGGTGTTTTTTATACTTGACTCTCTTCATTTTGTTCTATTGCCTTTTTTGAGGTGTTCTCAGTGCACTGATTTTTTGTGGTTTATAACCAACAAGTATTATTGTTGTTTTCCCTGTATTATTTGTTTATAGTGCAGGTTTTTTGCCTTTGTGGCTTTTTCCTGCTATTTTCTACACATCATCTACCTTTTGGCTCGTGCCCTATGAAAAGACTTTGACTTACTAATCCTTGGAACAAAAACTGTGTGTTTTCCTTCGCCGGAATTCTTCTGGACACCACTACGAATGTTTAAGGGGTGAGCTGAGTATAAAAGCGCTTTTCTCTATCTTGTTCTTTGTGTGAAGTGAAAAGGTTTCCTTGGCTTCTCTCTGTTATATTAATCTTTACCTATTCTGTTTCTTTTCCAAAAGGATGTTTATGCCTTGTCTGGCTCCACCATATTCCGGAGTGTGATTTCGAGGTTAGACCTACACCTCTCCCTTATTTCCCTTGTTTACCTACCTTCCTCCTGTGCGTTTTCCACTCAGGTTTGTTCTACTCTTGGGCATGAAGGGTTAAGGCACAGCGTGAGTGATGGGACATTCTTCATTCCTGCAGCACCTGGTTTTCAAGTGAGTGGGGGTGGAACAGTGAGCTGTAACTGTCACAGCTTCTGGCACGGCGCTGCCTTTCGAACAGAGACACATCCTCCCCCTCCTCCTTGGGGGATGCAACGGATCTCGGAATGAGCAACGTGGGGATGTGTGCCCTGGCAGCATGGCCTCTGCAGTGAGGCTGACAGGTGTGAAGTCGCTCCCCTCCTCCTGCCAGTAACGGCACAGCATTGACTCCGGGGGCGGGAGGAACAAGAAATGGCGGCACCCGGCATCCAGTGGCATTATTCTGGGACCATGAGGCTGCGGCCTACAAGTAAGTGCCTGGTGCCCCTGGCCTAAAGACAGGTGTGAGACTCAGAGAACAGTGGGGGGCAGCACAGGACTATATACAGAAGCTGGCGCAGGGTACAGGCTGTGTCACAGTGCAAGAGAGCCGTTATTCCTCCTTCTCCTCCGTTCCATGCCCGACTGATGAGGTGCCATAACTGAAGAAACTTCCCTGGTGGCATTACTGATTGGCCTGGGACCTGTCCTCCACCACCCCCTCTTTCCTCCTCCCCCATTGGAGGACAGCTGTTCTTGGAGGGGTGTGAACTGGGGGACCTGAGACCCAGAACTTGTGAACAACGCAGTCAGCACCCAATGTCCAACTTCCTGGGACCATGAGGCTGGGGCCTACAAGTACATGCCTGGCACCCCCTGGCCTAAATACAGGCACGAGCCCCGAGAGCAGTGAGGGGCAGCACCAGACTAGCTCCAAATGCCCACAGAGCCACAGTGCAAGAAAAGCCGTTGTTCCACCTTTTTACTTTCGCTCCCTCCCCATGCATGATGCATGCCTTAGGTGGGCACCACAATTGAAGCAACTTCCCTGGTGGCACGGCTGGTCTTCCCGGGACTCGTCCTTCTCCACACCTTCCATTTGAGGACAGCAGATCTCGATGGAGTGTGAACTGGGGGTCCCGGGCCCGGAACTTGCAGCAGGGTAGCTAGTGTAATGAGCACTCCCCCTTCCCCCCGCCTATGCATGCTCGACTTGACTACGAGAGGCGGGAAGCCACAGTGGGGATGACACCAGGTGGCTATTGCTGTGATCCAGGGCTGCGGGCCAGCGCCAGGTGACCCAGTACCAGACAACAGCCAAGTGGCCCTGAAGGCTTAAAGGGGAGAACCGGCTAATCTTTGGAGGGACAGGCAGGGCCCAGCCGAAGTGCCCCTGTTATGGGCCATTGTGGATGGCTACTGCAGGGCCGTTCTATACGTGGGACCTTTGGAGGTCCGCTGGAGTGCAGCAAGGAAGACTGGGCCCAACCCAGCCACTGTCAGACAAACAGTGACTGACCAAGCATAAGGGGGCTGCTGCAGCTGGGGATTCACGCAGGGCCAAGCTAAAGACCCTGGGAGACCATTACTGAGGGCTATGATAAGTAACAAGGGGCTGGCACCTCTACAAACCAACAAAATTGACAAGTACGCAGTGACCAAGGAGGAATATGAAAAAGTCATGATACTCTTCTTTCCAAACCTCACCTTGCAGGTACAGTGCCAGCGTTGTAGTTTCGATGAAGTCAAAAAGGTGCTCAGGACAAAGGAACTCAAATACATGATGCTGTACCGGGCAAGACTGCTGGTGGCAGTGGAGGGTAAGTCCTGGCACTTAACGTCACTGGAAGAATCTTGGGACTGGTTGGAGGGATAGCGCACCTCTGGCCTACAGAACCAGCAAGAGACAAAGAGGGGGCGCACAAGCGGAGAGCCAGACGAAAAATTGCACTGACCACAATGAGACACAGATGTGGGACAACCCCCCCAAAGACCCATGAGCAATGGACGTTGAGGATTTTAGCCAAGGTCCTGCCACTCTCTCAGTAGTGGGTACTGTAAGTTGAACCGGCAATGAAAGAGAAAAGTACAGGAACTCTGGTCTGGGTCTTGCTTGAGTATGCCTTTCCGCCCTATGACGGGATGTTGTTTGCACGGGGATGGAGGGACGGGATTAGTGATGATGGCCTACAATACACAGGTATGACTCCACTATTTTATACTAAAGGGGCACAGTTTAATGTTTATACTTGATCGGCTCGTCGAGGCGGTGCAGGCCAACCCTAATGTTTTGAATGACACATTCCGGGTGATAGGCACTCTGCATGTTGGGGAGATGGGCAGTTCTGAGCCTGTAGTGCAGGGTAGCAGGGAGGAGGGGTTTCATTGTTGGGCACAACAGTATTACTGCTTTAAAGTTGGATCTTGTTTTAATAACTGTTCTAGCTCAGTAACATTAAACAGCTATGGATCGTGTTATAAGACACACAGGGGTGGGGAGACACGGATAGATCCTCAATGGACACATGGACCACTTCATCCATGCTACAAAACTCAATGGGAGTCCCAACACAGCTAGCTTTGAAGGTACTGATGCGAAACTTCAACGGACTGGGCAGTAAAATCAAGTGCACTATAGTGCTTCAATATCTCAGTAGGCATGCCCCAGATCTGGCCCTCCTGCAGGAGACCCACCTTAAGGGCAAGCAGTACAAGGCGTTTGACCAATTTGGGTATACCCTCTGGGCACATGCAAGCTATACAGCAGACTCTAGGGGGATAGGCATTCTTGTAAAAAAATAAGTAACCTTTATTCCCCTTCGTACATGGAGCAACCTGCGTGGTAGATATGTGGCTAAAACTGGAAACTGGGAGGGCCATACACTAAACATCTGCTCTGTATATGTGCCACCAAGACTTCATGCAGAGACATTCCCAACACTTAGTGCCATGCTTTTAGAGATGCCACCGGGGATACTCATACTAGGGGGGACATAAAGGGCGTGCTAGATCCTCATATGGACAGGGAAACTAAGTCATCTACTGCCGGGGAGTCAGACTCCTTATGGGCTTTCACTGACACAGTAGGCATGTAGAATTATGGCGTAAGCAATAAGCATAACCCAAAGACAAGGCAGTTCACCTATCTATCAGCAGCACATGAGAGCTACTTCTCCCTTGACCACATCTTTACTCAGCACCTACATGCAAGCAGGTTTAGGGACGCGGCGCATAAAGGGCACAGCATCTTAGGTCACTACCCATTGGAGGTGATGCTCTATGGCCCCTTTAGAGATAGTTTATTGCCTTCTAGAATTGACCCCTGGCATTTGAAGGATACAACCCTCAAGGACAAATTAAGGGAACGGGCTGACCAATACATCCAGAACAACAAGGGTACCGTAATCTCAGCCAGTGTACTTTGGGAAGCCTTTAAGGCTATTAGTCATGGTCATGCACAGGCTCTGATTGGGGGCAAGAGGAAAAATCTGAGGCTAAAATGCAAGGCATTTAAATGTGACATTCACTCTTCAGAAACCTGCATCCTAATAAAGGGGATGGTCAGCCTCCAACTTGACCACCAGCTACAACTGAAGCAACATGAGTTATAAAAGCTGGTAGAAGATAGGGCGCGCCTATGCGTTGGCGACCCAACGTCGTTTATATGATATAGCTGACAAGGCCAACAAACTGTTGGCATGTACGGACAAGAGGGACAAGGGACGGAATTGGGTGCTGGAGATCCAATACAGTGAGGGGATGCTCCAGATGACCAGCCCTGCCATAGCAGAAGCTTTTGCTGCATACTATGAGGGGATCTACGTCTCCACGGCTACTAGGTCTGGGGAGGACTGTGCTGACCTCCTAAAAGACCTGGCCCTCCCAACACTCCCAGATGAAGACAGAGACACCCTGGAGCAAGACTTGATGGCAGAAGAGATAGCCAGGGCCATACCGAACCTGCAGTCATGGAAGGCGGTGGTGCCGAATGGACTGCCTGTGGAACTGTACAAATGCATGGTGAGCTGTTTTTGTGTAGGGGCAAACAGGGACTTCCTGTTCTAGAGTGCAGTAAGGCGTCTAGGAGGAGCCCTGTCATCGGCAACACCTGTGCTTGCAGAGTGCTATAAAGCACAGTGATTGCATTCTGCTGCACAAGCCATTTTCGTGAAGAGGCAAACATGGATGACCTGTTCCAGAGTGCAGAGGGGCACCCAGCAGGAGCCCTGTCCTCAACAACAGCTTTGCTTGGGGAGAGCTTTAAAGCATGGTGACTTCATCCCGCAGCATGGGCTGCTTTTGTGAAGTGGAAAGCAGTGGGGCATCGAGGAGGAGTCTTGTCATCATTAACACTAATGTTTGGACAGTGCTATGAAGCATGCGGACTGCATCCTGCAACACAGGCTGTGAAACGGAAAACAGGGACTACCTGTCACAGATTGCAGCAAGGCATCCAGGTCTAGCCCTGTCATCAGCAACATCTGTGCTTGGAGAGCGCTATAAAGCATGGTTACCGCATCCCGCTGCGTGAGTCGTTTTCGTGAGGGCAAACAGGGACCCTTTTCCAGAGTACAGAGGGGCATCCAGGAGGAGCCCTATCATCAGCAACACCTGTGCTTGGCGAGCATCAGCCGCAGCCACTGCAGGTAAGAGCAGTGGGGTGGTGGGGCCGGGTGGTGGGTATTTCGAGAGGTGACCACAAGGGAAAATTCATTATTTATTTAATTTCCCCTCGTGGTCGTCTCTCGAAATCCCCCCACCCGGACCCACCGCTCTTACTTGCAGCAGCTGCGGCTGGTGAGCATTATAAAGCATGGTGACTGCATCCCACTGTGCTAGCTGTATTTGTGAAGGGGCAAGCAGGGACTACCTGTCCCAGAGTGCAGAGAGGCATCCAGGAGGAGCGCTGTCATCAGCAACCCCTGTGCTTGGAGAGCACTATTAAGCATGGTGACTGCATCCTCCTGCGTAAGCCATTTTTGTGAAGGGGCAAACAGGTACTACGTGTCCCAGAGTGCAGCAGGCCTTCCAGGAGGAGCACTGTCATCAGCAACACCTGTGCTCGAAGAGCGCTATAAAGCTTGGTGACTGCATCTCGCTGTCTAAGCTGGATTCATGAAGGGGAAAACAGGGACTACCTGTCCCAGAGTGCAGCGGGCGTCCAGGAGAAGCCCTGTCATAAGCAACACCTGTGGTTGGAAAGCACTGTAAAGCATGGTGACAGCATACTGCTGCGTGAGCTTTTTTCATGAAGGGGAAAACAGGGCCTACCTGTCCCAGAGTGCAGCAGGGTGTCCAGGAGGAGCCCTGTCATCAGCAACACCTGGGCTTTGAGAGCACTAGAAATCGTGGTGACTGCATCCCGCTGCGCAGGCTGTATTTGTGAAGGGGTAAACAGGGAATTCCTGTCTCAGAGTGCAGAGGGCCATCCAAGAGGAGCCCTGTCATCAGCAACACCTGTGCGTGGAGAGCATTATAAAGTGCAGCGACTGCATCCGCTGCGCAAGCCCTTTTCATGAAGGGGAAAACAGAGGCTACCTGTTCCAGAGTTCAAAGGGGTGCCCAGGAGCCCTGTCTTCAGCAACACCTGTGCTTGGAGAGCACTGCAAAGTGTTGTGACTACAACGAGTTGTGCAAGCTGTTTTCATGAAGGGGAAAACAGGGACTACCTATCCCAGAGTACAGTGGGGTATCCAGGAGGAGCCCTGTTATCAGTAACACCTGTGCTTGGAGAGCGCTATAAAGTACAGTGACTGCATCTCGTTGCGCGAGTAGTTTTCGTGAAGGGGCAAACAAGGACTAAATGTCCCAGAGTACAGTTTGGCATCGAGGAGGAGCCCTGTCATCAGCAGCACCTGTGATTGGAGAGCGCTGTAAAGTGTGGTGTCAGCATCTCGATGGCAGGGCAGTTTTCATGAAGAGCGAAACAGGGACTACTTGTTCCAGAGTGCAGAGGGGCACCCAGCAGGAGCCCTGTCATCAACAACAGCTGTGCTTGGGGAGAGCTATAAAGCATGGTGACTTCATTCCACAGCATAGGCTGCTTTCGTGAAGTGTAAAGCAACGGGGCATCGAGGAGGAGCCTTGTCATTATTAACACTAATGTTTGGATAGTGCTATGTAGCGTGGGGACTGCATCCTGCCGCACAGGCTGTGAAACGGAAAACAGGGACTACCTGTCACAGATTGCAGCAAGGCATCCAGGTCTAGCCCTGTCATCAGCAACAACTGTGCTTGGAGAGCGCTATAAAGCATGGTGAACGCATCCCGCTGCGTGGGTCGTTTTCGTGAGGGCAAGCAGGGATCCCTTTTCCAGAGTACAGAGGGGCATCCAGGAGTAGCCCTGTCATCAGCAACACCTGTGCTTGGCAAGCATCAGCCACGGCCACTGCAGGTAAGACCAGTGGGGTGGTGGGGCCAGGTGGGGGTATTAAGAGAGACGACGACAAGGAAAAATTAATTATTTATTTAATTTTCCCTCGTGGTAGTCTCTCGAAATCCCCCACCCGGCCCCACCGTTCTTACCTGCAGCGGCCGTGGCTGGCGAGCATTATAAAGCCTGGTGACTGCATCCCACTGCGCTAGCTGTATTTGTGAAGGGGCAAGCAGGGACTACCTGTCCCAGAGTGCAGAGAGGCATCCAGGAGGAGCACTGTCATCAGCAACCCCTGTGCTTGCAGAGCACTATTATGCATGGTGACTGCATCCTGCTGTGTAAGCCATTTTTGTGAAGGGGCAAACAGGGACTACGTGTCCCAGAGTGCAGCAGGGCTTCCAGGAGGAGCACTGTCATCAGCAACACCTGTGCTCGAAGACCGCTATAAAGTGTGGAGACTGCATCTCGCTGTCTAAGCTGGTTTCATGAAGGGGAAAACATGGACTACCTGTCCCAGAGTGCAGCCAGGCGTCCAGGAGAAGCCCTGTCATCAGCAACACCTGTGGTTGGAAAGCACTATAAAGCATGGTGACTGCATACTGCTGCGTTGGCCTTTTTCATGAAGGGGCAAACAGGGCCTACCTTTCCCAGAGTGCAGCAGGGTGTCCAGGAGGAGCCCTGTCATCAGCAACACCTGGGTTTTGAGAGCACTAGAAAGCGTGGTGATTGCATCCCGCTGCGCAGGCTGTATTTGTGAAGGGCTAAACAGGGAATTCCTGTCTCAGAGTGCAGAGGGCCATCCAAGAAGAGCCCTGTCATCAGCAACACCTGTGCGTGGAGAGCATTATAAAGTGCAGCGACTGCACCCGCTGCGCGAGCCATTTTCGGGAAGGGGCAAACAGAGGGTACCTGTTCCAGAGTTCAAAGGGGTGCCCAGGAGCCCTATCTTCAGCAACACCTGTGCTTGGAGAGCACTGCAAAGTGTTGTGCAAGTTGTTTTCATGAAGGGGAAAACAGGGACTACCTATCCCAGAGTACAGTGGGGTATCCAGGAGGAGCCCTGTTATCAGCAACACCTGTGCTTGGAGAGTGCTATAAAATACAGTGACTGTATCCCGTTGCGCAAGTAGTTTTCGTGAAGGGGCAAACAAGGACTAAATGTCCCAGAGTACAGTGGGGCATCGAGGAGGAGCCCTGTCATTAGCAGGACCTGTGATTGGAGAGCGCTGTAAAGTGTGGTGTCAGCATCCTGATGCCAGGGCGGTTTTTATGAAGAGCGAAACAGGGACTACCTGTTCCAGAGTGCAGAGGGGCACCCAGCAGGAGCCCTGTCATCAACAACAGCTGTGCTTGGGGAGAGCTATAAAGCATGGTGACTTCATTCCGCAGCATGGGCTGCTTTCGTGAAGTGGAAAGCAACGGGTCATCGAGGAGGAGCCTTGTCATCATTAACACTAATGTTTGGATAGTGCTATGAAGCGTGGGGACTGCATCCTGCTGCACAGGATGTGAAACGGAAAACAGGGACTACCTGTCACAGACTGCAGCACGGCATCCAGGTCTAGCCCTGTCATCAGCAACAACTGTGCTTGGAGAGCGCTATAAAGCACGGTGACCGCATCCCGCTGCGTGGGTCATTTTCCTGAGGGCAAGCAGGGATCCCTTTTCCAGAGTACAGAGGGGCATCCATGAGGAGCCCTGTCATCAGCAACACCTGTGCTTGGCGAGCATCAGCCACGGCCACTGCAGGTAAGAGCAGTGGGGTGGTGGGGCCGGGTGGGGGTATTAAGAGAGATGACCACAAGGAAAATTAATTATTTATTTAATTTTCCCTCATGGTCTTCTCTCGAAATCCCCACACCCGGCACCACTGCTCTTACCTACAGCGGCCGTGGCTGGCGAGCATTATAAAGCCTGGTGACTGCATCCTACTGCGCTAGCTGTATTTCTGATGGGGCAAGCAGGGACTACCTGTCCCAGAGTGCAGAGAGGCATCCAGGAGGAGCGCTGTCATCAGCAACCTCTGTGCTTGGAGAGCACTATTAAGCATGGTGACTGCATCCTGCTGTGTAAGCCATTTTTGTGACAGGGCAAACAGGGAATACGTGTCCCAGAGTGCAGCAGGGCTTCCAGGAGGAGCACTGTCATCAGCATCACCTGTGCTCGAAGACTGCTATAAAGCGTGCTGACTGCATCTCGCTGTCTAAGCTGGTTTCATGAAGGGAAAACATGGACTATCTGTCCCAGAGTGCAGCCGGCGTCCAGGAGAAGCCCAGTCATCAGCAACACCTGTGGTTGGAAAGCACTATAAAGCATGGTGACTGCATACTGCTGCGTGAGCCTTTCATGAAGGGGAAAACAGGGCCTACCTGTCCCAGAGTGCAGCAAGGTGTCCAGGAGGAGCCCTGTCATCAGCAACACCTGTGGTTGGAAAGCACTATAAAGCATGGTGACTGCATACTGCTGCATGAGCCTTTTTCATGAAGGGGAAAACAGGGCCTACCTGTCCCAGAGTGCAGCAGGGCTTCCAGGAGGAGCTCTGTCATCAGCAACACCTGTGCTCGAAGAGCACTATAAAGCGTGGTGACTGCATCTCGCTGTCTAAGCTGGTTTCATGAAGGGGAAAACAGGGACTACCTGTCCCAGAGTGCAGCCGGCGTCCAGGAGAAGCCCTGTCATCAGCAACACCTGTGGTTGGAAAGCACTATAAAGCATGGTGACTGCATACTGCTGCATGAGCCTTTTTCATGAAGGGGCAAACAGGGCCTACCTGTCCCAGAGTGCAGCAGGGTGTTCAGGAGGAGCCCTGTCATCAGCAACACTTGGGCTTTGAGAGCACTAGAAAGCGTGGTGACTGCATCCCGCTGCGCAGGCTGTATTTGTGAAGAGGTAAACAGGGAATTCCTGTCTCAGAGTGCAGAGGGCCATCCAAGAGGAGCCCTGTCATCAGCAACACTTGTGTGTAGAGAGCATTATAAAGTGCAGCGACTGCATCACGCTGCGCGAGCCATTTTCGTGAAGAGGCAAACAGAGGCTACCTGTTCCAGAATTCGAAGGGGTGCCCAGGAGCCCTGTCTTCAGCAACACCTGTGCTTGGTGAGCACTACAAAGTGTTGTGACTACAACGCGTTGTGCAAGCTGTTTTCATGAAGGGGAAAACAGGGACTACCTATCCCAGCGTGCAGTGGGGTATCCAGGAGGAGCCCTGTTATCAGCAACACCTGTGCTTGGAGAGTGCTATAAAGTACAGTGACTGCATCCAGTTGTGCGAGTAGTTTTCGTGAAGGGGCAAACAAGGACTAAATGTCATAGAGTACAGTGGGGCATCGAGGAGGAGCCCTGTCATCAGCAGGACCTGTGATTGGAGAGCGCTGTAAAGTGTGGTGTCAGCATCCCGATGCCAGGGCGGTTTTCATGAAGAGCGAAACAGGGACTACCTGTTCCAGAGTGCAGAGGGGCACCCAGCAGGAGCCCTGTCATCAACAACAGCTGTGCTTGGGGAGAGCTATAAAGCATGGTGACTTCATTCCGCAGCATGGGCTGCTTTCGTGAAGTGGAAAGCAACGGGTCATCGAGGAGGAGCCTTGTCATCATTAACACTAATGTTTGGATACTGCTATGAAGCGTGGGGACTGCATCCTGCTGCACAGGCTGTGAAACGGAAAACAGGGACTACCTGTCACAAATTGCAGCAAGGCATCTAGGTCTAGCCCTGTCATCAGCAACACCTGTGCTTGGAGAGCGCTATAAAGCATGGTGACCACATCCCGCTGCGTGGGTCATTTTCGTGAGGGCAAGCAGGGATCCCTTTTCCAGAGTACAGAGGGGCATCCAGGAGGAGCCCTGGGATCAGCAACACCTGTGCTTGGCGAGCATCAGCCACAGTCACTGCAGGTAAGAGCAGTGGGGTGGTGGGGCCGGGTGGGGGGTATTAAGAGAGATGACCACAAGGGAAAATTAATTAATTATTTAATTTTCCCTCGTGGTCGTCTCTCAAATCCCCCACCCGGACCCACCGATCTTACCTGCAGCGGCCGCGGCTGGCGAGCATTATAAAGCATGGTGACTGCATCCCACTGCGCTAGCTGTATTTGTGAAGGGGCAAGCAGGGACTACCTGTCCCAGAGTGCAGAAAGGCATCCAGGAGGAGCGCTGTCATCAGCAACCCCTGTGCTTGGAGAGCACTATTAAGCATGGTGACTGCATCCTGCTGTGTAAGCCATTTTTGTGAAGTGGCAAACAGGGACTACGTATCCCATAGTGCAGCAGGGCTTCCAGGAGGAGCACTATCATCAGCAACACCTGTGGTCGAAGAGCGCTATAAAGCGTCGAGACTGCATCTCGCTGTCTAAGCTGGTTTCATGAAGGGGAAAGCAGGGACTACCTGTCCCAGAGTGCAGCGGGCGTTCAGGAGAAGCCCTGTCATCAGCAACACCTGTGGTTGGAAAGCACTATAAAGCATGGTGACTGCATACTGCTGCGTGAGCCTTTTTCATGAAGGGGAAAACAGGGCCTAACTGTCCAAGAGTGCAGCAGGGTGTCCAGGAGGAGCCCTGTCATCAGCAACACCTGGGCTTTGAGAGCACTAGAAAGCGTGGTGACTGCATCCCGCTGCGCAGGCTGTATTTATGAAGGGGTAAACAGGGAATTCCTGTCTCAGAGTGCAGAGGGCCATCCAAGAGGAGCCCTATCATCAGCAACACCTGTGCGTGGAGAGCATTATAAAGTGCAGCGACTGCATCCGCTGCACGAGCCATTTTCGTGAAGGGGCAAACAGAGGCTACCTGTTCCAGAGTTCAAAGGGGTGCCCAGGAGCCCTGTCTGCAGCAACACCTGTGCTTGAAGAGCACTGCAAAGTGTTGTGACTACAACGCGTTGTGCAAGCTGTTTTCATTAAGGGAAAACAGGGACTACGTATCCCAGAGTGCAGTGGGGTATCCAGGAGGAGCCCTGTTATGAGCAACACCTGTGCTTGGAGAGTGCTATAAAGTACAGTGACTGCATCCCGTTGTGCGAGTAGTTTTCGTGAAGGGGCAAACAAGGACTAAATGTCCCAGAGTACAGTGGGGCATCGAGGAGGAGCCCTGTCATCAGCAGCACCTGTGATTGGAGAGCGCTGTAAAGTGTGGTGTCAGCATCCCGATGCCAGGGCGGTTTTCATGAAGAGCGAAACAGGGGCTACTTGTTCCAGAGTGCAGAGGGGCACCCAGCAGGAGCCCTGTCATCAACAACAGATGTGCTTGGGGAGAGCTATAAAGCATGGTGACTTCATTCCGCAGCATGGGCTGCTTTCGTGAAGTGTAAAGCAACGAGGCATCGAGGAAGAACCTTGTCATCATTAACACTAATGTTTGGATAGCGCTATGAAGCGTGGGGACTGCATCCTGCTGCACAGGCTGTGAAACGGAAAATAGGGACTACATGTCACAAATTGCAGCAAGGCATCTAGGTCTAGCCCTGTCATCAGCAACACCTGTGCTTGGAGAGCGCTATAAAGCATGGTGACCGCATCCCGCTGCGTGGGTCATTTTCGTGAGGGCAAGCAGGGATCCCTTTTCCAGAGTACAGAGGGGCATCCAGGAGTAGCCCTGGCATCAGCAACACCTGTGCTTGGCGAGCATCAGCCACAGCCACTGCAGGTAAGAGCAGTGGGGTGGTGGGGCCGGGTGGGGGTATTAAGAGAGATGACCACAAGGGAAAATTAATTAATTATTTAATTTTCCCTCGTGGTCGTCTCTCAAAATCCCCCACCCGGACCCACCGATCTTACCTGCAGCGGCCGCGGCTGGCGAGCATTATAAAGCATGGTGACTGCATCCCACTGTGCTAGCTGTATTTGTGAAGGGGCAAGCAGGGACTACCTGTCCCAGAGTGCAGAAAGGCATCCAGGAGGAGCGCTGTCATCAGGAACCCCTGTGCTTGGAGAGCACTATTAAGCATGGCGACTGCATCCTGCTGTGTAAGCCATTTTTGTGAAGTGGCAAACAGGGACTACGTATCCCATAGTGCAGCAGGGCTTCCAGGAGGAGCACTATCATCAGCAACACCTGTGGTCGAAGAGCGCTATAAAGCGTCGAGACTGCATCTCGCTGTCTAAGCTGGATTCATGAAGGGGAAAGCAGGGACTACCTGTCCCAGAGTGCAGCGGGCGTTCAGGAGAAGCCCTGTCATCAGCAACACCTGTGGTTGGAAAGCACTATAAAGCATGGTGACTGCATACTGCTGCGTGAGCCTTTTTCATGAAGGGAAAACAGGGCCTAACTGTCCAAGAGTGCAGCAGGGTGTCCATGAGGAGCCCTGTCATCAGCAACACCTGGGCTTTGAGAGCACTAGAAAGTGTGGTGACTGCATCCTGCTGCGCAGGCTGTATTTGTGAAAGGGTAAACAGGGAATTCCTGTCTCAGAGTGCAGAGGGCCATCCAAGAGGAGCCCTATCATCAGCAACACCTGTGCGTGGAGAGCATTATAAAGTGCAGCGACTGCATCCGCTGCGCGAGCCATTTTCGTGAAGGGGCAAACAGAGGCTACCTGTTCCAGAGTTCAAAGGGGTGCCCAGGAGCCCTGTCTGCAGCAACACCTGTGCTTGAAGAGCACTGCAAAGTGTTGTGACTGCAACGCGTTGTGCAAGCTGTTTTCATTAAGGGGAAAACAGGGACTACCTATCCCAGAGTGCAGTGGGGTAACCAGGAGGAGCCTGTTATGAGCAACACCTGTACTTGGGGAGTGCTATAAAGTACAGTGACTGCATCCCGTTGTGCGAGTAGTTTTCGTGAAGGGGCAAACAAGGACTAAATGTCCAAGAGTACAGTGGGGCATCGAGGAGGAGCCCTGTCATCAGCAGCACCTGTGATTGGAGAGCGCTATAAAGCATGGTGACCGCATCCCGCTGCGTGGGTCATTTTCGTGAGGGCAAGCAGGGATCCCTTTTCCAGAGTACAGAGGGGCATCCAGGAGGAGCCCTGGGATCAGCAACACCTGTGCTTGGCGAGCATCAGCCACAGTCACTGCAGGTAAGAGCAGTGGGGTGGTGGGGCCGGGTGGGGGTATTAAGAGAGATGACCACAAGGGAAAATTAATTAATTATTTAATTTTCCCTCGTGGTCGTCTCTCAAAATCCCCCCACCCGGACCCACCGATCTTACCTGCAGCGGCCGCGGCTGGCGAGCATTATAAAGCATGGTGACTGCATCCCACTGCGCTAGCTGTATTTGTGAAGGGGCAAGCAGGGACTACCTGTCCCAGAGTGCAGAAAGGCATCCAGGAGGAGTGCTGTCATCAGCAACCCCTGTGCTTGGAGAGCACTATTAAGCATGGTGACTGCATCCTGCTGTGTAAGCCATTTTTGTGAAGTGGCAAACAGGGACTACGTATCCCATAGTGCAGCAGGTCTTCCAGGAGGAGCACTATCATCAGCAACACCTGTGGTCGAAGAGCGCTATAAAGCGTCGAGACTGCATCTCGCTGTCTAAGCTGGTTTCATGAAGGGGAAAGCAGGGACTACCTGTCCCAGAGTGCAGCGGGCATTCAGGAGAAGCCCTGTCATCAGCAACACCTGTGGTTGGAAAGCACTATAAAGCATGGTGACTGCATACTGCTGCGTGAGCCTTTTTCATGAAGGGGAAAACAGGGCCTAACTGTCCAAGAGTGCAGCAGGGTGTCCAGGAGGAGCCCTGTCATCAGCAACACCTGGGCTTTGAGAGCACTAGAAAGCGTGGTGACTGCATCCCGCTGCGCAGGCTGTATTTATGAAGGGGTAAACAGGGAATTCCTGTCTCAGAGTGCAGAGGGCCATCCAAGAGGAGCCCTATCATCAGCAACACCTGTGCGTGGAGAGCATTATAAAGTGCAGCGACTGCATCCGGCTGCGCGAGCCATTTTCGTGAAGGGGCAAACAGAGGCTACCTGTTCAGAGTTCAAAGGGGTGCCCAGGAGCCCTGTCTGCAGCAACACCTGTGCTTGAAGAGCACTGCAAAGTGTTGTGACTACAACGCGTTGTGCAAGCTGTTTTCATTAAGGGGAAAACAGGGACTACCTATCCCAGAGTGCAGTGGGGTATCCAGGAGGAGCCCTGTTATGAGCAACACCTGTGCTTGGAGAGTGCTATAAAGTACAGTGACTGCATTCCGTTGTGCGAGTAGTTTTCGTGAAGGGGCAAACAAGGACTAAATGTCCCAGAGTACAGTGGGGCATCGAGGAGGAGCCCTGTCATCAGCAGCACCTGTGATTGGAGAGCGCTGTAAAGTGTGGTGTCAGCATCCCGATGCCAGGGCGGTTTTCATGAAGAGCGAAACAGGGGCTACTTGTTCCAGAGTGCAGAGGTTCACCCAGCAGGAGCCCTGTCATCAACAACAGATGTGCTTGGGGAGAGCTATAAAGCATGGTGACTTCATTCCGCAGCATGGGCTGCTTTCGTGAAGTGTAAAGCAACGAGGCATCGAGGAAGAGCCTTGTCATCATTAACACTAATGTTTGGATAGTGCTATGAAGCGTGGGGACTGCATCCTGCTGCACAGGCTGTGAAACGGAAAACATGGACTACATGTCACAAATTGCAGCAAGGCATCTAGGTCTAGCCCTGTCATCAGCAACACCTGTGCTTGGAGAGCGCTATAAAGCATGGTGAACGCATCCCGCTGCGTGGGTCGTTTTCGTGAGGGCAAGCAGGGATCCCTTTTCCAGAGTACACAGGGGCATCCAGGAGGAGCCCTGTCATCAGCAACACCTGTGCTTGGCGAGCATCAGCCACAGCCACTGCAGGTAAGAGCAGTGGGGTGGTGGGGCCGGGTGGGGGTATTTTGAGAGACGACCACAAGGGAAAATTAATTAATTATTTAATTTTCCCTCGTGGTCGTCTCTCGAAATCTCCCCACCCGGCCCCACCGCTCTTGCCTGCAGCGGCCGTGGCTGGCGAGCATTATAAAGCATGGTGACTGCATCCCACTGCGCTAGCTGTATTTGTGAAGGGTCAAGCAGGGACTACGTGTCCTAGAGTGCAGCAGGGCTTCCAGGAGGAGCCCTGTCATCAGCAACACCTGTGCTTGGAGAGCGCTGTAAAGCATGGCGACTGCTACACATTGTGCAACCTGTTTTCATGAAGGGGAAAACAGGGACTACCTGTCCCAGAGTGCAGCGGGCGTCCAGGAGAAGCCCTGTCATCAGCAACACCTGTGGTTGGAATGCACTATAAAGCATGGTGACTGCATACTACTGCATGAGCCTTTTTCATGAAGGTGCAAACAGGGCCTGCCTGTTCCAGAGTGCAGCAGGGTGTCCAGGAGGAGCCCTGTCATCAGCAACACTTGGGCTTTGAGAGAACTAGAAATCGTGGTGACTGCATCCCGCTGCGCAGGCTGTATTTGTGAAGGGGTAAACAGGGAATTCCTGTCTCAGAGTGCAGAGGGCCATCCAAGAGGAGCCCTGTCATCAGCAACACCTGTGCGTGGAGAGCATTATAAAGTGCAGCGACTGCATCCGCTGCGCAAGCCCTTTTCATGAAGGGAAAACAGAGGCTACCTGTTCCAGAGTTCAAAGGGGTGCCCAGGAGCCCTGTCTTCAGCAACACCTGTGCTTGGAGAGCACTGCAAAGTGTTGTGACTACAACGAGTTGTGCAAGCTGTTTTCATGAAGGGGAAAACAGGGACTACCTATCCCAGAGTACAGTGGGGTATCCAGGAGGAGCCCTGTTATCAGTAACACCTGTGCTTGGAGAGCGCTATAAAGTACAGTGACTGCATCTCGTTGCGCGAGTAGTTTTCGTGAAGGGGCAAACAAGGACTAAATGTCCCAGAGTACAGTTTGGCATCGAGGAGGAGCCCTGTCATCAGCAGCACCTGTGATTGGAGAGCGCTGTAAAGTGTGGTGTCAGCATCTCGATGGCAGGGCAGTTTTCATGAAGAGCGAAACAGGGACTACTTGTTCCAGAGTGCAGAGGGGCACCCAGCAGGAGCCCTGTCATCAACAACAGCTGTGCTTGGGGAGAGCTATAAAGCATGGTGACTTCATTCCACAGCATAGGCTGCTTTCGTGAAGTGTAAAGCAACGGGGCATCGAGGAGGAGCCTTGTCATTATTAACACTAATGTTTGGATAGTGCTATGTAGCGTGGGGACTGCATCCTGCCGCACAGGCTGTGAAACGGAAAACAGGGACTACCTGTCACAGATTGCAGCAAGGCATCCAGGTCTAGCCCTGTCATCAGCAACAACTGTGCTTGGAGAGCGCTATAAAGCATGGTGAACGCATCCCGCTGCGTGGGTCGTTTTCGTGAGGGCAAGCAGGGATCCCTTTTCCAGAGTACAGAGGGGCATCCAGGAGTAGCCCTGTCATCAGCAACACCTGTGCTTGGCAAGCATCAGCCACGGCCACTGCAGGTAAGACCAGTGGGGTGGTGGGGCCAGGTGGGGGTATTAAGAGAGACGACGACAAGGAAAAATTAATTATTTATTTAATTTTCCCTCGTGGTAGTCTCTCGAAATCCCCCACCCGGCCCCACCGTTCTTACCTGCAGCGGCCGTGGCTGGCGAGCATTATAAAGCCTGGTGACTGCATCCCACTGCGCTAGCTGTATTTGTGAAGGGGCAAGCAGGGACTACCTGTCCCAGAGTGCAGAGAGGCATCCAGGAGGAGCACTGTCATCAGCAACCCCTGTGCTTGCAGAGCACTATTATGCATGGTGACTGCATCCTGCTGTGTAAGCCATTTTTGTGAAGGGGCAAACAGGGACTACGTGTCCCAGAGTGCAGCAGGGCTTCCAGGAGGAGCACTGTCATCAGCAACACCTGTGCTCGAAGACCGCTATAAAGTGTGGAGACTGCATCTCGCTGTCTAAGCTGGTTTCATGAAGGGGAAAACATGGACTACCTGTCCCAGAGTGCAGCCGGCGTCCAGGAGAAGCCCTGTCATCAGCAACACCTGTGGTTGGAAAGCACAATAAAGCATGGTGACTGCATACTGCTGCGTTGGCCTTTTTCATGAAGGGGCAAACAGGGCCTACCTTTCCCAGAGTGCAGCAGGGTGTCCAGGAGGAGCCCTGTCATCAGCAACACCTGGGTTTTGAGAGCACTAGAAAGCGTGGTGATTGCATCCCGCTGCGCAGGCTGTATTTGTGAAGGGCTAAACAGGGAATTCCTGTCTCAGAGTGCAGAGGGCCATCCAAGAAGAGCCCTGTCATCAGCAACACCTGTGCGTGGAGAGCATTATAAAGTGCAGCGACTGCACCCGCTGCGCGAGCCATTTTCGGGAAGGGGCAAACAGAGGGTACCTGTTCCAGAGTTCAAAGGGGTGCCCAGGAGCCCTATCTTCAGCAACACCTGTGCTTGGAGAGCACTGCAAAGTGTTGTGCAAGTTGTTTTCATGAAGGGGAAAACAGGGACTACCTATCCCAGAGTACAGTGGGGTATCCAGGAGGAGCCCTGTTATCAGCAACACCTGTGCTTGGAGAGTGCTATAAAATACAGTGACTGTATCCCGTTGCGCAAGTAGTTTTCGTGAAGGGGCAAACAAGGACTAAATGTCCCAGAGTACAGTGGGGCATCGAGGAGGAGCCCTGTCATTAGCAGGACCTGTGATTGGAGAGCGCTGTAAAGTGTGGTGTCAGCATCCTGATGCCAGGGCGGTTTTTATGAAGAGCGAAACAGGGACTACCTGTTCCAGAGTGCAGAGGGGCACCCAGCAGGAGCCCTGTCATCAACAACAGCTGTGCTTGGGGAGAGCTATAAAGCATGGTGACTTCATTCCGCAGCATGGGCTGCTTTCGTGAAGTGGAAAGCAACGGGTCATCGAGGAGGAGCCTTGTCATCATTAACACTAATGTTTGGATAGTGCTATGAAGCGTGGGGACTGCATCCTGCTGCACAGGATGTGAAACGGAAAACAGGGACTACCTGTCACAGACTGCAGCACGGCATCCAGGTCTAGCCCTGTCATCAGCAACAACTGTGCTTGGAGAGCGCTATAAAGCACGGTGACCGCATCCCGCTGCGTGGGTCATTTTCCTGAGGGCAAGCAGGGATCCCTTTTCCAGAGTACAGAGGGGCATCCATGAGGAGCCCTGTCATCAGCAACACCTGTGCTTGGCGAGCATCAGCCACGGCCACTGCAGGTAAGAGCAGTGGGGTGGTGGGGCCGGGTGGGGGGTATTAAGAGAGATGACCACAAGGGAAAATTAATTATTTATTTAATTTTCCCTCATGGTCTTCTCTCGAAATCCCCACACCCGGCACCACTGCTCTTACCTACAGCGGCCGTGGCTGGCGAGCATTATAATGCCTGGTGACTGCATCCCACTGCGCTAGCTGTATTTCTGATGGGGCAAGCAGGGACTACCTGTCCCAGAGTGCAGAGAGGCATCCAGGAGGAGCGCTGTCATCAGCAACCTCTGTGCTTGGAGAGCACTATTAAGCATGGTGACTGCATCCTGCTGTGTAAGCCATTTTTGTGAAAGGGCAAACAGGGAATACGTGTCCCAGAGTGCAGCAGGGCTTCCAGGAGGAGCACTGTCATCAGCATCACCTGTGCTCGAAGACTGCTATAAAGCGTGCTGACTGCATCTCGCTGTCTAAGCTGGTTTCATGAAGGGGAAAACATGGACTATCTGTCCCAGAGTGCAGCCGGCGTCCAGGAGAAGCCCAGTCATCAGCAACACCTGTGGTTGGAAAGCACTATAAAGCATGGTGACTGCATACTGCTGCGTGAGCCTTTCATGAAGGGGAAAACAGGGCCTACCTGTCCCAGAGTGCAGCAAGGTGTCCAGGAGGAGCCCTGTCATCAGCAACACCTGTGGTTGGAAAGCACTATAAAGCATGGTGACTGCATACTGCTGCATGAGCCTTTTTCATGAAGGGGAAAACAGGGCCTACCTGTCCCAGAGTGCAGCAGGGCTTCCAGGAGGAGCTCTGTCATCAGCAACACCTGTGCTCGAAGAGCACTATAAAGCGTGGTGACTGCATCTCGCTGTCTAAGCTGGTTTCATGAAGGGGAAAACAGGGACTACCTGTCCCAGAGTGCAGCCGGCGTCCAGGAGAAGCCCTGTCATCAGCAACACCTGTGGTTGGAAAGCACTATAAAGCATGGTGACTGCATACTGCTGCGTGAGCCTTTTTCATGAAGGGGCAAACAGGGCCTACCTGTCCCAGAGTGCAGCAGGGTGTTCAGGAGGAGCCCTGTCATCAGCAACACTTGGGCTTTGAGAGCACTAGAAAGCGTGGTGACTGCATCCCGCTGCGCAGGCTGTATTTGTGAAGGGGTAAACAGGGAATTCCTGTCTCAGAGTGCAGAGGGCCATCCAAGAGGAGCCCTGTCATCAGCAACACTTGTGTGTAGAGAGCATTATAAAGTGCAGCGACTGCATCCGCTGCGCGAGCCATTTTCGTGAAGAGGCAAACAGAGGCTACCTGTTCCAGAATTCGAAGGGGTGCCCAGGAGCCCTGTCTTCAGCAACACCTGTGCTTGGTGAGCACTACAAAGTGTTGTGACTACAACGCGTTGTGCAAGCTGTTTTCATGAAGGGGAAAACAGGGACTACCTATCCCAGCGTGCAGTGGGGTATCCAGGAGGAGCCCTGTTATCAGCAACACCTGTGCTTGGAGAGTGCTATAAAGTACAGTGACTGCATCCAGTTGTGCGAGTAGTTTTCGTGAAGGGGCAAACAAGGACTAAATGTCATAGAGTACAGTGGGGCATCGAGGAGGAGCCCTGTCATCAGCAGGACCTGTGATTGGAGAGCGCTGTAAAGTGTGGTGTCAGCATCCCGATGCCAGGGCGGTTTTCATGAAGAGCGAAACAGGGACTACCTGTTCCAGAGTGCAGAGGGGCACCCAGCAGGAGCCCTGTCATCAACAACAGCTGTGCTTGGGGAGAGCTATAAAGCATGGTGACTTCATTCCGCAGCATGGGCTGCTTTCGTGAAGTGGAAAGCAACGGGTCATCGAGGAGGAGCCTTGTCATCATTAACACTAATGTTTGGATACTGCTATGAAGCGTGGGGACTGCATCCTGCTGCACAGGCTGTGAAACGGAAAACAGGGACTACCTGTCACAAATTGCAGCAAGGCATCTAGGTCTAGCCCTGTCATCAGCAACACCTGTGCTTGGAGAGCGCTATAAAGCATGGTGACCACATCCCGCTGCGTGGGTCATTTTCGTGAGGGCAAGCAGGGATCCCTTTTCCAGAGTACAGAGGGGCATCCAGGAGGAGCCCTGGGATCAGCAACACCTGTGCTTGGCGAGCATCAGCCACAGTCACTGCAGGTAAGAGCAGTGGGGTGGTGGGGCCGGGTGGGGGTATAAGAGAGATGACCACAAGGGAAAATTAATTAATTATTTAATTTTCCCTCGTGGTCGTCTCTCAAAATCCCCCCACCCGGACCCACCGATCTTACCTGCAGCGGCCGCGGCTGGCGAGCATTATAAAGCATGGTGACTGCATCCCACTGCGCTAGCTGTATTTGTGAAGGGGCAAGCAGGGACTACCTGTCCCAGAGTGCAGAAAGGCATCCAGGAGGAGCGCTGTCATCAGCAACCCCTGTGCTTGGAGAGAACTATTAAGCATGGTGACTGCATCCTGCTGTGTAAGCCATTTTTGTGAAGTGGCAAACAGGGACTACGTATCCCATAGTGCAGCAGGGCTTCCAGGAGGAGCACTATCATCAGCAACACCTGTGGTCGAAGAGCGCTATAAAGCGTCGAGACTGCATCTCGCTGTCTAAGCTGGTTTCATGAAGGGGAAAGCAGGGACTACCTGTCCCAGAGTGCAGCGGGCGTTCAGGAGAAGCCCTGTCATCAGCAACACCTGTGGTTGGAAAGCACTATAAAGCATGGTGACTGCATACTGCTGCGTGAGCCTTTTTCATGAAGGGGAAAACAGGGCCTAACTGTCCAAGAGTGCAGCAGGGTGTCCAGGAGGAGCCCTGTCATCAGCAACACCTGGGCTTTGAGAGCACTAGAAAGCGTGGTGACTGCATCCCGCTGCGCAGGCTGTATTTATGAAGGGGTAAACAGGGAATTCCTGTCTCAGAGTGCAGAGGGCCATCCAAGAGGAGCCCTATCATCAGCAACACCTGTGCGTGGAGAGCATTATAAAGTGCAGCGACTGCATCACGCTGCACGAGCCATTTTCGTGAAGGGGCAAACAGAGGCTACCTGTTCCAGAGTTCAAAGGGGTGCCCAGGAGCCCTGTCTGCAGCAACACCTGTGCTTGAAGAGCACTGCAAAGTGTTGTGACTACAACGCGTTGTGCAAGCTGTTTTCATTAAGGGGAAAACAGGGACTACGTATCCCAGAGTGCAGTGGGGTATCCAGGAGGAGCCCTGTTATGAGCAACACCTGTGCTTGGAGAGTGCTATAAAGTACAGTGACTGCATCCCGTTGTGCGAGTAGTTTTCGTGAAGGGGCAAACAAGGACTAAATGTCCCAGAGTACAGTGGGGCATCGAGGAGGAGCCCTGTCATCAGCAGCACCTGTGATTGGAGAGCGCTGTAAAGTGTGGTGTCAGCATCCCGATGCCAGGGCGGTTTTCATGAAGAGCGAAACAGGGGCTACTTGTTCCAGAGTGCAGAGGGGCACCCAGCAGGAGCCCTGTCATCAACAACAGATGTGCTTGGGGAGAGCTATAAAGCATGGTGACTTCATTCCGCAGCATGGGCTGCTTTCGTGAAGTGTAAAGCAACGAGGCATCGAGGAAGAACCTTGTCATCATTAACACTAATGTTTGGATAGCGCTATGAAGCATGGGGACTGCATCCTGCTGCACAGGCTGTGAAACGGAAAATAGGGACTACATGTCACAAATTGCAGCAAGGCATCTAGGTCTAGCCCTGTCATCAGCAACACCTGTGCTTGGAGAGCGCTATAAAGCATGGTGACCGCATCCCGCTGCGTGGGTCATTTTCGTGAGGGCAAGCAGGGATCCCTTTTCCAGAGTACAGAGGGGCATCCAGGAGTAGCCCTGGCATCAGCAACACCTGTGCTTGGCGAGCATCAGCCACAGCCACTGCAGGTAAGAGCAGTGGGGTGGTGGGGCCGGGTGGGGGGGTATTAAGAGAGATGACCACAAGGGAAAATTAATTAATTATTTAATTTTCCCTCGTGGTCGTCTCTCAAAATCCCCCACCCGGACCCACCGATCTTACCTGCAGCGGCCGCGGCTGGCGAGCATTATAAAGCATGGTGACTGCATCCCACTGTGCTAGCTGTATTTGTGAAGGGGCAAGCAGGGACTACCTGTCCCAGAGTGCAGAAAGGCATCCAGGAGGAGCGCTGTCATCAGGAACCCCTGTGCTTGGAGAGCACTATTAAGCATGGCGACTGCATCCTGCTGTGTAAGCCATTTTTGTGAAGTGGCAAACAGGGACTACGTATCCCATAGTGCAGCAGGGCTTCCAGGAGGAGCACTATCATCAGCAACACCTGTGGTCGAAGAGCGCTATAAAGCGTCGAGACTGCATCTCGCTGTCTAAGCTGGATTCATGAAGGGGAAAGCAGGGACTACCTGTCCCAGAGTGCAGCGGGCGTTCAGGAGAAGCCCTGTCATCAGCAACACCTGTGGTTGGAAAGCACTATAAAGCATGGTGACTGCATACTGCTGCGTGAGCCTTTTTCATGAAGGGGAAAACAGGGCCTAACTGTCCAAGAGTGCAGCAGGGTGTCCAGGAGGAGCCCTGTCATCAGCAACACCTGGGCTTTGAGAGCACTAGAAAGTGTGGTGACTGCATCCCGCTGCGCAGGCTGTATTTGTGAAAGGGTAAACAGGGAATTCCTGTCTCAGAGTGCAGAGGGCCATCCAAGAGGAGCCCTATCATCAGCAACACCTGTGCGTGGAGAGCATTATAAAGTGCAGCGACTGCATCAGCTGCGCGAGCCATTTTCGTGAAGGGGCAAACAGAGGCTACCTGTTCCAGAGTTCAAAGGGGTGCCCAGGAGCCCTGTCTGCAGCAACACCTGTGCTTGAAGAGCACTGCAAAGTGTTGTGACTGCAACGCGTTGTGCAAGCTGTTTTCATTAAGGGGAAAACAGGGACTACCTATCCCAGAGTGCAGTGGGGTAACCAGGAGGAGCCTGTTATGAGCAACACCTGTACTTGGGGAGTGCTATAAAGTACAGTGACTGCATCCCGTTGTGCGAGTAGTTTTCGTGAAGGGGCAAACAAGGACTAAATGTCCAAGAGTACAGTGGGGCATCGAGGAGGAGCCCTGTCATCAGCAGCACCTGTGATTGGAGAGCGCTATAAAGCATGGTGACCGCATCCCGCTGCGTGGGTCATTTTCGTGAGGGCAAGCAGGGATCCCTTTTCCAGAGTACAGAGGGGCATCCAGGAGGAGCCCTGGGATCAGCAACACCTGTGCTTGGCGAGCATCAGCCACAGTCACTGCAGGTAAGAGCAGTGGGGTGGTGGGGCCGGGTGGGGGTATTAAGAGAGATGACCACAAGGGAAAATTAATTAATTATTTAATTTTCCCTCGTGGTCGTCTCTCAAAATCCCCACCCGGACCCACCGATCTTACCTGCAGCGGCCGCGGCTGGCGAGCATTATAAAGCATGGTGACTGCATCCCACTGCGCTAGCTGTATTTGTGAAGGGGCAAGCAGGGACTACCTGTCCCAGAGTGCAGAAAGGCATCCAGGAGGAGTGCTGTCATCAGCAACCCCTGTGCTTGGAGAGCACTATTAAGCATGGTGACTGCATCCTGCTGTGTAAGCCATTTTTGTGAAGTGGCAAACAGGGACTACGTATCCCATAGTGCAGCAGGTCTTCCAGGAGGAGCACTATCATCAGCAACACCTGTGGTCGAAGAGCGCTATAAAGCGTCGAGACTGCATCTCGCTGTCTAAGCTGGTTTCATGAAGGGGAAAGCAGGGACTACCTGTCCCAGAGTGCAGCGGGCATTCAGGAGAAGCCCTGTCATCAGCAACACCTGTGGTTGGAAAGCACTATAAAGCATGGTGACTGCATACTGCTGCGTGAGCCTTTTTCATGAAGGGGAAAACAGGGCCTAACTGTCCAAGAGTGCAGCAGGGTGTCCAGGAGGAGCCCTGTCATCAGCAACACCTGGGCTTTGAGAGCACTAGAAAGCGTGGTGACTGCAATCCCGCTGCGCAGGCTGTATTTATGAAGGGGTAAACAGGGAATTCCTGTCTCAGAGTGCAGAGGGCCATCCAAGAGGAGCCCTATCATCAGCAACACCTGTGCGTGGAGAGCATTATAAAGTGCAGCGACTGCATCCGCTGCGCGAGCCATTTTCGTGAAGGGGCAAACAGAGGCTACCTGTTCAGAGTTCAAAGGGGTGCCCAGGAGCCCTGTCTGCAGCAACACCTGTGCTTGAAGAGCACTGCAAAGTGTTGTGACTACAACGCGTTGTGCAAGCTGTTTTCATTAAGGGGAAAACAGGGACTACCTATCCCAGAGTGCAGTGGGGTATCCAGGAGGAGCCCTGTTATGAGCAACACCTGTGCTTGGAGAGTGCTATAAAGTACAGTGACTGCATCCCGTTGTGCGAGTAGTTTTCGTGAAGGGGCAAACAAGGACTAAATGTCCCAGAGTACAGTGGGGCATCGAGGAGGAGCCCTGTCATCAGCAGCACCTGTGATTGGAGAGCGCTGTAAAGTGTGGTGTCAGCATCCCGATGCCAGGGCGGTTTTCATGAAGAGCGAAACAGGGGCTACTTGTTCCAGAGTGCAGAGGTTCACCCAGCAGGAGCCCTGTCATCAACAACAGATGTGCTTGGGGAGAGCTATAAAGCATGGTGACTTCATTCCGCAGCATGGGCTGCTTTCGTGAAGTGTAAAGCAACGAGGCATCGAGGAAGAGCCTTGTCATCATTAACACTAATGTTTGGATAGTGCTATGAAGCGTGGGGACTGCATCCTGCTGCACAGGCTGTGAAACGGAAAACATGGACTACATGTCACAAATTGCAGCAAGGCATCTAGGTCTAGCCCTGTCATCAGCAACACCTGTGCTTGGAGAGCGCTATAAAGCATGGTGAACGCATCCCGCTGCGTGGGTCGTTTTCGTGAGGGCAAGCAGGGATCCCTTTTCCAGAGTACACAGGGGCATCCAGGAGGAGCCCTGTCATCAGCAACACCTGTGCTTGGCGAGCATCAGCCACAGCCACTGCAGGTAAGAGCAGTGGGGTGGTGGGGCCGGGTGGGGGTATTTTGAGAGACGACCACAAGGGAAAATTAATTAATTATTTAATTTTCCCTCGTGGTCGTCTCTCGAAATACTCCCACCCGGCCCCACCGCTCTTGCCTGCAGCGGCCGTGGCTGGCGAGCATTATAAAGCATGGTGACTGCATCCCACTGCGCTAGCTGTATTTGTGAAGGGTCAAGCAGGGACTACGTGTCCTAGAGTGCAGCAGGGCTTCCAGGAGGAGCCCTGTCATCAGCAACACCTGTGCTTGGAGAGCGCTGTAAAGCATGGCGACTGCTACACATTGTGCAACCTGTTTTCATGAAGGGGAAAACAGGGACTACCTGTCCCAGAGTGCAGCGGGCGTCCAGGAGAAGCCCTGTCATCAGCAACACCTGTGGTTGGAATGCACTATAAAGCATGGTGACTGCATACTACTGCATGAGCCTTTTTCATGAAGGTGCAAACAGGGCCTGCCTGTTCCAGAGTGCAGCAGGGTGTCCAGGAGGAGCCCTGTCATCAGCAACACTTGGGCTTTGAGAGAACTAGAAATCGTGGTGACTGCATCCCGCTGCGCAGGCTGTATTTGTGAAGGGTAAACAGAGAATTCCTGTCTCAGAGTGCAGAGGGCCATCCAAGAGGATCCCTGTCATCAGCAACACCTGTGCATAGAGAGCATTATAAAGTGCAGCGACTGCATCCGCTGCGCGAGCCATTTTTGTGAAGGGGCAAACAGGGGCTACTTGTTCCAGAGTTCAAAGGGGTGCCCAGGAGCCCTGTCTTCAGCAACACCTGTGCTTGGAGAGTACTGCAAAGTGTTGTGACTGCAACGTGTTGTGCAAGCTGTTTTTATGAAGGGGAATACAGGGACTACCTATCCCAGAGTGCAGTGGGTTATCCAGGAGGAGCCCTGTTATCAGCAACACCTGTGCTTAGAGAGCGCTATAAAATACATTGACTGCATCCCGTTGCGCAAATAGTTTTCGTGAAGGAGCAAACAAGGGCTAAATGTCCCAGAGTACAGCGGGGCATCGAGGAGGAGCCCTGTCATCAGCAGCACCTGTGATTGGAGAGCGCTGTAAAGTGTGGTGTCAGCATCCCGATGCCAGAGCGGTTTTCATCAAAATCGAAACGGGGACTACCTGTGCCAGAGTGCAGTGGGATGTCAAGGAGAAGCCCTGTCATCAGCAACACCTATACTTGGAGAGCGCTATATAGCGCAATGACTGCAACCCACTGCATGGGTCATTTTCGTGAAGGGGTAAATAGGGACTACCTGTCCCATAGTGCAGAGGATGAATTGCTGAAAATTTATAACATACGGGAGTGCACTTGTCTAAATCTTTGTAGTATGATATAACTCTGTCCTGAAACAAGTGGCACCCATGATTACCGGTTAATGACATTATGTTACAATGTTACATGAAGTGGACAATATAACCACCATCTATCTTTCCGCAACGGCAGTTTAAGCAATATGACGACAGCAAGTTGGACTTTGCAGTGTTAAATTATGTCTTAGTACTGTTAGTAACATCATGTGTAATTCTATATTTGACACATATTGGAGTTTGATTTTGATTTCGATTTTTAAATTGATGTTGGATGTACACAATCAAGGGAGGGCGGGGTATACGAGTAAAAAGTTTAAATAAGAGTTTAATGCAAATTAAGAACTACTGTCACATTTCTAATTCACGGAATTTATGCTGGTTGATATATTGTATTATGGGAGTTGTAGTTGTGTGAGTAGCGAGGTGTAACGGCTCTTTTGACGTCATTGATTAACAAAGAGGGGAGGAGCATGTAGAGAACCAGTTTAAAAATGAGAACGTTAGGAATTAAAGTAACGTTGGATTGTGAAAACGAGTGATCGCAACTACAAAGATAAGAAGGTATGAAGAGATGATGGTTCTAGAAGACTGCTCGCATTTGAAAGTAGAGATCGTGGGAGCGTACAAACGGGGTGTCGCAATTGAAATGTGTAACTATTGAAAAGTGGTAAAACAACTCGAGCTTAACTCGAGGCGAGTCTTGTTTAAATGAGAGGGTGTAGCGCATTACAACGCGCATAGCGGGAAAACGTCAATCAGAAAGTTGGGTTAATTCGATATGAAGTATTGTTGAAATGCTTACTTTAGTCAGGACATATTATCTAATGGTCATGTTTGTTTAAACTTTCAGTGAACCCCTGAAGAAGGGCTATGAGATAAGCCCGAAATGCATTGGGAAAAGAACCACTAAGGATATGATTAATGTATGGGGCATGCGACAGACAGAAGCCTATGGCACATGTGCCGTTTTAGAAGCTAATCATACTATCGTCTACCATGTAACATGATGAATCAAGATGAAAATTTGGATTACCTGGAATAAATTGGATTAAAATTGGAGTAACTTGGTGTATTTGTGATACGCTACTGGCATTTTCGCAGTGCGTCCGAGTTTGGAGTGTGTTTACGCTTCAACTTCTTCACGTTCCATAGTGCAGAGGGGCATCCAAGAGGAGCCCTGTCATCAGCAACACCTGTGCATGGACAGCATTATAAAGCACAGTGATTGCATCCGAGGCACGATCCATTTTCATGAAGGGGCAAACAGGGACTACCTGTTCCAGAGTTCAGAGGGGTGCCCAGGAGGAGCCCTGTCATCAGCAACACCTGTGCTTGGAGAGCGCTATAAAGTACAGTGACTGCATCCTGCTGCATGTGTTATTATCATGAAGAGGCAAACAGGGACAACCAGTTCCACAGTGCAAAGGGGCATCCAGGTGGAGCCCTGTCAACACCAACACCAGTGCTTGCAGAATGCTATAAATTATGGTGACTGCATTCTGATGCGCGGGCCGTTTTCCGAGAAGGAGCAAACAGGGACGAATTGTGCCTGAATGCAGTGGAACATCAAGGAGAAGCCCTGTCAAAAGTAACACCTGTGCTTCAGGAGCACTATAACGCGCAGTGAGTGCATCGCTCTGCACTCGCTGTATTCGTGAAGTGGCAAACAGAGACTACCTGTCCCAGTGTGAAGAGACGCATCCAGGAGAAGCAGTGTCATCAGCAACACCTGTGCTTGGAGAGCGGTATAAAGTGTAGTGACTGTATCCTGCTGTGCTAGCTGTTTTCATGAAGGGGCAAACCAGGACTACCTGTCCCAGAGTGCCGAGGGGCACCCAGGAGGAGCCCTTTGATCAGCAACATCTTTGCTTGGAGAGAGCTATAAAGTGCAATGACTGCATCCCACTGCGCAAGCAGTACAAGGATCTCTATTCGGTTAAAACATAAAAGAAGCATACAGTTTATTGTACCAATTTCATTAAAATCAAAATTAAACATTTCAAAATGTTAAAATCTCCCTGATAAGTCAACTTAAATAACAATACTGTGTAAAAACAACTTGCCATTAAACCATGTGCAAATATTTTTTTTTTAAACTGCAGCTGTCATCCTATGGTTGTAGCAATGATATCTCAATAATAGATGTACAGAATTTACAAGATCTGCTAACACTAGTAGTATAAACAGTCACATTTTCATAAAATAACTTATGTTGTGTGCATAATGCAACTCCCAGTATGTCCTACCATTAATAGACCATAAGAAAATACAGAAAGGGACAACTTGATTCTTATATGCAGATAGTATAGATATCTAATTATAATTACTTGCCCTCTACTTTACGCAACCTTGCTGTAGCTGCAATAAATCTAACTTTCCTTTAATTGGCACAAGGCCATAAAAATACTTAAAAAGACATGATTAATTCATATAAATCGATACTTGGATAAATGACTAAAAGAATCATTCCAGCAACAACAACAATTTACTTACAGAATGGGTGCAAGTCAAACTGCAATGGAACCAGGATCGCTGAATTGCAGATATTTGGACCTTAATCTCCACATGCATAGCAGATACCGTGGGACCGCAAACACTATGGATTGCCTAGAATCAGTTCTCAAAATCCTAATTAATGTTCTATAGTCTTGTATGCCCAGGAGCGGGCAAAGTGGAAGTATCCATTTTCCCCGATATCCTCTGTAAGCTGGGCAAAAGAGCAGACCATGTTCGATGGTTTAATTGGATCCAGGATAAAGAGGGCAAGATCCTTCCAGATCCCTGGAAACGCAATTTAGAAGTAAAAGAATACAGAGGAAGGGTCCCATAATGAATTTGCAAATATAATGTCTTAGCGTATAGGGGCTTAACCACATCAAAAAACGGTTCCAGTTTAAAATCTACTTTAAATTCAAGAAATACAGAAGCTAGAGAACATATTCCCGCTTGCCCAATGTAAGTAAATGTCTTATGCTGCCAGTACAAGTTCTTAATGGCAGCCTTAGCGACCCCGCTAAGGTCTGTTGGAGTGCCCAAAGATTCGCACAACCTAGTTGGGTAAAGGATTGTTGAATGTACCTGACCCATGGTATTTTTAGGGCACCAGGTAACCTGAGGACATCCTCCCTGGCCCTGCCGATAGGCTAATAGGTCCGGTGTCACCGAAATTCTGCCCCAGTACAATAAAGGTCTAAGCCCTATTTTTTAACTAAGTGCTCTCAATCCCAAGTCTAGGCGCAGAGGAATGAGCGGGGTTCTAACAGGAAGGTCAGTTAATGAACGCATAAAGCGGTTCTCAACTTTATCCAGCGAGCTACAATCTTTATGGCCCCATCTGTTTTCACAAAGGGGAAACAGGGACTACCTGTCCCAGATTTCAGTGGAGCATCCAGGAAGAGCCCTGTCATCAGCAGTACCTGTGCTTTGAGAGCGCTATAAAGTGTGGTGACTGCATCCTGCTGTGTGGGCCATTTTAGTGAAAGGGCAAACAGGGACTACTTGTCACAGAGTTCAGAGGGGCGTCCAGGAGGAACCCTGTCATCAGCAACACCTGTGCTTGGAGATCACTGTAATGCACAGTGACTGCATCCTGCTGCGTGGGATACTCCCAGGTGAAGCCAAGGGTGAGCCCATACTGTACCCGTCAGAACCAGGAAGAGGCAGGGCAGGGCCACCCCCCTTGGCTCCACAATGAGACAGAACCAGCCTGACATGGTAAGATCCCTGAAATTATTTCTAAATCCCTTCACGGTCATTGATTTAATCTGGGTGATCTGAACATCCGGCCCCCTGGGGGATTCTCATATGGTAGCTACCTAGAGGAGGTTGCACAAGTAGCTAGCTTGAGCCCTCCAGACCTTGGAGGCCCCCCTTTGTAATAGATGGAGCTGTGGCTTGCATTTGATAGAAGCGCCACAAGGGACGTGTGTCTGACAGCGATAAACCTTATAGAAGACCCGGCTAGAGGTGCTTGGAATTTGCCCCTTTGGACAAACTTGATCTTATGCTTTACCTCGATTGCCATCTGAAGTAGTGCATTTTCCAATTGCCAAGTGGCCCTTATTGCGTACTTTGGGGGATATGTACAAGGAAGTGGAGGAGAGAGGCGTTAGCCTTCCTGGCTTAACGCCTCTCTCCTCCACTTCAGAAACGTTTTTACCTGGTCTTAATTTTGGCGCTGCCTCCTATGTACGCCACCCTTGTACATATGGGGCAGCGTCAAAATGAATGGGTGTTGCAGTGGAACGCCCACCACAACACCCACTGCCCATCCCTTTCCCGCTAACCATAGTGTGAAAGGGGGCCTTATGTACAAGGCAGCGTTAAGCCACGTTAAGTGGCTTAACGCTGCCTTGTACATAAGGCGCAGCCCCTATCGCCACCACAACGTCAATATAGGTGACATTGTGGTGGCGATTGAGGCTTGTATAAATGCCCCTTTGTGTCTTCTTAGAAGTGCTGTGCCTGTCTTTGCTAGGCTGCAGACATGTGGGCTGGAGGCCCCTTGTGTTTGGGGTGTTTTTTGACTGTCACTCCCATCTGAGGCTGTGTCTACATGGCAAAGGTTCCTAAACTAGCCTCGGGGATGCAAGAAGACGAGGAGTCCCTAATATATAAGTGCATATGCCAAATATGGTCAGTGCACAACTGTTACTCCATTATCCACCCAGATATCTTGTAATCTATACAATTCCATGACCCCAAAGAACATGCTGGGACTTTGACTATATCAAGATAAATTTGCAGCCCACTTTCCCGGCAGAGGGACTGGTGGGCCTAGAATTGTGCCTACTTCACCTAGGTGGGGTACTAACACTTATTTTCATTGAGATGCTTCCTCACGTGAAATTATTGCTTTCCTGTATGTAATTTGGTCTGCTCTTCCTCCAGTATATACTGTATGATCAATTCATCAACTGTATCTCATGTATACTGAGCAATTGTTTAATAAAAAAGAGTTTAAGAAAAAATGCTGTGGAGTGTTGAGATATAAAGCCAGCCTTGTCCAGCAAGACTGGGAACAGCATAAGCGGTTGGAGGCATTGCGCTAATATTTTCACCAGGATTTTATTGTCGATGTTGAGTAATGAGAGTAGCCTATAAGAAGAGCATAGGCTCGGGTCCCTACCTGGTTTATGCAGCACCATGATTACCACCTCCAATGTGGTGGGGGAAGCCTACCTGTCACCAGGGCAGCATTTACATCTCTAAGAGGCCAGGAGCTAAGATATTGAAATACGTTTGATAATAGGCTACTGTAGCCCTTCACATCTCCGAGCTTTCCCGCTGGGAAGATTCATGCTAGCTTGTTTAATGTCTCTGATGGTCCATGGAGAATATAAAAATTTCCTGAGTTCCCGCCCATCCAGGCCAGAGCGACCTGGCATAAGTACTTCGATATTTCTGACAGAGCAGGAGAGGTGACAGGAGTGTGGAGGCGCTTGTAAATCTTTTGAATTCATCCCGTCTGGCAACAGGATCAATGGTTAACCCCGAATTGCCACACTAAAGACTGGTTGTTCATTGCTAGTTATCCAGGCAAGACTTTACCCAGCCTGTCTTCCTCCTCAAAATGCCTTGCCCGTGCCCCTTTGCCCAGGTACAGGATTTCACAATCTGCCTCATTGTTGTAATCTGCTAACGTTTCCTGTATTTAGCCAGAAAGGTTGTATCACAGGTGCTCACCTAGGTGGTTTCTTAGAGCCTGAGTTCAGTCTCTAAATGTGTACAGTGATTAATCGATTTAAGCCGCCCGCACTCCTGGAAATGCACATGCCCTTAATATAGACTTTAAAAGCTTCCCAGAGTGTCTCTTTCATACTTACAGAGTGATCATTGAGATGGAAATAGTTAATTATATCCTGTCTAATCTCAGTCCTGCACACCACATCCCAGAGACCTGGGCCCTGGAGACACCTGCAGTAGAATATCGGGGGTGGGTTTGGGCGTGATGGCATAGAGTGACAGGAGAGTGGTCAGAAAGGATGAATGGGAGAATCTTGGTGGTTATGACCCTCGGGATCAGTGACCTGGAGATGAGCCACATATCCAGTTGAAAGGAAATGTCATGCACTTAAGAGTTGTAGGTATGCTCAGAAACCCAGGGGTGAAGTTCCCTCAACACATCCGATAGATCACAGAGAAGCATGACATGCTTCAACGCCACAGAAGCATGTGCCATGGCCGGGCCCTAATGGAAGATAAGTCCCAATCTGGATTCAATGCTAAGTTGAAGTCTCCACACCAAATCATCAGACAACCTACATATTTGGAACATAACCCAAGTACCTCATCAAAAAAGTTAGGGTTGTCAACGTTTGGTGCGTATAATTTGATGAGCAAGAGACCAGCAAGGATGCAACCCTGCAACAGTATCCGTGATGCAATCGACCAACCATGGAGACATTCAGAGACATGCCTTGAGAGTATGTGGAATTTGAATAAAAATATTCGTGTGTACCCCAAGTGGAGGCAAATGTGGGATGAATCATGGGGGAGCAAATAGTATCCCATATCAGGGCTAAATCAACCTTAGGTCGATCAAGGTAAGCAAGTATCTGACGGGCTTTGCGTGGATTATTTCCTCCCCGGCTTTTCCAGGTCAGTAATCTAACCATGATGGAGTTAAAAAAATAACTGCAAAAGTAGGCCCAGAATTGGGCCTGTGACCGGAGAAGTGGCACAGGACAATATATTCATAGTCTGTAATTTTGATGCATGCTGAGAAAGTTGTTTGAACTAGAACAAAGAACATGAAACAACAGCACAAAGAAAAATCCCCTCACACCCACTGCCCACGCCAACCCCTTTAGTCAGCTGGATCCCCAGAGACAAAAGAAAATGGAAATCCCACACTAACAAATAGACCCAGGGGTTACAATGTGCACTCCATGCATGGGGGACCTGGAAGCAGGGCTAGCCCAAGGGGGGACTGTTCAAATAGCAAAATAACCATCATAGTACTTTGCAGTTTTACCTTGCACACATTGTTAGGTATTGGAGCTGAATCAGGAGCCAAGACATAGCAGATAGTAGGGTGCTGGTTGGAGTACAATTGATGAATCTGATGCCCCAGGAGAGGGGCAGTTCTTTGGACACCAGAGGTGGTAGACCCAATCCACGGTCCCTGACAAGGTAACCTGAGTCAATGGCCGCTATCAAACTGCAGATCAGGAGTCCCTTAACAAGAGTAATGTCAAGCTATTAGTCATTCTCACTGAGGGCTGATGTACTAAAGAAGTGACCACTCCCAGTGGAGGTTTAGCTGGGTAACTCCAAGGACCAGGCTCTCCCCAGGTTCATATGATGCTCTATGAACTCATGCACCAAGTGTGGCCAGGAAAAGATGTGAGTTTTGCCTTTGTACTCAAGGCACAGTTTAGCTGGACATGGCAATGAGTGCTTCACCCCACGGGATCTGAGGAGCTTCTTTGACTTCAAAGAATGTTCTGTGAGCCTCCTGGATGGCCTCGGTGAAGTTGTGGCTGAAAGATCTGTGTGGATCCTTCATTCTACAAGTCCAGGGTGTCACGATTAAGTCGCAGTATGAAGTCCCAGTCTTTATGTTTGAGTAGCTGTGCTATGATAGGTCGAGGGTATTGCTAAGGCCTAGGCTGCGGAGCCAGGGGAGTGGTGAGCTCTTTCAACTATGAAGGCTGCTGAGAACTTAGTATGGCAAAATAAGGTGTCCAGGAGGTCCTCCACGAAGCTTTCCATGTTGATGGAAGAGACAGACTCAGGAATGCCCTGTATGCAGACTTTGTTACTCTCCGGCATCCTCGAGTCCACATTCTTGGCCTTGATAGCTTTGAGGTAATGCAATGCAGTGGTCAGCGCATTGTCCATCTGCTGTCACGTGTCTTCTAGATCAGATATTCTAATCTTGGCCTGTGTAAGCCTCTTATCATGTCGATCCATTTGCTCATGGAATCTGTCCAGTCTGGCTGTGAGGGTGTCTCTCTTACCATCAATTGATTTCAAGTTGTCCTTAACCTCCTTAAGCATGGTTGCGACAGTAAGGTTAGGCATGTCTGGGGGAGTGGCCCCCTGGGGGGTCATTATGAGCAACAGATTGCCTCTTACTTGTTGTCTGCCTTAACCATATTGCACTCAATGAAAGCAAAACACAATGAAGTTATAGTTTGCAGGTAGTCTGTGCATGCACACAGATAGCAGTCGCAATGTAATGGCAGGAACGATTCACTACTTCGCTCCGGCCGGGAAATGACTAGATGGTCAGTTGAAGGCAGCATCCGCATAAGCAGTGTACGCCAAGTCAGTGGGGCGGAACCGGAAATACGACCAGGCCCCACCCAGGGGCAGCTCCTCCACTAGGGTGCAGTGCGAGAAAGGCAAAATATAAAATGGTAATAACTAAAAGTTATTACCATTTTTTGTTCCCTTTGCGCTTTGCAGGGCTGATCTGCTCTTTGAGCAGGGCAGGAGTGGTTTGCCCACTCCTGAGTGTGCAAAGACTGTTTGGTTGGACCTCTCTGGCCGCCCAAACCAGTCATGTGCACTCTGCCCTTCTCCATGAGAACATGGCCACCACATTAGCCCCTGGCTGGGCGGCGTCCCGACCAATCACACCACTGCTTGCAGCATTGTGATTGGCTTAGGGGAGGGAGCCTTGCTGCCTGCTTCCTGTTCCTGTCGGAGGCAGGAGAGCAGGAGCAGGAGCCGAGAAGACGCGGAAGGTAAGAAGGTACATTGAATTTTTTTTTATTTCCCCACGATCCCCCGTGACACCCCCGTGAATCCCCCCACGACCCCTCATGCCCGCCTCCACACCCGCAAGCAATGCTGGCCGCTACTGGCCCTACCCTCACCTTAGCCCCGGAGCAGCAGGAGCAGGCAGGCCCAGCACAGGCTGTGTGGGCAGACAACAGCAGGCCAGCGAGGCTGAAAGGAGCAATCAAGTGGTATCCCCACCCCGGCTACATCCACACCAGGCCACAGGACTGGGACATTGTAGGCAAGGCTGAAGTTCCCACTGAGAATAGCAAGGTGCAGCGATTGTAAGGAGCGGTCCGCAGGAGCTCTCAAGTTAAGCGGCCATCTACTCAGCCGGCACTCTTGCGCCCCCTACCCCCAGGTGACAACTTTAGATCTTTGCTCATGATGAATTTTTGCATTTCTTATTAACTCTTCAATTGCTGAATATGTTTATGTCCTTGCATACCACAGCCCACACCTTGGTGCTCCCATCCTATAAAGAGAAATCTCCTCAGTTATTTTCAGTTTTATCCTTCTGGTGAATAAACAATACCTTAATGGATAGAGGAAATAAACTTTCTTTTTTTAAATTAGGTGCATATAGAGGGCGTATTTGTAACAAAGTCTCATGACAACTGATGGAGCGGTAATTTCATGGTAATTTCTCAATGCAAAAGATGATTACCTCTTGTTTACCGCTTAAAGGGGATGGACCTTTGCCACCGTGTATCACCAATTAGGAGACTTTGCCTAAACATGAAAAAAATCAAATGCAAATAATGTTTAAGGCAATAATGAGAGTTATGAGTAGTTTTAAAGGGTTTATTTTCTAGTAAAAAGTTAAGGTTCTATGACTCTTTATTCATTAGTCAAATATCAATCAGGTTACAGAATTGAAAAATAGGAAAAAATAGAATTAACACAGAACATATTATAGATTACATATAAAGCACTTCATAAAGGAAGGGAATGAGGCATAAATGTCAGTCAGAAACTCATAAAGAGTTTCAGGAAAAATAGAGTGAGAAGGCTAAATCAATAATTAATAATAGCAGAAAATCTCCCATAAAGAAAAATAAATTGCATAGGATGAGTAAGTCTTTACAAACTAGTTAGCATAAAACTCAGAATTTTTGCATCTAAACCTGTCCTGATCTCTCAGCTGATCTCTCTGCTTCGCGCTGTTCATCTCTGCCTCTCTGTGTCTGGCACAGAGGCTGCTCATGAATGAGCCCCTCCTTTCTCTCTTCTTCGCAGAACTTGAAAAAAAAACCTGTGTGTTCTGCCTCGCGTCCTGCTAAAAAAATGAGCAAAAGCCAACACCTCTCAGCTAGCAACCAATATTTCTAACAAAAATACACGTGACTTGGTCTTCGTAGCTTGTCCAATTGGAGCTTCAGAACACATCGACACCCCATAGGCCAGAGGTCTTCAAACTTTTTTAGGTTGAGCCCCCCCCAGCTGAATTTTTTTAGTTGTCGGGCCCCCCCCAACACCTGACAAAAATGTCTGGAACCTGGTACACTACATAATTGACCTCCATCCGCATATCCCAGGCCATATCTGACAACATTTCTAGAACCTGGTTCCCCAGTTTTAAGTCAGCAGCTCTGGTGTATTTTAAGCAAACTTAACAAATACAATTGGAAATGTAACGACTTAGTATTTATTTACATGGGCTTGGTTACCCTTCTCCCACCTGTGAAACTGCCTAACAAACTCGTGGTAAAAGTGATGGGGCAGAAAGCATCAATCCAAGTACAGCTTGCGAACGAGCACAGTGGATGAGCGCAAACTAAAAGATCTAATAAAAAAAAAACTCCAACTCAACTAAAAGGGGGTTGGTGTGATTAGCTTATGAAATAAATGAGTTCAAACGATGCATTGTACAGCATAAATTTAGAAAAAAACTTAATACATAATGAAAGAGAATGGTTTTAAATGGTGCATTGTACTGCCAAAGTATTCCTCTGGTATAATCCCCAATTTGCCTTTTTCCAAAAAAGCCTACAAACCCAAAGTCAAGCCCAGGGATACTTTAACCCATGTGCTACCTAAAAGACGTGCTCATTGATAACAGGAACCCTAAAATATGGGGGCAGGGGAGCATAGTGTGTAGGGGAGTACAGCTGCAAAAGCAGGTGATGCAGTTGCCTATGCGGCACCAGCAGTCACAAAAACTGGAAAAAACAGTTCTTTATAGCTTTTGGCACTTACAAAGTCACATAAATATTTGAAGAAATTGTGTTAGGCTTGATTAATATTAACAAACAAACATATTTGCACAAAAGTTTCTTGGGGTTTTGCCATCAACACCAGAGGCTCAGGTTTAAAAGAAAAATCACTTCAATCAATTTTATACATAGTTGCTTAGGACCCAGTAACTGTTCACTCGAGATTACAGCAATGTCACCCTCCCATTCGCTTAGGATGGCAAAGAGGATCCTACGCCTGACTTGAAGGACAGGAGTTGGTCATTGATTGGCGCAGCATGCATGGCTGGGCATGTGATATTGGATACTTCTAAGTGTCATATGTAGGTAAATTACTTGATACTGATAATTTTGCATGTAGTAACATAACAAAGCGGCCAAGAAGTGTGTTTCACACTGTCTATGATACATGGCTGATATGACAGAAATAAACTAGATTATGTGTGTTACATGCATTTAACAAAAGTAAGCAACTCACTGTGCCATCATATAACACAATAAAATATATATACATATATATTTTAATATAATTAACACATTTACATTAAATACATTCCTTCAACTGCACATTTTACAGGAGAACATATAATACAGGCAACATGGACATAAACTAATTAAACACGAGACAGGGGGCACTACAAATCTTTCAATCTACGGATACAAGATTATTTATGTTTAAGACTTACCACCTTTCTGTTACTCATGAGCTGCCATCTATGCATAGATGTCCTACCAAGGTGTTCTCAGGATCCGTCTGTGCAAGGTTCAGAACCTGGGGTACTGTCAATGACACTGGAAGAATATCCACAGCCCTTCCTGTACCTTCAGGCATGTCCAGTGCAGAGATACTCCCTGTGCTTTCTGCACTCCCAGGCCCTATGAGCATGAATACCCACTGCACTGCAACTGGTGGCAATATCCAGCCAGATTCAATCTGCGCTGAAATATTTAGCTTGGTTTCTAGTCTCCCATAGAACTCTTTCTCCATCCTCTGTAATTTGCTCGATTTCCAGAACAAAAAGTGCAGAAGTCTAGAGGAGGATTGTGCAGTGGTTCTGGAATGGCTCAGGAATGGCCAACATCCTGTTCCCGTTTTTCATTTTGTCACAATTACATCAAGGACGGTTGTAGCAAGGAAGCAATTATGTCCAGGTTCCTGGTCTGTTAATGTATAATTGTGGAGGCTGGCTTCCATGAAATCACTAAGTCGACTTCCCCAGACACAGGAATTTCAAGTATTGCCATGATTGAGATTATTGTTATCATTATGAAAAAGTAGCAATGATTGTTTGGAATTTTACATAGACTAACATTCGGCCCATTGCAATCCATTATAAAATATTGCACGAGATTTTAAAATCTTGGTGGCCATTTTGCAGGTAGAGGCTATATAATCTAAGCCAGTGTTTCCTAAACTGTGGGTGGTGATGCACTAGTGGGCCAAAAGTCCAAGCAATAAATAAAGATGTCTTAAAAAAACTGTATTTTTCTTATTTCATTTGCTGCGCTACAAAGACAGAGACCAAATGTCAGGCTGTGTCTAATGTCAAATTCCTGCTTATTTTTTTGACATGGAAATTGGTGCTTACAAACTCCTCTCACTTTGCAGCCAATCTAGCTCTGAACACACAACTCGAGTGCAGCAGCTGTCCTCAACAGCTTGCACCACCCAACAGCTTAGGGAGCTGCCCTCTGCTCTCTACACACAACTCCAGGAGTGTAGCGCCTGCTCTCAACAGCCCGCACCAGCTCTGTGCACACAACTCCAGGAGTGCAGTGCCTGTCCTCAAAAGCCTGCATCACACGAGAGCAGTTCTCGGCTCTCCGCACACAGCTCAGGATTTGTAAGAGTTCCCCTTTGTGCTGTGCCCCATCTGAGAGCTATTTAAAGTACTGCATTTATTGTATATTATTGTCGGGTCTAATTAACTTCTACGACTGTCGGGGCCAGTCCCTGAAACAAATAGTGGGGAGGCTAAATAGCATCTGCAAAACCCCATGATGTCACAGGACGCGATGTGTGATTCGTGGGCAGACAATGTACACATGCAAAAAGCAGTTTAAATAAGATGCTCGCAGCTGATTTTTAATAAAGTTAATTGTACTCCGCCCCCTCCCCCCCCTCTCCTCCATAAGGCCACAGCTGCAGTGGGAGGCACAGAGTCTCCTGTGCCGTGAAACCGAAAGTGAACAGAATTCTTTTAGGCAAGCAGACGCCCTGGGAAGAAGGACTGTCTGTTAGCTTTTACTTACCTGTTGGTGATTTAAAATGTTACGAGGCAAGATCCTTCAAAGCGAGGCGGCAGGCAAAGGACAGCAACCACACAAGAAAAGGCAGCAAGCACGAGGCAAACGGCAGGAGTGAAGAAACGCCACACTACCAAAAGGTAGTAGTATGCGGGAGCTTTATGCACACAAAATTTCGCGGCACTTCCTGCCATCCATAATGCTGTCCCTCTCATTGGTGGATCGTCAGTGGTGACGTTCTTATGTGCTGATTGGCTGCTGTTTTCCAATCCAAAAGGCCCATTTGAAGTGGGTGAAGAAATACTGGAAGCTAATGTACTTGCAACGTTGAACAGTGGTAAACAAAGGTGAGATTTTACGGTGGAGTGCGCGCCCCCCCTGAGATGGTGTCGCGCCCCCCCAGGGGGGCGCGCCCCACAGATTGAAGAACACTGCCATAGGCTGACTGGACACGTCATCAATCAGGTGAGTTCTTGTAACACATTTGAGTCTTGTGCTAAATGATCTCATCTCCTAACATCCTAAAAACAATTATATTTTCTGCAACAAAAGTATTCATTATGCGGAAACAGAGAATACATATTATAAGAAAAATGTGTGCTTTGCAGTTTTTTTACTCCACGTTATAAAGTGAATAAAGCATTGTCTAAACAAACTGCATGGAGATAAAAGTATGCAACAAGCAAAGGTCTTTTCATGAAGAGACAGAAACGGAGGCGTAAATTATAAGAAAGGTCTTTTCATGAAAGCCGGGAGGAACAGCACATTCCATTTCTTATCTCAAGGCCAGAGGCCGCAGTGAGCTGAGCCTGCCAAAGCAAATTCAGCCTTTCTACACTGTAAAATGCGTGTTAATTCAGCACAAATATATTCTACTTTGAAAGTTGAAAACACATTTTCCAAACTAAATGTACATTCTACAGTGAGGTTAAATCTAAAATAAACACAATTAAGCAACCATGATTAATTAATTGAGCATGGTTCTACATGATTCATGAAGCATCTGAGCAGGCCTCATTCATGTTTTCCCTTGCACCAAAACTCTGCGTGCCATTTCTTTTTTTAAATGCAGTTTGTCTAAAACTTAAAGCAGCTTTTAGTCATATAGTAATACCCCCTTTGATAATAAACAAATCACTTGGTACCTCAAATGATTTGTTAATTATCACACGTATTTAATTTCACATGTTACATTTCTTTAAAAAAACACTCATCATTAGTTGAGTCAAATATATGTTTTTCTCTAACTAAAATATTACTACTCATCTTTAGTGTATGTAGCTATGGTAATTTCATTAGCTACATAGGGGCCTATTAGGATGGCGGGCGGATCGCCACCGCCGGGCCGGCGGTGGCGATCCGCCCACCATCTGTTCCTGTTTTACCCACACCATATTAGTATGGCGAGGGGTACCGCGGCCGACGGAAAGACCGTCCGCCGGTTTTCCGCTGGTCGGCAATCGTTACGATTGCCGGCCGGGCAGAAAAAGCCCATAATATGGTGGTGGTGCCTTGCAGGCACCGCCATCCATATTATGATGCCTGCGGTGGGAATGCCTTTCCATGGCGGAGACTCTGCCATGGAAAGGCATGCAGGAAATTACTTTGGGGGCCCATTGCGGGCCCCCGGGGGGGTGGGGGGTTGGGTGGCTGCACTGGGGGGTACCTATGGTACCTCCCTTCATTGCCATGCACAAGGTGGAAGGCACCACGCGGTGCCTGTCACGTTGTGCATGGCAATGCACAACATGGACTTTAACATTGCGGCGGGTGCTGCTTACAGCACCGCCCGCCGCAATGTTAAAGTCGAGGATGCGCCCGCCAGTGTGGCGGGCGCATCCTAATTGGCCTGGCGGGACCACCGCACCTTTGGCGGTCGGTCACGTTTTCCGTTACGGTGGCGGGCGGTGAGGCCCTTAATTTCACACAGGTATATAAAGAAAAACCCTACTAAATTAGTATGTTCATTATCACTTATTATTACAAAAGCTGAGCATATAATAATTTTACTTCTATTTCTAAGGCAAAACAAATTTTGCCTGTAATCAGATCATATATTGCCAAGCTCAAAAGTTTTAGTGCATAGTTCTGTAAGTAGCTTCTTGGAACAGTTAGTTTTTTCTCAAATAAGTAATAAAAAGGAAAATCCAACGGAACAGTTCTCTTTTCTATTTCTATTTCTTTTTCCTCTTTCTTCTTTTTCTTTCATCATTCAAAGATTCTTTTCTCTTCAGCTCTTGACAGTTCCCAGTTATTGTTTCAGCATTTCTTGGTTCTTTGTCACCAGCTTGCCATCAAGGTGGCTCATACAGTTCAAGCCTCGCATTACACAGTTCATTCAATGTGGCATTCTGTACTTTTTCCATGCATTTTGACCACTCAGGTGCTGGAAAACCCTGATAGAGCACCATCAATTCTTTGCATGTCTTCAATCCAAGCCTTTCACTTTTATTTTCACCTTGTTCAGAATCAGACGTTTCAGCTATGGGTGCAAATGATTTTTCAAGGGACCACTGTAGACGTTTTGGATCCCCTTTCAGCCATCTTTTTTCTACCTCCATTCGTATGCCCACAGCACTAATTCCTTCTTCAGAGGCTGCACCTGACTCATTCACCCTTTTGACACAGCTTTCATCTGAGCCAGTTTCCACTTTTTGCTTTTCCAGTTCAGTTTGCTTTAGTGCTGCTTCAGACTCTGTGTGTTCCCTTACAGCTTGACTGACCCTCTTCTGTGGACGTTTGACCACTGCTGGCATCTTTTCTTGAAGAGGAGCTGTTTCATCAAGGGGACACGGGACCATACGTGTATGAGAGGCTTGCACCCAATTTGGAAGGCCACCACACTTCACAACAGTCTTTGCCGGGATCATTTGGAACAGGCCTTTCCATTTCACAACATCTCTCAGATCAAAGTTTTGACACCATCCATTATGCAGATCTTGTGTAGCAGCTGCAATCTGGTGAGAAACTACACGCTCCACATCAGCCAATCCTTTACAGCAATGGCTAATCTTTTCATCTGTGGTTTTCACAAGTGCATTTGCATGTACATATTTAAGACACTTCAGTGATACTGAGACACAGGGGTCGATTCCGATTCGGGCCGTAAAAAGCACCGACCGACTCGGATCCGGAAAAAATACCGACCGACACGTACCCGTGGCGCACGACACGTCAAGTACGATGCAAGGCGCGAAAAATCCGACCGACACGTACCGAAACCAAGTCGACCGACCGAGCCGCACGGAAAACAGCAATCCGGCCGGAAAAACACGCGAATCCAACCGACCGACACGCACACGGAACAAATCCGACCGAAACGTACACGCGTACTCCAAAACGCAAAGTACGATGCAAGGCGCCAAAACCACAACCGAGTCGGACGGAGGACAAGCCGTACGACCGACACGCATACAAAACCGAGACGAAGCAACACAATACACCGCGACCGACGCGTACGCAGCATAGAAAACTGCACAAACACAGCGCGAACGAAACGGAGAACACCGTACGAGACCAATGCAGGGTCCGACTCGGTCACAAGAACGTTTCCAACAAACAGCACAAAGGAAAAAACACCCAAAAAAGGCCAAACAAGCAATTACCAAGCCAATAAATACTGCGGGGGGACAGAGAACAAAGACACACCCACAACTCCACCTATATAAAGGACACAAATCACTACCATGAGCCTTTGCAAATGCCATTCCACTGCCAGCACCCAAGAGAAAGCAACCACACACCCACAGCTCATCCCTCACACAAGCCACACACCATCAGCACACCAACAAATACCTACCTCACATACACCCAGCAAAACACACACTCACACACCCTCACCTGCACACCAACACACACATCACTCACCATCACCACCCATCACCATGCCCCCAAGAAGAATCCCAAGTTCCTAGATAGTGAATTGGAAGTCAGGGTGGACGAGATCCTCAGGGTGGAGCCACAGCTGTTTGGCACACTGGTCCAACAGACCCCCATGTCGCAGAAAACCAAGATGTGGGAGAGGATCATCAACAGGGTGAACGCACAATCACCATGTCGGCGCACAAAGACCGACATCCAGAACAGGTGGTATGACGTGCGCAGGAGGGTACGGGACATGCTGAAGAAAGACTACATCAACAGCCAATACACCGGCAGTGGCCCTCCTGCCAAGCCAATATACCTCAGGCCCTGGGAGGAGAAGGTGCGGGCCATCCTTCCGCCAGTGAGCGTATATGGACTAGAGGACATCCCAGAGCCTGGTGAGTACACAACAAATGTACACAATATACTGCCACAAAACACACACATCACTGTCAAGGGGAGAGTCAAACCATGCACTCATAGCAATTACACAGCAACCAGAACAGAATCATCCCAAAATGTGTATGTCAGTCAGATAAACACAACACATGCCATCCAAAAAGTCACATCCAACTGTGCCAACACATGTACAAACACAACTACAACCACAGCTAGGCAGTGGCACAAATAGAACTAACAAACACATCCACACATGTAGCCACCACAACAACACCAACACACAGTGAAGGCCACTCAAAGGAAGGAATTCTGTGTATGCTGGCCAAGTCAGTGTAGCCAATAGCATCATGGGAGTCACAGTCACACATATTGCCCCCCACAACTGTCCCATCAACACCACCATGAACCATGCTCACATCACAGGGAGTGGAGAAGGACTCACAAGATGGCTGACACTGGCTACTGCTGTGGGGAGCACAAGGCCCTGCTGGCAACTGTGCACCAACAAACAGCAGGACACCACTGACTGACATCCTGAGAGACAACTTACACTACCTGCAATGCAAGCACGTTCCATGGTGGGATATCTGGCTAGCTGGGTGGGAAGGGGGACTTGCAGCACTGACCATAGTCACAAGCACCTCCCCTCACACACCCCCAAACACAAACTCCACAGAACCCACCTGGTAGAATGCAATGCCCCCCATCCTAACACAAGATCCCACAAAGAACCACCACCCTGGGTTATGTTGTGTGAAGCACAGGGACACTCTTGGGACTCTTAGCCAAACAACTGCCAGGACAACACTCCCAGCCATCCTGTCAGCACAGCCAGCCCACCCCACAGGGAAGCAGAATCAAAAGGAAGGAAGCATGGGCATGCTGGGAAGGGGGTGGAGGCAATAGCATGATGGGAGTCGTAGTCACTGATATTGGTCACCCCCACAACTGGCCCATCAACACCACCCTGAACCATGCTCACATCACAGGGAGTGGAGAAGGACTCACAAGATGGCTGACACTGGCTACTGCTGTGGGGAGCACAAGGCCCTGCTGGCAACTGTGCACCAACAAACAGCAGGACACCACTGACTGACATCCTGAGAGACAACTCACACTCCCTGCAATGCAAGCACGTTCCATGGTGGGATAACTGGCTGGCTGGCTGGGTGGGAAGGAGGACTTGCAGCACCAACCATAGTCACAAGCACCTCCCCTCACACACAACCCAACACAAACTCCACAGAACCCACCTGGTAGAATGCAATGCCCCCCATCCTAACACAAGATCCCACAAAGAACCACCACCCTGGGTTATGTTGTGTGAAGCACAGGGACACTCTTGGGACTCTTAGCCAAACAACTGCCAGGACAACACTCCCAGCCATCCTGTCAGCACAGCCAGCCCACCCCACAGGGAAGCAGAATCAAAAGGAAGGAAGCATGGGCATGCTGGGAAGGGGGTGGAGGCAACAGCATGATGGGAGTCGTAGTCACTGATATTGGTCACCCCCACAACTGGCCCATCAACACCACCCTGAACCATGCTCACATCACAGGGAGTGGAGAAGGACTCACAGGATGGCTGACACTGGCTACTGCTGTGGGGAGCACAAGGCCCTGCTGGCAACTGTGCACCAACAAACAGCAGGACACCACTAACTGACATCCTGAGAGACAACTCACACTCCCTGCAATGCAAGCACGTTCCATGGTGGGATAACTGGCTGGCTGGCTGGGTGGGAAGGAGGACTTGCAGCACCAACCATAGTCACAAGCACCTCCCCTCACACACACCCCAACACAAACTCCACAGAACCCACCTGGTAGAATGCAATGCCCCCATCCTAACACAAGATCCCACAAAGAACCACCACCCTGGGTTATGTTGTGTGAAGCACAGGGACACTCTTGGGACTCTTAGCCAAACAACTGCCAGGACAACACTCCCAGCCATCCTGTCAGCACAGCCAGCCCACCCCACAGGGAAGCAGAATCAAAAGGAAGGAAGCATGGGCATGCTGGGAAGGGGGTGGAGGCAATAGCATGATGGGAGTCGTAGTCACTGATATTGGTCACCCCCACAACTGGCCCATCAACACCACCCTGAACCATGCTCACATCACAGGGAGTGGAGAAGGACTCACAAGATGGCTGACACTGGCTACTGCTGTGGGGAGCACAAGGCCCTGCTGGCAACTGTGCACCAACAAACAGCAGGACACCACTGACTGACATCCTGAGAGACAACTCACACTCCCTGCAATGCAAGCACGTTCCATGGTGGGATAACTGGCTGGCTGGCTGGGTGGGAAGGAGGACTTGCAGCACCAACCATAGTCACAAGCACCTCCCCTCACACACACCCCAACACAAACTCCACAGAACCCACCTGGTAGAATGCAATGCCCCCATCCTAACACAAGATCCCACAAAGAACCACCACCCTGGGTTATGTTGTGTGAAGCACAGGGACACTCTTGGGACTCTTAGCCAAACAACTGCCAGGACAACACTCCCAGCCATCCTGTCAGCACAGCCAGCCCACCCCACAGGGAAGCAGAATCAAAAGGAAGGAAGCATGGGCATGCTGGGAAGGGGGTGGAGGCAACAGCATGATGGGAGTCGTAGTCACTGATATTGGTCACCCCCACAACTGGCCCATCAACACCACCCTGAACCATGCTCACATCACAGGGAGTGGAGAAGGACTCACAAGATGGCTGACACTGGCTACTGCTGTGGGGAGCACAAGGCCCTGCTGGCAACTGTGCACCAACAAACAGCAGGACACCACTAACTGACATCCTGAGAGACAACTCACACTTCCTGCAATGCAAGCACGTTCCATGGTGGGATAACTGGCTGGCTGGCTGGGTGGGAAGGAGGACTTGCAGCACCAACCATAGTCACAAGCACCTCCCCTCACACACACCCCAACACAAACTCCACAGAACCCACCTGGTAGAATGCAATGCCCCCATCCTAACACAAGATCCCACAAAGAACCACCACCCTGGGTTATGTTGTGTGAAGCACAGGGACACTCTTGGGACTCTTAGCCAAACAACTGCCAGGACAACACTCCCAGCCATCCTGTCAGCACAGCCAGCCCACCCCACAGGGAAGCAGAATCAAAAGGAAGGAAGCATGGGCATGCTGGGAAGGGGGTGGAGGCAACAGCATGATGGGAGTCGTAGTCACTGATATTGGTCACCCCCACAACTGGCCCATCAACACCACCCTGAACCATGCTCACATCACAGGGAGTGGAGAAGGACTCACAAGATGGCTGACACTGGCTACTGCTGTGGGGAGCACAAGGCCCTGCTGGCAACTGTGCACCAACAAACAGCAGGACACCACTGACTGACATCCTGAGAGACAACTCACACTCCCTGCAATGCAAGCACGTTCCATGGTGGGATAACTGGCTGGCTGGCTGGGTGGGAAGGAGGACTTGCAGCACCAACCATAGTCACAAGCACCTCCCCTCACACACACCCCTAACACAAACTCCACAGAACCCACCTGGTAGAATGCAATGCCCCCCATCCTAACACAAGATCCCACAAAGAACCACCACCCTGGGTTATGTTGTGTGAAGCACAGGGACACTCTTGGGACTCTTAGCCAAACAACTGCCAGGACAACACTCCCAGCCATCCTGTCAGCACAGCCAGCCCACCCCACAGGGAAGCAGAGTCAAAAAGAAGGAAGCATGGGCATCCTGGGAAGGGGGGAGGAGGCAATAGCATGATGGGAGTCGTAGTCACAGCTCTACATCCCCCACCACATGGCCCAGCAAGCTCACACTCACGCATGCACATCCCACAGAGAGTGGAAAGGCCCATCAAAGATGTCTGACACTGTTGCTGTGTCGTGGGGAGCACAAGGGCATGCTGGGTACTGCACACCAACCAACAGCAGGACACCACTGTCAGCCATCTTGCCATTGCTCTCACACCCACACACACTGAACTCCACACAAATGCAAGTAAGTATGGGAATGCTGGGAAGTGGGGTGGAGGCAATGGTATGATGGGAGTCGTAGTCACAGACATAGCTCACCCCCACAACTGTCCCATCAACACCACCCTGAACCATGCTCACATCACAGGGAGTGGAGAAGGACTCACAAGATGGCTGACTCTGGCTACTGCTGTGGGGAGCACAAGGCCCTGCTGGCAAATGTGCACCAACAAACAGCAGGACACCACTGACTGACATCCTGAGAGACAACTTACACTCCCTGCAACGCAAGCACGTTCCATGGTGGGATAACTGACTGGCTGGCTGGGTGGGAAGGAGGGCCGGCTGTCAACCAAACACAACCAATGCAGACCATGTTCACACCCCAGAAAATACATAGAAATGCCCAAATAATGCAGGACAATGTGCCACACCAATATCAACCCCTGACTGTGACGACTTAGGACAATGCAATGTACAGGCCCGCACCCAGAGGCACAGTCACAACTGTCATGTGTCTCAACCATTGATGCCTGCAGAAACATAACATACATTGTTTGTGTCTCCCAAAAACAGGTGATGATGGGGACACAGCAGCAGACGCTGAGGAGTCCCAGTCCCAGGCTCAAGAGGATGCCGAGCTCACTGGCGTCGTACAGCCTCTGTCCTCCTCGGACGATGAAGACCAACCTGGCACATCCGGTGCAAGTCAACATGCAGCACCAGCAGGACCACCAGCTGCAGCACCAGCAGGACCACCAGCTGCACCCCCTGCACCCACCCCTCCAACGACTGTCACCACGAATACCATCCCTGCCGACATGGACAGAACAAGGAGCAACACCAGCACAGTGACCCTGGACCAACCTGGGGCCATGGACACCACCACCACCACCAACCCCCAAGGTGGACCAGGGTTATCTGTGCGTGCCACTGCACACACTGCACATGTCAGCAGGGGTGGTGGGAGGGTGGGAGACAGAGGTCGCTGCTTGCAGACGTTGCTGGTGTGCATGATGACCCACAACTGGTACGCATAGCTGATGCGTACCAGTCCAGCACCGGAGAGCTCAGCCAGGTAGTGGGGCTCCTCAGAGACATTAAACAGCAGCAGGCTGCCCATCATGCCCGCTTGGACTCCCACATGTCCCACGTGGAGTCACACATGTCCCGTGTGGACTCACATATGTCCCGCGTGGAGTCCAAGTGGGATGCACTGCATGAGATGACGGCGGTGCACAGGGACATTTTACAATGCCTCCGCCAGATGAACAGCAACCAGTCCACACCTCCCTGTGTGCCAACAACATCTGGTGCCGAACAAACTGCAACTGCCACAGGGAGGGAGGAGGACTCTGGCGGAGAGTCCCCTGCACCACAGCAGCCTGTACTTGAGGCCCCCCCCCCCCAAGAAGAGGGGTTGTCCGAGGAGGGAAAAGTGAGAGGCCGATGGCCAAGCGCAACTCCCAGGAAGCCTGAACCTGTTCTGGATGTTCGCCCTGTTGACGGCAACACTACTCCCACACATTGCATGGGGAGTACAAGTTGGACCAATGTGTCAGACAACTGTGGCCCCGATACTGGGGATCCTGTCTACCAGGACTTTCAATTCACCTAGGAACTTGGGATTGCAAGATTTATGTACAGCACAACCCATCCTATGCACTATTAACACAAATGTATCACAATAAACACACTAATACACCATACTTGCCTCTGTCGTGATTCCAACGTGGGTGCTGTTATGGGGATGATGAACTGCAAAATGACACTGTGTATGCGAACTGCAACAGCAAGGACAACACAGGCATGTGAGTACAGGCAACGTGACACACATGAGGGAGACACACCACCAGGGCTACACAACACATACACACCTAGGCCATCTGACTCATTGCCTACACTGATGTTGCCAGGGAAGACGGTGCAATGCACAGACACCACACCCATTCCCAGTTGTAGTCAAGTAGCCCACAGGTGCAGTAAGCAAATGGCAGTCAAATGTGTGACCACAGACAACGCACATCACAAAGTGGAGCACAGGTTTATTACACAGTTGCAACATGCCGTAACCACTACAGATGCAAGGTAACCCCACCTGGCAGCGGGCACACAGTCAACAACTGTAGACGGAAGGAAGTCCATGGGTGTGGCGCACATCACCTGTAGGGACACAACAGCTACCAGCCTGGATGTGCAATCACGTCGTCGGTGGACACAGTTGACCAAACGAATCTGAAAGTACCCTGTGAAGGACAGAAATGACACACAGTCAAAAGCAATGGAGTACAGGACAGAACAGCAAAACTCATGCACAATACATGTTACAAGATACCCACCCAGAACCAAGTTAGCATGTCAACACTGTTGGGGAGTACAGCCCACCTGTCACCACACATCGCAACATACATCCAGTCAAGTAGCCCATGGACACACTCCAACAGCACCAAAGCACCACCCACACATCATGCCAACTCACATCATTGACATGACACCTCAGGATACTCACATTCAGCTAAAGAAGTTGGTGATGAGCTGTGTGCGGACATCACCATCACCATCACCATCATCATCATCATCATCGTCACTGGCATCGTGGTCCAGGCCAGGATCCTCCACAGGTGGCGGATGTTGGTCATTGTCATCCTGGATGAGAGGCAACTCCTTCCGCACTGCCAGGTTGTGGAGCATGCAGCAGACGATGATAATCTTGCACACTTTCGCAGGGGCATATGGGAGGGACCCTCCGGTCTTGTCCAGGCAGCGGAAGCGGCTCTTCAGGAGACCAAAGGTCCGCTCAATCACTCTCCTGGTCCGACCATGTGCCTCATTGTAGCGCATCTAGGCTGGTGTCACAGGGTTCCTGAGGGGTGTCAGCAACCACGGCATGTTGGGGTATCCCGAGTCACCTACGGACAGACAAGTGCACATTAGCTGACTTGGAAAAGTGGGCGGAATACTACAGATCAGATCCCACACAATGGCACAAAGTCAGTACACACCGACAAGCCAGGCACGCTGGTTCTGCATCTGTGCCATCATCCTGGGGATGCGACTACTCCTCATCACAAAGGCATCGTGTGCTGAACCAGGGAAACGGGCACACACGTGTGTGATGGTCATGTCTGCAAGACACACCACCAGTGCATTGACCGAGTGGTAGTGCTTGCGGTTACGGTAGGCCTGCTCCTGGGCCTGTGGTGGTACCAAAGCCACATGTGTCCCATCAATGGAGCCAATGACATGCGGCATCCTCCCCAGGGCATAAAAGTCACTCTTCACGTCAGTGAGTCGTCGCAGTCTAGGGAAATAGATGTACCGGTTCAGGAAGAGCAACATTGCCGCCAAAACATCGCGGAGCACACGGCTGAACATGGTCTGTGACATCCCACTAGCAGTCGCCACAGTATGTTGGAAGGTACCAGTGGCAAAGAAGTGTAGGGCTGCCATCACCTTCACCTTGGGGGTCAGCGCTGTAGGATACGGCCGGCCAGGCTGCAAATGTGGGGACAACTGCACTGCCAAATCCTCAATCAGCTGCCTGGTGAAGCGGTACCGTCGGATGCTGTCCCGTTCCACCATCGTTGCCAGGTCTGGGAATGGCCGATGGACAGCAGGAGCCCTGCGTTGCAGAGGAGAAGTAAGCAAGATTGTCAGTCACCCCACATATGCAGCATTGAACACACTGAAGATCCCAACATACATCATTATGATGCACAACTACATGAAGTGTGCAGTACCGGAAGGACATGTATGGTACATACATGGCCAACATCTGTCAACACGGTCCAACAGGTGGCATCAATTAGTCCCAGGTTGGCCCATTGGACATCATGAGGCCGTGTCACAGTTCCCATCTCCTGCTGCCGTGTCACAATAACCCCCCACAGTGACATGTGAGGACAGATGTGCCCTAGGCACCACAGCTCAACTCAGGTACATTCCCAGGGACCCTGTAATGCCACATGGACACTGGCATCGCATGGAGTATCATGTATACACCACAGCAAAACAACCATGACCCCCACAGGTAGTGGCACCACTTGCCACGGCAGGACAGACATGGACGTCTGTGACACACACGCACAACATCAGAGTCCATGCACACACAACGTGGATGTGGAGACTGTCTCCCATTGTGCACATGAAATCAGAGACATTGTAAACATTACATGCACAAAGACTGTGGAGGACCATCACTATTGTGCCACTGGGACACCCTGGCTCAAACATACCGTCCCACATGGGACTCACGGGGTATGTGACATGACATACACATACACCACCGTGAAATGTGACCATGGCACATGCACAGATATGAACAGTTGCACATCACAGTGGTCATGTACACGTAACACCCAGGATCCTGTCCCCATGAACACGTGCACAGCCTGGTGGTGGCTGCCCACAGGTGACACCCACAGGACAACATGTACACCAACATACACACAATAGGAAATGCATCCTTACATGCCTTAGGATAAAGTTTGGACAGGCTGTCGTGATGTAGGTGTGGCCCTCACTCCCTGGGAGCTATCTGTGGCTGGCATATGTCCATCTGAGACAGGCATGCTGACATATGCCAGTCACATGTACAGTGATGCGTTGTACCGCAATGGACCGATCGGTGCCTCCGGCCGGCCCATTGCATTCAATGTGTGCGGGTACGCGTTGTACCCCTGTGCGCGTTGTACCGCAATGGACCGATCGGTGCCTCCGGCCGGCCCATTGCATTCAATGTGTGCGGGTACGCGTTGTACCCCTGTGCGCGTTGAACTGCAATGGACCGATCGGTGCCTCCGGCCGGCCCATTGCATTCAATGTGTGCGGGTACGCGTTGTACCCCTGTGCGCGTTGAACCGCAATGGACCGATCGGTGCCTCCGGCCGGCCCATTGCATTCAATGTGTGCGGGTACGCGTTGTACCCCTGTGCGCGTTGAACCGCAATGGACCGATCGGTGCCTCCGGCCGGCCCATTGCATTCAATGTGTGCGGGTACGCGTTGTACCCCTGTGCGCGTTGTACCACAATGGACCGATCGGTGCCTCCGGCCGGCCCATTGCATTCAATGTGTGCGGGTACGCGTTGTACCCCTGTGCGCGTTGAACCGCAATGGACCGATCGGTGCGCACCCATTGACAATGGGCTTGCCTGGCAACGGACGCGTTTTCGAATTTCGAACGAGTCGGTTGCTGGAAATTCAGTTGGTCACCCACAACAATGTTGCAAAATCATGTATGTCATGAAGTTGAGGATTTGAAGGATGCTGTGGGCGTGTTTTGGTGCTGCTATTCCATGGATTGGCCAGATTCAGAAGATGCAAACGACTTGGACCTATCACTTTGGACACAAGGGACAGTATCTGCCTCTCCAGCACATATATATTGCTGGCTATTCCCCTGAGAGCTCACTTGCCTGCACTACATGCTCCAGGACGACATCTGCCACTGCACTGCTGCTGTCTCTGCCCCTCTGGACCCTGCAATGGGTCGTACTGTGGAGAGAGCCCCAGCCTTCAGCCTTGAAGAGAACCAGGCCCTGCTGGACAGCCTACTTCCACAGTACAGCAAGCTGTATGGGACACCAGGGGAGCAGGTGAGTGTTCTGTGCACTGCCTTTCTGAATGTGCATTTTGTGTGACTAGCAAGGCTGAGAGTCTGCACGCCACTGGCTAGCAGGCTCACTGAGTAGTTGTCACCCCCATAGTGTTTTTGTGATTTGCACTGGACAGGTATGGTGCAGTGACAGTGCATTTGAACATGGTTTTACTTCCCATGCAATGATACCATGTAGTGACGTCTGGCAAACTGTCCATGGTCAGCTTTGCACTGCCTGTGTACATCATGTGCCCCTGTGATTGAGACATGTATATACAACTGTGTCATGCACGGATATGTTGCATGTGTGGTAATGGCCTTTTCACTTTGTCATCCTGACAGGTTAATGCCCATCGGAAGCAGGAAATCTGGAAGGACATCGTCCGGGCTGTCCGGTCCATGGGGGTCTACAAGCGCCGGATCCGCAACTGCCAGAAGAGGTGGCAGGACCTTCGGGGCTGGACCCGGAGGATTGCACGGGTCCAGCTGAAGCTGTCGCCTCCTCGCAGGAAGGGCAGAACACGGACCCTGACCCCCCACATGCTCCAGATCCTGGCGGTGGTGTTTCCAGACCTGGATGGGCAGCTGAAGGCCAGACAGCAGCAAGAAGGGGGTGAGTCAAAGACTGCACTGTGAACTCTGTATTACATGCTTTGTGCCCTCCTCTGGCCTGGTTCAACTGCCACAGTGCAGCAGTCATGTTGTCCAGGAGCCATGTCCCTCTATTGTGCACTGCCCACTGCTCATCTGATACCCAGGTGTGGCCCTTACATTCAGGGAATTGTGTCACTTGGGACTGTGTCCTTGCAGTTTGCTTCACTAAAGGTGGGGGACAGCATCTGTTTCCCTAACTCTGTTGTGGGCATCATGGGTGGGTCCATTGTTCACACAACGCCTGGGTTTGGACATGTGATCTGCGTGTTGCTTTGATATGCGGTCCACTTGCTGAGCTGAGCCACCACATGTGCCTGGGGTATGTGGCACACGCCCATGCAGCGGGTGGGAACAATGTTTGGGCCCCAGGAGTGTGCAGATTACGTGTGTCACACATACATGGCCAGCTATCCACTGTCCAGGGCACATCCCTCATTCATGTGGAGCAGGACAGTCATGCCTACTCCAGGCCATGCAATGCACTCTGTACTCCCACTCCTGTGTATCAGCTGACACATTGTGCACAGTGATTTGACCCCTCAGGTGTCTGCCTCTGTGTCAGTGTGCTGTGGATTAGTTGCCAGGACTGCTGGGGTGTTTCTTGGAAGGGGCTCAGCATGCCCCTGGAGATGTGACCATAGCAGACGATACTTGTGTGTCACATAGGTGTTTGATCAGCTGCCCGTGCAGACTGGGGTATGCGAATGTGAAGTTCAGGCAGCTGTTCCCCATTCACAGCAAATTGTGAGGGGCTCAGGTTCCGAGGGTAGTGTCACAGGTCTCCCATATGTCCAATAGGTGTGACCTGGACAGATGAGGGTTAAGATGATGTGTTGTGTGGGGGATGTACATGTGCACTTGTGCCGCTCCAGGACTTGCATTCCCCATGACCTACTGTTGTGACACAGTGCATAGTGTTGTTGTCTGGCTGCCAAGTCATACATCACTGAGACAGTGATGTATGACTTAGCAGTCATGCCTCTGCCATGGCATGTGTCAACTTATTGGTGGTCCTGCAGGGGAGTGACATGTGCTACATGCACACCATAGTGGCGCTGGCTATCAGGACATGGGTGCATCATGGTGTCTGTCGCTGGTATGCATCACATGCATTTCCTATTTGACTCTGGGCATCCCTTTCATCCGGGAACCTGTACTGACTCAGTGGCAAGAGCTGTGATGTGTGCATGTCCACATGCTACACCCTGTCCTCTGCACTGTCCAACTACTGTGTACTTGGTGCATGTGTCCACACTGGGGTGTTGCAATCCAACAGACACCAGACAGATGGGTGCAAGGCCATGTGGGATGTGAGTGCCATGGTTGGCATCAGACTGACAATTGGCTTCTCCTGTTCAGTTAGGGCACTTTTAGCAATGTACAAGTAATGATGCCAGGGCTTGCTCTCTAATGTGCTGTGCTCACAGTGGTGTGTGCGTTTGGTGCAGGTGACTGATGTCTGTCTGTTTCCCCATTGTTTGCAGATACATCCACGGCCACGGAAGGGGACAGCTCCACGGACCAGGAGGAGCCAGAGAGCCAGACTGGGTCAGCAGCCGAGGAGTGGTCGGAGGGACCCAGTGGCACGGAGGGCGAGGGGAGCCACACCGAGGAGTCCTCAGCACCATCCACCTCAGCTGAGGACCAGAGCAACTCGGAGGATGACTCCCTTGTGGAGGCGGGTGTCAGCAGCCACCACACGCCAGCTAGTGTTGCTGTCCCCGCCACCACCAGCACCACCACCGCCCTCCCATCGGCTCCCATTCCCCAGGTCCGTGGAGGCTCCCATGTTCGGGAGCGTGTCTCCTTTGGCCCAGGCACCGCACCCCCTGCCCCTGTGTCCCCTGCTGCCCTGAGTGAGGAGTCTGTGTACCTCCTTCGCCAGCTCCATGTAGGGCAGACAGCCATGCTGAGTGTCCTCCATGCGCACACTGCACTGTTGACTCAGCTGGTGTCGTTCATGGAGGGCATCTCATCGGGCATGTCTGACCTACAGAGGGGCAACAGGTCCATGGACTCCTCCCTGATGGCAGCAGTGTCCCTCCTCAGACAGTCCCTCACCCCTCCTGCCTCTGCTCCATCCACACTCCCCAGCACCTTACCCGTCCCAAGCACACACACACCAGCACAGGCACACACCTGCACACACACGTCCAGCACACAGACACACACGCCACAAACTAAATGCACACGCACGCACAGTCAGGGGACTGAAACCAGACTCACAGGGGATGGGGCCCTGGAACACACACACGCATCCACGGGCACTGCGCAGTCCTCAGTTGCCTCTCCCTCCAAAGCACCCTCCCTTGCCTCACCTGCAACCCCAAAGACCCAGCGCCTCTTCCTCAGTGACCTCGGCCTCTTCCCCTCCGATCCAGCTGCCCCAGCATCCAGGGGGAAGAGGAAGCCCCCACACGGAGCAGAGTGCCCCTCGCCCCCGGACACCCTCCCCCAGGCGCAGACAGACTGAGGCCCCCACCCGCAAGTCCCCCGGAGTGCTAAGAGCAAGACCCCGCCGCCGCCCTGCAGCTCAAGCACCAGGTCTCCTTCCTCCATCCCTCAGGCCCCCACTCCACAGGTGCCCCCACCACACCCTGCCCCAGGTTCCCCCACCCACAGATATACCATCCCCAAGAGGCTCCGGCCTTCTCCCCCTGCCACTTGCTCTCCCGGAACAACACCCCCGCTGCGCTTGTCTGTGCCACTGATGTGGTGAGGGTGTCCTCCCCTCTGTCCAGCCCACCTTGCCTGTTCCCCATTCTCCTCCCCTGGTGGTAGGCACTGCAGTGGAGTCCACTACCACCCTGTCTGACTCGGGCACTGCAGTGGCGGACCTGTCCACTCCATCTGCAGGGTCCACTGCAGTCGTGCCGGCACCCACAACATCTGTGCCATGCCCCCAGTTGTGTCGGCACACACCACGTCAGACACCTCCACTGCAGTTGTCAGTGGCTCTTCAGCACCCACCACCCCTTCCCTGCTTCCTCCTGTTGAGCCCTGATCCTGTCCCTGCGGTGCCTGGCCTACCCCCCCGGTTGCCCCTCCTAGTGGATTGTCCCTGGTTTTGTGCAGGCATGTGTAGGGTGGCATCTGCCACTGTCACCCACTTGTGACTTTGTTGATGGACTGGCCATTGGCCTTTGTTTATGTTCTACCGGACTTCTACTTTTAATGCCACATATGCTGAATAAAGCAACTTTCTGTTCTCTAGTGCTTTTGCTTCTGATGTACATGATGTTGATGATGCTAACCATGCCCTTGCTGCAGTGATGGTGATATTTGGTCTCATGATAATGAAGTGTTACTGTGCAGGAACCCATGTGGTCCAGGGGGAATGTGTCCTATCCTGTGGTGTATCCATGTCATCCATAGCAGCATCTGAGGGTGTCATGTGTTCAGTATTTGGCAATGGGATTTCCTACTTAAATTGGCAATTTCACATCTGTGGCTTCCACCCCTGCACATCTGTTGTGCCTGCCATTGTTCTATTCGTCTACTTCCCTGACCGTGTGGCCATCTCCAGTGAACATGCAGGTTTGGGCATCAATGGGGAAGGACTCATCTGTGTTGTCAGTGCAACATTGCTATACAAGTGTGTTGGATCTGTGCTGATGATTCCGTTGGCACTTCCATGACCAGGCTGATGGGACGGGAGCCCTCATTTGGTGCTAATTGTTGATTGTGTGTCCCATTGCTGCCATGGTATGGTATCTGTTCGCCTCACATCTGCAGTCTCCACAGGGTATCTGCATGTGTGTGCCCATTGGTGCAAATATGTGGGTCTGCATTCGGATGGTCACTTCTGTCATTGTGTCATTGATGATTGTTGACGGTGTCAGCCCCCATGGGTGTTGTTTGTCTGCACATGGCCAAAGTTATGTCTTATTTGCACTGCAGGATTTGGCTCCCCCAATTTATGTTGCAATGGGACACATACACTACTTTGCCACTGATGTGTTTGTTGTTCTGTGAACAGGAATCATCCATGCAGTTTGGCAGTTGCACCTCTTACTTTGTCAACACTTACCTTTTGGTCACTGTGATGATGGGGGTTTGGACCCCATTGCCACAATGTTCAAAATGTGCTGCAGCTATGGACCCCACACTTACCTTTTGGTCACTGTGATGATGGGTGTTTGGACCCCATTGCCACAATGTTCAAAATGTGCTGCGGCTATGGACCCCACACTTACCTTTTGGTCACTGTGATGATGGGGGTTTGGACCCCATTGCCACAATGTTCAAAATGTGCTGCAACTATGGACCCCACACTTACCTTTTGGTCACTGTGATGATGTGGGTTTGGACCCCATTGCCACAATGTTCAAAATGTGCTGCAACTATGGACCCCACACTTACCTTTTGGTCACTGTGATGATGTGGGTTTGGACCCCATTGCCACAATGTTCAAAATGTGCTGCAGCTATGGACCCCACACTTACCTTTTGGTCACTGTGATGATGGGGGTTTGGACCCCATTGCCACAATGTTCAAAATGTGCTGCAGATATGGACCCCACACTTGCCTTTTGGTCACTGTGATGATGGGGGTTTGGACCCCATTGCCACAATGGTCATGGCCTGCTTGCGTTGTGTGTGCCACACACATATTTGTGTGGCACATGTGCTAGGGGGTCACATTGTATGTTCGAAGTCATGTTCGGTGTTGTAGGCATTTGACACAGTCTACACACGCTTGTCATGGTGTTGGGGGGATGTCTTCTTCTTGCATTCCCTAGGTTGTGGTGTGCTGGTTGTGTCATGCATTGTCCATCCTATGGGTGAGGGTGGTAGTAGTGGTAGGCATCCTGCCCCCCCTGGGTGAGGGTGGTAGTAGTGGTAGGCATCCTGCCCCCCTGGGTGAGGGTGGTAGTAGTGGTAGGCATCCTGCCCCCCTGGCTAAGGGTGGTAGTAGTGATAGGCATCCTGCCCCCCTGGGTGAGGGTGGTAGTAGTGGTAGGCATCCTGCCCCCTGGGTGAGGGTGGTAGTAGTGGTAGGCATCCTGCCCCCCTGGGTGAGGGTGGTACTAGTGGTAGGCATCCTGCCCCCCCTGGGTGAGGGTGGTAGTAGTGGTAGGCAATCTGCCCCCCCTGGGTGAGGGTGATAGTAGTGGTAGGCATCCTGCCCCCCCTGGCTAAGGGTGGTAGTAGTGGTAGGCATCCTGCCCCCCCTGGGTGAGGGTGGTAGTAGTGGTAGGCATCCAGCCCCCCTGGGTAAGGGTGGTAGTGGTGGTAGGCATCCTGCCCCCCTGGCTAAGGGTGGTAGTAGTGGTAGGCATCCTGCCCCCCTGGGTGAGGGTGGTAGTAGTGGTAGGCATCCTGCCCCCCTGGGTGAGGGTGGTAGTAGTGGTAGGCATCCAGACCCCCTGGCTAAGGGTGGTAGTAGTGGTAGGCATCCCGCCCCCCTGGGTGAGGGTGGTAGTAGTGGTAGGCATCCTGCCCCCTGGGTGAGGGTGGTAGTAGTGGTAGGCATCCTGCCCCCCTGGGTGAGGGTGGTAGTAGTGGTAGGCATCCTTCCCCCCTGGGTGAGGGTGGTAGTAGTGGTAGGCATCCTGCCCCCCTGGCTGAGGGTGGTAGTAGTGGTAGGCATCCTGCCCCCTGGGTGAGGGTGTTAGTAGTGGTAGGCATCCTGCCCCCCTGGGTGAGGGTGGTACTAGTGGTAGGCATCCTGCCCCCCTGGGTGAGGGTGGTAGTAGTGGTAGGCATCCTGCCCCCCTGGGTGAGGGTGGTAGTAGTGGTAGGCATCCTGCCCCCCTGGGTGAGGGTGGTACTAGTGGTAGGCATCCTGCCCCCCTGGGTGAGGGTGGTAGTAGTGGTAGGCATTCTGCCCCCCTGGGTGAGGGTGGTAGTAGTGGTAGGCATCCTGCCCCCCTGGCTAAGGGTGGTAGTAGTGGTAGGCATCCTGCCCCCCTGGGTGAGGGTGGTAGTAGTGGTAGGCATCCAGCCCCCTGGGTAAGGGTGGTAGTGGTGGTAGTCATCCTGCCCCCCTGGCTAAGGGTGGTAGTAGTGGTAGGCATCCTGCCCCCCTGGGTGAGGGTGGTAGTAGTGGTAGGCATCCTGCCCCCCTGGGTGAGGGTGGTACTAGTGGTAGGCATCCTGCCCCCCTGGGTGAGGGTGGTAGTAGTGGTAGGCATCCTGCCCCCCTGGGTGAGGGTGGTAGTAGTGGTAGGCATCCTGCCCCCCTGGGTGAGGGTGGTACTAGTGGTAGGCATCCTGCCCCCCTGGGTGAGGGTGGTAGTAGTGGTAGGCATTCTGCCCCCTGGGTGAGGGTGGTAGTAGTGGTAGGCATCCTGCCCCCCTGGCTAAGGGTGGTAGTAGTGGTAGGCATCCTGCCCCCCTGGGTGAGGGTGGTAGTAGTGGTAGGCATCCAGCCCCCTGGGTAAGGGTGGTAGTGGTGGTAGGCATCCTGCCCCCCTGGCTAAGGGTGATAGTAGTGGTAGGCATCCTGCCCCCTGGGTGAGGGTGGTAGTAGTGGTAGGCATCCTGCCCCCCTGGGTGAGGGTGGTAGTAGTGGTAGGCATCCTGCCCCCCTGGCTAAGGGTGGTAGTAGTGGTAGGCATCCTGCCCCCCTGGGTGAGGGTGTTAGTAGTGGTAGGCATCCTGCCCCCCTGGGTGAGGGTGGTACTAGTGGTAGGCATCCTGCCCCCTGGGTGAGGGTGGTAGTAGTGGTAGGCATCCTGCCCCCCTGGGTGAGGGTGGTAGTGGTGGTAGGCATTCTGCCCCCTGGGTGAGGGTGGTAGTAGTGGTAGGCATCCTGCCCCCCTGGCTAAGGGTGGTAGTAGTGGTAGGCATCCTGCCCCCCCTGGGTGAGGGTGGTAGTAGTGGTAGGCATCCAGCCCCCTGGGTAAGGGTGGTAGTGGTGGTAGGCATCCTGCCCCCTGGCTAAGGGTGGTAGTAGTGGTAGGCTTCCTGCCCCCCTGGGTGAGGGTGGTAGTAGTGGTAGGCATCCTGCCCCCCTGGGTGAGGGTGGTACTAGTGGTGAGGCATCCTGCCCCCCTGGGTGAGGGTGGTAGTAGTGGTAGGCATCCTGCCCCCTGGGTGAGGGTGGTACTAGTGGTAGGCATTCTGCCCCCCTGGGTGAGGGTGGTAGTAGTGGTAGGCAACCTGCCCCCTGGCTAAGGGTGGTAGTAGTGGTAGGCATCCTGCCCCCTGGCTAAGGGTGGTAGTAGTGGTAGGCATCCTGCCCCCTGGGTGAGGGTGGTAGTAGTGGTAGGCATCCAGCCCCCTGGGTAAGGGTGGTAGTGGTGGTAGGCATCCTGCCCCCCTGGGTGAGGGTGGTAGTAGTGGTAGGCATCCTGCCCCCCTGGCTAAGGGTGGTAGTAGTGGTAGGCATCCTGCCCCCCCTGGGTGAGGGTGGTAGTAGAGGTAGGCATCCTGCCCCCCCTGGCTAAGGGTGGTAGTAGTGGTAGGCATCCTGCCCCCCCTGGGTAGGGGTGGTGGTGCGCATTCAGGCCCCTGTGTGCATATGTGGCATTGGTGATGGGCATCCCGCCCCTGTGGTGCTGCTGTTGCTGGTGTGAGTATATTCTGCATCCCTGTGTGTGTGTGTGATGTGTCGTGTACGTGTTGTATGTGTTTTGTGGTTGGTGTCTGGCTTACCTTCTGCGCCGTACGCGTCCGTGCCTGTTCCGGTAGTATATGTAGAATATTGGTATGATCGGGACGAAGGAATTCATGGTTGGTTCGTGTCGTTCGTCCTTCTCGTTGCTTCGCGTCGTCCTCGTCGCTTCGCCTCGTCCTCGTCGCTTCGACTCGTCCTCGTCGCTTCGCGTCATCCTCGTCGCTGCCGTGTTCGTCTCGGAGCCGTGGATCGTGTTGTGGCGCGAATCGGAGCTTATGTGCGCCTCTCCCGGATGCTTTGACGTGCCGTGCGTAGCGACGGGTTCGGCGCGTACGGAAAGCGCATCGTACTTGTCCGGCTGGACGGGCTGCATTTTTCCTTCCGTGCGACTCGATTCGGCGTTTCCGGATTCGCCTCGGTCGGAGAACAGGACCTGGTTTGGGTGAGTACGGCTCGGCCGGATTCTTTGCTGTTGTGCGCATCGTACTTACTCGCTCGGTGTGCTGTACGGATCGGTCGGGAAACAGGCTTTCGCATGGCTTTTTTCCCGACCGAATGCTATTGGGTGCGACTCCGACCGAGATCGGAATCGGCCCCACAGTCTTTTGCAAAGTGAGACTCCGTGCTGTCTTTGTGTAACACCACTTCAGGCAGATAGCTACAATCCAATCTTTGTCCAGTCAGTGGTTCTGCACACATCATCTTTGAGACCTCATTATGATCTGATTTCAGAGAAACTGGCAATCTATACCTGGGCATCAATTTTTGCATAACACATTTGCTACTATGCAGTTTTCGTTTTTCTCAAAATCTGTTCTGATACAACCTTGTTATTCTGCCTCTGAAACATTTTCTTGAGCCTCTTTTAATTCTTTCCAAGTGTAAGTCATTATCATCAACATTAGATAAAAAATTCCATTGAATGTATATGCTAACAGGACACAATATTGTACAACTGAATTAGCATTTCTCTCTCCCATGACAATAGTGACTCCTATTTGAGCAGTTATACTGCATGTTAAGGTAAGGGCAATCAATTTTGAATTTTGGGCTGAGGTAACTACTGAAAGCCATGAAGCTTTGACAACATAATATATAGGGAGCACAGCATGTGCTGCTCCTAATGTGTCATTGTTACCTTTCAAAAGTGGGCCATCTACAAAATGGACATTGTTGGGCTCAATTAAACGTTCATCAATAAAGTCTAACCTTGGTTTCAAGCATAGATTCATGACACCTAGACATTCAGGTTCAGTTTCATCACAAACAATTTCATTTGCTGGTAGTAAGCTCAATACATTTGAATTTAGACATTTCTTGATCACAGTATTTTCCAGTAGCAACTCCACAAAGGAAGGGACCATTTCAGTAATTGGAAATTCCATCATTATATTCTCACTCTTTTTATGACTGACATCTACCACAGCTACTAAGTTAAGGCAGCTGGGTATTTCTGTGACGTTGGGGTCAAGGGTCATTTGGAAATACGTCACAGACTTTTGAACACATTCATGTTTTTGAACAGGCACTGAGAGAGCGCAGCCCTCCCTCTCACTGCACATTGGTGTATTTTCTTTTAAATAAACTTGCATCCCTAGTGCCAGGGCGCGACACTTTTTCTCTTTCAACTCTAGGAATGCTTTTGTGCAATTGTTGTCAAATGGAAGTGGATCAGACACATCCTTGTGTGTCAGCCTCAGTAAAGGCTTAGCCACTAGGGAAAGGTTTAGTAACCACTCTTTACAGCAGCCAACCATTCCCAAAAACATCCTGACTTCTTTCTGAATTTGAGGTGGACTCATCTGGTGAATTACTTCCACTCTCTCTGGTGACACTTTTCTAGCTCCTTTTCTAATTATGTGTCCCAAACATTCATCTTCTTTTTGGCAGTGCTCCTTACTATCCTCATGCAATGGCACTAGGACATGAACTTGACAAAAATCAATAACAGTAAGCCATTCTTCAGCACATGAAATGTGAAAAAATATGTTGGCTGGATTCGGTACCATAGGACAACATGGAACAGTTATGCTGCTAATCTCCTGCACTTTTCTGTTCTTTTAATTTGGTTTCTGTAAACCTGTGATCAGAAAGTTACATAAACTTCCAATCAATTCCATCAAAAATCCTTTACTCAGTTTATCTCCAATTATGGGTGAAATTTCTGCAACTGATGGTGTTCTTGAATACATGTCATCTGGTTCCAATTTGAATAAGACATGTTCTGCATGTTTTATTAATCTGTCATCTTTTTCTGTGAACTCCCTTACTTCTGTATTCTCTATGTTTTCCAAATCAGAGGGTAATTTTTCAACTGTCATTTCTGAAAACAATGCTACAGCTGTCTCTTGTTGGGCCATTTTTAACTGTGCGTCCTCATCAGGAATCTGATTTTTAACATCATCTAGTGTACAGTAATCTGTGCTGTTTAATTCGCAAAACAAATATTTTCCTGTCAGGCCTGAGTCACAAACAACAAATTGGTAACTTTTCTCAAATGGACCTATTTTTGCTGCAACCTTCTCTAAAACTGGGGGGCATATTAGCAAGACCGGCGATACAATTATCGCCGTTTTAGCGGCAGGAAACTGCCGCTAAAACGGCGATAATGGGCTTGCTAATATGCGTTATAGAATTCCAATAGAAGCCCAGGTTAGATGTCCTGCACATCTAACCTGGGCTTCTATTGGAATTCTATAACGCAAATTAGCAAGCCCATTATCGCCGTTTTAGCGGCAGTTTCCTGCCGCTAAAACGGCGATAATTTTATCGCCGGTCTTGCTAATATGCCCCTGGATTTGTAATTTCTCTGTTTAAAAATCCTACAACTAAGTCTGAACCTTCCACTGTTTTCACAATGGACTAGGTAATTTCAGAATTGATAGGGCTAAAACTCTCATTTTCAAATACAGCAACCTGTTGAAATGGGTTCTGATTTTGTTTCTGGAAAACGTTCACACTTGCTCTGGACAACTGATTTAAATTAATTTGAGCATTTTCCATATTTTGTGGGACCATCTGGGGTTGAAAAACTCCTGTCATTTGGTACCTGTTTCTGAACTGACATTTGCATTTGCTGAGCTGGCACATTTTGCACCTGCATTTCTCTATGTGTTTGCGCATTTCCATTTGCTGCGTCTAGTTTAAATTTACATTTCTTCTTCCAATGCTCAAATCTGTTACAAAGATGGCAAAAGGACACCTTTTCCAACAATGTTGCATCCATACCTGAATTTGCACAAACCAAAACACCTCTACCTCTAGCCTGTGTAACACCAGATTTTGCTTGAGCACCTTTAATTTCTGCCTGTGAAATAACACCTTGTAACTCACTTCCATTCACTGCAAACAACTGATTCTGAAAACTTTTCTGAGCAAACCCCCTCTGAACCATTATAGGTTTTTCCTCAAACTCTTTCTGCTTTATTCCTTGTCCAGCACTATAGTACCCTTCATCCTTCAGAATCCCATCTATCAGCTTTCTTTGCAAACAAACCAATATTTGCTGTACGTGCACACTGATCTGATCAGAGAACATCAATCCAATAACCAACTGAGTCACAAAGAATCTCATGCCACTGGCATCAGGACATTCTCTCCCACTGTGTTGTTGAAACTCCAGACAGACACTTTCACAAAACTCATGAACCAATTCTTTTAGCTCTTGTGTGGTTCTTTTAATCTGTACCCAATTAACATCTTTTGCTGGCACTCTGCCTTTCAGAAAAGTAATCATTACTTCGTTTTTCTCCATAACAACAGAAAATGGTGGTGCATTCATGCACATATTTTTCATTATCTCCTCATCTGACCCTTGCACAACAACTTTAGATTCAAGCCACAATTCAGTCTGCATGGCAGTGTCAAAGAACATTTTCAAATCAATACACAACTCTTTTAAAAGTTCAACAAATCCATCAACTTGTGGGTATCACAGCATAGGCTTGTCTCTCAACTTTGGGAATGTGTTCAGAAATGCTGCAAGTTCACTTTTTTTCCGTGGCACATGAACATGCACTTCTCCCACCATTTCTCTTAATGAGTAAGCAAAAGCTTCTCCCTCATCCTTTTTATTATTTTCCTCAACAAGGTCTAGTGGTTTCTTTTTCTTATCCAGTTTCCTTGCTAGGTCTGGTGGTTTCTTTTTCTTCTCATGTTTTCTTGCCCACTTGTCTCCTAATTTCTCAAACCCATTGCATTTGAAAATATATTTCACCATTTCTGCAATGTGCAATTGCAATTCTGAAGAACTTATGGTCTTATTTGCTTCATCATCCATATGTACCCTGAATCTTTTCTGAAATGGAAAACTTCCTGAAACATCAATTTCATATTTTTGAGCCAAATTAATCAGTCTATCATGTGTATTTACTGCACATGTAGTTTCCTTACTCAGGGAAATTAAAAAAAAATCCTGACACTGGTTCACACTTTCATGATTTAAACAGCAGAGACTGTTAATTTCTTCATGTTCAAATTTTAAATTTGAAACATTAAGCTGTCTCTCTTTTTCGGGGTCTGGGTCAAATTGTTCCCCCATGCTCTCTATCTTTTTAATCACTGCTGCTTCCTCAAAGCAGGTTTGAAAAATCCCATCTCCAAATATATTCATTTTATCCTGGGCTGTTGATGTTGTAAAGACCATTTTCCCCCACCTTTCAATGCTTGGACTGTCTGGGGTAGTTTCTGTTCAATAATCTGTGAATTCTGAGTTTCTGAAATAAACCCTGATATAATTACTCCTTCTACAGCTCTTTGAACTTTTTGAGTAGGAACCATATTAATTAGGACAGTCACAATTTGTTTAGGCACTGTCTATGCATCTGCAGCTTGTAGTATTTGTACTGAATCAGTCACAATTGAAGCAGTAACACCTGGAGGTATCACTGTCAGTGCTAAATCAACAGGTGGTGGGTCAATTTGAAATGTCTGCACAGTTCTCTCAATCTGTGTTTCTCTTGGTTCAACAGAAGCAGTAGCCACTGTAGTACTTGCTGGTACACTATTATCAATATTTTTAGTGGGGACCACATAAAGTGGTGGACATTCAGTTAATAATGCATCCAATATTTCACCCCCTGAATCATTATTCATTTTAAGCTTTTTGTCATCATTAATTCCCTTCTCCTGTATCTCATCTTTTGCCTTTTTATCCTCTCTTTCTTTGTCTCTTCCTGTCTTTTCCCACATACTTAAAGCTTCAAACTGTGCAGCTCTAGATGGTGTCTTTATTTCACATAACACTTCCCTTAATTTGTCAATAATTTGCAATTCAAAAGTGCCATCTTTTGGAAATCTCAAAGGACCCTCTTTTTTAGTAATCTTACACCATTGGTGAACCCTCATACATGAATTTTGTCCCAAATTGGTTGACATAAAATGCACAGGTGTTCCCTCAGGAGCATCACCAATTAAATACGAATTTTTCAGTTTATCTCCCAACAGTTTCTTAAAACCTTTAAACAATTTCATTTCTGCAATAGTTCAATGCAATTTATTTTCTCCAATCCTGTCACAGTTGACAATTTCAGTCAGTTTAACTCCTACTACTGACCCTCCCTTTACAAAATTACACAGCAATGTATTTTCTAGTTTTTTCTTAACCAAAATTTTGTTAGAAACAACATAAAACAATGCTACCTTGTCTGCTCCACTAAATAAAGAGATAGTCTTCACTTTTCAAGGAGAAATTCTTTCACTTCAAGTAAAACAACGACCAGCGCTATTTTACACCCAAACAAGCTACAGGCGGACTTGGTACTCCTCTAGGGATAAGGCCAAAGTTTCACAAGAGGACTTTTTATTTAAAAAGAGGTTTTGGTACTCCCCTGGGGACAAGGCCAGAGTTTCAGAAGTGGGCCCTTCGCTATTTCAGACACATAGGAAATTGTCCCTAAATATAACACCTACAGCCTTCCACCATACAGTATTATAACAACAGACAAAGTACTTCTGCAGTGTCATTTCTTTATCCACACTCTTCTTCTGCCTACTTCAGGCTAAATTTCCATCCCGGGATTTCTCAGGTACCTCCGTACCTGTACTTCTAGACAACATAAAACAGGACACTAACTTTTCATATTAGTAACAAAAATCAATAATTCTGTCCTATGAAATTACCAATTTAATCAATAAAACCATCAAGTAAAAATGAGCAAAATGTCATCATCAGTCAAAACCCTTACTATTTTTTCAACACTACTAAAAATACCTTCTAGCACATTAACAACATTTCACAAGCCTATTGATACTCACACCACTCCAGCAATCTCCTTCTTGCATTACCTTCCAGTACCGCCTTGCCAGTCTTCAAGTTCTGAGCATTGGAATCAGGAATCAGGACTTTTTGAGGATATGGACATTTATCTAACTTGGGCAATTATTTTGTAGCGCTATTTAGGTATTAACTTAAACTATGTTCCTTTTGGTGATGTTGTTTAACCTTAACTCTGCTACCAAACTGATGGAGCAGTAATTTCATGGTAATTTCTCAATGCAAAACATCATTACCTCTTGTTTACCGCTTAAGGGGATGGACCTTTGCCACCGTGTATCACCAATTAGGAGGCTTTGCATAAACATGAAAAAAATCAAATGCAAATAATATTTACGGCAATAATGAGGGTTATGAGTAGTTTTAAAGGGTTTATTTTCTAGTCAAAAGTTAAGGTTCTCTGACTCTTTAATCATTAGTCAAATATCAATCAGGTTACAGAATTGAAAAATAGGAAAAAATAGAATTAACACAGAACATATTATAGATTACATATAAAGCACTTCATAAAGGAAGGGAATGAGGCATAAATGTCAGTCAGAAACTCATAAAGAGTTTCAGGAAAAATAGAGTGAGAAGGCTAAATCAATAATTAATAATAGCAGAAAATCTCCCATAAAGAGAAATAAATTGCAACACATTTGAGTCTTGTGCTAAATGATCTCATCTCCTAACATCCTAAAAACAATTACATTTTCTGCAACAAAAGTATTAATTATGCGGAAACAGAGAATACATATTATAAGAAAAATGTGTGCTTTGCAGTTTTTTCACTCCAAGTTATAAAGTGAATAAAGCATTGTCTAAACAAACTGCATGGAGATAAAAGTATGCAACAAGCAAAGGTCTTTTCATGAAGAGACAGAAACAGGAGGCGTAAATTATAAGAAAGGTCTTTTCATGAAAGCCGGGTGGAACAGCACATTCCATTTCTTATCTCAAAGCCAGAGGCCGCAGTGAGCTGAGCCTGCCAAAGCAAATTTAGCCTTTCTACACTGTAAAATGCGTGTTAATTCAGCACAAATATATTCTACTTTGAAAGTTGAAAACACATTTTCCAAACTAAATGTACATTCTACAGTGAGGTTAAATCTAAAATAAACACAATTAAACAACCATGATTAATTAATTGAGCATGGTTCTACATGATTCATTAAGCATCTGAGCAGGCCTCATTCATGTTTTCCCTTGCACCAAAACTTTGCGTGCCATTTTTTTTTTTTTTTTTAAATGCAGTTTGTCTGAATCTTAAAGCAGCTTTTAGTCATATAGTAATACATAAATCTTATAGGTGAAATCTGGGCTCCATCACTATACTCAAAGAATAGTCTCTATTTCTTCCTTGATAAGCATTTTTCACTTCTCAGAGAATTACGTTTTTTGAGAGATTTCCTGTTCTTTAAAAAGTCATTCCCAACCACCAAAATGACCTTTGCAGACATCCGATATTATTACCTTATTGCAATGAACAGTGAATCCTGGACCACTTTCACTATCCTGCAGGCTTAATGTCATGATGCATGTGTGATGCCTATTCCAGTGGATGGAATGCTTTTAAAGCATCTGCTTTGTGGGCGCTGCCTCCTCCGGGTGTGGAATATGTTTTAAGTGGTTTTGGCACCGGCAGTTGGGCCACCAGCTGAATACTCCTCCATCACAGACCCAGGCACAGTCAGGAACAAAAACTGGTAATATTCAAAATTGAGCAGCAATAATTAACCACATAGCACATTTGACAAACACAACCACGGTTTTTGCTGTGTCTCACTTTTACTGTTCTAATCCTTACATCAGTGTCTGCTGTTTCATCACGATAACGAAATGTGCACATTAATCTACCAGTATGTGAATGTACACTTTATAACAATGGAAACGTTTCCTAAAAGGTATAAAAAATAAAGTATACTTCATGAAAATTATATGTTTTTAATTACCACTGGAAAAACAACGGTTCAAGCGGGCAATGCAATAATATTTTTAGAGAAATAATGCACTCCAGCACACACAGTCCAGTTTATGACATTAAGTCCATTCTTGATAACATTATGTAGAAATGATCAGATCCAATCCACAGGAATCAAATTCTTCCACAACATTTTTACTTCGAAGATAGATTTTCAAACAGTATTTGTCGAAAACAACGCAGCCGACACGTGTTTCGTCTCTCCTGGACTTTTTCAAGGCTAAGAACAAAAGGGGTTCAAAATATTTCTAAAGTCCCTTCCGGAATGAAGTACATAGTAAGGTTCTCCCAGTAGTGGACTAACTAACCCATGATTAAAATCCCCAGTGCGAGTGGTCTTCTGAGTATCCAGGGGAAGTCTGAGGCGTGACCCTGATAAGCCCGCCTTTCCGCCGTGCCCAGGGTATGAAGAACGCTGTATACACTAATATTTTTGTAGGCACAATGGCAAAATAAACAGTGACATAGAATGCAAAGAGAGAACCTTCATACAGATAATAATAAACGCAATCAACCACTTATTTTGTGACACCCATAATGACTGTATTATAACTCATGTAAACTGTGCTCAGTGTCCCAAGTGAAGAAAGAACCATCAAAGCAAGTGAACAAGGTTTTTTTCCATAAATTGAGGTTTCTTTAAACAATCTTAGATTCATAATGAACCATTTGAGCCTACATGATTGAAAGGAGGCATTTGAAATGTATTAAATAATAATGTATGGTTGTTGTTATGTTTAAAGAAACCTCCATTTATGAAAAAAACTGTTTCACTTTCTATTCTATTCTTTCGCATTCTATGTCAGTGTTTATTTTGGCATTGTGCCTACAAAAATATTATTTATTATTGCATTGCCCACGTGAACCGTTGATTTTCCAGTATACTATTTGTCCTAGTTCCTGGTGAGTAGGGTTGCCCTTTAGATTTAATTACCATTGTAGCATGCATAATACACACATTGTTTTTTAATTGGAATTCTTCATATTTAGAGTTCTTAGTAGTCCATTCATACCTATCTGTTTTCCAAATTTACATTTTTATTTCACATCAAGAGCAGTTGAGAATTCAGAGTGTCAGGTAGAACAGTAAAACTGTGGGAACTGGAATCAATCCTAAATCTCTACATAAATTACTTTCTGTTGCAACACTTGAACCTCCACCCTCATGCTACAACTACATCTTAAACACAAGACTATGTAGATATGTGTTCCATTCCGGTGGCACTATGTGTGAAAAAAGACATTCTTAAGTTACTTTATAAACACGATAGTGGATTCAGAACAGATAGAAATTGAGATGCAGTTGGACAAGCAGGATCAATCCTGAAAATGCCCCATCAGTTAGACCCTCCTGATCTTTACACATCAAGCTCAATATAATACGCCCACTGTAAATTGGTACAGACATTGGTGTTGCACCCTTGCTCGGGCCTCTATGTGGGACTGTATGTGGGGACTGGCATGCAAAAGACTCACACTCTGACTCGAGTGGTAGTCATACCAGAGATGACCCGAGCGGTTCACTCCCATTTATTAACCCCCCTCTGGCCACTCCTGGCCAGTGGATGACTCGCATACACATCTGGCGGTTGACTGCAATAGCAGGACCGCTGACCTGCTACATCTCTCCCCTACTCGGTCTCGAAGAGTTAAGCTCATTGTGTTCAACATGCAAAGTCTTTGAGCTGCCGGCTTGTTTGGGGGTTCGGCCTGAGACTATATTGATGAAGCTCACTCTGAAGGGGCAGCTCACTGAGAGTGGGTGCACCGATGGAGTGCTTTGGCAATATTCATGGGTGTTTGTTGGGATTCGACCCTTGGTGCCACTCCCAACAGCATTGCCGTCATCGTGTTCTGGCCAGCTGGTCTTGTCTTCATCGGTGCCCGAGCCTGGGGCTGGTGGTGATGGTGTAACTTCTTTGAACCAGGATATGATCCTTGATATTTCTTCCTGTACTTTCCTGGCAATCACCATGGTGCCATCATTTGCAGTGACTGTCCATATCCCAGGCTCATATGGAGTCCTGAACTTCTATGTTGGTCGGCGATCTCTGATGATGACGGCATCTCCAGGCCGAAGTGATCTTGGTCTGGCCTGGTGTTGTACACTGGCCTGTGTGTTGCGCCGCTCACGACATGCTTGGGTCCTCCGGGCGTCATGGGGTGGCGGCGCCCACCCTGGGTAAGTGGGGATCAGGTTCCTCTGGGGCCCATTAAACATCAGAGCCCAAGGAGTTTGTTGGGTCGTGCAGTGGGGAGTTCTCCAATATTCTCTGAGGAATAGGTGGAGGTGTTGTTCGGGATCAGCCTGTTCGACGGTGGTGATGCGTAGTGTTTTGTTTAGCGTACGCATAAGCCTTTCTATGTCTCCGTTGCCTTGCGGCCAGTGCTGGGTGACATGGTGGGGCCGGATCCCTTGCTGTTTGAGGAACTCAGTGAACTCTGCTCCGTGAAACAGGGGTCCGTTGCTGCTCCGGATTTCTGTTGGGAGGCCAAAAATCACAAACAACTTCTCCAGAACAGGAGCTACATGGATGAACGCGGGGGAGGTGATCACTTCTACAACCGGATACTTGGAGTGTCGTCCACGAGAACAAGAGTGGTCCTTCCATCAGTGAAACTTCCGAAGTCCATGATCAGTTTGGACCATGGATCAGTACACGGTTCTTCGTGATCAGCGGAGCCGGTCGTTCCAGTGCACTTGTCATCTGGCCTGCTGGGCATTTTCGCACTAGGTCTTCAACCATTACTTCTAGCTCCGGGAACCACACTTTTTCTCTCATTCTTGACTTCATCTTCGTAGCACCTTGATGTCCTCCGTGCGCCAATTGTGTGACCTGATGTCTGAGGGCTTTCAGGATTACAATGTGAGACCTTCGCAGTAGGATTCCACTTCCCTGTCCTCCGGTGCCCAGTCACTGGCGTCCTGGAGGAAGTCTCTCCATGTTCCACTTTGTACAGTGTGAGAAGGTGGCCTGGTATATGCTGTCCACTAATTAAAGTGGGCACCTTGTACCAGTCCACACGACCATTATGATGTATGAGGTCAAAGATAACCTTTAGAAAGCTATCCTAGTGGTAGCTGTGGAGAGCAGCCTTCAGGCTTAATCTTGAAGGAATGTAAAGCAGCTTGTTTTACCAGAATATCACCTCCTGAATGACTAAATGAAAGGAGAACCACACAGTAGTTATAAAAAAATAAGTATTTATTAATATAACAGTCTCTACTACTCTCTACCCGAGACTAGGGCACAATTCACACAATACTGAATCAATAGAACATACGTAAGTAGCAAAATACACAGCGGGCTCCAGGGGGAGACCGAACCATATAATAAAAAAATGGTATAACAATCACGACTTGACTAGACACAGTGCCTACAGCACGTAGAATCGCTGGGACCCCAAGGAACCACCCAGAGGAGTGACACAGGGAGCCCACGGAGGACGGGTGCAGTGAGGAAACACGACCGCGTGCTCCGTACAACTCTATGGGAAAGTTGCGGTTGCAAAGTTACAAGTTAAGGACACTTCTACAAGGACTTCAAGCAAACCCTTTGGAACATAGGAGGTTCTAAGGCCAACCCACCAGTGAGTACCGAGGTACCCGTTTTACCTATCCCAGAGGAGCCGGGTACATAGGGGTCAAGTGGTGTCGGAAACCTTCGTCGTTTTCAATGGAGGAGTGAAAAGAAGTCCTGCTGCCAGGAGGGCGAAGAGTGTTTGGTGGAATCCAAGCCTGGATTCGAGGTGAGAGGAACCCCTGAAAGCAGAGGGGACAGAGTCTGGGTCACTTCAGGTGACCAGGGGCTCAGTAGTCGAATGCCCACCGATGTCGAGTACTTCAGGTGCGAAGAAGGGTTGCTTGACTCTGCATCCACGGGAACCAGGAGATGTCGAGGACAACCAGGATCCAGAGGTGAGCTGTCCCATGAAGGATGTCGAGTGCTGATGGGTCAATGTCCAGCTGGAGCACCAACAAGCCTTGGCAAATGCAACCCACACGGTCAGAGGAAACAGGTTAGGGTGTGAACCAGCAAGGTCCAGGGGACTCTCCAAGCAATGGGGAGTCAGGGCACATCTTGAGCAACCAGGAAAGCCCAAGAACAAACAAGGTGACCCTCGCCAGGACCCACAGGCCAACGGACCAGGGATCGTGAGGAGACCTCAAGCAAGTTTGCAAAGTACCAGCCCACAGGACACTCGGTGAGTGGAGGCCGTATATCTTCAGAGCAAATATTGCTCAGGGTCAGGACTACACGGAGTCCAATGCACAAGCTCGGGAATTGCCAACAAGCATATGCAACTGCAAATGTATGCAGTACACAGGGGTTCAGGTTGCATGGTCCCCACGAGGGATACTGGTCTCAGAATTGCTGAGAGGGCAGATAAACCTCAGGGACCTTCAGAAACCCACCTCCTGTGTTGCTGAAATCTTCGGAGTCCTCAGAAGCTTGGGAGAAACAAACCAGTAAGATGTGTCTTTGGTGCCTGCTTCTGCAGGGGAGTAACTCCTTTACTCCAAGGGAGATTCTTCAGTCGTCCAGCATCGTGCAGGCAGTCGAAGTACTTGGTTTCTTCTTTGTAGAATCTTGTCCAGGTAAAATCTAAAGTCCTGTAGCCAGGTAGCCCACTTTATACCCATGGGAAGGGGTTGGAAAGATTCTAGGGACCCTCCTAGGGGAGGGGCAGGACAGAGGGGTGGCTACACTCATGTCCTTTGTCCAGTTTCACACCAGAGCAGGAGCCAATGGCTCCCAGAACTGGTTTGAGCTGGACTATGCACAGGGACACCGAATGTGCCCCCAGTGCAGACTTTCTGGCACTCTCAGAGTGCACCCACTAAGCCCCAATACACTAAACCCTGTCTGGGAGGTGGTCACACCTCCCTGTGACAGGATTCCTATTGTCATGCTTTCCTCTGCTCGAGCTTGGCTCAGCAGCAGGAGAGCAGTATCGTGTCTGTGGCTGGCAGCGTCCATTTTGTGCTGCCCAGGTCGAGAAAGCTGGTACGGGGTAGACCGGTGACCCACAGTTGTGGTTTCAGAAGGGTGGAATCATACCTCCCACACCAGTTACTGGTGTGGAGGTATGATTCCAAGGTGTTTGACACCAAACACGACATGTTTGTAAGCAGCCGTTTTAAAGTTAGCATTTACCGCGAGGTTATAATGCACTTAGACCTATATGTCTGGCTGCATCACAGACAACCCCGGAGAATGGTCTCCGAAGGCCGCAGAGGGGCCCTACTCATGCAGGGGCACCCTCTCATGTAAAACCCAGCGCCCTGCCTTCAGGATTGATAAGGCCTGCCATAGGGGTGACTGATAGTTTTTTAAGTGTAGTGATTTAGATAGATATAGTGAACCTATATCTAAGTAAGTGGTGCAAGCACCAGCTTACACAGGCTGCTGTAGCAGACCTGTTGTGTCATTTTGAATGGCCTCTCATGGGTGGCATAATACATGCTTCAGCCCATAGGAGGCCTCTGGGGTACCTATGCCCTGGTTACATGGTGTACCATATACTAGGGACTGATAAGGGTACCCCAGTATCCAATCTGGAGTGTACCTAAAGTACCTACATAGCAATTTAAGGGCAGTTATACTGGGGTCCTGGATAGCAGGATCCCAGTCAGACTAGTTCAAAAACAGTGTGACATCAGCAAAAAGTGGGGGTAGCCATAAGAAGCAGATACTACTTTCTGCATACAGCATTGCGCACTCGGGCAAGGACGGGTTCTGACTCTGCCGCTTCCATGATGTCCTCTAGATTCAAGGCTCGGGGCCACGCTGTGCTCAAGATCATTTGGATGTACTCTTCAACTTCATCGGGGCTGTCTTGCCTTTCGCAGGGTGTCGGGTGATGTGACAGAAAGTCTGCGGGGGGTTTTAATCCTGGTCTATAGACCACCCCCATCTGATAATGTTGCCGTTGGATGGCCTACCTCTCGATCCGGTGGGGCCGGTGAGGGGATGACCCTATGAAGAGTGGGACCAAAGGCTGGTGATGGGTCTCATCCTTGAAGGGCTGGCCGCTCAGGTAGAGGTGGAAATGCCTGCATGCCCACTTGATGGCCAGGGCTTCCTGCTTGATTTGTGCTTACCGTGCCTCCGTTGGTGTCAGCGCCTTGCTTGCAGATGCTAAGCCTGCCCATCGCCCAGGTTCCTGTTTTTGGGCGAGTATGGCTCCTAGCCAACTGGGTTGGTATCCACTAACAGTTCAGTGTGTTTTTTGGGGTTGATGTATACGAGTGTAACTTTGTCGAGGAGGGTGTCTTTAATCTTTTGAAATGATTCTTCCTCCTGGTGGCTCCACACCCACCTAGCGTCCTTTTTTGTGAGAGCCCTGAGTGGTTCTGCCAAGGTTGCAAGGTCAGGGATGAACCTACCGTTATAGGTGGCCATGCCGGGGAGACTCCTCACTTCCGAGGGTATGCTGGGTGCAGGTGCTCATTTGATTGTGACTTGCAGGCGTCTACTTGAATTCCGTCTTGGTTGAAGATGTACCCGAAGAATTCGAGGGATGGTTGAAAGAATGAACACTTGTCACGGTGTAGTGTCACCCTGTGTTCGCTGGGGCGCTGCAGAGTGTCCTTCAGGTGCTTGTGGTGCTCTGCTGCGGTGGAAGAGTGGGCGAGTGTGTCATTGCTGACATTCAGGATGCCAGGGAGGCCAGACAAGGTTTTGCATATGGTGTTCTGGAAGACCTGGGCAGCTGACGGGATCCCAAATTTCAAGCATTTGTATCGGCGCAGCACCAGGTGGGTGCTTAAGGTGGTGATGTACCAGCTTTCTTCCGCCAGGGGCAGCTGGTGATATCTGGCATTGAGGTCCAGCTTCGAGAACCACCGGGAGCCATTGACATCCGCAATGATATCGTCAATGGTGGGCGTGATGTGCATTTCCCGTTTGATAGCGCGGTTGGGTAACCTCATGTCAATACACAACCGTATCTTCCCCGGTTGTTTGGGTTTCTCAGCGATCACCATCGGGGAGACTCAAGGGGTCGATCTCACACCTTTTATATGACTCCTTGTTGTTCTAATTTCTTGAGTTCTTTCTCAATCAGTGGTCTGAGGTGGAATGGGATGCGGCGGTGTCTAAGTGCCACCGATAAGACTGACTGGTCGATGTGCAGCTTTATTGGGTGCACTTGAGGCGACATAATCCTTTGAACAGCTGTGGGAATTGGTCCAGCAGGTCATCAACTTGGTGTGTCCGGACACTCCAGGTGAAGGATACCAGGCCAAGGTCTTCGGTGGTGTGACTGCCAATTAGTGTGTCTGTCTCCTGGTCGATGACGTGGATCATCGTCATGACTTATTGCTCATCAGACTGTTTGGGCATCGATTTCCGCTCTTTAAGGGGTAGCGCAGAGTGGCTCCCGTAGGCGAAGATCCTGGTTCCCGATGGCGTCAGTGGTGGCTTGGGTCGAAGACGGATGTACTGCTGGATCTCCTATTACATTGACTGATGCTCCAGTGTCAATAATGCTTTGACGTCTGACCCAGCTACGCGGACGACACATGTTGGCTGCAGTCTCTGGTGACGCTTCAGCTCCTGCATGAAGGAGATGAGAAAAGTCTCTTCCTCTTCTTCTTTGGGGGAGGAGTCTTCGAGGTGGCGGTTTGATTTCCCTGTCCCCCTGGGGTCATCCTGGTTTGCTAGATTTGTGATGGATAGTTGGCGCACCGCTTTCGATAGTGGTCTATTATCTTCAGTACCTTTGCTCCAGGATTTTTTCCTGCAGACTGACGGAAAATGGTTGGGGATCCCGCAGTTAGCACAGGTCCCACCCTGGGAAAGGCACTGGCTGATGGGGCGTTCCTCTTGGCTGCAGAACGCACATTTTGACTTGGTTGTTGGGAATTTCTGTCTCCTGGTAGTGTCACTCGTGTTTCTCTCCTGGTTAGGGTCGGCACGCTCAGTCTTAATGTTCGCTGGTTTCTCTGGAGCCCCTATAAAGGCTTGGTCCATTTCGTTGGCCCGTGCTACTGACAGATTGTGCGTTTGCGCCAAGATCAGGATGTCTTCTAGGCTGATGTTGGGTTGGCGCAGGATTAGGCCTCTGAGCACTTTGTCTTGACACACTTGGATGACCTGTGCCAGGATATCCTTGGGCTGGCTGTCCGCTGTGCAGATGTTGGCTAGTTCACGTAATCTGGCATAGAAGGCGTCGATGGACTCTCCTTCGGGTTGTCGGGCTTGGCACAGCTTGAACCTCTCGAAGTCCGGGCTGAACTACGGGTCGAAGTGGGCATTGAGTGCCCTCACTGCTACATTGTAGTCTGTTGCGATGCCTGTATTTGGTAGGTGTTTGAATAGTTTATAGATTTCTTCTCCGGCATAGTGGAGGAGCAGCGACTTCCTGGCGGCTCCGTCGGTTTCTCTTGTGGTGACAAAGTAATTTTCTAGTCGCTCAATCCAAATTTTCCATCGTGGGGATGCAGTCGCCAGGTCTGCTAGTTCACTGTATGGTGGTAGCACCCCAGTGAGGGCGTGTTCGAGCTGCTGGGGCGGGGTTCGTAATTCATCCACCATGTGCGTTCACCTTTTAGGGAGTCGCCTTGAATTGTTTGTTTCAGGTACAGTATTGCTTTATTATATTATTATTAATTTTTCCTGTTCTCCTTCTTTACGGCTTGAGCTTGTGCCTGCTTTATTTGTCTCTCTCCTTTGCCTCTTGAGTCTTGGATCTGCTACTGGGGTCATTGTGGGGCCTGTGGAAGCCATATTCTGGCCTGTTCCTTTTCTTTCGGTGATCTTTCCCCTGGTTTTTTTCTTCTGCTTTACTTTCCACTTTACTTGTGTTAGTTTTGTTCTTTTTTTTTCTGGTTTTCCTTTCCTGTACTTGGTACTCCTCTCTTGTCCTCCTGGACTTCAGGCTCACTGCTGGGGTCTGTGGCTGCATTCGGTGTCGGACACATGCTTGCAAGGCTCTCTGCAGGCCTTTTCTGCTGGCAGTGAGCCGTTGTGAGCCTACATGGTGTTGCGCGGTGGGCGCCGCTTAACCCGCTGTCCACTCACCGCATTCTCATTGCTCTGTCATGCAGGCAGGGTGTCGGCTGCCATTGCTGTCTTCTTAGCCCCTGCGGTGATGTTCTGTCGGGCGCAAGGGACGCCCATGGCAATGGTGCGTTCATGGCCGGCAGGTAAGGCGTGTGCTCTGTTACTCATGGGCGGGGAATACTGTGCTTCTCTGTGTCTGTGGTGCACGGGGGCAGCCCGCCTTTGTCACCAGTGTTGCACCCTTGCTCGGGCCTCTATGTGGGACTGTATGTGGGTACTGGCATGCAAAAGACTCACACTCTGACTCGAGTGGTGGTCGCACCAGGGATGGGCCCTGAATTGTCCACTCCCATGTATTAACTCCCCTCTGGCCACGCCTGGCCAGAGGACCAGAGGATGATGTGCATATACATCCGGTGGTTGACTGCAATAGCAGGACCGCTGACCTGCTACAATTGGTATGCTGCACTCATCAACCAGTGAGGAGTATGGACATCTAATATTGATCAGAAATGTACAAAGAAAGGAGCATGCACATTAAGGACACTTTAGAGGTGTGAGAGTGAATGGCAGCTATTTTGATGTGTTATATTCAGTAAAAGAAGGTCATTAAAATGACCATCTAGCTACAATAATACAAATTCAGTGGAAGTATGCTATAATGGCGGCCATCTTGGTGTGATATATTCACTTTTAAACTGTATTTTGTTCACTTCTCTTTTTCTAGAACTAAAGCAACCCGGAAGTTGCTTCAAAGTCAGCTGGCTAGGTGTGCTATATAATTCAGTTGTGTGAAGTATCTTCTGACTAGCTCTCAAATTGCCCTAATTGAAGAAAAAATATTTTTGCTCTCTGCAGATCATATTTGGTCTTGTATGCATACAAATAACTTTTGTTGGGTTTATCTTTGGGCCCCACACATAGGGCTTTAAACTGTATTGTCTCTACCTATGGCAAGCATTGCAATGCGCATGAACATCTGAATTTGCATTTTCCTTTCTCTGCCATTATGTAGTGGTCCTCTCCTACTACACTGTTGTGGCTCCTAATACCCTTACTTACACCTCTCTGTGCAACTGTGGACTTCCTCTCCTCCCATGCGTCCTTCCCTTGCGATAATAATGACTTGTTTTTATATAGTGTTTCATTCTGCCCTATTGCCATTTCTAACACCCTTATTCTGAGCTGTTTGGAGGAATAGATGATATTTATTGTCCCTTATAAATAACAATTCCGTGGAGTATGTTATTAAATATCAGGTGCAATACCTAGCACATACACCCAGTTATTGAGGAGTAACATGCAGATTGTGGTGCTTAATGCACCAGAAATCTGCATTGCAGGGGTGACCGGCACCGATCAGGGATGAGGGGGGCGAGGGGGTGGATGGTGATTTTAAATAAAAAAAGAATTAAACATACCTGCTTGCCGCGTACTCCTTGCCGCTCCTCCTGGTTGTGTCTCTCCTCCTCAGGTCGGAAGGAACAGGAAGCAGCCTGGAAGCACCCAGGCTCCTCATAGCCAGTCACAACGCTGCAATGCAACATTGTGATTGGTCTGAGTGCCGAGCCACGGCACTCAGACGGGGCATGGGGACATGGGGACATGGGCATGTTCTCCACCCAGGCTGTAATGCAGCCTGGGTGGAGAAGAGGGAAAGTGCGCATGACTGTTATGATCGACCCGAGAGGGCCGGCCAAAAAGTCATGTGCACTTAGGAGTGGGGGCAAACCACTCCTCGGCTGCTCTGTCAGCCCTGCCTCGCCTCGCAAAGCTTAGCTGCCGTGCACGAAAAAGGAAAAAATAAAATGATAATAACTGAATTATTATCATTTTATTTGTTCTTATGGTGCTGCAAAAAACAGTGGGGCCACGATCCTCCACCTTAGCGGAGGAGCCGCTACTTCTGCATGGTACTGTAAATACCGTACACTTTTCTCCTGTTGAAATTTTGGCAAGTTTGATCAGCCAAATTGTTTTGAAAGGTGAGGTATTTATTGCACCCAATTACTACTGGTAATGTAAATACCAACCAACTCAGAATACCAAAGCCTGTGACCACAGGATTTTTGCGTGGGGGTCGGTAAACGCCAATTAACATGGAATCAGGTCCCAATTGTTGTAAAGTACCTGCGTTACTATTACCCTAGTAATGATACTCGATTTTCCAATATTCTGAAGGATGAAAGGTTGAGTCGGCTTGCCAGTGCCAGCATTAAAACTCGTGAACTGGAGGTCACTGTTTGTTTAACAGTGAGTGTTCAACTGAGCCGTCCTGCTGGCTTAGATACTTTCCTCCACCTCTACCCAAGGCTGTAGTATCCCTATTCTTCTGACAGTGTCCCACCGATATTGCCACTCCCTCAGTCTGTAAGTGTCTTGTTTGGTTGCACTATACGCAGAGGTAGTTGTCCATCATGCCATCAATTCGTTTCTGTTCAATTCTGTGGCAGGAATGCGTAATGGTTGCCTCCTAACGGTCAGTAGTTCTTCCGTCTGCCTGTACTAGTTCCAACACTGTGGGGCATATTTACAAGCCCCTTGCGCCACTTTTGCGCCGCTGTTGCGTCACGCATGTGACGCAGCGGCGACGCAAACCATGCGCCGCGTTGCGCTATATTTACAACGTGACGCATCTAGGGAGATGCGTCACGTAGTAAACCCCTGCGCCACATGAAACCTGCGTCAGGTTTCATGTGGGCGTACCGGCGCAGGGGGCGTTCTGGCGCAGGAACGCCTCGGCAAAGTGACCTAGTGAAATCTACAAGATTTCACGCAGTCACTTTTCCGACGCTGGTGCGTCAAATCCTTACGCCTGCTTCAAGCAGGCGTAAGGATTGGCGCACCATGTTAGGGATAGGGAAGGTTGGAACAGTTCTGGAGTTGCGTCGCGCTTGCGACACAACTTCAGCACTGCGCCAACCTTCCGCCGGCAGATGCGTCACGCATCTGCTTATCCTACGCCACGATGCGCCGCATTGTAAATGCGGCGCATCGGACGTGGCGCAAGGGTAAACTTGCGTGACGCATTTTCCTGGCGCATCCCTGCTGATATGCAGGGATGCGCCAGGGAAACGTAAATATGCCCCAGAATGTTTATTTATTTATTTATTTACTTAATTATTGATTTGTTTATTTAACACCCTAGACCAGTGATATATGTGTATTATGCTGTTAAACAACTAATGTGGTGCATTGTGCAACAAACAGTTTAAATACCTAACCATATCATAAAATACTACCTTAAACTTGGGACATTGAGAATCCACAAACCAGAATAGAGCTGTAGAAAGTGAGAGGCTAACAAGAGAGATGATAAAGTCAATAAAGCTACCAGAGTGATAAGCTGGGAGAGAGCCAGCACTGATGATTGTCAAGATTGCTGAATGCCTAGGCTGCGCAGTCTTGATTTCACGTCATGCCTTTTTCATCCCTGCTTTCTCCCTCTGTCATGGTTTTTTCTTTCTTTCTCTTCTTCCTTTCCTCCTTCTGTGTTTTTTCTCTCTATTGTTCTGGGTCACATTTTGATGAGTAAAAGTGCCGGTCCCCACGAATGAGAACAGAAGTGAGAATAGAGCTGCATTCAAAGTGAGAGACTGGAGTGGGTTGAAGTAAATCTTATCAGTTCTAGTGAGGAGAAATAGAAGGCGTGCGGTATGTCAAACTTTGTGTTTTTACTAATGTCCTCATTGAGGTAAATATACACAAATCACAAGCCCAACCTCAGTGCAAGTTAATGCCTGATTTTTAAACTTGTGAATGTTATGGAATGATCCCTGCATTGCATATTTTGAGACTAGTTTTATGCAGTGGCGGCTCGCAGAGGGAGTGCTGCAGGGCGGCGGGCGGGGGAGGGGCAGGGGGGGTAGTGGAGTCAGACATACGACGGCCAGGAGTAAAGTAAGTAAATAAATAAATAAAACTATTTACCTTGCGGTCGCTGCATCACCGTGTTGGCGATGCAGCGAGCGCGAGGTAAATAGTTTTATTTATTTATTTACTTACTTTACTCCTGACCGTCATATGTCCGACTCCACTACCCCCCACCCTGCCCCTCCCCCGCCCCGCCTCACCGCCCCGCAGCACTCCCTCTGCGAGCCGCCACTGGTTTTATGTACGCCCATATGATTTATAAACATTACGGGGGAGATTTACTAAGATTTTTCGCTGGGTGTAAGTCACAAAAGTGATGCAAATCGGCGCAAAATCTTTTTTTACCCATTTACTTTCCAGTGCGATTCTTTCTTAGAGCTGGAAATAATGTGGAAGTAACGCAAAGCAGCAATATGCGCTGCTTTGCATTAATTAGCACCAAGGGGGCGTACCATGGGTGGATCATGGGCATACCCATGCAACTACCCAAGGTTTCTGATGCTAAACCCTATTTACTAAATAAAATAGACAGGGTTTAGCGTCAGAAAACTGCGCTCTTTTTTGGGGGGCGTGGCTAACGCGCCAAACAAGATGGCCGCGTAGCCGAAGAGCTCCGCTTCGCCGATCCCGATAAGATCTTCTTTCGGGAGGAAAACCTTCACCGCTTGCAACATGGGTGCTAGAATCCGCTCTTATACATCGCGGTGAGCTTCCAAACAGCTTTTCATGCTGTTTTCAATGTTCTTAGCGCATTTTTGATGGCGTGATTCGGCCCGCGTTTTGGCGGCCGCCATTTTGTCTCTTTCTTCAGCGAGCGCTCCGTGCCTCATAATGTTCCCCTCTGCCTTAGCTCCTAGCCCTCAAACTATCATTGGAGCTTTTATTTTTGGGTGATTAATCTTTTCTTCTTGCTGTGGAGGCATTGTTGCTGTTCCTTTGACTTTCCTGGCATATATTGGAGCCGTTTCTTTACTATGTTTAAAAGCAGCCACCATTTTGTATCCTGCCCATTTTTCTCTATGAGGTGAGTACTTAACCTCTTCATGGTGGTTTTTTCTGCCTTTTGGTCTCATATTGCCTATCATTGAAGGAGACTTTCTGGATTTTGCAGGTTGCAGCTAGTATTAATTCTTATGCAATTAATCATTTATGGATTGGAAGTATTGATCTCAAGAATTAAGTATCAATCACTGAATTCCACCACACTTTTTATGGGGAAGCTGAGGAATCTTAAGCTTACTGCGTCTTCTAAAGTTCCAACGTGTTCAGATTCAGAATCGAATTCCAACTGTACTGAAATGGAGGACCTCCCCTCTCAGAAACCTGATATTTCTTCAGGCACCATACCAAAAACGCAGTTCTCAAGTAAATTACCTGAATCTCAACCAAAAGACCCAAAAAAGACCCTCCTTCTCCAGAAAAATCCTCCCCGTCAGCCATGGATGTTATTCTTGAAGAGATCCGAGCTTTGAAACCCTTCATAGAGGAGACTAATAAAACTCTACAATTTTTGAATGATAAATGGTCTTCTTTGGATTCACGAGTGCTCATTGTGGAACAGCGAACGCAGTCTCTCGAAACTTCGTGCTCTCGCATCTCATCTTTGGAGTCTGAAGTATTTCTCCTTAAAAAACAGGTGGAATACTTGGAAAACAGAAATCGTAGGAACAACCTTAGACTTTATGGTCTTCCTGAAAATATTGAAGGCTCCAATCCTACCGCCTTTTTTCAATCTTTTTTACCTAAGCTCCTGGAATTACCTGCTACTCCTTCTCTCAACTTTCAAAGGGCTTACAGACTTGGACTGAAGATTTCTGTGAGGCCTCGTGGCGTCATCATGCTTTTTCTACAATACACTGACCTTCTTCAAGTCCTATCAGTTGTCAAGACCAAGAAACAAATCCTTTGGGAAGGTCACCGTCTCTTCTTATCTCAAGATGTAGCTAAAATCACAGCAGACCGTCGGAAAAAGTTTCTTGCTCTTCATCCTCAATTACGTTCAATCAATGCCAGATATGGTCTTCTTCATCCATGTCTCTTCAAGGTTACATATAAAGACAAGACTACAACATGTGATGACCCTGCGGCGCTACAAGAGTTCCTTCGTCTTCATGGAGCTGATACCATGGATACTTCGAGACCTGCATGACTGTCATTTGTGCCTCGTGTTATGTAGATGTTTTTCTTGTTCTAAGTTTTTCAGTGAATGTTGTTTTGCTTATATCTTTGTAATGCCTATATAATGTGTATGGTTATTTCTTCTTACTTTTCCTACTAATTTCTTATATCTCACTTACAGGTGTTTTACTTCAACAATTTTGTTATTTCCTGATCCTCCTGTTACGTTGAAGTCTTTGATTGTGATCCTTTGGGATTCGGTGGAGCTTTGATGCTGTCGTTGTCATCTTCTGGTGTAGTCACTCCCCAGTCGTGTTGTATTTGTAGGTATGTTGTTCAGTCGTCTTTGTATGACATGTACTGTCTCTTTGTTCTTTATCTTCTCCCTTTTTCTTTTTTGTTCCTTTCTACTCACCTTCCCTGACTTTTTTTCTTTCTCTTCTTCTTTACCTTTCTTATTTACCTCTTTCATTTCCCCTGTTCTTTTCTCTAAAGTAAGTGTTTTTTACTTTTCTTATATCTTACATAGTTGTAAACTCTCCTTACTAGTACAACTGCTTTTTTTCCTTCATTTTATCTCCTTCTACATATTCAAAGTAAATTTAGCTTTGTTTCTTGTAAGCATACTGTTTGTTCATACTTTTTTCATTAAATTACATTTCGGGTTACTACCTGGAATATTAAAGGATTAAATAATCCTATTAAAAGGCAACGGGTGTTATCTCACCTGGCAAAGTTGAAAACTGACATTGCTTTACTTCAAAAATCTCACTTTTCTGAAAATGAAGCTTCCAAGCTAAAGAGATGTTGGGTGGGTCATGTGTTTAATTCTCCTGCCCTAGGTAAGAAAAATGGTGTTTTGATTTTATGTCACAAGAAATTAAATGTTTCTGTTGTTCATCAAGAAGCTGATGTTGAAGGACGCTGGGTTATTGTTAAGCTTCTTATAGATAAGATTCCTATAGTTATTTTTAATGTATATGGACCTACTACGATTGATAAACTCTTCTGGACTAATTTATCTGATAAATTACTTACATTTGATGATGATTACGTTATATTTGGAGGTGATTGCAATCAAATTCTCGATCCCATTCTCGATAGACATTCTAATGTCAAGTTCACCCCTTCTAAAATGCAAGCTCAATTTGTCTCCACAGTGCGGCATAAAGCACTAGTTGATATTTGGAGACTTTGCCATCGTGACCTTAGAGAGTATAGTTTTTATTCGGCTGCCCAGTATTGACTACCTTTTCTTAAGTAAATCCCTGTCCCAACATGCCATTTACTCTGAAATCGGTTCAATCCTAATATCACACCACGCTCCTGTTTTTGTTGACATTGACTTGGTCCCCTTTTCCCCTCACCCTGGAAGATGGCGTTTTAACAATTCCCTATTACTTGACCCTAATTTTTGTCAGAAGTTTAATTCCTTTGCTTTGGAATTTTTCACCATCAACAATACCCCAGAGTCTCCTTTTGTGATGATATGGGATTCCTTTAAAGCAGCTGCCAGAGGTTTTATTATGAATTTTGTTTCACAAAAGAAGAAGTCTTTAGAAGCCCAGTCCTCTCAGTTACTTAATAAAATTAAACAATTGGAATACGCTTACTATCACTCTAATAATGAGTCTGCTTTGAAAGTTCTCCTTGACGCTAAAATTACTTTTAATAAATTATCCACTGATGCAGCTTCCAACTTCCTACTAAAAAGTAGTTCTCGCTATTATGGTGGCCAAAACAAGATGGGTAAACTATTGGCTAACTATTTAAAAGTAAGAAAAGATAGAGCTAAAATAGAATCTTTGCAAGGCTCTGCTGGCACTCCAATCTATAAAGATACGGATATCTTAAATGAATTTGTTTCCTTCTATAAAACTCTTTATACTCCTGAATCTTTACCAGATAAGTCTGACCTTCTTTCCTATTTTCGATCCATTCCCTCACCTTCATCTAATCACATTAACTTTGAACCTTTGGGAGGTGATATTTCCTTAGCAGATATATCTCAGGCTGTTTCAGTATTACGCCGTGGGAAGGCGCCTGGACCAGATGGTTTTATCATTCAATTCTACTCTCACTTTGCAAATATTCTTCTACCCAATCTTTTACTTTTATTCCAATCTTTTGGGGATAATGGCGCCTCTAGTGGTACGTTTCAAGAAGCACTGATCTGCTTAATTCCTAAAGATGATAAAGATCACTCTCTCTGCAAGAACTATCGGCCTATCTCGTTAGTTAACACGGATTATAAGATCTTTGCGAAGATTTTGGCACTCCGTATTGATCCTATTTTGCCTGATCTCATTGGTCCTGAACAAGCAGGTTTTGTTAAAGGACGACTGGCATCTGACAACTCTCGAGTCTTCTTTAATATTCTAAGCAAAGCCTCTTCCCTGGAACATCCGATTGCAGCGATCACCCTAGATGCTGAGAAAGCATTCAACAGGATTGGTTGGGACTTTATGTTTCAAGCTCTGAAATGGGCTGGCTTTCCTTCTAAACTGATAGCTGTAATCTCTTTATTATATTCATATCCCCGGGCTACAATATTTGCTAATGGTAAGGCTTCCGATTACTTCTCATTGCGTAGGGGGGTGAGACAAGGATGCCCTTTATCTCCATTATTATTTGTCATAGCCCTAGAACCTTTCCTAACTAAAATTAGACAAGATGATCGTATTACAGGCTTCCAATTTGGCCCTCACCAAGTTAAGATGTCAGTTTATGCTGATGATATTCTTTTATATTGCTCCAATCCTGAAACCTCACTCACTCCTTTTCTTCAGCAAGTATCCTCGTTTTCTAAATTCTCAGGTTATCGTCTAAACGCTGATAAATGCGAAATTTTGCCTTTAAATTTTCTTTGTCAAAAACATCTCTTTGAATCCTCTGGTTTTACCTGGCAGCCCATTAAAATAAAATATCTGGGATTATGGTTTGCACCTTTACTATCTGACACATTAAAATTAAATTTGGATTATATTATTAAAAAATTAAATGATACTATTAGTCGTTGGCATCCCCTTTTTCTCTCCTGGTGGGGTTGGTTAGACTCTATTAAGATGATGCTCTCCCCTCTTGTGTTATATATTATTTCTATGATTTCTATTCATATCCCTCAATATTATTTCAAGAAAATTGATTCCACTTTGATAAAATTCTTACGGAAGGGAAAATCATCGCGTATAGCCTTATCCTCTCTCAAGAAGGATAGGCCTAACGGAGGCCTCAAGTTCCCCGACTTTAAAACTTACCATTCTGCTTTCTCACTAAAACAAGCTGCTAAGTGGATCCCTACAGATCTTCCCTTACATCCACCTCTCTGGTTGCAATTAGAAAAATTTCTTATTGCTCCCTTTGACTTTCAAGAGATTTTTACTTTTACTGCCAATATTGCTTCTTTACGTTCCCCGGTCATTTCTCATTCTCGTAAGCTCTTATTTCCCCTACTACATTCTTCATATTCTTCTATCAATTCCCTTCATAAACAACCTATCTGGCATAATAAATTAGTACGGATTCGTGATCATCCTATATACTGGAAAACGTGCATTCTAGGGGCCTACGCTGGCTTTCTCAACTTATATCTGACGACAAACCCCTTACTTTTTCTGATCTTCGATCTAAATTTTCTTTACCGCCATCCTCCAGATCGCAATATAATCTTCTCCATTTTTCTCTCACTCAATTTCTCCGGAGTCTACCAGCTTCTACTGATCTTCCTGTAGCTTATGAATCCTTACTCTCAATTTTAGAAGGTTCTCCTTCAGCATCCAATATTTACAAATATTTACTATTCTCCTCAGAAAGGCACAAATCAAAAACTGAGAGGACATGGGAAAAGGATTTTTCTCAAGAATGGCCAATTGCTACTTGGGATAAAATTTGGTCTAAACTCCATAAGACCTCTCGGGCTGCAAATACCACACAAACCCTTTTTTTAATCTATCATCGAATATTATTCTCCCCAATGTCCTTAACTTCTTTTTCATCGGATTCATCCCCTACTTGTTGGTCCTGTCCCTGCCCCGCTGCAGATTTAAAATATGTTATTTGAGTGCCCCTCAATCCATCAATTCTGGCAATTAGTCTGGTCCCAAATTAAGATAATTTGTAAGGTCCAAATCCCTTTTTCTATCACAAATATATTTTTAGGTACTCTATCTCCCCAATGGCCTCAAACACCCCTGAGTTTTAAACTTTTAGACTTATTATTAGCTATTGCATTTCATTTAATAACTTCAAATTGGAAGCAAGCTGATAAGGTCACCTTCAGAGCCTGGTGGAATGCTGTCTGTTTTCATCACCGACTAGATACTAATGATGTTTCTCCCATATCCCTAGCAATCAAAAGAGATCTTTTATGGCTCCCCTTAACAACGTATTTATCTCAATCTGCCTCTTCCTTTGTTGCCTCTAAAAATGTATCAGATGATGTACGGAAACCACCTTAATTTTCTCCCTTTGCCTTTTTCCCGCATGGTTGTTTAGTTAGTTCTTTATTACCGAATGTTAATTACAATCCTCTTCTAACTTTTCATTCATTGTTATGCTTACAGTGTTACACTATTTGTTCATAATGCATGATGTTTTAATTTTTCTATATTAATTACTTTTGTTCCCTTCCCCCTTGATCCCTCCTTTTCCTTTATTTGCTTTTTCAATAATGTATTTCTTCTTCTTCTTATATACAGTTATAAAGTGTAATCCCTATATCTTCTTTTCACTTTACTTACTCACTTTATTGTCAAATAGGATTGATTATATCCACTTTATTGCTGTTTTATTTCTTTTGTTATCTCTCAATAAATCAAACTTAAAAAAAAAAAAGAAAACTGCGCCCTTTTGAAGTAGGCGCAAGGAAGGACAAATGCTTACATTTCTCCTTCCTTCCTTTTCTGACTTTGTACGTGTGCTGCCCTTTACAGCACACATGCAAAGAGGGAAAAGGGTTAAAGTCAGTCTATGCATAGTATGTTATACTGGAAGGGTACCCTTCTAGTACGAAACCTATGCTAGACACACAGATACACCCTTGTACTGTGGCACAAAGCTGTCTCCGTGGTGCACGGCAGCTGATTTCATCGCCGGCGCTAGGGAAAGGGGAGGAGAGTGCCATATTACTGTAAATATGGCTCTCTCCTGCTCTCTACTTTTCACGCACTGCAGCATTTGCGACTGCCGTACTGCGCGATAAAATGGTAAATCTGCCTCATAATACTTTGTTTGTAAATCATAAACGGGCTTTAGATACAGACAAGAGCCTGGTTGCATATGTGCTATTGTTGGGAAACAACAACCATTTCTCTGAAGATCAATGGTGGTGAGCTTGATTTTTGGGGTTAAAGTCCTTCTTCTCCCTTTGAGATGTGGTTCTGTGAAGATCTCTATCAAAGCACTGGGTGGAAATCTTTAAGGGGTATACATCACCATATGTATCATCTATACCTTTATCATATCTCTACAGGCTAAACTGGTCAGTAGGCTCCCCCTAGGCCATTAACGTGATTTGCCAAAGGGAACCCTGTTACCCAGGGACAGTTTCTGCTTTGGAAATCTATTACTATCCCTCGTTTGAGATGTCAGTAACTTTTCAATGGTTTGCTACCACAATTGCAGTCACAAACCATATACACATACCATTGCGGCTCGCACATAAGAGGTGAGACCACTTTAAAGCCTCCTTCTGATTGCGATTTGAAATGGGTACCAAAACCAATTTTGCATGTTGGAAAGGCTTTTCCCGACTCATGAAATGGGTTTAGTACATTGCACATCACACTTTTCCATTTGCCACCCCAGTGATTTTGCGAAATATGTTTTTTACGACCGCTAAAGCATTTACCTACTAGATAACATATACACATTTCTACACCTCTTGTAGCTCTAATTTTCACGTTGTTTCTAAGCTTAAGTAATGCAGGTAGGACAATCTTTGACACTACTGTGGGACAACACAAACATAAAATATGCATACAGTTGTCCCCTCTTTGAGACAAGGATTTCAAAAGTGGCAATGGAACTGTGTGCAAGGTAAAATGGCATCACATATGTGGTGGCATTGGCCTGCATTTCTTTGATTAGTCAGGGTTTGTATGCTCCTGAATAGCGGGAAACCGGCAGTTCTTTTAGTGCAAGAACGGACCAGGGTAGAAAACAAAACAAAACATTCCTGTAGATAATTTTCCAGGTCTTTACAGCAAAAAAGACCCCAGAGGATTCGAAGGCATTCACTCGAGGCTTAATTAAATTTAATGCTGTGTGAAATGCACTCTTTAAATACTTTGATGGATGTAGGTGGCAATTCGTGTGGCTTGCCAAAGGGCGTCCAGTCCTCTCGAGGGGCGGCAGACCAGGGTGAATTGGTTAGCAAGGGCTCCTTTATAGACTGCCTCAGGAAAGCTGTGTGTGTGGCAACGTCAGTCCTCGTGTTATGATTCCTGCGAGCGCAGGGGGTGCTTTGATGACACAGTTAATGAGATGTCCCTGCCTGCGTCGCAGCAGGTTGCCCTCAGACCTCCCACTTCAAACGGAGCAGCCATGCCCCTCAGAGCCGCAGGCCCGAACCCTCAGCTGGCCCTTTCATTCCGGCGCGCCTCCTCTTTCGGCGTTTTTTGTTATGCGTCAACATTAACTTTGTGCAGCCGTTGACGTTTGAAAGTTGTGAGTTTTTAATTTGCTTTTCTCTTTCAGCAGGACATTGAATGGTTTCTGGGGATTTTTGGCAATAAGAAGAAGTCGTGAAGCCATGGGGGTGGAAAACATTTGGGAAACAACACTGAAAGAAGTCTAAGAATGTTTTCTGTGAAGCATCTCTTTGTATTCAAAGCAGTGAGCTATGAACGTGATCCCAGTTGCTTTAGCATATGAAGGAACGGGAATCCAGTGAGGCACTTGCCTGAAAGCTTGCTGGTGAAGCAGTCTAGCTGATATTACTATAAGACGTTGTCTTCCAAAGGTTTGTGGAAGCCATCTGAATAAAATATTTGTTTTCAGAGTGGCACCACTCTAAATGACTCAGCAGCTATTTTTGTTTCACAGTTTATAGATAAAAGGTAAATACTTCAAGCAGTCTAAAACATAGAGAGTTTTGGTGGCATTTAATATTTTTAATTAAAAACATTATTTGGGTCGCAGTTCACAAAGATTTTGCTGATGTCAACTTTTGTAGTGACACTGGCATACCCTTGTATTCTAGGAGTAAGCCAAGAGTATTCTGCTTGCTTCCAGAGTTCAAGACTAACCCTGGAGTACTTTAAGAGTAGGTCATAGCAAAATATTTCGTTCTAGGGAATGGAAAATATTACGAGCAATCCTAACATTGCAAGAGTGTTCAAAAGGAAAAGCCTTTTCTCTCACACTAATGGGGGCCTTTACTAAGCGTTGCACAGAGCTCGTGTGGTTCTGCACAATTTGCCTCTGAGCCCTCAGGTGTTTATAATGGGAAATAAATTGACACAATCATTTGAGTCTCTTTCCACCACGAGAGCACCCATGCAAAACTTTACTAAACAACCTCCTAAATTCATTGTTTAATAAGAAAACATTGCCAGTGATTCTAAACTTCCAGTGTGATTTGGGTGTTGCAAGATATGCTGAACCAGGAACATTTGTCAACATTTCTTTATAGGTACGTTTTATTTTCCCATAATAACCTATTTAACATTTCAAACACTGCACTGTGTTCAGCTTTCCTTTTCAAATTACATTTTACAAGTACATTTTCAAATGGTATTGGCTTCAAGAGATGGCGATGGAGCTGGAGTGGCCACCAATCAAACAGGATTTGTATAGCGCTGCTAATCATCCACGAGGGTATCCAGGCGCTAAGGGGTTCTGCTGCTCGGGTGGAATCAGTTGAACAGCCATAGGGGACACAGGGAAAAACCCCGATAGTCTGAGGAGTAGGTGGTTGATTTTTGGGGTCGATGGAAAGAGGGATCAGCAGCTTTCTATCCTGGCAATCGGCCTTCAGAAAACACACACCCTGCTCTAACAGACTTGTATCTAATTCCCCCCCAAATCCTTACTACATTAACCTGGTACATTAGTACACTGTTTTGAACGAACATCCAGGACCATTTTAGCGGCCAGTCCGCCACTGGGATGAATGCAGTGAGTCAATGGGCGACTGAATGGTTAGACGAGTGAATGCATGGTTTGATAAATGAGTGAGTAACTGAGTACATGGATAATAATGAGTGCATGATGTCATAGGTCATTGCATCAAAGATTGGTAAAATAAACGAGTGCATGGATGGATAAATGGGTGAGTGCATGAGTGGATGAATGCCTATCCTACAGGCTGATGTCTCAGACAACAGTTGTCATAGTGTAATAAAATACCAACAGTTACCAATATTATGCCAACGTAAACTATAAGCGACTACCACTATTATGCTAGTGAATAGTAATTATATCAAAACCTAAGAAACCTCGAAATTCAATGGTCTTCAGTGGTGTTTTGTGAGTGGCAAGATGATTGTCTTTCCAGCGATTCATATAGCTAATAAACAGCCCAAGATGCACCACTGATTATAACCACAAAAGTTCTGCAAGTGATCCTCCCTAAAAAATGTTTTATATTTGGTGATAATTTATCTTCTCTTTTTTTATTCAAAGATTCATTATTAAAGTCACCATTAACATTATATTGATCAACTGCAGTGTTCCAGGTTTGCCAGTTGACACAATCCTCAATGCATTTCGGACACTTTAGGTGGTACATTGAATGATTAACTTTAAAAAGTTGCTGTAAAGAAGGAAACAAAAAATATACATTGGGCAAGAGGACAAAACAAAATTTAACAACTAACCTTGCATAAGTATCTGATAGGAATGACTGCATAGTTGGAGTGTGCATCAGCATATAGAAACTTATTGCGTGGACCTGGTAAGTTCAACACTGTAGAGAGATGTAAAGCACCATTTATTAATGTGGTATGCTACATCCACTTCTTTATAAGCACCTTTAAGACCTCGTGAGTGGAAAAAATGCATGAAACTGCCAACCGAAAACCAGACGCATAGCTCCTCAAAATGCTTGAACACAGATAGGTTCAATGCTTGTTTGTCTCAGTTATGCTTTGCAATCAACTGTCCACAAATATATTATGAAAACAACACTTTTACACAGTTAACATGGAGTGTATACACCCCTATAGCTACCTCTTAGCTCAGGCTGATGAATATGTTTTGTAGGTAATTGCGTATTTGCAGGTACACTGAAGGATAGCGAGTTGGAAGCCCTCTTCCAATCATTTTGTAACAAGCAGTATATCTTGAAGATCACAAAGCATTGGTAGTAGGTAGGTCACCTTTGAAGGAGTTGAATGGAGTGCATCAAGGTGCTGTGATGGCACCGGGGGGCATCCGTCTGAAGCCACAGTGGAGTCAGGCAATCTTAAAATGGCACACTGGAAAGTAGTCATGATGTTTGTAAACCTGACCTGCAGTGAGTGTAGCTGGGTGGGAGGGGCCCGGGTGCGCTTGCTACATCCCCCAAGAAACAGGTGGAAGGAGTTTGTTGGTTGCAAGTTTACCACATTGACACTTCCAATATGCAATGGCTGAATCCGGAAGTCCCACTGACCCTATTCAAACAGCTAGCGTAGTCTCTAGCCAGACCTAAAAAGGTGTTCCAGCTTCTATCCAGTTACACTGTAACAACAGTGAAAGGTACTGATGTGCTACAGTGTCAAAGCAATCATTCATAGTAGTGTATTCTTATAATTCTCTGAACTTCAAAATATATATCCCGTTGTTTTTACTATTCTTATAATTCTCTGAACTTTAAAATGTATCTCATGTTGTTTTTATTGTGTTTGCTTTTGCCTACAGCAGTTAGTGGACTATTTAAAGAGTCTTCCTTTATCTGACAGAGATGTCTTTGCAGGGCTTGCTCTTGAACCTTGAACCATGTACCCAGTGCACAAGATACACAATCCTAAACAGATAATGATAGGCCAGTTAACTTTGCACCATTGTAGACATCCGCCTAAAGATGAAACTATGGTGTAAAAAAAATAATCTGAAATTTGAGTGAGTCTTAAATCGGTCGCATAGTAACAGTTTTTCCCCACTATTTGTCACCAACATGAAAACATAATGTTCAGCATCTTTGCATTGGTGTAACATATTTTAATACAATTCCTGAAATGCTCTTAAACACATGACAACTTTCTGAACAACTGTTCTGTGTCATGAATTCCTCCAGCTAGTGTGACAGAGTAATAATAAGGACACAAATGTATGGCATGCGAGGAAGAAAGACAATTTCCCACTAACAATTAGAATTGAAAACGAACTTTTCATTAAAGCATATTAGTAAAAAGATTTATTAAACTCAAATGTATGGCCACGTCCTGTATGTCGTAACCACTAAACCCAATGTGATAATTTTCATAAGAATTCCAGAATGCACATTTTACTTTAAACAAATGGGATTAATTGAGCAGTGCAAACAATCAACAGTAATAGAACAACTACTGCAATGCCTCAAATATACTTTTTTCTCGCAAACATTTCATAAAGCGATTAGCAAACATAAATGTATGTGATGCAGTTTAAGGTGTGACCTTTTCAGTTAAGCCAACACATATATTGCAATTACAAAACTTGGGATGGTGAAGGACATAAAAGTGAAGTGGATGATAAAATACACATAAGGGTTGCACATAATATTCTAAATTCATCTATATCATGACATAATCAATGCAGATTGCAGTACAGGCATGCCAACATAAGGCATACTGTTGAAGTCATGTGAATAAATTATAGGCATAGTTTCAAAAGTTAGTTCTAAGTGCAATGTTTCATCATCTTTTGTATAGCTACATGCATAGTTACACCTAAATGAAAGTGTAAGAAACCCAAAGGACAGTCTACAGGGGAAAATGTAACATACTTGATGTACCCTGTGACAAACCGCCAATATGCCGTCGTCAGGGTACCTTGTTCAGGTAAATCAATTTTCCCCTAACAGAATGTTTTGACTCACTTTTTGATAACTTGGCGAAGCACAAGACATCTCTTTACAGTTATATGAGAAAGTATATAAGGTAGCAACATTTCAAAAAATAAAACACTTAAGAAATAACATAAAGGTCCCAATCCAGTTGTTAGATAGAGAAAATAACAAATTAATCGCTAAAAGACACACAAATGTATGCCTTGAATGTATTAATAAGCCCTTAACACGTCTGCCATCAACAGGTTAAATATAAAACAAATTCCCAAAAGCAGCAATAAAACAGTTTCTCTGGGACAAGAATTTCCTAACTTTTCTCTAGCAGTTGAATGGGAAGAATAGAAACACTTGACAACAACAGCATTTCATGAAAGTGCTCACTAGAGAGCAACAATGCAGCTAGATTATTCACTAGAGGGCCTAACTACACCAAGAGCATTCACAAAGGCTGTTACAGCAATGTCAACTTGGTGATTTTGCAGGATTCCTCCAGGAAGGTCAGCCTACGAATGAGCAGACTCTTTAGGGCAGAGTCTAACAAATGCAGTCCACTTGGGCACTGCTTCTTGGGGAAAACCACAGGATATGCTGTTGCCTTGGCCAGAAATGGTGGTGATTACTTCGTCTACGTGGATGGATCTGGTAGCCACCTTCTAAGATCCTGAGTTTTGGTGGGCTGGGGTCTTTGCCTACATGATGTGTGCAAACACCTAGGCAATCTCATGTTATCCTAAGAGGGCAGGGATTGGTTCCAGACTCCTTTACTACTGCTCACCCATAGCATTAACTTGAAAAATCAAACCTTTTCCTTTAGCGACATTACAGAATTCTGTGCATCTCAATATTCGTAACTCCCACACTGCAGGTAGCAATTCTGTTAATGTTTCTCAGCAGTCCCGTTGTTTCTGTAAACTGTGTTATTATTTGAATTATTTCCTTCATGAACCCAAAGGTTGTATGTGGATTTCTGGGAAGGCACATTTCCTGCCGGCAATGGACATCATCCAAGTATACTGGTGTGAGAAAACAGGATTTTTGCAGGTTTCCCTATTTTTTTGCCCCATTTTGGACTACTATCTGCTCGTTTTCAACTTTGAAAGTGCACTAAGGAATGCTGTCCAGACCTCAGTGACAGTGTTCTTTCTTTCGCAAAATGGTATGTTTAATTGGATGACCCCAATTGGCATTTGCTGACTTACTTATAAGTCCCTAGTATATGGCACCCAGGTACCCAGTGCATATTCGTCTGGCTGTCCACCCAAGGGCTGCAGCACTGATCGTGCCACTCTATGTGTGACAAAGTGAAAACACGACTTTCAGTTGCAGACTGCAGAGGCTGTGCATGTACTGCACACATGACTTTGCCACTACCACTACTGTCAAAGTACACAAGTCCATTAAATATATATGTAAGTCTCCTTTAAAGCAGGCCTATAAGCACTAAGGCAAGGAGATGTATATTGTTAAGATAGACATATATTTTTGATATGTCTGTAGAGTAAAACCCTTAAGTGTTGCTGTTTGCTGAGGACAGTTAAGTAGACTTAAAAGGTATTTGCAGGGTTAACGGTTGGCATTCCAATACATCTAACTCCTGACAGAGGCTGCCTAACCTTGTCATGTAAGTTATCAAATTAAAGGGGACATTAAATGTGACTCACTAGTGCAGTCAACATTTATGCCAAATTTAATGCTGGCCACTTTGCGAAAGTTTCCATTCCTTAACCCAGCTAATTCAGTGACTTTGCAGAAGCACTGGGATTGAGACAGGGTTCTGTCCACCTGAGGAGACATGTGAATGACTCCCAGGCCAGGAAATAAGGCTGTTGCTGCACTGTAGGTTTGAACTTTCCTCCACATATGATAGAGTGCAAAGGGTGTTAGCCCAAAAGGCAGGCATCAAAGGTGATGCCGCCTTTAAAAGGCCACTGCGACAACACAACAGTGCAGGAAGCCTTTTGTTTCCCCTAGACAATGTAGACTCAGGGTCAAGGAATGAAAAACCGATTTCAGAACCAGTTTTCCATGAGCGTGCAGCCCATGGTAGCCACACCCCTGGGAGTGGGCTACCAAGGTTCTTACACTCAAGCAATACTTCAGCCATGTTGTTTGTGGCATACAACTTGCACTCAGGGATAGCCAGATGCCACACATCACTGGAACTGTGTCACCAGATAGGAGGGGACCTACTAGCCCATTGGCTAGTGGCCGCATTGTCCCCTTAGGGCACTTTACTGGGATATAATGGGCACCCCTGGCACCCGAGAAGTTTGCACTCACTGGAATTGGAACAAGAAGAACACCACTTTGCACCCATGGGAAGCGCCCTAGAAGAGGCTGCAACGTTGACGCGACTGCACATGCTGCATTTTGGGCTAGCAGAATTTGGACCCTGTTCTGCATGCCTAGCTTGGGGAAAAGTTGATTCCCAGCCCCAATCTGAAGCAGAGACTCCAAGGGTCAGTTGGCTGACCTCCCATAATTGCACTAGGGACATTAAAGCTGGAAGAGCCCAAACCACATTCCTGGTAGCCACCATAGCTGTTTTGCCACTACCAGATGCCGGGCACTTCAACAAACAATTTGGAGATAGCCAATAGTTGCACCCACGTCTGCTAGACGCGTGGGTGATAGTTGTGACTGAATTCGTCCACCCCAAGGGACACGAGCCCCCACCAAAGGCTTGCACTGTGACAGCTGCATTGCAAGAACGAAAGGTCTGCATCAGCAGCCATTTGACCCCTGCAAGGAAGACTTCGTGGGACCCTGATGTCCATGGCCTGAGTCACCCCCACTCGCCTATGAACCGATGCCTCAACCGGACTTCACCCTTGCAGACCACACAGCATCTGTACCATCCATTGAGCATCTTTAAGCCTGCATCTCTCAGCATCAGGACCACTCCATTAAAGTCAATGGTGGTTGTCCTGTAAAGTTTGGAACTCGCCCTAAAAACACTCTTGTGACCAAGCAACTGTCCAAAGATTCCTTTTGGCCTCCTAGGCCTCTATCCTGTTGGATTTGGTCAACCAACCAAGGTCGCAGTAGCCAAACTCAATGGTACAAACTCTTACAAACTTTTCAAAAGTTTACAAAGTTTTCACTTGCCAGTGCTTGTTTGCAGTTGATGTCTATGTTTTTAAAAGCTTTAAAATTTCATATCTTCGGAACCCTCGGTTAGAGTTTGGTCATCAAGGACTCTAAAAATTCATAAAAATGTGCTCTGTTTTTACAAAATGTTGTTGTGTCTCTTTCTTGTTGTGTGACTTTCTTATTCCATTGTTTGGTGCTGTTAAGGCTTGATGCTCAGAGCCATAGCTACCCAGGGTTGAGCTTAAGTTTTCAAATGAGCCTGACTGGACCCAAGACAGGTTTTGCAAGTATATTGCATGATAAAGCCTCACACCCATATCATATAATACACCCACATCCTCACAACTGGAATACAAAAATCATAGTGTCAATTATTGATCTTACATCACTTGTATTGGTTGAGTGAATGACAATGGTGACATTTTGATACAGCAGATTTCATTGATAGTTGCAGATTTCCAGTTAGGGTGAATAATAGTTTCTTTATTTTGAGTAAATGTCACATCGGCATCTATCTTAAGACGGGAAATTATTCATTTATGATTCTATCCTGCTTTCCATATATCAGGTCTAAGATCTGAGGTGTCCAGTTCGAGATTTGCATAGGATAATGGAAAAACATGTGAGTTTTTTCTGGTCCCAAACCATTTCAAACCTCTTAGTGAAAGTAAATTATTTAGAGCCTAGACGTGAATGTACAGCGCACTGCATGTATGTTTCCGGTCCAGGGAGGACCTGGCTTGGCAGTTCGGGCTGGACTGTTCCCACAAGGAACAGGGTCAAGACTGATTTGCATATGGCTGGGTCCAAACTGGGGTGGTGTGGTGAGCAAAAGAATGATGGATTTAACCCAGATCCTTATGACTGGGGGTGAATGTTTGCATTGTCCAGCATTCCGTCCATCAATTGTTTCTTTTGCATTTGTCGCCCTAAGTGGGAAGGGTATGCCCAGACGTGGGTCCCGTGCTCACTACACCACTGGATTCAAGCTAGCCTGGCTGAAGAAGGGTGATGCCCTGAAACCGGTCCTAGGATGCTTGTTTCCGGTCCAGGGAGGACCTGGCTTGGCAGTTCGGGCTGGACTGTTCCCACAAGGAACAGGGTCAAGACTGATTTGCATATGGCTGGGTCCAAACTGGGGTGGTGTGGTGAGCAAAAGAATGATGGATTTAACCCAGATCCTTATGACTGGGGGTGAATGTTTGCATTGTCCAGCATTCCGTCCATCAATTGTTTCTTTTGCATTTGTCGCCCTAAGTGGGAAGGGTATGCCCAGACGTGGGTCCCGTGCTCACTACACCACTGGATTCAAGCTAGCCTGGCTGAAGAAGGGTGATGCCCTGAAACCGGTCCTAGGATGCTTGTTTCCGGTCCAGGGAGGACCTGGCTTGGCAGTTCGGGCTGGACTGTTCCCACAAGGAACAGGGTCAAGACTGATTTGCATATGGCTGGGTCCAAACTGGGGTGGTGTGGTGAGCAAAAGAATGATGGATTTAACCCAGATCCTTATGACTGGGAGTGAATGTTTGCATTGTCCAGCATTCCGTCCATCAATTGTTTCTTTTGCATTTGTCGCCCTAAGTGGGAAGGGTATGCCCAGACGTGGGTCCCGTGCTCACTACACCACTGGATTCAAGCTAGCCTGGCTGAAGAAGGGTGATGCCCTGAAACCGGTCCTAGGATGCTTGTTTCCGGTCCAGGGAGGACCTGGCTTGGCAGTTCGGGCTGGACTGTTCCCACAAGGAACAGGGTCAAGACTGATTTGCATATGGCTGGGTCCAAACTGGGGTGGTGTGGTGAGCAAAAGAATGATGGATTTAACCCAGATCCTTATGACTGGGGGTGAATGTTTGCATTGTCCAGCATTCCGTCCATCAATTGTTTCTTTTGCATTTGTCGCTCTAAGTGGGAAGGGTATGCCCAGACGTGGGTCCCGTGCTCACTACACCACTGGATTCAAGCTAGCCTGGCTGAAGAAGGGTGATGCCCTGAAACCGGTCCTAGGATGCTTGTTTCCGGTCCAGGGAGGACCTGGCTTGGCAGTTCGGGCTGGATTGTTCCCACAAGGAACAGGGTCAAGACTGATTTGCATATGGCTGGGTCCAAACTGGGGTGGTGTGGTGAGCAAAAGAATGATGGATTTAACCCAGATCCTTATGACTGGGGGTGAATGTTTGCATTGTCCAGCATTCCGTCCATCAATTGTTTCTTTTGCATTTGTCGCCCTAAGTGGGAAGGGTATGCCCAGACGTGGGTCCCGTGCTCACTACACCACTGGATTCAAGCTAGCCTGGCTGAAGAAGGGTGATGCCCTGAAACCGGTCCTAGGATGCTTGTTTCCGGTCCAGGGAGGACCTGGCTTGGCAGTTCGGGCTGGACTGTTCCCACAAGGAACAGGGTCAAGACTGATTTGCATATGGCTGGGTCCAAACTGGGGTGGTGTGGTGAGCAAAAGAATGATGGATTTAACCCAGATCCTTATGACTGGGGGTGAATGTTTGCATTGTCCAGCATTCCGTCCATCAATTGTTTCTTTGCATTTGTCGCCCTAAGTGGGAAGGGTATGCCCAGACGTGGGTCCCGTGCTCACTACACCACTGGATTCAAGCTAGCCTGGCTGAAGAAGGGTGATGCCCTGAAACCGGTCCTAGGATGCTTGTTTCCGGTCCAGGGAGGACCTGGCTTGGCAGTTCGGGCTGGACTGTTCCCACAAGGAACAGGGTCAAGACTGATTTGCATATGGCTGGGTCCAAACTGGGGTGGTGTGGTGAGCAAAAGAATGATGGATTTAACCCAGATCCTTATGACTGGGGGTGAATGTTTGCATTGTCCAGCATTCCGTCCATCAATTGTTTCTTTTGCATTTGTCGCCCTAAGTGGGAAGGGTATGCCCAGACGTGGGTCCCGTGCTCACTACACCACTGGATTCAAGCTAGCCTGGCTGAAGAAGGGTGATGCCCTGAAACCGGTCCTAGGATGCTTGTTTCCGGTCCAGGGAGGACCTGGCTTGGCAGTTCGGGCTGGACTGTTCCCACAAGGAACAGGGTCAAGACTGATTTGCATATGGCTGGGTCCAAACTGGGGTGGTGTGGTGAGCAAAAGAATGATGGATTTAACCCAGATCCTTATGACTGGGGGTGAATGTTTGCATTGTCCAGCATTCCGTCCATCAATTGTTTCTTTTGCATTTGTCGCCCTAAGTGGGAAGGGTATGCCCAGACGTGGGTCCCGTGCTCACTACACCACTGGATTCAAGCTAGCCTGGCTGAAGAAGGGTGATGCCCTGAAACCGGTCCTAGGATGCTTGTTTCCGGTCCAGGGAGGACCTGGCTTGGCAGTTCGGGCTGGACTGTTCCCACAAGGAACAGGGTCAAGACTGATTTGCATATGGCTGGGTCCAAACTGGGGTGGTGTGGTGAGCAAAAGAATGATGGATTTAACCCAGATCCTTATGACTGGGGGTGAATGTTTGCATTGTCCAGCATTCCGTCCATCAATTGTTTCTTTTGCATTTGTCGCCCTAAGTGGGAAGGGTATGCCCAGACGTGGGTCCCGTGCTCACTACACCACTGGATTCAAGCTAGCCTGGCTGAAGAAGGGTGATGCCCTGAAACCGGTCCTAGGATGCTTGTTTCCGGTCCAGGGAGGACCTGGCTTGGCAGTTCGGGCTGGACTGTTCCCACAAGGAACAGGGTCAAGACTGATTTGCATATGGCTGGGTCCAAACTGGGGTGGTGTGGTGAGCAAAAGAATGATGGATTTAACCCAGATCCTTATGACTGGGGGTGAATGTTTGCATTGTCCAGCATTCCGTCCATCAATTGTTTCTTTTGTATTAAATCAAATTTAAATTAAAAGGAATTTCTGTGCATAGCAGCTTGTGTGCTAGGGTATTGGGAAGGTAAATCAATACATGAGGTCTATGCAACATAGTGGCTAAACAGTGATTTTATTTGTGAAGTGTCTTTAGGAATTGAGCAAACCAATAAGGTGATGGTTAGCCAATAAAAGAATCCGGTGAAAACCACAGGAAAGAGGAAAAAGGAAAGAAATAATATAATGGAGTCATAATCACACTACAGTTGAGTTCTACCTGAGTAATAATCCTAAAGCTGTAGTGGCATTGAGAGAGGAAGAGAATCCTTTAAAGCTGGTGTCAAAGGTGAAAGTGAACAAGAAGTATAGGTATATATATATATAAGTGCATTATCCATAGCTAGAAAAGTCTGTACATAAGATAAAACAATTTCCACAGAAGTAGAAGATTGTAATGGCTTGACCTCTTAGAAGATTACCCTTACTCTCTCTTATAAATGTAAAACTTGCAGCTGATAAACCTAGGTTGTATCTATATGTACAGTAAGATATTGATTGGGGGTTTTGCACCTTACAGCATGATTTCTGTAGTAGACATCTCCTAGATTTCTTTCAAGCTAGAATTCGTAAACATGGTTTATTCACTATCAGCATGCCAGCACATTTTTCATAAATGCACGGAGGTCTTAATGATCATTAGATGATTATATATTAATTTCTAGCAAGGGTATTAAATTATGTGGGGATTATTTATTTGATTTTGTTAAAAGTGATCCTCACCCTATGTATCTTTCGCTTAAAATTGTTTTCCAGCAGAAAAGTGGAATACAGCAGAAAAGGTGGATACCTTTTAAGCTATTTTTTAAAACAATATTTTATTGAGTCTTATTCAGAAAAGTCCATCATACAACATCTTTAACACGTGTAAAAAAAACAGAAAAGAAACAGCTCTTATTCTAATTTTCCACAGATCTCAAAGAGAACCCCTTCATTCCCCCTACCTCCACTCACCGAGTGGATCTTAAGTCCACCTTAAGAACATAGACTCAACCTATATCCACATTAAAAATCTCCTTTACATTTTCATCTGGTGCTTATTATTCATCACGTAAGCAAGGCCCAATCAAACAAGGTGAGATTTTGTTCAGAGCCATGATTTCAGCGATTTTGGGCATGCTAGCAACATTCCCTTGTGCAACAAACAATTTATTAATGGCTGCCAAAACTCTCAGATGCCTTTCATTTATCTCCCAAGTCACTTTCTCCATGGCCAACGGAGTCCATAGTTTCCCAGCCCACTATTCCTATGTTGTTGAAATCAATATTGACTGCCATCGTAGTGCAATCAATTACTTAGCGGCTAAGAGCATGTTTGGGATCAATCTTTAATCAGACAAGGGTGGATTCAGAACATTGGTTGGACGAAGGCCCAATAAAATAGTTTCCAAGTTAGGTTTCAAAGATATTCCATCACACCTATTACATGGCTACGTACATCCTTCAATATGTATAGTCCCTCCTTCTTGCCCACAACCTCCAAACACATACTACTAGTAGCTTTATACATTTGCTTCAACTTTTGTGGTATGAAATACCAATTTGTCATATGTTTATATAGGGTCTCCCTATTCCAAACACTTTTACGCATCCAAGGGATATCAAACCTAAGTTTGTGGCATTATACTGGTATTATGGGAGTTCCTAAAGTCCGTTGTCATTGCTTTGTATAAGGTCAATTAGGAGAAGATCAACACTACTTAATCTTGCATACATTTTAGAGGTAAAACCTTTATGGGAGGAGAATGTCAGAAAAAGCTTTTCCTAAGAGGTTGGCTGCTTAATAGCTACTGCTGTGTTGTCAGGATGAAGGACCCAATGCCTCAACTGAAAGTTGCGGATATGCTCTATTTCTGTCAAGTGAAAATCCTGTTTGCCTGCTGAAAGGATTACATTTAATCCCCCTGGAACAAGTCTTTTCAAATTAAACATCCTCCCTTGTCCTAGGCCTTGAAATCAGCATGAATCAACCCCAGCAAAACGTCAGAAATGTTGTAAGGTCAGAAATCCGCTGGGCAGAGTCTCATATCTCAAAAGTTGGATGTAGGAGTTACAAACAAATAACACACTGTAGGCCGCGCTGCCTTAGGCAACCAAGGTATTGTCCAAGGAACTTACCCCATCATGGCAGTGTCCAAATGGACCCAATGGCATTTTGTTTCATATAGGGACTACTCAAAGAAAACCCAAAGCTGTGCCGCCGGGTGGTATTTCTTTGTATCCGGGAGACCTAGACCTCCTGATTTCCTATAAGCTTTCATCATTTTCTGAGATAAGCGTGTTGTTTCACCTGACCAAATAAAAGTATCTATTGCAGTCTGAAGTGTCGGTAAGTCTTTATCTAGGATCTTCACTGGGAGGGCTTGAAATATGTAAATCAGATGGTGCACCACATTTAATTTAAATTGATTGCAGCTATCCTTCCCATCCAAGATGTGTATAGTGGCTGCTATCTATGCAAATCTGTAACAACAGAGTTTATCAGCTTGGGGTAGTTAGCAGCATACAGTGCCCCAAGCTTTGTAGCTATATTTTCAGAGGTATTTTATTGAATTAGAAGGCTGGCAAAAAGGGTTGTGTTAGTGAGTACAAATACTGCTGGAAGGCCAACCTTAACATTTCTGATTTGGCCAGGTTTACTCAAAACCCTGATGTTCTACCATAACGGTCCAGTATTTCCATTTCTCCTGTGTGTGTGTGGAACACTGGGCTTAAATTGTGACAACTGGAGTCTTTTACGTTTGTTACATCTGGTGTCCTGGGGCCAACTTACTAGTTGATATAAACCCGAGCACAAAGTAAAATCCTTTAGATTTACCTTCAATGGTAGCAACGAAGAGCAGTAAAAAGCTTACTCAGGGAAGTGGTGTGGGCTAGAGACCTCAAATTCAACATAGCTAAATATTAGGCACAAAAAACACATGCATACATGTAGCACAGCAGCATAAATTTGGATGGGCAGACATATAGGTGTTTATGGACTGTCTGTCACCACCAGGCAAACCCTGGCGGTGAGGGACAGTCAAAAAGAACAATGCGCCCCTCACCTTGGGAGATGAGTTCCCGTTTCAGGATTTTCTTTGTTGAAATAATTAAAGAAAACTGCTTGGTGCAAGGCAGTTGTGGCCAGCATGGCTCATGGGTGTGGGGGCAGCGCGCGGGGTCACAGGGTGGGGTCGCACGGGGGTCGTGCGTGAGGGAGCATAATAAAAAACACAAAAATAACTTACCTTGAGACCGGGTCCCGCGTCTTCTCTGCTCCTGCTCTCCTGCCTCCGACTCAGACAGGAACAGGAAGCAGGCAGCCAGGTTCCCTCCACTAAGCCAATCACAATGCTGCAATGCAGCATTGTGATTGGTCTGAGCGCCATGACACGGCACTCAGGCAGGGGCTGGAGGGGTGGGCAAACAGTCACTGCGCACTTAGGAGTGGGCAAACCACTCCTGCCCTGCTCCATTAGCAGAGCAGAGCAGCCCCGCCCGCCCGCAAAGGAAACATAAAATGGTAATATCTAAAAGTTATTACCATTTTATGTTTTTGCTTCTCGCACTGCAAGAAAGCAGTGGGCCGACGCTCCTCCACCATAGCGGAGGAGCCGCCACTGGTGCAAGGCACCATCATGTCGGCACAGCCCTACTCCCAACAGCAAACAGTGAAATACAATGACAGGAACTGCTGTTATGGTGGCTCCTGATGATGATTTATAAATGACCAGCAGGTTGGTGGTCATTTATAAATCTGATGGTTGGGACCTCCACCAGGGCATTGGAGTAATTTACTCCTTCTCCCTGACTGAACAACGGCTCCACCATCAACATCTAAATCTGGCCCTTAGATATTGTACAATCCTGTTTGCATATTTTCATAGCCCTATAATGATTGTGAGTTCTTTTAGTAACTTGAGTGAATCTATCAAGAAGCTGCTTATGAAACCTCTTAGTAGGAACAAGTCAGCTACATACCAAGGGTTTGATATACTTTGTTCATCAGCTAGGAGGAAACGTCATTGTGTCCTATCCCCAGCCCCCTGTTTTCCCTTCAGGTTTAACTTTTCAGCACACTGTCGTGGCCACCACTATTAGTGACAGCCCTTACAGCAAAGCTCCAGGACCTGATGGCGTGCTGTTGGATCTTTATAAATCCAACATTGACCTTTGGGCTCCATTGAAAACCAATGTATTAGAATCAGCCATGTAGTGTCTCGCTTTCTAGCTCGTGGTCCTCTTCTATCATAATTCCCATTTTTAAAAAGGGCAATTGTCATGACCATCAATGCTACAGATCTATTTCCTTGATCGACATTTTAGTCAAGGTAGCAGGAAGGATCCTGTTAAATAGAATTTTATTCTGGTCGGAAGAAAAAGACATTATGGACAATGTTCAGTATAGCTTTAAAAAGGGGCTGGGGACCACGTAGCAATGTCTTAATTTGCATCTAACCATCAGTAAATACACTGTGGCGAAACAGAGTGCTGTTCACCTGGTCTTTATGGACCTAAGTAGTGCATTGATCGTGTAAACAGGTCCAAATTTGGCAAATTGTAATTGAGTTAAGCTTTGATGCCTCTCTGGTTAATGTTCTTCCTATGTTGCACTTAGGTATGTCAGGGACTGTTAGGTTTGGTGACAAGGGAAAGTGTATGGATTGTTTTAACTTGGAAATAGGAGTCCATCAGGCCTGTGTTCCAGCTCCAATTTTGTTTGTTTTGTATACTATTAACCTCACTACTTGTTGTTGGGGACTGGGCAGGACACGCCATTTGTCAAGCCTAAACCTATTCCCGCCCTGCTTTATGTGGACATTCAGTTTTCACACACCTCTAATTGCCTGACACAGGTAGATGATGCTTTTGTCTCCTTTATGGGAGATATTTATTTAGAAACTAGCTTTTCTAAAACCCAAGCAATGGTATGCGAGTCTCGGTCCACTAAGGCTAGGATACTTATTATTAAAGATACAGTTATCGAGAAAGAGCATTATTTCCACTATCTGGGGATTGTTTTTGATTCCATGTGTTCTTGGGAATCTTGCCTTAGTTCTAATTGACAGAAATATGTACAGTCTGTTGGAGTCTTGTTTAATTTTACCTGCAACATTGGTAATAAGCCAATTTTTGCTTTACTAGAAATTTATAACATGCAGTGTCCCAATTTTAATGCATGGTTCCGTTGTTTGGAGCTATTGTCCTTCAAGTAACCTTCAAATCGAAGAAAATCATTTTTGTCGGCGACTTCTTTGTCTCCCCTAAGTAGCTTCAATTATTTTTGCAATGAGGAATTGGGTCTATCCTATATAGACGATTACATCAAATTTGCTGCCCTTTTGTTATGGGTTTCGTTGTGGATAAATACCAAGGCCTCGCTGAATAAAGTAATCATTCAAGATTGCCTGAATTGCTCAGGAGGTATGAAAATTCCATTGTTTTTATACATTAAAACTATTTTTCATAAAATCTTGATCCAAATCTGACAAACTGGGGGTAAAGAAGGCCTACTTAGAGTATACGAACAGGATCAGAGAGGCAGACACGTTGCCTGGAGCACCGTGAAAAGGTAAGGATCCAAAGTAGTGGTATAGGTATGTTATCAACAGTCCACAATCAATAGAGTAGGTCAAAATATCTTTTTATTCCGGTCTTCAAGAGATCGTGTTTCCAGTTTCACAAATGCCCATAGCTGATGTAGAGGCATAAAGGGAAAAGTTCACATGTAGACAGACAGCGAAGTATATTTTGATGTGGGATCATATCTGAAATCAGCTGTATGGTTCCACAATTCAAAACTTATTTAGTTACTACTAAATTATTGTTTTCTGTTTTTATGCAGGTACTGCAGATAATCATTTTATGTATTTTTGTTTGTCATTATAATATATGTTTTAAGATTTTTTTACTTTTATGGTTAATATGTCGTAACCGAATAAAGGGCCTCATTTATGAGGTTTTGCCGTAGGGCAGCGCAGCAGGCCTTCCTGCTGCGCTTCCCTACGGCAAAAGAAAAGGGTAGGAATGCGCCGTATCTATAAGATATGGCGCATTCCTGTCCTTTTCCCCTGCGCCGGCGCGCAATGGGCTGCCGTGCGCCAATGCAGGCACCTTTGCACCATGGTGCAAGGGTGCCTGCGTTGCGGGGATGATTATTTTTGTACAGGAAGGGAAACCTTTCCGTACAAAAATAATCACAAGAGGCTTCTTCCTCTTTCTATGTGTGCTGCAGAATGCATAGAAAAAGGAAAAACGAGGAGAAATAAAGATATTTCTCCTCGTTGTGCCTTCCTTACGCCTCCCCTGGGGAGGCGTAAGCTTTTGGCGCTGCCTCAGATTTACGATTTCTCGTAAATCTGGGGCAGTGTCAAAGCACATGGATGTTGCTGGGAACGCCCAGCAACACCCATTGCACGCCCCTTTAACGCAGAACACTGCGTTAAAGGGACTGATATTTATCAGGCAGCATTAAGCCAAAAAAAGTGGCTTAGTGCTACCTGATAAATATCACGCAGGCTTCTGCGCCACGGAACGTCAAAAAAAGTGACGTTCTGGAGGCGCAAGGAGTCTCATAAATGAGGCCCAAAGATTTTATTGATTGCCTATGACATCACCCCACTACTCAGGAATTCTTGGAGTCGTACCTCTATCTGGGGGGGGTAGGGAGACTAATTCTACTATATCTACGTGTCTGTCTAAATGCTTGAAGAGATGTTGTGTTGTACTACCACCACCAATTGCTACTAGAGTTTCTTCCCTGTTCTGTTTTATGTCTCTTTTCTTTTTGACAATTGTTTGAGCCATGAGATAACGCAGTACGTTTGATATGTAGAAATGTTTAATGTGATAGTGACCAAGGGCTTGCTCTCGGTTATTTATGGGTTAGACTGAACATGACAATATGTAATTTGCATTGTATTTGCCATACCAGCCTGGCACGTCGTGACTGCAATACATATGTATTTGCCCAGGATGTGAGGACATATATTACAAATTTAGTATGTTTACCTGGGTAAGTGCCCAAGACAAAGGCTATACATGTACTTGCGTAACTGTCCTTATGATTCAATGCTAATAACAATATGTTAAAAAAAAACAAAGTTTTTATTCAATGATTAACAATATATGTTTGCATTATTTCAGTTCCTGGTTATTGCCTTTGCCATGGGGCTGACACTAAACCAAAATAAAGACACACGAGGTGTAACACTCAGAGGCTCAAAGCCCTTCCTATGAGCTAAGATGAGTAGAAGGCAGCAGGTAATATTTTCCTTTGCTTTTGTCCAAACTCACAAGCAGTGCCAGCTTCATGGATTCACTGCAGATGTCTGCTTCGTCTCTGTGTGCACACGTACAAAGAGAGCCAAGTGGGTCATTCGATCAGCAGAACCATTTGTAGCCACCGGGAGGGAGAGTCTGATGGTGCCAGGATAAAAGTGGGTGATCGCAGACTGTCTTCAGTTGAATCTCATAATCTTCCTAAATCCCAAGTGTAAGCTCCTTCGCAAACAGATAGAGGAGCCCATCCAACTTCAAAACAGCTCATCTTGGGGAAGAAGCAGGGGCCAACTATGGCAGGGATTGAGAGTGAGTCCTGATGGGGACTAGAGTTCTCCTCCATTGCCCAGGCACTGGAATCCCGAGCGGTAAAAAACGTAAAATGAACAATGTGTTTAGAATGCTATGTCTCTTTGGATATACTGGCGGTGATAAGATGTTATCATGCTGCAGCACTTGCGGGCACTGTTCCCTGAAACTGCTGCTCACGGTTGAATGTTCCTTTGCAGTGGGACCCACAGCGATGGTGGCATGGGAGGGCACAACATTGAATGGCATGAGTCAGGGCTTCAAAGCACAATGTCTTCCAACTGCTGCATGAATTTACACGTGACTTGAAGGGCAGCGTTCCGTAAAATCTCACCTGGCAATACCACGGATACACTTGCAGGCCAGGAAAGAGGGCTGAGTAGTCTCAAGACCCAGTTGTGGGCCCCTTGGTCACACGGAACTCAAGCACTGAGGGGAGTAGACTCAGCACAGAGAAACTAAGAGAACTGATCCTTCCCTTGAGTCAGGCAATCAAACAATTGTTTATTTAGACATTAGTCTTTTAAGCAATTCTTAAATTAACTGCAACTAGTAATTGCACATTCTAAATACAATTGTACATTAGAAATATTTTACATTTATCAAATACTTCACAATGGCTAAAAATATGTTAAGAGCAAAACATCCCATAAATATCATTAAAAACGAAGTGGTCTCTCTTTATAAAAATGTTCTTGACAGCTAACAGAAACCTTCCTACAGCACAGGTCACAACCAGAAACTTCATGTCTATCAGAAAATTATCCCACTAGCCTACTTTCTAATATTCCATATTTCAAAAGGATTGGCTATAAAAATGTTTTACATGGTAAAAACCTCAGGCTGTCCATAAAACGAAAACAATAACACTTTATATTTAACCCACATGTACACCTTCCATTGCTATCTACAACTGCAGGCTTTACATCGTGGGTCACTTAACATGGGTTTAATCCAATTCTGACCTTCAGCACAGCTTTTCTGAGAGAGGGGTTTGGTAAAGCATCACTATATTGAAACCCCTCATCACTTGGGTCACATGCAGTCGTGTTGATAAAGGGTTCCTTTGTCGGTCCTTCACAGCAACTCAATACCTAGGCAGCAGAGCGGTGATCTGTTCTAGACAGCTTCCTTCTGCAAAGGTACACTTCTATCACCATCTTCCACAGCATGTTGGCTTCTTTTCCTCATGCCAGAATTTGTTACATATTTCAAATGAAGCGAACCCACTGTCTTACACAGAGATCTGTTGTTGGGCCAAGTAACTGGAGCCTTCTCACATCAGTACATTAATTTAGGCAGTGGAAGACAAAAGGTTGTTTTAGGCCTCCATTGTGAAATAAACAAGACACGCCTTCGATTGCATTTAGTCTTCCCTTTTGCCAGCGCTTAGGCCCACGACCCTGCAAGCTGTATTTCCTATGCTGGTGCAGTGCATCACTGGATTCATGCACAGTCGCTTTTTCACTTATTGTGAGTATGTGAGCCACTTAGAAATTGGTAGGGGCTGTCGATCCTTGAACCTGCAACATTTGTCTGGTTACAGTATGGGTAGCATGGAAGGGTCACTTGTTAACATTAAGGAATTATTCAGTTCTAACACTGTGCCAGATAAACAGAATGTCTTAATTCAAAGCATACTTTCTGAGTTCAGATTCTTAAATCTTACAGTTAAGTTCAAATTTGCAATTGTAATCAGAGCATTTAATTCAGTAGTATCTTCCTTTTTCCCAAGATGCTATGGCTCAATACTACTTCCAGTTTATCATCACTTCCTGTTCCAAGTCATTCCTTCTACCAGAATATAAAATGAGGTTGCTTGATCACAACATTGCTTGTTCCAGCTTGTTGCTCGCTCTTGTGATCCAGACTGGTCTTACCTCTTCCGCTACTTAATTTTTATTCCAGTATCCTGCTATTCCATATTTAGGTCTTGCTCTTCTTGGTCTTCCAGAAACACAGATATTTTTCTGAGTGTTTTGATTTTACCTCTAAGGTAATGAAGTATTCTTTCTTCTGTTTCCTAAGCCACTCCTGATCCCATTCCAGTCTTGATTCATCAGTGGCTCTTGGAAGAAACATCTCTTTTATAAGCTACAGGAAGAGCTAATCTGTGTCGACCAAAAAACATACCTTGACAGATCCTGGCAGATTTCAGGACCCAGGTTCAATTCCCAAATTGAAAGAAAGCTGGCAATGAAAGATTGCAGCCCAGGATCTGGGGAGACGTCTAAAGCAGACTGGTGCATAACTCTTATCACTGGTCATGAGAATTTCCAGCAGTGCAAGCAGAGCTTTTGCCCAGTGTTGATCCTCAGGTTGCCCAATCATTGCTGGTTGTTTGTTAAAAGTTTGGGGAGCATTTCCACCCAGAGCAGGATGTTATTTTCAGAGGCCCTCTCATGAGCTGGTATGGGCCAGGTTCTGTTTTGTATGGTTCTCTAAGACTGATCCAGCCACAGTCTTTGGCACAATAATGAGGTAGGAACTGGGATTCTGGCAGAAACCTCCTGGCAAGGTACTGAAGGCTAAACGTCAAAGGGAAGGGTGTGGTACAGCCACCCATCAGCTATTGAAACCTGACTACTATTATCCATGCCTTCTGGAGGAAGTGGCGGGAAGGTTCCAGAACCTGCTACCAAGTGGAAATTGAATGGATGTCTTATTCTCATCCACCAGATACTTGTACTTGAGTTGAGCTACAGTGACTTCTCTGGGAAAATGTTCAGGGATGTTCCAAAGCCATCACTCTGGTTAATAAGGACCATGTCAGCATCCACTCAGACCTCTGTTTTGAATTATCTTCCACACAAAGTAATCCCAATACCGATTCCTGGGCCCCGTCAGTGAAGTAGACACACAAGCTCAACGCATACCAGGCTTCTCAAATGCAAAGTGTACGTGCTCCCTCATCTATCATCCACCCTGATGGAGTGAAGGACCTGGTTAATTGAGACTGGCATGTTAGGGTTGCAACAGACTGAAAATGTGTTGGACAAAGTTAGTGAAATAATTGGGGAGCTGCACATGAGAAATTAAGGAATATATACCTTTTTTTCGCATGCGTTTACAACGCATGCCATAACAACGCGGTTGTTACAATGACCGCGTTGTTATTTCGCATACCGTTACAACGCAAGTCGGAACAACAACTTGCTGTAGGGGGCGCTGGATGTTGGAATAGTATAATTTACTATTCCAACTCCAGTCTGTGCGGACACTAGGGAAGGTGTTGGATTTTAAATCCAACACCTTCTTCCCCCTTAACGCAAGTCGTTTTTCCGACTTGCGTTGTAACGGTATGCGAAATAACAACGCAGTCATTGTAACGACCGCGTTGTTATGTCATGCGTTGTTCCGCTTGCGAACTAAACGCTGTTTACCGAAATTAAGGGCTATTGCTGAGTTGTGTGTGGTTCCCAATTCTGGAACAGGAACAGATGCCACTGAAGAAAACTGAGGCGCACTGAAAGTGAGAGGGTTCCTGTAGGTCAGGACCAAGAGGCAGTGATTGCTTGGATCCAATAGGTGCCTATATGGAGAAAGCATAGATTCCTAATTCAACATCTACGTTGAGGATATATATGTTGTCAATGTACATGTATGTGGAGCTAAGTATAGAAAATATGTACTTACTTAAGTTTCAATTCTTTGGTTTCAATTTTTTGTTCTCAATATTTCTATACCACGATATTCTATCTTCGGTATCTAGGGGGCATACCCCTGAAAAAGCTAGTTCCACCAAACCCTGACTAGAGGGGGGTGAAGCATCTTTAGGTAGAACAGGGATTGAAGATTGATAGTGAACCTTCAATGCATGGCAATGCTGTACTTAACTTTACACCAAGTAAGGTCTACGCCTTGATCAAGTCAGGGAAAGGAGGATATTTTCCATGTCCATTTTTGACGTCATATCCTGTGACTCAGATCATGGAAAATGTTCTAGTGCCCAGAGCTAAAACTACATCCAGGGCGCATTTTTTTGGCATCTTTACTGCATGCACTGTTCATGTGAGCAGAGAGAAAATGAAGCAACTATCAATATGTTGTTTTTGTCCCAAGGGCGAAGTATTCACACACAATCTACTAATACTCTGAAATGTATTGTGGAGATTAAATGCAGGTGCCTTCGTTCATTTACAGTATTTGTATGCAGCGCACAACACTCAGGCAATGGATTGAAACTGTTATCTCTGCTTTCCATCTGTACATTTTTTAATCAACATGCTTTCAGCGCAGTAAAAATATACTCGAGAACTACCATTTTGAAATTGCATTTGTTCTTGGCATTAAGGTGACAATCATTGCTAAGATTAGCGCTCTAAATTAAAAGTGAAAACGTGTCCATGGTTTCCTGATTTATGAGGGAACTCTGCTATTATCTATTTTGAAAATTGTTAGTGGTAAAACGGCTGCATGTCTACGTGTGTATGAATTAAAAACTGTCATTGTGCGAATGAAAACAAACATTTTGCAATAGCATCTGTTCGGAGTACTCCTCGGATGGCTTGCTGGTAGGAACAACCTTCAACGTTATTCTTTTCTCCCTTGGCATTTGACTCAATTTCTCTCTCGGGCAACTCAGGCTCACAATACGGTTTTGATTATCTCGTTTTCAAAGTGCCCAACTGGAAACCCAATATGTATTTACAAATGTAATTTAATATGGAAGCAATTTGACACCGATAAGTAGCCTTTCAGGAGCATGTCTGGGCCGGCGTAAATCGCTTGTGCTGAATGGCGTTCTCGTTCAAAGTTTTTTTATCCATATGTACCTATAGGAGATTTAAATAATGTTTGCTGCTATTTTTCATGTGAGAGGCATTTTAGTAGGGCTCTCTTCTAACTTTATTAGCAGAGCCCCAAGAAGGACAAAACATTTCTTCTAAAAAGTACTATGTGAAATGTTAAATTTCGCAAGCAAGCTAAAAAATTGTGAGTTTTTTTACGCCCATTTTCTTAGAAACTTTGGGGCATATTATCAAGAAACGGCGTTAAAATTATCGCCGGTTTAGCGGCAGAAAACTGCCGCTAAAGCGGCGATAATGGGCTTGATAATATGCCCTTGAGAATTCCAGTAGAAGTACATGTTCTGGTGTGAACATGGGCTTCTATTGGAATTCTCCAGGGCATATTATCAAGCCCATTATCGCCGCTTTAGCGGCGGTTTTCTGCCGCTAAACCGGCGATAATTTTAACGCCGTTCTTGATAATATGCCCCGTAGCTGCAACTGAATAGGCAGTAGTGATTTTCAGTTTCATTTTCAGACGTGGGAAGCAAGGTAAAGAGCTCAAGTGAGATCAGTGTGGCCATTGTAAAAGAACAGTCCAACATTATTTATACGGAGTGCTCCTATACACAAAATAGAAACAGAGGGTGCAGTTAGTGACATTATGCCCCAGAAGAGGCTTTGAAGGGGAATTTAAGAAACATTATTAATTGTAAAGTATAAGTTGAAAAGTACTATAGCAATATATTAAATAGTACTAACAATTATATAATAAAAAAGTGTTCGAAAAATGTAAGGTCACATTATGTGCAAAAATACATGTATGAAAATATAATTATGTACCATTTGTAAAAAGAAATTGTAAAAATATACATGGTTTAAAATGTGTTAACAATACAATAAAATTATGTATTGTGTTTTCTTTTTCTCAAAAATGTATATATCAAAAACAACGTATAAACCATTTTGGGTAAGGTGTTGGGCACTGGAGGGGTCAGAGTTACTATTCACACTCTAATCTAAACTATATTGGAGACAGTGTTTGACACTAAAAGGGTCATATTTACTATTCCCACTCCAATATAAACCATATTGGGGAAGGTATTGGAAACTAAAGGGGTTTCATTTACTATACCCACTCTTATGTAAACCATTTTGGGAAGATGTCGGTCAATAAAGCAGTCAAATTTACTATTCCAACTCTAATCTAAGCCATTTTGGGGAAGGTGTTGGACACTAAAGGGGTCAGATTTATTATTCCCACTCCAATCTAAACCATTTTAGGGAAGGTGTTGGACAATAAGGGAGTCACATTTCCTAATCCCACTATAATGTAAACCATTTTAAGGAAGTTACTGGAGACATAAGGGGTCAGAATTACTGTTCTCACTTTAATCTAAATGATATTGGGTAAGGTGTTAGACGCTAGAAAGGTTACATTTGCTATTCCTACTCTAATCATAAGTATTTTGGGGACATTGTTGGACACTAAAGGGGTCACACATGGTATTCCCACTCCAATCTACACCATATTTGAGAAGCTGTTAGACATTAAAGGGGTCTGATTTGCTATTCCCACTACAAAATAAACCATTTTGCGGAAGGTGTTGACCCTAAACAGGTCACAATCACAATTTTCACTTAAAACTAAACTGTTTTGAAAAAGGTGTTGGACACTAAAGAGGGCAGATTTACAATTCCCATGCCAATCTAAACCATATTGGGGAAGGTGTTGGGCACTAAAGAGGTGACATTTACAATTCCCATTCCAGTCTAAACTTTTTTGAGAAAGGTGTTGGACAGTATGGAATCTGATACTACTCCTACAACACTTTACAGCAATTTACAAAATTCTTAATGAAAAAAATACGATAAATTTGAATAACAATAAATATTTATAATACAGATAAATATTCTTTAAATAAACATATATACTATGTAATGTACCATAACAAACACTGTTCTTAAAATGTAAAAATTTGGAAAATCAAACACAAACAATGTACATATAATAAAAAGAAAATCAAACACACAGGGCCTGATTTAGATTGTGATGATCTTACCGCCGTCCCACTGTGGCAGCGGTCCCAAGATCTCCGCCAAGTTGACGGTCTTTCGCCCGCCATGTTTAGATGCATGCAGACTGACTCACCGTCGGCCTAGACAGAGCGCTTCCCACTGTGGTCGCGGCTCAGCACTGCTGGCACAGCGGACTCTAATCCTGATGAACAGTACTCCAACAGGGCAGCAGGATCCTGCCGGGCAGATGTTGATTTCACAGTTGTGATGGCGGTCCCATAGCCGCGGTTCCCTGATGGAGGGAGTCCGCCGTGGTACACGCTCAACAATGCACCATCACTGTGGCCGTTGAATGGATGCTAGTATAACACACCTGATGTCCACTGGCCAAATGGAAATACCTGCATACCACACTATAAAACACACTGCATTTCAGACCATGATCCTTTGCCATTCCACTGCACCACAATATTTCAAAGACGACTTTTGGTCAGAGAAGGCCGTGTTTTGCTCCTTTTCCCGCTCTCCAGTCACTTTTTTCTCCTCACATTTATTTTCTTGGTGTCATTTATTTTTTTGTCTTGAGTATTTTTTTTTCTTTGGGATTATGGCAGGAAATAAAAACATGTTTTACAGAAGGAGAGTTGTCAATCATGGGGGATGAAATCATTAAAGTAGAGCCACAATCGTTTGGAGACCAAGTCTAAAATACAATTATAAGTCAGAAAAGATAATATGGACCAGAATAGTTGACAGAGTGAATGCTGTAGCTAACAACCAAAGCACACAGGAGGGAATTAGGAAAAGGTGGAACGACCTGCGGGGTAGAGTGCATTCCCGGGCCTCCAAGTGTCACCTGGATGCCCAGAGGACTTGTGATGGTTGTCCCAGGCCCCCACAATTTTATCCCTGCGAGCAGAAGGTCTTGCAGATCCTACATCCTGAAGGCTTGACAAGAATACCTGATGGAGTGGAGTCTGGTAAGTTACACTTTACAAAGTCTCACTAAACCTCAAAGTCCTGTTTGTTCTCAACTCAGCTATTGCCAATGTTCTTTACACATAGTTTGCTAACATGGAAATTTCAAAGTATCAGTATCATATCATTTGGATTGTTTGTGTGAATGTATTGTGTTGGATCTAAAATTACAAGTGTCAATCTCCATTACATGTCACAGGATGTTATGGTTCCTGTAAGTGTTAGAACACTGAATAACCCATTACCCATATATGTGTCATATTGTAAGTGTCTGTCCCATTTAAACTGCATATTTTCCAGAGGTATGTTCTACTAACCATTCTGCAAGTGTTGGGAAGTTGTCTTTGAAATGACTACGACTACCATGATGCCCTGTTTCTATTTTGTCAAAAGAAAATTGCTATGCCATATTACTCATTCTCTCTTGTCCAACATATTTCCACATATGGTAAAGTGTCATGCACTGATCAATCCCTATTCAATGATCTCTTCTGAAAATGGTTTGTGTTGTTTTCTGAATGTTCTTCTGTTCTTCTCAACCAATTTAATTGATGTTATGAGTTTCACAAATCAAACTGTGTTGACACAAAAACTGTAAGGTTTGAAAATTACTATGCTGAATACAAGTGGGAATTGCAAAAATTGACTCTGCGCTGTTCACATGATGAATAATGTGGAACATCCATCCAAGCTTTGTACATGACTCTTTGGGCCTTGGAGTTGTCAATAACACATTTCACCTCTTCACTGTGTTGGGTTGAATGGTTGGGAGATGTAAGGTATACTTCCTAATCACTTCATAAACATTTCAGGACATCTTATACTCTGCTTATTTGAAGTTGTACTGTTTGAAATTGCAAAACGTTAGAGTAATATGTTCATTACCATTGAAAGCTATAATCATAATAATCTAACTTTTTTCTTCTAGATATCTACATTGTTTGTCTCAAAAGATTTGGATACATAATCCACACTTTTACTAATAAAAATGTTCTCAATTTCTGAAAAGGTCCAACTGCCAGAGCACGTGGCCAGCAATATGCCACTGAAGAGACCTCCCCTCCAGCCCAGAAACAAGCCTTCAGTGAGGACAACACTCTTATTAATCTGGATGACGATGAGGATCATGGTCCATATGGTCAGCCTGGACAGATGGCTCTAGTGAGTCTCACTGGGCCCACACTGACACCTCCGACCCCAGCTGTAACACCTCAGCTAACCGAAGCCTCCACTTCCTGTCTTCCTATCACTGTTACACCGATCATGTGCCGCCCAGTCCAGGCTAATGTTGAGTTTACAGCACCACCAGCTCACTCAGCACCCAGTGGGATGGAGCACACTGGGCCAAGGGCACGGGATAATAGGGGTAGAGGTCATGGGAGGGATTCTGTGGGCCAGCATAGTGAGGCTCACCCAGACTACTATCGACTAAGTCCTGGGAGCCTGTCATACGTCCTTAGACATGATGGGCCAGGTACTCACCAAGCTAAGGGAGATGAAGCAGTTGCAGAGGGAGCACAATTATCAGATGGAGGCTCACAACTCCAATATGGGATCCCTGACTGGGGTGCTGCAGGTTAGTTACATCCATATGTGCAGGGCTTTCCTAGCACCATCTACCCCATCCTGTGATCCTAAAACATCTGGCCCTTCTACATCTTCCACAGCCACAGGAAGGGAGGCCCTGCCTGGGGAAGAACCACCTGCAGCCACCCCAGACCTTGCAACTGTGGATCCCCCTTCCCCGCAGGAGGGGACATTCACCCAGATTATCAGGTGAGGATGGCAAGGCTTCTACCACCACCAGCAAGAAACCCCGACCCTAATTTCCCACAGTGTGTGACTACCATTCACTCTGTGAACTATTTCTGGACACATTTACCTTTCTGGTGCCAGTCGTATTTTGGACATTGGACTTCAAGCAATTTTGGCTCTTCAACTATGGTTTCATTCACCATGATTGACTTCTTCACTTTTTCGTTTGCTTTTTCATTTTCACCCTGTATAATGTCTTCATGCTTAGTTTAATAAATTTACAACTCAAAAACTCATAGACTGGTTGTTAGAAATTGGATTTCTGGTTGGCTAATGCTTGCGCCAAAGCCAGGCAGAAACCACCACTCTAGTCAGGGCAAGGGAGTTACACGCTGAAGATAACCCCTGCTCATCCCCTTGGTAGCTTGGCACGAGCAGTCAGGCTTATCCCAGAGGCAATGCGTAAAGCGTTTGCGCAACACACACATAGCAGCAACACACTAGTCACACTACAAAAGAAACTCCACACAAGGTTATATAAAAATAGCCTTTGTATTGTCATAAACACATTAGAAACATAATCACACATTTACACTGTGCCAACTGGCACTGGCAATATTCACAGGGGATTATATACAGGACCAGGCCAATCGGGTCACGGTCAGAACCATCAGAACAGGTAAGTAAATGCAAATCACAACCAGTAACTACTGGTACCATAATGACCTAAGCATTATCACATTAGCATTAGACACCATCCTAACATATCATAACATGACATTAGGCAATAAATCACATTAGGCCCAAACCTCATTAGCATAAACACATTACGCACTAGGCCTCATCAGCATAAACACATTATGCCTAAACATCCTAAACATAAACACATTATGTCTAACCCTGGGCGAAGTGCTACGCTACGCTCGCGTAGTTTGCGAAGTTTGCGCTACTTCGCACAACGCGAATTGCACGTAGCACAGTGCAAACACGCGTAGCGTAGCGTAGCGTAGTGCCGCAGTCATTTTTTGCTTGCTCGCGGTCCTCAACGTCAAGTTGGCGACCGCGAGCAAGCAAAATGACATCCCGGCGAGACTTTTTCCTCGTTCGCGATCAGCAACATCAAGTTGCCGATCGAGAGCGTGGAAAATAAACCTCCCGGCGAGATTCTCAATGCGGGAGGTCAGGTTTCTCATTGCGAGTGAGTCGCGTATGCTCGCGACCGCTCGCGATGAGAAACTACCAGTCCGCGTTGAGAAAGCTGCCGCTCGAGTAAAAATCTACTCGAGCGGCAGTAAAAGACAGCTCGCACTGTGCAAGTTGCCGTTTTCAATGATTGCACAGTGCGGACAAGCATCCGGCACTGTGCAATCATTGCGAACAGTGCGCTACGCAGTTCGCGTAGTGCTACGCGAAGCTTGCGTAGTGCGAACTGCACTTTGCGTAGCTTCGCGAAGCATTACTTCGCGAACTACGCCCAGGCTTAATTATGTCATAGGCATCACCATAGATACATTATGCAATATCACATTAGGCCTAAACACTGGACATAAGTCCCATAACATTCCAGTAAAACAACCAGTCATGACTGGTAACATTGCATCTTGCCTGAACCTGTTAGGCAAACATAGTAGGCCTGAAAACTGGGCATAAACACATTATGCATTGGTATCACATTAGGGCCTTGCGCCCTACCAACACCCTAAACTGACCCCAGGCCAACTGGCCTTCCTCTGGGCTCAAATGCCCTCTGTCCAGAAAGTCAGGGCTCCTACAGGACCGTCTACTGGTCCTCTGGCTGCCAATGCAGCAAACAAAAAGTGTACAATGCACTGGGGCATGGGGTGCAACTCACCCCTTCCTCACTCCCAAAGAACTGGCCCCCAACGTTGCAGGTGCCCGCTATGGCGGCGCAACTGAAGAACACAATGGGCACTGGCGCTCCTGGCCTTGAGTGCCCCCACTGGGACTTTTCAAACCAATATGCGCAATGTTGCAGCTGCCCACTGTCAGGCGGGGCAGCTGTGGCAGAAATGTAGGCGAGACTGGCACCACTGTGCCTCAGGAGCGACCACAGGCGGAGGGCACCGACAATGTGCCCCGACACACACCCCCACCGGGCTCCCAACTCAGCCCCTCTGGAGTCCCACACTGGGACCCTTAAAACAAAATGTGCCCCAACGTTGGAGCGGCCCGCTCTCCTGCGGGACCGCTCAGGCACCGACAATGTGCCTTGAGAAAGCCCCACCGTGCCCTGGAGGGCACGACAATACTCTACTTAGCCCCACTCACCGGGCTCTGCAGGCTCCTCGGGTCTCCTCTGGGGCCGCTCCCGGCATCCGCCATACATCGAGGAACCCCTGCTCACCGGGACTCTCTGAGGACTCCTTTGGTGCCGCTATCGGCACCACGAGGACAAAGCTAGGGTCACGGGCAGCCCCACTCACCGGGGCTTCTCCGGGGACTCCTTCTCTCCGGCCGGGCGCTGAACGTACCTCCTTCCGCCGGTCACCAGGAAGCATGCGGGGCTCTCCTCGTAGGTCACGAGAGCCCCGGCTTAGCAACTGGCTGCACCTCTGCCGGACTTCCGCTTCCCGGCAACGGGGGCGGAAGTGGAGCCCGCAAGGCTCTTGGAATCTCTGCAGGCCCCGCCCACAGTCAGGCGCGGGTGCCTGACTTCCGTTTCCGCGCTGCCTTTCTCGGCAGCAATGCGGGGTGGGCACCCGCTCGCTAATAAATCCACAATGCGGGGTGGGCACCCGCAAATAAAACTCCAATGCGGGGTGGGCACCCGCAAAATAAGCCCATAAGCGGGGTGGGCACCCGCTCTCCAGATGCACAAAAACGCGGGGTGGGCTCACGCTAGATAGCACAAACGCGGGGTGGGCTCCCGCTCCTCCCACAGCAGTACGGGGGAGTCCCCACACCGGGATTCCCCCTGCCGGCACCTCGCAGCATCGCGCTGCAAGCCATGAAAGGCTCCTTTGTTGGGGAATTACAAAGATAGCGCTCACGAGGCGCTAAGAGTCCTCCAACTCCAAGGGACACAGCTGGGCCCAGGGAGGCAAGCACACAGGGAATTACCACGGAAACACTTATCAGGGAATCCCCAATGCATTCCTATGGGAGGGCAGCCCCACAGTAGTGAGAAACCAAAATGGCTTTTTGTCACTACCAGGACATGTCACGCACTTAAGGTACATGTCCTATCTTTTACCTACAATGCACCCTGCCCATAGGGCTAGCTAGGGCCTACCTTAGGGGTGACTGACATGCAGTAAAAGGGGGGTCACATACATGGCACACACTTTAGGTGCCACGTCACAGCGGCAGTGACACTGCGCGCACAGGCCCTGCAATGGCAGAGGCCTGAGATAGGTTTGAAAGGCTACTTTGGTGGGTGGCGCAATCAGCGCTGCAAGCCCACCAGTAGCATTTAATCTACCTGTCCTGGGTATATGAGATACCACTTTACAAGGGACTGACAGGTAAATTAAATAGGCCAAACAGGTGTAGACCAATCTTACCATATTTAACACAGAGATCACACGCACTTTACACTGGACAGCAGTGCTAAAGTGCCCAGAGTCCTAAAACCACCAACACCATGTCAGAAAAAAGGCTAGGAGAAAGGCAAAAGTTTAGGGATGACCCTGCAAAAGGGCCAAGTCCAACACTGGTGTTGTATATCTCAACTCTTTCAATGCATTTATTTCCTTCCATCATAACTTTACACTGACAAAAAAAACAAATAATTTTGTAAACATAGAAAATTTGCCAGTGGGTAATATTTTCTCAAGTTCCCAACCATGACTCCCCAAAAAATATACAGTTAAGTCATCTACTACTATGTTTATTTGGTCAATAATTGTCTGTCAACTTTTTTACTGACATCTAATACTCAGTGCCATCTTTCACATTTCCAGTTCCAGACATTGCCAACATGGAAGAAGGGGATATATCCAAAACAATAAGATTGAATAGACAAATTATTATTGATTCATGTCATCAGCAGGAGCCAGATCATCTGGCTCACATAAGGAATCCCTCATCAATAATACCAATAGACATAAGCATGGCACTACTACATTTTGTAGTCACAGTATCATTCCAATCTGCTGTTCCAGCTGGCCCCAATTGAATGAAGCAGGATTGCGGTAGAGACATTGTTAGAAGGTGGTTCTGACCATCTGAGCCGCCCAGATGTTTTGCTTTTTGAACACCTATTTGTTGAGCTTTTACTGTGGGAGAGCCTCATAAGTTGGGACTCACCCACAGTGAACTCATGATGAAAGGGACTGCATGTGTATTTTGCCGGTGTCCCCCTGGCGCGAGTTAGCCGCTGCGCTGCAGCCGGAGTAAGGGACACTGGGCTGGTTACATTCAGGCACGTGTATACATGCATGTGCACACATGTAGGGGCTGAGCAGGGGAGATTCCTGGCGTGCGCAGCCCAGGAGCAGCTACAAATGGAATGGTGTGGGGGGAATTATGCAGAGCTGGGAGGTGACATGGAATAGGCTTTATACCATGGGAAGAAACATGTAAGGGAAAGTCAGTGTGCTTTACTGTTTTCATTGAAAGACCAATTCATTATTCCCCTATGAGGATGGGGATCACATGAGATAGTTTCACTTCCCTAGGGCCTACAAATTCCAGACACACACTGTAACTTAGGTGAGAAGAAGTATTCTGCAGAGTCCAAAGTCATATCTGTACTGCTTTTGGGTCATCCAGAAATGTCATGTTCCTCTGAGTCAGCTAATAACCAGAGCCTGGCTGGGGCTGACCCTGCCAGACTGGATTAATGACCTTCCTCCCCAAGCTGGAGCATCAGAGGCCTAGCCCTTCAGGACAAGCATTCCAAGGGCGAAGGCCTCCTCTCCAAGAAGAGAAGATGGGTGGAGCTACAGGTTAATCCATCAGCAGCTGTCACCTGGTGCCAGGCACCAAGCTGCTCTGGAGAGAAGGCAGAAAGGGGGGAAGGGGCGTTCAGAGACCATGTGGCATGAGACCCCTGGACGACGCCATCTTGAACTAACCCAGAGGCCTGGGCAGGAAGGAGGGAGCAGGGGCAGAGAGGTGATGTGTCGCTGTTTGATAGGGCAAGCAGAGACTTCCCGCCAGCCCCCTCCAAATACTATTAAAAAGAGCTTGCACAGGAAGAGGAGCTCTCTCTGGGGTGTGGTCTGCTGAGGACGACTGGTGCTGGAGCCTGGCACCATGGGCAGCTGGAGGGAAGAACCTCCAGACTGGCCCAGGACCCTGACTTGCACCACAAGGGAAGACCAGGACCATGGAGCAGCAGCCTGGGCCTCGGCGCAAGGAGAAGAGGGGCACAGGAAGAGAACCAGGCAAAAGGCTGGCGCAGGGAGCCCGTGAAGACCGCTCCCTGCTGCATTCACCCTCCTGAAGACCAAGAGGGCAAAAGAAAGTGCTCCCAGTGGCTGGGGAGCACCACCAGGAGCAAGAAGAGGCCAAAATGGTGTAGATCGGTACCCTGGGGGCTGAGATATGCCCCCCAGAAGGTAGGCGACCTTTGACCTCTACTGGGACCGACGATAAAGCGCGTGGGGCTCCGCCGCCGGTCTTAGATGTGCCCCCGGGGTGGGTCAGGTCCTGGGGGCTGCCCCCAGAAGAAGTAAAGTCGGGGAGTGCCGTTGCGCTCCCCGTGAAGAGCCCCAACAGGGGTCCAGTAGCCCACCCTGGCCCCCGACGACAATGGACTCCGGGGAGCACCGTCGCGCCCCCCGCGAAGGTTCCCCGGGGCCCGAGATCCCAACTCCGGGCCCCGATGACGGTGGTAGAGAGGAGGGGGGTGCGCCATCGCGCAACCCCCCTCACGAGGGAAGATAAGCCGGGGAGCACCATCGTGCTCCCAGTGAAGAATTGGCCTGGGGCCCGGGACCCCATCCCCCGGCCCCGACTTGAAGGCAGAGGCCGCGGGAAGATGGGGGGAGTGCCATCGCACTCCCCCGAAGACCCGCCAGGCCGGATACGGCCTCGAGTCTGCCCGCAGGAGCGGGCAGACCAGAACAGGAGTGCTGGATCCCGCGGCAGCACGCGAGGGTGCTGGCCAGTTGGGGAGCCGGCGGGAGCCGCCGGGGGTGGGGTCCCTGAGCGGCTCTCCAACGCGGAAGAGCAGCCGGGGGTGGGCTTCCTGAGCTGCCTCACTCACCTGGGGGTCCGGGTGGGACCAGGCCCCCCACCGAAGCCTGGAGACGTGGCGTGAGGCCGCCAGGGGCAGCGCGGCTCTCCCCGGAGCAGCGGGAGAGCCGCTGCTATAATATGCATGGGCTGAACTCGAAGCGCCCCATAATGCCTTGCAAGGCATGGGGAAAGCTACGGATTGTGGCGCCTGGTGGCCCCCAGAGGAGGGGGGTCACCCCCATTTGCTGAAGGAGGTGCCGGGAGAGCTGCAGGAGCAACGCAGACTCCCCCAGCATGAAGATAATAAGTCCCACCCTCAGTCTCTGGGGGACTCGATAGAAGTAACCCCTCAAGGGCTCAGCCAGCAATCAACTTTCACCCCGGCTGGAACTTTTGTTCTACAGCTGGGGGGTGCCCTAAGGATTGCCTCAATGTGTGGAAGGCTGTGCTGGGGATGTCTGGAGAATGGCATCCCCTGGAGGTGAAGAGGTGCAATTGCACGAGAAGTGCATTTACCAACAGTTATTTCTTAGGTGGCACTGTAAGTCACATGTGTAATGGGAATTCATAAGCAAAGTGGGGTTATGTTGCCAGACATTCCTGCTAGGGTGTCTGGCTGTATATGCTTAATCCTGTGATTTTAACTGTGATGCCTTTTAGGGGCTTTAATTGCAATGCATTACAACTGTTATCAGCTATGCTAAGTACCTCATTTAAAGTGATGCCCGAATATGTATTCTTACTACTGTGTTAGGGGAAGAACAACCCAGACTGTTAGCTACTAAGATGTAGAGGTGCTTACCGCATGGTCAGTATGAGATGCTCAGTTGGGGTTATGTGTCTCCAGGGCAGGTGTACCTATTTTTAATGCTTGTTGAGATGATGGGGTGGGTCGCCACTGGGATGGTGCCAGTGGGCAAGGCCCTCACTCCAGGTTATGTCAACCCACTGCATTAGGGGGCAAGATGATGTGCATACATGGGAGTGGTGGTACTAGACACCACCCCCCTGCGGGAGGGGTGGAAATGTTACGCAATGTCACAAAGTAATTCCAACAGCTTATGTATATTTGTAAATTGGTGCATAGTATTGAGTAGTGTGTGTGTTTAATAAATGTACTCTTCCTTTTATAAAGCAAAGTACAGACTGGACAATCAATTATTGAGTGTTATTTCTGTGTACTGGTAAATGGCGATTACTATCCTACACCACCTCCCTTGAGTAAGCCTTAGACAGCTCTGCAACGCTACCCTCTGAGAGTCAAGCGCTACAATGGGGTGTTTGGTTCCCAGTGAAGGACAAATGTAGTCATGTTATTTGTGCAGGCCTCACAGATACTGCCTCGTTTTCCAACAAACATCCTGACCCCCGCGGTGTGACACCGCCTGTGAGAATGACATTGCAGCCAATGGGAACCGCCATCGCGGTAGTGCCTTTCAGTTTTGAACATCGCGGTAGGCGTGCTCCGCCACTGCGGTCACAGGCATTGGCCCCAATTGAATGATGCAAACCAGGCGGACCAATTGCATCAGCAGAGAACCACTGGAACAACCCTAGGGGCCTATAAATGTCTGTGAAATAGCCACACTTGTCACTTACATACAGACACTGCTGCCTGCCATTCATCACCACCAACTGCTGCTGTACCTCAACTCTGGACCCAGGCATTACTCGTACAGAGAACATCAGGGCCCATCCCTTCACCACAGAGGAGCTGGAGATCCTGGTGGACGAGGTCCTTGGCCAGTACGGGCAGCTATATGGTGCTCCAGAGGTACTGGTAAGTGAATGTGTAAATTTTTTGAGTGCTCAGAATGCTCACATTATGTAACTGTACACTAGTATGTGCCTCTGAGTGCAAGTCAATGTTAAAGCATTCGGATTTTGCAATCAGCATGGGCCATACATGACGTACAAGTTTTTGCACTTGAGTATGTGGGAAGGATGGCACCATAGACACTGGTCCAGCTCCATTCATGCCAAACATCACACATGTTGTACTCAGAATGGGTCATGAAAATGTGTGAGACACTGCCTAGCAGAATGACTTCACGTCAATGGGGTGCATAGCCTTATTCCCCCAGATCCCTGACTGCATGCAATGATGATATGGACATAACGTGATTTAGAAGTAGTACAGTTACAATGCTGACTTGAGGAAATCTCACTCTGTACACACATTCCCTGTGACATGTCATGTAATAGTTCATTAAGTGTTCATATGATCATTAGTGAGATGCTATCTGTCGATTGGGCAGAGGGTACTGATTAATGTGTGTACTGCTTTGACAGTGACCCTATGGAGATGTGCCCAGTCTGCACAAGAGTACAAGGCCTGTATCGGTCTAGATTCGTGGCAACTCACCTCTCACACATCTGCTAAATGTACACTGGACATGTCATCCTTCTTTTGGTGCCATTATGTGTAGAGTCTCACATGTGTATGCACTGTGTCATCATTCTCATTGTACATGCATGTGATTCTTGTGATGGACCACTATTTTCGTCAGTGAAAAGCCCTCAGGCCTGTCAAGCAAATGCACAATGTATTGAGGCCCCATCACTAAAATTACTTAGCAAGACATATGTGTAGTCCACCCCCCTATTTAGAGTACACAAGACAGGCCTACACCAGGTGACAAGAGTGGGAGAATGTACAATCAGGTACCTAATTGTGACCGCCATGACACGTACAGCTATGCAATGGTCCAGGACATTAAGGGGTGTGCAGTGTAAGACACAGTGAGTCTGACCACTACACATCATTTGCAGTGTATCGTCTGTCAGGCTCACTCACATAGTGCATCACAGATGAGGCCCAGTTTCAACTTGATTTCTGTGCTGGCACTCTGCATGTGTATGAGATGGGCAGGTAGTCGGTCCATCATCATAGATGTTTACATTGGAATCAGACAGCTTGCTCCGAGTGCACTATGTGACATGGTCTATGGCCTCTGCTGTCCATTGATGTAAGTGTGTGGTATGTGTATACATGCTCCTGGACTGGCACACAATGGTACACAAAAATGTGTAAAAAAGTAATGTAATCTTGTCTCCCATGCCTACAGCTCAAGGTCCATCAGCGTAAGGCTATAGGGAGGGCCATCGCCCGCAAGGTGCGGGCCCTGGGGGTCTCAAACTGACGCCATACTCACTGCCACAAGAGGTGGGATGACATCTGCCGCCTCAGCAAAAATGTTGCAGAAATGATGCTGGGGCTGGTCCCTCGAAGTGGCAGTTTGGCGCGCTGGAGCATGACCCCACTAATGGCTTGCATCCAGCAGCAAGTTGGGGGTGAGTATTGTGCAAAGTGTGACTTGGTGCATGAGTGACTGCATTAATTCCAGCCCAGAGCAAGGCAGGACCTCTGGGATGTCTCTTGTGTGATGCAATCGCTTCTAAGTAGCCTCATTGGCGAGTGCAGAGGTTCTGCATGTCTACAACGTTTGGATTCTCATGTGGGAAATACATGAACGGTGTCATAGCAAATCATCTTGACATGTTTTCATCTACCATCTGGTGAATGTTGTCTGAACTGAGACATTCCTACACAGGAGAAGATGTTGTGTGAAGTGTGTAGCCCAGTACACTTGTCAGCATTGTGTGTGCTGTGTGGCTCCCACAATAGTGTGCACATGTGATGATGTGTATGTGGATAGAGACATGCACAAATGTGGACTCAGGGTGCAGAGAGTTAGCAGAGATTTCACCTGTCCCATGGGTTGTGTTTTTCTAAATGATACAGATGACAGCATCACTGCAAAACATTAAGCCTAATATCAGCAGCATGGCATCACATGAAATAATTCCCTGCCACAGTGACAGGAAGTGCACTCAGGCGCGGATGGTGTAGATGGTGATGATTGCAGTGATGCAGTGATGCATTGGCTGATCTGCATTTGCTAATTGTGCACATGGCAACATGTCTGGGATTGTTAGACAGTGGAAGTTTGATGCAATGTAGCTAAACGTGTCTATTGTGAGATTGGTTTGGCACTAGGCTTAACATGGTTGGATGTGGTCATTGGGTATGGCAAATTGTGATGTGAGTGAGGTGTTGGACAGTAACTTTTCTTGGCTGAAAGAAATGTCACTCAGAGTGGCAGTCCTCAGTATGTGTGCTTTGTGGAGGTGTGTCCATATGCATCAGTGCCAGTTAAGTAGTGGCTACTGATTCCAATCAGTGAGTGATTTCTTGGGACATTGATGTGTAATGGATGTCATCATTCGGCACAACATAGGGATGTCAGATGCCAGAGCCTAGGTATTGGAACAAATTAGCTGTCCTTATGGAGCCCACTCATAGCTTTATCTACAGAAGGCACTCTCATGCCTTGGATCATTGACGGATCGGCAGGCAATTTAAATGGTGTTGGTATGTGACATGTCACAACACGCAAAGGCCTTGCATCACATTGCCCAAATCATGCTATTGTGCATTGTCTTTGTGACAACATTAGTACATGGGGCTTAGTAGCACTTCATCCCCACAAAATATGTGTCCAAGTGACATATGCAGCAGTGTGAGTCTCAGAGATATCAACTGGCAGTGAAGATCAGTGAGCATCATGTTAGGGTGCATTGAGAGATTTGTGGTGTGCACTTCCATGTAACTGATACATCTACAAAGTGGTTACCATTGTTCAACAGTAGTTGTGCTTCAGTGCCAAACATTGTGGATGTAAGGAGGTATTGTCACTTAACAATGGATAGGTTTCAGTTTGTATTTGTGTGGTTCAGTGAACTCATACTTCAAGTGTGAGAAACACAACATATTTGTATGTGTAGCTCTCTTACCTGCAGGCATGTAGGTGTGCCTACAGACGATAGGATGTGATGTTGAGATATAAACACATGCACAGAAATGTGGCTGTGTCAACGTAACATGGAGCATGACTATCCACTAAGCATGTTTCCATGCATCAGCTGATCATGCCAGAAATTGGGATTATGCAGACAGTACATGGGGAAGTTGGATGTGGGACTTTCAGTCCAAGTATTTCTGTTTGTTTTGCAAATCATGTTTGTGAGCAGGCCACTTTACTGAACCTATGTCTCTGACTATTGCAGCAGCTACCGAGGGCAGGGAAGGAGAGGGGCCCGACACCGTAGGGGAAGCTACTGGCATAACTGGTCCCCGTGAGTACAGCGACACTGAGGGGACCAGCACTTAGAAGGGGGACAGGAGTGCCCTGGAGGAGTCCGGTCCGGAAACACCTACCTCCACATCTTCACACTCCAGTGATGACTCCTCGGTGTTGGCGGGCACAGGAAGTTTAACATCTGCTTCTTCATCTGCCATACCCTGTCCTGTGTCCACCCTCCCTGATGGTCCCCAAAGTGGTATCCGGGCCCGCAGCCCTAAGAAGGGTAGAGTCTCCTTCCCCACAGGCACCGCTGCCCCTGCCCCTGTCTCCCCTGCTGCCCTCAGTGTGGAGGCCATAGACATCTTGCGGCAGCTGTCTGTGGGTCAGACTGCGATCCTGAATGGTCTCCAGGATCATGGCAACAAGTTGTCACAGGTTGTTGCGTTCCTGGAGGGCATTCATTCGGACGTGGGTGGCCAGCACAGAACTGTCCAGTCTTTGTCCTCCACAGTGACGGCAGCCATTCTGCAGTCCCAAGCTCCCAGTCCAGCTCCTGTCCCTTCCGCAACCACACTCCCAGTGCCCCCTCCTGACCAGAGCACACACACACCAGAGCACTCAGGCACCCAGTCATCCACACGCAGCACACAACAACAGCACTCCAAGCGACAAAGACACCATACACCATCCCCACAGCACACAAAAAGCACACATGACCGCACCACAACCAGCCCATCACAGGACACTCAGAAACATAAGAAAAAAACATGCATCCACATTGCATACCTCACATTCCTCACCCTCCAAGCACCCTCCCATCCCCACACCTGATCCCAAATCCACCCAGACACTTGCCCTGGCTGCCGTGGACCTGGTGCCTGCCACAACTGGCCCCACCCCCCTTCAGAGGGCTGTTTTGCCAGAAACTTCAACTCCCACCACCTCCCCTGTGAAGCGTGGACAAGGAAGAAAAGAGGGGAAAGTACCTCCACAACAGGGTAGGCAGGGGAAAAGGCCACCACCACCCCAGCGTACCACCAGGTCAGGGAAATTGCCATTGGAAGATCCACCACCACCTGCTACACTTTCAGGGAAGAGGGAGGCTGTTGGAGCCACCTCACTTCTCAATTGTGCAAAGACACTTGGTGGATATCGGATCCCCAAACAATTGAGACCCAGCCCTCCACATGCACCATCAGCCACTGAGCCTCCCCCCAGCATTTCTCCCCCTCCCTGTGCCACAACTCCACCTGGTCCAGCCAGCCCTCAAGCTCCCACATCCACAGATCCCTCTACCTCAGCCAGTTCTCCCCCTTCCATGTCCAGTCCTCCGACTGGCCCAGACAGTCATCCCCCCCAGTTCAACTTCTCCCCAATTTTGAAGCTGAGTCCCCCTTCCCACCCCATTCCTCCCTGAGCGGTGCCTGAACATGCCCATTTGATGCCCCTATCCTGGTGAGATTCCCATGGCAGTGGACTGTGTTGCAAGTTTGTTGTGCAAGTTTTCATGCACACATGTGCGGACTCAAAATTTGGACTGGCCGTTGCCCTTTATATTTTGCACTTTTGATGCAGATATAGAGTTTATGTAATAAAAAGATTATTTATGTTCTGCGCTTTGTCGCTGGCCTTGCTAATGATGCAGTACAATGTATGTGTATATGTTCATCTGTTCCATGCTCTGAATGCCACATTCACATTGGCATTTACTTTCTTTGCTTTTGCAGGGGTTCCCAGAGGTTACGTCAACTAATATGCTTATTGACTCAGGGGGTTAATGGGGCCATGATGCTTGTCTGTGATGGTCTACTCTTGTCCTCTTCATTCTTTTGTCGGGGCTCTACTTTAGTACACATGTCATATTTGGATGCTCTACATCAACAGCAGCTATTTCTATTTACATGATGACTTGAGGGGTGGATAGGGTACATCATATCTGTGTGTTCTATGTTGATGTGTACACACCAGTGTAGATGTGTAATCATCTTTGGTAGGTGCGGCTTCATAGTCACATGGGTACATTAGAATGTGTGCACTTGAGTGCTCATACAGTGTGATTGTCCTGTCATTAGCTGAAGTATTGATGTGTATGTGCCGTTTAGCATGACCCTTTCACACATGTAAAATCCAGTTGATGAGTGCCTGTTTGTTTATATGATCAGGCACCTGCTGGATGTTTTGGGCACATGTAGGAGTTGTTTCCGGAACAATGTGCAGTGTGTCGGTGTGACCTTGCAGTCCCAGGGTACACCTACTTGTTGTCCACATCATTTGTGAGTATGCAGAGTGTGTCACTGCAATGTCTGTGTTATGAGCTTTGGGATCAGCCATGGCTCTTGCTTACCTTTGTTCTCACTGTGCTGACTGGCTCTGGCAAACAAACATTATATGTGGCTTTTCACATTCATTGATGTCACTTTACACTTTATATACTCCACTATGTGGTATTCAAAGTGATACCAGCCCCAAGAAGACCATTTGAGGCCTACACATTGTGAGTTACTCCTCTATGTGTTTTTGCTCTGTACACTCCTCACCTGTACAATACTACTGTATACACCACTTCAGTCAAATATGTTCCACTCCATGAAATGGTAGTGTTTGACCCTCCCCACCACTCCATAGTGTGACACTATGCTGTGGGAGGATGATCTGTGTCCAGAACCATTGTGCCCCTCAGCACTGTTTCGGAATTTGTTATGTGCTATTTGAGTTTACTTGATTTCATTAATTATTGCTCATGTGCAGTACAGGTGAGTTTCCAGCACAGTCCCCTAGTCTGGTTCCATGCATATGTGTTTGCCTAAGTTGTGCAGCAGTAGGTGATAGCAGAAGTGTGTATCTGATTGCTGAGGTACTGCTACCCATCCTGAGTGTGAAGTGATCTGTGTGCTGTGATGATTTGTGATGTTCAAGTTCATAGTGGTGAAATCAGATATGTCTGATACTGGTTTTAGTGGTGTTCACACCCTGCTTACTGTGCATGCACTGCTGTCAGTGGATGTTGCATTGTCCTTGCCAGGCGTGAGTCCCCCTGATGTCCAGCTGAGATTGCTATGTGATGTGTTTGGATGTGCATATGTTATGAATTTGTTGTTGAGGGATGCAGTCTTTGGCCTGTGTTGGCTCTTTCTACTGACAGGTCCATGTGTGTGTAATGTTTTTGCATGTAATAATCAAGGTGAGGGAAAAAGAAGCTGTGATCGATTCGGCTTCCAGTGGTTAACTCAAAAAATCAAGGAGGGGGAGAATGGACCACTTGTCCTGTGTAACCGGGGTCTCGGTAGCGTTTTGTAGTCCCCTTAAAAACCCTCATATATGTACACAGGGGTAGGCGGTATAACTTGGTTCTCCGCCTTAGTGTACTGTTACAGCATCATCATCGGGTTTTGTTTTTGCACATATGCTGTCCTCCACCTGGAGGGAGACAGAGAATATTTATTGTAAAAAATTTTGTGAAGTGGGAAGTTAAAAACAGTGTGGTGCGTGAGTAGATCGTGTTACTAATCTACCGCACTATTCATGGTCTGGAAGGCAATGCATACATGTCTATTTCTCTTGTCATATTGTGCGTCAAATACACGATAGTCAGAAAAGTGTATTAATTGTTCCAGCTATCCCCTCGCAATGTATGAGGAATATGGGTTAAGAACGTCTTTTGACGCACAATATGACAAGAGAAATAGACATGTATGCATTGCCTTCCTGCCATTTCTTCCATTACAGGTACAGATACGACTGATCTGACCACGAACAATCTGAGTGGTAAGTTGACCACCAATATAGGAGCCACAACACGCTCTCTATCACAAACCGGTCCTGACGAAAGCCTATAGAATTGTCACTAGGCTGAAACATGTTGACCACCAGACCATGAATAGTGCGGTAGATTAGTAACACGATCTACTCACGCACCACACTGTTTTTAACTTCCCACTTCACAATTTTTTTTACAATAAATATTCTCTGACACTGTGAAGTAGGGTATTTTAATTGCACCGCCTTAAAGAGCACACGCACGCCCTTCTTTTTCATCTCTGGACCCTACTGATAAACCAGTCGGTCTCCCTCCAGGTGGAGGACAGCATATGTGCAAAAACAAAACCTGATGATGATGCTGTAACAGTACACTAAGGCGGAGAACCAAGATATACCGCCTACCCCTGTGTACATATATGAGGGTTTTTAAGGGGACTACAAAACGCTACCGAGACCCTGGTTACACAGGACAAGTGGTCCATTCTCCCCCTCCTTGATTTTAATGTTTTTGCATGACATTGTGTGTGATGAGTGTGTGTATTTCAATGCATTCGGATGGGTGTTGAATTTGTACTGTGCATTTATTGTGTGCATGTCACATATGGCAATGTGGAGTCTTGTTTATTCGCTTGTTTTGTGTGCTCAATTGTGCTATGGCCTCCTATATTTGTACAATCACTTATTAGGATTGTGTGTGTGAATGCCTGTGCAATACACTGACACCATGCTCACTTTGTAGCCGGTGGAGTGTCTATGGCTGTCTTGTCAGATTTGTCTGGATGCACACACTTTGGGTTTATATTTGTCAATTGTTTATGTTTATTTGGATTAGTTTTGATTATGCTGTCTGTGCAGTTGGCCAGAGTTAAAATGTTATCTATTCCAGGGTGGTCTGGGATCTCATTGCCTATCCACTCTTTTGCTGCACATGGCCATGCTTGTTGGACTTCTTTTGGTGTGGTTTGTGATACATGTATTTAGCAATTGGGTTGAGTTCAGCATTCAATCAGACATCCTTGAGTGGACCTCAGATATTTTTAGATACACACTAGGGTGGAGCATTGGGTAGCAGGGGACTCATAGGAGCTTATTTTCACCTCTATCAGAGATTGTCCCAGGTGTAGAGCAGTGCAGGGGGAAGATGGGTAGGTGAGGGGTATGTGTGAAGGTTATAGTTAAGTTTGACAGTCAGGGAATGTCACCGTGAGCCATGAGTGTTGTGCTGATGGCATACACATGTCATATTAGTTAATACATATGAGGGCTGGTCACTGTATGGCTTGTGACAGGACATCTCATTCTGGTCCAATGCATTACTTGCATTGCTGAATCACAGGGATACTGCACAGATGTTGCTTTCATACAATTGGAAGCTCTGTGCCACACAAGTATTATTTGATGTCCTAAGTATAGTGTCATATGTGGTACCTCTTGAATTCCATGTACATATGGTACCAGTCATTTCTCCATGCATTTCCTGCACTGTGCCCTCCACTTTTGAATAGCTTACTTGTTATCATACAGTGCTGCTGACTTATAGTTTATGTATGAGGCAGAGTAAGAGTGTGTGAGCTGTATCAAGTACTTAACATGCAGACTGACCAGTTCCAAGGTTGTTAATCTGCACAGTGACTCTTCATTTCTTCAATTACTCACATTTATTCACATGAGTGGAAGGCAGATGTGAGGAAGAGGAGGGTTGTAATGAGTCTCAGGACAGGGTTTACTGCTATCAAGATAGACTTTTCCTTACACTTTGGCATCCATTCAATACTTTATAGTTGGTGCGTCCTTTGTTGAGGTGGAGTTAAGGTGTAGAGGTGTTCTGTGAAGTGGCAGTGTAGTCAGTGTTGTTGATGTATAGGACATACTCACATGGGGTTATTTAGTGCAGCAGTACACAAGTGAGTCAAATGCACACTGGTGCTTACTTTGAGTTGCTGTTTGAGTCAGAAATGTTGTACAGTGTTGCATGGTATGGGCTGTCATTATGTGGTATGGTCTGCCATTGTATGCGATGAGCCCACCAATGTTTGCTTGCGGTGTGTGCTGAACTGTGATTATGTGGCAGTGGTGGCTATCTTCATACGTTATCTACCTTGGCTCTCTGACTCATCCAACACCTTGTTGGACTACTGTGACATACACATACACACCCTGTTTGCTCTGCACTCCTCTGTTCCACATTGTATGTGGACAGACCCTTATTTGACTGCAATGATGACTATTATCCTTTTGAAGAGACTCTTGCCTCATCCGTCACTCCTGTTGCTATACAATTGATGATGATCCTACTGAGATGTCACTATAGACAGTGTGCCTGCACATGACTCCTTGCAGCAGATATGTTGTGCTGACTGGAGGTTCTTTTCAAATTTTTGTGGGGTGGAGGTTGTTATGAGGATCTTGCTAGCCTGGTACAATGTGCTGGACTCCTACAACATTGTGGGCATGTTTTTCCGCCACTTCACCGCTGCTGTGACGTGACTGCCCTGACCGGACTAGATGCCATCATTTCTATGGAGATGGGTGCCCCCGATGCTGAGGTGTCAATGTATCTACGTGCAAGACATGGGTTCTTTGACTATGGTATATGTGCCTGTGTCCACTAGGGTGTCCGATGTAGACAGGACACATATTTCAGCGCAACTGTTGTGTGTTGTTGTTGTACAGGGGATGCATGCGGGGAGATGTTTTTAACTTACCTCTGGTGTTGACCAAGACGGCGTCTTATCTGCTGGTAGTGGATCAGGTACAGCAGCGGCAGGGCTTGTAGAGCAGGATCCATGACGGGCAGGAACGTGCAGAGGTGTCTCAGACTCGAGTTTCTCTCTTCGCAGTTGTGCTTCCGCCATCTCAGATGAGCTTGTTTTACCGCCGCGTACTGATGGGCTGTTTGACACATCGTGATCTGTTTGGCGGTCGGGACGTCACTCCACACGGCGGGCTTTCTCTATTGGCTCCCTCCGGAACCGTTGCGTAACGCAATTTCTGGCGGATCCAGAAACACTGTGACGGCAGGAAAAAGGGCTATCTTTGCCCATTGTAATATGGAGGTCGCGATGACCGCTTACGGAGTAACTAAATGGACATTTTCCGCCAGCACCGTGGAGGTGCCTACGACCGCCATCGTAATCAGCCCCTAAGTGTCCATCGAAGTTTGAATGTGTAAACAAACTAGCCCCTATTTTGAGTGGTGGTGATGCACTTAACAGTCACAACACACTATTTTGAACTTCTAAAATGGTGGGTGTCTGACCTCACCAATAGGACATTTGGAATCAGATGGGCGTGACGGAAGTTGACCACGTAGGGGACGGTAAACTCCACAATGGACACAGCCATAGGCTAACATTGGTGAAAGTAACGTACGATGGCCAATGGCTGTTCCCGTCCCCACTGACGATCATGTACGTCACGTACATGTACGCGGCAGCTGAAAAAAGAGCTCACTTGCCTCTTAACACTGCTGCCATCAAGACCTCCTCCACTTTTGCTTCTGTTACTGACCTCTGGCAGCAAAGATGGCAGGTCAAAAAAGTGCATTTTCACCAGAGGAGCTGGAGTTGTTGGCACAGGAGGTCCTATACCTGTATGGCCATCTCTATGGCTCACCAGAGGAACAGGTACATGTCTGAAATGTATATGTGAATCTGTCTAACTGTTTTTTTTCCATTAACACAAGCTACAATGCCCCTTCGAGTTCCTGAGTGAAGTGTAGTTAGTGATGGGAAGTGTCATATATTTTATTCCTTACATAGGACACTGATTTTGGGGATTTCTAAGTACTTTACAATGTTAAAAAACAACATTAGTATGTGTTATGTGTTTAAAGCCCTAGATTCTAATGGATGTGTATGTAGAGACATATCTATGTATATGTTTGAATTACATGTGATACGTTGAAAACTCACATCATGGAAATGAGAAAACACATTACATACTCTTTACAACACTACATATAATAGTTTTCTGTACACACCAAATGAAAATTATGTTAGCCATGTGTATTGTCCCACAAATCACTATCCAAACAGTTGTATGGGAGCTACCAGTAGCTCCCAGACCCCTTTAGAGTAGCACACAGCCTTGAGGTCATTTATTAGATGGTCACAAGGTCATTTTTTCATGTAAAAGTTAAGGGAAGGCTGTGTTCATGTGACATCATGATCATCAGGCTGTAGATAAGGCCTGACAATGTGCAGTGCTCAGTCAGAATAATGGGCCTGGCTGGGGCAGAGTCACAGGGACAAACAACTGAAGCACTGAGGTACATCTGTCATAAACACCTATCCTTGCCAGGTCAAATTTTAAAATCTGTGTTTAAAAATATGCCCATGAATGCTTTAAAATGGACGACAGTTGAAAGGGAGAGTTACCTAACTTCTTGAGCTAACACTTCATTTACATTTTTTCCCATTTCAATGTGTGTCATGTCCAAACTGCAGGCCCCTCACTCTCAGTGGCCAGTATTCACTGTGCCATTAGTATTTATGTTTAACCCTCAGTAGTTCACAATCTTTTGCACTAGCCAGAAGTAGGTCACATCACTGAATATGTAGGAGCCCCTTGGGCTAGGTGATGTCACAGGCTTGGATTAGTGAGTTTAGTCCATGACATGGGATGAGGGTAGTCAAGAGGTCCCTACAAAAGTGTATACTAAAATATTTGTTTTGGTCAGCATGTTAAAATACACGTATGCTAACTTATGATTCATGCTAGTGATAGATGTAGAAACATTTTGTTTCATCAATACAGACAAACAAAAAATCACACAACCATTGTTTAGGTCTCGCCTGAGCCAGCGCATGCGTTGCTCGCTCTGGCGAGACATTTAGTGAGTGGGCTTTAAAAAGCCCGACCACAGCTTTTTGGCTGGCATAGAGCGTGCGGTTACGCGCAGAATGACGAGCGGAGGCGCCATCTGGCTTTCCTCTCTCGTCATGGTGCGCGCACACCACTCGCCAGACGTGCCTCCTTTTTTTTTTTTTTTTAAACTTGCAGCGCGAGCGCGTGCTTGTTTCATGTGTCTGCTGTTTGTCTGCTGCATATCTTGCTCTTCTGCCCTTGTGTCTACCCCCTTCAGCATGTATCAGTGTCTGGATGTTTTTATCAGTATAATTGGCAGCCCGTTATCTGCCTTACAATGCCTGTCAGTCTGTCTCTGTTTATGTTTCACTATCTTCTTATCTCTGTGCGTATTTCGAACTCTTGCTGCTGCTGCTTTCTGATTCTCTCCTTTACCGTTCTATGTGTCACATTGTGTTCTTGATTGTTCCTTTCTCTCTCTTCTTCCTTCTCTCCTCTCAATTGACGGTTATCTGCCTTATCTCTCCCCGTTTGCCCTTCTCTGCCCTTTGTGTGCCTGTGTTTATTCCCTTCTTGGATGTATCTCTGTCTCTATACAGCATCGCTCTTGCACAGCCCCCATTTTAGCCGGCGGCGGTGGAGGCCAAGAATATTGCTAAGTACATTATGTCAACAGACGCGAGGGAAGGCAATGAAGTTTTCGGCAATTTACAGCTTTACCCTCGGTTAAGACTGTCTTTTTCATGTCTTCCCATGATGCTCCTCCGCATTCCAGCATCTGACTCCAAGCCTCAAAGTGACAGTTCTCCTTGTCCAATGCTTCTCCCCTGACAACCCAGACCCCCTGTGGCTTGCACCAGATGTGCTGCTGCAGACCCTCCACATACCTCTGCTCCCTGGCTGTAGGAAACTCTGCCCCATTCCCAGCAGCTTGTCAGAGGACCACAAAGTGTTCTGTGGTGCAGTGGGTTTACATCGCGTCTTTCCTGCTGACTCGCGCACATCCTCTGAAGCACGTGCAGTTCTTCGCAGGCACCAGGATACCCTCACATTGACTTCTACCCCTTGGCTGTTCTCGATTTTCTAACTGTAGGTGATTGGGCATTAATTAACAGCCCTCAATTAAATGTATTCCACAGACTCGTTCTGAGAAAAAGGCGACTGATCAAAGTTGTGCAGATAAGTTTCTTCTTGACCTGCTGTCAAAAGAATGACCACAAGCTTGCTCCAGTAACATTCACAGACAACACAGGTACATGCGCAACACAAGCACTGTGGTGCTTTTAGCATGAGCAACAATGAAGGGTCGTCGGGGGTGGCAGCTACTTCTCGTGGCTTACACTTTGCTACCCAGAGACGGCCTTGGGTATGGGCGAGCTGGGCCCAGGCCTGGGGCGGCGTTAATCCGAGGGGCGCAGAATGCAGCTGCCTGACTTTATGTCATGCAAACAGCAGCTTATTATTCCTCTCGGTCTCAATCGAGCCCCGTTAAAAACTTTTAAATCAGCTATTAATGTACTTCATTTTAATTGTTAGCACCCATCAACCCCTTGCCCTCCTCCCATTTTCCTCACACCTTCTGCCGTCACACCACAATGCCCCCTGCTCCCATAACAAACAGCACGCTTTCTTTCTGCCCAGGGCGCTATCCCAGTAAATCCGATTTTTCTGTTGCTACCCATCCAAATGTGTTGTTACCCGCGGACTCAGGGGCCCTGAACTGATCAGGGAAAACTTTAAATGACTTTGTGAGCCCTATTTACTTTCTGTAGTTTACACTCCTTGCCCTGCCCTTAGCTGCTCAGCTGTAGACAGGGGGCTGTTGATGTCCTGAAGTCGCGATTAAGCCAGGATTTCTGGTTTCCCTTTGTACAAATCAACCGCTAAATTGGTATATATTTGTCTCTCCTTTTTACCTCAAATGCTAACTATAGTATCCACAGGGCATGGGTACCTTTGAGATTACTATAACAAGACTATCTTTTCAAAAATTTGAAATGTTGCTACATTTTTTTATGAATAGGCTGCTCTGTAATGATGGGGAAATGATTATTTACACAAACAGGCAAAAATAGAGGTTCTAAACTGGGGTGGTTGATAGAGTCTAATCAGCTGTATGTCAGAATATCATATGTATAACTGTCATCTGGCCTCGATATACCGGGTCCTGAACCAAGTTTACAAAAAAAAAATCGGCCCATTGGGTGTAGATTTTCTGTTATCTCCAATGGTAGGATTTTTTTGTAAAAAATAAAAAGGTCACAATACTTATGTCACTCATCATTCTGGTACTATATATCTTCTCGGATTTTGCATTGCAACAAAAGGGCCAAATTCTACATTTTCAATCATGCTGAAATAGTCGAATGGCTAAAAATTACAAACAAAAGGGATCCTATCGAGACGCTTTGTGGATGTCCAGTGTGTCATTGTGGTCTCTCCATTTTCCTGCGTGCCAAATTTGACTTATTCACAAATCACATTCTCCCTGATATGTAGAGATGTGTTCGATGTTTCGCTTAGATAACTGACACAATTAATGTAATGCGTCATTTAATCTCTTACGTGACGCTTTATCATTAGCATGGATGAACTATTTTCCACTAAGTCCAAAATTAAAGGAAAAAAAACAGCACTGGCAAAACTAAAAGATTTGGGACTGGGAAAACCTGCGATGGTTGTTATTTATTTGTTTTAAAAGCGCAGAAGTGACATGAATTAAAAATGCCAATGCTTAAAGTTGCCGTGTGTATGCTGGCAAAATTAATCAGTAAACAATGATCCATCACAAAAAATAAAATAAACTTTGTGGTCTTGACAAGCTGTTGCACTGTTTTAGTTTATTTATTTTGTATTGAAAACATATGCCACAAAAATAAAAAGAAGGAAAAAAGCCTGGCCATGTGGCCCACTCCACGCTGCACACAGCCTTCAGCTGCGTGTGGTGTGAGGTTGACTGTCTGCGGTTGTGGAAGGGTGACTTTGCATATAGTAACAAAATATTACTTTACTTTAAAAAAAAAAAACACAAGAAATTCACTGAAAAACCAAAGGTTTAAGTAACGTTATTGTTAGGTGAGAATTTCAGTAACAAAGGTAATATTTAAAACAAGCATTGGCATAGCCAATAGGTCTCGCCTTTGTGACCTTATAAGTGTTTAGCCATGCAACGGTTAATGTTGTTGTGTAAAACAGGAAGGCAATCGACGAATGGAATAACCTTAAGTATTGCCCGGCGATGTCGCCTCTATTCCCCAAAATATGAATCAATGAAGAGGCAGGCGCTGGAGACTGGAAGGCAGGAAACAAAGGTTTATTCTCTCCGGAGGAGAACACGTCAGATCAGACCAACAGGGAATCTTCACGAGGTGCCCCCTGCATCTCTGAGGCCTGGCCTCTTATACACGCATTTATGGCAGGAAGACATTCTTTATTACAGTAAAGATACTTTGAAGTATGAAAGACATCCCTGGGATCTTCCGCTTCAGACCCGTTCCCACGCACCCTTACAGTGAGAATCCCCTCCCCATTCACCATACAGAATCGTCATCAGATGGCAGGATCAGCAGGGCATCCCGCCGGTTCCCGGAATGCATGTGGTGTGACGGATCTCATGGGGTGGGGGCCTTGATCTACTGTAACTCCTTTGAAGAGGGGCGATTCCTTACAGTCGGGGCCATAAACTGTATCCGCAGGGCTAGGTGATAGCCTGGGACCGGCCTGGACAATCGGACACGGAGGAAGAGGGGTGTCAGAGGGTGTGATAGTGTATAGGAGGAAAGGGAGATGTCGGGCAGGCCCGGGGTGAGATTCCCAGGGAAGTGCAGCGCAGTTGGAGGGGGTTAATGGCCCGTGCATGAGAGAGAGAGAGAGAGAGAGGGTGACCAGTGCGGGGGGGGCTTGCGAGGATGTGGAGCCGCGCTGGGGATTAGCGGTGTGCAGAGAGTGGGTCTGATCAAGGTAGCTAAAATGGCCGCCGCGGACGACGAAAGTGTGGCATTGGGAAAAAGGGCAAGATGGCGCAGACAATGTTTATCGATACAAATTAATTTTCCACAGTCCTCCCTTTTAACATTTTCTCGCCAACTTGTTAATTCGGGTCGATCCCCATAATGCCACGTATTTCTGTCTCATACAAAGTTTTCATGTGTTCAGCCTGTAAGTCCAAAGTCTTTGGGCAAATGCAATTTGAAAATAATGAACACAGAGGAGGCAGACATTGGATACTTAAGCAACACCCGCATAGCACCACAATCGGAATCAGAATGAATGTGAACAACCTCCACCCCCAGGCTTTCAGTAAGTCCCAGAACCAGCTCCCAAGCGACCATCCTTCTTGCTCCTGGTGTACTTCAGAGGACAGTCTATGGAGGTGTTCGATGGCTTTGTAAACAGAAGGTGAATTGTCTGGCACGTAGGTGCAACAGCTGGACCCAATGATGCGGCATGCTCCTCCTCGGTCTGCCAGAACCACGTCTAGAACAAGCGGTTCTGCAGAGCCACCAGGCGGACTGCCTGAAGCTCTGCGGTGTTATTGGTCAAGATGCCAGCTGTGATGTTCATGGTGGTTTCAACTGCCTGGGTCAAGTGTCGGATGGCGCGGCTGTTCGTCATCGGACCCCAGAATGGCACAAGTCCTTTCGCGGCATCCAAGAACTGTGCTCCTGTCGAGTCGGCCTGGTCGATGTCCCTTGCACGCTTTTGCCGGTGATGGCTTGCTGGGGCCACATACGTAGGTGGGAGGATGAAGGCAATGTAGCATGTGCCCCCCAACCTTTGGGGAGCCAGGTGTATGCTTTGGTGCCACAAACAAAGTACATATTTGGAGAAGCAACAAAGGAGGGAGGGTCGGATGAATCCAGTGTTCTGGTGATGACGCAGGCGCTGTGGCCCACCAGTTGCGTCCCCAGGCCTTCGATGCACACAAGGCCCGAGACGTTGACAACAGACAAGGCCACTGTCAGAGTGGTGGCTGTTCGTTTCCGGAGGTAGGAGAAAGTGGGTCTGGCTGGGTTATGGAAAACTTGCATTTCCACTCGTTCTTTGGCAGGGATGTCCATGTGAATAGAGGTACCAGGGGTCAGAGGGTAAAAAGGAGTAGCGGTTCGCCCAGTCTTATTCAGCCATGCCTCGTGGTAGAAATGCGAAACAGTTCTTTCTGATGTGGCATTGTCTTTAAAGCTTTCTTGCAGAAGAATCAGCCAGGCAAGACAGGAGCCGTGGATGGAAAAGGGCGAAGGAATGAACGGGATGGAGTGTCCGGCTGCATGGGGCAGCAGCCCGCAGATCCAGCAATTAGTGGCATTAGCGGCAAGGTTGTGTTGGTGCAGCAGTTGCACAAAAGAGTTATTCCAGAACTCCCTGCGTCTCTCTCGGAGCGGTGGAGAAAGGGCAATCAGGAAGTGTTCCTTGGTAGTTATCGGCAGTTCAGTGGGGAGCAATGTTTTGTGAGCGGGTGTGCTTTCTTCGATGATCCAGAAGGTTGTCATGAGGAGGAGGCAAAAGAGAAGGGTAATGAAAACGGCTATAGTCTTTGAGCTGTGCAGTTTGTTAGTCTTTGGGTTTCGGTAGGTCCTCTTCGGATATCCAGTTGCTTTCATCATTGGGGAGTCGGGCGCTTCCATCATCTTCAGAGTGCTCGGTAGCGGGCAGAACCACCGACTTTCTCTGACTTCTCTTCGGGCAACCTTGAGTGTGTTAGGCTACCGTTCTGAGATTTTACCCAGTCAGTGGTCTGCTTTGCCGAAGCTCCTCCCTTTTACGTAGGTTGTACCCTTCCCTGGACGGTACGGTGGGATCGGGAAACTCTGCCAGTTCGAGCGTTTCTGAGTCGGTGTGACAGCTCAACGATGGTTTGTCTTTTGTCAGGAGCTCTTCCTGAGTCGCGATGTCTTCTTCCGTCGTCAGAGTTGGGGGCGCGTTTACAATGGTGCGCATGCACCCAGTGACGCTTGCCTTCCACTCGAAGGGCCGTCCGTGTAGTGATCAGGACTTGCCAGGGGCCCGTCCACCGAGGTTCCAAGCTTTTGGCACGCTGGAAGTTGCGGATCAAGACGTGATCCCCTGGGTGAATGTCGTGTCCTGGGCCCCTGGAAGCGTCTGGGATGGCTTGTAGCACCTGTTGATGGATGACAGTTAAGGTTTTAGTGAGGGTGCACAGATAGTCAGACATTAGGATGTCTGGGACGTCATGGATCGAAGTTGGCCTAGGCGCGGCCCAAATATTCATTGGCCGCCCGAATACTACTTCGTAAGGGGTCAAGTGGTGCTTAGTGGGGGTGGAGCGCATTGATAGCAATGCCAATGGGAGGGCATCAGGCCACTTCAGTCCGGTGGAGGCAACAATCTTAGAGATTTTTAGCTTGAGTGTGGCGTTGTGTCGCTCGACCAGGCCTGCAGATTGGGGGTGGAAGACTGCGTGAAATTTCTGTTTTACACCCAATCCCTTTAAGATAAGTTGGATGACTTCAGCTATGAAGTGGGGGCCGTTGTCACTCCATAAAATCCGACAAAGGCCATATCGGGGGAAAAACTCTTTTAACAGGACTTTGGCAGTGGTCATGGCAGTGTTGTCGCGTGTGGGATAGGCCTCTACCCATTTGCTGAAGGCGCACACGACAACAAGGACGTACTTCAAACCCAGGCAACGGTCTAGCTGAATGTAATCCATCTGTAGGACTTCAAAGGGATGGTCGGGGACCCCGAACCCACCCCGAGGGACAACAGTTCCTTTCCCTGGGTTGTGTTGCAAGCAGATTAAGCATTGTTGAACTAGGCGTCTAGCAGAGTCGGGAATCTTGTCGTTGTGCCAGACTCGGGTGATGAGTTCAATCATGGGGGCAGATCCTATGTGTGCTGGGGAGTGTGCCATAGTCAGTATGGGGATCAAGTAGGAATTGGGTAGCAGCCATTTGTTCGTGTCTTTTGTCAACCAGCAGCCTTCATCATCTTTCAGTCCCACCCGTGCCCATTCAGTCAGTTCTTGGGGGAGCAGGCCATTTGTATGTCTCTAATGTGCTCTCTAGCGTCCTTCCATTTTTCCGTCTGTGACCTAGTCACGTACATGCGTGTCGTCGTCCTATTCTCAGCTGTGGTTCGAGCAGTGATGTCGGCTAGTGCATTTCCTTGTCCAATGATGTCTGTCACTTTCTTGTGTGCCTGGCATTTGATGACTGCAAGTCGTTCGGGGAGGAGGACTGCTTCGGTCAAGGCAGAGACTAGATCTCCGTGAAGGATGGGTGTGCCATGCGAAGTCAGGAATCCCCTTTCCTTCCATAAGAGCCCAAAATGATGAACCACCCCGAAGGCATACTGGCTGTCGGTGTAGATGTTTGCGACTTTGCCTGTTGCTAGGACGCATGCACGTGTGAGGGCAATTAGTTCTGCCGCTTGTGCGGACCGTTGGGTGATGCGGGCCGCCTCAACTACCGTCCGGGCTGTGGTGACTGCATAGGCAGCCGAGGTCGTGCCGTCGGGGAGTTTAATGCACGAGCCGTCTACCCATAGCTCTCCATCAGGGTCTGGGATGGCAGTGTCACGGAGGTCAGCTCTACTTCTAGTTTGCTCGTCCGTGAGGGTCACACAGTCATGCATAGGGGACACATTGGGGTCGTCATCGGGGAGGGGCAACAGAGTGGCAGGGTTCAGAGTGGTACATCGTTTCAACGTGATGTGGGGTGTAAGCAGAGTTAACTCGTAACCAGTCAGTCGTGCGCTAGTCAGGTGCTGAGTCTTGGTCTGGTTCAGGAGTGTGTCGACAGCATGGGGACCAGCACAGTGAGGGAATTCGAAAGTACGATCCCCTCACTTTGTCGGATAGAGACGGCAGCGGCAGCTACCGCTCGAAGGCAGGCGGGCAGAGCTCTGGCTACAGGGTCAAGAGTGGCAGAGAAGTAGGCAAAAGGGCGTTGTTTGGGACCTATGGGTTGCGTTAGGACAGACAAAGCGCACCCCTCCCTCTCGTGGGTGAAGAGGGAGAAGGGCTTGGTGTAGTCAGGGGTTCCTAGAACAGGGGCTGAGCAGAGGGCATCTCGTAGTTCTTGAAAGGAGGATTGGCATTCAGGGGTCCAAGGGAGTGGGAAGGGAACGTCTTTCGCTAACAGAGAGAGTAGAGGTCTGACTATGAGACTAAGGTTTGGCAACCACTGCCGACAGAAGGACGTGAGGCCTACTAAGGAGCGAACCTGCTTTTGAGTCTTGGGAACGGGGGTCTCTAGGATGGTCCGGATCCGATCGGGTGTGAGCTTTCTCCCGTCCTTGGACAGGAGGTGGCCTAAGTATGTCACCTGTGGTTGGCAGAACTGCAGCTTCTTCTTGGAGACCTTGTGACCATTCTCCGCGAGGAAGTGCAGGAGTTGGATGGTGGCTGTGGTGGCAAGTGGCGTAGTGTCGGCAGCCAGGAGAATGTCGTCGACATACTGGATTAACACCACTCCGTCCGGGAGCTGGACTGCGTCCAGCTGTCTCTTGAGAGCCTGGCTGTAGATGCTGGGGCTCTCAGTGTAGCCCTGGGGTGCTCTACAGAATCTATATGAACGGGCTTTTAGGGTGAAGCCGAAGAGGTATCGGCTGTCTGGATGGATGGGGATAGAAAAGAAAGCATTTTTGAGATCTATGACGGTGAAAACAGTGGCAGTGGAGGGGATCAGGGTCAAGATGGTGGTGATGTCAGAGACTACTGGGTACTGAGGTACGACTACTTTGTTTACTTCGCGGAGGTCAATGATGAAGCGATAAGCCTTCTCATCTCCCTCGCCTTGCTTCTTGACAATGGGTAGGATAGGGCTGTTACAGATATTACTGACTACTTCCTCTACCACTCCTGCATCGACTAAGGACTGAATGATTCCTACCAATGCCTTCGCCCTCGGGCGATATCCGATACTGTGGGAGCTTTGGGAGCATAGCGTCTGACCGTACAGTGATGTGCACAGGGTCTATCATCATGCGTCCTACGTCTGAGTCGGTCTTGGCCCAAAGGTACGGGGGTAAAGTGTCTAGTAAGGACAAGTCAGCGTCAGTGATGGAAAACATGCGTCGGGTGGGACAAGGTCTGAACAGATTCTGGTTATCGTACAGTATGACTCGTACTCCGTCTGGGGAACATCGAATGGTGGCTCGAAAGTGCTTCAGGAGGTCAAGACCCATAATGGCGTCGGGGGTGTTGGAAGATAGCAGGAAGGTCGTGTCCGTGATGTTGTTCTCTAAGTCAAAGGGAATCGGTGTAGATAAGGGATTAGTAGAGGGCGTTCCATCAAAGCCTATTGATGTCACGTGTGAGCCAGACAAGGGTGCCCTTGGAATCAGTCGTTTGGATAATGCACTACGTGTTGCCCCAGTGTCCACCAAAAATGGGGACTTCGTACCCAGGACCTTAGCAGTGACATAAGGACCTTGCTGGTCAACACAAAGCTCGACTGGATCCCTCCCTTGTCCCTGGCTGTCCTATGCGAAATCGCGGACGTTCTCGCAATCGGACTGCTGATACTGATTCTGTCGTGGGCGGTCAAATGTGTTAGGTCGGCTTGGTCTGTCATAGTTAGCATCATTGGTGTGTCCCCGTCCCTGGTCCCTGTTCTTTTGTCCGTTTGTCCCATCCCTAGCCTCTCGGTTCTTGTTTGCTTCATGAAGGACCGGGCACTGCGACTTCCAGTGACCGTATCCTTTACAAAACGCGCATTGGTTTTCATCTAAGTCCCTTCGGCTTGTATAGGGTACGGGCATTCGTTCTCTGGAGGGTGTATTTTTAGGGGCTGTCGGCTGGTAGTTCCCCTTGGAGGGTTCCCTACCTATCGTCACCCCCTGCAGTTGAGCTATCATGACCCGCTCTTTCAACTCCTTCTTTTTACGTTCGGATGCCCTATCATTCTCATTCTTCTGATGTTCATAGTATTGGGCCATCTGGAGGATAGCCGTGGGTTTAGAGGCTGCCCAACTGCTTTCGCTCGCCTGCAATTTTTGAGAAACTTCTTGCACCAGGCCTTTCACGAAATTCTGAACGAACAAGTGGTGTCCGGTTGCAGTGGCCATATCTTGGCCGCTGTAGTCGGAGAACACCGTTTCGAACCTAGAGAAGTATTCCGAAGCGTCTTCTTGTGGTTTCTGTCTACAGGCCGTCACTATTGACCAGTCTATTTTCTTCTCGGGAATCAGGGTCTTGAGTTTCTGGACGATCTTGTCCGGGAGTTCAAGGATGGCCGTTACGGGTTTCTGCCCGGCTCCTCGTTGCTTGTCGAACTCATCGAGTTGTTTCCAGGTATGTCCGAACAGCTCAAGGTGGTCGACCTTGCGGATCTGCTTCCACACATCAGCTGGCAGACATAACCCGAAGAACAAATCGAGGTCCGTTAGGGTCATGATAGTGGAACCTAAGGCTGTACCTAGTTCAGTGTAGAAGGCGGTGGTTTTTTTTTTCGTAAATCGGGCAGAGATTTTCGGAACGTCAGAATATCCTGTCGATCCCATGGTTGGTAGACCCAGTTGTACACTATCCTCCCTTTTGCATCCGTATGGTTAACATCATCGTGTGTTCCCTGACCTCGTGGGGGACCCAATAGGGGCGGCCTCTCTTATCGGCATCATGGTGCTAGGTTGCTCTATTCGTGGTTCGGCCGCTACGGATGTCGTAGGTTTAGCTTCCACCTCTGATTCAGTGAGGTGGCAGAAAACCCTAAGTGTACGCGCAAGGAGGTCCGTCACGTCACACTCGCCCTCATCCCCGATATCAATTTTTCTATACAGAGTCGTTAGGCTCTCGGGACCTCTATCTCGATATCGGTCCTCATAAGCGTTTAGGACATGATAACATAATCGTACGACAAAGTGTCGTCTGTGGCTTCCCGCATATGAGTTGAATATATCCATAACGTGTTCCTCCTTCTCCTTTCGTTCTACTAGTGTCCTGACTACCTTGTCAATCCTCTCTTGCTCGTTTTTGCCCAACCTGTTCGTCCTTGTGGGTTCTGTGTTTCGGGCCTCATGGTCATCTAATATTGCTGCTTGTTTTGTATCTGGTGCGAGGGATTCCGCCGGTGCGGAGGCCTTGGGGGCCGAGGCCCTGGCGCTACTCTCGCCTGTGCTTGGGGGTCGCGAGTGTTGCGCTGAAGGTTGGGAAGGGGCATATGGAGGGGGCATGTAGATGATCGGAGGACCTAATAAGAGATCATCGTTGGTTCGCTGTTTCGAAGGTAATTCAGGGTAGAGCGCAGAGGGTGTTCTAACAGGACACTGGCTCGGTGTTTCGATCTCTTGTTTTCGCTTAGCCTCCTCTCTTTTTTTTATTTCTTCCTCTAGTTTCTTTGCAGCTAGGTGGGCTGCTTTACGTAGCTCTTTGTCTAACCTAGCTTCCTCTTTCTTCTTTCGCTGTACAGTTTCTTTGCGCCACAGGCCAACGCTGTCTAGCATGGTCGGTGTCGTTCTACGAGTTTTTAGGGCTTCATCTAGTGCATCTAGTTTGCTTTCTTCAAAGGATCCTATCAGTGGCCACTGACTCTGGGGTTCCTTCTTCGTATACCTGTGCCATAATTTGCAATATGCTATAGCGACTAGTCCATGCTTTGTGAACATGTCTTTGTTAGGGGTGCCTTCCAGTGGGACTGGATGATCCACCTCTAACAAGCGGTCCGGGCTGAACCAGCTACCACTCAGTGGGGAGAAGATAGGCATGACAGATTACAAAGGGGGACAAAAGTCCGCGTTACCTACCCTTCACTACCTGCAAAAGACTAGGCAGAATATTGCTATTCCAGGTTGTTTGCAGACAATGAATGTTTCAAGAGAACTAGATCCAAATAAATAATCAGTGGGGAGAAGATAGGCACGACAGATTACAAAGGGGGACAAAGGTCCGCGTTACCCATCCTTCACTATCTGTAAAGGGAGAGAGAATATTCCTATCCCTCGCCGTTTGTAGACAGGGAATGCCTCAAAAGGAGCTACTCTGATACTCAAAGAAAAAGGGAGCTACCCTTGACAATCAATCAAACAAACAATCAGTGGGGAGAAAAGATAGGTACGACAGATTACAAAGGGGGACAAAAGTCCGCGTTACCCACCCTTCACTGTTCACAAAGGAAGATAGAGTATTTGTACTCTTCCTCGTTTGTAAGCAGCAAATGTCTCAAAGAACCATTATCGTTTCACAATTTGTCGTTTTGTACGACCTTACCCGGACCGCATGGGCTGTTTCTTGTCTTCCGAATCCAGCGCCCGATCGTCCTCTATCTTCTATCGCGGCACTCCTGATGGTTCCCAGTCAGGACCGTAGATCACTCGAGAGAGGTCTGTTCGGAACCAGTGAAGTTCGGATGATCGGCTGTCAGACGAGGGTCTATCGGACAGGAGCTCTCCCGATCGTTGCAGTCGTTCACTCTGTCGTCAGGACCTCTCCCACTGGATCCACGTGTCGCTGATGGGCCCCACGTTGGGCGCCAATTGTAAAACAGGAAGGCAATCGACGAATGGAATAACCTTAAGTATTGCCCGGCGATGTCGCCTCTATTCCCCAAAATATGAATCAATGAAGAGGCAGGCGCTGGAGACTGGAAGGCAGGAAACAAAGGTTTATTCTCTCCGGAGGAGAACACGTCAGATCAGACCAACAGGGAATCTTCACGAGGTGCCCCCTGCATCTCTGAGGCCTGGCCTCTTATACACGCATTTATGGCAGGAAGACATTCTTTATTACAGTAAAGATACTTTGAAGTATGAAAGACATCCCTGGGATCTTCCGCTTCAGACCCGTTCCCACGCACCCTTACAGTGAGAATCCCCTCCCCATTCACCATACAGAATCGTCATCAGACGGCAGGATCAGCAGGGCATCCCGCCGGTTCCCGGAATGCATGTGGTGTGACGGATCTCATGGGGTGGGGGCCTTGATCTACTGTAACTCCTTTGAAGAGGGCGATTCCTTACAGTCGGGGCCATAAACTGTATCCGCAGGGCTAGGTGATAGCCTGGGACCGGCCTGGACAATCGGACACGGAGGAAGAGGGGTGTCAGAGGGTGTGATAGTGTATAGGAGGAAAGGGAGGTGTCGGGCAGGCCCGGGGTGAGATTCCCAGGGAAGTGCAGCGCAGTTGGAGGGGTTAATGGCCCGTGCATGAGAGAGAGAGAGAGAGAGGGTGACCAGTGCGGGGGGGCTTGCGAGGATGTGGAGCCTCGCTGGGGATTAGCGGTGTGCAGAGAGTGGGTCTGATCAAAGTAGCTAAAATGGCCGCCGCGGACGACGAAAGTGTGGCATTGGGAAAAAGGGCAAGATGGCGCAGACAATGTTTATCGATACAAATTAATTTTCCACAGTTGCACCAAGGATATTGTGCTGCATAACTAAATACTTATAAGGTCCCAAAAGCGAGACCTATTGGCTATGCCAATGCTTGTTTTTCTTTTATTTCTTGTATCCATACAGGTCACCACCCATCAGAAGCGCGACATTTGGAAGACCATCACCAGTAAGATGTGGACCCTGGGGTTCTACATGCGGCACAGTGTCCATTGCCGCAAGAGGTGGGAGGACCTCCGATGCAGGGCCAGAAAGTCAGCCGAAGTCAAGCTCGGGCAGTCCTCCCAACGTGGGAAGTACGCACCCTGACCCCTTTAATGGGCCGCATTCTTGCGGTGGCCTATCCAGAGCTTGATGGGCAGTTGAGGGCCCAACAGCAGGAACAACGGGGTAAGTTCTTATCAGAGTTTCACATGTTACAGGACAAATCTTTTCTTACAGCCAGGATTTTTCCCATCAACATTAAGGGTGACCCATGTCCAAAGCATAAGAAGAGTTCATGAAGGTATAAGTTTTGCACAATGTGTATGATGATGTGCTTTGTCTATTTGTTGAAAGAATCCAATCTGATTCCTGTTCACAACCAAAGGACTGTTCTGAGCAGACACATGGCTGCCTAAACTCCACATATACATCAGGTTCTTTGATGTCATGAAGGACAGCTGTCCCAAACAGGCCAGTAGTCTTTATTGTGTCAGGTGTGATGCTCCTTCACTGTTGTGGATTACGTAATGGCAGCCCTATTACAAGGGACATAGCATACTAGGCACGAATGATACAGTGGATGTACCAAACATCACATTGGTAAGCTGGGATTCTACAAAATCATGAGTGAAGATGTGATCCAACACTAGTGACATCAGAATTAATGGCTACATTTTGGAATCACAACATATCCAAATTGTGTTTAGCATCATAAGTACTGTTTCATACATGTTCAAAGGGACAGGTTCGCATGATGTCTTACGTCTTCACAAATGTGTGTGTTAGCCAGTCTGTTTTTGGACAAATAATTGTGATAGGCATACAATTTTTGTTGAAACACAGACAGGAGGGTGTACACATTGGTGACAGAGAAACACATACAAAAAACATTTCTCAATGTCCTTTGTCATGTCCAGATTATAAATAAATGATAGAGAAAAATGGGAAACTTAAAGGGATTTTGAAAGATGGAATGTTCCATCATATGTATGTAGGAGTATCCCATCAGGAAAACTCAGAATCAGGCCAAACTCATGACTCATTAGGCATATGTTGAAACACATCAAGGTGTAATATGTTGCATATTGTGATTTACATTTAAATCTTTGAAATAATTATTATATATGAATCAGTGTATGCAACTACTACTTTGATGTTCTACCAATTGTTGACTACAGTGAACACCAGCATATTTAGTGAAACAATTTCACAATGACAAAACAAACTTCAAATAACTAGAGATATTTCAAATGTGAAAATGTTTTTGGTTTGTACGTAAGTATATTGCAAATGTTTCAAGGGTTATGTATTTAGTTATGCTGTAGAAGTCATTTGTCAATCCACCCAAATATTTGTTTCTTACTGTCTTCAACATAATAGGTATCTACATAGTATGTGATACATTGCTAAGCAACCAGTAAAGAATTTATTCAAAATTTTGACATTTGACACATACTTTAGTGACTTGAAGTTTTACCACTATGAAATGCCCAAACAAAGGTAACCTGCTTTCAATTTATGCTAATATTGATACAACATTGAAGTATTTGTTGACACACATTTATTCATATTTTACTTATTGAGAATGAAAAAAAGTATGGAGATTTTGGGGCCTTGTGAACACACTGTACGAAGGTGTTTTTGTTAAATATCCTTTTTGGTGATATTAGTGTATTATTCTAAACTACAAAGGCCAACCATTCAGGGGTGTGAAACAGTTCCTGGAGAGACATAATAATGATTAAGAGACAAGATCCTACATGATATAGGAGCTATCATGGAGAATGACGTAACTGTGACCAATTTTTTTCTGAAAATCTTGCCTACATGCATAAGCTTATGCTAATGTATAACCAAAATTTGAGAGCCTTGAAGCAAGTGAAATCTGAAAACGTGGGAACTGCTTTGTGATCAAAGGTCATGATTAATTCTGTTTACACAGATTTAATAAAAATATTCAGCATCATCCGGAGCAGGAGAAGGAGAAGTTGCCAATGTAGTTGGGGAAACAGCTGGCCACTGTGGTTTGGGTGTGGACACCATCGACACCGAGGAGTCAGGAGGCATTGAGGGTGAGGGGAGTGCAATACAGGCATCCAGCTCCTCAACATCTTCTTCAGAGGACTCCTCCAGCGAGCACTCCCTAGTGGAGGTAGGCCCAACAGGAAGTCTACCAAATGCATCCTTGTCCACCACCCAGATTACCATCTCCACTCTCCCTCTTGTTTGCCCCCCCAGTTGGCCAAATCCACCCCCCTAAAAGGGGTTGCATCTCTTTCGCTGCTGGCACCTTACTCCCTGCTCCTGTCCCCCTGACTGTACTGAGTGAGGAGGCTATTGACCTCCTCCGGAACATCTCTGTAGGCCAGACTGAACTAATGAATGCCATCCAGGGGCTTATCTGCCAATTGCAACAAATGGTAGCCTACCTGGAAACACATATTTATAATACTTAATAATTAACAGTCACTATACACACTCCAAAATAACTTAACCAAGGGAAGGTGTTGGGCACTAAAAGGGTTACATTTACTATTCCCACTCCAATATAAGCTAACTCAGGGAAAGTGATGGACACTAAAGGGGCAACATTTACTATTCCCACTCCAATATAACTTATCTCAGGGAAGGTGTTGGACACTAAAAGGATTAAATGTACTATTCCCACTCCAATATAAAATAACTCAAGGAAAGTGATGGACACTAAAGGGGCAACATTTACTATTCCACTCCAATATAACTTATCTCAGGGAAGGTGTTGGACACTAAAAGGGTTACATTTTCTATTCCCACTCTAATATAAATTAACTCGAGGAAGGTGTTGAACACTAAAGGTGCAACATTTACTATTCTCACCCCAATATAACCTAATTCAGGGAAGGTGTTGGTCACTAAAAAGGAGCAAGATTTACTATTCCCACTCCAATATAACTTTTGAAAAAATGTACTCTTTTTCCAATAAAAAATATTTTTAAATGTTTGTAAAATGTGACTTTTCCTAACATAAATATACAATGTTTTTAATTATTTAGAATTTTAAAATGTATTTCACTATTTATCTAAAATTTTAAAACTATTTCAAATAAATTTAAAAATTTGATTTATTTAAAAAAATGATCATTTTTAAATGATAATAATACCTTTTTCACACATTACATTACAATATTTATTAAAAAATATATTTTAAATGTTTTAAAATATTTGTTGACAATAAATGTATAACTATTAAAACTTTATGTTAAATATACAAAATTTATTTAAAAATAGTCTACATTTATACAACAATTCTAAAATGAAATCATTTTTTTTAAAAGAACAAATATAACTAAATAATATTTAAAAATCTCCCCACCCTTATCCCCTATAAACTCAACATCCCACTCTGATTTTTTTTAATGAAAACATAATTTAAAATAATAAACATCAAAAAATGTACAATAATACATACCCTTTTTTGAAATACTTCCCACCCTTATCCCCTATAAACCCAACATCCCACTCCTAAAAAATATATTTCTGCAAATAAAAAAAAACTGTAAACAATTTCAATGTCAAAAAATCATTCTTATAAGTTCATAATACTAAAAAATTTAAAAACATTTAGATAAATAAAAACAACATCTAGATAAAGCACACTCTTTACCACTAAAAATGATATTATTAACAACGATATTAACTACATCGATATTAAATACATGGATATTTTAAACAACACCTAAAACAATATTTGTGACAGCGATATTTAAGATAACAATATTTAAGTATCACAATAGTCTTGACTCTATATTTATGTAGCACAATATTTGTGATTGAATATTTTGTCCAAATACTGTTTCTCTCTCTTGCCTGTGTGCTTCTCTCCCAGACCCTGTGTTGCTTTCTTGCCTGTGTGCTTATCCCTCCCAGATTCATGTTGATATTTTTCGCCTGTTTGCTCCCCACAACACTCCACTTTGCTCTCCCTCCATCTCCTTTCCCCGTCCTGCACCCCCATGTAGCTTCCAGCTCCTAATTGTGATCCCTGTGTTGCTTCCACCCTCGATCCTCCATGTCACTTCTGCCCCATCCATTGTGTTGCTTGTGCCCCCCTTTGCTCCTGGCCCTATGTTGCTTCCCCCCACTTTTGCACATTTTTTTCTTTTTAGTTAACGATCAAGCTTGAATCAGTAACTAAAAAGGAAAACAAAGCAACTGCATCATATTGTATGTGTGCTCATGCATGGTAAGCTTGCTCATGCATGGTATGCTCACCTACAAAATGAGGCAGCCCATTTTGGTTTCGCCTGCACAGTGCTTGTGCTGTGCTTGTGAAATCTCTTGTATTTAATATAAATTAGAAGGGGGCTCTTATCAGTTCCCACGATGAATTACTGTGTTGATTCGCTTTTGTGTGGAACTTTTTTTTTGTTAACGTCCCCTGGCTGCAGTTATTTACAATACTTCTACTAAAGCTGTTCACACTGTTTAAGCCCCATTCACTGTCAAGATAAGATCTCTTCCCACGGAAAAGGCAGACTGCTTCTAACAGTATGCGGGAATGCTTGCTTTTTATTACTTAGGGCCTCATTACGATGTCGGTCGGAAAGGCTTCGAGGGGCATTCGGATTTTCCTAACCCGTGTCGGAACTCATGTTTCCGACCGACTCGGAAACATTTCCAATCGACCGATTACGATAGAAGGTAACCGTTCAGTCTTTCCGACACGGTTCCGACCGGCATTCGGAGACTCCGAGTCGGTCGGAGCCGAATCGTCAGGTCTATGGACCGCATTTCTGACCGACGTATTACGATGTCGGATTCGGACAGCCTTTCCGAATCGGTCTGTCCGACACTAAACGGCTGTCAGAAACTGACTTTGGGGGCCCGTAGCAGGCCCTCCTTCACCCGGAGGCCTCCGTTTGGGGCCCGTGGGGGTACCCATGAGACCCCTCTTTCCAACCATGCACAGTGTGGTAGGTACCATGGGGTGCCTGCGACAGGGTGCAAGGTTTTCCGCAACCACCCCATTTTTCAATGGGAGCCTGTGTTGTTGGTCGGAACACAGGCTCCCATTGAAGTTAATGGGAGTCCGACCGAATGGTGTTCGGAAACACTGTAATCGCCGGTCGGACTCGCCGAACCCGAGTCGGTCGGAACTGATTCCGACAAGGAGTAGGTCAGAATGCTTTCCGACCGACATCGTAATAAGGCCCATAGTTGTGTAAAGCAGATGCTTTAACCTTAGAACATTTGTGGCATTTCCTATTCATGCCTGAGTACCTTTCTTTTCACTTTGTAGGCATTATCAGATAGATTTTTTCAACTTCATCTATTTGGTCATTATGATCAAATTCTAAATGTTGTAATGAACATTGCATGTTAAAAATAAAGTTAATATACAAGAGCTATGCTATATTTTACTACTAAACAGGCAGCCACAAATGCAGTTACCTTGCTGACAACAGGGTCGTGATTTGAATGGTACAGTGACACCAGGACCAAAAGTTCTAGGCACCCCGCTAAACATCAAATATTGCAAAATGTTACTACTAAACAGGCAGTCATAATTGCAGTTACCTTGCAGTTGAAAGGGACTTGATTTAAATGGTGTGACAGGTGCAGTGGCACTGGGGCCAAAAGTTGTAATAACTCCACTATACACCAAATATTGCTATATTTTACTACTAAACATGCAGTCATAAGTGCAGTTATCTAGCAAGCACTAGGGTCATGATTTCAATAGTGCAGCAGGTGCAGTGGCACTGGGACCAAAAGCTCCAGGCACCCCACTAAACACCTAATATTGCTATATTTTATTCCTAAACTGGCAACCACAAGTGCAGTTACCTTGCAGGCAACATGGTCATGATTTGAATGGTGCAGCAGGTGCAGTAGCACTGAGTTCAAAATTTGTCAGAACTCCTCTAAACACATTGGGGTTGATTGCGATGTCGGTCGGAGTTGCCTCCGACATACACCGTCGCGGTCTCTGGACCGACTGACCTCCTGTTGGCAGTTACGACCGCCTGATTACGATGCGACGGAACACTGTTACGTCGCATACTCCCAATTATCTATGGGAGCTTGTGCTACGGCTGTAAACCTGCCGTAATACAGGCTCCGATGAAGAAATGGGGGTGTGTTTAAAACCCTGCACCCTGCCACACAGTGCATGGATTTACAGGGGGGCACCCTATGTACCCCCTTGGCCACCAACTGTAGGCCGCAGAGGCAAGGGGACCCTGCTAGGGTCCCCCAGAGTTGCTTTCTGACAGACTTTACATGTCAGAAAGGCCGGCACGGAAAGGCTGTCGGAAACAGACATCGTAATCCCTACGGTGGAAACGCCGTCCATAGGGGATTGCGGTGTGGGTCAACTGGCCAGAAGACTCCGAGAGTCGGTCGGAACCGCATCGGAATGACCAACCAGTTTATGCTCTGACCGCCGACATCATAATTTGGCGGTCAAATCACAAACTGACCGTGTTGGTCGGAAAGCCTCCGACCACAGTCGGAAAGCTTCCGACTAGAAGTTGGAAGCTTTCTGACCAAGATCATAATCGGCCCCATAATATTGCTAAATTTGACTATTAGCCAGGCAGCCACAATTGCAGTTACCTTGCAGTTAAAAGGGACTTGATTTGAATGGTGCAGCAGGTGCAGTGGCACTGGAGTCACAAGCTCAAGGGACCCCTCTAAACCCAGATTATTGCTAAATTTTACTACTAAACAAGAGAGTCACAAGTGCATTTATCTAGCAGGCAATAAGGTCATGAATTGAATGGTGCAGCAGGTGCAGTGGCACCAGGACCAAAAGCTCTAGGCGCACCATTAAACACCTATTATTGTTATATTTTACTACTAAGCAGGCAGTCACAAGTGCAGTTAACTTGCAGACAACAGGGTCATGGTTTGAATGGTGCAGCAGGTACAGTGGCACTGGACCCAAAAGTTGCCAGAACTCCTCTAAACACCTAATATTGCTATATTTTACTACTATACAGGCAGACACAATTGCAGTTATCGTGCAGTTAATAGGGGCTTGATTTGAATGGTGAAGCAGGTGCAGTGGCACCTGGGTCAAAAGTTCTAGGGACCCCACTAAACGCAGAATTTTGCAAAATTGTACTACTAAACAAGCAGTCACAAGTGCATTTTTCTAGCAGGCACTATGGACATTATTTCAATGGTGCTGCAAGTGCAGTGGCACCGGGGCCAATAGTTGGCAGAACTCCTCTAAACACCAAATATTGCTATATTTTGCTACTAAACAGGCAGTCACAAATGCAGTTATCTTGCAGGCACTATGGACATGCTTTGAATGGTGCAGCAGGTACAGTGGCACTGAGCCCAAAACTTGTCAGAAATCGTCTAAATGCATAATATTGCTATTACATCAATTAATTCTATTATTTACCTCTTTCATTTCATTTTTCAAAATTTTGTTATTACTTACCCGCACTTCACCACTAGTAACAGCGCAATATATTGCCTTTTTTTGCGTAAACAAGTCATAGCACTTTAACAGACTTTCTGTAACTTATATTGTCCAATGCTTGTTTCTTTTTCAAATTGTGTCAAAAACTTAAAAAAATTTTTTTAGCCAAACTGCACAGCGACGACATGGATGTTATTTGGGAGTAGTCAGGGGTCGGCAGCTGTGACCTCTAGTTTACTCCCTGCTACTCCTAGCACTTCCTTAGTGACCCATGGCCTTAGAGGGGGCAAAACCTTTGCCTCCTCTGTGGCCAGGGGTTGCAAAGCAAGTGCCAGGAGTAGCATGGAGCAAGCTAGAGGTCACAGCTGCGACCCCTGACTACTCCCACATGACGTTCATGAGCATCGAGGATGCTGTACAGCATGGCTAAAAATCCTTGGTGAAAGCAATAGGCAGGGCCGGACTGGGAACCGAAACTGGCCCTGGCAAAGAGCTCGGCGGAAGGAAAGCTTTGTGCCGCTTTTGTTGCTGGGGGCCGATATTGCAGCTACACTGCAAAACCGGCCTCGGTAACAAAAACGGCCCCTCAGGTGTCTAAAACCGGCCCCCAATCTGGCGACCCACAGGGGAAACGTCCTGTGCCCGCTACGTCCCAAAGGCAAGACCTATTGGCTTTTACAGTGTTTCATTTTTTTAAATAGTTTGACAGATGGCAGTTGCCCCCTTAGACCACTGCCTACTCCCCAACACTCTTTTTTTTTTAATTCACAAAACAGTAGCTGTCCCTTCTTCCCTTTTGTGAATGGCTTACCAGTTACCACCCCAGCTTGGGAGTCTGTGAAATTTCAATGTTTTACAATGTATCTTGTTTGCAAAACTTTATAGATCTCCTAATGAATTTCTATTCGGAAGGGACGCCTACAACTCGCTCCTTCCATATAGGAGTTCCTACTGACAGTGACACCTAAAATGGGGTTTCTACATAGTAAGAAAACTTTTCACGGGCACAGCTAGAATCGCTGTTTGCGACGGTAAAAACGTTTGTACCTCGTCAGGCCTCATATTCTGACATACAAAACCCGTAAGCTCCTTAGGTTTGTTAGACTTCAAATTCAGTTAGACCGCATGCAACCAAAAAACAGAAAAACACGGTTCCATGTTAAAAAGGTCACTCGACAAAGAGAGTTAAAACGGCGCAGGGACGCTTGGAAAAGTTACAGTGCGTGACTCTAATTGCATCTGGAGCTAATGTCATTCCATTGTACCTTTCTCCAAGAAACAGTTCCACCCCCATGCCCCTCTTTCGGGGGTTGAATGGACGCGCTCTCATTCGCTAAGTGCACTTTGTCGACACATTAAAATGAACAAAATGCGTGTCCGGTCACTGCATCCTTCTGTACCCCGGCGCTTCTAAAATGTCGTTCCTGGCCCTCCCCTGTGCAGCTGCAGCAATGCCGCGACACCCCAGCTCATTGTAAGTGACGAGACTGGGCAAACAGGAAGATGGATGGCTATTCGGGAACATTTGGGCCACCGGGATGGGAAAGGTGCGGAGGAGAAACATAATGTCCAGGGGCTCTTTGAAAGGGCTTGACAGTTGACAGATGAGGAACCATAAACTGACAAAGCCGGCCTGTGTAAAGCCCCATGCTGCCAACGCCTTCTCCCTGGGAAACTAATTTACCCAGAACTGTCAGGGAAAACCTCACTTTTTCTGCAGTCATTCTTCTCTTCTCAACAACAAAACGATCATTGGATGCTCTATTTTTCTGGAATGTGTCCTCCAAACATCGCTGAACAAATTGCCGCATTCTAAGTCAGCCAATTACAGCTATCTGACGGGAGAAGGCAACTATGGGGCCTGTTTTGTGTGTGTCGGTGGGAGGGGAGAGGAATCTTCTTTGTGTGTGAGAGTGAGATAATGAAATGTGTGTGCGCATCTGGGCTGTGGGAGCCTGTGTTCGTCGTGTGCGTTTTGTTCTACGTGTGTTTTGGGGAGAAGAATTGTATATTTTTCTATACGCTTGTTGACACTAAAAAGGGCTGAAAAGTCAGGAGGATGGTGTGATAGAAAGGGAGGCAATGTTACATGCTTTGGCGAGCACGTGTCGGGGGAAGAAAAAAGATTAAATGAAAGTTTGGAAATGTATTATTTAGAAACGTGAATAATTGATTGCACTATACAAAAATACTGTCCGTTACTTGCTTCGAGTAATATTTAGTTCCACAATCACTGTATGGGCGTCTCTCAACAACTGTGTGAGACTTCAACGTAGCAAAATTAAATGCATATACGTAGTACGTAATTATAAATTAAATGATAAATCAAAGTCGGGATAATCTTCATGTCTTTTTTGTCAGAAGCTGGTGTTACCTCCCGTTATGCTATACACATTAACAAGTATATCACTAGAATAGATGCATTTCATAGAAAGCTGTGATGTAGCTTTCACTATCCATTGTTAGTTGTTCATTTACACCAGAAGTAACATCGCAAGCACTGTGAAAGTCATTAGGTTCGACTGTATTGTAGTACGTACACACACCTGTACTGCCAGATATGCATGCACGCATAGACTGCACACATACCGCTACACAGAAACAAAAGTTGTTGGCACACCAGGCATAGGCCCACTTGCAGGCGCAGATAACACACATACAGATACAGATAAAGACAACACACAGAAAAGCACACATGCATACCAACAAATCAATCGCGACACCAAACGAACTGCCACAAATCGAGTTTCTAATCTATTATTGTATTTTAAAGTTTCCCAATGATTTTCCCAAAAATTTTGCAACAGGTGTTTTATGGTAACAGACACTTCTTGCAGTTTGTAATTTGCTCTTGTAATAATATTATAAAAGGCTCTGGTCTATTCAAATGTATTTAAGGAAAACTACATAGCTTATCTTTAATGCTTCTAAGGCGAAAATAGTACACATTTAGCGTAATATAAGCATAACTCAATGAGTTATCTAGCAAACATTCACTTACAATCAGGAGACAGAAGATGTATCCTATATTTCTTCACATAATAGTCTAACTGCTTTCGAGCAATGAAGCAAATTAAGGTCTCTAATTTACAGGAAAAATTAAAGGGGCCTAAGTAGACCCCTGCATTCACAAACATTCGAAAAGCCAATTGGTTTATAAATAAATGTATTGACTTTGTCCTGGCTTGTGCGGTGCAAGCTTTGGCAAAGTCAATGCTTTCAGATAGCCACATTCGAATTTAATGTTTTGTATTTTTTTAAAACAGTTACACTTTTCCAAGATGACTGCCATGTTGCGTAACATTTAGGGGCCGATTCCGATCTCGGCCGGTAGGGCTCCGAATCGGATTCGGCTTTACCGGATCCGATTCGGAGCCCTGTTTCCCGACCGAACCGTACGCGGGTCCGGCCGAGCGAGTACGATGCGAAATCGCCGACCGACTCGTCCGGGCGTCCCGACCGCTCCGACCGACTCGCTCCCGGCTCGAACCGCTCCGACCGACTCGCTCGGACTCGACTCGCACCGCGCAATGGAGACGTTTCCCGGCCGGGTAAGTACGATGCGCGCCGCGAGCAGTCCGACCGAGCCGCGCACTCCGGCTCGTAAGAGCTGTCGGAGCCGTACTTTGGGGGTCCGTGTCGGACCCCCTGTACGCATAGCCGCGCGAGTCGCACACAGGGGGACCCATGGGTCCCCCCTACCTGTGCGTGTACGGCGCGAATCGCCTCGCCGCGTACCCGCTGTAGGGGGCGCCCTTGTCCGACTCGCACCCATTGAGTCAATGGGAGCCCGCGCACGCGTTGTACGACCGGCTCCCATTGACTTCAATGGGAGTCCGACCGACTCGAGTCCGATAACATACGGACGCATCGTACTCGTTCGGTCGGACTGCACGGGTCCGATTCGGTCGGAAATCTCTCCGGGTCCGGCTCGGTCGGAGAAATTTCCGGCCCGAATCGGAATCGACCCCATAATGTCACACAACTCTATGAGGTGGCCATCTTGGAGTTGTTTATCTATATTAAAAAACAAAAGCATTTAATTCCAAGATATTTGACACATTGTATCACGTTGTCTATACACACACAACATGGTGGCATCTTGGAATTCTTTTTTCCCTATTGTTTATTGCATGATTCAAAGATGGTCGACACGATGCATTGATATGCAAAGTGATGCAGCATGGCAGAAATCTTAATTTCTTTTTTTATTCTTTATTACAGCCATACCATTCCAAGATGAGCACTACTAGTGTATGGATGCAGTCTGACACAATATAGTAGCCAGTTTTGAACAGCTTAATCACATTAAAGAACACAAAAATAGAATTCCAAGACGGCTACCACAACTGGCATTCACTTTTTTAAAGCCAATTGCTTTTTTAAATCCATAACAAGCAGCGGTGAGCTACTTGGCAGGGGGCAGCAAAAGCGAAAGAGTGGGCAGCTATGTTTATTGTATTCCAGCTCCAACGAGGAGTCTGGAGCGAATGTATGATGATACAACGCATGCATTCACATCGCATGCTATTAGATCGCGGTTTTTACCACGCAAGTCGTTACAACGACTTTCGTTGGAGGGCGCTGGACTTAGGAGTAGTTTAATTTACTATTCCAGCTCCAGCCTACGTACAGTAGGGAAGGTGTTGGATAGTAAATTAAACTATTCCTTGTCCTATAGCGCCCTCCAACGCAAGTCGTTGTAACGACTTGCGTTGTAAAGACTGCGATCTAATGGCATGCGATGTAATGCATGCGTAGTAAAGGTTGTTTCCCGTCTGGAGCTAGGAGTTCCTTGACATCATCATTGGAAAACAGAAATGCTCCTTTGGGCGGAATGAACACAAGAATAGGAAGGCAAGCCATCCAATGACAAACAGGTAGTTTACATAGACAACAATCCAGTCATGTGCAAAAGGCATATGCATTACCGGACAGACAAAGCTGTCTCTACCGAGACTGCAAAAATGACTATAATTCTGGTGGACTGTATTATAAACCATTTGCTAATTTATTGAATGATCTATTTGTATATGACAAGAACTACAATATAATACAAAATAGGAACACAGAAAAGAGCAGTGTCCCTTTGGCAAGGACTTTGACCAGATTATATACATTGGCTTCTAATCTGAACAAAGTCTTCCTTGAAACTAACTCAGCCAACTTTGAAGAAGGTTAAATGTGGCTGCAGTGATTGATCCTGAAATTGCAAAAACAGCTGAACATGATGAGAAAACCCTACACTAAGATAAATCACACTTTATCTGCACAAAGCTTATTGAATGTTAGCAATCATCAAAGTATCCGGGGTTTGAGGATCGCTATCAGGGCCTAACTGGGAAGCCAAAAGTAACCCTAGCAAAAATGCTCAAGCTAGCATCTCTTCCTTTGTCTCCTTGCACAATCTCTTTTCGATCAATCGTTTCTCTATCTCTCCTCTCTTTCTTTTCCCTCTCTGATCATTATTTCTCTACCTTACCGCTCCCTCCCTCTTTTTCTCTTTTCCTTGAAGCCTCCCCATGCCTCCTGCAATTAACCCCAGGGAGCTGGGGACAGTGATAGTGGCACCAGGAGTAGCCCTGGGCTTTCCAGACCAGCCTCAACTGGTAAATGCCCAGTGGAATAAAAGGCCTATCCTGTCCTGATGGCTATGAGAAGATTTGTGAATAGTATTCCTTAATGGGTGTGGTGCACCGGCCAGCCTGGGTCATGGGTGGGCCTTTCGGGTCACAACAGGCAGCATCAATATTCAAACAACATGAAGGTTTAAGGAACGTGCATGGCAACTTTCTGTGTTGTATTGGCTTTCCACTTGCCTTTAGTTTATCCACGGCTTCTGGTCCTCCACCTTTGTTATTGTTCCCTTTTTATGGTTCCTCGGATGTCTAACTTCTTTGCTTGCTATGCTGATCTTGCTCTTTGGATTTTGCTTTGGCTTTGTCATATTGCTGTGTTTTCCCCTTTTCCCTTACCTGCTCAGAAGAGCCCTGATCTGTCACCTAATTCTTGGATTTACCAGCTTAGGGGCCGATTCCGATTCGAGCCGGAAATCTCTCCGACCGAGCCGGACCCGGAGAGATTTCCGACCGAATCGGACCCTAGCAGTCCGACCGAACGAGTACGATGCGTTCGTATGCAATCGGACTCGATTCGGTCGGACTCCCATTGAAGTCAATGGGAGCCGGTCGTACAACGTGTACGCGGGCTCCCATTGACTCAATGGGTGCGAGGCGAACAAGGGCACCCCCTACAGCGGGTACGCGTCGAAGCGGGTCACGCCGTACATGCACAGGTAGGGGGGACTCATGGGTCCCCCCTGTGTGCGACTCGCGCGGCTAGGCGTACAGGGGGGTCCGACACGGACCCCCAAAGTGCGGCTCCGACTGCTCTTTTGAGCCGGACGGCACGAGTCAGTCGGACTGCTCGAGGCGCGCATCGTACTTACCCGGCCGGGGAACGTCTACATTGCGCGGTGCGAGGCGTGTCCGTGCGAGTCGGTCGGAGCGGTCGGCTTTTGCGAACGAGTCGGTCGGTGCGGTTGGGTCTCGCGAACGAGTCGGTCGGAGATTTCGCATCGTACTCGCTCGCCCGGACGCACGTACGAATCGGTCGGGAAACAGGGCTCTGAATCGGATCCGGTAAAGCCGAATCCGATTCGGAGCCCTACCGGCCGAGATCGGAATCGGCCCCTAAGTTTCTGCTTGGCTTACGTTCACTGTGGCTCGACTTTTCAAAGCTGATGAGTATACCTGCCTATTATTTAATTTTTGTGAGTGTTTTTTTTTTTCATCAGTACTAAAACATTGTGTGTGCTCTCCTTGATTAGTAAGTCATTCTATTACTGGTGAGTCTCTGTATATATCCCTGCCGCAACCAGAGAAAACCTGAGAGAACCAGGCTAAAGAAGACCTCTATTTCTCTCTCTCTTTCTCTCTCTGGCCATTCCCTCTCCATTCCCTCACACCCTTTCCCTTTTAGCATGGGTCTTCATAACCATCCTTGACCTAATACAAGCGGGTGAGTCAACCTCTAGAGGGAGAGGACAAATTGGCTTCTACACCATCACGCTCCCAATACTGACTCTGACACAAAGTAGTATATGGAACATATTTGCCAAGTATTTAGAAAAGGGGTGTGCTCGATGATCATTTATATTATATGGGGAGGAAGAAATGTATTGATCTCTATTGTAATGTCAAACAAAAGCTTTTCTTAGTGTCATCTTAAGGATTTTTGGGCAAGACATATTTTGGAGCCCCCTGTTCAAAACAATTTGGAATTTAATGTTCCATTTTGTGCTTGTTGAAGCTAGCACAATGTCAACGATTAGTAAAATATGTTAAACTTTCAGAAAGTATATCACTAAAAAACAAAAGATAGAGGTGTTGCCTATGACACAGAAATCCCTAAAATTACATTGGTGAATGGGTAGTTTGGGACTCGTGCCCTAAAGTAACCATAACTCGTGGCCGCACCATGCACAGTTGTCTCATCAATAATTTTATTGAAAATGTTGCAGTGATATTATCAATGATGTCATAGAAGATGTCATGAATGATGTAATATGTGGGGCAATTAGAGGGCATGGTGAGGGCATGAGATATAATTACCTTAGGGCACAAGATATAGTTTCTGAGTGGATGTATCAGTGACTGTATGGGTGTGTGAGGGGAGACGGCCATTACAATGCAGGCATTACATCGTAATGCCTTTCCAACGTAACTTTTACAACGCAGGCACCATTACATCGCCTGCCATTACAACGCATGTGCCATTACAACGCATGCCATTACAGCGCATGCCATTACAACGCATTGGTAAGTATTGATAGGTAAGTATTTGTGATGTTATTATTTTATGTATATGTATGTTAAAATTGAATATTAATACTCTTTTTTTCGAATACTCAGGTAATATTTTGAGTTAAACTTTAAATTTAAAAAAAAGGAAAAATAATACTCAGGTATTTTTTTAAAGTAAGTTTAATGTTTATTTTATTTGGGAATTAATTTTAATTAATTTTATATTTATGGTAGCATAAATTTAATACTCAGGTATTAATAGTATTACTAGATCATTTTTATTAAAATATTAAAATTTAAAGGAGGAAATTATTGTAATTTGAAGAATAAAAAGTGTATTAAAAAATGTAATTAAATTTACAGGGATGATGTTTAGTAATAATAAAATAGTGCAAAAATATTTTTTAAAGAATTATTGTTTTAAAAATTGGAAATTAAATAGTGGGGGTACAATTTAATACTCAGGTATTAAAATTATTACTAGAGTTTTTAAAAAGTAATTTTGGAGTAATGTATCATAAAATGATAAATAGTTGAATAGAAAAATATTTATTGTAAAAAAGTGGTTGATCATAGTAATATAAAAATAGAGTTAAAATAGAATAATGTTAATCATTAAATTGAATTAAAAATAAGAAAAGGTAGTAAAAAGGCTGTTGAATGTTTTTTTTAAAAACATAGGGGTCGATTCCGATTCGGGCCGGAAATTTCTCCGACCGAGCCGGACCCGGAGAGATTTCCGACCGAATCGGACCCGTGCAGTCCGACCGAACGAGTACGATGCGTCCGTATGTTATCGGACTCGAGTCGGTCGGACTCCCATTGAAGTCAATGGGAGCCGGTCGTACAACGCGTACGCGGGCTCCCATTGACTCAATGGGTGCGAAGTCGGACAAGTGCGCCTCCACAGCGGGTACGCGGCGAAGCGATTCGCGCCGTACACGCACAGGTAGGGAGACCCATGGGTCCCCCTGTGTGCGACTCGCGCGGCTACGCGTACAGGGGGTCCGACACGGACCCCCAAAGTACGGCTCCGACAGCTCTTACGAGCCGGACGGCGCGGCTCGGTCGGACTGCTCGCGGCGCGCATTGTACTTACCCGGCCGGGAACGTCTCCATTGCGCGGTGCGAGTCGAGTCCGAGCGAGTCGGTCGGAGCGGTTCGAGCCGGGAGCGAGTCGGTCGGAGCGGTCGGGATGCCCGGACGAGTCGGTCGGCGATTTCGCATCGTACTCGCTCGGCCGGACCCGCGTACGGTTCGGTCGGGAAACAGGGCTCCGAATCGGATCCGGTAAAGCCGAATCCGATTCGGAGCCCTACCGGCCGAGATCGGAATCGGCCCCATAGTGGTTTGGAGTGATGAGATAGTTAAATACTTTGAATTTTGTTTTAATTTAGATTAAAATTTAAATAATAAATATGTATTTTTCTGTAAAAATAAATATTTACTCTAAAATGTAAGATTTAATTTGTTTTGTAAGAGAGGGGATCAGAGTTGAAAGTAATATATTTAAGAAGTAAATATAGTGAGTAATATGATGATCATTGATTTATAAAAATATAGAAAAATTAATTAGACATACTAATAATAAAACTTGTAAAACTTATTGAACTGTATAATAAAAAAAATACATATAGATAATGTAAACAGTACATATTAATTTAATACAAGTAAAAAAGGGGAAAAAAGACAAGTTAATGATTATTTTTTAGAAATATAAATATTTTATTAACATTTTTTAAAAAACAGCATTATACATAAAATACACAAAAATATAGAAAAAATACTTTATTATTTATAATATTTTTAAAAAATAAATATAGAATTTTTATTGTACAGTAACATTTTTTAAACCTTTTTTCTAGGTTTTCCCACGCTTTTCCATTGAAGTCAATGGGTGAAATTGTCCTTTTTTCGTTTTTACAGAAAGAGATGACGTTGCCGCGCAAACATAACTTTCATCATTACGAGGATCGTCGCGCTATGGATCAGATGCAAGGGAGAGCTCCATCAAGGTAAGACAATTTTTAATTATTAAAAGAAAGAGAATAGTGGTAATGTTTATTGTAAGTTGGGGGTAGTTAGAAGTAGTAAATGTGTTTTTGGTACTTTTATTGTGTTAACGTGCAAATTCATTCCATAACAGGTTGCAGTAGTAGGCCCACGTCGGGTCTCATTCTTTCGTAACACCTTTTGTTTAATAAAGTTTATATAAAAATATAGATTATAAATTTTAAAAAACAAAAGTGTTTCGAAAGATATCTTTTTTTCTATTTTTTGGTTTTGCAACAGGTTTTTTTGTGAAAATAAAGTTAATGCGTCGTCGCGGTTAGATGTATTTTTTATATGATTTTACAAAAAGGTCTCCTTTTTAAAAAGAATTTGGATATATTTAAATCCATTGCATATTGGTTTTAGGAAGATCGATTTGTTTTTTTTCGAGATCCGATTTCATCGATGGATTTCTGGACGTGGATTAGAGTTTGTTTTAATTTCGATCGAGATTTGATTGCTTCGCTGGATTATTTTTGCGTTTTTTGCCAAACCATTTTTCATTTTCGGGATTTTTTTTTGGGGTGCGATTTTTGGAGGTATGCACAGATATTTTTAACAGTCAAAGAAAATACTGTTATAATATGTTTTTTAAGAACTGTGCACTTTTTTAAAGTTTCATTCGGGTCATGGACTGTAAAAAGGATTATGTTTTTTTGCAATGGATTACATGACTACAAAGGACTCTTGGTGAAAAATTGAATTGTACGTAAGTCCAAGAGTTGAAAAAAGAAGACATCAGAAGGTAAGGAGACCCGACTTAAAAAATTAATTTATGTTATTTAAAAAAATACCAATTGAATTAGGGGGTTTAATTGGGCAAAACAGGCAAGTAAGGTGATAGTGAAGGTTAGAAATGGAGGATGTGTGCAATATTATCTAGGTAGTCTGAAGCCACCATCAATGTAAATTGTTGAATTGAACCCAATAGTCTCTTGGACATTTCTTTTGTTCTTTTTGATATTCGTGGGTTCAGACTACCAGTTAATGACTGCAACATTCTCATTTCTTGGAAACTTTGCTCCTTCCTCAAAATTTCCAAGAAATGATAGAAGTTAGGATGAGGTTTGCCAATTGATTTATTGAAGGAGTTGTGCCATCCCTCTATGGCATTGTTTGCTTTTGCTCCTCCCTCTAAGCAGGTAGAGTAGCAGTTCCACCACTTCACATGGAAACGTGGTTTCCTCCTGTGACCTGACCTGCTTAGATGGCCAATCCATGTGTCTTCAAAGTAATTTAGAAGGGGTGCCAATTTGTCTTCGTTTGATGTAAAGTATTCAGATTCTGTAATAGAAGTGTAGTATTCGTCTACACTGTCAGGAGGAACAAAACAAAGGGCTGTTAGATTTTTTAATTCAAATTGAAGTTTGCTGTCTGATATATAATCCTCAACTAAGGATATTTTTTGAATTTTTCGCCAATATTCCTGAGAAAAGTGAAAAAAACATCCTTGAATTTGAATATCCGTGTACATTTTGGTAATTGTATTAATCATTAGTAATTCAAAGTCAATTAATACTTTTCTAGGACTTTTGTTTGCTGTTTTAGCTTTTATCACTGACAAAAATTCAGTGTATGTTGAGGATTGTTTATCAGGGAGTAAACTGTACACTAAGGGAACAACTGTATTATTAATATAGGCGTGAATAGTGTATATTTGGGTGAATGGATGGGGTGTGGATTTAAACGTCCCATCCATCATCCAAATATCACTAATCTCCAACTTAACAAGTTTATGGGGTGTGCTAAAGATTAGTATTCTTTTTTGAGGGTTTTGGTTGTCATGTAAAAGAAATGGTTCATTAGTAACTGTTATAGAAAGTTCAGGAGGAATGTTAATGTCAGAAAAGGTTTGGGGTGTTACTCTTTGTGGGTTACTTGCCTGTTTTTTTTGCTGTATAATTCTGCATAGGTTGGGTATTGTGGGCATACTACTAGCAACATGAGATGGAATGTGTTGGAATACCTCCTTCAAAACTGCGCCACAGAGTTCATTGGAGGTGGATGCAATAGCTTTTATTTCATTTATATTTTCTTGTACTTCAATCTCCATTGCAGAGGCAGAGTGGTTATGCTCTGTGGTTCTTAAAACAGAGTCACCAAGAGTAACCACTCTGCCTGTGCAATGGGATGAGTAGTATTGCACACACCTCCAATGACACCTGGGCTCAGTTAGTCTATCCTTACAATAAACATACCCACTATGCTTTAGGAGATGGTTCCCTCAGCTGGAGGAAATGTATTTTGCCTCTTGATTTGAAGACATCATCTGTTATGGACTGAAAGAGAAAAAAAAAAGGTTAATATATTTTTAAGTGATGGGGATTTCCTGTTTGGAACAAAAAAGTTTGTGAACATTTGATGCATATTTTTATACTGTTTTAATTTAATGCACTATTGAAGGTTGAATAAATTGTTTACCCTTGTTGCTTATGAATATTATAGTTTATAAAATCGAAATTATCTACATTAGGAGAGAAAAATGGTTAAGATGTTATACAGATTATTTAGTGTTACATCTTACATTTTTTCTTGCTGTTTTTTGATGCCTTTGGTGTACCCGATTTTTTGAGGTGGTATTTTTTTGTGGTGTTGGTGATTTTTACAAGTGTGACTTTTTCTTCTTAGGGCCCGATTCCGATCTTGCTCGGAAAGCCCTACGGCTGACTCGGTCCCGTAGAGCTTTCCGACCGACTCGTGCTCCTGGGCTCCGAATGCCCGAGTATGATGCAAGTATGCGCTGATGGACTCGGGTCGCTCGGAGCCCCATTGAAGTCAATAGGAGCCTGTTGTACATAGGCTTCCATTGAGAAAAAAGGAAGTCGCGGAAAATGGCGCCCGCTGTCGTGGGGATGTGTTGGTGCCCCCCGCACCGTAAATGCATGTGTAGGGGGATCCTTGGGTCCCCCCTGTGACCAAGTCATAGGGCTACAGGTGAAGGGGGGCCCGTTACGGCCCCCCGAAGTCCGCTTCCCGGAACTTTTTCGAGTCGGAGGTTCCGAGTCGATCCGGCTGCTCGACGCGCGCATCGTACTTGGTTGCTCAGACATAGGACCCATTGCGCTGCATGAGTCAGCCATGTTGTAGTCGTCCAGAGGGCTTTGCTGATGGGTACGAGTCGCTCGGAGCACGAGGCGATATTCACATCGTACTCGCTCGCTCGTACGGCAGGCCAAGTTGGTCGGAAATTGCACTTGCGACTCGGACTCACTCATGACGGATGCCGTCAGGAGCCCTTCCGAGCGAGATCAGAATCGGGCCCTTAATTGGGTCTGGAAGAGAAAAAAATCAATGAGGGTTTTTTTGTGTTTTTGATATTTGGAATTAACCTGCAATGGAATAGATTAGCTATTTGTAATGGTTGAACAGTTGAAAGTTTGGTTTGTTGTTTTTCAATGGATAGTTTTCTCCGGTTTTACTTTTATTCGTGAGGTTTTTTATTCTTTATTTATATGAACCTTTGGTTATTTCTTAACATTGAAAAATTGGTTTTAGTTTTTCATAGATGTCTGTTTTGGAAAAGGTTCTGTTTGAAGGAAATTGTACACATTTTTTTCCAGCTGTTTCCACTTTATTTACAAAAATATTAACTTAAAAATTTACCTTTGTAAGATGAGGTTTCTTCTGGTTTGATTTCTGAAATCCAAAAAGTTTTCTTTGATGAAAAATCTTTAAAGAAAAGTTGTTGAAAAATATTTTAAAAATGAAAGAGATTTTAATTCCTATTTTGCATAGTATATTCAACTTTGCATTACATTGCTTGTGTTTTAATATTTAGAAAAACTTTATTTTTATTTACCTTGATTTATTTCTTTATTTTCTTTATTTGATTGTCTTTTTAACAGACTCTGGGCTGTGTTCTTTTGAACATGTGTTTGATGATGATTTATCTGTTGACAAAACAAATGTGTTAAAAATGTTTATTAATATTTGAAAAATTGTTTTATGCCTGAAACACCATCCATCACTTTCCCTGAGGCAAGCACAGGTCGGAGTCAGAATAGTAATTTTGCCCCACCACCATCCAGCACTTTCCCTGAGGCAAGCACCTGTCGGAGTACGAATAGTAATTTTACTCCCACCTCTATCCAACACTTTCCCTGAGGCAAGCACCTGTCCGAGTAGGAATAGTCATTTTGCCCCCACCACCATCCAGCACTTTTCCTGAGTGAAGCACAGGTCGAAGTAGGAATAGTAATTTTGTCCACACACCATCCAGCACTTTCTCTGAGGCAAGCACCTGTCGGAGTAGGAATTGTAATTTTACCCCACCACTATCCAGCACTTTCCCTGAGGCAAGCACCTGTCAGAGTAGGAATAGTAATTTTGCCCCACCACCATCCAGCCATTTCTCTGAGGCTAGCACATGTAGGAGTAGGAATAGTAATTTTGCCCCCACCACCATCCAGCACTTTCCCTGAGGCTAGCTCCTGTCAGAGTAGGAATAGCAATTTTACCCCCACCACTATCCAGCACTTTCCCTGAGGCAAGCACCTGTCAGAGTAGGAATAGTAATTTTGCCCCTATTACCATCCATTACTTTCCCTGAGGCTAATACATGTCGGAGTAGGAATAGTAATTTTGCCCCCACCATCTTCCAACACTTTCCCTGACGCAAGCACAGGTTGGAGTTGGAATAGTATTTATACCCTCACCACCATCCAGCACCTTCCCTGAGGCAAGCACAGGCCGGAGTAGGAATAGTAATTTTAACCCCACTATTACCCAACAATTTCCCTGAATCAAGCACCTGTCGGAGTAGGAATAGTAATTTTGCCCCTATTACCATCCATTACTTTCCCTGAGGCTAATACATGTCGGAGTAGGAATAGTAAATTTGCCCTCACTACCATCCAGCACTTAACCTGAGGTAAGCACCTGTCGGAGTAGGAATAGTATTTTTACTTTCACTACTATCCAACACTTTTCCTGAGGCAAGCACATGTCGGAGTAGGAATAGTTAATTTACTTTTACCACTATCATGCATTTCCCCTGAGACATGCATAGGTTGGAGTAGGAATTGTAATTTTGCACAAACCTGCTTAATGCACTTGAGTACTCTCTGGTCGCATCAGATTATATCTCTTCACTATTTACTTACATCACGAACACTTACTTGGACCGATTTGTTGAGTGGACCGACCTGTGGGGTTTATTACTGAGGGGTTTCAGGATATCATTATCTGTTGTTAATACAGATGTCACTGGATGCCATAGAGGATAACTCTGGAATCTAATATTATCTTGTTGGTCTCAGCCCTGAAGAAGTCGAGGTTTGAGATAACACATGACGAAACACGTGTTGGCTGTAGGAAATTTCCCTTTTTTACGTATCTACATTTTCAAGTTGAATATTTGGAGCATGGAACTGTAGTAATGAAAACCAGACATGGAGTAATTTGTGTCCCTGAATGGATGGCAAAGAATTAAAAGTGGACTAAGAATAATTAAGACTGGTATTGGTTTTGACTATCCATTATTTTGTGAGTGCTCAGGGAGGATTTTTTTGATGATTTTTCACTCTCTTCTTTGAAGGGATTATTGGGGTGGAATTGGCAGCTGACCCCTCCTCTCTTGGAAGCACCAACATTACTGGAATTACGACTACTGCCTCATACTGTTTGCTGAGCGCCCATTGTTTTCTTTTTCTAGCCTGGTTGCCAATTGTGTGTCTTTGATACCCTCATTTTACACTTTCTCAAACTTGGTGAATTGCTTATTTGACAGCAATTTAATCAGTTATAATGAACTTTTTCTCCTTAATTCGATTCAGTGAATTAACCAAACGTGTCCTAATCACTGTAAAGTACTTGATTTCTCCTTATGACACACAATAAGATATAGTTCTAGTTCAGAAAAATGCATTCAGAAGATCCACACATGAATAAAGTGCAAATGCTTCATGGTAAAATTGCTACAATATAAATATTCTCACAATTCTCCCTATTATAGTATAGTACTCATGTTTTCTAAAAAAGATGGATTAATAGAGAGTTTATATCAAAGAAGACTACAATCATAATGAAGTACTCTCCTCTATAAATGATGGTGTAGTAACGAGGTCCACAGCCAGGATGTAATTTTACGTAGATTTATTGAGTTCAGTTACAGGTAGAAGAGTTGTAGAGATGCAGCCCCACCAGGAGCAGTCTGCCTGCTGCTCAGCCCAAATTCCAACTTAACAGAAAGTTTATATCAAAGAAAACCACATTCAATATTATTTATAAAGTGTCAATGCATTAAAGGTTGTGCAAAAGTTCATCTTCAAAATGCAAATTCATATACCATTTAAAGCAATAACTCCAACCCTACATATATATGCAATCATATTTCAATAAAGAATGTTGATGAGTGCAAACATTTCAACTTTATTTCATCCAACTATATTGAATGACTAGACGCCCTGTCCAATACGAACCGGCTGGGGTGGTTCTACGTCCCCTAGCAGGCACTGTCACCAACCAGCACCTTGCCCAGAGCCAGGAGGAGGGGCCTGCTTATCGCTGTTAAGGCACCTTGGACTGCTGCAGCGCAAAGACCCTGAAGAGGTTTGGCTGGGCCAACCCTCTAACACCTCCTCCCCGCTTCCCTCTTCTTGGATTATGTAAGTTATTCTTTTCAACATTAATCTAAGTGTATTTTCTGGGGATCGGTACTCTGCTACCAGTATGGGGACGCGCAAAGCCCTAGATACATCGTCTATTATAGCCAAACATTTTAAAAAGCCTGGTGGGGGTTGCGCATGTGCGAGTTGTAATGTTAGTGGGGTAAGCACAATTGAAGCCATCAACCACCTAACAGAGGAGGTAGAAACCATATTAAATACTAAGTCATCCAAAAGTACTGTACCGCTGGGGAAAATTCTAGAATTGTTCAAAAAGAGTTCTCCAAAAGCCGAATCTAGCCCTGAAACAGGAGAAATTTCAGTCCATGGCGACAGCACTGCACAATGTAGCGCTAATTTGCCGCTGTCACACACTATCATGGTTGTTCCAAATATTCTTTGCACTAATAGATTCTCTTATCTGCCAGTTAAAGAGGCCATGGCAGCACCAGCCCTCGCAATAAATGTACCTTCGCTTTTGGCCTCACCCTTGCCTGAAATTGTCGCTCCCACAACAGATGCACCCTCTAAGGATATTCTCTTAGATGCTAACGATTGCATGCTTTCTCTCATTCCAGATTGGATAAACTGCTGTCAATGGTCACAGTGCTAGTGGAATGGAGCAACAATAGAACTACCAACAGTGTGTGTTATTGCCACTCTAATAATATACCCTCAATCGGGGTCCGCTGTAGTCCCACTATGAGTATGAATGTTCACGAGAAAGATAAGGACAGATTACTGACAATGGGTAAATTAGTCTCTAGACAAAAGACTGCTAGTACTGCTGTTAGTACTAGGTTCTTCAGAGATGGAGCAGCTACATGTGTGGGAATGAATTCTCGGAAACCTAAATTCTATTCACCGATACAGGTTGGAACCATCAGTTAATTCTCTCAAATGCTTGAAGCATCATCATAACTTGGGGCCCAGTCATCAACTTAGGGTAAGACAAGCCATCATTGCCACTTCCCTCACATCACAAATTCCATATTCAAACAAATGGGATGCCCCCACTCAAGGACAAGAGCAAGTCTTTGAACCTGGCGGACTTAATCTCCATTCCAAAGTTGGTCAACAATGCTTACGAGGACGCTGAATATGTAATAAACAAAGTCATCCACTGGATTAGGGTAAAGCGTGGGTGTTCAGCAGTGAGGCAATATGATATTAACTACGCTAAGAGGTGCAATAACAAATCAACTATCCATGACTGCATAATGGTGTCCCTTAACAAACCCTCACTGGCAGATGGCCTAATTAACTTTGAACTTCACACAAGTCACCTAAATGGCCTTACTGCCTCCACAATCCAGTTGAAACTATCTCCCCCACAATCATGCAAAGATATCTCTGCCCGCCAATGTTCCTCAAAGCAGTCTGTCCAGCACAACATGACAAGACCTGCAATTAATGAGCTCGACCATGGCAATTTAGACATTGAACTAAACTCAGTTGACTGACTACCTCATAAGCATAGGGTCAAGGGTGTTATTGCTCCTATTATCCCTGCCACTAGTTCTATTATTGCAGATAATCTGCAGTCTGAGTTGAGTAAAGCTAATCTTAAAATAGAAGTCAACTGTTTAACCGAGGTTGGGACCCCTGGGTACTGGGGCCAAAATAGGTTTGTCTATGAACTCCTGGAATTTGGCAGGTATCCATTCCAAACTTTCTGATCCAGGAGGTTTGCAATTATTGACAAAAATGATGTCTGTATCTTTCACGAGATGTGGGATGTGAATAAGATGTTTATTAATGGCTATTCCACAGATAGGGTGGATGCTTTCCGCCCTACATTGATGGTTTCCCTCTGACTGCCATATTACAATACTGTCGGTCGGAAGGAAACCTTCCAACGATGGCAGCGGTGCCTGCTCAGGCACCGCCATCGGGATTATGATGTCTGTTTCCCACAGCCTTTCAATGTCAACCTTTCCAACATGGAAAGGCTGTGGGAAAGTGACTTTGGGGGCCCATAATGGGGCCCTGTCCACTTACTACCTCTGCTATGAGGCCAGGGGGGGGTACCATATACCTGCACTGTGTGGCTGGCACCTCATGGTGCCTGCCACACAGTGCAGGGATGTTTTAAAAGTGTATATTTTCTATTGAGGCTGGTGCTGCAACCCGCAGCACAAGCCTCAGTAGAAAATATACACTTTGCGACCACCGTGAAGGTGGTGGCATCCTAATTATGGAAGCAGATTTGCAGACTCCTTGTTCGGCGGTCCGTTTCCACTACGATGTCGATCGGATACTCGTCCGACCGACATCGTAATTAAGCCCATAGTGTTAAAGCAATTGCTCTGAACAAAGCAGGCAGAGCTAGTGGGGGTTTAGCTGTTTTTGGAAAGAATACTATTGCCTGCATTCACAAGCAGTTATTAATTGATTACCTTGATTTATTGGGGATCCAGCTTATTTTTCCCACAGGATTCATTTTTACTGTTCTTAATGTTAATGCTAGGTGTGTCCCTTCCGGTACTGGCTCTTCAGTGCTGACCATGTTAGATGATTTGATTGGCACCTACCAGCACTAGAGCAAAGTTGTGGTAACAGGGGATTTCAATGTATCCTTTGAACCATCCCCTCTAATAAACATTTTGATTGAGGAGGAATATGAGCTCTGGGGTATTCCACATCTGTCACACAAAGCACAGTGTCACCACTTCACTAATGCAGCTCTTCAGCTTACTTCTCTGGTGCTTGGGAGGAGCCTAAAGGCTAGTAATGGTACGATTTGTTCTGACTTAGATAGGCAGCCCGCGTTTAAGAGGGGTTCTAGTCATAGTGTTATTTATTACATCTTTGTAGATGTTAGAACTTGGTCACTAATAAAAGACATGGTAATTATTTCAGGGTCTGACAGCGATCACAACCCCCTGCTTTTAAATCTGGGGGTTCCCTTCTTAAAAGAGGTCTACCAAAACATAGTTAAACAATGCGGGAGCCCCTTTTATCAAACAACCTTAGAAGAGTTTCCTGACCCCGGCTTCTTGAAAACCATGAATTAGACTCATAGATTTATGATTTATTTGTACATTTCTTTTCTGATTTTGGTAATGTTTCTTTACCCTTTGAGTTAGTTCTAGCTACTCACAGGGAATGTTTTGAGGCATTGGAAGCTGAAAATGACCCTAAAGAAACCTATTTCTGAGAGGAGTCATAAGTGGTTCAACGCAGGGGGAAAAATGGCAAGGATCAAGTTGAGGCAGGCTACCAAAGAGTGTAGTTGCCTAGATGTAGCTGCAGTGCAACTCATGTATAAGGCTGTGCTTGCTAGAACTAAAAGCGATTGGGTTGACAAGAAATGGCAGGACTTGCTGGCAGCTGCCAGGTGCAATGATAACTGCCCCTTTTGGCACATCATTGCACATGGGAATTTAGATAATGCTACTTCCCCTTGTTAGTACATGCAGTCTGAGAAGTGGATGGACCATTTCTCTACATTATATGCCAGAAGAGGGGATGTCAGTGCTGTAAATGCTACTGGTCATAAACCCAAACGGCCAACTTCTACAATACTTCCTGGCGATAGCAACATTGAATTAGTTATTAGCCAAGATGATACTTTTATGGCCATCAATAGATTAAATGCAGCAAAAGCTCCTGGACCAGACCGGATACCCAGCGATTTGCATAAGTCTGAGCCTTTAGTGTGGGCCCCATACATTAATCTTTTGTCCAATGCAATAGCTGCTGGGGGTGAAATTCCAGAGACATGGAGAGGGGCAGAGATAATTACTATATATAACAAAAAATATGCTTCAGTTCCTTCAAATTATAGGCTGATTAGCTTAATTGACAATTTTCAGAAAGCCTTTGCTAGGCAAGTTTTTGACAAATTGCAAGCTTGGATGGATGACAACGAGATCCTGTCCTCTTACCAGGCAGACTTTCATGCCGAAATAAGCACATGCGATCAAGCCTTCAGGTTCACACTACTCACCTGAAAATATGTGCTGATAAAAAACACAAAAAATTGTATGTAGCATTTGTTGACCTAGGAGCAGAGTTCGTTCTTGTGTCCCGGGAGACCCTTTGAAAAGCCTTATTAGGTTTGGGAGCCCCCACCAACCTGGTAAATCTGATAGCGAGAATGCATGAGGGCAATTATACCCAGGTCCGGTGGGGAGAACAGGGAGAACTAACTAGTAAGATTCCCATCTATCACGGGGTGTACCAGGGGTGTGCCCTTGCACCTACTTTATTTTCTTTGTACATTAATGAGATGGTCAGTGAACTTATGGACTGTAGAAATGATTGCCCTGCATTTGAATAGAAAGAACATATCGATTTTTCTGTTTGCAGATGACTCCCTACTTATTTCAAAGACCCAAATAGGTCTCTAGAATCTATTAGAGAAATTCCTGGCTTTCTTTGTTACTAGGGGCCTGGAACTTAATGTAGATAAAACAAAATGTATGGTCTTTGGGAAGGGCAAGGCTAGGACATGGGCAGTTAAAATTGCAGATAAACCCCTCAGGAGGGTAAAGAGCTTTGACTACTTGGAGGTTAGATTGACTGACTCATTAGGATGGGAATGGCAACTGAATAAAAGTTCTCTCAACTTATGTCATAAGTCTAAATCTTTATCATGATTTCAAAGGGAAAAACTCAGACGTGGTCAATAACCCCTGCACTAGAAGTCTATTGTGCCAAAGCACAAAGTGCTGCGCTCTACTGAACAGAGATCTGGTGCCATGCGGATACTCACAAATGACGGTGTGCGAGAATACTTATGTCAGATCTCTTGTTTCTGTCCCACTTAGCACACCATTGACCTCTCTGTTTTTCGATGTTGGCGATCAAGAGAATTGGGGATGTGGCCTCACTAAAACCCCTAATGTATTGGGTGGGGTTGTGGACTGCGCCCGAGCTAACTGACTACCGTGGGTCACTGAGGGATCTGTTATCGATTCATGACTTCAACATGTTGTGACCTAGTGTAGGTTACTGGGAATGGCCAGTTTGTGGGATAGCCCAGAGAGGGCTAGTAAAGAAGAATTAGTTAGTGTAAAAGACAAGAACTGGGTGTATGTGTTAGATCACTATGCTAGGAGTGCGACCTTTGGACGCCTAACTCCTCAGTTTTTATGCTTTAAGCCAAGCCCTTCCCTTCCTAGACTTGATTTTGAGATGTCATGAGTGATTTCATGAGTGATGCCACTGACCATGTCATGAGTGATGTTATAATTGAGGTCATAAGCAGTGCATTGCTGGGGCGTAACTTATAGTTAGCTCAGGCAACTATAAGTGCTGAATTTCTATGGTTTTGTACGAGTAAAATCTGAGCCTAGCTATATCGTCCCTGTAACCTTTGGTTTTTTCAATGAATTTCAAAGGTTTTTAAAATTGTATTTACTAGCTTAACCTGTAACTTTTGTGAGTGGCTGTATGGGTGTGTGAGTCTCTGAATGGATCTGTAAGTATGTGTGTGAGTGGCTGTGTGGGTCTGTGAGTGGGCATGTGCACGATTATGTCGGTGTGTGAGTGACTGTGTGGGTCTGTGAGTGGGTGTGTTAGTGGCTGTATGGATGTGTGATTGATTGTCTGTGTGGGTCTGTGAGTGTATGTGAGAGGGACTGAATGGGTGTATCAGTGGGCGTGTGAGTGTCGGTGTAGGTGTGTACACTGAAATGATGAAAATGTCAAACATAGCAATCTGAAAACTTGGCAGCTATGTACAGGGGGTAGCTTTCATTGGTGCAGAAGGTGCAGTGGCACCAGGGTCAACAAGCCATAGGGGCCCACTGAACCTTGATTATTGCTGTATTTTATAATAACAAACAGTTGTCAGAGGGGGCACTTCTTTCCTTGCACCAGGGTCTGTAACACCTACTGAACACCTACAACAACACACTTATCTGTAACTGATGGGCCGTGGGCACTAGCTGTGCCCATGTTGTTGGTCAGTGTGCACATTTCACCCCTGACTGCCATCGAGGATCGTGGTGTGCCGTGATGGGCTTGCATGTTCTATACTGGGGTCCTTGAACTCATAAAGGGCCTCACAGCACTGCCCCTTGTCCAACCGAATGCTATTCTGTTTTTCACAGAGGAAGGGAATGGCATGTGACCCAAAACCCTGAATACCAGAGAGCGCCTCACCCAGAATTACATTCAGCACATTGCACAATGCATGCAGTTGACACACATTTGCAGTAAAACATTTGCAGTAAAACTTCTTTCCAGATTCACAAATGGTGTTGTGGTTGGCAATAGACTGTCCTATACAGCTAGATACATTACTTTGGTAATTAGTATTTAGAGTATTGTTTAGAAGAAGCAGGACTCTCCGCTGAGAACTGTCTCTTAGGTGATAAGTGAATGTAGTAGAAAAAGTAATAGTGAGATCTGTACTGTATGTCTCTCGCCTTTGTCTTCTTTTTTAAAAAAAAATGTGAATGGTTTTAATGAAGTATATTGAAGTTTTCTTTGCTGGATGATGTTATCAGTGATGTCATTTGAGATGTCATCAGTGATGTCACTGACCATGTCATGAGTGATGAAATATGTGAGGTGCATTGTGGGGCGTAAGTTGTAGTTAGCTCAGGTAACTATAACTGCTGAATTTTTATGGTTTTGTGTGTCTAAAATCTGAACCTAACTTTAAAATCTCTTTAACCTTTTGTTTTGTCAGTGAATTTCTAAGGTTTATTAATGCTATTTTCTAAATATAACGTCCCTGTAACCTTAGGTTTTTTTCAGTGAATTTCTACTTTAAAAAAAAGGCTATTTCCTAACTATAACATCCCTGCAACCTTTGTTTTTTTAGTGAATTTCTAAGATTTTTTACATTTTATTTCCTAACTGTAACCTGTAACCTTTGAGAGTGGGTGTGTGAGTGGCTGTATAGGGCAGTCAGAGGGCTTATGAGTGGCTTTATGGGTCTGTGAATGGGTATGTAAGTGGTTTTATGGGTCAGTGAGTGGGTGAATGAGTGGCTGTATGGGTCTGTGAATGGGTATTCTGTGTGGGTATGTGAGTGGGGGTGGGTGTGTATTGGCATGGGTCTGGGAGTGGGTATGTGAGTGGCTGTAGGGGTCTGCTAGTCGGTGAGTGGCTGTATGGGTCAGTAATTGGTCAGTAATTGGGTGTGTGAGTGGTTTTGTGGGTGTGTGAGTGAATGTGTAAGTGGCTGTATGGTCTGTGAGTGGATAGGTGAGTGGTTATGTAGGTGTGTGAGTGACTCTATGGGTCTGTGAGTAGGTGTGTGAGTGGATGTGTGCCGAACTGACCCTGGCCACCATCCCACCATCCCAAGGATTCGCAAGACCATGGCTGGAGGAAGATCTTCCTTCTACCTCGCTACAAAGACCTGGAAGGACCTCAAGACCTGACTCTTTGACTGAACCGCAGATCCTCCCACTCAGCGCCTTGAGACCCTCACAGTTTATAAGAATCCTCATTGATTGATTGATTAATTGATGTGTGAGTAGGTGTGTGAGTGAGCGACTGTATGGTTGTGTAAGTGGGTATGTAAGTGGATGTGTGGGTCTCTGAGTAGATGTGAGAATGGTGGTATGGGTATGTGAGTGGGTATATGAGTGGCTGTGTGGCTGTGTCAGTAGCTGTGTGAGTGACTGGGCCAGAACAGAACCTCACTTGCCTCTTTAGTCAATAAGAGTGCACAGTTTTACACAAAATATCTACCCAACTGGAGTTCTTTCTATTGGTTAATTAGTTAGTGGTACCTTGTTGGGTAAATTTCTGATGCATATTCTATGTACAGCTGCATAATGGATCATGAGGAAATATCTCCAGTGACCTTGTGTGTGTTTAATTTTGGCACTGTGATTGTTCCTCATGCGTCTTCTTCCAGAAATCTGTGATAGCATGAATCCTCGTTTAGAGAAGACAATGAGAATACAAAGAGGTGAATCTTCACCAAACAAGGCTACTTCCTCTTAACTATATGAAGTAAGTGCTTCTTTGTTTGATGGAGATGTCCTCATATTCCTCTGCATTGAGAACGTGTCACCAAAATCGGCGGGCACACGCTTGGCAGGCTTTCAGGTAAGCTGTCCATCAACATGGGAAAAGGTGGGAAGACCTTTGCCTACTACTAAGGGGGACGAGCAGGGCCAAATTGGCAGAGCTTGCAAGTGATTTTGAGCATTTGCCTACTGATAGTAATTTAAAGGGAGATCAATGCACTCTGCTCTCTGCAGGAGACGACAAGAAAGAACCTACTCTGCAATTAAAAAATTTATGGATCAAACACTGAACTTAAAAGTCTCTCTTGATCCTGCTTTAATGCTCCTGGGGATCCAAGCTAGGGGAAAGCAGAACTCATTTTACTACTTTCTGTTTCTTGCCATGGCTGTTCTACGTATCTGCATCGCCTCTGCTTGGCTGGATCAATCAGCCCCAACGTTTCAGCAATGGCTAGCTAAACTGTTAGCTACATATAATTTAGAGAAAGGGATCTATGAGAGAAAGGGCAAGAGAGGGAAAAAGCTTGGCAGGCGCATCTGGGCGCCTATTTATAGATGGAAGGAGGATCTGAATGATAGCAGATCTTGATCTAATTTAGATAGGCGGCTGTTCATTGTTTTGTATCTTAGTATGGGGGCATCTGATATGAACTATGATCTGCATTTGAAATAATGATGAATTTATTTCCTCTTGTCTTTAAGATGAATTGGTTCTTTTGTTTGTTTGGATCCCCTCTCTTTTGTTGTGTTCTTAAGCTCTCCTTATTTAGCTGGCTTTCATGAATCTGTATTATATTATGACCTTTAAACCAATCCTCGAGTAACAAATGTATGTTTACTATGGTGCTGTATCTAAATAAAACTTTTAAAATAAAAAAAATAAAAAAAATCACAGTCACTACAGAAGAGATTGAGCTACCACAGATCCACAATGCATTCACCTGCATCAAGGATTACAGATCGTTTTTCAAGGTGGAATTGCTGAGAAAACACACTTGCTTTGCCTTCGCCAAGCCCAAGAAGTTAGGATATTTTGTCCTTTACAGAAGTGGAGCTTCAACTGGGGCACCTGCTATGTTTATATTTCTAAGTGCTTCCCATTGAGGGGTTTAATTTTTGTGAAATGAGCATCAGGGCCAGAACGTAGCCTCACCTGCCTGTTTATTCAACAAGAATCCATAGTTTTTCACAAAATATCTACCCAACTGGAGTACTTTCTACTGGTCAATTAGTAAGTGCTACCTCATTGGGTACATTTCTAGTACATATTCTATACTACATAATGGGCCAGGAGAAATGTCTCCAGTGACCTTGTGAGCATTTCATTTTGGCAATGTGATTGTTCCTTGAGTGTCTTCTTCCAGAAAATTGTGATAACTTTAATCCTCATGTACAGAAGACAACGAGACTACAAGAGGTGGCTCTCCACCAGATAAGGGTACTTCCTCATAACCATATGAAGTAAGTGCTTCTTTGTTTTGTGGAGATGTCCTCATATTCCTCTGCATCAAGAATGTGTCACTAAAATCGACAGGAAGCCTGCTCAGGGGGAATTTTGGTAAGTTGTCCATCAACATGAGAAAAGGCTGGAAGACCTTTACCTACTGCTAAGGTGGACGGTGCAGGGCCAAACGGGCAGAGCTTTTAAGTGATTTTGTGCATTTGCATACTTGTAATTTAAAGGGACAACCATGGAGTCTGCTCTCACCAGGAGATGACAAGATAGAACCCACTTGTCATTACACAGAGATTGCACTCTAATAGATCAGCGATGCATTCACCTGCATCAAGGATTTCAGATTGTTTTTTGAAGTGGAATTGTCAAGAAAACACACTTGCTTTGCCTTCGCCAAGCCCAAGAAGAGGATCATTTGTCCTTTACAGAAGTGGCGCTTAATTGGGGGGGCACCTGCCATGTTTATATTTGCGAGTGATTTTCATTGAGGTTTAATTTTTGTTTGAAATGAGTGTCAGGACCAGAACGAAACCTCACCTGCCCGTTATCCAACAAGAGTCCACATTTTTGCACACAATGTCTACCCAACTAAAGTACCTTCTACTGGTTAGTAAGTGCCACCTTGATAGATAAATGTCTAGTGCATATTCTACACCACAGCTTCATAATGTACCACGAGAAAATTTTTCCAGTGACCTTGTGTTCGTTTAATTTAGAAAATGTGGTACAAGAAGAGTCCACAGTTTTTCACAAAATGTCTACCCAACTGGAGAACTTTATACTTGTTAATTAGTAAGTGCTACCTCGATGGGTAAATGTCTTGTGCATATTCTACACTACAGCTCCGTAATGGACCATGAAGAAATGTCTCTAGTGACCTTGTGTGCATTTAATTTTGGCAAAGTGATTGTTCCTCGAATGTCTTCTTTCTGTTTGTGGGAGCCTCAATGCCCCTGCGGTTCCTGCAGCTCCCCGCCTCCAGCTGAAGCCAGCATGGCTCCTGCATGTAGGGAATGGCAAAAAATGCTGCTCCCTGCATGTGGGAGCACTTTTTTCATCTGTTTCCCTGCCTGCTTGATAGCGGACAGGGAAACAGATGAAAAGTCTGCTCCCAGCGGGCGGGAGAATTCGTGCTCCTCCCTCCCTCTGGCAGCGACTCACTGTTTGCTCTCACTTGGCGGGAGCTTTATATTGCTCCTGCCAAGTGAGAGAAAAAAGAGGTTTCCCTGCCTGCACTAGTGCGGGCAGGGAAACTGCTGTGTCCCAAGGGTGGGCACATCGGGACATAGCAGGAGCCAGCCCGAAGGTGATGGTGGTCCCCAGTGCCACTAGTGGTACTGGGGACAACCACGCAACACCCATGGAATGCCTCCCTTGATCAGAGTAAGGTAACGTAGTGATTTGCACTGCGTTGCTTCACTCCAGACTTATGGAGCCACTCAGGGCCATGCCACTCAGGGTTACTTAAGGTATGAGTCGCCCATGTACCACAGTGCATGGTGCAAACACAACGCAAACTGGTTTGTAAATAGGCCCCCCAGTTAGCATTGCTAAATCTGCCCTTTCTTCTTTCCATCAGTCCTGTAGTCTCAATGGTGTCTAATTTACAGGAGAATTTAGAAATCTGCACCCATCAGTTTCAGCCTTATATGGGTTAAGATTTCTGACTTTGAGCAACACACAACAGTTTACCAGATTGTGTGATGACAGTATGTGGAGACATTTCTGCATGTAAAGTTGTGTACAAAATGCAGTGAAGCATGAGGAAATGCAGCTTCATTTGTGCAATAGCACGTGTTCACTTTTATTGTATTTACACGGAAAATTATTGTTCCCATGGAGAAACCACTTCGTCTGCACCCTCAACATTTTTTATGCTGTTCAGAGTCCATTCTCAACTTAGCAAGGGATCTACTGCTGCCCTTGACAGGAGTAAATCTCCAACAGTTTCCAGGGAGGCAATGGGAAGAAATTGTTTGGGAATAACCACAAAGTCTCTGATTTGTGGGTTTTCCTGCAATTCCCTGGGTAACCCCATTCCTTCCTGGGAGAAGTATTATTTACAAGCATTATTACAGCATAGTAGGATTAAATAATATCTGAGTAAATGAATGTACTTGTTCAAGGCTACCTTTTGCGGGAATGCCTTGCACTTGTAAATCAAGTCATTTGGAAATATATGTTCATTTTATGAGTGCAATGGCTTTGGGAGTATGGCCCATTAACAAAAAAGAAATGTTAAAAAATTTCCGCAAATTCAAATCTTGACCTCAAGCCCAAAGAACATCATCTGTGATGTTCCCCAAGGGTCCTCACTGAGTTCAACCCTGTTCAATGCATATGTGGCCTCCCTGGCCCCACTGGTCAAATCCTATGGTGTGAACATCATATCATATGCTGATGACACTCAGCTCATCCTCTCCCTATCCTCAAACCCTACTAACACCAAAACCAATTTCCACAGGTGCATGACCAGTGTAGCCAACTGGATGCAAAACAAATGCCTCAGACTCAACACAATCAAAACAGAGGTACTCATCTTCAGGAGCAACACCTCCCCATGGGACAACTCCTCGTGGGCAGTGGAATTGGGTCCCTTGCCCACTCTCACAGACCATGCCAGAAACCTTGGCATCATACTCGACAATAAGCTCACCAAGCAGATAAACAATGTCTCCTCAGCCTGCTCCTCACCCTCCACATGTACCGGAAAATATTCAAATGGTTCCCCATTAACATCAGACGCATTGACACCCAAGCCCTCCTCACCAGCTGCCTGGACTACGGACATTTTTTCTATGTGGGCATCATCTTACAACTACTGAGCAGACTGCAAACCATCCAAAACGCTGCGGCCAGGCTCATCATTGACCTCCCGAGAAGAGCCCACATCACCCCTCACCTCAGAGCGCTCCATTGGCTCCCAGTCCAAAAAAAGGTGCCAGCTCAAGCTACTGACCCACTCTTACAAGGCCCTGCACAACGAAGGACCACCCTACCTCACGCACAGACTGAACTTCCACCAACCTGGCAGACAATTACGCTCCACCTCCCTCTCCCTCACCCACACACCCCGCTTCCACAATAGCAGAAATGGTGGCTGCACCTTCTCCTACCTGGCCGCCAAGACCTGGAATTCACCTCACGACTGCACCCACCCTACAGAAGTTCAGAGATGGCCTAAAAACCTGGATATTCGACTGACAACTTCCAGCAGCCCCCCCCCCCCCAGTGCCTGGATACCCTTAAGGAGGATAAGCAGCACTCTGCAAATCGTTGATTGATTGACTATAAGAGAACACTGGTCACAATATTTTTAAGTTCAAGTTGAGAATAACTTTTTCATAGACCTATAGATGGAAAAGCTAGGTCTCTTTTGAATGCAAGATGTGTTGTATTCCGCTTTAGGGGTCCGTATATAGGTTTTCCTGAATCATGTCCTTATATAGGCACAATTCACCCTGTCCTTATATAGGCATAGAATCCCTGTCCTTATTTTGGCATTAACCGTGCACTCCAAATACAGGCATGGTCACCGACATCCGTCCACCCTAACGTCACAACGAGTTCTTAGAAACCAGACCCTTAAGCTTCGGGAGTTCCCCTAGCACAGGACTATTGATTTCTCCAAGAACTCATCTATTATGGATGAACCGTTATACCTTAGGGGTTCATTCCTGACGTCTTCCTATGTCCGACTTCACGTCAATGCTAACATTCCTTGACACCTAACAGGTATAAATATACCTTCCCTTGCCCAAGCAAGTTAGAGGAGACCTCGACTTCAGAGGAGTCCGTATCCCGGCCTGACGCACTGAGAAGACGCTGTCATTCCTGCACGCAGACGAATCCAGCTTCCAGTGTTCTGACTCCCTTTGCGGGGTGTTAGAGTTCCAAGATCCGCAGGAGATTCCCACCTCTCTCATTCTCAAGGTATGGAGCTGACTAGAACCTAGAGGGACTCTTGGCATACTAGACTCTTGGCATACTAGACTCAACACACTCTTAGTCTACCATACTAGAGAATACTCCACCTACTTCTACTCTTCCCTACACCTAGTCTAGGTTAGGTACACTGGGGTAGAACTAGCTTAGAGACGCATCGTATGAGTACTCGCATTTTTAGCTCATGTTATTTATGTACGTGAATATATGCTAAAAGATAATGCTAGCGCAGTATTACTTATTTCTACTGCTTACGCTGTACGTTATTTATCTTGCATACTGTCTTGTGATCATAACAGCACATATCTCTTACACGAGAAACAAGACTGTTAAATAAAACCATTTTTATTGAAACGCCCGTCTTTCCTTTCTGTGTAACTCTGCAGAAACTAAGCATGCACGATTGAATGAGTGAAACTGTTATCTATTGTTTCCACGATTCTGAGATATGTTCCGCTTCTAAAGGGAAACAAAGTTGTCATGTTTTTCGGTTGCCAGAAACTACTCCCTTCTTGTTCTCAAGGAGTTTCTAGTGGCCTCTGAGCTAGCTGGCACAGGTAATTAAGTTTAATATAATCGACAGGGACAAACCGACCTTAGTCCTATGTCAAACCTGTAGGTTATATTATTCCAATGCGCAGAGCCTATTAGGGAAATAGGAACTACACTACATGGCGCCCAACGGTTTGGTAAGGCAGTAATTTAACGCTAGATACTGAGTAACTCATTCGTGCTTTTCTCAGAGACCCCTACTCACATACTCCATAAGACGTCTGGAGTGGGTAGGGTTAAATATCTGCCAAAGCTAGATAGGACAAAAAACCCTATATATTAGCTATTTTGGTTTGTTCAACGTTGAAGGATACAGTGTTCCAAAATATTGTGCACCTTATCTTTTGTTTCCTTGAAACTTGTTCTACATTTTTCAAAAAACAAATGTCCATACATGGGGACAATAACACCGGAAACGGTGTAGCTGCGGCTGAACCAGTCGTACCAGCTTTTAACTTTACAGGTTTAAATGAAACCGAGGAGGGTGTTATAGACATCCATCCAAACTTAAGAAGAGCCATCACTCTAAAACTTATAAAACATGACCTACCACCAAGAGGAGGTAGAGCAGTTTTCATGATAGAGGCACACGAATCCTTTCAGACAGAGATATTCTATTCATGGGTCATATTTCCTGAATCAAATCCAGTAACAAAACTGTTTCACTTCTACAAAGAAGATGATCCACCAGAGGAATATATTCCTTTCGAGGATATTGAAATTCCACTAACATACCAGGAGCATCAGCTCTGGTTTAAAGGTGCCCTAAAACATCACAGAAACATTACCAGGCTCGGTCCACTAGGTAGACCAGGAGCAACATGGCCGATTCTAGCCGGTCACACTCCTCATCCTAACCTCGATATAATGTCAGATGAGGAGCTACTTACTCAACTTACAGAGTTAATAAAAATCTACAGATAACTAGTCCAACATGTCATGCGGACTCTCACAGTCCAACCACCATTGACACTTCCAAATCAAACTCCCCAACAGGGGAATACATAAAAAATTACACCACAGACTTTACAAGCAGTCATGGGTAAAATGCCCACTAAACGTGAGCAAATTCCATTCTGGATAGCTCAAAACATTACTCAAATCGAAGCAGTATTTCCAAATACTAGCACGTATGAGAAACACAGAATTCTAACAATCTGTTTACCGATGGGGATCACACCACAACTGGAAGACTGCACCACTTGGGGCTCAGTCTTTGCTGCCATCTATACTAAAACACATGGTGTTCCGTCAATTGCGGTAATACCTGATGTCCTGAATCAAATTCAAAACGAATACGGGGCAGAGCCTGCTCTCAATTTAGGTATGAAATTACTGAAAAATTTCGACCAGGTTTCAACAATAATATTATCTAATATTAAAGGGGAGGCAGCAGCAGTGGCGATCCGCCAACGATTAAGGGAATTCGGTGTTACAGAACATCAAACAGAACTACCCAGAATAATAGAACAATCTTATGCAGAATTAGGCAGAGATAGTTTGGGTGGAAGACCATTGAAGCCAAAACTATCTGAAAGTCCTGAGAAGGACTCTATTGAACAAACTCCTACATCTTTTAAAAAGAAGTGGGAAACTAATAAACAAAATTCAAACGAGAAACGTTCTCAATCCCGAGGTAGGTCTCCTCAAAAGGAGCCCTCTGAAAGGAGGTATAACCTCAGGAATAGGGATAATTTGAAAAAGCCTGACAGGTATCAAGATACTGATACACGTTCCTCTCGCACCTTTCAGATCTCGTCACAGACATCGGAAAGAAGAGGACGGTCAGAACATAGAGAAGAACGCGTGAAATCGAAAGACGACAAACACGTTCAGAAAAACAAATCTAAACCTCAATTCTCAAAGAAGAAGGTAGCAGGTCTGAAAGTCAGACATGCCGAGAATACTGAGAACACAACTCAAGAATGGAGAATGGGCTCAGACAATGCTGGACAGTGCTGCAGAAGTCACAATAGCTCACCAGAACCTGAAGGAACTTCTGGAGATAGTGGACTTGAATGAGTACATTACAGTTGAGACTGTAGACACCAGGGTTAGTACTCCACAAAAGTTATATGAAATAACACTCCGGATGGAGGGAGACATACCTAGACAGGTGAAAGCACTTTTTTGGGAAATACTTTCAAGGGGCTATGACATACTTCTAGCGGAAAAAGACTGGCCACCACAATTTGTCAGGGAGTGCCCACATGACGAGGACATTATTATGCCAGCCTTCTCCAACCATATTCCAATTCATCAAAAATATACTTATGCCAGGAAATGGGCAGTTGCCCAGGCCCCAGCACTATATAAAAATCATGTAGGATGGGATGAGGATTCACCTCACCATAAAATACATTTAAAAAATGAACCTACTGCACAGAGGCAGTATCCAATAAAGCAAGAAGCTAAAAAACAGGTCAGGGAGATCTTAGATCAACTTGAATACCAAGGGGTGATTGAAACATGCACCTCTTCAATGAACAATCCTTTGTTTCCTGTCTCCAAACCAGACAACACCTATCATCTAGTTTTGGATTACAGACACTTAAACACTTGTTCTAAAACATTTGCAGTGCAAAATGCACATAGTACAGCATTAATGAATAACATTGTGAGTAAAAAATATAAAACCACATTGGATATCTCAAATGGTTTCTTTTGTCAAAACATAGCACCTGAAAGCAGGTACTTAACAGCTTTCTCAATAATGGGGACCCAGCGTCAATTTTGTCCACTCCCACAAGGGTTCAAAAACAGCCTGGGGTTATTCTCAGCGAGGGTAATGGAGTTACTACAAATTTATGCCAATGAGGCATTGTCCTATGTCGATGATATCTATCTGACAAACGATGACCTGGACAAACACTTGAACAGGGTGAGCACCATTATACTGGGCTTCGCCTCTGAGGGCTACAAATTCAACTTCAAAAAGTCCAGAATTGCCCATCTCAATGTCCTGTTTCTAGGATACGAGCTTTCAAGTGAAGGCAAGAGCTTGGCAGCCAACTTTTTAGAAAGGTGTGCGCTGCTCCAACCTCCAAAAATGCTGAAAAATTTACAATCCATCTTGGGTTTCCTAAATTTTGGAAGAACTTACATTCTAAATTACGCAGAAAGGGTTAAACCTCTCTACGCATTAATCAAACCTGATTTTTCAATCAAAAATTGGACACAAGAACACACAGAAATCTTGCGTTCACTCCAAGCTAACATGTTAGCAACAAATCACTTACAAACACGCGTAAGTCAATGCAATTTAGTGATCCGAATAATTTCGGGTCAATGCAGATTCACCTACTTAACATTTAATGAGGGTGAGAAAGTACCAATTGCATACAAATCACATTTGTATACACAAGCAGAAATGCGCTTCACTTCAACAGAAAAGATACTGACAGCAGTTCAAACCGCTGTAGCAAAAGAAAGAGCTCTAGCCCAAGGGAAACAAATTATTGTCGTAACTCCAGTTCCGGCCTTAGAGGCGGTAAAAAAAGCAAGCATTCCAAATGCTAAAGCATTACATCCTAGATGGATACAATGGGTTAATTCTCTTGCTGCAACAGATGTTGAATATGTTTTTGATCCCGATTTAAAAACACAAGCATTCCTGCAATATGAACATGAATGTCCTCTGCCCATTGAGATTCTGCCTCTCGATCAGTACGAATTCATAATTTACACTGACGGATCCGCACAGCCCGCAACAGGAAGTAAGCAAGCTTACAGTGCAGCGTGAGCAATCGTTAAAGGTCGCATGCGCGATGGCAACTTCAGACCTATGGCCACTAAAACTCAAACTCTAGGAGATTGCACAGCTCAGCGAGCTGAACTACAAGCATTCAAACTGGCGCTTGAAAGTACAGATCGAGAATTCCCCACACTAATAGTGTGCGATTCTTTCTACTGTGTGCAGTCGTATAATGAATATATACAAACTTGGCTTGAAAACGGGTTCAAAGATGCAAAAGGTGGCACAATAAAGCATAAAACGCTTTGGGAACAAGTAGTTCAGTTAAAAAGCGAACTACCAAAGGCTCACGTGATACACACACTGAGTCATCAAAGTGATGGCGTTCACGTTGTAGGGAATTCATTGGCTGACGAAGCCGCAAAGGGGGCTGTTCAGACGGCTTCCGTAGCTGCGATCACTCGTTCAAAAACGAAAATAGACAGTGAAATAATGTTGGCTGTCAATGCTACGAGCAAAGGCAGCGGTGCAGCATTACCAAAAAAGTTTCCACTCAAGTACTCTTATGTAATTGATGAGAACAACGTTCCTTTTGCTCGAATCCCTGGAGTGGGGGATAGGGTAATTCCAAACATGGAACGTAGAGCAGCTTTGATTTATGAAACACATCTGGGGGAGGGTCTGTCACATCAAGGGATCTCTAAAACAATATTGACATTAAAAGAGATGTACTGGTGGCCTGGGATGAATACAGAAATACATATATTCATCAATAACTGCATAGACTGTAAATTACAGCGAGAAAGCCACCAGACACCATGCTACGAATGTAGCTGCCCTGCACAGACACCATTGTTAGACAGCATTAGACTATCTATGCACAGGCGTCCTCATGGACAAGTGCAATCCCACAAATACTAAATCAAGGTTCCTATGGATATGGCCTCAGCGCTCGGCTGATGCTCGAACTGTTATAAAAGATTTGCGAGTCTTTATCGGCACATACGCAATAGGCACGCTACATTCTGACCAGGGCCCTGCGTTTAGCTCTCGGGCTTACAAAGACGCCATGGCCAGTCTGGGCGCTGCATTGTGGTACTCCTCTCTGTTTCATCCTGAGGGAAATTCTGTTGTGGAAAGGAAAAACCGGGACATAAAGCAGTCTATAACAGCTAGGGTATTAGGTTCGGGTGATGGGTGGGTCAAACATCTATATGGGGTCCAACGCTCATTAAACAATTTGCCAAGAAGTTCTCTAGGGGGGGTCACTCCATATGAGGTCCTATTTGGGACAAGAATGTGGGTGCCTGATCTGGAATGCAGTGGCACAGTGGTGGAAAATAAACCTTTTGATATCAAAGATCGTTTGGCTGTTTTACAGGACTTAAACAAATTAAGAATGCAACAAAGCAACGTGTTCCTGCAGCCAACCACCACTGGGGAAAAACCGGCGATCCCAGCAAGGCCTGTCTGGATTCCAAAAGTTGGGGATCTGGTCAGAGAAAAAATTGCGGACAAGAAGGAATTTGGACCTTCTTACAGACAACCAGTACCTGTCCTAGCCGTACACGGAACAAGAACAGTACTTCTGCCGCCCCTTGCTGGAAAAAAGGAGAAAAGATTTGTGTCCATCGACCTCATCAAACCACAGTATGTGGCCAATACTAAATAGTAGGCCTCGTGGACTCCGACCTAATAGCAGACGCATTCCTCTCGCTACTATCCAAGAGGTTCAGACTGAAAGACTGATGACCATCGAGAATTCAGCAGTAACAGATGAAGGACTGAGCAACAATGCTATGGAACTCATCCCTCTTGAAACTCAAGTAACAGTTCGTCCAAATACACCTGTCTACACCAATGTAACAAGTGATCAACTGGTTCCAGCGATTTCTACAAATCCTGATGCAATTCCAACAATCGACAGAACTGCTTCTGGCTACTTCATTAACTTTGATACGTTTTCCGAGGATCCGAGTGAGCCTGAAACGACGCCAGCATCAAAAACTTTCAAAAAACAAGTACAAGACCTTTTTCATTTCCTAAAAGAGACTTATCTGGTTTCACCATGGATTGAACTTTGGGTTATTTCTGGAATATTTTTCTTCCTGCTTTGGCTAGCTTTGGTTATGACTATGAGCGTGCTTATAGATGGAATATACATCCATTTGGACATTGAAAGAAAAGAAGTGAACTTACTTTTGAAACCTCACAAATCATCCCATCGTGAAACAAGAGACTTGTCTGCAGTGAACATCACAGCCGTTCCTATACAGGATGGTATAGTGTGGGACAAAACAGATTTTGATATCTTCGGCCCGATGGAATATTTGGACATTCCACATTTATTTAAAATTTCACTAGGTGATTTTGTTTCATCCAGTACATTTTCAGATGATTGGGACTTTGAAACTGTGAATAATATAATGATATAATGTTTGACCTAGAAAAATCTGCTGCATTTTCTAATAATGAATATTTAGAGGGTTCATCAGACTATGAACAGCTGTATTGCTATAACCACTATGGTCATCATTTTTTGCATAAATCTGCAACACCTAGAAATGTGTTTATGTTTAACCAATGGGAACATTGTCCTACACCACCAAAAGGTAGTTCAAAAACATTTGCTAAAAAGTTTCCATATTTTTCAGGATACAATACATCTGATCCAGAAATGTTTTACTATAAAAATGTAAACAAAACAGGACTGAAAATTATGTTAACAAATACAAAACAGATTTACTCTGCAAAATGTATTGCCCAACTGTCTAGACATGGTTTCGACTTGTGGAAAGAGACAATAGACACAAAAACTGTCTGGGGTACTAAAGATTGGCAAGTGCAGGGGATAGAAGCATTGTTTAGAGCCTGTATCGTCCCTCAGCAAATAATGTTTTTGAATGACACGGTCCAACAAACGTCTTGCCTTGGGTTAGCCAAGATTAAAGATATGAAAAATCCTTCTGTACCAACACCTGCAATTGATAACAATACACAGGCAGCGGTTACAGTTGACACCATACTACAAATCAACAGAACAAATCCTGATTGGAGAAAATGGTTGATCTGGCCCACAGACACAAACAACTGTCAAGACAGATTCCTGAATAAAACATAGGGGTTTACTATTCATAGGCCAGACCCAAGATACGTCCAAAGACAGCATCCGGGGGTAGTAACAACATACAGTGTAGGAAAATTATGCATCGATTGGCTGCAAAAATCTACACTTCAGGATGTGAAACAACACTTATCTTTACTTAAAGAAGACGCAGACCTTAGGGAATTCTTGCTTGGACCAAGAAAACAGCGTCAAAAACTTTCATATATGCCGGCATCTATGCTGCTTATAATGAAGCATGGAAGGTGTCACAGATGGAGGCCACAGAACGAATACGTGAACTTGATCGTATTAACTTAGAGAAAACTCTCTCTGTGGTCGACAATGGGTTAACAACTTTGTCCTCCAGAATTTATTCATTGGACAGTATTGTATCCTCTGCTATCGACATACTGGAACAAGATTTAGCCATGTTACAACAAGGCCAGTCTCAGTTACGTTCTATTATGTTATTAAGCTGGACACTGCAATCTTTGCGTGCTGGCTATGTGCCTTGGCGTTTTATCAACACGACGGCTCTGTTTGCAGAATACAATCTAACAGATAAACAGATCGAACTGGCACAAAGGGGAGCTAAGTATACAGTACTGAGCATTGAAAAACTTGAAAAATTACCATTCACAGTGGCAAACAAACCAGCTACGGAATGGCTTATTCACGGCAAAATTAGTCTACCTGTGACTACTTTCCAGTTTCAGTATTGCCTTAAACAGATGCAAGCAGGCAAATATGAAAGGTTGGGTAAAGAATACATTAAGACATCCTGGAATTTACCTTACACCTATAGATGTTGGAGTGGGAATCGTGAAGTGTTTCTAAGCGGTACACGCTGTGAAAGTGCACTAAGCGGTTCACTGATTTGTCAGGACATCTCTTTACACGGGGCTTATAATGGTTCTGTGGCAAATGTGTCCTGCCACCAGCAGGGTACACCAGCTGCTGTGATTAATCCAACGTTTGGACAACTTTCTAATGGGAGTTACCTCATGTTGAATGATCAGAGTTGCTGTGGCATGTTGCCAGGCATTGCAAAAAGTCTGCAGCACACCCTGTGTTTACTCCTTAATGTTAATCTTATCGTTTTACTCAAATTTAGCGTGCATACACTACAAGTGCACTCCGTTCCTTTTAGTGCACGATTCTGACAATTTCATTCACAAAGTTGTGACACGAGACTTGCGTGTCACAGAGGAGTTGCACAGCTCTATGCACATTTGAATCCAATTTAGACTCGTACTCAGTAGTAAACTCGGGTTCATCCAATTTTATTCAATGTTCTATTCATGTTAATCCGTCACGTCACAGAAATAAAGTTCCAAATTTTCACGCATACTAATTGCTCTCGAATTGCCCATCCGGGCCTATTCATAGGCACGTGTAGAAACTTCATTCATCCGTTATTTTATATCACCCAATGCATTTCGGTCTTGTTGACCTTCCTCAGGGGTATCTACAATTATTAAAAAAATTATTAAAAAATACATTCATCAACCCCATATCATTTACATATAACAATAATTCAACACTAACATATATTGTGCCTAAACCCCAAACTCTTAATTCATCCTTATTACGCGAATCACTGCTCCTGTACCTCCCTTTCGTCTTTCCCCACGCAAATCCTGTACCTTCAACTTCTGTGCCCTCCTCATCCTTTGCCCAAAACATATCACCCGTCCCTCTACAGATCGAATCACCAATAACGCTGACGTTCAACCCATCGGTAACACCACCTATCTCACTCTCCCCTGCTCCCCAGTTTGTACCTGTAATCATCTGCTGTTATTTCAAACAGTGAAACCGCCTTCTAAAAACGCCATGTTCAAACCCCCGCTCTGCGAGGCATCCGGTCTTTAAGCCGAATGCTTATCTCCCACCTGTGTTCACTCCCACCACGTGACTCCCTCACTCTGCCCTCCATAAGTTCCCAAACCAACAATGTTAAACTCCCCATCAATCCTTTCACAATATCCCCTAGTTGCCCCTGAATCAGTGCACTTATCGTAAAAATAAATATGCTGAATACATATGAAAATAAACTCCCCAAAGCAACACATTCTTTAAACAAATGTCCATCATGATATGATTAAACGTATTCTTTCAATAACTTCTTTTGTTGATAACTTTTTCGGAGAGTCCATGACGTGACCTTGTTACTTTCCTTTTTCAACTTTCCTTCTCGTCTGGGGTGCTAACAGAAGTGGAACGGCGGTACTATGATTCATTGCAAAAAGTCTGCAGCACACCCTGTATTTACTCCTTAATGTTAATCTTATCGTTTTACTCAAATTTAGCGTGCATACACTCCAAGTGCACTCCGTTCCTTTTAGACGAAAGGGGAGGTACAGGAGCAGTGATTCGCGTAATAAGGATGAATTAAGAGTTTGGGGTTTAGGCACAATATATGTTAGTGTTGAATTATTGTTATATGTAAATGATATGGGGTTGATGAATGTATTTTTTAATAATTTTTTAATAATTGTAGATACCCCTGAGGAAGGTCAACAAGACCGAAATGCATTGGGTGATATAAAATAACGGATGAATGAGGTTTCTACACGTGCCTATGAATAGGCCCGGATGGGCAATTCGAGAGCAATTAGTATGCGTGAAAATTTGGAACTTTATTTCTGTGACGTGACGGATTAACATGAATAGAACATTGAATAAAAATTGGATGAACCCGAGTTTACTACTGAGTATGAGTCTAAATTGGATTCAAATGTGCATGGAGCTGTGCAACTCCTCTGTGACACGCAAGTCTCGTGTCACAACTTTGTGAATGAAATTGTCAGAATCGTGCACTAAAAGGAACGGAGTGCACTTGGAGTGTATGCACGCTAAATTTGAGTAAAACGATAAGATTAACATTAAGGAGTAAACACAGGGTGTGCGGCAGACTTTTTGCAATGAATCATAGTACCGCCGTTCCACTTCTGTTAGCACCCCAGACGAGAAGGAAAGTTGAAAAAGGAAAGAAACAAGGTCACGTCATGGACTCTCCGAAAAGTTATCAACAAAAGAAGTTATTGAAAGAATACGTTTAATCATATCATGATGGACATTTGTTTAAAGAATGTGTTGCTTTGGGGAGTTTATTTTCATATGTATTCAGCATATTTATTTTTACGATAAGTGCACTGTTTCAGGGGCAACTAGGGGATATTGTGAAAGGATTGATGGGGAGTTTAACACTGTTGGTTTGGGAACTTATGGAGGGCGGAGTGAGGGAGTCACGTGGTGGGAGTGAACACAGGTGGGAGATAAGCATTCGGCTTAAAGACCGGATGCCTCGCAGAGCGGGGGTTTGAACATGGCGTTTTAGAAGGCGGTTTCACCGTTTGAAATAACAGCAGATGATTACAGGTACAAACTGGGGAGCAGGGGAGAGTGAGATAGGTGGTGTTACCGATGGGTTGAACGTCAGCGTTATTGGTGATTCGATCTGTAGAGGGACGGGTGATATGTTTTGGGCAAAAGATGAGGAGGGCACAGAAGTTGAAGGTACAGGATTTGCGTGGGGAAAGACGAAAGGGGAGGTACAGGAGCAGTGATTCGCGTAATAAGGATGAATTAAGAGTTTGGGGTTTAGGCACAATATATGTTAGTGTTGAATTATTGTTATATGTAAATGATATGGGGTTGATGAATGTATTTTTTAATAATTTTTTTAATAATTGAAGATACCCCTGAGGAAGGTCAACAAGACCGAAATGCATTGGGTGATATAAAATAACGGATGAATAAAGTTTCTACACGTGCCTATGAATAGGCCCGGATGGGCAATTCGAGAGCAATTAGTATGCGTGAAAATTTGGAACTTTATTTCTGTGACGTGACGGATTAACATGAATAGAACATTGAATAAAAATTGGATGAACCCGAGTTTACTACTGAGTACGAGTCTAAATTGGATTCAAATGTGCATGGAGCTGTGCAACTCCTCTGTGACACGCAAGTCTCGTGTCACAACTTTGTGAATGTTGCCAGGCATCCCATATCTAGTAACGGTCAACTCCACGGTCACTTGCTGTATGCAAGTATTGTTTGCCCCAATAGACACAGTCAGGGAGTCGCCATTATGGCCTTCGCTGAATGTCTCTTTTATTCGATTTGATACTTTAAGCAGAATGAAAGCCATGCTTATACAACAATCAGTGCCTTTGACCTCGGCCAAAGAAACCTATGATCTACAAGTTGCAAGTACTTCAGCTGAGATACAAGCTTTAATTCGTACAAACTGCCCTATACATTTCGTAGAAATGATAGGACGTATTTTTAACATGTCAGATACAAGCAGAATTGTACATGTATTTAAGACCATCTGTTCCGGACTATTAGCACCTTTCCAGGCTGTCCTCGGAATCATCCCAAACTTCGCACATTCGGTGTTTGGTGGTGTGCCGTTAATTCTAGCACTTGTTGCAGGAATACTGTTTCTATTCCTCCTAATACACTATGGCAAGCCTCTTCGCCAACATCACTCCGAGTGATGTGGAGAGAGCCCTCCTTGAACGGAAATGGCGTGAGCGAATAGTACAGCTTTTGGGCATGCCTCGTCTACGGGAACTGAATACAACGTGGTTCCTGTCATTCAGACCAATCTGGCAAGATTGCATCTTACCTGTTCTACGCTGCCTGTTTTGCGGTGAAGAATGCGTGCTAGACACCTGTCTAACACTTCCATCAGTCATGCCAATGGATATCGATACTCTGCTGGACCCGATAACGGCCCATGCTCTGTGTTGTCCCCAACGGCTTCCAATCCTGATGGCTGCATTCATTGAGATCTCACAGACGCTTCCGGCTGCTGCTGAGGTACGAGATAGATCAACGGGCACACAGGTAACAACGGACGTGAACATTGCATCTTCTGCTGAAGGCGATGTTTCTCATCTTTGTGCAATTAACCTTCTGAACGAGGTGTTCCAAATGTCTCCGACTTCGGTGGATGATATTTTGGCTACGGACATAGATGATCTAATGTTTACGCCAGACCCCTACACTGACTTTGATTCAGCTCACAGTGTACCAGGGCAACAATGAAATTTGGCCTTCATATTTTTCAAACTTGGAACTTTTCCCAGAATTGAACTTTTTTCTTTTTTTAATTTCTGTAAGACATGGCAAATGAACAATCTGCTTACAGTAGAACTAGTCTTATAAAACGGACTTCTTTGAATACTTCCAGAGACACATTGTCACCTTACTTGTCTAACATTTCATTTAATTCCATGATATACAATGGCTTGATTTTCAGAACTTATCGACCATTTTGTCTAATGTATATATTACTGTTTCATTCTCGTTGCATTTTTATTTCCGTTACATGCTTAGAATGGAATCATTGCTTTAAATGTACAGTACCTATTGCATTTCAACAGTTTTGAGCTTCTTTTAAAATGCTTTTAGATATGTTTTTAGCGATATGTGGTACTCAATTTTCTGTTTAGCATTTAAAAATGTTTAGCATTTCGTCTTATCGTTCGATAGAAGATGGAGTGGGTGTTGTATTCCGCTTTAGGGGTCCGTATATAGGTTTTCCTGAATCATGTCCTTATATAGGCACAATTCACCCTGTCCTTATATAGGCATAAAATCCCTGTCCTTATTTAGGCATTAACCGTGCACTCCAAATACAGGCATGGTCACCGACATCCGTCCACCCTAACGTCACAACGAGTTCTTAGAAACCAGTCCCTTAAGCTTCGGGAGTTCCCCTAGCACAGGACTATTGAATTCTCCAAGAACTCATCTATTATGTATGAACCGTTATACCTTAGGGCTTCATTCCTGACGTCTTCCTATGTCCGAATGCTAACATTCCTTGACACCTACCAGGTATAAATATACCTTCCCTTGCCCAAGCAAGTTAGAGGAGACCTCGACTTCAGAGGGGCCCGTATCCCGGCCTGACGCACTGAGAAGACGCTGTCATTCCTGCACGCAGACAAATCCAGCTTCCAGTGTTCTGACTCCCTTCGCGGGGTGTTAGAGTTCCAAGATCCGGCAGGAGATTCCCACCTCTCTCATTCTCAAGGTATGGAGCTGACTAGAACCTAGAGGGACTCTTGGCATACCAGACTCTTGGCATACTAGACTCAACACACTCTTAGTCTACTATGCTAGAGAATACTCCACCTACTTCTACTCTTCCCTACGCCTAGTCTAGGTTAGGTACACTGGGGTAGAACTAGCTTAGAGACGCATCGTATGAGTACTCGCATTTTTAGCTCATGTTATTTATGTACGTGAATATATGCTAAAAGATAATGCTAGCGCAGTATTACTTATTTCTACTGCTTACGCTGTACGTTATTTATCTTGCATACTGTCTTGTGATCATAACAGCACATATCTCTTACACGAGAAACAAGACTGTTCAATAAAACCCTTTTATTGAAACGCCCGTCTTTCCTTTCTGTGTAACTCTGCAGAAACTAAGCATGCACGATTGAATGAGTGAAACTGTTATCTATTGTTTCCACGATTCTGAGATATGTTCCGCTTCTAAAGGGAAACAAAGTTGTCATGTTTTTCGGTTGCCAGAAACTACTCCCTTCTTGTTCTCAAGGAGTTTCTAGTGGCCTCTGAGCTAGCTGGCACAGGTAATTAAGTTTAATATAATCGACAGGGACATACCGACTTTAGTCCTATGTCAAACCTGTAGGTTATATTATTCCTATGCGCAGAGCCTATTAGGGAAATAGGAACTACACTACAGATGCTCTCAATGAAGGTGCTATCTGGTCCACTAACACTTAATGCTCTGATTAGAGGCAAGTCCTGAAATACATCAAACAGTTCCAAACTAAATCGAGGTGTGAATATCAGACCTTGTTCGGGGGGAAATGGGGCAAGCCAAGGCTACTGGGTCCAGCTGTGGGGCTGGGGTTATTTGCCTATGATGTCTTAAGGCCAGTACAATTATGGCCCGCAAACACGCCCGGACACAACTCCTTAAGCACATGACTTTCAGAGGCAGCAATGGCGAGCAGTCAAAGGCTTCTCAGAGAGGTTAGTGTGAGGGTACAACAAGCTCTGCACTCAACAAAAACCCAATAGTGTAATGATGTGATTGTCCAGCCCACTGCTCATCTTTGTAAAAATATAAGTACTTTACCAAACAGTACAACTCAATACTATACAGCAGATAAAAGCATCAGGTACTCACATTTTCTGATTTAAGGCTATTGTCTCACGCCAAGGATGCCCCCTTCTACCTCTCATAGTCTAAGGTGCCCCAATGTAGGCTTCAGCGTAGACGCAGCACTCCCTGATTTCTTTTGATAGGCACTGGCAAGCACCCAGTCTCACAATGTGTGTTTCACCAGCAATCCAGGTCCATGGTAGGCCTCACTCTGGCCTTGTGCTCCTCAGTCCTCGTATTCCCACGTTTGAGGCAGAAGCACTAGCCTCAGGTGTGTTGTGTGGCTGTTCCACTGCTTTTGATCAGAAACAAGCTATGCAGGAGAGTCTGGTGGTGGGAGTGCAGCTGTCTTCAGTCAGTAGTCCTCTTCCAGGGATGTGGCTGCGGATAGGCCACATAGGTTGCAGCTGGGTCTCCTTCTTCTCAGGCTAGTTGAGTCCTTGATTCAGCACCTTGGTGCTCTGTGGTAGAGGCACCAATGCAGTCTACTTTGGTTGCACGTCTGGGGATGGCAGCTGCTCACTTTAGTGCAGCAGTGGTGGTTAGGTCGATTGAACGCTCTCCCAGTCAGTGCTTCGACAGCAGCATAGTCACTTGGGCACAAAGTGGAAAGTGCCTGGAGGCAGCAGCTCACTTCCAGTGGCATAAATCGCAAGTAGACACATTTGGGCAAATGCCCAAAACTAGCCAAGTTTACAATTCCTTACGGATACACCTGGGACAAGTGCCACAGGTTTCTTCTTTAGTGGCGCAGACCACTTGGGCACATCTGGGGTAAGTGCCAAAGTGAATTCAGGCACATTTTTTGGTGAGTGCCACAATTTCGCAATAATCTCTCCTGAAGGGGTTCAGTACTCTTGGGCACATTTTGAGACAAATGCCACAGCTTCAACAGCAAGGTTGGCAGAGCGATCTGCTCGGGCACACTTTGGCAGTACTGCATATTCTCCACTATAGTGATGGTGACCGGCTTCAAGCATGGAGCATGCCAGTCCCACTTTTATGAGTTTCTGTCAGATTAAGTCATAGCATTGTGGTCAACTGCTCTTGCCCATGCATGGTCTGCTACTCCTATAGGGTTGAGTCTCTCCTTCTCTTTTCTTCCTCTAGGCGTTTCAAGACAAGGAATAGGTCTTTCTTCCGGTCTGTCTCCAGGTGATGAGCCTTCACTTCTGGGGAGATGGGTGTCAGGATGACACCAGCCATGGTTGCACAGTAGTCCTCTGAAGGGCCCTCCTACATGGTTGAATCGAACTTGCAACTGGAACAACAAGAGGGTCAACAGGTCTCACTCTTATACAGGAACTTCAGACAGGAGATGTGCATTGTCTAAGTGCACTTGCAGTACCAGTTTGTTTTAGGTCTTCTTTCATGTGTCCTTCTGAGGCTGTTTTACGGAGTCAGCATTTGTCTAGAATGATGCTGCTCACGGCAGGGCCGTCTCTAGGCTGAACTACACACGACAAAGGTAGATGGACCATAACTTCATCTCTATGGCAAAGATAGAAGTACATACGTTTCACCTCTGCCTTAAAAATTATAACACTTTTGACAGGTTAATTTGGAATATTATTCAATATAATCTGATTTGTGCCTGATGGACATTTTCATAAACAGGAGAGGTGTGAAATTTACTTTTGCGTAATTACGTGAGAGTTTGAGAAAATGACTTAAAATTATGCATATTTACTTGAAATGAAAATCCGTTATTTAGTGCAATATTTTAACACAAAATGTGTCTTTAAGTATCGTTTTGACAGAAGAACGCTTTTCATGCTACAAAATATAGCGCAAAAATCACAACTGCCGCGAACAACAGTCACTTGCGGGTAGTGGGGTGGGCGCGGGAGGTGTGGGCATGGGGGGAGGGAGGTTTAACAATGTAAAAGAAAAAATATATATATATTACACACTTACCTTGCCGCCGGTCCCGCGTCTCTACTCCTTGCTCCTGCTCTCCTCGTGGAACAGGAAGCCAGGAACAGCCAGGCTCCGCTGACCAACCACAACGCTGCAATGCAGCATTGTGATTGGTAAGCACCAGGCTCCCCTGACCGATCACAATGCTGCATTGCAGCCTTGTGATTGGTTTTGAGCGTTCTGGTTCGACGCTCAATCAGGAAAATGAGGGCCTGGGCTTGTTCTCCACTCAGGCTGTAATGCAGCCTGCATAGAGAACGAGGAAAGTGCACATGACTGGTTTGGTCGGCACAACAGGGCCGACCAAACAATCATTGCGCACTTAGGAGTGGCAAACCACTCCTGCCCTGCTCCATGAGCAGAGCATTGCAGCCCTGCCCATCTGCCCACCCGCAAAGAAAACATAAAATGATAATAACTTAAAGTTATTGTCATTTTATATTTCCTTACCTTTCCACTGATCGAAAGCAGTGGGGCAACGCTCCTCCGCCATAGCGGAGGAGCCGCCACTGCTTGTTCCTGTGGTCCTGTGCTACATTTTTGCTATGAACAGTGGCATAATTTCCCAATGTGGCATAATGGCATAATTTCAGGAATTATGCGTAACAAGCACAAACACAAAATTCTGGAAATTACAGGAACTACGCCAGTCTAATTTAAATTTCGCCTGGGCCTAAATCAAACAACACAACTTTTGGAAATCAATTTCTAGTGCCCCCTGAAGAATATGGTAAGAGCATTAAGTCGAATTTGCAAAGCCACTAAACCAAATAGCAATATTTACAGCCCAAAATGACTCCTTTTATCAATGAGATCACTCCCGCTCTGGCCAGGAAATTGTTCTTACAATTTAAATACCAGTCTCTACCCATCATGGCCTTTCATGCTAAGTGGGCAAATGCAGCCTATCAGAGCACGGAATGCCCGGCATGTAAGGTGCCTGGGGAAGATTTATCCCACTTTCTACTCTTCTGTCCAGCGTACGATGCCCAGAGGAGAAAATGGTTATTACCCTTGTGTAGATCCTTGGGTGTTAGGAGGTACTTGGTTGCCACCAAGCTCTTAAGATCAGACACCTCTAGGCTGGTAGTGTTTCCAGTTGGAAGATACCTCCAGGCAGCCTGGATATGGTGGTCCAAGTGCATTTGTGCCACTGTTGTTAGTCCACCCGAGGAAAAGCACTAAGGGAGGCTGGAGGTCTACAAATGCGTAAGGCCAGATCTGCCTCAGCCCAGGAGATTGAAAAGCAGATTGCCATATTCTTTTCATAAATTGTGTTTTAGGTACTTTCTTTATATTATGTAGCTTTTAGTGGCCTTAAGCACTGCTTTTAGTCCAAAATCTTTAATGAATTTTTATATCTCATTTAACCACTGTGTTGCTTGAAAATGTGCACTAAGCACTTTCATTCTTTGGTGAGAACTAACTTATTTGAGACCCCTGTTATTGATTTTATTTCAGTTTGCCGGATGGTTTAGCGGACCCATCTGGAGCTATCCAGCGCATTTTTTGAGGTTTTTGCTTTCCGGCAACCCGTTTTATTATGCAGATATATTATTGGGGGTACCCCGTTCAGTTTCATCAACCATATGCGCCAAAGGATGTAATCTGGTATCGATCTTATACTAGTTTTCTTAACCATATTGTCGCAAATTGAATTTTGTAAGTAAATTGTGCCTGCACAATATTTTTGCCCTCAATATTCTTGACACAATACTTAGCCCCACAATATTTTTGGTTCTGTTTGATTCTGTTTAAACATCCAGCCTCGGCGTGGTGGCATTGACTGTCAACTACTGGCTTGTACATGGCTGCACCACCAGGAGGGGATCAACCCACATGGGGGTCGCCCCAATCCAGAGCACCTATCCACCTCTTCCGTGCGTGATTCTGACTTCTGAGGCGACTGTCATTCCTGCTTGCAGAGACGGCAATCTCTAGCATCGGAGACATGAAACAACAGCATCTCTGAGAACATGTCTACAGGTCGGCCACCCACAGTCCATGAAGAAACCACAACATAGCTGCCAGTCCACACGCTTTCCCAGAAGTGGTAAAAGAGAAGACATATAGAGACAAAGCCATGTGGTGGCTTAACCGGACTGAATCCATCACTGTTGCTAAGGACTGAGTAACAAAACCTAGTAAGAAGTGTAAAGGTGACCTTTGAGAGACTGAGGGCAGTATACACTAGAGGGGTCGATCTGCATCTGAGCAATATATTTACGCTATTTCCTGACACCTTGGGATGAACTATCTAGAACAGACATGAGGAACTGGAGCGAGATAGAGTATAGAGGCACAGTCCAACCTCAAAGCTTAGAACGCTAAACGGTGCCCTGCAATTATTATGTGTGCAGTACTCTGTACTAGTTTGCATTAAATTACTTTTCTTTATTGAATGTAAGCACTGGGTTGGACAATCTTTTATTGCATTACTATGTGACTGTTGAGTTCTGAATTTGCACACCGCCACACTCACCCTGAGAATGCGGTGACCGCTCACCTTTATTATCACAGAGAGTCATTTGCTGAAGTGGTTACACTTGGCCCGGTTTACAAAGCCATAGTAGGATGGACCCTGGGACATCATAGACAAAAACACCTCAACCCCTGTGGTTGAGGCTCAATAGCCCCTGCTTATCTCATGGCCCCCTTTCAGGGTCTGACAACCCACATGCATTGTGGTATAGTAGGGGAAAAGGTTTCTCCACATGGAAAATGTTGTTCCCAAGAAAAAGAAATATTGAATTTGTACTTCACTCTGCATTTCCTCATTGTGGCGATACTTGATAGGCAACAACTCTGCACTGGGGAAATAATACTCCTGAAGCTGCAACTGGCACAGCTTTCCAGATATACTACTGCACAGAACAAAGGAGTAAATGATCGAGGGTGTTAATGGACAACATCTTTGTGAACAAGTAAATGAGAGTGGACATGTGTTCTCAAATGAGGAATTTGCCTCATGTTCAAACAGAACGGAGAAATATAAAGAAAGGTGTTTGTGACTGACGGCCTATCCCAGAATTCCAACGGTGTAACAGCTCATCTGTACAAGACGGGTAACTGTTTATTAATGCATGATAACATGTACAACTCAGTAACAATTTTAGGACTGTGGCATTCATAGTTTATTTCCTTGCAAATAAAGTGAGATGCTGCCTGCCAGCCCATGCGACAAAGTAATCAGCATTGCGGAAATGATAGACTCCATCAAAGCATTAAGAATTGTCCCTGTAACCGTGCGAACAGTCCCAGTGTGAAATCTCTCTCACCCTCCCAACGCCGACTTTCAAATAGTTCATGTGCATCTGTTTTGGACAGTTAATGTAGGACAAATGGCAGATTCTAAAATTATAGGGATTACCGATGTAAGAGCATGGCACAAAGACCAATTGTTATGGAACCATCATTAAAATCTGAAAACGCCTCCAGCGGTTCCAACGTTCATCTTAAATTGTTCCCAGCTTCTCTTTCTCCAATCCCTAATTCTAAATTCTCTCCAGTCAAACCAAACCCACCTCTCACTCCTCCTTTATATTCTTACGCTAGCATCAGTCATCCTGAGTCCCTAGCATCTATAGGTAATTCAGCCAAGCTGTTTAAGATAATGGAATCTAAAAGCTGTTCTAGAAATCCATCTACACTGTCAGTGGTCCCCGAAGTACACACAGTTAATGAAGCCCAGGGCGGCCCTTTTGCCAATTCTAGTGCGGTAAATATTATTAAGATCCTGTCCTGGAACGTGGCAGGTCTAAAAAGTAAATTAGATTGTCCCGATTGGGGGGAGTTTGTGGATTCCTGTGATATTTGTATGTTCCAGGAATCCCGGGCAACTGAGGAACTAACTCGCGTGGGCTTTGTCTCTTTTTATATACCTGCTGTATCTAGGGGTCGGGGTATACCTTCAGGAGGACTTTGTACGTGGGTTGGCTGTCATTTAGGGTGTACAATCACTCAGGTGTCGCATAGTTCCCCAGACATCCTATGTTTATTATTGTCTTTTTCCCCTGAGCTTAATATAGCCTTAATTAATGTCTACTCAAGGCCGGTAAGGATAGGTCTAGAATCAGCAACCATAGACCAACTAGATGGTTTATTATCCGGCGGCATGAGTAATGCACTAGTGGTGCTGGGGGGTGACCTGAATTGTCAATTCGAACCTATGATAGACTTAATAGATACCCCTGTTACTGAGGAGGATGAATTGTGGGCTATCCCTGATACTAACATTCCTCCGATCAGGGCATGGACACCCATGGCTCTTCAAATAAAAGCACTCACTTTAAAGTACTCCTTGCGAGCCTGCAACGGTCGCTCCAGTTCGGACTCTCCAGGGAGTTTTACATACAACAGAGTGGGGCACTCCTCTATTTTAGACTATCTCCTTGTTGAAACCAGGTTGTGGGGCCAGGTCAAGGATTTTATCATTAAGCCTCGCCTTGACAGCGATCATAACGCTTTACTATTAGAACTTGCTGTCCCAACGCCAGTAGCTCAATTGGCGCAAGAGTCTGCCATTGAGCACCCACCAAACCTATCTAATGACAGGCGTAAGGTCAGGTGGGCATGGTTGGAAAAAACGCCCCATAAGATGGCTCGTCTATTTGAAGCCGTCTTACCCAATCTTGTGGCCATGTTTGAGCTCGTAAAAAATGGAAGGATTACTCCATCCCTTACAGAAGTAGCAAATGTTAATGAATCTACTATCTCCAAGTTAGGGGAGATATTTTGGCCATTATGTGTAAGGGGACATGGGCAGAAATATCCACTGACCTGGTTTAATGACCACTGTCGGTTGGCTAAAAAAGCGTTGTTGGAGGCTATCAAATCCAGGTGCACGATCAGAGTAAAAAATGCAAGGTCACTTTATAAATCCACTATTGCTTCTGCAAAAAAGGACTGGGAAGTAGATAAATGGGGCAGCCTGAAAAAGGCCCTGGAGACCAAGGACATGAAAACATTTTGGTCCATTATTTCCACAGGTAGTAGCATAGGTAAGGTGGCCATTGAGCCAAATATTGATGCTAGCCGTTGGGAAGAGCACTTTCTGGCCCTTTATGCTTCACGTGCCATGGGGGCCTATAGTCAGACCTCAGTGAACAAGTCCTTTTCTATCATAGACACACCCACCCCAGAGATCACTTTGAAGGAAGTTACAACTTCGCTAAAAAGGATCGTTCCTGGGAAGGCCGCAGGCCTGGACAAGATCCCAGGGGACCTTTATCAGGCCGAACCCAAGATCTGGTGCCCCTATCTTTGGGTGGTCTTTAATGCCATCTTACAGGGAATGGCCCTCCCTGCAACGTGGCTTGGTGCAGAAATCCTTCCCATATATAAAAAGGGGTCTCCCATTTTACCTACTAATTACAGACCCATTAGTCTGATTGATGTATCTCAAAAGGTATTTGCCAGGATTATAGTAGATCGGCTTCAAGCATGGCTGGAGGAGCACAAGATTATGACCCCATTGCAGGCTGGGTTTAGAGAAAAAACCTCCACAATAGACCAGGTTTTCAGGCTACAACTTCTCTACTGGAAAGCTGTACATCTTGAAGGGGGTAGCCTGTACCTGGTCTTCGTGGACCTCAAGAGTGCCTTTGATTTGGTCCCTAGAGATGCGCTGTGGGGGGTCTTGAGTGAACTAGGGTTACCACCTTATCTTTTAGATATATTGAAAAGACTACATACTGGTAATTATGCCCGAATTCGCTTTGGGGAAAAAAGGGGAATTGACTCACCCCATTCCCATTGAAAGGGGGGTAAGACAGGGATGTGTGCTTGCCCCCACCCTGTTTTGTATTTACATTAACGGTTTGGTAGGTGCACTGAGCAAACTCAAGGACATAGATGCCCCCAAATTAGCGCACAAGTTGATACCGGCCTTGATGTTTGCTGACGATACCCTACTCCTTTCCAAATCTCCCATGGGAATACAGAGAATCCTGGACGGGTTTTGTGAGTTCTGTAGGACCAGGGGTTTGGAGATCAATCTTGACAAAACAACATTTATGGTCTTCAACCCCAAAAAATCGACACGTTCAAGCCCATGTATGAATGGTATCGCTCTGGAGAGGGTAACCACGTTTGATTACCTGGGAGTCACTCTTAATGAAAATATGGCCTGGGGACCTCAAATAGCCAAGTCAAATCTGAAACTGTCTCAGACCACAGGTGGCTTGTCTAAGTTTTATAGGAAGTTGTTCCACAAGCCAGTAAGTCCTGTTGTGGAGATCTATAAAACTCAGTTAAGGAGTGCAGCCCTATACGGGGCGGAACTTTGGGGGCATCTCCAACCTAGCCTGATTGCTAAAACAGAGAACAATTTTATAAGACAGTTGTTTAGCATGCCAGTGAGCACCCCTTTGGTTCCCCTTCGTATGGATCTCGGTGTGAGACCAGTTGTAGAGGAAGCAGGATGCAGACCTTTACTGTACTGGCGCCGCCTTTGGGCGACCCCGGAACTGGTAGAATTTAGATCTGAGCTTTTAGAAGTACTCAGGTGTCCCGGTATAGGCAAGCTGCCATGGTTCTCCTACATCAGAGAAAGCTTCCGTTCCATTGATAGATACGACTTGTGGGAAAACCCTGACAGAGCTTGTGTGAGAACCTCGCGTAAATTTATAATCACCAGTTATAGGGAAGGCAAATTGTATAAACTCCAAGTAGATTCCTCCACTGGTTCTCTCACCTCAAAATATTTGGATGTGAAGGTTATGTATAAGATCGAGCCATGCCTAGATGAAATTCGACCGGCATTAGCCAGAAAACTGTATATGCAGTTTCGGCATGGCTGTCTCCCCTTGAGATCCTATACAAATAAATGGTCCTGTGGGTGCACTTTAGGTTGTCCCGCATGTGGCGAGCCTGAGGAGTCAGAGCTGCATGCATTCTTCTTTTGCAAGGGGTACCACAAAATTAGGCATAGCGGGCTAATCCAGTTATGCAGAAACCTTGGCACAATTCATTGTAAAGAAGCCTTCAGGCTCCTAAAATTCAACACTGAATTGTTCATAGCCTATGCTGTTTCGCGTTTTTTGAACTCTATGTGGTGGGCCAGGATGAAATATCTTAAAGCTTAACTATGGTTCATGCTATTGTTTATATTTCTTGCTTTTAGCTCTAACTGTATTTTAACCATTGGTGGCTTTTGTTTTTAAACTTTTTAACCTTTTTAATATTGTTCGTATTTATATGTACCCATTCTTTTATGATGCATTCACATCGAAATAAAGAATTAACAAAGTGAAAAAAAATTATGTGTAATTTAATTCACGTTCTGACCATGCTTCTGCTTAGACGAAAAAAGTCAACCATGTCTCTTCTCAGTTACCAGTCCAAGGGTGATATGTACTAAATGAGGATTCTGAAAAAAAAGGTTGCTAATTGTAAATCCAATTACATTTTGTGAACTGACCTTTGTACTAATAGGTAGGTTCACAAAATCACCATTTGGAGTGGGTCACAACTCGACCTACCTAATCAATATCATGAGGTAGGTTGCAAATTGCGACTCAGTCTGATTGGCTGCGGTGTACCACCATGTCTGTAATCACATTTTTTTATTTATTGTTTTTGTTTTATTTATTAGTGAAATACTAACAGTACATCTGATTACTGGATGTTACAAGATTCTGTATATACCATTGCAAGTACATAATACAGTTCTGAGTGTGCTTCCTTTTTCACTACATTACATAGTTACAGCTCTTTTAGTGAATCATGTGGTAGTCTCTCAGTTTTATTTATTCTTAATGTGCATCACACTTCAATCAAATACATATCTTCACATAGCGCTTATTTGTCTGTGATCACATTTAAATAAAATATTTTTTTAATGCAGCCCATTTTCCTTAAAGGAAATAGGTTTCCATTTAAGAAAAGAAAAAAAATTCTACAAAATTTGTTTAAGAGTTGACTGGCTCCATGGACCATTGCCCACTACCAAACAACCTTTTTTTTGTTTTAGGTTCACAAAACGGAAAGGTTCCAAAGGACCCCATTGTGAATGGGTCGCCACCTCATTGGAGGAGTTGATAATCTATCAATGGTTTGGAAAAAGAAATTCTGGTCACAAACCGTTGATATCTAGCATTACAAGTCGCAATTTGGAAGGGATGCCCTAAACCCATTTTGCAATTTGCTAAGCACTTTCCAAATTGCAAAATTGGTTTAGAACATTTAAAAATCCATTTAGCAGTTTTTCCCTTCCATCTTTACTTCACCGTTCTTTTTTGCCAGGCTAGAACACCTATGTGTGCCTAGCTGATAGTTCATGACAACCTTTTAGGAGCAATAGCCATAGCATCACAATCTGACAGTTCTGTAAGACAAAGATCTTCTTCTGCATTGTACTCTGCATGATATCCCTATGAATAGCAGATCAATGCATTCTTCCCTAAGAACAATATAATTCAGAAGAGGGGCTTAAAGGGTAGAAAGAGTGAAAGAGGGAACATACATAAGATTATTGTGTAGCATAAATTACGTAAAACAGCTTTTTCGTAAATTGACTTATAATTATGCTCAGTTGAGTTGGCTATTGAATTACAAAAGACTATTGGTACCAAATTATGCTTTTCACAGTGACACCGCAAAGGGAGCTGCAGAGTCACTCTACATGCTCCCTTATCTAGGGTTATTATAGTGGTAGGATTGTCTGCATGTAATTGATTGACAGTTTAATTGTACTGGATGATTGTGTGTCAGTACATGTGTGAATGTTCTCGTTTAACTAAACTGTCCCAGAGGGAGTAAGTAGGGATCAACTGAACAGTGAAGTACATTTTACAACACTAGTGGCATGCTTTGGGAACATAATTGAATTAAATCAACATAAGTCAAAAGGAGATCAAATGTTTTACAAGGCTCTAAGCATCACTGCTGTGCCAGTAGTGGTTCACTCATAGGGGCATGAGGGCTCCATCCTCCCTATTTTCTGCCCCTTTTTTCTACTATACTAATAGTGAATGATAAACTATTAATGCCTATTAGTTTAGCAGAAGGAATGCAGACCCATGGCGGTGAAGCAGTGTGAGACTGTGAAATCAGTCTCATGCCTGGCACAAGTGCATGAAGCACCTTTACCAGGCATTGGAAAGGACTTTTCCCCCTCCCAAATTTTTTATTAGAAATTGATGTGTTTGTCTGCTTTGTTGCTGCTTAAAAAAGACTAGCAGTGGCATTGCATAACTGTGTATGGATCTCCCATTTTGAGAGAGAGAGAGAGAGAGAGGGAGAGGGAGAGAGAGAGAGAGAGAGAGAGAGAGAGTGTGTGCATGGGAAACTGCAGGTCTCTGCAGCGTTTTTCCTGAGGGCTCTTTGCCATTCTTTCTAACCCCAAACTCATGCACAATGCGTGTAGATCAGGTGATGCTGCAGATCCATGAGCAATTTACCCCTGTTTTCAGCTCCATAAGGGAGACCATCTGGGTTTAGACAGGTGGTGCTCCATATATAAGCACCATCTGTCCAGAGTTAAGCTTCTTCAGAAACACTATGATCCAGATTTGCAAAAGCATTTTGGGGGGGTTTGCATTTATTTTTTAACACAAACCCAGAGCAAAGCGTTCAGGTGGAATTTACAATCCAATGCAGATCGCAGCAAGGGGGCATTCCATGGGTGGTGCGTGGGCGTTCCCAAGTAACCACCCATGGGGTTTGATGCAAATCCCTATCTACAAAGAATTGTAGACAGGGATTTGCACCATAATTGTATGTCTCCTTAAGGCAGGCATAACAAGAAGAATTGTTTTAATTTCTTCTCTATTTTCCCACTGTCCATATGTCCTGCCATTTACAGCACACATACAAAGTGGGAAAAGCCTTGAATCTATGCTTCAGACTACACAGACACCCTTGCACCAGTGCTTAATTTGAGCCAGTGGTTTCCAGTGCTTAATTGTCAACAATTGTCATGGTGACTGTCTGCATAATTTTGAGATGAGCACAACAACAGTTGTTTAATAATTCAATATACATTAATAATGATTAATACCTGCCACCCATTATTATAGCTTTGGATGACCTGGAATAGTCTGAATTGTCACATTTGTAGGAGTATGATGGTTAGCGGGTTTTTGGCACTGTCATTGGCAGCGCTGGCAGATGTCGTGGGTAGTGCAAGTTGCAGTGGCCTCCTGACAAGGGCCCTGGCACTTATTTTCTTACACATTGAGCACTGCCTTGCTCTGTGGCACAAGGGTGTCTGTGTTGGTGCATGGCTGCCAAAAGCGCACCAGCACAGGGAGAGAGCAGAACAGTGCCACACCTTAGTAGACATGACGCTATTCTGCCCTCTCCCGTCCACACAGCACAGCAACTTTACTTGCTGCCCTGATAGTCTAACTTCTCTGTAAATCTGAGCCTATGTGTGTGCACACAGGTGGTGCATCACATCCATGTCCTTGGCATGCCTGGCTCATTCAGAATTGACAAGTGGACAGAGGCAGTCCTGAACTCAGTTTCCTCTGTGCAGATATCTTTGAATATAAGATGGCCTATGATGCTTTCATTGCTTTCAATTCCATTGTGAAAAACCACCTCTGGCCTTCAGGCCAGACAGGAAAGGCATCTACACCACAAACTTTGACATGCCACCAATGGCAAATAATGGACAGAACTTACTCAAAGTGGCAGGAGGTAAGGGTGACGAGTCGATCCGCAGTTATTGGGCCATGAACCCACTGCTAATCCATGCACAGTGCTACTGAAGCTCTTAGCCCACACCTGGGATCACTAAAGTTGGGGATCTATGAGTAGGGAAAGGTGATTCCTAAGGTCTGGAAAACACTCCCTGGTCAATCAATCAAGGGGAAAGGCCTTTCAATGTAAGGGCAGAAGACAAGCACTGGATAGGAATCTTAAAGTGGCTGGCACTGGCACAAGAAACTTGGGGCAAAGAAGCAGTTTGAGATTCAAGGGGTTGTTGAGGGGTGGGGAGAGATAGGCTTTACATTGATTGCAAAACAAGATTGTCAATATGTATGACAAGGTCTTATATGAAGGACCAAGGAGATAAGAACATTTTGTTTCTTCCTTTTTAAGCCCCACACTCTTGTTTTCTTGGTACATGAGATGAAAAGTTCACAAGTGTGTGCTTTTACATGTTTATCAGAGCCTTTGCCTCAAAGTCCACAGGCAAAAAACTCCCAGCATTGTCTCTCACCCCAGAAATGTAATGTCTCCTATGCCCTTGTAAGACAGTGAGTGGGCATGTGATACAGTGTGTAGTCCCATCCATGAGGCAATTCCTGGTATACAAAAGAACACCCACATCAAAATGTAGGCCCTGGAATGCTGAAGGCAATTCTTGGTGGATGAGGAATTGTTGGTAAAATGCTGGTGCTGGCACAATGAAGGCAATCCTTGGAATACAGGTTGACAACCCTACATATGTGGAGCAGGGGGCGGGCGGACAGCCATGCCCAAATGTGGGTCCTGAAATGCTGGAGACAACTTTTCACATATTGGTCACCTGTGCTATAGGAATTGGAGGAATTGTTGGTAAAATTCTGGTACAGCCATATTGTAGGTAATTCTTGACATGGGCAGATGAGGGAACCATTAGCACATTTTGAACACAATGTGGTCAACTCCTCAGGAGCTTCACTCTTCATTGGCACACCATGATAGAACTTCAATAGTCAATGAGTGTCCTTTGGAGCCTATAGCTTTTTACCAAATTTATGGGGACACTGTGCTTTACTTTAAAATGCACTTTTGACCCTATGTATTTCAAATATTTCTCAGGGGAGAACCCCACCTCCCCTGAACTCTATTTGAATTCAGGTGTGCTTGCTTCACTAGCTCTCTGTAATGTGTGTCACATAGAGTTACGTGCATGATATCATCATTGAAAGAAAATCCACTTTTTTGCCATGTTACGGCAACCACATGTCATCTTTTTAAGGGACAAGCATCTTTATTTACATTGACCATACTTGGGGGCGTGGTCAGGCTGCCAAATAAGATGGCTGCGTAGCACTGTAGTTCTGCCAGCCAACCCATAATCCATGCCAAAACAACATCCTCCCGGTACATCCTACCTGCTGAAACTACTCAATAGGAGGGAGAAGGTGCGGGGCAAAGAACTGAGAGCATGGAGGTGGTGGGGAGGACAGTGCAGTGATGGAGCGGGCCACGGGGCCCCTTCGGGCAAGCCACGGCCGGCAGCAGGCGGCCTGCGTGGTGCAGCCCAGCGATGAATCAGGAGTCACTTGCTCCATCTGTGGACGGAGTGGCTGGGGACCACGCACCGGGGACAGGAGCACAACAAGGGAGGAGCGACGTGGAGTTCCCCGGAAGACGGAGCCTGGCTGCAGAAGTCCCCGAGCAAACAGAGAAGGAGGAGTGAGGAAAACCACATTGAGCCACAGGTAAGCTGACTCGGGTACCCCCAGAAGACTATACGATCCACACAACTGCAGATCCTTACCAGGCCACAGACAGTCGCTACTGTACACAAAACCCATTAAAGGGAACTTAAATCAACAGGGGTCGGCCGGGCAGGCCCTGTGAAACTGAAAGCCCCCGCATAGTGAAGAAGACAAATAGCAGTGACCCAGAATATACTGCCAACACAGGTGGACTGCATAGACCCTCCCTCCATGGGCGGCTGATGCGGGGGATCCTCGAGTCTGTGCAGACGAGGGAATGCAACTACAGACTAGGCAATGGTCCGGGGGGGACCCCAAGCAGAATCGCCTAACATTTGAAAAGCTCAAAGGCCCTGCAGAAGATCCAGGAGCAGACATGGCTGAAAGTGGCAGAGTGGCGGGTCCTGCATCCATGGAACCGGCGTGGGCTGATACCCTCATGCTTGAACTTAGTGCGGGCTTCAAAGCCCTAGATGGGCGGTTCGACAGGCAGTAGAAATGGCTGGACACATTAGGGGCACAACTGGATACCCATGATAAACTATTGGACACAGCGGAGGAAAGGGTGTCCGACCTCGAAGATGGATCAGCACAAGCGACAAAGAAACTGGACCGTATGGAAAAACTACTGAAAACCATTACAATGAAGAACTAAGACTTAGAAGTTAGGGGCAGGCACAATAATATACACATTTTAGGTATCCCAGAGACCATAAACACAGGCCTCTTTGTAGAAAAGCTCCTCATCGACTTATTTGGTAAGGAACCATTTACAACAACGTTTGTGGTGGAGAGGGCCCACCGAACGATAGGACCTCGGCCAAACCCAGGTTGCCCCCCAAGACCCCTTGTGGCCCAGCTGCTGAATTACAGGGACAGAGACACGGCATTAAGATTGGCCAGAGAAAAGGGGGCACTGACCTGTCAGGGATCCTCAGTGTCCCTGTACCCAGATTTCACCGCCATGGTGCAGAACGCGTGCCGTAAATACATGGGTGTCAAGGCCACCCTGCGAAACCTGGGCCTCGCATACGGTATGATATACCCCGCTCGTCCTCGGATCATGGTAGATGGTAAGGCGCGAATATTCGACACCCGAGTGGAGGTACAAGAATTCTGCCTCAACTACTCAGGGTCTCAAGGAACATGCAGGAAAGAAGCACTGCGAGGGTCGCCCCCTGATAGTAACTCTGGAACTAGCACCGACCACTTCTCCGCAGAGTGAAGCCTTATCAGCCTCACAATAGCTATGGACAAGTAAACAATATGATAGACTCCGATGCATGAGATAAACTCTGCACGTCTCCCTTAAAGATTACATTTTTCCTTAGTTTCAAATAATGGCAATCATAATGCATTACTCCAAGATACCAATTGCGGGTAGCTGGCGAGGCGTCGCCACCCCCTTAGTGTTGATCACCACACCTTTTTTTGAACTGGTAAGGTAATTTGGAATTGACACAACGCTTAGTAATTTGGTTAAAAGTTTGGGAAGTCCCTACCATGTTCTCAGTAGGGATGGGTAAGGGGAGGGTAAGCAAGATTATGGGATTACAGGGGAAAGTTGACAAAACTCTATACATTCTTGACAACAGTTTTGTTACACAGCGGTACCTTTCACAAACAGCAGAATTCATAAGACATCTCACATGAGTGCTCACAATAGGATAAGCCCTAACCTCAACTTAACATTAATAACATGAAATGTCAGGGGACTGAACAACGCGTGCAAAGGCAAGCAAGTCCTACATTACTTACAAAGACACCAGGCAGATATAGCTTTTATACAGGAGACACACCTCCCCCGCACAATCACTCGTATTTGCAACCACATAGGGGACACATCGATATTTTGCAGGCTATAGCAATAATGCCAGGGGGACTGCTGTCCTCATACACAAATGAATACCATTCCAACAGTTAATGTCTCGGGTAGACAGCAAGGGTCGCTATCTTCTAGAGGTGGTCCACCTTATGGGGCACACCATAGCCCTTATGAACATTTACGCTCCCAACACTGACAATCCCGGAATTTATTGACAATTTACAGGCACAGCTATACCAGGTAGAAGCAGACTACATATGCATGGGGGGTGACTTCAACCTTGTCCTAGATTCTCAATGGGACAGCACAGCCAAGACCCCAGACCCCAAGCCACAGGCACGACGTGCGCAGGCAGAGCTCTGTGACACATTTAACCGCTTGCCTGCGGCAGGAATTCCAGCCAGGTGCTGGACATTCCAATCACGGGCGTGGTCGTAACGGCACCACGCTGTCATGAGCACAGCTCAACCGTGACTCATGACGGCGTGGTGCCGTCATGAGCATCGAAGAGGCTAATTTAGCGGATATTTGGAGGCACAGACACCCAGTGGATGCATCTTACACACACTATGCGGCCTCCCATGACACATGGACACGATTGCATTACTGGCTGCTCTCGTCTGATATATAACAACATGGTATGGCGAAAGGAGCCACCTCCCCAGAACGCTCTCTGACCACTCCCCAGTTTTACTTAAACTCTGCATACCCATAGCATGAACGACAAATGAGATTCCCGGGTTGGCACTGAGAGACATGGTATTTAAATCTGAGCTGCGTGCAGCTATAGTAGAGTACTTTGAGCTGAATAAAGGGTCGGTGTCATCCTGTTCCACACTATGGGAAGCAATTAAGGCCTATGTGAGAGGTGTTTGCTTTGCCAAACATACAGGGTTACTAAAAGATTTGAGGCGTACACTATTCCGACTCGAGGAACAACTGGAGGTGCTGGACCGGGAGCACAGACCCCAGGAAGTGCAGATGACCTTACACCGCCGTGCGGTCTTACTAGCTGAGTTTTGTGAAGCGGCAGAGAGGGAGACACACTTTTTAAGTAAATATGCCACTTCCAGGAAATACAGTGAGTGGGAGCGGCCGGGGCATACACTTGTGCGATAACTACAATCGAACCATACATCCCTAGCATCCGAAATGGTGAGGGCACCCTAATAACTGACACACTAGCCATCCAAAAGGAACTTATTGCATACTATTCAGACCTATACACAACCAGGGTCACGGACAATGTGGAGAAAAGGACACAATACCTAGAGGAGATAGTGATGGTGTGGCTCAGCTCTGCGCACCAGCAATTTCTGGGGGAACCCTTCACAATGGAGGAAATTACTCAAGCAATTGATGCAATGGGGGTATGAAGGCACCAGGATTAGACCAATACACCAGTGTTTTTTATAAAATGTGCAAACATCTGCTTGCACCACATCTCCTCGAAGTATATAGGCAGGCCCTGGAAAACGGTATACTGCCCCCACACTGTGAGAGGCGGTAATTACACTGCTTTCAAAACCTGGTAAGGATCCGCAGTTGTGTGGATCGTATAGGCAGCTTTCCCTACTGAATTTTGATAATAAGATTCTGGGCAAAATTATTGCTCCGTGACTCTCCCTCCTGCTTGACCAAATAATTGCACCGGCGCAAACGGGCTTCGTCCTGCACTGGTCAACGGCCCTGAACTTGCGCACGCTATTTGTGGTACTGCACAGAATTTCACCTGAAATACCCTCTGTAGCAACACTGTTGGATGCTGAAAAAGCTGGCCACGCTACACAAGATGGGTATGCCAAAGGGGAATGTTGCGCTCAAATCCTTGCTATATACTCAGAGAACGGCAAGACTTCGGCTGAATGGGACTCTGACCCCCCCCCTTTCCTTTAACATGTGGCACAAGACAAGGGTGCCCACTGTTACCCCTGTTATTCCTTATTGCCCTCGACCCATTAGTACGACACTTGCAAGAGCACCACCTACACAGGGGGTTGCAATTTAAGCCAGGCCCACTGCTGATCACACTCTACATAGACGTCATCATCCTTTATATCCGACGCCCCAGCAAAAAACTAGGCCCCGTACTTGAAGAGGTAGTGCGCCACGGCAAGCTGTCAGGGATTCAAATTATTTGGAGCAAATCAGAAGCGTTCTCCTTGACGGCGGCGACTAGTGTCATCCAATGTGAATTCCCACTAGAATGGTGCGACACGTCTGTGAAATACCTCGGTAAACATGTACATAAGGGGCTGAACAGATATTGAGATTGAACTACGGACCTGCGATGGTGAAGTTGAACATGCAGGTAGGACGTTGGCTGAACATCCCTTTGTCTCTAGCCTGGCGAGTGGCTATTATTAAAATGGTAGTACTGCCCAAATTTCTGTACATGTTTCAGAACATTCCCATTCCGCTTACCAAAACATTCTTTAGCACGTTACGTACCACTCTCACGTGCCTGGTTTGGGGGTGCAGACAGCCCAGGGTATGCTGGGACATGATGACCCTACCATATGACTGTGGGGGGTTTGGGGTGCCCAACGTTCAGCTACACTATTTTGTGGCGCAGTGCAGTTTTGCACATCACTGGTTCCACCCTGATGCACGAATCCCATATACAAAACCAGAGGCAGACCTTGCTGATCCGGCGCCTCTGTCAGTGCTGCTAGCAAACGGCCTGCCCAGAGACCCCAAAGACATTCAAATGGTATCGACAATCAGCTGGGCCTGGAAAAGGCTGGCCAAAATAAGCGGTAGCCAGCCACTGTACTCGTCCAATATCCCACTGATCGGCAACCCGTGGCTGCCCATTACGCAGGAGGCATTGATTCGCTGTACCCTGAATACTCTCTTACCAATATGGGAGATCTCTACCCTGGTGGACATGTGTACTCAATGACAGAGGACACCAGGTTTAGAGGGGCTCCATACATGGATCAGTTTATTCTGAATGCAGGGAGCCCTGAGATCCCAGACACACAGTATCCCACTGGAACCGGAAAGCTTCCCCCCTAACACAAATCATTTCCGACTTGGGAGGGGAGCACTTAGTATCTAACCTATACAAGACCAGTTTAAAACTACTCCCCAGCAAGGACGCCAGGGTTAGGGAGGCATGGGAACGGGACCTTGGCCGCCAAATCTCGGACTCCCATTGGAACTACTGTTGTGAGCAGACCAAAAAGGCATCCCTTAACCATAAGCACAAGCTACTTAACTTCAAATTTCTCAGGCGTACCTATGCTACACCGGACAAACTGCACAAGATAAACCCTACTTGGGCGCCAACATGCTCCAAATGCAACACGCCGAATGCAGATTTTGCACATGTGACATGGAGCTGTACCATGATCAAACACTACTGGTGGGAGATATTTACGGCTTTGTCGCAAATGGTGCATCGCACCATCACACCAACACTAGAAGGGGCACTAATGGACTATGTGCATGAAATCCCTAAAACCATACTGCGTTTCGCAGTGATCGCACTCCTACTTGCAAAACGGGAGATAGCATACACTTGGGAAGTAGACACACTCCTACACAAAAGGCATGGCTCCACAGCTTAATTCACTGTAACACCAATAGGGACTTATACGCCAACCTACAACCTATAACATTCAGGCCCTGAGACATCTGGCAACAGCTGAAACAGTATCTCCTGGAGATGGCTGCCACCCAACACCTCCAGTCTCAAGAACAGGGCGCTACATCGACAACACATGCGAATGAGTGTCAAATAACTGAATGTGGGGGCGAGGAGGGGGGAAGCCCCCCCAAATAAAGCAGAAATAGAAGAAGAACTTATACTACACAACTTTTTTTAAAAAGCCCATAAGATCTAAACAGTGATTTCAATTCAATTACTGAAATGGTACAGCAACTACCCCTGGGGTCTTTCCACAGATTTGCTAAGCCCAGTTCAGAAAACGTTTCTCTAACATATCTCATCCAGGGGAGATCTGCAGTAGCAGGATACCTAAGGATTTCCCCGAGCCCTCTACATTAATGTAGCAATTCAGGAGTAACCCAAATTCTCCTCCCAAAAATTAGAGGTCTTATCGCCTCCCGCAATGAGAATGGTATGAGGCCAGCATCAAATCTTAGGGGAATCAGGGAGGCGCTGACCGGTATAGACCGCACCTGCCTAAAAAAATGATTTTCCACCAGATCTAGCTGTTTGATATTTTTGTGATCCCAAAGCCCTGCTCCATATAATGCCACCCCCAAGTACTGGTACAAGTAAAGTAAGAGAACTGAGGAAAATGGTTTATAGTGGAGCCCTAGATAAATCTTCATCAGGCCACATGTCTGCTGCTCTAATTTTAGCCATCGCTTGGAGATATGATGTGTCCAATCCATCTTCCCGTCTAAGGTGACCCCCTGATATTCAATAGTATGGACCCACTCGAATGGTATCCCATTCAGCACTGGATTCAATCAGGAGGTGTGGCAAGGATTAAAAACCATAAACTAGGTTTTGGACACGTTAATTTCCAATCCCCTATCTCTACAAAATGTGCTAAACTGATCCAGTGCTCTCTGGATCCCCGTGGGTGATTTAGCAAGGAGGAGAGTGTTGTCTGCAAACGTGAGGGCAGAAACTCTCATGCTTTCTCAATTAGGTGCATTATTATCACATTTGTTTAAGTAGTTAACAGGCTGTTAATAAACAGGGTGAAAAGGTTAGGCACCAAGACACAGCCCTGTCGCACACCCTTACTTACTGGAAAAGGTACAGTCACCTCGCCTAACTTCTCACAACGTACCTGGGCATAATAATATTCATGCAAGCGCTCGATGATTCTGCATAAATATACAGGGACACCGATCTCGCTCAACAGAGACCAGCGAATTGCCCTTGGGACGAAATCTAAGGCTGCTCTAAGGTCCACAAACACTGAGTAGAGTCAACTTTTACCAATTAAAACCGTCTTCCAATATATTAACTGGAACCTAAAACTTTGATCGATGGTTGAGGTACCAGAGTGAAAACCCACCTGGAAGGGTCATAAAGCCTCATTGCCGTCTAGCCATTGCTGGAGCCAGAAAAGAATGACCCTGCTGAATAATTTCTGGGTGATGTCAATTAGGCTGATAGGCCTATAATTGGCAGGGTCCAAAGGAGAACCTTTTTGATATACAGGAACGATTTCAGCTCCAGCCCATGAGTGAGGAAACTGCAGGCCCTTCAGAAAGGCGTTAAACACCAAAGTAAGATAAGGGCCCCAGATTTAACAGATCTGCCGGTATTTTATCAATACCCAAGGCTTTATGGGGAACTGCCTTCATAATGGCTTGCTCCACTTCTTCACAGGTAACTGGGGGAAACACCTCAGTGCTGATAGAAACAATCGGGTCAAGATAAGGGTCCCTTGGGTTCTCTGCAGGGGGTTCGCTACCTTGTTTGAGAGAGTATAGGTTAGCAACGTGGGAAATCCATACCTCTGCTGCTATGTTGTTCTCTAGCTTGACAGCCCCTTTGGCATTTCCCGTTGCAGCAAAACTCCAAAAGGTGGTATGTTTTTTTTCTCTAGTTGCTGTCAGCAACAACTCCCAATTCTCATGATCCCAGTCTTTTTTAGCTTGTTTGATAGTTTTGTTATATCCAGATCTACTTATTTGGATCTCCACCCTGTTCTTGATCTTAAGCTAACTTATCGGGGCCTTTTTGGCCTGGCAACATTGCTTGTTAAACCATGCTGTAATGTCCCTTTTTTTTACCCTGGCTCCCCAGTTCTACCTATAAGATGTTTTTAAAATCCTCAAAGAGTTTAAGATGTATTTCTCCAATAGTTTTAAGGCAAGGTAACTGATCTAAATCAAGGTCAAGGTCGGCATAGGCTCCCAAACTCTTTTCGACAAGGGTGTAAATACACTTTATGTTCTCTTCTGATCGGCTCACATGACGCCATTGGATTCTTCTCCTATTGACATCTGGCATCTGACATCCAAGGGATGGATGTTCATAGCAGGATAACTAGTCCTGGTAAACCAAGAATGAGTTTCAACAGGTTGTGGTCGTTTTCTTTCCTATTGATGATGCCTGTGTCCAAGACATGGGGCCAGAGCCTGACATCAACCAAAATATAATCAATTAGGCTCGTACAGGTAGCTCATTTAAAGGTAGGCTTCCCATCACGGTCAATATTATATTTAGAGCACAAATTTTCCAATGCTCGTTGAATCTTATCGGTCACCAGACTGGAAATCTTCTGTAAGGTTTTACAAATTATTGATGTCGTATGTGTTTTGGACACAAGTTTCTGAAGAAAAAGTAAACAATCAGCCTTATGAGGCATTTTGATGCTGCTTAGGGCCATGTTTAGTGTTAAGAAGTTGTAGAAGTCCAAAGGTTGAAGACTGAATGTTTCAGATAGCATATCAAATGATATGGGATTGTCAGGTTGAATAATATCTCTAACATAGAGGATTCCCACAGAGGACCAATGTTTTCAGAAAGACAAAACAGGATCTAATTTAACAACTTCATTAAACCAAAAGGAGGTGAGCTCTGACCCTCTAATTTTATGAAGAAAGCATCTATCTAAATTGTTAATAGCTGAAATGGAATCCTTAATGATTTGAAAGGAATGGGGTACCTTAGTTTGTTTAATTGATAAAGTATTAATAAGTGAAAGAGGGTGAACCAAATCTTATTCGCTATCAACCCAAGCTGGACAATTGGTTGCTGTTGGTTGAAGCCACCAGATGTATTGTCTAGCCGAAAAGGCTACTTGATCTTTTTTAAAAATAGAAACATTTAAGCCACCTTGAGATTTGTCGGTCTCTAGTTTTCAGAATGATATTCTTGCTCTCTTACCTTTCCATATAAAAGATGATAACATGGCATTGATTGAGTTATGAAAAGAAATGGAAAGACTAACTGGAAATATACTTAGGGAAAAGTTAATTTGTAATGCAAGAATCATCTTAACCATTTCAACCCTGCCCCACAATGTAATATATTTAGGTGACCGTGCCTCAGTTAGTTTGTTAATTTTGGCAAGTAGGGTTTCTTCAATATGAACACTGGTGTCACCGATGGAACCTGCAAATTCAAGACCCAAATATTTTAATCTGCTCGGTTGCCGCTTTAGATTACAATTAGACAGTTTATGAGGGAGACAAAATGCATTCAGGGGGAAAATTTCCGTTTTCTTCTTATTCAAAGTGTATCGTGAAAGATTTGCGAAGGTTGCAATAACCCTAAGTATTTCCAGAATGGCTTTATCCGTATCCTTAGAAAAGATCAGCACATCATCAGCATATGCCGTCAGTTTTTGTGTACCAGTTTTAAAAGTAATGCCTTGGATTGTATCATTAATCCGAATGGAGTGTAGGAACGGCTCGATTGAAAGTAGAAAAAGAAGAGGGGACAATGGACAACCTTATCTTGTGGCAAACGGAACTTATCTGATAGTTGGCCATTAAGTTTTATCATACCAAATGCTTCTGATAAACCGCAATGGCCATTCATATGAAGCGAGTGCCCAAATTATACTTTTCTAGTGCTGACCTTTAAAAGGTCCAAGAGACTTTATCAAAGGCCTTCTCTGCATCTAAGGCCATTGCCATAGTGGGAAAAGGGATCAGTTTAGCTTTCTCAATCATGCGACAGATGGTTCTAATATTATCAGCCGCCAATCGTCCCTTAACAAAACCAGTTTGAGAGGGGTGGATGAAAGATGGAAGAACCTTTTCTAATCTGGGAGCCAAAAGCATAGTATATATTTTATTATCTGTATTAGGTAAAGAAATAGGATGGAAAGTCTTTATTTCTAATGGGTCTTTACATTCCTTTGGTATTACTACTATATGGGCCTCAGAGGTGGAGCCTGAGAGTTCACCTTGAAAATCAAAAATGTTAAAAGGAGGCGAGAGGTGGGGCAATAATATATGTTGAAAGCTCTGATAAAAAGATGCGGGGAATCCATCTGGACCTGGGGCCTTATTTTGTTTAAGAGAGTTAATGACATTAGTAATTTCGTCTTGGGAAATTGGTTTATTAAAAGAGTCCATATCTTTTCCAGAGAGTGTGGGAACCTCTAAATGCTTCTAAATTGGATGTATTCCTAGTATGAGGAGGATTATATAACTCTGAATAAAAGTACTGGAATCTTTCAACTATTTTAGCTTGGTCTGTTTGTAGACAACCATTCCTATCTTTGATGGCTGATATATTAATAGTTTTTTTGTGTCTTTAAGCATCAATCAAGAAGGCTACCCACTTTGTTATAGTCTAAAATATTTTTAGCTGTAGATTTAGTAGACCATATATGGGCGCTGTCACTTAAGATTTTATTATATTCATATTTAAGATGTTTATTTTTAGATGTGGTTGAAGGATCAAGGTTTAATATCCTATCTTTTCCCAGAGAGTAAATTGGTTTCTCTAAAAGATTCAGTTTTGCATTCAGCTGTCTGTTCTTATTTTACATTATGGTAACCATCTTACCCCTAACAGTAGCTTTCATGGCATCCCATATTGTTTCAATATCACTCTCTGAAGTGGCATTCTCTTTAAAAGAATGGGTTAAAGTTTAGTTAATTTGATCTTTGGAAGCTAGATCAGCTAGCAAATTGTCATTAATTCTCCTTGAACAAGGTTTAGATGATTGTATAGATAGATTTAAGGTTAGTGTGATACGTGCATGGTCCGATATGAGAATGGGCTCAATAGTGGTATCTGTACTGATTGGACCAAGGTTTAACTATTGAAAAAATTGTCTATTCTAGACAGAGTATTGTGAGTCTGTGAATAAAAGGTAAAATCACTACCTGTCGGGTTGTGCAGTCTCCAAATGTCAATAAAATCATTATCCTCTGTCAAAAAAAAAAAGAAATTGACCATACTTTTCACTTCCTTAAATCAACTGCCTGTACCCTAGTTAGGGGGTGACAGAGATAATTACATGTTTTTTTCCTGCAGCAGACACTGCAGGAGATATTCCCAATATGTAAGTTGCATTTACATCTTAAATCTGTAACTATTGCTTTGTAAATTATATTGAAATCCTAGTCACAGCATTTAGGATAGGATACATCAGATACTTGTTCTATATGTTGTGCACTTGTTTGAGCTATTTTTTCCTCAGATTTATTACCTGCACCCATTAAGAATACATGTATCGTTCATATTGACTCAGCTATGGAGATGCTATTTTCTCTCAACCGGCCTGAGCATGTTCGGGCCCGTGTCGTTTAGTTTTTCATATAACAATCATAATAACCGGTTTGCTTTTTAAACTGGTTTCTTTTTCTTCTTTCTTTTATTTGTTGTTGTAATGTTTTGTTTTTGTAACATAGTCGACTAAAATGAATGAAATGATAATGCTACTAATACTGCCCATTGAGGTTTGGAGATTGCAGGTGAGCCCATGGGGCATGATTCCCACCAGTGGGTGGTGGGTGCAGCCCCAACCTACCCTCAGGCCTCTCCTCTAGCACCAAGACAGTTTGCAACCATCCTCTCATAAATAGCACCATGATGACATCTCCCTGTCTGAAAATAAATGATTTGGTTGTAACACTTTCCAGCGCATTTACCATGCATCCTTTACCATGCAATGCTTTTACCACGCAGTGCCTTTACCACGCATATGAATATGCCTTTATAATGCATGCCTTTACCACGCAAGGTAAATTTAAGTGTAAGTAAAAACCCTACATCTATCTATCTATCTATCTATCTATCTATCTATCTATCTATCTATTATTTTCCCACTGGCGGTTGCCACTAAGTAGTTATACTTAGGTCTGCAGTTCCATAAGAAATTCCTTTTTTGGTTTGCTAATAACTTTGTTGCAGTTTGACGAATTATCACGAAACATAACAAAAAATTGCTTTTTTCCCTTAATTTCTTCATGGAGAGTTTCAGGGTGATCCATCAAGGAGAGGTGGAGAAAAAAAGGGGCCCAAAATGCAAAATCCCCATGCATTTTTGATAGACTTTCTTGGAACGCAATATCTCAAAAACTGCTGCATTTTCCCTATTTCTTTTTCCAATTCAAAACTGAACTGTGATACCGCAAAAACCGCTGAACGGAATTACACCAAATTTGACAAAGAGCTAGATCTTGGCCCAGAAATCGTGCTTTTTTTATAATTTGGTGAAAATCCGTTCAGTAGTTTTAGAGAAATTAGAGATCAAAAATCTTTGTACATCTGGATAGTTAAGAGTCCCTTAAACCGAATTTTCATAAAAATAAAGCATTCTGATTGACCTAGGGGACTTTTTTCCTTGGGCCAGATCACTCCCATGAGAATAAGGCTCCTGCGGGAGTGAGCGACTCTGATTAACTGCCTGCAACATGAGAAAAAACGATGCATGCAGCCATTAAAGACATGGCAACACAACATTAAAGAAAAAGAAAATGTCACCCGGCTTTTTTTATCGTAGTTTGACCCCGGGTGGGCCAGGACCCGGGGGTCTTTATTTTACAATAAATGGGACTCCCCTTGTGGGCCCAAATGTAGTGTTTTGCAGGTGCCCGGGGTAGGCACTGGGCTCCCACCTGAGGCACCGGGTAATGATGCCCCCATGGCCATAAATGCTAGGGGAGTGCTGTGTGCCCCCTTCCCATAAATTAAAAAAGGGCCTTGGGATGGGGTCCCCAGAGTCCAAAGTGGCTCTGTTATGGGGGGTTGCATGTCACCCTCCCCTTAAAAAAAAGAAAGGCTCCGGGGGATGGAGTCTCTGGGGCCCAAAGTAGCTCAGGGAGTGGTGGCTGTGCACCCATCTCCCCTAATTAAAAAGTAAGACACTGGAGTATGGGGTCCACTGGGTTGTAAAGGCTCAGGAGGGGTCTGCATGTCCCCCTCACCAATATTTTTTTTAAAAGGTGTCACGGTGGGCACTGGGATGCAAAAGTGAATAATAAATGAGCGAGCCGCTCATTTATTATTAACTGCCCATTGTAGGAGCACCTTATAATGCCCTGTGAGGGCTTTCTTGTTTATTAATTTTTTTAACCTTGGCGGTGCTCCTAGAATAGGGGGGCACCACAAGCATTTTTTAATGTTGTAGGGGACTGCACAAAGTGAAGCGCCACCCAAGCAGCATTAAAAAAATAACATCAAGTCTCCTGGGTCATTAAAACCATGATCCCTGGAGAGCTTATCTTATTTTTTAAAGCACTCCTAGTTAGAGCTCTATGCTCTTCAGCCGGATTACAAGTCTGTCTTGTGGTGATTTTTATGCTTGCATTTTGAAGGCCTTTCAAGAGGCAGAGGGAGAGGAGAAGTGTGTACTTCAAAAGAAGCAGAACGCCAACATAAAACTTCAAAAACACAGACTCTAAATCTCATTTGGTGTCTGGAAATGGACTGTAAGAAGTGGAGGTTGAGACCCCAAAAAATTGTCATCTACCAAGCAGCTAGACAGGCTGTGTGAAGAGGGGAAGCTCTAAAAGACTTCTGATTGTGAACAGGACTGGGGGCCAAGGGCTGCTTGACTCCCTACTGGGTGAGTGGACATCACCGAGGGAAACCAAAGCCACCCCTGCTCTAGAGCCTGGAACACCAGCATCTGCCTACCTGCCAAGATCAGTGTGCTCTGTGAGGAAGAGGAGAGCATTGCAGGGAGCGAGGAACAGCGAGGAGCTCTGTTGAGTGGACTCCCGGTGAGAGGTGTGAGGAGTCGGCTGCTGTACTGATCAGGTCATTGCCTATGTGCCGTACGGGGAGGGCAAAGCCTGTGCAGCACCATTGCAGAGGACTGCCCTGCTGCTTGATGCATGCCCTGCTCTCTGAGATGTAAGACTGGACCTGCTCCCTTCATCCTAGGCAGAGTGACTGCAAGGGTCAGATGGTTAACCTCCTGTCCTGAGCTACAGCAGCAAAAGAAGCTCCAGAGGCCTCCATGCAACTGCCCAGCTGATCTGCTGCACTGGACCTGCCTGGACCTGTGACTGGACCTGCCTGTGTCCTGCTGGCCTCTGCTGGAGTGAGTTCCTGATCTGCAAGAGATGCCTCACAAGGTCCTGGACTCTTGGCTGGCATCAGTTGAGCTCCTCCTGTGAAGAAAAGGAGAAATCCTGAGGTTTCATCTGTTTGCAACCATAAACTGTCCTGTTCACTACAGCAATGACTGTCCACAAAGCCTGGCCTGTTCTTTGCATTACAGCGATGACCATTCTTGACACTCTCCCTGCTCTTCGCAGCCTCCTCCATCATGAACTGGACTATTCAAGTCAGACTTTGAGAAGGTAACCTTTTAAACACACACACTTATCTTATATATACTTAGCTTGCATGGTAAAGGCATGCGTGGTAAAGACATATGCATGGTAAAGGCATTGAGTGATAAAGGATTTGTGGTAAAGGCATTGCATGGCAAAGACAACATTGCAAAGGTGTAAAGGCTGTTTCCCAATGTTTTCAACAAGGGCTGTTGGAGCCAGAAAAGTCTTTATTGCTTATCTGTCACCAATCACCCTTCTATTGTTTTAACTCTACATCGAATTGTTGATAACCCATACAAATAACAAGTGCAAGTTACAGCCCCTGATGCAGCGCAGAGCTACATAAAATTTTACACACACATATCTATCATCATCTTTTCGTAGTGTTCAAAACTAGTTCCTCTCTGGGCCCTATAACAAATTAACCTTCATACAAACCATAGATCCTCTGATGAATCTTTTATGTGAGCTAACAGGGACTTGGATATTAAGAGAACATATGGCAATTCCTTATGAGGACCTGGAATGAGAAAATGTCAAATTCATGCATTCATCAACCTTTTCTACAACCCAAGAAAGCAATTGTTCGATAAAGACTTTGCACCAAAAATGGCTCAAACGATTGTGTGCGCATGAATATCATTTATCTAAGCCTCAATTTGAATGGTAAATTTGTATATGGAATTCATTTAGTACAATTAGTCACACAATGTCATACAGATTCAATAAGATATATTTATGCTGATTACCTAGGGAATAAAAGAGAGAGAGAACATAGCAAAATCAAGATTGGCATTTAGGTTATACAAACGGAATATGCAGAGATTGGAACGTCAGGAGTGACAGGATTTAGTCCATAACTCTCCAGCCAGAGAGTTATACCTGCATAGTTTACCAGCCGGCAAAGTACAGGTTGAGTCAGTTCGGAAGTTCAGTTCAAATTGGGATAGGCATAGGAAAGACCAAAATTCAATCCGACACCATGCCAGGCGGGAAATCGAAAATGATAGCCAGCCCCAACTCCTCCTCCGTGGGGGCAATTGTACTTCCAATAGTTCTCAGTTTACACACACAAAGTGTCAATTCCATTGTATGTTATGTTTTCAAGTGGCTGTCCACAGTGGGCTGCTCATGGTCCGGAAATCCAGAAGCATTAAGTAATCCTTTGTCGAATCATCAATTTTAACCACTTTATAATTTTGCTTCCTTTCCTTGGAAGTTAGGTAACGCATTTGTTCTTTGTCGGTTTGTTCCCAGACGCTCTCTCTGGGTTTGCAATTGCATTGATAAATTTTCTTTCAAAAGTGTTGCTGAATCACGAAAGGCCCATTGTTCATAAGCATGAAAAGAAGCACACGGAAAAGTTCTCAGAGCATCTGAAATGACCACTTCAGTTAGCTTCTGCTTTTTGAACAAAGGAAAGAAAGCATTTGAAGGCCTACACGAGAACTTGCGAAAACCATTTACCACGTTATGATTAATATAAAACAGACATTTACATATATAATTCAGTTTTCTTTATATATTTACTCATTATTCTTATTTTCAAAGGTTACATGTCAATATTAGGCACTACTATACGAAACACTTCACACGTTTTAATTTTTAAACAGATTAATATGCGTCACTTCTGCTCTTTATGTTTATAATTCACGTAATTAAATGCAATTGTGGCAAAACTCTTACTATTAATCATCTTTAAACTAAACATTTTAATCGCATTTATTTTAATTCACTATTGTAAGTATTCTTTGCCCTATGTAACGTTAGGTAATCAGCATCACATTTCTAAGTTAACCGCATTTTATTTCTTAAACACATGTCTACGTTTCATGAACATTCAACTATTTATCTGCTCTCTTTCTCTATGTTTGTCACATTTATGTTTCAGAACATTTCTGCATGCTTTTTTGATGCAGTTAGGGATCTCATGTTTTTCGTCATTAATGTATTTTGCACATTTTTTTTAAATTAGTACAGAAAATCTCATTTAATAGTGAGAATTGATAGAGGCAAACGTCCTTAAACCTTTACGCTCCATCACCCCTATCTATTTGATGCTCACCTACATTCCGGCAATACCATATTCTTTCCTTCATTATTAATATTATTGATAGGTGTGAGTCAAAAAAAGTCCATATTGCAATTTTCTGAAGTAGGATTCCCATGTGGGACACAGTTTGGGAAATCACTTCCTCAGATTACTATTACTAATAAAATCACTAGCCCCTCACATATTACCTTATTGTTTGTTGTTCAGAGCTTACGATCTTCAGATGACTAAAAAGGAATATAAATAAGTTAGTCCATCTTTCCAGTTGACTTATTAAAATAGAAGAAAAATCCATTCATGGATCTACCTTTAAAGCAATAATATGCTAATGCTCCATTATTCAGATGTATGGCAGCAATAAATGACCAATACATAAATGCTGATTTCAAAGTTTCTGTTATACCAATAGGTCCTCATCTTTGCCTGCCCATCAGCCAGTAAAGAAGAGGAAGTTGTTTGTTCTAAAAAGTCTGAAGACATAACTTTACACTGTTAGGATGTCTGTGCTCTTTTCTTTTGTAATCTTTCTCTCTGATTGCCCTGCCTGATACACCTGGGAACTGTTGTCCAGTCTTTCACACTGAATGAGTTCAAGCATCACTTGCTGACATTACGGTGCCTCGCTACCAGCTCAAGAGCAGTCCATGCCATCTCCCTCTGAATGCTTCACATATGCCAACATGCCTTTCTTAATGCCACCTGCCTAGCACAAAACATAAACTCTTCAGTTTTTCTGTAGTTCTCTTCATCTCTGTTTCTTTTTCCCACATTTTCCTAATGAAAGGTTTTTGGGATAAATAATATTTATCAAGAGAGAGGACACAGTTAATGCTGCATTCTGCAATTAGTTATTTGATGGAAAATGGCCCCAAGACTCTATAGCCGCTCAATATGAATGACACTTTTTGAATTGAACAGTACATTTGAGGTGCTTCAGGCCAGCAGATGTGAGGTATGTTGAATGAGCTATCATCTGAGGAAAGTTTATGTAGGAATTTTAGAAAGTGAATCCCAATAGCGATCATGATGTCAAATGTATTTAACTACTGGCGCTTTGTATCATTGACTCTCTTGGAAAGTTGAATATTAGCTTTAAGCATGCACGTTCCACAGACTTTGAAATGTTACTATCGTCCAGACTCAACATTTCCGACCTATAGATTGTCATTTGTGGGATCTTATATGAAAAGGCCTTTAGAAGAAGGGTTTGGACCTTGCCCTTTCTGAACGGTCACCCCAGATGATTTGTCTTCCTATCCCTTCCTTTGCTGAACCCATTTATGTTGGCTTTTAGGACTCTGTGCACTTTGCCCATGCTAACCAGTGCTAAAGTGCTTGTGCACTCTCCTTAAAACATGATAAATTTGGCCTACTCATGATTGGCACATTTAATTTACTTGTAAGTCCCTAGTATGTGGTACTATATGGACCCAGGGCCTGTAAAGTAAATGTTACTGGTGGGCTACAGCACTCAGCCTATGGTACAGTTTTAAACTGCCATTTTGACCTGGCAATATAAACCTTTAGTCAGGCCTAAATCTTCCTTTTCAATACTTATGAGTCACCCGTAAGATAGGCCCCAAAGGCTTAGGGCAGGGTGCATGGTATTTAGAAAGTAGGACATGTATATTTAAATTTTTAGGTGTCCTGGCAGACAAAAACTCCTACAGCTGTTTTTCACTGTTGTGAGGGCTATCTCTCCTGAAGACTAACACTTGGTTGCCTTATTACACTTAAATAAGTGCCACCTTCAGAATGGGAGCAGATAGAGAAATACTGTTTGCACTCAAATGAATTGTAATTTAAAATCCTCTTTAATGGTAAAGTTGGATTTTAGATTGCACTTTTGAAAATACCACTTTTAGAAAGTTGACATTTTCCTCCTTAAAGTTTTTGGTGCCTTTCAAGGGGTTTCCAGCTGCCCGGACAAGTTAATGGTTCCCCCATCAGGAATGGGTATTGGACCCAGACAGTGAACAATGGGACCTGAGTGTAGGTGCGAGGGGGTCTTCTTAGTAGGATGGCTGGGGAAGAGCTGTACCCTGCCTTGATTACATTTCAAAGGGCCTTGCCTGCAGCACACACAAAGGAACTTGACACCAGGCCTGCCATTGCCTTTGTCACCCCAGAAAGTTTGAACACAGGATCAGGATCAGGACAGAGGAAGAATTGACCAGAACCAATTTCTGGGATTCCCCTACACAACGGCTGGTACCAGGTATAACAAGCATTGGCATAGCCAATAGGTCTCGCCTTTGGGACCTTATAAGTATTTAGCCATGCAGCACATTATCCTGGGTGCCAGAACATTTACTGTTCTTTATTGTGTAAAGTCCAGAACAGTGTTGTGTGAGCAGCCATCACGTTCGGTAAAACAACATAAACCCAAATTAAAGTATGAAGTGTTTTGTTAAACTTCATAAAGCACACTTGTGCAAATAGTTACATCCTGAGGAGCCGTAGTAGGACAGTCTTGTTTGTACTCATGTAAGCTTTCAGAAAACTGAGGCCACCAGTGCACTCACTTAGCAGACAGTCACAGGTCTTTCTTGTGCAGGAAGATATGGATGCTAGACCCAAGTTGTGTGATTTACCGAGAGTACCTAGATCGAGTGGAATAGGTGAGAATTACCTATATTGCTTTTGGAATAAAAGGTGCATACCTTTTATTTTTTCGTATGAGTTCAGGTTGGCAGCGTTCAGTTGCTTGTTGTGTAGATTACTGACGGAGAAGTAGGTCTTGCCTCTCCACATATGCCCTGAGAAATAACTCTGGCGTTTGCGGATATACATTAGTAGTAGAACATCTAGCGAGGGAGGAGCTGAACGGCCTATGACAAGGTACAGTTTGTCATGTCAAAATAGGGTCTGTGTGAGTGGTGCAGATAGACCAGCGTCAGCGCTTGGGAGCGGTGAGGAGTATGTTGCAAAGTAGCTGTGAGCAGCTGTTACAAAGAACGTGTTTGCAGGAAGATACAGATTGGAAAGCTCACCGTGTGTTGTTTCCGAATTTTTTTCGGTTGTGTGCGGTCATCATAACCCACCCATACACAGTGACAGAGCATTTGTGTGCAAGCAGTGTCACACTGTCACAGCTGTTGTATGTTTGCATTGTCTGTGCACTCATGTGCAGGCAATCACAAAGCATTCACAAGCGCGCACGAGAAGCCAGTGAAGCTGCGCGCGCAGTCACCCACGGAGCTAGCAGTCAATCCGCAGCCAGCAACAGGGAGGAAGCTGCAGTGAGAGGCAGAGTGGCCGGTCATATAGCAGCAAATAGAAGTTTTGTGCACTGAGTCACCGAGCAGTCAGAACGAAGACACTCCCAGAGCACGCATATAATCTCCGTTACATGGTAGTCAATCACTCAAACAACAGTCATGGGTATTTAATCGCAGAGCAGTCGGTTACAAAGCCGAGTAGTTAGAAGCCGCGGAGCAGCGGTGGGTGTGCAGGCAGTCAGGTGCAGGCAGATAAAGAGCAGGCGCGCAGAAAGGTCCCAACCCCCACTGCCCATCAGGCTGTTCCCGAACAGCCTAGAGATAAAAAAAACGAGGAATGCAGCTGCCGCCCTGCGCGCCGCTGCTCGCTCCCGAGAGCAAAACGCCGTGGGAGTAAACATTTAAAAAGAGGTGGGACATGCGCCCGCCTTTAGCCATTTGCGTGCTTTCATTATTGAAAGACACACGCAAAAGCTAATCCTATGTGTGGGGGGAGTCAGACCCACACGGAGTAGTTTAGAGTGCTTACAAGAAGCCTCGCAGAGCAGCGCATGCGCGCTGGCTCAGGCTCGACCTAAAAATGGGACTTTCAGAATCACTCATCAGAACACTCCTGGACCTGTGGAAGATTCAGAAGAAGGACAGCCCTACTGCAGACGGACAGCCCTGCTGTCTTAAGGACTGCCCTGCTATCTGAAGAAGGAAGATGGGACATCCTTGCCTTGATCCAAGGCTTCCCAGAGTGACTCTATGGAGCCTTTGCTTGACCTCCGTTGTGAGCTGCAGGGCCATAAGTACAAGAGGCCACTCTGCAAATGCCCAGTTGATCAGCACCAATTGGACCTGGCTGGACCTGCCTGAGCTCTGCTGCTGGTACCTGCTGGAGCTAGTCCTCATTCCAAAGAGGTACCCCCCAGGTCCTGTACCCTTGGACAGCATCAGTGAGGTTTCCCCTATAAGAAAAAGGTAAAAATCCTTAAGGTTGGGCTATTCATGACCACACACAGGTCAGTTCAAGCCAAAACTGCCGTCTGTGATGTGACAACAATGTGAAGGTCCAGCACAACCTGCTCTTTGCACCAACAGTCACTGTCCACGATGACCAACAACGTGATATGCACTTTGCGCTGACAGAAACATCTGTGACAATCAACCAATGAGAGGGTCCAATGACTACTGTCTCTTCACACTACAAAAATGACCATTCGCGATGCTGGACCTGCTCTTTGTCCCAAAAGCCTCCTCCTTGCGGCCTCCTACATCGCACCAGTCTTTTGAAAGTAACTCTTCAGTGGGTCTAACCTGGTCACTATATCTGACCTCTGCTCAATCGCGGTTGACCTAAAGTTGTGACTTTCCACCAGTCTACCATGACCAGATAACTGCGAGTGGTGCTTTCTGCTTCCTGGCACTATTGTCACTAAAAACATTAAAATTCAACAACTTCGGTTCTACTGATTGGATTTTTTTAATTCTGGTATAATTATAAATGTACTCAATTTTTTGAATAGGTTTGGGAATTTTCTTGTGTTGTGTTTTCACTTTATTACTGTTTATGTGCTGCATAAATACTTTACACATTGCCTCTAAGTGCTACTTGTCTCCAAAAATCATTACGTTGGTTTACTCTATTGTTAGAAATTGGGTTTCTGGTTGGCAGAGATATGCACCCTGTCCAAGCAGGAACCACAATCCTAGTCAGGGTAAGTTAGAAACACATTTTAAATTAACCTGTGCTAAAAAAAAAAAAATGAAATCAGGTATTTGTAAAGCGCAAACTACTCACCCCTAAGGGTCTCAAGGCGCTGGGGGCCGTTGGGGAGATTAAGTGAGCTATTGCCCAGAGTCACATGGTGCTGAGCTGAGCTGCCGCCTCCGATCTAACCTTGAGCCCTGCGCTTCGGAGTCAGCAGCCCTGGCTGCTGCACCACACCTTTCCCTGAACTCACCCTCTGGTATCAGTCAGGCTTCACTTGAGGGGCAATGTGTAAAGTATTTGTGCAGCACTTCAAACAGTAACAAAGTGAAAACACTACAAAAAGACCCCATACCAGTTTAGAAAAATAGATTATATTTTTATGAGTAAAATAAGACCAAAACGGCCAAACTCCAATAAGTAGAAGTCAAGATGTGAATTTTTAAAGAATAAACTGTTTTATAGAGCTTAGAGACAAGTAGCACCAACCAGGGCTATCTGGTAGTGCTTGACCAGGCCAAATTCAAAAGTTCAGGACGACTGAGACGAAGCACAGGCAGATACAGGGACCAGCCTTGGCCTGCTAAACAGTACCATGGATGCGTCGATGTCGAGAGTGATGCATGGAAAAAGGCAGGGGATGTGTCATTATCAATCTCGCAGATGTAGGCGATGCGACAGTCCTGAGCTGCTCATCGTCAAAGATGCGCAGAGAGTCAAGATGCGAAGAACACCAGGGCATTGCATCGCCGTCGGACAGCTGGGTTGAAGGCGATGTGAGCAGCACAAAGCGATGTGTCATTGCCTAGCCGCACAAAGTCAAAGATGCGTTGTAAAGTGGAGACGATGCATTGCACAGTCGGAGAAGCGGTGTCCGTACACCAGCACTGATGCGTCAGTGTTGAAGGAGATGAACCGGTTGCGACGCAGCATCGTCAATGCATGGATTTTCCCAGTTGCAGCACTTTCAACTCACTTCCAAGGGTCCAGGACTGGATTGGCACCACTTGGCAGAGCAAAACTCACAGTAGACAGAGTCAAGGTGCTATTTGCAGGTTGAACATGGAAGTCTTTGATATCCCTAAGACTTCAGAAAACAGGAGGCAAGCGAACAAGCCCTTGGAAGTTCTGGAATGTAGAGATGCAGATCCAGTCCTTCTCATTCCCAGGCAAGAGGGCAGCAGGCCAACACAACAAAGCAGTTCAGCAAAGTGGCAGTCCCTCCAGCAGAACCGCTGTCCTTCTCCCTGGTAAAATGTGTTCCTTTCCAGAAGTGTCAGAGTTGGGCCTTTGAAGTGGGGGAGACTTCAAAGAGATGCCTTTGAAGTGAACAAGTCCCTTTCTTTCCTGCCCTGGCTCCAGACTCATTACAGGGGGTTTGCAACCCTTTGTGTGGGGACAGAACACAGCCCTTTCTGGTGTAAGTGTCAGCTCCTCCCTCCCATCCTTCCCAGGATGGCCCATTAGAATGTGGATGTTGCATCAGTCACACCTGAGCTTCCTTTGTGTGTGGCAGTCAAGAGGTAATGCACAAAACCAGCTGTCACCAACCCCAGACATCTATTCAGAGACAGACAGAAGGCACCAAGTGGTTACAGTAACAAAAATGCCAATGTTCTAAAAGTAACAACTAGGGGGGATAGGCCCAAACGGGACCAGAGCCAGGTAGGGCCGTACTAAATTAAATGCAAAAGAGAGGAAGTGTTCACACGGGGAATGCCCTGCTGATAGTGAAGTTGCGGTTCATAACGGATATTGATTCTGGATAGTGCTCAGACTCAAAAACAGGATGCAATGATTACAGAAATAGACGTCTTCCTCTGAGCGACCAGGGAAGGTTTGAAAGAAATTCCCCCCGGTATAAATTACGAAGCGCACTGGTCGTTACGCAAATAGGAGTAAGAGCAGCAGCTCTGTCCGTGAATCAGGCAAACAGAAATCGCTGACCATTAACATGAAGCCCTGATGAGAGTCCCGGTACCACAGGACTGGGTCTTGAAACGCGTCGGCATTTTTTTCAACATGGAGGAATTTGAATAAACTTGTTGTGACGTGAGGGATTTGTATTGATTCGTATGCCCGACGTACACACTCCAAATATTTTCCCGTGTTTGGCACATGTTTGGCCCCAATAGCAAGATAGCGATAAGATTATTCTGATGTCATGATGCAAAAGTCCAACGTTGTTGTATATAATATGTGTTTGTATATGAGCATTTCATGCTCTGTTTATTGTGAATCGTCATAAGTATTTCTTATGTTTTGTATGTTAATTTGAAAAATGTGTGTCACTTCTCATGCAACTAAAATCGTTTTGGTATATATAAACAATTGTAAAGAATAAGAATGGTTTAATAAAAATTCCATTCAAACAGAAAAGACAGTGATCTGTTTGTTGCTCAAAAATAATAAGAGCAGATGGTCAAACAGAGCCAGGTTCCTCTCTTTTCCATTTAATGTTCTAAAAGTGGCATTTTTCAGAATTGCAATTTAAAATCCAACTTCACCACAAGTTGTGTTTTAGAATTGTGATTCCAGAGACACCAAATTTGGGAGTCCCACCTCTTCCCAATTGGAAATTACATTTATAAGCTGTAATAAGGTAACCCCAATGTTAATCTATGGGAGAGATAGGCCATACAGTAGTAAAAAATTAATTTAAGAGTATTTCATTACCAGGAAATGTAAAACTTAAAAGTACATGTTCTACTTTTTAATTACACTGCACCCTGCCCATGGGCTGCCCACGGTCTACTTTAGGGATGACCTCTATGTAATAAAAAGTAACTCTTGGGCCTGAACAGTAGATTAACTTGCCAGGTCGACGTGGCAGTTTAAACTACACACACAGGCTCTGCAGTGGTAGGCCTGAGACATGTTTAAAGGGCTCCTTCAGTGGATGGCACAATCAGTGCTGCAGGCTCACTAGAAACATTTAATTTACAGGCCTTGGGCACATGTAGTGCACTTTAATAAGGACTTATAAGTAAATTAAATATGCAAATTGTGGATAAGTCAATGTTACCATGTTTTAAGTGAACAGCACATGCACTCTAGCACTAGTTAGCAGTGGAAAGCACCCAGATTCCTAAAGCCAGCAATAACGAAGTCAGCAAGAACTGTAAAAACTTGAGGGCTGAAGGCAAACAAGTCAGGGGAAAGCTTGCCAAGAATGCCAGGTCTAACATGTGTACCCACTAGTGGAAAGTGGGGAGAGATGCCCAACCCCTTGGGAGTTCTCTTCACTAAGGCAGAAGAACCTGGAGAAACCATAAGCATTGGCGTGGTCGGTTCCAGGATGGTATTCCACTGTAAAGTCCATTCCCTGTAGGGAGATGGACCACCTCAACAGTTTGGAATTCTCACTCCTCACTTGCATTAACCATCTGAGGGGTCAGTGGTCTGTCTGAACCCGGACGTGACTAACAAACAGGTATGGCCTTAGCTTCTTCAGCACACTAACTAGAGCAAAAGTTTCCCTCTCTATTGCGTTCAACCTCTGTTCTCTTGGAAATAACCTCCTACTGATGAAGACTACAGGTTGATCCAGGCACTCTTTGTTTAACTGTAAGATCAAGACTCCTATGCCATGCTCTGAGACGTCTGTCTGTAAAATGGATTCTTGGGAGAAGTCAGGGACCTTGAGCACGGGCTCTGTGACATGGCCTCCTTCAGGGTGTCAAAAGCTTTCTGGCACACCTCTGTCCAGATCACCTGACGTGGCTGCTTCTTGGAAGTCAGCTCTGTCAAAAGGGGAACAATGGTGCCATATCCCTTGATGAATCTCCTGTAATAACCAGTGAGGCCTAAGAAGGCTCTCACTTCTGTCTGGGTCTTGAGGGGTTCCCATGCCGGAATGATTTCAATTTTGGCCTGGAGGGGCTGCACTTTGCCACCTCCTACTTGGTGCCCGAGAGTGCACCAATGAGCCCTGCCCTATCTGGCACTTACTGGCCTTCATAGTCAGACCTGCACTCTGCAGCACCCAAAGCACTTCCTCAAAGTGGCACAGGTGGTCCTCCCAACTAGAACTGAAGACCGCAATGTTGTCAAGGTAGGCAACGCTGAAGCTCTCCAACCCAGTCAGGACTTGGTTGATCAACTTCTGGAAGGTGGCAGGGGTGTTCTTCAACCCAAAGATCATGACCTGGAACTGAAAGCATCCTTTCGGTGTAGAGATTCTAGACATCTCTTTAGCCCCCTTGGTCAAGGCAATCTGCCAGTACCCAGATGTTAAGCCAAATGTGCTGAGGAACTTGCCAGCTCCAAGCCGATCTATGTGCTCATCAGCTCTGGGGATGGGGTGTGCATCAGTCTTGGTGACTGCATTGAGCCCACAGTGGTCCACATAGAGGAACTAGAGTTTAGGTGTGACACCTGGAGGGGCTGCCTTGGGGACCAACACCACTGGGCTGGACCAAGGGTTATTTGAGGGCTCAATAACCCCTATCAATGTACAGAACTTAAGGCAACTAACTGTTTATGTAACAATGCTGTTTCTCCCAAAATACAGTGAAAGAACCAAGATTACTGTTGTTGTATCTGGATTTTTCAGACGGGGGATGGCAGGTGCGGCCCACACACATAGCTGCTAGCGCCGGCAGGCTCACCCGATGCTCCGCCCGTTTCCAGCTCCAGATTCGGCCTCCGCTTCCGGACTTTCTCCGAGCCTCTGATGCTGTCGGACGCTTGGAGATCTGCTAACTGTTATCGGCGTTAATGGGGGAGTAGTGTTTGCGTGATTGCTGAGTCCCGCTGAGTCCAGCTGAGTTCCGTTGAGCCCCGCTGTGCAGTCGCGCATTTACGCCATTATTGAAGACGAGGACGGCTGCCACGGCTGAACACTGTCGAGTCTGGCTCTGCTGTCCTCTCTGATACTACTGGCTTCTACCTGCCTCTGCTCCGACGGCTTTACCTGAACGTTAAAGCTGACGCTCCCAGCTGACGCTCCCAGCCCGCGGTGAAGAGCCCTCGATCTATCGGCTCCACAGGGCATTTCCAGTCTTTGTTCTGGCCGCCGGCTCTGCTATTGCCCCCATTTTTTTGTGCGGTGGGGGAGAAAAAAACCCAGGGCCCTTCCTCTCCCCTCCCCCCGCCATTACAGATTGGGGAGCTCGGAGGTAAGGAGGGGGGAAGTGAAAATGGAGTGGTGACAGCACAGTATCAGCAGCTAACAACAGAGTGAGAGACGCTCTGGAGAAATAGCAAAGTGGCAGATTAAGCGGAAAAGGTGGTGCAAAAGTGCTGCAATTGAAGGTCCAGGGCGGGAAATACTTACTGGCAAACCGCAGAGACAGTAGGTTCAATACCAGACAATATTCTATCTCACTCCTTCATCCTCACATATAGTGCTTCTTGGTCCATTGGCCTATTGCGTCACTACTGCGTTATTGCACACTACTACCCATAGGCTGAATGGCCTTAAGGTGGTTCGTAATCACCTAATACCGGTTAGCCCCTATAGTCTGCCTCTATAGGTGTATACCTATAGTATATCCACAGTTTGGGCTTGTTAGCGTGAGTGGGCGTGTCCCCTCCTTGCGTACAAAGCAAAATGCGTATAAAACAACCCAAACCTGGAGAAAAAAAGGAAACATCAGAGATGTCAGAGCAGGCAACCACACCCTCTCCAGCCCCAAGAGGAGTAAGAAGAGGACAGAGAACTACACAACAGAGGATGGAATTGAAGGCCAAGGCACTAGCCGAGAGAGGAAAACAGCATGGGCAGAACAACCCCATTGACCCTATCGACCCCATTGATCCATCGGGGGATGACGAGTGCATGTCGGATCTGGAAGCAGAAAATGGTTCATATAAAAATGGCCAATCACCAGATGGTCAGATGGGGGCGCACAGAGGCATAGCTCCAAATACAAGTGAAGAGACTCAGAATGCAAATAGCGAGGCTCTACTTAGCCCAAAGCAATACCCTCTCTTTTACAAACCTCCAAAACATCAGACTGTGAGTAACCCTAAAGATACATTGCAACTCCACATTGAAGATGAAGCTGGCCTGGTAGCACAAGATGCGACAAATCTCCTTCAAAATGCCTGTACAGTTGCTCCTCCCCCTCAAAGTACCTTAGGTATGGAGACTTTTTCATTAGCCCCACTGAGCGGGGGAAAGCAAGCACTGAAAACACAGTGGAGTCAGTGTCTGAGACTTTAAGAGAAGGTCTGAGAGGAGAAGAAGCATCAATCCAAAAGATGTTACTAACCATACTGAACGAGATCAGGGACTTTAAAGCATCTCAGGCAGTGGAGACTGCTCAGCTGCATGAAAGACTGGCTAAACTGGAGGAGAACACATCAAACACACCAAAGAGATTGGAAGAGGCCGAAACTCGCATTTCAGAGTTGGAGGACAAACTCTTGGCTGTAAATCAAGACATGTTAGTTTTGAGTAGAAGTAAAAGTCAAGTAGAGCAGAAACTCCAGGAGTTAGAAAACTATAACCGACGCTCAAATTTGCGGCTAGTAGGAATCCCGGAAGGAGCAGAAAGCACGGAAATGGTCAAGTGGGCTGGGTCATTACTTAGGAAAGTAATGCCAGATCTGCAATGGGATCTGACAATAACAAGGGCCCACAGGGTCCCAGCACAGAAGCAACTCAATGCTAAATATCCACGTACAATATTATTGAATTTCTCGGACTGCAGAATAAAAGAAAAAAGTTTAAGCACCGACATTGTTAAAAGATCCTTTTCCACGACAGAGATTCAGCAGTTTAGAATATTCTCTGACATGTCCGCAGCTTCTGCACGCAGGCGGAAAGACTTTGTTAAGGTGATCAATACATTCAAAGGAAGGGGAGCTCAAGCAGCAATTGTGCAGCAATCGAAACTCAAAGTACTGGCTAAAGGGAAATTCTATATTTTCTCAGACATTCATGAGGCTCAATTACTCCTTGCAGAGCTGTCTGAGGGGCAGGTTTAAGACCCTTCTCTTTTGGATCTAAACAGAGGGCCGAGAAGATGGCAGGCAAACAGTAAATTAACTTGGCACTTTGTTTGTTTTAAGGGTGGACAGGGGTGAGCCAAAGGGTGCACAGGGATGCAACAAAATGGCATCCAACAAGAGGGGAGGAAGGAGGGAATAGTGGGCAATTCCGTCCTTCGAGGGTGGGGAGAAGGGAGGGTGGTGGAGGAGGTGAAGTATTTACAAAAAGAGAGTTCTCATGTGTGTGCTCTAAAAATTAATCTCTGTGCTTAAACACTATAGGATCAGCAGGTGTCTTTCCGAAATAGAAATTGCAATAAGGGCTAAATCTGATAGGAAGACTTACACTCCCTGTGCTTTAAATTGGAAAAACTTGATACTTTTTAGATGTTCTTGGCTATCGCAGGATGATTCAGGTTTTTGGTAAATCTTGCAGGCATTCCAGCAATCAGTTACTGGGTAGCACAATCAGTAATTTCTACCTGCGGTATAAAACGATTTATGTTTATAGTACATCATTCGGTGGCATGTCTATAAACCTTTAAAAGAATGCAGACATGGCACGGCTATGGTATACGCCGGTAGGTCTGATCCATCTTAGCGATAGTTCTAGTAAGATTCTATACATAGGCACTATTTTTTGCTATTTGCACGATTCATATGCACTTTAGGGCATTTTGTTTTTTTAAGATTCAAAACAGATGTGATCGGCTTGAGCACGGGGCACTTTATATAGTCCTGATATATTCTGATTCTATGTTATCACAAACCATTTTAGATGCTATAAGCATACATTATAGTTTTCTGTTCTTTAAGAATCTTAATCGGAGGTCACCAGCTACAGCACAAGGCACTTTATATAGTTATGAGCCAGATCTGATTCATATTAGCACTTGCCACTTTAGATATCATAAGTACTGTGTGCACTGTTCAAGCACTTTAGATTTTCAGCTGCTAGGAAATCCATTTGGACACTTTGGGCTTTTACAGAGATTTGATAATTAGTGGTATTTTAGATATTTATGATCTGTGCCTGTGGTTTTGATCCATGTTAACACCTGTTACTATATATATGCTAGGTACTGTAAATGTTATTGCTATTTATTTGCTATCTGTTGCACTTTAGACCTCTATCTCCTACAGATGTCAATGATTCATACCAGCAACTGTCACTTTATATATTATAGGTACTGTGTACGTCGCTGCTATTTATATGTTATTTCTTGCACTTTTGACTTCTGTCCGCCTACAAATGTATATCTACACTTTATATATTATAGGTACTGTATACGTCGCTGCTATTTATATGTTATTTCTTGCACTTTTGACTTCTGTCCGCCTGCAAATGTATAGCTACACTTTAGAACAGCTGTACCAAGTACAAAGTTATTCGTCTTTGAGGAACGCAGGGTTGGGGGTTGTGTATGCACAGGCAACTCGCAAAGTCACTAGCCAACTTTTGATAAAGCAACTATGAGTAAGGAAAACATTACGGTTCTCTCTTTTAATGCTAATGGCCTGAATAACAAACGTAAGGCGCAGGCGATTGAAAGTTGGCTAAGAAGGCACAATCCGGATGCCATTTTTTTACAGGAAACCCATTTCCGGAGCGCATCTGATGCGAGCAAAATCTTCCAGAAATGGGCTGGCTTTCAATGTTCAGCGAACGCAGGATGTGCGCAGAAGGGAGTAGGGATCTATATAGGGAAGCATGTACACTTCCAAGTACAAAACACCCAGTCAGACCCGGGAGGCAGGTGGGCTCTTGTACATGGAACTTTAAATCAGTCAAGCCTCACTTTGGCCACAATCTACGCCCCAGTTTTCGATAATCCTCAACCCCTGCTACAGCTGAAGCAGGCACTCTCGTGTAATCCTGGCCCTATTTTATGGGGGTGGCGATTTTAACTTTCTCCAGGATCCTTCAGTTGATTCCTCTATGAAGGCTTGAAAGCAAAACAAGCCCCAGGTGGCTTTTGCCCTGGCTAGCTGTAAAAAGTCTTTAGATTTGATAGATCAATGGCGCTGTCAAAACCCAGGAAAACAGGACTTTTCATGCTTTTCGGCAAAGTATGATACAGCTTCCAGGATCGATTTTTTTCTGATCTCACATGGCCTCAGGGTTAGTACATACGATCATATCCTGAATGCGTTTTCAGACCATGCTTTAATTAAGATGGAAATAGTGGGAATAGGATCAAGGGCGAAAATACCCATGAGATGGTATCTTAATAAATTTAATTTGGAAAACGAGAGCTGGTGTATGGAAATAGCCATTGAGATTAATACTTTCTTTTCCAACAACACAGACTCAGCACCAATAAATATAGTCTGGGATGCATTTAAGGCCACTTTACGGGGGATAATTACATCAAAAGAAATCCTGCAACAAAAGGCCCAAAAGGAAGAAAGATTACAAATTGAGGCGCGATTTGCACAGGCAAATAACGATCATATGAAGTATAGAAATTTTAAAACAAAACAGGAATTGCTACAAGCGAAATCGCAGATGCAGGATTATTATTATCAACTGGGGGATTTAGTAACTAGGACATATCTTCAAAAAGCATATGAAGAGAGTGAGTACACTGGTAAGCTACTTGCATGGCAGGCAAAAGAGAAGCAGGTCAAAAATAGAATTGAAAGTATTCAGGATGAGGTATCTAAAACACAATTAACAGATACTAAAGATATTGGGGATGCCTTTCTGATACATTACAGGGGAATCTATCAATCAGATCGACAAACGTCGCCAGAACTCATTACAGGTTTCCTTGACAAACTGCCGATCTCTTCATTGGACGATGATATCAGAGAATCATTACTCGAGGAATTTTCTATTGAGGAAGTTGAATTGGTGATTGGTTCGCTAGCCAACTGTAAAGCGACCAGGGAGGACGGAATACCAGCAGAATTATATAAAAGATTAGCCCCAACTCTTAATATACAAATCCTAAAATTAGCTAATCATCTACTGAAAGGAGGAGAACCTCCGGCCTCTTTCCACACAGCGGTAGTAGTCAGCGTCTTGAAGAAAGATAAAGATAGGGAAAATGTCAACTCTTATAGACCTATTAGTCTTCTCAACGTTGACTATAAGATTTTTACAAAACTTCTTACAAATAGGCTTAATAGAATTGTGGGTTCACTTATTCATGCAGTTCAATGTGGGTTCGTGGCGAGGAGACATCTCTCGACAAATTCGATATTTTTAATAGAAGACCTGGACTACTTTGATAAGAACAGTATTGAGGCTCAGGTGTGGTTTTTAGATGCTGAGAAAGCCTTTGATTTAGTATCCTGGGACTGTCTTTTTATTATTCTTGAAAAGTTAGGTTTCCCAAAAGGCTTTATACAATTAATAAGAAAACTTTATAAAGGTTCACAGGCGCAAATATTAATTAATTTTATAAATGTAGGCTCTTGTCGAATAAATCGGGGTACAAGATATGGTTGTCCCCTCTCCCCTTTTTGATTCACCCTTTTTATTGAACCTTTGGCAATAGCTATTACACAAAAAACTGTACATACCACACCTCTGCAAGGTATGACTAATATAAAACTCTATGCTGACGACATTGTTCTTTTTTAAACTCCAGGGAACATACCCAAGAGGAGATCCTAGGGATCTTTTCGTAATTCCAAGCAATAGGTGGATACAAAATAAATGCATGGTGAGCAAAAAAACGATGGATTTAGGCCCAGATCTCTGTACTGGGGTGAATGTATGACATTGTTCTGCATTCTGTCCATCAACTGTTGTTTTTGCATTTGTCACCCCGAGTGGGACGGGTATGCCCAGACGTGGGTCCCGTGCTCTCCATGCCACTGGAATCAAGCTATCCTGGCTGAAGAGGGGTGAAACCCCGAAACCGGTCCTAGGATGCTTGTTTCCAGTCCAGGGAGGACCTGGCTTGGCAGTTCGGGCTGGACTGTTCCCATGAGGCACAGGGTCAAGACTGATTTGCATATGGCTGGGTTCAAACTGGAATGGCATGGTGAGCAAAAACGATGGATTTAGGCCCAGATCTCTGTACTGGGGTGAATGTATGACATTGTTCTGCATTCTGTCCATCAACTGTTGTTTTTGCATTTGTCACCCCGAGTGGGATGGGTATGCCCAGACGTGGGTCCCGTGCTCTCCATGCCACTGGAATCAAGCTATCCTGGCTGAAGAGGGGTGAAACCCCGAAACCGGTCCTAGGATGCTTGTTTCCAGTCCAGGGAGGACCTGGCTTGGCAGTTCGGGCTGGACTGTTCCCATGAGGCACAGGGTCAAGACTGATTTGCATATGACTGGGTTCAAACTGGAATGGCATGGTGAGCAAAAAACGATGGATTTAGGCCCAGATCTCTGTACTGGGGTGAATGTATGACATTGTTCTGCATTCTGTCCATCAACTGTTGTTTTTGCATTTGTCACCCCGAGTGGGACGGGTATGCCCAGACGTGGGTCCCGTGCTTTCCATGCCACTGGAATCAAGCTATCCTGGCTGAAGAGGGGTGAAACCCCGAAACCGGTCCTAGGATGCTTGTTTCCAGTCCAGGGAGGACCTGGCTTGGCAGTTCGGGCTGGACTGTTCCCATGAGGCACAGGGTCAAGACTGATTTGCATATGGCTGGGTTCAAACTGGAATGGCATGGTGAGCAAAAAAACGATGGATTTAGGCCCAGATCTCTGTACTGGGGTGAACGTATGAGACATTGTTCTGCATTCTGTCCATCAACTGTTGTTTTTGCATTTGTCACCCCGAGTGGGACGGGTATGCCCAGACGTGGGTCCTGTGCTCTCCATGCCACTGGAATCAAGCTATCCTGGCTGAAGAGGGGTGAAACCCCGAAACCGGTCCTAGGATGCTTGTTTCCAGTTCAGGGAGGACCTGGCTTGGCAGTTCGGGCTGGACTGTTCCCATGAGGCACAGGGTCAAGACTTATTTGCATATGGCTGGGTTCAAACTGGAATGGCATGGTGAGCAAAAAACGATGGATTTAGGCCCAGATCTCTGTACTGGGGTGAATGTATGACATTGTTCTGCATTCTGTCCATCAACTGTTGTTTTTGCATTTGTCACCCCGAGTGGGACGGGTATGCCCAGACGTGGGTCCCGTGCTCTCCATGCCACTGGAATCAAGCTATCCTGGCTGAAGAGGGGTGAAACCCCGAAACCGGTCCTAGGATGCTTGTTTCCAGTCCAGGGAGGACCTGGCTTGGCAGTTCGGGCTGGACTGTTCCCATGAGGCACAGGGTCAAGACTGATTTGCATATGGCTGGGTTCAAACTGGAATGGCATGGTGAGCAAAAAACGATGGATTTAGGCCCAGATCTCTGTACTGGGGTGAATGTATGACATTGTTCTGCATTCTGTCCATCAACTGTTGTTTTTACAAAATAAATAAGGCCAAGATGGAAATTGTCTTATGCAACTGTTCCGTGGATACTTTGTTGCCCAATTTCAGGCCAACGTACAACTCACGCCCGAAGAGATATCTAGGGATATATGTGACAGAAAAAGTAGAGGAGTTGTTCCAGCTGAATTATATTCGACTGATACAAAAAGTAAAGCACCTTTTAGCACGATGGAATCAACTACCATTATCAATTTAAGGACGAGTGGCGCTTATTCGAATGTCTATTTTACCATGGTTTAACTTCTTATTTGCAGCAGCTCCGGGCGCTCTATAAATGTCATTTTTAAGGAGATAGATAGTTTGTTTTCATCCTTTCTGTGGGCCAATAAGATACCAAGATTAGCACTAGGCACTTTAAATTTCTCAAAGGAAGAGGGAGTATTGTCCCTCCCAAACATAAGAGAATACTATTTTGCAAATTTTGCGCGCAACAAACACAGATTTTTTACCCAACCTGACACCTCGGAATAGATAATTTTTTTATGAATAAAATTTTAATAGAGTACAGAATTAAGGACCCCACAAGAACAGTTAAGGATCCTAAGAAAGTGTGGTACAAAGTACTCCAATGGATTCTTAAACAAAGAGCTCAATCATTAGCTTTCTATAAGATTCCGAGAATAAACGGCACAACGAGTTTGGCTGATCTCTATACTGGGGAGGTTAAACTACTACAACCCGGCGTATTGAGAAGGTGGGAGGAAAATGGATATAGGCAAGTAAAAGACCTCCTTAACCCAGACTACTGGAAAAAGTGGTCCGAGATAGAAATCAGGCTCCTCCATTCCAAGGACATGCTTAAATGGTCATACATTAAAATAAAGCACTTTCTAGAAAATATAGATGCAGGAACTTTAACGGCAAGTTCAGGAATAACTGAAGCTCTAGAAATCCCTGAAAAGCGGTCAGTAAGTGCTTGGATGAAAATCTTTAATGATAATACATCGGTTACTATCTATGAGAAAATGCGGGATAAATGGCATAAAAAAGAAGGCATGCAGATCCCAAGAACAACTTGGAGGAGAATTAAAAGACTTAACGCCACAGTAATTAGAGGAGCTAATCTTAAACGAATGCAATTCTTTTCAAAATGGTTACTCTATAGAACCCCTTCATTTCTACATAGTATATATCCCCAGGTGGAAGATAGATGTTTCTGATGCGAAAAAAGAGGAGGAGGTACATGGTCACATATCATTTGGGATTGCCCCAAAATTAAGAATCTATGGGAAGAAATTGAAAAATATCTTAGAAGTACCATAGGCCAATCTATAGCTATTGACAATTATATTGCAGTTTTGGGATGCTCTCCCAATTTAACATTGAATGATATGCAAGAAGAATGCTTATATATATCCGCCCTAGTGGCAAGATCTTTAATTTTACAAAATTGGCGAAGCAATAATGTACCTTCGTTTCAAGCATGGAGAGCAAAACTATATAAAGTCAAAGAACTAGAGAGACGTTATGCACTAAGAACAGGATCTCTTAGGAAATTTGAGAAACGTTGGGGGCCTATAGGAAATTAATGAAAAAGTTTTGGGTAATAGTATTGCTTGTTAAGCAACTGTATAACATATGGTCCTTTTTCATTTAGAAACGCATGCTGAAACAGTCATTGGGTATAGGTGTATGTGTTTAGTTGTTTAATTTTATTCCATATTGAATATATGCACATGTCACATTACACTTGTTTACTGTGAAACAAGGAATTGTGCAATATCCTTCTATATATATATAGAATCTGTGCCTTTTAAGTATATTAAGTCTATTGTTCACAGAAGGATGTACCTAGGTATTCTCATTGGGTTACTAAATGTAATTTATATTGAGCACATATGCACACTGCACTTTGTTTTGTTTTTATGCATAAGTGTCTATATTGTACCATGATCCAAACTCTCAATAAAAAATATATTTAAAAAAAAAAAAGAAAAGATTACTGTTGTATCCTCAAACTAGAAACTCATTTTTATTCATAGCAAATAATAAATGTTACACTAAAGAACTCACTCATACGGTCTCATACCTCACATCAAAAAATATTACTTTTTCTTAAAAAGTTTACAAATTACAAAAGCAATCAGAAAAGACATACATTTGATATATTTTTTTTAAAAACACAGGAGCTAATCTATTCTGCTCCGACACTGTTTAAATCATTAATTCAAAGTGTACATAACAATTTGAACAATCCTTCATATTGTTTTTGCATATGGACCGACATTGTGGCAACAAAATCTGATAGTATCCGATGATTTCTACGCGCGTTTCGGCACAGTGTGTGCCTTCATCAGGAACAGCCACAACTTTAACCACTTGATATCTGCAGAAATAAATGGTTCTTTCAGACTTAAATAATTGTTCAATCTCAGCATGATAGTATAGGAGAATGATAAACTTGTTTACATTCGTTCACAGTGAAAAACAGAGAGGAATGAAAAATGAGACTGGGTCCACCTTTCGCATGCGAAAAGAATAGGCCAGAACGAGGTGCCACAAAGTCACATACTTTCACTGTGCCAATAAAAAACCAGAAAGGTCCAGCCAAGAATGTAAGGGAAGAGGTGCTTTAGTAGATATGTTGAAAAGAATATAGAGGAATCAAATGTCTCCTTATTACAATGTATCTAAGAATTATGGTTCCGTGATGTTAGCTCAGAAATAGATGACATGCAATTAAGTCCAATGTAGGGAACCCAATTACCTCAATAGTGGTGATTCCATGCTAATAATCTAATACGACGGATACATAATTACCTTCTATATTGCAATGATACAGACGTTTCTAGTTGTTAGATAATACGTGCAGCGTCTGTGCTCTAAAAGGCAAGAAATGATAACTTTGAGATGAATTGTCCCATAGAGAAAAATTAGAACTTGAGTGACATTCAGTCATGTGTAGGAACTAGATACCTTAGCTCGTAAGCTTGGAGACGTGCTACGCATAAGTTTTGGTGATATGGTGCCTTCAAACTAGTACCCGAAACGATTACGATTCAAAAAGGTACTGAAAAAAAGAAGAAAGAAAGAAAAATACATATTATCTTCAAGATTGGCGGCATGTAGTGAAGTTACTACGTGTTGTTTTTGGAGCTATGCACTTACATATATCTGTCGTGTTCACAAGCGCATAGATAGTTGGCAGGTGTAGTGGTGCTGACAATCGTCCGATTAATATGGCTTATGCAAGGCGCCCATCCTGGGACAGAAAGATGATTGTCCTTCCTATTCTTTATTCAATGATAGATACTGCAAGAAAACCCCAAACTGTTATAACGTCTGTTCTTATGGAAACAGACGGCGTGATCACAAATATTAATTGGTGTCACATTTCAGTACTATTCGTTTCTCCAAAGCGTGAAGGAACTGTGAGCCTCATAAATACTCCAGTGTAACTAGTCTCATGCAACCCCTTACTCGCGCATTCATGTAACCCACTTACTTCCTATCATGTCCAATCGCCCCGTTTGGAAATCTCCTACTGCTTTGGCATCCTTCACTAGACTGGGATCGTGCTCACCGGCTGATTTTGTAACGTATCCGTGCGTGAAGTGCACGTGATACTCAGTGTCCTATCATCAGCACAGACTCAACGTTAATAGAACTTTATTATTCCTGAACTGGACACAAACATCACTATGTGTTTACTATTATATGAATAGTAGGTCAGTTGCCTCAATGTTTTTACTTCTATTTGGCTAATGTTGTTACTTATATTTTTCTAATATCTGAAAACCTCAGACAAGGAGGATTGTAATGTACTTTATCTTTTGTCTATGTCCTCAAATGATGACAACGGGACATCTCCCTTAACTGATCTTCCATTTCGATATGTATGTCTTTAATGTCTCAATGATTATACTTTTATTGGCTAATGTTTTGTCTTATATTGGCAATTAGCTAAAACTCCTCGGACATGTCAGGTTATCGTAAACTTTATCTTCTATGTGTGTCCTAAAGTGATGACAGCAGGACACCTCCCTTGACTAGTCTTCCATTTAGATTTTTATCTTATGTGATCAATATTACATATATCTATATTCTATAATGAAGGCCTCAAAACACTTCACTCCAGTACAGAGCCCTGTACCAGGTGAAATCGTATCTACCTATTCATTACTATGTCGGTTTACATAATGGTGTGTGGTGAAACAATATAAAAGGGACCACGTTATCTAAGGTTTACAGTAATATTCAGCTTGTGTTATAATGTATCGCTTGGTCCCACTGTATTTCTTGATTTAAACCTTGTGATACTGTATCGAGGGTAAAAATCCAGTACACCTCTCTGCTTTTCCTAATCCTTTCCGGATCAGTGCCTGGTTTTTGATTTATTTTTTCTAAAATCAACTAGTCAATTTCTTCAGGGTCATGTCCTAGTTCTAAATAATGTTTGACCAAAGGGGCTAGTGTTTTTCTGGTACAGATGGCTGAACGATGTTCAGTTAGTCTAGTCGCTAGGGATCTAGATGTCTCTACTACGTACCCAAAATGACAAGGGCATAATAACAAATAAATGATATTTTTGGTTTTACAATTCGAAAAGATTTAATGATTATCCTTTGGGAATTATACTCAAATGTTTTTGTTATAATGGCCTTGTCACAGGCTTTGCATTGTGAGCACTTGTTATTACCTACTAATGGGACCGTACTCTCTAGAGTTGTTTGAATCAGGGGTTTCATATTATTCATACGTGAATGTACTATCTGGTCTTTCAGGTTCCTGTTACGCCTATGTGCGAACATTGGGCGTGGTAACTTGTCCGGCTCTTCAGTGTTTGCATTCAAAATATGCCAGTTTGCACATATTATCTGGCGAACTTTCTCATTTAGTGTGGAGTGCCTCGTGACACAGACCAAATTAGGTGCGGTTTTAGTAGGGTGATTACCTAGTAAGTGATCTCTATCATAAAAACGTGCCCGTTTATATGCCTCTCGAACCATCCTTCTTGGGTACCCTCTGGATATAAATTTAGATTTCATCATTATAGATCGGGTAACATAGTCCACTAGATTAGTACAATTTCGCCGTAGGCGAAGGAACTGCCCAAATGGGATGCTTTCCTTTTGATTTTTCGGGTGGTAGCTGGAAAAATGCAGTAGCGTATTTCTCGCTGTCGGCTTGACATAAAGATCAACTGCCAGATTATAATTTTGTTCTTTGATTTCAATATCAAGAAACTCGATACTTTTGTTGCTTGAATTGGCTGTAAATTTCAGACTAGGATCACATAAGTTTATCCATGATAGAAATTCTGACAACAGGTCTGGGTCACCATTCCAAATGAAAAAAATATCATCTATATAACGTGCCCAATAATGAATAGATTAAAAAAAAGGGGCTATTTCGTTAAATATATAGATGCTTTCAAAGTGTGCCATATATATATTCGCCACCGTGGGAGCACAGGAGGCCCCCATGCTTACTCCTCCTACTTGTTTGTAAAGGTTCCCATTGAATTCGAAGGTGTTCTCTTCTAATACCACTTGAAGAATCTCACTCATAAAAGCTGGGCAGCAGTCTATTTGGAAATGTTCTATAAACCAAAGTACTGCTTTGTGTGCACCTGCTTGTGGTATATTGCTGTAAAGGGACTCAATATCCATTGTTACGAGTATTTCCCTCAAAGCATCAAACGGTATGCCTTCAACTGTTTGTATCATAGCTTTGGTATCTCTTATATATGATGATGTCTTAGGTATATGTGGACACAAAATACTGTTAATGTATTTAGAGATAGGTTCCGTGACAGAACCTATTGTGGTGACAATGGGGCTGTACGGCGGATCTAGACTGTGTTTGTGAATCTTTGGTACTCCGTATATGCTAGCCATTCTCGGGCAGTCAATATTGAGAAAGTCAAATTCTTTCTGACAGATTTTGCCTTGTTCTAGCGCTTTTTTCATGAAATTGTAGATTTTCCTTTTTACTCTGGATGTAGGGTCCATTTTAACAGGTATGTAATACTCTTTGTCATTAAATAAGGCCTGCATTTTAAGAATATATTTGTCTGTATCTAACACTACTATACCTCCACCTTTATCGCAATTTTTGATTGTCACTTGGGTGTTGCTTCTGAGATTTATTAAAGCTTGGAGTTTATCTTTGTCAAGATTAGGAGGTGGACGAGGCATGTTAGTGATAGTTGTTTTGAGGCGCTTCAAGACAGCGTTTTCAAAAATATCCCCTATCACCAGCAAATTAGATACCTCCTCTTTGATACTGGCTCTCACTTTGTCCAATAACCTGCAAATTCTGTTTTTCACAGGCATTCTGTCTTCAGTGTCAACATCATGGGTACACCATGTAGTGATCCCTGGGGTAATGAGTTTAGAGATGCAAACTGCCCCAGCAACTGGTGGCAGTCTCTCTGTTGATCTAAGGTCAGTGTAGGGGAGAGGCTGACACCCTTTACTGATCCATCCTGCTCCTTGGAAGACAGGAGGTTAGAGAGAGGTTCACTCACCTCTTCCATCCCATCATCAGTAACCAAGAGCATAGTAAGCTCAGACCTCTCGAAGATGGACTTGAGGTGATTTACATGAAGGACACTTAAAGGGTTCCTGGGACTTTTGAGGTCCACCAAGTAGGTGGCATAACTCTTGCACTCCTTCACCTAATAAGGCCCAGACTAGCAGTCTTGCGGGCCCTGTGCTCCATGGGCTCCATCACGCACACTGTTTGGCCAGGCTGAAACTCAACCAGAGTGGTGTTCAGGTCATACCAGTGTTTCATGTGCTCCTGACTGGTTTCCAGGTTCTCCTGTGCGAGTTTCGGGAAGCACGCTGTCTGGTTGTGGAATGCCAGCAAGTAGCAAACTACATCCTGGTGTGGCTTCTTGGGAGATTGCTCCCAGCCATTTTTCACTAAACTGAGAGGTCCTCTCACAGGGTGCCCGTACAAACATTCAAAGGTGCTGAGGCCAGCCCCCTTCTATGGTACCTCCCTGTAGGCAAACAAAAGACATGACAGGAAGAAGTCCCACTTATGCCTCATGTGATCTGGTAGACCAATAATCATGCATTTTATGGTTTTGTTGAACCTTTCAACCAACCCATTGATTTGGGGGTGGTGAGGAGTGGAGAACCTGCAGGTTACCCCTCACTCCTTCCACATGGCTTTCATGTACCCAGACTTGAAGTTGGTACCCTGGTCAGATACCCCCTCTTGGGGAAACATATGCAAGTAAAGATCCCCATCAGTGCCCTGGCCACAGCGGACACAGTCACAGTCCTTAGAAAGATAGCTTCCAGGTACAGGGTGGCAAAGTCCACCAAGACCAGAACAAATCTGTTCCCTATGGCTGTCTTGTGGTCCAGAGGCCCAACAATGTTGATGCCCAACCACTCAAAAGGGGTGCTAATAACAGGAAAGGGTTAAAGGGGGCATTGCACTTCCACCCTGACTTGCCACTCACCTGGCAGGTAGGACAGGACCTACCGAACGCATCTGAAGCCTTCCTCATTTGAGGAAAATAAAAGTGGGTGACAAGCCTGTCACAAGTCTTGTCTTGCCCAAATAACCTGTCAGTGGCACATCAAGCAGACAATTCACAGGCATGGTTGGACTCAAAGCTACCCTCTAGGAATCAGAGACCCCTTCCATTCAAAGGGAACCAGAGCCACTGAGTAGTGGTTCTCACAGTTGTCAGCTGCAACAACTTGGTGGAACACATTAGGGACTTTCTGCTCTGAAGATGCCAGATGACACTGGATGGTAGTCATGCTGGCTCCTATGTCTCTCAGAGCCTCCACCCTCTTCCCATTAATGTGACCCATTGCCTGTACTTCCTAGTATTGCTAGGCATGTGGGTTCTCTGACCATCTCTTCATCATCAAGGGACACTGGGGTAAGCTCAACTCTGAGCCCACCACTTTCTGGAAAAAACTACTCCCCATGTGCTACACTAGCCAGCCCAGTGACTGCCCACTGGTGGGGCGCTCTGTCTGCTCAAGACACTTGGCATCCCCCTTGTAGTGTTCTTCCTGTTGATGCTGATAACCCTTGGGGGGTGCCTTCCCTGCAGACTTCCTGTCAGGGAACCATTTCTTCTTCTTCTTCTCAGCAGGGGGATGAGAGTCCTCACCCAAATAACTGTTTTGCGGCCCTTTAGAGAACACCTTTTTTTTTTTTTTTTTGTCCCCCCTTCCTTCTTCTGGTGAGGACCCTGCCTACCCTTGTGGTGATCCCCCCCAGATACCTTCTTGTGGACCCTGATGCTAAACCAGTGGTCCACCTCCTTAGCAAGCTCCCTGGGGTCAGAGAGCTTACTGTCAATCAAGCGCTGGCTCGGATCTGGAAAACAAAGACTAAACATGTGCTCTTTTGCAATCAAGTTATACAGGCCCTGATAATCCTTAACATCACTGTCCTTCACCCAACCATCTAGTTCATTGCAATAAGACTCAACACAATCCACCCAGGTCTGTGGAGATAGTTTCTGACTGTCCTTTAATTTCTACCAGTACTTCTCTGGGGTCAAACCATACTTTCTGATCAGGGCTTCCTTCAAGGAGGGATACCTTATCCTGTCACTCCCATCGAGGGCCAGTAGGGTGTCCCTCCCCTCAGCAGGAATATGCTTCCACAGACTAGCCCCCCAATCCTCTTCAGGAATCTTGTGCATCAAAACCATCTATCTATGCCATCTCCCACTCCATAGTCAGGCACCAGACTCTTGGGTATGTGTACTCTCTTGTCAGACGACACTGAAGAAATGCTGTCACCATCTTGGCTGGACTCAGCCCTCCTGGCCTTCAGGTCCAGCTCTTTCAGGGTCAGACCCTGAGCCAACATTATTTTCCTTTCCTATATGGCCGCCAATCTTTCCTCTTTCAAATCTTTTTCTTTCTCCAATTTGAGCTTAGCCAGCTCCAATTTTAATTTTCTCTCCTCTCTCCTGTCCTACAGCTCCTCTGGGGACAGGCCTCCAGATGACACACTGCTCCCTGGTCTGGTGGAAACCACTGCTCCTGGCTGGATGTTGGCCTCCTGACCCACAGGCAGTCCCAGATTCTCCAGTGAATCCTGGCTCAGCTTCTCCTCATCATCCAATTCCTTATCCTCCTCTGAGTTCACAGTTACTGCATCATGAGCTTTTACCCAGGCCCTCAACGCCTTTTACAGCTCCACCTTCCTGGTGAAGCCGTTTGTAGAAAGTTCAACCCACTTGCAGAAGTCCTTGAGCTGGGCCACAGTATAACTCTCAATCTTGCCCACCTCAAAATCCATTTTTGCAGGTGCAGATGCCATTCCTTTAGTCAGAGACATGATTTTAGAAAAAATTTAAAATGTCGATCAGGAAAAATTGAAAAAGGTTCAAATTACACCAATTACTGTATGGCACTGCACAAGTACAAGTCCTCTCGTCACCGCTGATCACCAATGTTAGAAACTGGGTTTCTGGTTGGCAGAGGTATGCAACCTGTCCAAGCAGGAACCATAATCCTAGTCAGGGTAAGTCAGAAACGCACTTTACATTAACCTGTGCTCACCCTCTGGTAGCTTGGCACAGAGCAGTCAGGCTTAACTTAAGAGGCAATGTGTAAAGTATTTGTGCAACACTGCAACACTTCAAACAGTAAACACAGTGAAAACACCACAAAAAGAAGACTCCACACCAATTTAGAAGAATAGCTTATATTTTTATGAGTAAAACAAGACCAAAACTACAAAAATCCAAATAGCGCCAACCAGGGCTATGTGGTCGGGCTTGACAGGTTCAAATCCAAAAGTTGAGGCCGACCGTGATGGAGCACGGGTCAGATTCAGGGACCAACCTTGGCCCTCTGAACAGTACCTTTGATGTGTCAAGGGCGATGCTGGGAGCAAGGGAGGCAACGCTGTTGTTGAACTCCCAGATGTAGGCGATACGTCGGTTCCGAGCTGCACACGATCAAGGGTGCATCAAAAGTCAAGATGCGAAGAACATCAGGGTAATGCATCATCGTCGATTTGCTGGGCTGAAGGCGATGAGTCGTACAGTTGGCAATGCGGTGGCCGCGGTCCATGCAGTGTGGTGATGCGTCAAAGGAGATGCACCGGTCCGATCAGTGCAATGTCATCAATGAGTGGATATTCATAGTTGCAGCACTTTCAACTCTCTTCCAAGGGCCCAGGGCTGTAATGGCATCCCTTGGCAGAGAAGACCTCACAGCAAACAGAGTCCAGGTGCTGTTTTCAGGTTGAAAAGAGGAGTCCTTGATATCACTGAAACTTTAGAAAACAGGAGGCAAGCCAACAAGCCCTTGGAGATGCTTAGGTTCTGGGATGCGGAGATGCAGATCCAGTCTTTCTCACTCCCAGGCATGAGGGCAGCAGGCCAACACAACACAGCAGTTCAGCAAAGTGACAGTCCCTCCAACAGCACAGCAATCCCTCTTCCTGGTAGAATTTCCTCAGTTACAGAAGTGTTCTAAGTTAATAGTGTCAAAGGTGCAGTACTTAAACCCAGTTGGGCCTTTGAAGTGGGGGAAACTTTCCATTTCTGTCATGCCCTGGCTCCAGACTCATTACAAGGGAGTATGAAACTCTTTCTGTGGGGACAGGACACAGTCCTTTCAGGTGTAAATGTCAGCCCCTCCCTCCCACCGTGCCCAGGATGGCCCATCAGGATGTGGATGGCCCATCAGTCACTCCTAAGCTCCCTTTGTGTGTGGCTGTTTAGATAGAATGCAGAAAGCCACCTGTTACCGATCACAGACGTGTATTCAGTGATAGGCAGAAGGCACCAAATGGTTACAGTAAGAAAATGCCAATTTTCTAAAAGTGGCATTTTCAGAATTACAATTTCAAATCCAAATTCACCATGAGTTGTGTTCTTAAATTGTGATTCCAGGGACATCAAATTTGAGGGTCCCATCTCTTCCCAATTGGAGATTTCATTTATAAGAAGGTAATCCCAATGTTAACCTATAGGAGAGATAGGGCTTCCAGTAGTGAAAAACACATTTAAGACTATTTCACTACCAGGACATGGAAAACTTAAAAGTACATGTTCTACTTTATAAGTACACTGCACCCTGTCCATGGGCTGCCCAGGGCCTATCTCAGGGGCGACCTCTTTGCAATAAAAAGGAAGGTTTGGGCCCGGCAAATAGGTTAACTTGCCAGGTCGACATGGCAGTTTAAACTGCACTCACAGGCTCTGCAGCAGCAGGCCTGAGACATGTTTAAAGGGCTACTTAAGTGGGTGGCACAATCGGTGCTGCAGGCCTACTATTGCCATTTAATTTACAGACCCTGGGCACATGTAGTGCACTTTACTAGGGACTTATAAGTAGATTAAATATGCCAGTTGTGGATAAGCCAATATTACAATGTTTTAAGTAAACAGCACATGCACATTAGCACTAGTTATCAGTGGTAAAGTGCACAGATTCCTAGAGCCAGCAAAAACGATGTCAGCAAAACAACAGTAAAAACAGGAGGTCTGAAGGCAAAAAGTCAGGGGAAACCACGCAAAGGATGCCAGGTCTAACATCTATCTTTAAAAACGACTCCTTAGAATACCTGGAGAGTGCATTGAACTTCTTTTAAAGTCCCTTTGGAGTATAATCTAGCATTACAAGGTTGCCTGCATAGAAGGGCCAGGGGATATGTGGTAACCATATTCTAGCAGTAAATCAGTTCAAATTATTCAAAGTAGCAGGGAGATCTGCCACATATAGAACAAAAAAGCAGGTGCCAAAGTACACTCTTGAGTTGCACAGTTACTTATATTCATCTTTTTAGTCAGACAGCCAAGGAATAAATAACAATCAAACCCAGTTGGCTATATCTAAAGCTTGAATTAAGGTTAAAGACCCTATGGGGCCATCCTTAATGACAAATTGCTTCATAGCTGACTCCTGTCTACTGTGTCAAAGGCTGAAATCAACAAAACAGCAAAACAGCCTCTGATTGACCTCTAGAGATTTTGTTCATGATTACCCACAGGGCAAAACAGTGGCCAGTTGTAGAATTCTCCAAAGGTAGTAACTTATTGTCAGCAATCCACTCCTCTAGGTATATTAATACAATTTTAGACAAAATCTTACAACATGGCCTAATTTGGGGAATTTTCAGTAACAAGCCTAACATAAAAATCCTAAAATTATGGAAATTGCACCAACATAATTTTAGTTTCGCCCAGGCTTAATTTCAACTGACCATAGCTCTCACTAGAAAACGGTTAATTGAAGCCTAATGCTTAAATACATGACGTTTGGTACAGTTAATATATATATATGTTTTCTCCCAATAAAAGTCTATGGAACCTAATCATGGGGCAGAAACTAGTTATTTTCTGCAAAAATGTAATTAGATAGCATAGTTGAGGCCAAAGGACACTTAAGATCAATAAGAAACAAATCCTTATTTGATTATAAAATATAGTGGTACATGCCATGATGTGCAGATTTATATATAAAAAGAAACAATAACAGTGAATTATATCAGAATAATCAGAATATATGATTAGGTTTTCACACAGTGAAGGGCAGACATTTTGTTGTGCCCAGATAACTCTCAATGCTGTATATGTACTTCATTAACCTCCAAACTTCTGAGCATAAAAAGTGATACAGTACAGAGTGTGCACAGTACAGACATCTTTAAATCATGGTATTATAGACTTTAATGTTGCTCCATTTACATTCATTTTATATTCCATTGTTATAGTGCATATTAAAAATCTAATTTTTTCATTGCTCAAGTGTTGGCAACCTTATCAGACCATTTCACCTTATATATTTATTATTAAACAATTGAAAAAAAAAATTTTTTTAAAAGGGAGCGGTAGCAAAGACATTTCAAAATGTTCTGGAGGACTCAGTATTAAGACTGGACCAAAACGGGTGTAACTATCTTTGTCAAATTATACGAAATGTCAAAAAATTCTGTGAAATTACGTACTCTATCTGGCAGGGCAAAATGCATCCTCGTGTACATTTTAGGTATGAGAATGCATTTCAAACTAAAAAAGAAAGTGAAAATTCATGCATGACACAAACAACAGCTGCTCACATTTAGTTTGCTCTTTTTGTTCCGTGCTCGCACAATAGCATTTTTACCCAAACAAAGTCTATATTACACAATGAGGTGTAATGGCACAATTTTGAGCATGTTGCAAACTAATTGTAATGGAAAATGCCAGAAATCAGTGGTGGCTCCTCCACTAAGGTGGAGGAGCGTCTCCCCACTGCTTTTTTTGCAGTGAAACAAAGGGAAAATAAAATTATAATAACTTGCGTTATTATCATTTTATTTTCTCCTTCTTCTGCAGGTTTTTTTTTTTTTACGGAGTTTTATATAGCGTGAACATGACCCTATTCGGGTATCAGAGCGCTTTACACGAGCACCAGTTGCATTACATGAGGACACATTCATTTTTGTTAGGCATGGGGAGATTAAGGGGCATATTAGCAAGACCCACGTTAAAATTATCGCCGCTTTAGCGGCAGGAAACTGCCGCTAAAGCGGCGTGTAATGGGCTTGCTAATATGCGTTATGGAATTCAATAGAAGCCCAGGTTAGATGTCCTGCACATCTAACCTGGGCTTCTATTGGAATTCTATAACGCATATTAGCAAGCCCATTATCGCCGTTTTAGCGGCAGGAAACTGCCGCTAAAACGGCGATAATTTTAACGTGGGTCTTGCTAATATGCCCCTCAGTGATTTGCCCAGAATCACAGGATGTTGTGCGTCCCTGCCGAGACTCGAACCTGGTTCCCCAGCTCTGAGGTCGACAGCCCTAGCCGTCAGGCCAACTCCTCTCCTCATTGGGACTTCTCTCCCCATGTGGGGGAGGGGGCAGGTGCAGGGGAGGAGTGGTAGCACCATCCTAAGTGCGCAATGACTTCCTGGCCAGCCCTCTCGGGCTGCCCAAAACAGTCTTGCGCACTTTGCATGCTCTCCATGCAGGCTGCATTACAGCTTGCGTGGAGAACATGCCCAGGCTCTCAGTCAGCGTCTGAGCACCGAAACACGGCGCTCAAACCAAGCACAACAATGCTAAGGGAGTGTTGTGATTGGCTGACTGGGAGCCTGGGTGTGCTTCCTGTTGAGGCCGGGCGAGGGAGGACTGCGGAGGAGAGACACAGTGAGGAAGCGGCGAGAAGATATGTTTTTATTTTTTATTTTATTTTTTTATACCCGCTTTCCCTCTTTCCTCACCCCCTCCCGCCCCCGCCCCCTACCTCCGATCTGTGACTGCCGCCGCTGCCAGAAATTACACCAGATTACTCCAGCGTAAATAAAATTTAAGCCGGCTTTGTTAGCCCATGGGTGCTGACTGCAAAGGCTGATGGCTTGAGTGCCATCCACCATTACTAGATTTCCTCATGAATCTCCATCGAGACATGTAGTAATATCTTTAGCACTGCCTTCCCCTCTCTAACCCTTCCAGGGATAACTAAAACGTTTATTCTTCTGAGATCAATAAAGTCTGTACCATTGAATTAGATATTAATTAAAACCCAGTATAAGATGTTAAAATCTTTCAGATTGTGAAAGAAATACTCATTATTGTAATTACACACAAAAATACACATACATACAATTTTCCTTTGCAATCTTAAACATAGGACAAAACATATCTTGCAACAGTTTCTGCTGTTCTTCCTTCTACTAATAACATCACACTTTTTTCCTATGTAAGTCCCCTTTGGAAAGCTTGCACATGCTTTCCTTTACCTTTGCCCCACAACTCAAAATGTTCATCAGTCATCTCATTAAGCACCCTTAACCAGAACCACATACTGGTGCTGTAAATGGAATCATTCTCATTGCCCATGTGGTTACCATATCAAGTAACACACAATGGATTCAAGTCAAAAGACCATCCAGCTCCAGTGGCATAATGAAACCGTAGGGGGGCTGCAAAGCATGGTGAGAGTGTCCTCCTATGCTCACTCTGCCACTTGCTATGTTCAAATGCCTCACCCCTGAAAACCACTGTCTAGGATATAAGCAGATTTTTCAGTGATGCAGCTGATGTTTCAGTGATGCATTTAGCTTTAAAGACATCAACACAGAAGAAGGTTTTGGAGGGTTACCTTGTGAGAAATGGGCAGATATAAGTGAAATCAATTCAATAGCAAGTGAAGACTAAACGCTCATCATCACCACCTTCACTTCTCAATTAAAACGATGGGCCTTTTTATTTTTATTTGCTTTTTCCTCAAGCTTTATTTTAGTCCTTAAAGAATAGCCCACAGGCTTTTGTGCTATCCATGTGCCACTAGTAAAGAAATACTGCCTGATTAAGGCGAGATGTCAGCTATTAGCTAGAATGTGTAGGGAAACTGGGTCTAAATCCTAGTTCACTAATTCACAAAGTGTGTGATCTTGAGGAAATCAGTACATTTTCCTGTATCTTACTGGTGCCTGGAATGGATTTAGTTTGTAATTGAGGCATAAATACCAATCAACATGTTCTGATGAGTGGGTGACACAGACTTCCTAGGAAGTATGAGTCAGAACCAGTGCAAACACTGCTTTTTACAACACAGTTTTTCAAATTAAATCAGCTAGAAATGTGTAATGTTTTTACTGGCAAACATGTAGGAGAACATTATAGAACACACCAATACTGGTAGTGCCACAGTACAGGATTTGCCTAAAAATATGTGGCCACCAATTATTATTCACATGCCAGTTATTATTGAACAGTAGCATCAAATCTTGTATTGTTAATTTTTCTTTAGATACAAAAGTATTTGTAAGGGTATTACTATTATATGCCAAATTACATCCAATATATTTGTATGGGCTGCTCAGATATTTCTGGGTGTGGCATGCATAGTTGGAAATGCTCATAATCCATTAATTTTCAATCAGCCTCTCAAAGGTTATGCATTGTTAAGAAAGTGATCATCAATGAACCAATGGTCCGATGGTCACTCTAATTTGAGTGGGCTGCCTGTGAAGCAATGGCTAGTGACAATTAAGGTTAACTCTTGAGAAAGAGATGTTATAGGTAAAGACATCAATATATGTTACCTCGCTGTAACACATATTCCCTTAATACTAGTTTGCTTTTCACCCCAATAGAGTGTTACGAGGCAAGCATTTAGCTTTCATTTTAGATTCTCATTTTAATGTAGCCTAATTTTTTAATGGTGGTTTGCACATGTTTTCTTATTGCGGGAATGGCCCTTGCACACATTTGTTCCTGATAGGCATTGTTGTCCTATAGTCTGCACATTTAGTTCCAGGGTCGCACCATTTCAGAACATGAGGTATTGTTTTATTTTCTGTGCTCGTTATGATATGGTTTTTCTGCTTTAGTCTAATTAAAATGCTGTCCTGTATCTTTGACACAGTATGATTATCTTGCCGTTTTTGTTATTTAAACCGCATCCATGCTAAAGTCGGTGAGAAGTGCACTTCTGCCGGAGTCATCACAGAATACTGCCGTAAGATGCAGTCCTTCTGTCCCCGACCTTCATTCTGAGAAGGAATATAGCTGTATACTTGGAGGTGCATCCGTGGATCCACTGAGCCTGGCTTCCTGACATACACTACCAAGGTATGGGGTTAGGTCATTCCAACAGACTGGGCAGATAGGTACTCCCGATATGCTCTCTTTTGCATAGAGGCTAGCAAGAGATAGGAATAACATTAGCAACATGAAGTAATATTAGCAACGTTATGAACAAACACCATTATTGAATTGTTTGTATTTTTCATTATTCTAATAATGCATATTACAATAATGTGTCTAATCTTTCTTACAATCGCAGTTCATATTTTACTTACAAAGATTAGAGCTTTTCAATAAAGGTTTGAAAATGCAATATTGTATCTCTTCTTAGTGAAAACTTTGGGCATGCTAAAGTGACAAACACAAGGCTTAAATCTGTTTCCATGATTTCCTTGGGAATCTGAAAATCATGTTCTAGATAACAACATCTATAACTCTGTGGGTTTCGGAGTTTAGATGCAGTACTGTGAGCTAGCCAAACAGACCAACATTTACTGATTATTTAAGAAGTTCCTGTATTATGAAGTTTTGGTGTTCTAAATGCACAGTCCTACTAGATTAGTAGGAACCGTAAAACATGGCTCCATCAACGTTCTAGGTTTGGTACCTATTTAATGGGTCTACAGAGTAGTTTACTTGTGTATGCCCAAAGCTCCTTTATTACCTCTATATGGCACATGAAGCGTACAGATGCAAGGTTTTTATTCCTGGGTTGATTTTCCTGCAGTCGAGGCCAATACACAAAAACTTCACACATACAATGAGGAACCAGTTCCAGCTGAATATAGACCTGATAAATATTTCGAAATTCATTTAACATACCAGGAACCTCATAATTGGTTTCAAGGTGCCCTCCCACGCACAGTACATAATGTCAGACTGGGTCCTCTCAGTAATGCTGGGGCAACCTGGCCAGCCTTAGCAGGCTATACACCTTATCCTAATACACAACAATTACAACAGCGTGACACACTTGCTCTTTTAAACCATTTAGTTAGACTATATTGATAGCTAATGCAGTTTGTTCTGCGTACAATCACAACTGCCCTAGCAGGGGCACCTCAAGCTGAACAGGCTCAATTGTCTATGCCTGCTAATAGTCCATAACTATTAATGCCATTGTGGGTAAAATCTCTACAAAATAGGAGGAAATTCGATTTTGGGTTGCACAAAAAACAAATCAGCTTGAGGCAGTGTTTCCCCATACAGGACCCAATGATAAATTCAGAATTCTCCATATGTGTCTTCCACTTGGTATGGTTCCTCCTGTGGAAGAGTGTAATACACTGGGTACTGTTTTTGCAGCTATATATACCATCACCATGGTACTCTGTCCATTGCTGTTTGACTTGAAGTCCTTAAACAGATTCAGGCAGAACACGGAGCAGTTCCTGCCCTTGATTTGGGGATGAACCTCATTGGCAACTTTGCCACAGAGTCCTCAATTATTTCAAGCAATATTAAGGGGGAGGCAGCTGCCTTGGTGATATGCCAATGGCTCGCTACAGTTCCACCTCTATGTACTCAGATGATCGATCACCCCATTGATATACAGGGAGAACAGGGTGAGGGATTGAACATAACCCTGTCTAACACCTTGAACCACTCTGAAGGGGTCTGTTAACTGCCTGTCCATTCCTCATCTGACCTGTGCCTTGTTTCCCACATAGAGTCTCATCAGGTTATTCAAAAAATAGGGAGGGATACCCATGTTTTTTAATACTTTCCACATTTTCTCTTGTGGAACAAGAGCAAATGCTGTGCGCAGATCTACAAAAGCAACATACAGCTTCCCCCATGGAATAACACCTCACGCCAGTATAAACATGAGAACCTAAAAACCTTAGCCAAGGTACTGACACTTGTTCTAAAGCCTGCCTGTAGGTCAGATAGGATACCCTCCTCAACTATCCAATCTTGCAGGTGAGTCAGCACTTGTTTACAAAATTATGTTTTTTAACAAATCAATTAAACTAATGGGGTGATAGTTCCCTGGCATTTCCCGGTCCCCTTTCTTATATATTGGATAAAATAATTATATATAATCCCCACACCTCCGTGTTTGCTTTATACAGGTCATTTGGGATCCTATCCGCTCCCGGTGCACGGGCAGGAGTACAAGAGTTGATGGCATTCAGAGTCTCATTTAAGGTAAAAACAAGGGGTTTGACGTCCACTTGGGCAGCAACACGTTGACTCATTTTGTCATCCTCGTCTATTGCACCCCTATTTGCATACAATTTGCTAAAATGGATTACCCCATCATCAGTGGGTTCCATATAATGCACTTGGAAGCATTCACAAGTTCTACTGTTCACTGTTTGTACAGTCTTCAAGCTATGGGTTCCCTAGTTTGGGTGCGGTTATGTCACTTATTTCATCATTTATGTTCTCCCTTTGTTACACTGTTAGACTTATATTACATTTGCATGTGGGTGAGCTAAAATGTTGTTTACTGGTGTCTCCCTACCACAAGATTAAATACAAAAGGACAGAGCAAGGGACCCTACTTATTTTTTCCATCAACATGACTCTGTGCTCAAATATTGCCCCTGTGGAACCAGGTGTCTTCCCCAGGAATATAGGTATCTCACATTAAGTATTGCAAAATAATTCCTGCTTCATATAGCATGTTCACCATCCTCAGAAAAAGGGTAACAGAGGGATGGGGAGTGTTTCCTTAGGCCTTACTCCTTGAAAAAGCCTTATAATGTGCTATTGGTGATGCTGTCAGAACGTGCAGCATGTTTCATAGGACGAGTCACTGTAATTGCAGCCTGCGCTATGGAACAGCCATGCTGCCAAGCCACACTCACAGGTGACTGGGTGTGGGAAGTAGGAGTGTATAGGCTTTGAGACTGTTAACCACTTGTCCAACACTACAGGCTATCCTGCCTCTCTACATGTACCACTAGGGGAATAGTAGTGAGGCAGTATCTGCCAGTTCCCATAATTCTGAACAGTCCTGTCAGTGTTGCATCCTGTCTGGAAAATCAGCAGAGTGGAGGCTGAGGAGGGCAACTCCTAGCTCATCCTGGACCTCCTAACCTGCTGCTAATGTCGCTGATGGCCACTTCATTTATCGTTGATGTGTGAACTTAGTTTTACATAGAAAAGTGTATTTTGTTTCACTTTAGCACCTTAAAATATATCACTCAACTGACTGTCTTTAATAGATTAGTGAACCACACCCTTCCTGCAGTGACAGTTTGATTAGTGACTCAATAGGAAAGGGTCACAATGTTTGGTCAAACTTGGAAGCCAGGGTTGAAACCAGTTTTCGGGATTAGACATTGGGCCTTAGTACGAGTTTGGCAGTCCAGTGGACCACCGTATTGGCGGTGGTTGTTCGAGCACGGTGAACTCGACGGTCTGACCATGGTATTACGAGTTGGGTGGATTGGCTTTGCAAAGACCGCTGCTGGACTGCCGAGACCGTCAAAAGAACACCAACCACCGGGTTCATGGTCGGGTAAAAGCAGCCACCAAAGGGCAGTACAGGGAAGCTGTACTGCAGTCTATATTTCAAGTTGCCTGTTCCATGAACGGACCACAGAGGTCCGACCTCCTGTTTCAAGATGGCGGTGACGAAGGCTTTGAAGTGCGTACTCACCCCTTTCATCTTCCTCCAGGGAGATTCTAACGTGGATCACTTTCTCCAGTTCCCCCCTTTTCAACAGGTTCCTCGCGCCAAGGGTTACAACCCTGTTTGTGGCGATCTACAGGTGAGTCCTTTTTGACCATATACCCATTGTCAGGACTGCCCACATATGGGCTGAACCCTGGAAATGAGTATATGGTATTTTTCCACATATATCATGCATATGTGTGCATCTGACACATCTGCAGTCAAAATGCACACACAGGCACCAAAATATTTGTGGAAAGTACTCACCACCACTGCAAGATCCCCACTTCCACACCGCGGGCCCCCTGGTCAACTCGTAAGATGGCAATCTTTGGATCACCAGCGCTGTGGCGCTGACGGAGGCGGACACGGTCCTACAGCGGTCAGGCCGCCAGACTCGTAATAAAGCCCATTGTCAAGTTCCGATCCTGTATGGGTATCATATACTTTCCTCTTCTACCCTAATGACAATTTTATTAGTAATTGAATGATTGAAATTTTGTTGCATGCACGGATACTTAGGTAAGAAATGTCCCAGCACTTGAAGAAAGGCTAGGATAACCAAAGATGCAAGTCAGTTGTCTAGTGCCACCTATTCAAGGTCTTTATTTGTTGTTATTAATGAAGCAACATTATGGTCAATACCATATACGATAGAGGTTTTTGTACAATACACATCCTGAACTGAATTATTTCAAGGTGCTCTCAAATGTGAGGATCACGGAAAAGGAGGCAGAGGGTAGAAAAGTCATTATCCAGGGTCACACAGCTTGGACAAGCCAAGCTTCAAAGCTGTGATTAAAACCAGAGTTTCTGGGTCAGGACTCCACAACTAGTGACTTGGTCCAACAAAAACTTCCAACTGGCCTGGGCATGTTGTGCATGTGTATTTAAATATCCATTGTATTTTATATCCTTTGTGTTTTTATAAGATAGAGCAGCAGCATTGGAAACACCCCTCTTCAAAGAACAGGTGCACTTTGGGCAGAAACAGTGCACGCTTCCCAACTCCAGATGGTTCTTTGGGGGTAGCATCAGCACAAACCTTTCCCATCACAGAACAGGTACAAATTGGCAGCAGTAGCACAAGTTTTACTTGCTCACATATCAGGGACAGTATGGCAGTAACAAAGCAAGCATCCCTCTCTCACAGAACATATACAGATGAGGCATGAGTGACATGTACATTGCAGACAGACTTCTGAAGTGGGTGCTTAAGTTACTGAGATGAACGTATAGATGGAAGAATCAGTAAATATACGAGTTCTGATGGCATTCTTGTTTAGGTGCTATTCCAAGTCTGCATCCTGAAAGTTCTGCAGCTATCAGTTGGAGACTTGCTGTTTGTGTTGATTCGTTGGTGCTCCATATATTGAGAGGAAGCCATTAAATCACTGGTCATTGTTATTTGGAGCAACCCAGCCACAGCCTAAGTAACTATGCGCTAGACAGATCCTCTTCGAAAAGGTTCTGAATGTGTGCGCTCACTAGGCGCTGTGCAATCCCAGCCTCGGTGCTGCACCTGTTGAAAATGTTGAGGGACGCCAGTGGGAAGCTATATTCTTTTTCACCTCAGACCCTGACGTACAAGAAGCCTGACTTGTACCTACTAGGAATTTGTTTCTCGTGAAGTAAACAAGAACTAAACTAAGCATGCCTCACACCCAGCATGTTACAACTTCATATTATTTTTTGGCGGTTGGACGGGCAAGAGACTATAGTAAGTCTTACTCCATCCCACCGCTTTCATATGTTTATTTTTCTTGTTAGACTGCCTCCCCTAGGAATTATGTGTCAGGTGCAACCTGTCACCGTATTGTCAAAGCAGAACCACACGATGATCAAAGCCGCCCAGTGGAGAGATGAAATGTTTACAGCTGCAAGATTATCACCTGCTGGTGACACGAAGCGCGGGTTTTCTGAGGAAATGCGAGTGGTGTTTTCATGACTTCACAGACATCGTAAACCGCCTTTTATAAACTATTGCTGTCTGCGTCAGAGTTCTGGGCCTGAGGCACAAGGGATATATATTCTAACCAGGGAAATTATATCGAAATAAAATCACCAACAAGGTCTCGTGGCTTCATTGAGCTCCGATTCCTCCGCACCGCTTGGCCTCTCGACGCACATTACGCAGGGGTCTCTGTTTAGCAAGTGGTAGTCGGGCAGCTGTGTCGATTTCTCTGCAGGGAACAGTTGTCTCGTCTCACAAAAAACACTAGCAAATTAACTACGAATAAAGTTATCTAGACATGACACAGATTCGCACATGCTGTCATGCCAAGAGAAGTTAATGAGCGTGTTATTTCACTGCGATATGAAAGAATAAAATCCCAGGGTCGAGCAGAGCGCAAACAAAACACACACACACACTGGGAAATGCTGCCAGATTTGCAAATTAACAGTCATCTGCTAAAGGACTAAAGCTCTAGATCTATAGAATGCAAATCTTATATTTAGGGAAGGAGGTGTACATTGCTGTGCCGCATATGGAGTGTACGCAGGCTATCTGTTTATTTTTTTTCCTTTAAAATGCCACCTGGACTAAGACTCTGGCAGGTCCTAGATTTTTGTAGGGATCCCTCTCTACCGATTGAGCTACTTTGTAAATGTGTTTACTAGATTACTAAAGTGACTGCGGTCTGTAGGAGGATGTGTGACCCTGTGCATGGTCCTGTTTGTTCCCTCAGGCGACACTGACAAATGGCATAGCGGAGACAGAAAAATGTAAAATTTCCTTACCCATGGGCAGATGGCTTGAAGGACCAGGCTGCCAGAATACATAGGCTAAGAAGATGACAGGTCAGTTGAATGTACAAGGTGCCTATCAGTAGTGCAGCAGATGCAGTTGCAACAGGGCAAAGAGGTGTGACGGGCTCACTGCATCCTAATTATAGCTAGGGGACCATTTTCCTTGCTTGCTTCGGGTCAGTGGCACCTTGCTACGCTACTCGCCTGAAGTCTCCTAGGCTACAATGTTCTGTGTGACGAGTCGGAGTGCAAAAATGTCTGAATAGAGTGAAAGCCTGCAGGGAAGCTGATGTTGTAGCATCCCCCAGTGTTTTTTTTCTGGGGCGCTTTGCTTGTGAAATGTCCCCAGAGAGCTGGGAAAGAGCCGATACCCAAATAACCGAAAAAGTGGATACTAGGTCCACTCTTCTACAAGTTTTTCCCCAGAAATTCCTATTGTCCCACATGTTCCTGAATCTATTAACAAAATGGCACATCAGAGTCCACCAGGCGTGCAATACCACTATGATATGTCACACACAAACGTTCTGGGTAGGATTACACACTAGGCAGTCACCAGGCGTGCAACGTCCCTAAGGCTCAAAGGGCTTCAGCCCCGCCGTCGTATGTCAGCACAGGCTGAGACAGCTTCCCCACACACACGGACAGTTCTTGAGCTGTTGTGGGCTGGCGTCTTATCGCAGCCGCACCAGAGTATTTCACAGGTCTTTAAAAGACCATTTACTTGAGAACGAGGCTTTGTTGTTTTTTCACCCGTTCCTAGAGCCCCTGCATCTCCACTCTGCTTATTCCTTTTTTTGCAGTTTTATACAGCTCAAACTCCGCTCGAAAGTATTGAGGCACTTTTGCATGAGCACCAGTTACAATATACAAGGACACATTGCTGGAAGTATTAGAGCCTCCCCGAAATCTGGCTCTACATTGCTAGAAATGTTTTAGCCCCCCCCGAAATTTGGCTCTACATTGCTGGAAGTATTATTCCCCCCCCCCCCCGAAATTTGGCTCTAGTTGCACCTCTGGCAGTCACATACTCTGTCTTCATTGGATGATTGTCTACAAGTCCAGTAGTAAGCCGACTGCTTGGACATATCCAGTTACACGATGCCTTGGCAGCCTAATTCTTGTTGTTTCCCTCAATAGAGTGAGTGAGGGTTATGTTCACTCAGCACCGACTGTCAGGCCATGTAGGAACCATCCCACATTATTAATCTCTTTCCCAGTAGGCCTGGGAACATCCTGACGTGGGAAGCTTCTAGGACTTGGGCCAGAATAGTCTGGGTGGCCTAGTGTGAGAATTATAACTATAATCCGTAATCTATAGGTGTAGAGACCACTACAGTCCGGAGAACATGCTATTCCCTGTTTGGGTGTGTTTGTATTTGATCCAAGACTGTTTCTGGAAGGTCTGGGTGGGCCTTATCTTCAAGGGAACGTTGCACAAAACATGGTTCTTCAAGAAAAGTGATCCTTTATGGCAGAGCTTGCTCTTGAAATCAGTTTTAGGTATATACCCAAAATTGGTGCAAAACTCCACAGTATTCCTGGTAGCACACAAGTTAACTGTGAATTCAGGGCCTTATTACTAGTTTGGTGGGCTGACCACCGTAGGACTGCGTCTGCCCCCACGGCACTGGCGGTCCAAAGACCGATGTATTATAAGCTGACCGCGGGGCAGGCGGTGTGGAGGCAGGGATCTTACAGCGGTGGTGAGTGCTGCTCCCAAATATATTGATACCTGTGTGTGCATTTCGACCACAGATGTGTCGGATGCACACATATGCATGATATATGTGGAAAAATACCATATATCCATTAGCCCATATGTGAGCAGTCCTGGCAATGGGTATATTGTACGAAAAGGACTTACCTGTAGATCGCCGCAAACAGGGTTTTGATCCTTGGTGTGAAGATCCTGCTGTGAAGGGGGGTCCTGGAGAAAGGGATCCACGTCGGATTCTGCCTGGAAGAACAAGAAAGTAGTGAGTACACACCCCAATTCCTTTGTCACCGCCACCTTGAAGCAGGCGGTCAGACCGCCGTGATTCGCTTGTGGAACAGGCAACTTGTAATACGGACAGCGGTACAGTTCCTCTGTACCGCACTATGGCAGCTGCCGTTTCCCAACTGCGAACCTTGCGGTCTGCTGGTGGTCTCGACGGTCCATCTGCGGTCTTCACAAAGCCGATCCACCCAACTCTTAATTAAGCCTGGGCGGAGTTTGCAGAGTTAAAACTCTGCCGCGCTACTCGGAGCTCCGCAAACGGCGGAGTTCGTTAGATATGCGCATGTATGGCGGACGGTCCCGGTCTCCACCAGGATGGCGGACGGACTTAAGAGGTTAACAATATGTTTGTTTACTAATTAACAAACAATACATAACACAGTTTTTTCAACTTTTATTTTTTTAACATACTCATTGCCTTTGTATGTATCAATTAAACATAAACCAAGCATTTTTTATACTTTACATTAACATTTTTATACATTAGTCCTATGACATATAAATGACGTACCTTTTTTCACCATTTATTTACATTATATTTTTTCTTTTTCCCATCACTTTTTATGAACACAATTTTTATATTTGTATATACTGTTTTACTTACTTACTTATTTACTTACTTATACTGTTTTAGTTACATTCTAAATACTACTATTTTTTCATTAGTATTATATATTATATATTTAACATAAATATTTGTTATTTGTATATATTTTTTTCAACATCAATTACAATTTTGTAACATTTTAAAAGATTTTATAAACAATTTTTAAACATGTTCAAACACGGTCTCATTGTCTTCTATGAAGAGATAGTCTTTCATTTAAAATTTTCATTTAGTAGACATTATTTACGCTAACTTCACGTATGTAATTTTTTTGTCTAATTTTTAGATCATTTTTGTGTTACTGAGTTGTGGGAGGGTGCTGTTGCTCGTCAGATAATGTGAGGCTTTTTAAAAGATTTTTTATAGGTTTTTGGGGGTAGAGGGATTATAGATATTAGTATTTAATAATAGTTATAGTGTTGTTTTTAAGTGTTTGGATGTTTTATGTGTATTTTGTATTATTTTGTAAGATACTTTTGTGTTGTAAGCCTAGTGAAAATTTATAACTATTAGAATGTTATTTTAAATAGTTGTATGTTACGCTTTGTGATGTAATTGTTGTATTGTAATATATGTATATCACGTTTGAATGTCGTATTTTGTGTGGGTGGGTTTTGTATCATATGTTACATGTTTACAAAAGAGTTGTTATGGTTTGGAGCATTGGAGATTGCATTTTTCTAAAGAAAATCAATGTGGTTTGTACTAAACCATTGCTTTTATTTTTAATTTACTATGGTTTTTCGGGTTTCATTAGTGTTTTATTTTGTTTGTTGATTCTACAGTTGAAGACATAACATCATAAAGTAATTGAATAGTTATTTTATATTTAACAGTTTTTAAACAAGTTAATACATTTTTAAGTAAATTAAATGTTTTACTTACATTAGAAAAAAGTTTGTTTCCTGTCCTGTTTTCTGAATTTATGTAGTGATTTCAGCAGATTTTCATTCTGTTACAGCTTTCACAGTTTTTGGTGTATATAATGGTAATATTTTGTGTCACTTTTATATTGTTAATTTAATTGATAGCACTATATTATTGGTTAGGCAGGCTGACGGTTTGTGTTAATCTGCTAGTGCATGCTTAGTTTGAATTTTGTTTCTGTTATCACCATTTATGGTGGATGCTAATTACTGTTTCTTTTATAATGTTGTATATATTTAATTCTATTTAAATAGTTATGGTTGATATATGTATGTATATACATACATATATATATATATATATATATATATATATATATATATATATATATATATATATATATATATATATATATATATATATATATATATATATATCCAAAAACAGCCTCCGAGCAAAGGGGCCCCCGACCCTACAGGGCGGCCTCAGAACAATGGGCACGGAGCAGCCCATCAATTACCTTTCCAGCAAGAAACACGATGAGGCCCAATACCGGAGTCAAAGCATTTTAATTGCAGGCACAGCAGCGCAGTAAGTTTCTCCTTTTCCTTACGCGTTTCGACAATAATGTCTTGATCACAGGTGGAGATCTTTAAAGTGCAAAGTGCTTTTGTGCGCGCCTTTTAAGTTAAAAGTCACATGACAGTCTTTGGAAAATACAGTCCCCATAATGCATTTTGCTTGGCAGTTGCAAAGTGATGCATGGAATCTTGTTACATCCATATGCCATACAAAAGAGTTGTTATGGTTTGGAGCATTGGAGATTGCATTTTTCTAAAGAACATCAATGTGGTTTGTACTAAACCATTGCTTTTATTTTTAATTTACTATGGTTTTTCGGGTTTCATTAGTGTTTTATTTTGTTTGTTGATTCTACAGTTGAAGACATAACATCATAAAGTAATTGAATAGTTATTTTATATTTAACAGTTTTTAAACAAGTTAATACATTTTTAAGTAAATTAAATGTTTTACTTACATTAGAAAAAAGTTTGTTTCCTGTCCTGTTTTCTGAATTTATGTAGTGATTTCAGCAGATTTTCATTCTGTTACAGCTTTCACAGTTTTTGGTGTATATAATGGTAATATTTTGTGTCACTTTTATATTGTTAATTTAATTGATAGCACTATATTATTGGTTAGGCAGGCTGACGGTTTGTGTTAATCTGCTAGTGCATGCTTAGTTTGAATTTTGTTTCTGTTATCACCATTTATGGTGGATGCTAATTACTGTTTCTTTTATAATGTTGTATATATTTAATTCTATTTAAATAGTTATGGTTGATATATGTATGTATATACATACATATATATATATATATATATATATATATATATATATATATATATATATATATATATATATATATATATATATATATATATATATATATCCTGATACAAAACAGCTCTTCCCGGGAAATCCGCCCGTTGTTTTCCCGGGAAGAGCTGTTTTGTATCAGGAAGTAAACAGAGGGATTTCTGCCGGCCGCCAATATCTCACCACGAGGATTGAAGACATCAGTGAATCGGTGTACACACCCGGAGCAGCGTCCTAGAGGTAAGCCGAACCCGGGGGTGTATTCTGGGGCCAGCGCGCTCACCCGCGTTGGCCCGTCGGGGTGCAGTACCGGGGGAGGGCGTCTCTAGTTGGCTGTTGGGGGAAAGTGCCATAGAGAAGAACGCTATGAGGACAAAGGCAATTGCTTTAATTAAAGATAAGTCCATGAATCACATGTTTAATGAAATATTTACCTACCTGACGGCTTCTTCCATTTGGGGCTACCCTTTTTGTTGATGTTGAGCGGCTGAGCCCAGCCGCGGGAGAAGCCCACCGCGTGTGTGCAGGCCAATGATGGCGCTAAGATGGTGTCATCTAATCTACGGGAGGCAGCGTTCAGGTGGCAGCTGTAAAGCGGAGCAGGTACTTACAGCGGGACAGTGCATCAACCCACATGGGTAACAATAATGCCACTTACTACTGCTACTGTTGTTTTAGACTGACTCACTTGAGATTACCATTCCGGCACTACGAGAACCATAAGGCCAGGGGAGTGGCCACGCCCACTCGGGCAGGTACTTGGAACTGAAAAGTGCGCGGAAATGCTGCCGGACATTAGCAAGTTATGTCATTGAGAAAGGGAACGGATTCCCGAAACGCGTCTGGCTTGGCTGTGAAATGCTGATGACTGCTACCATGCGGGTGTCTGTTTGCAAGCTGCCATCATTCAATAAATGAAATATTTACCTACCTGACGGCTTCTTCCATTTGGGGCTACCCTTTTTGTTGATGTTGAGCGGGTGAGCCCAGCTGCGGAAGAAGCCCACCGCGTGTGTGCGGGCCCGTGATGGCGCTAAGATGGTGTCATCTAATCTACGGGAGGCAGCGTTCAGGTGGCAGCTGTAAAACAGAGCAGGTACTTACAGCGGGACAGTGCATCAACCCACATGGGTAACAATAATGCCACTTACTACTGCTACTGTTGTTTTGGACGGACTCACTTGAGATTACCATTCCGGCACTACGAGAACCATAAGGCCAGGGGAGTGGCCACGCCCACTGGGGCAGGTACTTGGAACTGAAAAGTGCGCGGAAATGCTGCCCGACATTAGCAAGTTATGCCAATGAGAAAGGGAACGGATTCCCGAAACGCGTCTGGCTTGGCTGTGAAATGCTGATGACTGCTACCATGCGGGTGTCTGTTTGCAAGCTGCCATCATTCAATAAATGAAATATTTACCTACCTGATGGCTTCTTCCATTTGGGGCTACCCTTTTTGTTGATGTTGAGCGGCTGAGTCCAGCCGAGGGAGAAGCCCACCGCGTGTGTGCAGGCCCGTGATGGCGCTAAGATGGTGTCAACTAATCTACGGGAGGCAGCGTTCAGGTGGCAGCTGTAAAGCGGAGCAGGTACTTACAGCGGGACAGGGCATCAACCCACATGGGTAACAATAATGCCACTTACTACTGCTACTGTTGTTTTAGACTGACTCACTTGAGATTACCATTCCGGCACTACGAGAACCATAAGGCCAGGGGAGTGGCCACGCCCACTCGGGCAGGTACTTGGAACTGAAAAGTGCGCGGAAATGCTGCCCGACATTAGCAAGTTATGCCAATGAGAAAGGGAACGGATTCCCGAAACGCGTCTGGCTTGGCTGTGAAATGCTGATGACTGCTACCATGCGGGTGTCTGTTTGCAAGCTGCCATCATTCAATAAATGAAATATTTACCTACCTGATGGCTTCTTCCATTTGGGGCTACCCTTTTTGTTGATGTTGAGCGGCTGAGCCCAGCCGCGGGAGAAGCCCACCGCGTGTGTGCAGGCCCGTGATGGCGCTAAGATGGTGTCATCTAATCTACGGGAGGCAGCGTTCAGGTGGCAGCTGTAAAGCGGAGCAGGTACTTACAGCGGGACAGTGCATCAACCCACATGGGTAACAATAATGCCACTTACTACTGCTACTGTTGTTTTAGACTGACTCACTTGAGATTACCATTCCGGCACTACGAGAACCATAAGGCCAGGGGAGTGGCCACGCCCACTCGGGCAGGTACTTGGAACTGAAAAGTGCGCGGAAAGGCTGCCGGACATTAGCAAGTTATGTCATTGAGAAAGGGAACGGATTCCCGAAACGCGTCTGGCTTGGCTGTGAAATGCTGATGACTGCTACCATGCGGGTGTCTGTTTGCAAGCTGCCATCATTCAATAAATGAAATATTTACCTACCTGACGGCTTCTTCCATTTGGGGCTACCCTTTTTGTTGATGTTGAGCGGGTGAGCCCAGCTGCGGAAGAAGCCCACCGCGTGTGTGCGGGCCCGTGATGGCGCTAAGATGGTGTCATCTAATCTACGGGAGGCAGCGTTCAGGTGGCAGCTGTAAAACAGAGCAGGTACTTACAGCGGGACAGTGCATCAACCCACATGGGTAACAATAATGCCACTTACTACTGCTACTGTTGTTTTGGACGGACTCACTTGAGATTACCATTCCGGCACTACGAGAACCATAAGGCCAGGGAGTGGCCACGCCCACTGGGGCAGGTACTTGGAACTGAAAGTGCGCGGAAATGCTGCCCGACATTAGCAAGTTATGCCAATGAGAAAGGGAACGGATTCCCGAAACGCGTCTGGCTTGGCTGTGAAATGCTGATGACTGCTACCATGCGGGTGTCTGTTTGCAAGCTGCCATCATTCAATAAATGAAATATTTACCTACCTGATGGCTTCTTCCATTTGGGGCTACCCTTTTTGTTGATGTTGAGCGGCTGAGCCCAGCCGCGGGAGAAGCCCACCGCGTGTGTGCGAGCCCATGATGGCGCTAAGATGGTGTCATCTAATCTAAGGGAGGCAGCGTTCAGGTGGCAGCTGTAAAACGGAGCAGGTACTTACAGCGGGACAGTGCATCAACCCACAAGGGTAACAATAATGCCACTTACTACTGCTACTGTTGTTGTAGATGGACTCACTTGAGATTACCATTCTGGCAGTACGAGAACCATAAGGCCAGGGGAGTGGCCACACCCACTGGGGCAGGTACTTGGAACTGAAAAGTGCACAGAAATGCTGCCCGACATTAGCAAGTTATGCCATTGAGAAAGGGAACGGATTCCCGAAACGCGTCTGGCTTGGCTGTGAAATGCTGATGACTGCTACCATGCGGGTGTCTGTTTGCAAGCTGCCATCATTCAATAAATGAAATATTTACCTACCTGACCGCTTCTTCCATTTGGGTCTACCCTTTTTGTTGAGATATATATATATATATATATATATCGCAGCTCCATTGTACATAAAGTACAGCACTCACAGGGGAAATTTCAACCAATTTATTGGTGAAAAACACACCTATAAAGTACAGCACTCACGGGGGAAATTTCAACCAATTTATTGGTGAAAAACACAGCCGCACTCCACAATGAAAGTTGTATCCTTTTAATTCCAAACGCAGCCGGCAATCCTAACATGTTTCGTTCTCTTTGAACTTTTTCAAAGGTGCGCCGCTGACATCACTTTAGGACAATGAAACAACCAAGTTTTCCACTCACTTTTAGAGTCTTCGCCCCCTAGTGGACGCCCATAGTGGGTTCGATGCATTGTGGTACTTGCAGTTCAGTGTCCCCATAATTTTAACCCTCCAGTGGGTGATGTCAAAATTCAATCCATTTTACTGCTTTCGAACGTTCATTGCGTCTCAAAAACAGCCCATTTTCAAGGCTGCCGAAATCCATACCAAAGTGATCTTTGGCGGCGCCTGTTTACCCTGTCGCTTTCACGTACTACTCAAACAGGGTTCTCTCTCGGGTAAACTGTGGCGCTCTCACTGGTGGTGCGTCGCTGCGGCTGAACCACGCCGTAACATATTCACAAAACCCTCTTCTTGCAAAGAGACAGCCGCACTCCACAATGAAAGTTGTGTCCAACTAAAACAAATATAAGACTCACAAAAATAAAAAATACACTTAAATTCATGCTTAAATTTGTAAATTATACATATTTTACATATTTACTACAAATATTAACATATAAAAGAAAACAATAAATGAAAGCACTATATACATACTATATAAATAATATATATATATATATATATATATATATATATATATATATATATATATATATATATATATATATATAGTGCTTTCATTTATTGTTTTCTTTTATATGTTAATATTTGTAGTATATAAATGTATTTTTGTCTTTTATGTCTTCATATTTGTAGTAAATATGTAAAATATGTATAATTTACAAATGTAAAGATGTATTTAAGTGTATTTTTTATTTTTGTGAGTTTTGCATTTGTTTTAGTTGGATTCATTTTTTTAATGTTGGAAAATCATTTATATTTGTTTATTTTGGGTATTATGATTTTTTGTAATGCAGTAAATAGTGTTTTTGTACTGTTTTGTGGTAAAATGTGTTTTTTAGAGATATTAATGTAGTCAGTATTGTGTATTGCAATAGTTCAGATATTTTATATGTTTATTTAAAGTTAAAAATATCTGAATCTACAATATTTTTGTTTTCAATATTTTTTAAATAGCAATATGTTTTTACTGCAATAATGTGGTTATCAACATTTGTGTGATTCTTAGTTAAGTATAGGAAGGTGATTATTTGACAATGATATTTGATGCCCAATATTTTTGTGAATCACTATTATAGTGATCAATATTATGTCATTGATCCATCAGAAGTATCTCTCAATGTTGAAAAGGTTGAAGAGCCATGGTCCGGGCAGAGGAATTCTCGGAACCCAATCCTCAGAGCAGAACAAAACTACAGCCTTTTTAAGAAAGGCCTGAAACCGAACTGTGCCAGTTTGCCTTAATTATCTCACCTCCATGGTAGTAATTGAGGAGTATCGGTTTGGAATCCCCCTTTCACCTATTGAAGTACAACTTGCCCTGTCTGCAAGTGACTCAGCAGTCTTAAGTAACCAGAAAGAGATGTGTAGTGCTCTCTAAAAATGCTAAATGAATATTTAATAAATACATTATTTTTAACAGAGTACAGATTTCAACCTACATGTGGGTAACTCTAACACACGTACTGAAAATTTCTCAAAGCTATCAAACCATTTGGTCTAACTTCTCCAGTGAATGACTCATCTCAAATTTTAACTTAAACCTTAGATTTAGGGCTTTATTATGAGTTCGGCAGTCCGACTACCGTAGGACCGAGTCCACCCCCGCCAGCAGGAGTGGTGAGTATTTTTCACAAATATATCAATGCCTGTGCGTTCATTTCGGCCGCAGATGTGTCAAATGCACACATATGCCTGATATATGTTGAAAAGTACCATATACCCATTACTGGGGTTCAGCCCATATGTTGGCAGGCCTGGCAATGGGTATATGGTTCAAAAACAACTCACCAGTAGATCTCCACAAACAGGGTAGTAATCCTTGGTGTAAAGATCCTGCTGTGAGGGAGGGAACTGAAGAAAGTGATCCACTTCGGAATTTGCCTGAAAGAGGTGAGTATGCACCCCAAATCCTCTGTCACCGCCACCTAACATCAAAGGATAGACTCACTCCTTTAGAATGGACAGATTATTAGTTGATACAATTTGGGGTTCTCACATCAGTTCTCACACATTTTCAGGCCAGACCTCTCTCCCTCCTTCTTGGTCTAGGGGAAGGCCATCTTGGAGGCCATAAATTTGGAATTAAGTGAACAACTATTATTCACTAAATATCCTGAATGACTGAAATATAGCACTTGATTATTTTACATCTACTCCTGATGCCACTTTTCATTGAAATATCACATGTAAAACAGGGGTTAGGCTTGTGATAAAACAGGGCAATGCATGACTCTCTGACTTGGTGAATGTAGTGAGATTTGCCTCTGGTCAGGCCAAAAGAACATGGAGGAGAACCTACTCAGAGGTAGCTAAGATCACTTTATTGAAATCCTTATCTATCATTTAATAATCTCCAATTATATTCAACCAGATTATAATTTACAGTTGAACATATATTTCAGATATCATCTCTACATTGTCTTGTCTGCGAACTAAACTACTTTCAGTCTCTGTAATCTTAAGCAGCATCTATTTTAGAGTCATTGCGGTCCACATTTCAGTACATACTTACAGGAAATGTGCCCCTACTTTACATTGACATCTCTCCCACCTGTGACATTTTTGTCCTTAATGTATGGATTAACTTTCCATATCTCATCAGTCCTACTTCTATGTTGGACTACCGATACCTGTCCGACCACTTGACATTTAAGTTCTTTAATCACTCCCCCTCTTTCAAATACAGCTTGATGTTTCATGATATTCATGTACTTTCAGGTAAAAACGACCCCACTTTACAAGACAAATTGGCATCTGGTCATTATTTTGTACTGTATATATGTCTTTCATGACCCGCCATATTTACGAAATCTTTATACCAGTCGTCCCTTCCTTTTGGGGCTACTGATCACCACTGTCTTAAAAAACTAATTTTTGTGACCACAAGAGCTGTTGCAGACCATGTATGCATGTGTGATGTCATTAAAGAAAAGTAATAAAAAAGCATCACAGATGCAGTCAATCGGAAGTTATACCTGCAGGCACTCTTTATATCCTCGTGTAACATGGTCAAATAATTCTGTTATTAGCGTACATGATCATAAAAGGTATAAAATATCCTTTGCCTCTTGCCTGCATCTCCAACAGTTGGAATCACAACTCAAGTTAAACCTATGTAATGTATGTGGCATCCAGTGCCATTCACCCAAGAATTTGAAGAAGCTAAGCTTTAATTTTGCTTCTCTCAACCCTTTACCCTGATACCATAACAGTGAATTCCATTCCTTCCCCGTTTACCCTCTTGTTAGTTTAACTTGTCACCTTTGTCTAAGGGCTGCTGCTGTGGGATATTGAAAATAGTGGGTTTATAATTGCCCCATGGAATCCAGACATAATGCCCTTCTATTCACCTCATTTATTCAGGTACGCCCATATTATGGATGTGTAGAGGTTATCGGGTGGAGATCCCAAGTCCAACCTCAAACAATGAATTAAGAAGTGTCTTCATTTTTGATTTTCTGGTAGGCCATATTCTATTTGTATAACCTCAAAAGATTTAATCTGTCTGACCAATCCAAGGTCTTTAATTTGCCCAATCCCCACTTCTAGCCAACTTCCCCACTATATGGTGGCTCCTTCTATCCTTATTTTAGCATTTCTTCATTATGGTGTCTCTGTGTGTAGATGAGACATGTCACCAGGCACTTGAAATAGCAATGAGGAGAAGCTACTCAGGAAAATTAAGATCACTTTCAAGAGTAGGCAAAGCTTATTGCTTTCTGACGGCATAGAGACAGCTAAAATCCAGCCTATGCATCTGATTGCGACTCTTAAGACTTAAATCTTTCACCAGTTTCTCCAGCCTTTCTAGCAACATCAATTCAAGTGTGGATTTCTGTGACTACGTGGCTGATCACTTTATTGCAATGATGTAAAACATTTATGGCGATATAACAACGGATCCCCTAGCAAACACACCTTGATTTGAATTCCCACCTCCTCATCAAAACTCTGTCTAGAATGCTTTTGTCAGGTCTCTCGAGAAGTCACACTAAAAGGTATCACAAGTAATAAGTCTGGCTCTCCTCTGTTGTGCTCAGTTTCTGAAAGTGAGGGCTCCCCTATTGTTCACTCAATGACAGATATTAACATACCAGAACTCTGGAAGAGAGTGGGGTGGTTTTCCACTCAGGAAAATACAAAATCTGGACCCTCCTGAGGTGAGTAGTTACCAGCTCAAAACACTAAGTGAAACCAAGGAAATAATTGTGGCCACATATCTCTCTGATTTATTAGAAAAGACAAATGGCTATATGCAAATAAAACATAAAACAGTACTAACATCCTGGGACATCTAATAATTCCTACTTAGAAAACAAACCAATTCTGAAATAAAGGCTACACAGACAAAACAACACGGAAACACCAGCTAGTGCACCAGCATAACTTTTCCAGTGAACAGTTACTCCTGTGTAGGCACTAGAGCTGATGTTCACATAACTGCTACTGGTAAGCATGGGGTATTTAAAGCATTACTGGCAGGTGGTTATGGTCGTTTCACTCCACCACTAAATGTGTCTGTGGCCTCAGTGCCACTTGAATTTTCTTATGTATTCCCCTTTCCAGAGGGTATGTCAACCTTTTTGTAAGCATGTGCTACAGATTCCAGAATACACATGATTTTTTAAACGGACAGGCTTAGAATCAATATTTTTGTATGGTTCTCTCGGATAGCCACACTCACATTGGGTTCAGCCCCAGTTAAGACTATATTTTGGTGCTTACTGTCATTTCTCTATTATTTCATCTATCTGACTGTTGACATTTTTATCAAAGTAAATGAACCATATACTGGATGGCTGGCAAGTAGACTTCCATCCTGAAAGGGTCACTGAGATGGCATTACTTATAGCCATTGGTGAAATCAGAAGTATTGTTGATGTCTGAACACATCAGAGAAAGTCCTTTCCAATCTCTTTGCTTTGCTGCATTTGACAGGATAGAGCGTGGTTTTTCGTTGCATTATCTTACAGAACGAGGGAGGATCCGAGACACAGTGCCCAGTTAGTTCCTCTTATATCTAAAATATTGCTGCCGAGCCCTGACTTTTTCTCCATATAGATTTAAATTCAAAATTCAAATTTAAAAATTCTTTATTTCGGCCTTTATGGCACGTAAAAGCACAGAGAAAAAATACAGCACAGTTTATACATAGGAATCTTACAGAGATAAAGTGCATGTGCATTACAATATTTAAAGAAATTCTGAATGTGAATATTAAAAAAAGTTCTACTTAAAAATACACATTTTATAACGTTTAAAAAGGGAGATAAAATTATTAATAAGTTTTGTTTACAGTAATAAGCTAAAATTATCCAATTAACCCAGCCCAGATTTTAATATGGATAGACGTACACACCACATAGAGAATAAATATCGGGAGACTGAATACACAATGGGCAGACTGGTGTCATATTTTAGGAGCCTGTAGGCCTCCGCACAATGCTTTGTCCCAAGATTCCGGCATACCTGTTGTAGCCATCGGTATCTAACCTTCTTGTATGCCGGGCAGACAAATAGTACATGTTGGTCCGTCTCCGAATTATATACACAGGCTGGAAAGCACTGGGTCAAAGTGTCTCCCCATTTATTTGTAAAGGCATGGAGTGGTAATACACCGTGCCTAAATTGTAAATAAAGTTTTTTAGCAAGGGGAGGCTGTATGACATCAAGAACAGGTTCTAGCTTGTATTGATCTTTGGCCTCTAAAAAAGATAGGGTCAGTATGCCAGTGGCGGGATTGTCCTTTATCTGGTTGAGTTTGAATTCTCTAAAAATCTTTGACAGGGCCTTCTTGGGAGTTATCGTGCAAATTGCTTCAGCATTAACCCATAGGTCTCCCATCCTCATAGCAGCCAAGGTATTTTTAATATAGGACAGCCATGGGATTTTGCCAGCTCTCTGTAAATTTAGCACCTCCTTTAGCTCTTCTCGAAAAAACTCAAGCTCTGGAGTACTCCAGAGACGTCTCCAATAAAGGAGGGGCCTAAGGGCAGCTTCCTCTGCAATTGGGCTGACCCAAGGTCCATACGGAGTGGCATCAGTGGTGTACTTTTAGGGAGACCTAGTAGCTGCCTAATAAAAGAGTTCTCATTCTTGGAGAGGGGATCAGATGGTCGATGGCCCCAGATTTCTGCCCCATACAAGGCCGCTCCCCTTCCCTGGGCTTTGTAAATTTCCATTGCTGGACCGACCATTTTGGTGGGTGCACTTCCTAGACATCTTTGCTATCCCCCCGGCTGTCTGAGCCAGCTTTCGGCTAGCCTTCTTAATTTGTGCGTTCCACTCCATTTTATCAGTGAGTGTTAAGCCTAAGTAGTCAAAGACAGTCACTTTCTCTAATGGTTTCCCATCTAAAAGAGGGTTTGGTCGCGTGGTGTTACCTGCATTAAAAACCATAAATTTTGTTTTTAGTGAGTTTATCTCCAAACCCCTATTTTTACAGAATAGATGGAAAATATCCAAGGCCCTCTGTATTCCCATTGGGGACTTGGATAATAAGAGGGTATCATCGGCGAACATCAGGGCCGGGACCTTGTTGTTCGCCAGCCTAGGGGCATCTATGTCCCTCCCAGCAGTCAAAACCTCCACCAGACCATTGATAAATAGGCAAAAGAGGGTCGGGGCCAGCACGCACCCTTGTCTTACCCCTCTGTCTATTGGAATGGGATCAGTAAGCTCACCATTTTTACCGTACCTAACTTGGGCGTAGTTGTGTTCGTGGAGCCGCTTCATCTGGTAACAGAGGTAAGGGGGGGCCCTCAAATCAAATAAAATGGACCACAGTTTGTCCCTAGGGACCAGGTCAAAGGCCGATTTTAGGTCCACAAAGATCAGATAGAGGCTGCCACCCTCCAAAAGCACTGTCTTCCAGTACAGAAGTTGCAGCCTGAGTATCTGATCTAGTGTGGACATCTTGGCTCTAAAACCTACCTGGTAAGGGCTAAGTATGGAATGCTCCTCCATCCAGCTTTCCATTCGATCCAATAGCACTTGTGCATATATTTTTTGGGTGACATCTATGAGGCTTATTGGACGATAGTTAGCAGGGAGGAGTGGTGAGCCCTTTTTGTAAATTGGGATAATCTCCGCCCCCAACCATGTCGGGGGAATCGGCATTCCATGTAGGATAGCATTAAACAGGGTCCATAGGTAAGGGGCCCAGATATTAGGTTAGTTGCGAAAAAGGTCACCTGGGATCTTATCTAGTCCCGGCGCCTTAGAGGGGGTTACCCTTCTCAATGCACCCATTATCTCTTTCAGGGAAATTTCTATGACAGCAGAATTAAGGGACTGCAGGTAAGTACACTCATTAGTAGCTTGTCCTGCTTCTTCCTCTTCCCTTGCATAGAGGGCTTAAAAATGGGTCTTCCAGATTGCTGCCCCCAAATTTGGTTCTGTTGCCAATTTACCCTCTGTGGAGCCAGTATTGACTAAATTCCAAAAGGACCGCATGTCCCTGGAACATAAGGCAGATTTCAGGCTTTCCCATTTGTCTCCCTCCCACCGTTTTTTTGCCGTATTGATTGTGTTTTTATGAGCTATCCACTTGTCTTTTATCATGGGGCAATCTTTAATTTTGATAGCTAGGACTAGCGCTTTCTTAGCCCTCCGGCAATCACCATTATACCAGGGGTGGCCCGTGGGATCTTTTTTCTTAGGTTTTGCTAAAGGGAAAAAAAAGTTTGCCAAATCACACACTAAGCCTTGATGGTTTTTCCCAATTTCTGCTCGGGCAGTATCAGAGGCAGCAATATAACTAAATTGATTAGCGGCCTCAAGGTAAGGGATGACAGTTTGGTAAAGGGATGATACCTTTTCCTGGGAATTGCAGAGAGCCCCCCATTTAACTCTCCTCCTGCAGTTAGTTAAGAGTGGCCTAGGTCCAATTGGATATTGATTTACATTAGTATCCATGGGACAAAGCGATACCATCTCTAAAATCAAGGCATTATGGTCGCTATCATGACGGGGAAGGACCTTAAAATCAATCACCCGATGCCAGGATTTAGTGTCCATCAGGATATAATCCAGAATGGAGGAGCTACCCAGTCTGTTGTAGGTGTGGTTTGCCGGGGAGTCAGATTTAGTGCGCCCATTACAAGCCCTAATAGAATGAGTCAGTGTGAGGGTATTCATTTGGAGTACCAGTGGGGTCCAAGCCCGAGTGGCCGGTGCATTCGGTTCTGGTATAGCCCAATGCTGGTCTTCCTCATTGGCGTCGCCCCCAATTAAATCTTTCAGGGGTTCATACTGGCAGTTGAAATCACCAGCAAGAACCACCAGGGTATTATCTGGGATAGTGTGCAAAAAACTTGACAATTGCTCAAGAGTTGTCGACTCCTGACCATAGCTAACTGGGCGGGAGTAGACATTGATTGTAGCCACTCTGATCTTAGTGGGAAAGGTCATGATTTTCTACTTTCTGTATGAAGTATGGAGATACATTTGACCTTCAGGAAGGTTTTAAAGATCATTCTATTTTATTAGCCTGGTTTCTGGACTCAACTGGCTGTTTTTCTTTGCTTTCTTTTTGAGTGCCTTAGCACCATGGTGACTGATGATGTACAAGTACTTTATAAATAAATATATTAATTAAATAAATTAAATAAGTTGTTGCAACACTACATTTCCCAGTGTTCTCATTGCATCCTTTTTTGTGAATCTGAAGGTATATTGTGTGCTCACAGTCCTGGAAGTGCATCAGTTAGGTACATGCTTAGCAATCACAGTACATGTATACTTACTCCTCAAAGCACTGATCCTTCTCTTTGCATGGTGCTGCTTGCCCTTTTTGGCTTATTTTGCTTTGGATGTACAGGTTCCCACCAAGACACCTCTAGCGTGTCCACTTTAATGATCACTTAGGCAACAGGTTCCTTAGCCATTTCAATTCACAGAAAGCTAGGCAACATATCTAATGCCTTATTACAAGTTTAAAGCAAGTTTTTCCTTTGGTTCCTGCACACTCACCAATAAGCACCTCTACTCACTCACACACATCGTCTCCCTTCAACCGGACACAAAAATATTTCAAACAAGGCCCAAACAGTAAACCCAAAATACGTCAGGAGTAGAAATTAATACAATTGTTTATTAAAAAGGATTTTTTGTTGTTATCCTATATTTCTTTTTTTTATAAAAAAGGACTGTTAAAACAATTCAAAGTTTTACTAGTATAAAATACTTCATTCAAAAAAACTTTACAAGAAAAACAATTCATACACATTATACCTTTATACTAATAAGGGGAAAATTAATACATATCAATAACACCAATATCACCAATAATAGGAGAGAGAGAAAACTTGACCTACTGAATGGGCTAAGAAAAAAGGGCTACATATATTCACTTTCACACCTCACATCTTGTAGTGTCTGTCTTTATATTTGATCTCTATATTTTAACCAGGCTGTCACCTCCTTACATTAGTAGTCAGACATCAATCACTCAAGATAAAGTCCACTGCTTAACACATAAATAAGCAGATCATATGGTGGGACAAACCTCACCTGTTCATGCAACCAAGATTTTATTGTATTTTCTGACATCAATTTCAGTCGATCCCTGGCATTCACATCTGATAATTAAAACCCACACCAGGATCTAATGCACACAGGGAAAGGAGGAAACCTAATTATCCTTTATTGCAAATATTATTAACTGTTACTTATTTTATAGGAAAGGGAACCTTACCAAATTGACAGGATGTACAGAGATAGAAATTAGTCAATCTTCTAAGATGTAACTACTTTATCAGACAGGGAGAGGCAAGATGGCTGACTGACCTGACGAGGGCTGCTGCTGCGGTCCTCCACGCTCCGTGCTCCATGCTCCGCACTCCGCAATCTGTGCTCTGTAGTCCGCACTCCGCATTATGGCATGATGCTGTAGGTGGGCGCTGGGTGCTACGAGGTGCTATGAGATCGGTGGGCGCCAGAACTTTGCTGCGGACAAACTCTCTTGCTGCTCTGATTCGGCTGCTGGTTCGGAGTCCATACTGCTCGCGCCAGGTTTTTGCGGTCTCTTCCGGGCGGAGCTGGCGTTTGGTGCACCCGGAGTGGACTATGCCTCCCAAGCAAGACAGAACGACCAGGGGGGCGCAAGGAGTTCAGGAAGCATTACAAGTTACGGCGCAGACCCACCGAGTTTCCAATACCCCTAATCTGGATCACGGGAATGCACCAGATAATCCCCCCACTCGAGGTTTGATCCCAGGACGGCGGGACGCTCATGGAAAGAAGGCTGTTGTCAAAGATCCCGCTAGCGATATTGGCGCTGCCGGGGGGACTCGGCTACGCACTGCAGCTGCGGTGGCGGCTACTGAGGGGGGATTGAGGCAGCCGACGATGGTCGAGGCATTTGCAATGGCCTCGCCTGCGCTCCCTGCCACCCTAAGCAAAAGGCTAAATCAGCCCTTACCTGACTCTTCGATTCCAGGCAACAGGGGAGAAATAGCCGAGAAGGGCGAGACTGTGCAAGCTGATCCAACAATTAGCCTGACATCTGACCTGCTAGTACAACCCGTTTGGGGGTTGAGCACACAAGCGGACTTGGAATTACCTAATGGAACTTTGATAACTCGTAACTCAGTTCTGGCAGATTCAGCAGAGTCAGTAGAAACAGAGGTACTATCTGCTCCTTCACAGCTACAGTCACAGTCAGTTGCCTCACTGGGGAAGGATAATGATTTGCTGGAAAATACCGGGGGCATACCTGCGCATAGCTCAGCGGCTCCGGCTGGCCCCGCTCCTGATGTCTCTGAGCAATTGCTTCATTTGCCTCAACTCCGTGCGATGACGCATGGCTCTCCTGAGGGGGATACATTTTATTCATTAAATGATGATTCTGACTCGCCTATTCCTAGTGATATCAGTATTTCGGAGGAAACGGACTCGGGGGAATCATCTACCGTACAAAGGGTAAGCCATGACAAATTAGCTTCTCGTAGGCGAAGAACCAGATCCAAGACGTGTCCTACAAGCATGGGTCATTCTACGGCCCGCAATCTGGAATGGGATTACTCGGCCACCAGCCAGGTTTATGAGAACGGGAGGCCAGGGGCAGCAGGGGCAGAGGGGGGGTCAGATGAACCTTCCGGGACCCCCACTCCTCCTCCTTCTTTGGATTTAATCTACTCCACGTTAAAACAAATGCAGAGTGAGGCTAGGAGTGAAAGTAGGAGGGCGAACCATGCTACAAAGAAACTGCAGGCCTTCATTCGTAAAATGAATAAATTGTGCTCCGAAATGTCCAAAAGGGTGACCCAGGTGGAGGATAGAACAGTTGCTCTGGAGGAGGCTGTGGATAAACTACAAGAGTCTAAAGGGCAGCAGGAGAAACAGGCATTGGACATGTGTTGGAAACTCGAAGACTTCGAGAATCGTCAACGGATAAATAATGTCCGTATCCTTGGGATTGCCGAAAATGTGGAAGGAGGGAATATATTGTCCTTTACCGTTTCCTTGCTAAAAAAAGCATTCCCCGAACTCTCACACTGGTCTTGGGAGATGGAGATCCAGCGTGCCCATCGTTTTCCAATGGTTCAGAAGAGGAACTATTCACCAGAGCACCCCAGGGCAATTCTGATTTATGTTGGGAACTTCATTTTGCGACAGGCTTTAATAGATATGGCGAGACCAGATGCTAAGCGAACGTGTGATGGACACACATTTTTTACACGGCCTGATTTTTGCCACGCCACGGTAGAGCGTAGGTGGAGGCTTCGTCAAATGATCCCTGGGCTTCAAGGGCTGGGTTGTGAGGCCTACCTCCTCTACCCTGCCCGCCTTAAGATAATCGCTATGGGACAGGTCCACTTTTTTTCGTCAGAAATTAAGGCCAAGGAATTTATGGTTGAATTGAAGGCTTCCAAAGGAAGGGGGGGTGCTCTTTGAAGTTAAAAATGTCTAATTGCTAACCGCAGTATAAGTTGTTTAGTCTGATGAGCACTTTATCACACAATATCTCACTTTGGTTTGAATAATGATTACTGTAAATTTTTAGAAAAGATTTTTTTTAAACGTTCGTTAAATGCCGGGGTACAAGGGTGCGGAGTCGTGTGGGGTGGCTCGAGTCGTGTGTTCAGACTGCCACACATAGGTCTGACTGACCTATTTGCCTTGTTGGGGAGTAGGGGGGAGGGGGAGGGGGAGGGAGGAGGTTTTGCCCAAGGGGCAAGGGGCTCGGGGGGGGTTAAGTTACAGCACAGCACAGTTTCACAAATATGGAACACTCACAGAAGATCTAGGAAGCATATAAAGGGTTTTTATTTTAGAGATGTTATGGAGCGTAGGGTTGTATTAAGACAGAGGAAGAGCAACAACATTATGTATAAGGAAAGGTTTCAAAATTTAAATTATGAATCCGGTTAATCTTAGAATAGTCACGATTAATATTTGTGGGCTTAATGATCAAGCTAAACGCCTCAGGGCTGCCATTATTTTAAAAGCTATGGGAGCTGATATTTTATGTCTCCAAGAGACTCACATAGAGGGTCGAAGTGGAGGAATCCTGGAACAACTGGGGTTCCGTTTATTGATGGCTTCCAACCACGGTACTAAGACAAGAGGGGTTACGAATTTGACTCGAAGGAAAGATATAGAAGTTAAGAGGAAACTATCTGACAGGTGGGGCCGATGGGTAGTACTGAGTTGCGCATTTGCTGGGGAGCCTTTTACTCTGGGCTCATTATATGGCTCTACGGCTGATGACCCTGAGGTACTGGAGTATCTAGATGTTGAGCTAGCAAATTGGCCCTCCCCACTATTATTATGTGGCGATTTTAACATTGATGGGCTTGGCGGGCTGTGGGGCGGTAATGGAAGCATTTATTCCGGACGGAAAAAGAGAGTGTTTAAGGCTCTTACAAACTTAGTTAATAACCATGGATTAATAGACTTATGGCACCATTTGAACGATAAAGACCCTGGCAGTACTTTCTTCTCCGCTCCTCATAAGAGAGTTTTTAGGCTTGATTACTTTTTTGTTTCACACTCTTTAGTGTACCGGGTTAAGATCGAGAAGTACCCCAGAATACTATCTGACCACAATCCCCTTTTCCTTACATGGGAGTTTGCTAACGCAGTACAGGGGGAGCGGTCTTGGACGTTTGAAAGAGGGCTTCTGTTAAACTCCGATTATATCACCCATATGAAGAAATGGATCAAGACATATTGGGATATAAATAGATATAGTGCTCGTGCCGGGGTTGTATGGGACGCGTTTAAAGCCGGGATTAGAGGGGAGACACTCAGTTTTAGTCTTTTACAACAGAAAAAAGAGAAGCAGCGAGAAGTACTGCTGCATAAAAATTTAGTTAAAATTGAGGAGGAGCTGGCAACGGCAGTGAAGACAGGGTTAGCCTTAGAGGACATTATACTCAGGCTTGCCTGGGCTAAGGCAGAAATTGGAGACCGCGCTGTATCAAAGGCGGCAGAGCTTTTCTTAGCCAAAAGAGAAGAATCTCATGAATTTAGTGAACGGGTGGGCCACATGTTGGCAGTTAGACTTAGGCAAAGGAGTGCCCGATGTGAAATAAATGAAATAAAAGATGCACACGGAAGCCTAATTACGGATCCATCTGGGATTCAAGAAATATTTAGGCAATTCTATCAACAACTATATGATGCAGATTCCCCGATACAGCAGAGCCTAATTCAGGGATATCTTAAGAATATACCACTGCAGAATATAGAGAGCGAGGATTGTATGAAACTTGAGGCTGCTCTAACACAAGATGAGATTTTTGTGCTTTAAAGAGTCTCTCTTCCGGTAAGGCCGCCGGTCCTGATCAGATCCCCTGGAATTCTATAAAACCTTTTGGGAGGAAGTGGGACCTGATTTGGTTGAAGTAATATCCCTGGCACAACTCGGGGTCCAGCCCCTGATTCTTGGTCAGGAGCGGACATTATATTAATTTTAAAAAGGGGAAATCACCTCAGGAACCCGGGTCATATCGGCCAATTACTTTGATAAATAGTGATGTAAAAATACTATCTAAAGCTCTCGCAACAAGGTTAAATCTTATCATCGGGAAGGTAATACATCCATATCAACATGGGTTTATACCGGGAGAGGGACCACCCAACACATTCGGCGGGTAATAACTTTATTTGATGCAGCAGAAGTCTCAGGGGACCCTATGGCTATGTTGCTTTTAGACGCAGAGAAAGCCTTCGATAGGGTCTCCTGGGATTACTTATGGGAGGCAATGAGATGGTTTGGTTTAGGACCGGGTTTTATTAAGGCTATCAGTAACTTATATAAAGCACCCACAGCGCGCCTTAGAATTAATGGGAAATACACTGCGCCATTCGGGATAAAAGGGGTACGAGGCAGGGGTGCCCATGTTCACCCCTGTTATTTGCAATTTATTTAGATCCTCTATTACGGCAACTCGAATCCAGCCGGGAAATTGAGCCTATTATATATCACGAGATACCCACAAAGGTTCTTGCCTACGCGGATGACGTGGCCCTGGTAACCCCTAATCCCTTATCAGCAATAAAGGCAGTTGAGGATATAGTCCTAGCATTTGGAGAGATCTCGGGATATTCCTTAAATAAACAAAAAACTCAAATTGTAGTGAATGGGGAGATTGTCAGCTCTGATTCACGTACGATAGATTCAGCGGAGTATCTGGGGATTACTATAACTTCAGATTTGGATAAATTAGTGGCTGTAAATATTGATCCGATAATACGGAAGGCCAATACAGATTTGGATAAATTTCATAACCTACATTTGTCACTGGTTGGCCGCAGTAATGTGGTCAAAATGGTTTTTCTCCCAAAGGTCTTATATCTATTTAGGGCAATCCCCTTGGTATTTGAGAAAAAATGGTTCATCATACTAGATAAGTTGATTAATCGATTTATATGGGCACATGGTAAAACAAGAAGGGCTTTACGATAGATGTCTTTACCTTTGGATAGAGGAGGCCGGGCAGTCCCAGACTTTAAGCTCTATTATTGGGCTGCGGCACTTCAGTACATGTGCGGGATGTTTGGTGGGGGACATAAAGAACCAGCTGAGGTTGATAAGTTGCCAGATGTCTATAGGTTATTGGTGGGGAGGATGCAGCAAACTGTTTTCTGAAGTTCAGCGAGCCTAGTTATTATAAAAAACTAAATTTAAAACTATGCAAGCAGCTTTTAAAATCTGGGCCGCCTTAAAGAAAAAAATGGGAATAGGGAGAATTAATTTTTATACTCAACTGTGTGGTAACCCCACGCTCCCACAAATCTTCTCGGATCAAACTATGACTCTGTGGGCAGATCACGGCATTATGAAAGTAGGGGACCTAATGGGGCCAGAGGGTCACTTTTATCAATTCAAGGATATTCAGGATAAGTTTGGAATTGATACAAGGAACTTTTTCAAATATCTTCAAATCAGAAGCTTCATTAGCAAAAAGGCGGGTGGGCTTATAGGATTTGGTAAGGTCGAAATTATTGAGGCAATAAGAAGCAGTGAGGGTTGTAGCATTAAAAGAATATATAATGAATTAAATGCAACAAAATTGGATGATCTTGAAAAACATGGCAAGAAATGGGAGGATAGGCTGGGTACCGACTCGGACAATTTTATTCAATCTTTGGAGTTGGCGAGGACAGTATTATGCTCTGCTGGGCTTCAAGCCCAGCACTACAAAACAGCTTTTTCTCTATACTATACTCCGGCTAAGATCCTACAATGGGGGGGTCAAGAGGGAACTATATGTCCACGCTGTAATTCATCTAACGCAGATTTAGTTCATATGTTTTCCGCTTGTCCACGCCTTGATAGGATTAAATCATCCATTACGGCATTTTTTGAATCTATTTTGGGCTTTAAGGTTAAATTAACCCCAGCCCTAATGCTACTTGGGGTGGATAATAGCCAGGGTCAATCGGGGTCGGATCATTTTCTTTTTCTCGCTATGGCGGTTTTATGTATAACTATCGCTTCAGTTTGGTTAGATCAATCCGCACCAACATTTCAGTTATGGTTAGCTCGACTTCTTTCAATATTCAATTTGGAAAGGGAAATATATGAAAGAAAGGGTAAAAGAGGGAAAATTGTAGGTAGACGGATATGGGCTCCTATGTAAAGTTGGAAGGAATCGTTGGTTCATAATGGACCCTAGATATTTTTTTTTTGTTTAAAGAATCTGAGTCGCGACAAAGGAGGCTCACATGTTCTTTTGTCTGTCTCTTTCTTCTTCTTTTTTCTTCCTCTTTTTCTTTCATGGTTTTTTCCAAAGGTCTCAATATTTTGACAAATACCTCCATTGTAGGGCTGTTTGGTGAATTGCTTTTTAAGACTATCTATTCTTTTGTGTCTGTAAGTAACTGATATAATGCTGCGCTGTATATTTAAAATGCAATAAAAATATAAAAAAAAAAAAAATCTTGGTTGAATGAACAGGTGAGGTTTGTCCTACCATATGATCTACTTTTTTATGTGTTAAGCAGTGGACTTTATCTTGAGTGATTGCGGTGTGACTACTAATGTAAGGAGGTGACAGCCTGGTTAAAATATAGAGATCAAATATAAAGACAGACAATACAAGATGTGAGGTGTGAAAGTGAATATATGTAGCCCTTTTTTCTTAGCCCATTCAGTAGGTCAAGTTATGTTTCTAGAATGAAATTATTGGTTTTTAGAATATTCATGTTCAATAACAAAAAATATTTTTTAATGTGTAGTTATGATATAAACATTGCCTTGCTGAAGCGATTTTAAAACTTTTTAATGTTTGGTTTGTTCTTCTGTTTTTCAATTGTGCTGTTAATAGAGTACCAATATAAATGTATATCTGTTTTAAATACAGGACTACATTTAGGATCACTTATATGTCTAATAACCAGAGTAATAGTATTGTCTTGAGAAAGATGGTATAAAGTGAGACAACACCATCGAAACGCGCCGACGCATCCTTTGCACAATTCGTATGGTTGGCTGGATCTGTAGATGCCAAACGAGAGTCAACGTATCGGGTTCCAGTTGGCATACTTTCTTTTACGAATGTGTATTTCCGAATGACAAAGTGTATTGTCTTTTTTTTTTTTCTCTCTCCTATTATTGGTGTTATTGGTGTTATTGATATGTATTCATTTTACCCTTATTAGTATAAGGGTATAATGTGTATAAATTGTTTTTCTTGTAAAGTTTTTTTGAATGAAGTATTTTAAACTAGTAAACTTTGAATTGTTTTTAACAGTCCTTTTTTATAAAAAAAGAAATATAGGATAACAACAAAAAATCCTTTTTAATAAACAATTGTATTAATTTCTACTCCTGACATATTTTGGGTTTACTGTTTGGGCCTTGTTTGCAATATTTTTGTATCCGGTTGAAGGGAGATGATGTGTGTGAGTGAGTAGAGGTGCTTATTGGTGAGTGTGCAGGAACCAAAGGAAAAACTTGCTTTTTACTTGTTAACAGTACCCTATTCCTTTGGTAAGGCAAAGGGGTCCCTCTCTTCTTCAATTTTTGACTTATTTCAAGTTTGGCAGTCCAGTGGAATGCCTTATCAGCAGTGGTGGTCCAAGCGCGGTGAACTTGCTGGTCCGACCGCCGAATTACGAGTTGGGTGGATCGGCTTTGTGAAGTTTGCCGCTGGACCGCAGAGACTGCCAGCAGACCACCAACCACCTGGTTCATGGTTGGGGAAAGGCAGCCACCATAGAGCAGTACAGAGGAGCTGCACCACCGTCCATATTACGAGTTGCCTGATCCACTAGCGGACCGCAGCGGTCCGACCGCCTGCTTCAAGGTGGCGATGACAAAGGATTTGGGGTGCGCACCCCTTTCTTCTTCTTCTAGTCAGATTCAGACGTGGATCCCTTTCTCCAGGTCACTTCTTCACAGCAGGATCTTCACACCAAGAATTATGACCCTGTTTGCGGAGATCTACAGATGAGTCCTTTTCGCACCATATATCTATTGCCAGGACTGCCCTCATATGGGCTGAACCCCGGTAATGGTTATATGGTATTTTTTCACATATATCATGCATATGTGTGCATCAGACACAGCTGCAGTCGAAATGCACACACAGGCATTGATATATTTGCTAAAAGTACACACCACCACTGCAAGATCCCCGCATCGACACCGCCAGCCCCGTGGTCAACTCATAATACGGCGGTCTTTGGACCACCAGTGCCTTGAGCTGTTGGCGGGGGCGGATGTGATCCTACAGAGGTCGGACCACCAAACTTTTAATAAGGCCCCTAGTGCTTTGCATATATCAACTGTGAACTGGACATTTCTCTTAGGTCCTGCCAACAGACAGCCTTAGCTGTGTAGAGAGAGCTCATGTTGTCACACACCACATAACACACAGTACACATTTACAAATACATACAACATACAGCATACACATACGCATAGGTACAGATGTTGACGAGGGCTTTTGGACTGGCCAGTTCAACCCTTGGCTACTGTATATGAGCTGACTTTTGGCATTGACTTTAGGTATGCAACAGGCTACAGCATTTTGTGAGCTAATTTTAAAAGTAGTTCCCTCAAACATTGCTTTTGTAAAGTATTTTTTATTTTTTATTTTTGCAGAGCCCCTCACGCTTTCTTGGCATGATTAATTTCTACCCAGTCACATATTTTGTATTGTATTGTGCCGTAATTGCATTTATGCAGCTCTTACTCCCCTTAAAGAGGTGTTTTATGCTGTGTAACATGCTGCTCCGGAACCCAAGGCTAGTGGTTAGTCCTGTGGTTGTTGGTTACTGTTGATTATTGGGATTAGTCTTGTGCTTTCAATAAAACATTTCATATGTTTCCTTCAGTTTATTTGTGGTACATTAAATTAATAGGATTTAGGTGTGATCAGCAGGAGCGGGTGCTGGAGTATGTAAATTCATGCAGATGTTTGGTGGGATAGATTAGCAAGGGGAGATTATATATTGTTTTTTTTATTTTTATAAATCTTTTTATTGCGAAACAAAAAATAATGACAAGACAAACAGAAAATAACATAATACAGTGCAGTGCAGTTTCTATCTTTTGCGACAGTCTCAGTGCAGAAACACAGCGGTTATCACAATGATCCAGGGGATCAACAATGCAGTTACGTGATATATCTATTGCAACATAAGCAATACATCACTCATCGTCGTGGATTGCGGAAAGTGGGGGATCATCACTGAAAGGTGTACATATCATCCCTCTGCTCTCATTCCATTGGCCCCAGATTCTAGTCCATTTTTGTGGGCAGCCTCTGCCTTCATATATGACCCTCTACGCTTGCATGCATCAGTCCATATCAGACTCCCAATCACTGAACCGTGGCCTAGCAACCCCTTGCCATGTCCTGACTATGTTTTGCTTTGCAACCGTGCAACCCAGGGAGACCCAGTTTCTCTCAGTTCTAGACAAATCGGTAGCCTTCCAAATGTTAAGAAGACAGAGGCGGGGTGAAGTCTCCAGAGCTTTGTGGCAAATTGTAGGCATTGCGGAAGTGATCTTTCCCCAGTATGTTCGGAGAATCGGGCAATCCCACCACTGATGTAGATAGGTCCCGGGTTGACCACACCCTCTGGGACAGGTTGAGGATCCCAAAATACCCATTTTGACAAGCACTGAACTGGTATAATAAGCTCTGTGTAGCAGTTTAAGTTGGATAAGTTTGAATCGGGAACGAATTGCCACCTCGCGGGGGAAGCCAGGGCCTCCTGTCAGTCGTCATCACTAAGGTCCCCAACATCATCCACCCATTTTGCACGCGTCTTCTCCAGAGAGTCCAGTGTGTTATTCAATATTTTACGATAAGTTAACGAAATGGCCTTTTCGTGGAGATAATCATCTAACAATCTGTCTTCTAAAGGCGAGGAGACCGGTAGGTCTGTATCTTTAGGTATAGCTTTTTGCAATGCACTGCAGGCTTGGAGGTATCTAAATGTTTCTCCATTGTGTAATTGATAAACCCGTTGGAGATCACTGAACGGGATCACCTTGCCACCCTCCCATAAATCGCCCACCTTCGTGAGGCCTATCAAGTCCCATTTGTCAAATCCGGGTTGTGAGGATAGCATTCCCAACTGGCATGAGTCAAGCAACGGAGTGACCTGTGTGATTTTAGCCTTCCACCCCAGGGCGGCGGTCGCAGAGTGCCAGAGGGCAATTGTAGTGGAGGTGGGAGAGTACTTTGGTGCCTGATTCTTCCCACCATAAAGTGCCCGGGGATAATTACCGGGTAGCATATTCAGGCACATGCATCAAGGTAGGATTTTGCGAGTCCTTAATTGCGATTATTAAGGAATCGCAATTAAGGACTCGCAAAAGCCTATGCATGTAGGAATCGCTATAAAAATAGCGATTCCTATACATACCTTAATTGCGACTCACAAATTGCGAGACGCAATTAAGGAATGGCATCCCATTCATTCCTATGGGCCTACAGGCCCATAGGAATGAATGGAAATTGCATGCGCAAATTGCGAGTACCAATTGGTACTCGCAAATTGCGCATGCATTTCAAGGTGCAAGGGTGTCAAAAGGACACCCTGTTGCACCCGTGAAATTGTACTGTGCACCCATGTTGCGACACACATGCCCCAAGGGCATGTGTGTGTGTGACATGAAACTTTGAAAAATGCACTTTAGTGCATTTTTCAAAGTTTTTGCAAAATACCGTTTTGTTTTATTTTACGGTAAATTACGCCCCAAATAGCGAAATCGCTATTTGGAAGTGCATCTTGCATTGCATTTAAGGAATCGCAAATTGCGATTCCTTAAATGCAATCGCAATTTGGGAAATCGCAAAAAAATGCGATTACCGAAATTGCGCATGGCAAATTGTTTCATGCATTGCAAAAGCCCATTTTGCGATCGCAAACGGCCGATTTTTGCGAATCGCACCGTTTGCAATCGCAAAAAGCTTTGATGCATGTGCCCCATTGTGCCTGTCCATTCTGTAAGCAGGATCCGTCACTGGTCGATGCACCCAGTGGTTGAGGACTATTAGTTGAGAAGCCCAATAATAAGTTTTAATAGCCGGCAGGGCAATACCGCCGTCGTACCAGCTTTTCGTGAGTTTGGCCAAAGCTATCCGAGGGGTACCATTATTCCAAAGCAAGGTGCATACCTCCGAGTCAATGGCGTTAAAATAGTGCGGCGGAACCAAATAAGGTGTGTTCTGTAGGGCATAAAGAAATCTGGGGAGGGCCATCATCTTGTAGAGGGCGGCCCTGCCCAATAAAGTGAGGGGCAGTGTCTTCCAGTGCTGCACATCAGCCTGGAACCGGCGCAAAGGAGGAGCCAAATTGCGATCGTAAAAATCCGTCGAGTTAAGAGATTATATATTGTTGGATAGTGGGCATGTGACTTTCAAAGGAGAGGCTGCGATCTTTGAAAGGAGTGTGGCAGTTTGCAAAAAGACAATAGTAGAAATTTAGGCAAGCATGCAAGTGATTTAGAATATACTGTGCTCAGAGAGAGGAAAATGAAGGGGATAAAAAGGAAGGAGAGGATCATTTGAGATAAAAAGAGAGGAAACAGTTGAAAAATTTAAGACAAGGTCAGTTTTTTATTCCTTGCTTCAGTAACATGAGGATGCTTTTTGAGACAGCATGCAATCTGATAATGCAAAACTGTAGAAAGAAACAACATGATTTACATGTGAGACAGTGCTATATTAGGTTCTTTTGATAGACATTACAATTGGGGAGAGGATGTAGCCTAACGGCTTGGGCGGGCGACCTCAAATCTGGAGAACAGGATTCGAGTCTCAGCAACGAGGCTCAACATCCTGTGATTCTAGGCAAGTCACTTAGGGGCATATTAGCAAGACCGGCGATAAAATTATCGCCGTTTTAGCGGCAGGAAACTGCCGCTAAAACGGCGATAATGGGCTTACTAATATGCGTTATAGAATTCAATAGAAGCCCAGGTTAGATGTGCAGGACATCTAACCTGGGCTTCTATTGGAATTCTATGATGCATATTATCAAGCCCATTATCGCCGGTCTTGCTAATATGCCCCTTAATCTCCCTGTGCCTAACAAAAATGAATGTGTCCTTATGTAACGCAACTGGTGCTCATGTAAAGCGCTCTGATACCTGATACCTTCGGGTCAAGTTTGCGCTATATAAAACTGGGGGGAAAAAAATCATGAGAACAGTCTTTCCACTGCTAGCCTAAAGCTAGATCACCGCTTCAGCATGGACAGGGGTTAGCAGTGTACAGTAATGGCAGAACGCATAAATAGGGAACTGTCGGCTGTTCTTAAAGAAAGCAGTAACCTCATGATTACAGCAATGTGACGGAATATATGAAGTAGCATATTAAAACATCGAAAATGATATTCTACAAATGCCGGAGCAGATGTCTTCTAATGCTCTCATTTAAAATTTGGTTCACTGTATTAGTTTTTAAAATAAAGTGGGATCCATTTTGAATGCTCCTGGTTAATCATGGCACTGAATCGGGTAAGGACGGCTTCCCATATAGTGGAAGTGAATACCTTTTGATCCTGTATCTGGAGGGAGGAGACGGAGTCACTGTAGTGAGGGGAGAGGAGACAAAGCTCATTTAGATATTCTATGAGGCCTTTTGGTTAGCAAGGAGTTGCTGATCAGTCTTTCGAGCACTGCCATTTGGTGAATGGTAGGGGTTAATGTAGAACTAGAGACTCTGTTGTGCAAAATGAGAAAATCGTTAGGTGAGGTCTTTCTTTTTGTTTTTACCTTATTACTTCTTCAGAGAGACTGATGTCAGTAAGGTGCAGAAACTTCACATCTTTTTTGTGCCGCTGTTTTCGTATTTTTTTAGCTTTTACACATGTGAATTTAGTTTTTGTTATTCTTACCATTGTAAAATATCCGTAGGTCACTTTGGAACAGTAAAATATAAAAAGCCATAAAGTCCACCATTTGTCAAGACACATGCATCATGTGCATGCATGGCGAGGTACATGGACACAGGCACACACAAGCAAGTAAAAGGTGGCTATTTTGGACCTAAACCATTCCAAGGTAGCCCCCCATGTGTTCTCATGTTTCGGCATGGATTGACATACATGCTTCTGCATGCATAGCCCTGCCTGCACATGATTAATGTGTCTTGATGCGTGGCAGTCATTTTGCCTTTTTTATTTTACCATTCCAATATGGCTGATGCCCATTTTAGAATGGTAAATAAAAGGATTGGAAAAGCCAATATACAGACGCTCACTTGTTAGAAGGTGAGACCTATTGGGTTTGCACATGCTTGGTTATCCGCACTGCTGCTGTAAGACTATGAATAGAAGGGGTCTTACTCTCTCATAAATATGGTTAATGCGAAGTCAGCCTGAATTCTCTGGAAACTCCAAGAGAGTATATAGATGAACTATAGAAATGCTACAGTTCCACCTGGGATGACACCAGCAGATTTACTAAGTTGTGCTGCAACCAAAGTTGCTGCAATGTGTTGCATCAAAGGGTGAGAGAAAAACGGCACTGTTTCTCTCCCCCGACCCAGCACATTTTAGGATGCCATGCAGTAATGAACATACTCTGGCATCATAGTGCAATGTCTGTGCTTTTCATCAAGCGTAGTTTTTTTTTTTACTGAAAGGGGACCCTTCAAGTACAAAAACTATGCTTTAAAATTTGCTCCACTGTTATGCATATCGTGATCAGCCATCATTTTTCCATGATAATTCAGCAGTTCTATGGAGACCCTCAGGGTACAACTTGTTGTGGCTCAGATTTTCCCCATCCCCAGATTTACAGATGCCACGATATTAGTAACTCTGATGGTAGGAAAAATCTGGGCCATTTTCTGGGTCATTAGTAATGAGGGCCTAAATAATTACTTCCACTTTCCTAGTTCCAGACTTGCTTGTCTTATGTGTTCATCCCATGCAAGACAAGCAAAACAATCTTTGCTGAGCATAAGATATACCGTGCACTGCAATAAGCAATGGCCCACACATGGCCCTTTGTGTTAAACATTCTTTTGTTTATTACACTTTTAACAGGCAACTGAACAATATGGTTCAGAGTCTGTGCTGGACCAAGCCTTATTTACAAAGCTCCTTGTCCTAGGTGTAATCTTAATCCGGATAACAACTATTAATGCACCCCTGCTTCAATACATGTCTTATCACTTGTTTTGTGTTTACAGCTTTTGCAGTGCTCACTATGTCATAGTGGTCAATCTATTATCATTTTCTATAAATATTACTTACATCTTACTGGGGTGGATTTAGGGTATTTATGAACTGTTCTTTTGATGTTAAGAGGCCACCTGGCGTCTGAAGCCAAATAGGTAAATTTGATATGTCCACCCTCTGCACTCATTTTGTTCTCCGTGGTCAGGCCAATGCAAAATGTAGCTCTTTTGGCACCCTCCCAGACCAGGGCAAAGAATTTCTTACCACCAAGGAAGCTACCTAAGTGGAAAACAGGTCCAATTCACCATTAATGCTGACTGCATCTACACCGGAGCACATGCTGTCCCTCTCCAGGTGCCGTGGCAAACTGTTTAACCCGTGCTCTCACCTAAACCAATGATTAGTCAGGAACCAGGGAGGACATCAGCCCTTTGCCCACCCCCCGACCTGCTAAGGGTGAGAGGACAATCGAGGCAATCTAGATAAGAAGAAGGTTCCATGAGTACAGACAAAGAGTGTGAGAGGTGCTTCAAAGGTGTAGGTCAATGGAACTGACATGAGTGAAATAGGCCCAGTTCTTAAAGTACCCCTTGTTGACCCTCGGGACAAATATACATGGCACATTGTTTTTTGTTTTTTAATTTCACGTTAGTTGTAGTTGTACTTTGAAAGTGGTGCATGTAGAAAGTAAATCTAATGAGCTTGAAGGCTGGAAGCACTACCGTATTTTCAAAAATATCAAATAATATTAGTTACCCAGGCTAAAGCAACGTGAATCTCGTTGGGTAATTATAAGCTCATCATGCTTAGAGAAGTTGGTTGAAAGCAATTATTGACTTAAGAGCACCCTTGTGACAGGGAGCCAGTCCCCAGCTATGATCGCCACTACAAAAATAATCTTACAAAAAGACCTCTACAAAGATGCCATAGTAGAACTCACACATATTTATCTCAAATATGTTTGAATAGAAAAAACGAAATTATTATAAAGAAAAATATTTAACACGCATGGAATAAATTGTTATGTGTATTGCTCTTAGCATGGAGAGTGATGAAAATCAAAAATATTGAAGTAAATGGCAGTGCTTATTTGTCTGCCCGCAAAATAGGTTTACAACCACAAATCAATGGACTTTCTAGGACACTTGTACACATTCTTATCTTCTTTAAATCCAAGGCTGATGGAAGGAGCTCTACATAGCTGCACCTCCAATACACTGCTTCACCTTCATTCTCAGCCTCACTTCATATGTCCAGCCCTCAGGTACTGGCAGATGGCAATTCTTCTACCAGCATCCTCGGCGCAAAGGGACAAGCTATCCTGTGCTTCCTCATGGGACTCAGCTGTGACTCTTGGCTGGGAAGGGGAGGTGGGTAAATGGGCAATGATTTGCAGATACATCGCCCTCACCTGGAACTCTACACATTCACCCTTAGTTTTTAGCCCTTTAGTGTCCTCTGTTTTATTACTCTTATATTTTGTTTGATGGTGTCATCTGCGACCTATTCAATCTTACCTCAAGTTTCAAGAGATCCTAGTTAATTTTTTCCAATTTGTCATTAATCCGTGTGATTTTCTAAGTCATCTGCCGGATCTCCAGAATCACCGGTTTAGAATGTATCAAACGTCTAATAAAGTCCTGGAAATTTTAATATCTGGAGAGCTTTCCCTATATTGCTCTGTTCGTGGCAAAAATAAATCTAAGCCTCCCAAGCGCTCCTGGCGTCTTGTTGCTATCTGCAACGCCTCTGGGTGTCCTTGGAATTAGGTCTTTGTTCAAAACTAGGAAGGAATCACAGTCCAGTGAATGAGCTTAAAACTAAGGGAAACGTCATACTCTTGACAGTCTGAAAATGCCCACCCACCTCAAACTGTTCAGAGCTACTACAAAGTGTGGTAAAATCAAACACCTGGAAAAAGGTGGTCAAGATGGTATTGTGATTTAATGTAAGCATTGGTGTGGAAAGTTGGTGTGTGGCTTTGTACCAGCAAAGTTTTCTGAGGGTAGATCGAGTTCTCCTCTCTGGAATGCGGAAGCCTCCACAAGTTCCTGTTTCAATAATCATTTTTGTAGAGTAGATCAAGGTCTTCAGCTGGGGAGGCTGAAAGAAGTTGTAGGTAGGTCTTTTGAAGTTCCTGACCCGTAAATCAAAAGAGAGCAACCGCTGGGAGCTGCCTCCTCCTTCTTTAACATTGAACCAGTCGCCCAATAGGTGAAGGAATTGAGAGTGGATAGGTGCCATCTGACTATTCTGGAACTCGAGGAGCTAGGGAGAACTTAAATACTATTACTTTAGAAAAAACACCACCGGATCAGGGGCTAAGACAACCATACCATGGGGAACATACGAAACATGCAATCAGAGGTCACATGACAATGCCTGCAGTAGGGAGAGTGAGTAAAAAAGCAGGGCGATGCACTCAGTAAAAGAGCCCTAGAGTTGGAGATGGCACATAATGAAACAGCCAAGTGCATTGCTAGAAAGACAATTAGTGGCCAAAAGGGAAGAATTTAAGCCACTGCTGTTCAACAAGGCGCCACTGCTGTTCAACAAGGCACGTATTCAATACCTGGGCATGCAAAAAAGATTGCACAAGGCGGGGAATGTTATCATGGGTGAATAAAAAGAAAATAAAAGAAAATGTATCAAGGGGGGGAAGCCAGACAGGGGAGATTGCCTAATGGGTGACAAGGAAATAACTGAAGTCTTTGCAGTTTAGATCCAGAATTTTTGTTTCTGTAAATTGAACGGTGAGACAGACGACTTGACAGGTTTTGTACAAGACCGTCTGGTCTACAAATTAACTCTGGAGCAAAGTTAGTAACTAGACAAGGAAGTCATCTTAGAAGATGTAGAATCTACTTTCTTGCAGCTCGAGACTTGTAAAACAATCAGCCCAAATGGACTCTCAATTAACTATTTAGGAGACTGAAGTAGCACTTTGGTAACACCAATGTTAAACATATTCCTGGAAGCTAAAACAGACAGTAGGATATCAAGTGACTTTAGAACTATACCAATAGCTTTGATCTACAATGAACGAAAGTTGAGGGATGGCCGCTCCTTCTATTGCCTCATCTCACTATTGAAAAATAAGGTAAAAATTCTGTCTAAAATGCTGGTAAACAGTTTGCCCCCAATCATCTCAGGGCTCATCCACCCAGAACAACCTAGATTCATACCTCAAAGATCAATCAGATTTAATCTGCGTAGACTCTGTGTAAAAGCTGCCATATGCAGATTGATTTGATGCATTGGCATCATTAGATTTTGATAATGCCTTTATCTCCACTGAATGGCCTTTCTGATTTTCTACTGCTGAAATACATGTGTTTCAGTCCTAACTTCATTTCCTGAATTATGATACTATTCAACTACCCACACACTAAAATACGAATCAACTGGGCCCAGTGCCAACATTTTGCTACACACCGAGGGGCAAGGCAAAGTTGTTCACTGTCCCCACTGTTGTTTGCCTTGGTGCCTCATGAACTTAGAACTTTGTAGAAAGTATGTTCTGGTTAGGGGGTGGAAACGGTGCAATCTCTGGGATGAACGCATATCATTATATGCCGACGACATATTGCAGACTCCACACCATTTTTAATACGTTTGGTAGGTATTGCAGATTTTGTATTGAGTTGCCAAAATCATAATTTTTTCATAGCGAGTATGTTCCCTGTCTCACACACCCATTATGGAATGAACATGGCCCCTTCAAATACTTGGAAATATTGATATCAAGATATCCATGTAAATTTGACATTGACAATGTAGACCATCTACTGTAAAGTCTTGGCACTCAAGTATCCTATTGGATAAACCTTCCCCTCTCGTTACTGGACCCTGTAACTCTGTTTAAAATTATAGCCTTCTCACAACTGCTTTATGTACTCCAAAACGTACCCATAAGATCACTGGTTCTTTTTCAAAACTGTATATTATTTGATACGACCTTTAGCTATGGCAGAGTAGTACACCCAGAATAGCCTTGATAATAGTTTATATATATATATATATATATAATATATATATATATATATTACCTACTGGTGGTCGCCAGTAGGTAGTTATAGTTAGGACCTATTTTCCATAGGAAAAGCGTTTTTTGATTTGCCAATATCTTTGGTGCCGTTTGACGAATCTTTGTGAAATTTTCCACAAAACAGGGTTGGACCGCTCAGTTTGTGTGTTGAAAGTTTCGGGGTGATTCGTCAAGCGGGGGCCGAGAAAAAAGGGGGATCCCAAAGCACATTTTCTCCATGTTAATTTCCATAGGAACCTTATTACAGGCTACAGCCCGACCTGCTGAACAGAATTACACCAAATTTGGCAAAAAGGTAGGTCTTGGTTTAGAGTGCACCCTTTTTTTAAATGGTGTAAATCCGTTCAGTAGTTCCTGAGAAATTTTAAAAATAAAAATATCGATATCTGAGCACCGAGGAGTCACAAGCTCAATTCTGATTCCAAACCAGAATGTGTTGGCAGCCATCTTGTGACTCGGTAAAACCGAGTCACAAGAAAAAGGGTGAAACAAAAATAAAAAACATGAAAAGGGGGCAGGGTACAAACACCCTGACCCCCTGGGCCTGCTCAGGGGGTCCCACAAGGACCCCCAGGGCCAAAAAAAGCATTTTTTTAAAAAAAAATCATCAGAATTCGCGCTGGGGTCACAAATTTGGCCGAGAAAATAAAAAAAAAATGAAGCGCGGATACCGCGCTTCGTTTTCGAAAGCCCCCAGGTGGGCCAGTTCCCGGGGGCACTCACCAATAAATTTGGGGACCGCCACCTCCCTGGGGCTTATTAAATTGAATGCGGGGGGCACGCGCCACCTCCCCAGGGCTTGTTTAAAAAAATGCGTGGGGGGGTCCCAACCCCCCCCTACGCTGCCCCGGGGACCGCCACCTCCCCGGGGCATTCATGTAAATGGGTGGGGGGGCCTCGCGGGCCCCCCCAAGCCCCGGGGATTGCCACCTCCCCGGGGCTATAAATAATAATTAGTGTGGGTGGGCTCAAGCCCCCCTACACTGCCCCGGGGACCACCACCTCCCTGGGGCACTTAATATTCAAATTCAGGGGTCTGTTACGGACCCCCGGGCCCCGGGGACCACCACCTCCCCGGGGCTTTAAATATGTTGGGAGGGGGGCCACGCGACCCCCTCCTGGTGCCCTTGATGGACCTGGGGACCGCCACCCCCCAGGGCCGGCTCCTGCAATGTCCCGGGGTACCCACCCCTGGGACATTACTGTTTGCTATGGCAGGGCAGGAGCACAGCTCCCACCCTGTCATAGCAAACCCTGCTTTGCTTCGTTGAAGCGAGAGCAAGGAAACCTGCTCTTGCTTCAACGAAGCAAAGCAGATGATTGCTTTTGAGCAAGGGGAGCTGCATGTCAGCAGCTCCCATTGCTCAAAAGCAATGCCGGCTTCCGCAGGAGGCGGGGAGCCGGCGGGACCGTGGGGGCATTGGGGCTCCCCCCACAGTCCCCAACGGAGAGGCCAGGCCCCGGGGATGGGGTCCCCGGGGCCAGAAGTGGCCCAGGAGGGGGGCCACGCGGCCCCCCTCCCCTGCAAATTTTTCTTTTTTTAAATTTAAAAAACGCAAAGGCCGTCCCCGGGGATGTGGTCCCCGGGGCCATAATTGGCCTGAGGAGGGGGGCCACGCGGCCCCCCTCCAAAGAAATATATAAAAAATATTTTAAAAAGACTGGCCATGCCCCGGGGGATGGGGTCCCCGGGGCCGAAATTGGCCGCGGGAGGGGGGCCATCGCGGCCCCCTTCCCGTTTATTTTTTATTTTTTTAATAAATAGGGGTCAGGCCCTGGGGGATGGGGTCCCCATGGCCCCAAAAATGGTAAAAGAAGGGGGGCCACACAGCCCCCCTTCTAAAAAATAAAATAAAGAAAAAAAGCCGGCATCTCGCGTTGTAAATTGGGGGATAAGTCCCCTTCAATCCTGAGGGTCCCTGGGGGCCAACTAGCCCACCAAGTACCTCCAGTAAGCGCCACAGACCTGTGTTGCAGAGAGGTGGTCCGAGGCCACGCCTCTTTTTACACCAGTCTGCAAACGCGGCTTCTGGTGCACTGCTGGTGGGGCAATGACGTCCTCTTGTGTCCTCAGGACCGCAGGACACAAGTGGACTTCATCCTCCGAGCAGCAGTGCGCCAGAAGTCGCGTTTGCAGTGTGGTGTAAAAAGGGGCGTGGCCTCGGAACACCTCTCTGCAACGCAGCTCTGTGGCGCTTACTGGAGGTACCTGGTGGGCTAGTTGGCCCCCAGGGGCCCTCAGGATTCAAAGGGACTTAATAGGGAAGTTATAGTTAGAAATTAGCATTTAAAAAACCTTAGAAATTCACTGAAAAAACCATAGGTTTTAGGGACGTTATAGTTAGAAATTAGCATTTAAAAAACCTTTGAAATTCACTGAAAAAACCATAGGTTTCAGGGACGTTATAGTTAGAAATTAGCATTAAAAAAACCTTTGAAATTCACTGAAAAAAACATAGGTTTCAAGCACGTTATAGTTAGAAATTAGCATTTAAAAAACCTTAGAAATTCACTGAAAAAAACACAGGTTTCAGGGACGTTATAGTTAGTTGGACATTTCACTCGTACAAAACCAGTGAAATTCGCCCGTTATAGTTAGTTCAGCTAACTATAACTCGCGCCCCCGCAATGCACTGCTGATGACGTCACATATTACATCACTCATGACATGGTCAGTGACATCACTGATGACATCACTGATGACATCTCAAATGACATCACTGATGACATCACTGATGACATCACCCAGTGACTGTGTGTTTCTGTAAAGTTTAAATATGTTTAATATATATAGGCCAAGGTGTATTGAAGAATGAGTGGGTGTATGAGTGTCTGAATGGATGATTTAGTAGGTGCGTGACTGACTCTATATGTGAGTGATTAAACGTATCTTACAGAATGCATGGGTTAGTGACTAAACTGGTTTTGTACGAGTGAAATGTCCAACTAACTATAACGTCCCTGAAACCTGTGGTTTTTTCAGTGAATATAGATATATACTGACCTGATGATAAAAGATCTCAAGGATTTGAGACTTAACGGGAAAGGAAGACAAGTGAGAAGCAACCTAACAAAACCACAAAGGATAGCATTGCAAAATGTACAGAAATATAAAACAATAGTATGTAAACCTTCTGACAAAGGCGGTAATGTTGTGCTGCTGACAGTGGAGTACTACTGTGGGGAAGCCTTAAAACAGCTGCAGGACACATCAAATTACATACCCATTGCCATGAAAGAACACATCAAGAGTGTGTGTGAATATCGAGAACTGATCAACAAATGGAAAGAGAAAGGAATGTTAAGCGTTGAGGAACACAAATTTTTGAATTGTAAATATCCACGTATCCAGACGTTCTATCACCTCCCAAAAATACATAAGGACACCGTGAACCCGCCAGGTCGTCCAATTGTTTCCTCAAAGGGGAGTTTGACAGAAAACATGTCCATTTTTATTGGTCAATTTTTGTTTGACTTTGTGGTGGAGCTGGCTTCTTATACCCAAGACACAAGACACTTTTTGAAGCAAATTGAGGGGATAGCTTGGGAAGATAATTTTGTAATGATCACCTTGGACATCTCGAGTTTGTATACGAGTATAAATCATGCACATGGCCTAGAAGCCATAAGATATTTCCTGAATGGTCGCTCCCTCAAGTACACGGAGCACAACTTGATGCTTTTGGAATTTGTCAATTACTGTCTTAACAACAATATATTTCTCTTTCAGGAACAATTGTACAGACAGATTTGTGGCACGGCCATGGGCACCTGCTTCGCCCCCAGCTATGCGAAACTTTTTGTAGGCTGGTGGGAGAAGCGGGTGGCCTGGTCAGATGCCAATGTCGAGTGGACCAACAGTTTGATCAGTTGGAACCGCTATATTGATGATCTGTTTATCATCTACAGTGGAACAGAAAGATCAGCTCATGATTTTATCAATCAATTGAATATCAATGACTTGAATTTGAAATTTTCAGGAGAGATTAGTAGAACATCTGTTAATTTCTTAGATCTACATGTCTTTGTATCCAATGGGAAACTTTGTACTACATTACATCGCAAGCCCACGGCTGGTAATTCAATCTTACATGCCGGCAGCTGCCACCTGGATAAATTAAAAAGCAGCCTCCCCTATGGGGAACTGCTAAGAACAAGAAGAAACTCTTCACGTGACTGTGACTTCCAGGTGGCGGCTGCCGAAAGCATGACAAGATTCCATGTCAGAGGATACTCAGAAGTAACCCTAATGAATGCTAAGAAGAAGGTAGACACTAAATTGAGAGCAAATCTGATTAGTGGAGCATTCAATATGAGGAGGAAAAGGCCTGTTAAATATAACAATTCATTGAGTCAATGTAGAATGATTACTGATTTCTCCAATAATGCTAACGACATCAGAGACATAATGAGGAAGAATTGGCACATTCTCAAAGCTGATCCGATCTTAGGGGAAGAACTTTCTAAAGTTCCCCTACTTACCTTCAGGAGAAACAAGTCAGTTAAGGACCATCTGGTATAGAGCCACTTTGTACAAGACAAGAGACAATCATGCTTCTACTCTGCAAAAGGCTTTTTCCCATGTGGGAAGTGTAAGGCCTGCAGATTCAGCCGTAAGGTATCAACTTACACTGTACCAGGGCTCAAGAATCCGAAAGTGATAGAGAAATTTATGATTTGCAACACCAGTCACACTGTATACTGCCTCGTATGTCCGTGTGGACTTCGGTACGTCGGTAGTACTATTCATCCGACCAAAATACGGATTCTTGAGCATCTCCGAGCTATTGCCTCCAAGGATAAAAATTATCCAGTGGCCAGACATTTTGAAATTCATCATGCAAGTGACAGGGACCTGGTACGTTATTTTTGTCTGGACCACGTCCCCAATGACATAAGAGGGGGAGATAGAGAGTTAAGGCTCAGGAGACTAGAGTCGAGATATATCTTAGACCTACAATCGAAAATGCCCTATGGGCTGAACAGCGGAGAGGAGCTGGCAGTACATCTCTGACTCACAGTTGAGGAGGAGGATCGTAGATGTCAGCAATCTGAAATAGAATGGTAATTTTGTAAATATGTATATAGAAAGTCAGATAATAAAATATTGGTCACCCTGATTTTTCTTTTCTTTTCTTTTGTTCATGTGTATATTAATTAGTATGGTGGGTGAGGCAGTAATTGAATTTAGCACCATTATCGACCTTGAACAAGTGAGGATAAGCTGATTATTGGCAGAATAACGAAAGTGTCCTCGATTCGCAAATCAATTATAAGTTGTGATGATATGTACATAGTTATATGCCCATCCAGGGCGTGATAGCATTTTGTGATCGTGATTGAATTGATCGCAATGATTATAAATTACAATTTTGTGTTTATTTTGATAAAATGTAGATATACTTGTACAATGACACAAGCCCATTCAGGGCAGGATGATTTTTAAATTTCAAATTTGAATTTTGAATCAATGGAATCTATGAATTTGCATTGTGGGACTGCAATAATGAGTATGGTATTGCATGTTCCAAGATGGCCGAAATGGTTTCCATAAGGTTGATTAGTCCTTTATTGATTTTGTTACCTCGTAACCACCAATGAATTAGTGATTGTATTTAATGGCGTGGTCTCCGGCTGCCGCTTTGTATTGAGAAAGGCAGTCGCCGAAACGCGTCTTTTGTTAAACTTGGTCAGAAAGTCCCCCGCGAGTGCTGTACTTTGGGTACAACGGAGCCGCGATATATATATATATATATATCCAACGAAAAGTCCCCTGAGGCAAGGACACGCCGACAGCAAGCTGGTAAACACCATATTTATTGGAAAACACGACCTTCCCAGTCCAGTAAAACATTACTTCCTTTTTGTTCCTAACGCGTTTCAGAGCTTTCACAGCTCCTTCGTCAGAGGCGGAGGATGTGCATTGTACTGGCAGCCGCTCCCAGGCATCATTAACCACACGCACAAAACTCTCTAATTAGTCCCAGATGGGTTCTCAAAGAAAAAAAATAAACGGCATGCTGGTGCCTGTAGTTCTTCGTTTTTGGAGCAAAATAAAACCCCAGTGGGTCCAGTACAAACTGCAGTATTTTGGTCCATTATTGTTACTCAAGTGGGCCTTAGAATCAGGGATGGCCGGTCAATGAATCTTCTTCGCCGCTGTGCCAAAATCAAACCCAGCACCATGTCGGGTCTTTGGCCCCATGTAAAGATCCCATGGTGGCGTAGCCTCTGCGGCCAGGCTACCGCATTTACATCCAACGAAAAGTGCCCTGAGGCAAGGACACGCTGACAGCAAGCTGGTAAACACCATATTTATTGGAAAACACGACCTTCCCAGTCCAGTAAAACATTACTTCCTTTTTGTTCCTAACGCGTTTCAGAGCTTTCACAGCTCCTTCGTCAGAGGCGGAGGATGTGCATTGTACTGGCAGCCGCTCCCAGGCATCATTAACCACACGCACAAAACTCTCTAATTAGTCCCAGATGGGTTCTCAAAGAAAAAAAATAAACGGCATGCTGGTGCCTGTAGTTCTTCGTTTTTGGAGCAAAATAAAACCCCAGTGGGTCCAGTACAAACTGCAGTATTTTAGTCCATTATTGTTACTCAAGTGGGCCTTAGAATCAGGGATGGCCGGTCAATGAATCTCCTTCGCCGCTGTGCCAAAATCAAACCCAGCACCATGTCGGGTCTTTGGCCCCATGTAAAGATCCCATGGTGGCGTAGCCTCTGCGGCCAGGCTACCGCATTTACATCCAACGAAAAGTGCCCTGAGGCAAGGACACGCTGACAGCAAGCTGGTAAACACCATACTTATTGGAAAACACGACCTTCCCAGTCCAGTAAAACATTACTTCCTTTTTGTTCCTAACGCGTTTCAGAGCTTTCACAGCTCCTTCGTCAGAGGCGGAGGATGTGCATTGTACTGGCAGCCGCTCCCAGGCATCATTAACCACACGCACAAAACTCTCTAATTAGTCCCAGATGGGTTCTCAAAGAAAAAAATAAACGGCATGCTGGTGCCTGTAGTTCTTCGTTTTTGGAGCAAAATAAAACCCCAGTGGGTCCAGTACAAACTGCAGTATTTTAGTCCATTATTGTTACTCAAGTGGGCCTTAGAATCAGGGATGGCCGGTCAATGAATCTCCTTCGCCGCTGTGCCAAAATCAAACCCAGCACCATGTCGGGTCTTTGGCCCCATGTAAAGATCCCATGGTGGCGTGGCCTCTGCGGCCAGGCTACCGCATTTACATCCAACAAAAAGTGCCCTGAGGCAAGGACACGCCGACAGCAAGCTGGTAAACACCATATTTATTGGAAAACACGACCTTCCCAGTCCAGTGAAACATTGCTTCCTTTTTGTTCCTAACGCGTTTCAGAGCTTTCACAGCTCCTTCGTCAGAGGCGGAGGACGTGCATTGTACTGGCAGCCGATCCCAGGCATCATTAACCACACGCACAAAACTCTCTAATTAATCCCAGGTGGGTTCTCAAAGAAAAAAAATAAACGGCATGCTGGTGCCTGTAGTTCTTCGTTTTTGGAGCAAAATAAAACCCCAGTGGGTCCAGTACAAACTGCAGTATTTTAGTCCAGTATTGTTACTCAAGTGGGCCTTAGAATCAGGGATGGCCGGTCAATGAATCTCCTTCGCCGCTGTGCCAAAATCAAACCCAGCACCATGTCGGGTCTTTGGCCCCATGTAAAGATCCCATGGTGGCGTAGCCTCTGCGGCCAGGCTACCACATTTACATCCAACGAAAAGTGCCCTGAGGCAAGGACACGCCGACAGCAAGCTGGTAAACACCATATTTATTGGAAAACACGACCTTCCCAGTCCAGTAAAACATTACTTCCTTTTTGTTCCTAACGCGTTTCAGAGCTTTCACAGCTCCTTCGTCAGAGTCGGAGGACGTGCATTGTACTGGCAGCCGCTCCCAGGCATCATTAACCACACGCACAAAACTCTCTAATTAGTCCCAGGTGGGTTCTCAAAGAAAAAAAATAAACGGCATGCTGGTGCCTGTAGTTCTTCGTTTTTGGAGCAAAATAAAACCCCAGTGGGTCCAGTACAAACTGCAGTATTTTAGTTCATTATTGTTACTCAAGTGGGCCTTAGAATCAGGGATGGCCGGTCAATGAATCTCCTTCGCCGCTGTGCCAAAATCAAACCCAGCACCATGTCGGGTCTTTGGCCCCATGTAAAGATCCCATGGTGGCGTGGCCTCTGCGGCCAGGCTACCGCATTTACATCCAACGAAAAGTGCCCTGAGGCAAGGACACGCCGACAGCAAGCTGGTAAACACCATATTTATTGGAAAACACGACCTTCCCAGTCCAGTAAAACATTACTTCCTTTTTGTTCCTAACGCGTTTCAGAGCTTTCACAGCTCTTTTGTCAGAGGCGGAGGACGTGCATTGTACTGGCAGCCACTCCCAGGCATCATTAACCACACGCACAAAACTCTCTAATTAGTCCCAGGTGGGTTCTCAAAGAAAAAAGAAAAAATATATTTATATATATATATATAAGGCTAAGGGGCACATGCATCAAGGTAGGCTTTGCGATTCCTTAATTGCGATTATTAAGGAATCGCAATTAAGGAATCGCAAAAGCCTATGCATGTAGGAATCGCTATAAAAATAGCGATTCCTAAACATTCCTTAATTGCGACTCGCTAATTGCGAGTCGCAATTAAGGAATACCTCCTCATTAATTCCTATGGGCCTAGAGGCCCATAGGAATGAATGGGAAGACATTCTCAATTAGCGATTCGCAATTAGAGAATCGCAAATTGAGAATGCAATTTCAAGGGTGCCAGGGTGTCAAAATGACACCCTGTTGCACCCTGAAATTGTGATGTGCACCCATGTTGCACACACACATGCCCCAAGGGCATGTGTGTGTGTAACCTAAAACTTAAAAAATGCATTTTAGAGCATTTTTCGAAGGTTTTGCAAATTACAGACAAGTTTGATTTGTCTGTAATTTGCGGTCCCAAATAGCGAAATCGCTATTTGAAAGTGCTTCTAGCATTGCATTTAAGGAATCGCAAATTGCGATTCCTTAAATGCAATCGCAATTTAGGAATTCGCAATTAATTGCGAATTCTTATATTGCGCATAGGAAACACTTTCATGCATCTCCAAAGGCCAATTTGCGATCGCAAACGGCCGATTTTTGCGATTCGCACCGTTTGCGATCGCAAAAACCTTTGATGCATGTGCCCCTAAGTGTGTTACAACTGCCATGTATGGCGCAGGCATTTGGGGATATGTTGAGTCTCAGCCCCTGCAACTGGTGGAGAATGCCTTTGCTAGATATTTACTGGCAGTTCCCAACAGCACGGCTACCTATATCTGCCATGCAGAGCTTGGGACTTCGCATATCTCTGATCTAATTAAAATCGAGCCAATTTTACTATGGCACAAAATTTGGGCCATAAAGCATACCAGTCTCAATCGGGATGTTATAACTGACTGTCTAAAGCTTGACAGAGGGCTATGTATCCCCTGGTTAAATTACATCAAAAGCTTTATGACAGACATTGGTCACCCAGAATACTTCACCAACCCGGATAGTATTACATCAATCCTGAGAAAAACATTGAAGTCTGAATGCTTAATGCATCTGGAGTCAACTAGACTCTTAAACGAAAGTGTTAAGCCCACTGTTTCGAAAATCAATTGTTAATGTCATGTTTTGGAATCGAACCATATCTCATGTTTGTAGCCGGGGACTATGACAGGATGCTGTTAACTCGTTTGCGTCTGGGAACTTTCCACAGACTAACTAGCTTTCCTGTCATGAACGACTGGTCTAATTCCCTAGGACCATGCCCATGCGATGATCTATGTTTACCACATACGAGTCGCTCCCAGTATAGTGACCAAGGTTTTTACAGTGTTAAAAAAGTGTAGACATCTCAAAAAAAGTTATGGACTGGTCTCACACACCACCTGGTGTCATGCTTCATCATTGGCCAGTCCTCGCCCTCCAAAAACTTGGTTTGATGGAGGGCGGGCATACACCTGACGACAGGGATGCACTTCTAAACTAAGTGGGGGGCCCATGAATAGAGTGAGTGAGTGATTTAAAAAACCATTACAGTTGCCTATTAAATTTTAATGTGAGTGGCAGCTATATGGTATTTAAAAAGAAGTGGACGGTGTGTTAGGGATATAATTGTCCTTACACCGTTATATATGTGATGGTCGACATGTTTCTGCCTTGTGGCCCGGTCGGGTCCGTAGCATTCATCAGGACCTAATATGTAAGGGCTCCATTCTTACCCTGTTGTAAGGAGTAAGTACCACCTCGTGGGGTGACAAATGTCACTGCCCACACAATAAATCCGTGTTCTGGGTCCTCTAAGCCTGAAAGAAAGAAAAATGGAGAAAACAAAATCCTAGGTCATTCAGAAAAAACGTATTAAAAACCACATGCACAACATTAAGTGAGTGGCTAAGGGTGTGACACGTGTGAAATTTGTGCACACTCTAAATCCGTCCAGAACTCTTACCACGGGGCAGGAAAATCTAAGCCCCATAGGAGGAAGTGAGGGGAAGACCCCTGTTCCTAAGCTGTAAGGAAGGAGGAAACAAAAGGCAGGATAAGCAAATGTAACGACTTAAACCACAGACCTCAAAGCTTATAAAAACACACAACCACCTGTATACAAGCATACATGGTGTTTCAAACACCCAGCCACTCTCTTACGGTCTCAGGGTGCATCTCCCATAATAGCACCTAGATGTTGCCTCTCCTTCTCCTCGCCGGTAAATGGAAGAAGAGCGGGTCGAGGTATTTATAGACCTCGTTGTGGGAAAGGGATGGTAATTAGGATCCCTAATTGGTTAATTGGGTAACAGATCGTGGCTTCCGTTGTCCCTGCGCGCCGTAGTGGATTTACAAACGCGCTGCCTGACCTGCTACGTGGCATCGTTATAATGATCGTAAGGTGATCCGGTGTCCCAATAGAGCGCGCCTCTATAACTGCCTGGCTTCTGTTGGCGCATAAAAATGAGGCTCTTTGATTTCGTGCAGCATGCGGGAGTGTGATCGCACACAAGGGCCATGTGCTGCCCAATGTAAACAGGTGGGCGTGCCTTGGTGCTCGTGCGCTAGGGTAAATGCGCATGCTTATAAAAAATCTGCATGAATGTTATCGCGTGAGATGAAGCTGCCTGGCCTCTGTCAGCGCATAAAAATGAGGCTCTTTGATTTCGTGCAGCATGCGGGAGTGTGATCGCACACAAGGGCCACGTATTGCCCAATGTAAACAGGTGGGCGTGCCTAGGTGCTAGTGCGCTAGGGTAAAAGCGCATGCTTATAAGGAATCCGCATAAATGTTATCGCGTGAGATGAAGCTGCCACATGTAAACAGGTGGGCGTGCCTAAGTGCTCGTGCGCTTGCTGTAAATGCGCGAGCTAAGCAATATTCGCAAAGACGTTTATCGCGTGATAGGGAGCTTGAGTAAGTCACTGCCCCTTAGTTCTAAGGGGTGCGCAGGTTTGATCACATCAAAGCCTGAAGAGTGCGGTTGTTAAAGTGGTGCAGTGACACACTAAGCACGCGCTGATGATTGCAGGTTAAGTTGCATGAGAGCGGGGAGCATTAAAGGAGAGTATGCGTAGCTTGATGCTTATTACACAGTTCAATCATGTCCATGGTATGTGAGCAAATATAGATCATTGATCCAGATGTAACCACGGGATCTCGTCGTTGAGACCAAACTCCCAGGTCCGTAAGCGGTAAACCCACCGTTGTTCTCTGATATGGAGGGTTTTAGTCAGATCTGTTCTTCCTTTTTTCATTACCTCTAGGACTACCCATTTAAGGTCGGTGTCCTTGTGATTCTGCTCGAGGAAATGTCTCGTGAGTTTGGTGTTTGTTTTCTTGCATCTGATTGTGCTTCGATGTTCATTGATGCGTATCTTTATTTTGCGGGTGGTCATTCTATATACATTAAACTGCATGGACAGGTGAGAAGGTAAACTACATTCTCTGTATTGCAGTTGCTGATATTACTGAGCTTCCAGGGGTTCGTGGTTCCTATGTTCACTTCTTTTGTGGCGGTGGTCAGAGGGCAGGCGACGCAGCCTCCACATGGGAAATGTCCTGTTAGTTTCTGTGTGTTCCACAGTGTTGGTTGTACCTCTCTTTCTAGAGTAGGTGTTTTAGCGTGTACTAGCTCATCTCGAAGGCTCTTATTTCTTTTAAATGCAAAGAGAGGGGGTTCCCATTGTTTCTTGGCACCATTTAGAATGTGCCAGTTCTTTCTGATGATACTCTGTATACTGTTGGATGCTGGCGTGTACGTTGTAACACAAACCATTCTGTTGGTCTTTTCCTTGGGATTATTCTCCAAAAGTGCCTCTCTGTTGTTATTTCTGGCCCTTTTCTTTGCCTTTCTAACCATCTTTTTCGGATAATGGCGATCCAGCAGCTTTTTTTGTAGATGTTCAGCCTGTTCATTGTATGTCTCTATTTCAGAACAATTCCTGCGTACTCGAAGGAATTGTCCAACAGGAAGATTCTGCCGTAATGATCTTGGGTGGTAGCTCTCATAGAGTAACAGGCTGTTTTTATCCGTATTTTTGTGATGTAATCTAGTACTTACGCCTTTGGTGGTCATGGTAATCTCTAGGTCCAAGAAGGTAGCATGGTTCTTATTGATGGTATGGGTGAACCTCAGATGTTGATCTTTCGTGTTGATCCATTGGACAAAAGCTGTTGCTGTTTCTTCATTACCATGCCAAACAATGAGCACGTCGTCAATATAACGCTTCCATATTTTCAGATTTTGTGCATATGGGTTGTTCTCACTGTAGACATGGTCCTCTTCGAACTGTTGCACGTAGAGGCATGCCATGCTGGGGGCAAAGGTACTGCCCATTGATGTGCCTTTGATTTGATGGTAAATTATGTCCTCGAATTCAAAGAAGTTCTCGGTCAAGGCCAATTCTGCACACTCCATAATGAAGTGTTGTGGGGTGATGAACTCCCAATCCATGTCCAGTAGAATCCTTTCTACCACATCCAGTGTGCGTCTCTGAGGGATGCTGGTGTACAGCGCCTCTATATCCATTGTAATGAACAGGTCCTCCTCTATGTTGGTCTCCATGTCTCGTAGTAGGCACAGGACATCCTTGGTATCCCTTAGGTACGAGGGAGATTTTTGCAGAAACCAATCGCAAAATTGCGACAGAGGCTCCAAAATAGAGCCGATGCCTGAGACTATTGGTCTCCCTGGCGGTGGCATCCTCTCTTTATGTATCTTTGGTAAAGTGTAGAACCTTGGTGTTCTTGGGTTCTCATTGTAGAGGAATTCTGCTTCATGTTTAGTTATCCAATTGTTGTTGAGACCTTCGTCTATCATGTTTCTAATTCTTAATGAGAGACGATCCGTGGGGTAACTTTGGTGTATTTCATAGCTAATGGTATCCGATACGAGTCGCTTGCACTCTTCACGATACATTGTTTGGTGCATCAAGACAATTGCGCCCCCTTTATCCGCTGGTTTAATGACAAGGTCAGGGTTGGTTTTAAGATTCTGTAGTGCGTTCCGTTCGCCTTTAGTCAGGTTCTGGAAGCCCCTTGTTTTCTGGTGGTTGATTGCCTCCACTTCTTTTAGGACTACCTGTTCAAACATTTGTATGTGACATGGGATGGTTTGTGTGGGGGTAGAAATGTGGATTTTTTTCGTAAACCCGTGTTGGTATTCCTGTCGTTGACGGGTTCTGAGTCCCCAAAGTGGTTTTGAAGTTTGATTTTTCTAAAGAATTGTGCTAATTCTACATTCAGAATGAACGGGTCATGGGTTGGTGTCGGGACAAAACCCAAGCCCTTGGAGAGTACAGACTCTTCATCCACAGTCAGTATATGGTTGCTAAGGTTTACAACATTTGTTACTCTCTGCTGGTTGATGGGTTGTTCCCTCACCCCTTGCTCCTGGTCACTGCTCCTGTGTTGGGTGTCTGATCTTGCCATTGTACTCTTTGATTTTGTCTTTTTTGTCGGCCTCTGCCTCTGCCCCTGCCCCTGTAAAAAAAAGGCTGTGGACCTTGTGGGAAACCAAACCCTGGTGGAAAGAAAGGTTGTTGCGAATAGCCAAAGTGGGGCATCTGCGGGTGTGTCATCGGTTGACGAAAGGTCTGCTGTGGCCTGTTGTAAAATGCCCCTGTGCTCTCATCACTGCTGCTATCGCTTCCACTCCTTTCTTCTCCAGAGCTGAACGTCCAGTTCTGCGGTGTTGGTCTGAAACGTTGTCTTCTTCCTCCTGCCTGAGGTTGTTGTGTCTTCTCATACCACAGTGCACATATCAGTGTTCAAGAAAAAACTTTACGAGATTAATAAAGACCATTCTGAGTGTAAAGAATATCTGACTCAGTCTAAACTCACGAAACTGAAGAAAGATGTGCAGAAATTTAGTGGGTGCACTCTTTTTGATTATCTTCAACGGTATACCCATATGTTACGGACCTAGATCTGCAAGTTAGGACGACTTTGAGCAGTGAGACATGCCTGAATGGGGGTTTTAGGGGCACTTTCATTCACATGCTCTGGTGCTGCCCAGCAATCCGAAATTATTGAGTTCTACTACTGAGAAAAATTGATGCAGAATCAAGCAGGGGCAGCTGGTGACATTTGACAGTGGTGGGGTGAAAAAGTTGTGGGGTGCACTGTGACGAGTGAGCGCTGTGAGTGTGCCCGACCGGCATAAGGGGGGGGTCGGTGGGGTTCTCCCCCTGAGAATTAAAAAAAAAAAGAGTGGGCAAATGGTGCATTTTCCAACAAATTTGCAGTGTCACCCTCCCCGTGCAATATCACCCTGGTGCAATGATGTCCACGTGCTGTCACTCCCGCACAGTGTAACCAGCGTGCAGTGCTATTCCTGTTCTGTCACCACTGTGCAGTGTCACCACCGCAGAGTCTATCCCCCCAATGTGTCACCATAGTGTAGTGTAACTGACGTCCAGTGTCACCCTTGGGCTATCATTTATATGCCTTTCCTGTGCAGTGTCAAGACAGTTATTCACACAAGGAGGGTGTGACAGTGCAGACCACTGTTTGTCTGCAGAGAGAGTTGTAACACTGTGGTTCAGGGCTCGGTGTTTGTGCAGCACTCTTCAGTAGGAAGTGGTACACAGATCCAATGATGGCGTTGCTGGGCCTGGGCTACCAAGGAAAGATGCTGAAGCTTCTGAGTCAGAAGGTGAACGGCATGATGGAGTTCTACACTTGGACCCTGACCATTGCAGGTAATGCGAGCCTCCTTGTTGGCATGTGTTTGGAGGGGTAAGCACAGGTCATGTCATTAACCCCGTCCCTTTTCTGACAGCAGCTGCTCATGAAAATGGCCTCAACCGCTTCCATAAGCAGTCGCGTGTCTCAGCACAACCCCCCACAGCCCCCTCCTACCCAGCTTTTCTCCTGCACTGGCTGTAGTTGCATGCCCTACACCGGCAAACAGCTTGTTTGTAAGAGTCCCAGGCATCTATAGGAATGAGTGATGGGAGGAATACTGTACGTAATAACAAATACCGTCTATGAATTAAACCTGCATGCAGGCCACAGGTGCAGGTGCCAACAACAGGTGAATATTATTAAAACATATAGGCATTAGAATAAGTTAAGTACTGCGCAAAGGACAAGCCTATATATACACGTTACTGACACGCAAAGATGCAAAATGATATGAATATGCAGGAATCATAAACCCTGCCTTGAAATAAAGGACAAAATAAGCAATAGGTAATTAAGCACGTATACACCACGTACACTCACAGATAGCAACTACAAAAAAAACCTTTGTGCTTCCACATCAATTACGTACACGCACTATATACACACTACTTCACATACACAGCTACACAACACACTCAAGCATGCACACACCAACCCAAACACACACACATATACAAACACACACAATATTTCACGCTAATCTCTTTGTCTTTTGTCGTGAAAAAGTTGTTTTTGCCTCACCTGCCACTACAATTCAGGTTGATTTGAGCCGTCGTTTTTTATGTGACTCGATACTTTGCTCCTCACGGCGCTTTACTTTGAATTCTGCCTGTATTCATGTTAGAACATGAGAGCCAGGCCGGGAGAGAAAACAGCGGGAAATGGAGAAAGCGACAGGCCAAGAACAGTGCAGAAAAGGAAGAGAGGATGAAAGGTAAAGTGAGCACGTCACTACAGCAAGTAGTAGAGATAACACCACTCACCCTCAGTCATCTTCTAATCCGGGCACGGTGTCGCAGTAGACGGAGGCGCTGCACACCAACAGTCCATAGCAGCGCTTTGAATATGGCCCACCTGCAGCCCATAAAATCACCTCTCAGGCCCTCTAACTGTTTACAGCACGACAGGCCCACCTGTTAGTAATGCTGCAACCCCTCCCTTTCCATGTTGTCACTCTGTGATGACATGGGATAGGGAGGAGTGCTGAAAGGCAGCTGATGATAGACAAGCAGACCCGGGAGTACAGGGCTGATGCTGTACACGCCCGGTGCTGTTTCAGAATGTGACGCTTTTAAGCGACATTTGTGGGTGGGTCCAGAGGACCCTAATTATTGCAGAATCGGGCTGGCATCATGTCAGCCCCTACTGCTTAACGTTTACTGCTGCAGTGTTGCCAATAGACACATGCGCACTAACTAGCACATGTGTCTAAATTAAAGCTGCCTGATGTCCGTTTTGTAGAACGGACTCGGCAGGCCATGGCAGTGAATGCTGCAGCTTAAGGATAGCTTAAAAGCATGGTAACTGGACAAATTCTATCCCTGCAGCAGAGACTTGTGCAATTCAGTAGGGTCTAAACCCTGCCCCTCACTTCCCAGGTCACCACCCTGTGGTAGGCACAAGAGACACAATATGTGAACATTTGTTTTAAGATTGTCTTTCGTATGTCAGATCATTGTCCTTGGTATTAGAGGTTATTATCATTGACACCAATCTAATCATAGTGACAAGATAGCCTGCAAGACCATATGTTGACCTTGATATTGAGTAAAAGAACTGCAACCATATATTAGACTGCTAGTGAGAGTATGATCAACATGCTATGCAGCTAACACCATTATGCATCTGAAAACTTTTGTGTTTTATTCTTTAACTGGGGGGCCATGTTCAATGTACTATTATTTTCAGTGGAACTAAATGCACAATAAAAATATTCAAACTGTATGAAGCCACGGTTAAGGTTTCTACGCTCGAACGTAGTCACTTTTTTTTTACATCGAAAATCTCCAGTGGGATGAGGCAGGAGGTTGTAGCCGATGAGAGTTCCAGGAGGCCAGATACCTTCGTGGTGAAAGACCGCTGAACAGGATTTTCTGCTGTGGGGTAGATCATAGCGGGAGCAGCCGTCAAGTCAGGCTGACTGGTGATGCACCCTGGGCGGATAGACAAGCAGGTTGGTCCCGGGCTTCTGTCGGTTCTCAGAGCAGTTTTTAGACAACATTTCTTAGTCCCAAGTTTTGGATTTTTTCTGTCTGTGTCTATTTGGCACCACCTCCAAGGGTCCAGGACTGAAGGGACACCATTTGGTGGTTAGGATTCACTCAGGCTGGGTCCAGATGCAGGTTCAAGATGGTGGGAGACTGTAATCCCTGTGGCTCTGAACAGGAGGCCAGAAAACTAGCCCTTTGAGTCACTCTGGTAGTCCTGGGTTCGGGCGAGGAAGCAGGGCTCAAGCAGCTAGGACGGCCTCTGAGGGTTCAAATCATTATTCAGGCAGCAAAGCAGACTTCCAGGTGCAGCAAAGCAGTCTTGTGGAGTGCAGAGCATACAACAGCAGCAGGAGTCCTCTCAGAGTCCTTCCCCAGGTCCAGAAAGTGAACTGAAGTGTGGGTCTAAGGGCCCGATTTTATACCTGGTGCCTTCTTTGAAGTAGGAGAGGTTTCTAGAAGTTTTCTCTTTTAAGTGCTTGGAATTTTCCTGACTCCCCTGATGTGACTTCAAGTGGGCTGCAGGGACAATGCAGTGGGGACAAGCCCTTTGTGTGAATGCAGAGCACAACCTATCCAGTTTCAAGTAGGTCTGTGCCCAGCTCCACCTCCCCAATCCTGCCAGCAGATGGCCCATTCAGGCACACAAAATCCCCCTATTGTCTGCTGTCTGGGAGGAATACACAAAGTCTAACTGCCAACTACACCCAGTCATGTGACCTAGGACAGACTCCAGGCACAAAATGGCAAAGGGCAGGAAAATGCCAACTTTCTGAAAGTCGTATTTTCTGAATTGTAATTTAAAATCTGAAATTTATCATTTAGGGGGATTTTTAATTGCAATTACATAGGTACCAAACATAAAATGCTTATCTGGTCCCAATCAAAAGTTAGTACTTATTAAATGTAATAAGGCAACACAATGTTATCATATGGGACAGATAGGCCTCACAGTAGTGAAAAACCAATTAATGAGTTCTCACTACCAGAACATGTAAATCTAAAGTACATGTCCAACCTTATAATTACAATACACCATGCCTTACGGGCTACCTAGGGTCTACCGTAGGGGTGGCATACACAATAAAAGGGGAGTTTAAGGCTTGGTGTGGGGTTTTTATTGCCAAGTGAAATTGGAAGTTTAAAACTGCATTCAGGTCACCATGGCAGACCTGGGATATTTCTAAGGAGCTACTTAAGTGGGTGGCACACTAAGTGCTGGAGAACCACTACTAGCATTTAATTTACAGGTTCTGGGTATATGGTGTACCACTCTACAATAGACTTATAAGGTAAATAAAATGCACGATTAGGTGTAAGCCAATTTTCCATGTTTAGGGGAGTGAGGACAAGCACTTTAGTACTGGTTACAGGTGGTAAAGTGCACAGAGTCCTAAGGCCAACAAAAGTGAATTCCAGCAAAAATGGAGGAGAAAAAGCCAAAATGTTTGGGGGAAGACCACCCTAATGCTGGCAGGTCTAACACACACCAAGAATATGTCTCCAAATTCAACAGCATTTTGGAGCTTGGGTTGGTTTGAGTACACTTGGCTGCTGGGTACTGGATGTAAAGATAATGCTAGGTGTTTTTGATGTACATTTGTAAAGGACCTATACCTAACTTTTTTTTAATGCACTGACTGTTTAATTGCAAGAAGCTTCTTCAACATATATTTAAGATATATTCATACACATTGTATTATGAACATATAGATACAGTCTATTACTGACAAGACCTCTATGATCAAGAAATGAATGGGCTAGGATCTCCGACATGCTCACTTTAATTGTTTAATACATTGTATTATAAGAAAACAATTTATACGTTTTTTTAGAAATAATGAAAGAAAGTTTGATCAATAAGACATGCATGACACAAATATCTAACAGGATATGCACTCATAACATTCAAAATACTTCCAGTAGTGTCATTTAGAGTTAGGGGAGAAATGAAAATCTACTTTCTGGAGTGAATGCTACAGGACATATTCGAAATGCAACTCAGCAAGTGAAGTTGCTTGCTGAGTTGTGTGAATGGGAGACAGCTGCGCCATGTCTTCAAAAGCATTGCTGGAACGGAGAAGACATCTGCATGGTAATCTACGTGCACTTTGCTTTGCTTTGAGTGGCCAACTGTACTGATGTCTGGGTCCCTAATGCTGAGTTTTTGTTCTCCTGGGCTAACACAGATCATGTGTGTTCGCCATGACATAGGCCTGTCTCAAGGATTGCAGCCCAGGAGGGGAGCTCAAAACACTACCCTCATAATGGTGGAAGGCTACTGCCTCCACCAGGAGTTAAGCAGAACGAATGCTGTAATGGCAGCATACTGTGTAGTGATCAGTGGGAGGGAACAGGTCCTTTTGAACCTGTTTCACTAGAGTGAGGCCTACAGGCTCACTCAGTTATTGTTCTGCTGCTGTGTGCTTAGCCCACCCTTGAGCTACATCGGTTTGGTGCGTACCTAATACATTTATTTATTGAATTAAATAAAATTGTTACAAAAATCAATCTCGAACAAACAATGAACAATACTGCATATATAAGCACAGTCAGATGAACATGACTAAACTCCATTCAAATTCATAAACATCTAATGATCTAGTCATCCAACATATAGACAGTAAAAGCGCTAAAAATAATTTTTCAAAGAAAAACCGTTAAATACTAGAAGCATGTTTATGTTGTGCAATTGAGTCACTCTAAGTGCACCTAATCACCAGCCCAGCCCGAAGAAGCACATGACCAGTGCACTGTAATGCGGACTTAGCACTGGGCAAGCTACAGTGCACAAAATCCTTCACTCGCCCCCAGCGTTCGTTAGTGTGCAGGGGGCCATTCATGTGCTGGTCTTTGTATCTCCTACGCATCGGCTGTCCTTTTTTAGTCCATTGGTGCCCTTCTTTAGCCCCTGAGCTGCCGCAATGGCTCCCCCCGACAGAAAGTGGTATTAGTGCTAATTAGCGGAAAGTATTCTGGATTCCAAAGTTACAAAGACACAGTCATACTATGTGATACATAATACAGGGTGGTACTACTAATGCAGTTGAGTTGATATTAACGCTATGCCACTGCTGCTACTGCAGGAGATCTTTCATCAGTGACTTAGCTACCGACATGAATTTCCCAAATTTTGCCAGATATACTGGGGTCTCAAGCAGGTAGAGCAACTCTTTAACTTTAATACATGTGCGCACCCTAACTACTAGAAAAACCTGTCTTAATAAAGTGTGACATGCACTCAAAAGAGCTGGGTAGATGCATATAAATGCTCCAGGGTTTAATCTCTTAGTTAGCAGAGTCTGCATAGCCCTGACCCCGTGTATAGTTTCCAGCTTGCATGAAGCTCTTTAGTAGACAGGGCCACAAGTCTCAGTCCTCAGTGCACTGTTCAAGTAGGGCTAGATTGAGCATTCTCTATAAGAACATATGATCATCTTAATATTGGACTCAGAATCTTGAAAACTATTGATGTCTTCCTTCCTAGAGTGGATCACCACTTGTGTTTTTAAAAACGTTTTTTGGTCAATGGTAAGATTGGGATTTCATCTCAGCTGCCGCAGACCAGATTCAGTTTGTCATGTGAGACTGTCAAAAACTTCGTCCATGGGTTTTTCCTGGAACCAAATATTTCTTTCAGGGCCTCTTTCATTGTAGATGCAGATGAGATATGGACCCTAAGATAGTATCGTACAAAGGGTACTAAGGGTACCATGTTCTCGAGGGATTGTTTACAGAGGCCGAACGCTAGAACTATTAAAAGTTTTGAACATGAGAGGAAATGCCAAAAATGCTCTTAATGGCTCCACACTTTGCCCTTTCCATTGTCCATGTTAAGGCCCCAGGGAAGGCTAAATGGCCATAGCTAATGGTCTGGAGAAGTTTAGCATATATTACCCTCTGGATAGCTTCTGTTGATGGACTGTGAAGATTTGAATGGGTCACAGCCTTTCCTTTCTCACCCATTTGAGTGGCGTGCAGCTTTGACCCTCCATTAGCACTAAATCAGATGCCTAAATAGTTGTATTTTGTGTCACTTGTTATTTTTAAATTGCCTAGAGGCCATTGTAAATTGTTCTTGTTTGGGTATTGGCCAAAAGTGACAACTTTTGTTTTAGAGCAGTTTGCAACCAATTTATTTTCAACGTTGTAGATGTTAAGGGTGTCCAGTGCTTTTCACCTCCCCCTTGGTGTGGTTCATGATGACCATGTCATCTGCATATTGCAATATTGCACGAGGAATAGATGCTTCTTTTTTTTTTTTTCTTCATTTGTCCTAAGCAGTTAAAGGTTGGAGATAAAAAAAATTGGCTTAACGGCTTTTTTTTCGGGCACACAATATGTGAGGAGTCTGATCTCTCCTTTGCGGAGGAGATGTATAACATCTCGCACCCTCTATTGGCCTAGCCACTTACCCTTTTCCTTTTTTCTCCATTACCACACGAATAGCGGATTTGCCGCTCCAGGGCTACCAATCCATCTTGGACAATCCCTGTCAACCTGTGTTACTGCTAGTTAATCATAGGACTGAATAAAACATATACAAAAAAGTTGAGAACGAAAAAACGTAGAAAAGAAAAAACTACAAAAAGAAAGGATACAAGGAGAATATTTATAGCAAATTCTATTACGGATACGTATTCTTACACCAGTTATCCCAAATATTCCAAAATTTTGTTTTTTTCCACTTGTATGTTGCCCTGTCTAATTTTGCGATTCTATGTATGGAATTAAGCCATTCACACTCTAAGGGTGAAACAGGTAAGATCCATTTAATGCATAGTTCTCTACGCGCCAATAAAATTAGCAAAAAAATAAGGGTTTTGTGTTGTTTAGATATATTAATTATAGCATCTTCGTCTGGAAATACTCCGAAAATAACCAATGGTAGACTCACCTTGATTTCCTGCCCCACAATACTGGAAATCGTATCACCTATTTTTCCCCAGAAGGTTTGGATAGAAGGACACCGCCAGAACATGTGTGTTTCGTCTGCATTTATTTCCCCGCACTTTGGACACTTCTTCACAACTTGTGTACCCATTTTGGATAACCTTCGCGGAGTCCAATATGCCTTGTGGATAGTAAATAAGTGATTTTTTCCTAGAGGTGCAGACTTAACACTGTGCCATAAAAAGATAAAGATACTTGCCATAAAATGTCAAGATCGTAGTTCGGCAGTTCCTTCCTCCAAATTGTTTTGAACCAAGGATGTGGATCTTCATGAGACTGTACTAGCATCCAGTACCAAATAGCAATTTCTTTTCGACCCGGTGGAGACAAAGCTATTTTGGACTCAAAAAAGTTGTTACCCTTTCTACAATTTCTCAACGTTCTGGCCCAGCTTAATAGCTGATAATACTTAAATTTGGAGATAGAACCTTCTGTGATATCCTGTAACTTCTGCCATGATATTAGCTCTGTTCCCTCTAACAATTGTCCCCATCTCTCAATTCCCTTTGCTTTTATTGGAGCCGGAAGAGAGTCTTGTAAACAAACTGGTGTTCCGGGTGAATTCCAGATTGGGGCATGCTTGCTGTAATATGGAATTTGCAGTATCGCCCTCGTTTGAAGCCATACCTTACAGGCTGATTGGAGAGTTTTGAGTCTCATCTTTTTAAAGAATTTCAGATCTCCAAATTCAAAAAGAAAAAAACTGGATAGGGCCGAAGGGCGGAAAGTAAGTGCTTGAAAGAGAGGAGAAAGGGCAGCAGTGTCTCCTAATAATTGCCTGAAGATTTTTAAATGAAATGCTCTCTGGTATTGAAGAAGATCTGGGCTAGCAACTCCACCATTTTCCTTTTTTTCCCTGAGCTTCCGCCAGGCTATTCGTGGTCTTTTCTTGCCCCAACTAAAACTAGAAAAAAAGCCTTGTTCTTTAATTATCCAGTCCTTCTTAAACTCCAATGGAATTGAGTTAAATAAAAGGTGTATTTAGGTAAAATTGCCATCTTCAGGAGATTAGACTTGCCTAGGAAGGATAGAGGTAAGGAGTCCCACTGTTGTAATTGTTTCCTGACTTTGGATGCAACTTTATCAAAATGTATTTTTGTTAATGAGTCAAGCTTCTGAACCACCTCGATCCCCAAATACTTTATGGTATGTCGGACTTGGTCGCACCTATAACTTGTGTTCCATTGCATGATCTCTGTTTTAGTTGGATTAACAGCATATCCAGATATTCCCCCAAAACTTTTTAATGTTTCCCAAATAGCTACTATTGAGTCTTGTAAATGACCAGTAAATATCATCAAGTCATCTGCGTAGAGACCAATTTTCTTGACCCACCCATTGCAAGAGAATGGTATGATGTTCTTACATGCCCTTAATTTAATAGCAAGTGGCTCTATATACAGATTAAACAATAGAGGTGAAAGTGGGCACCCCTGCCTGGTGCCCCTGCCTATTGTAATCTGCGTGGAAAGGGTACCATTTACTAAGACTCGAGCTAGGGGATTTTTATAGAGAGACTTAATTGCTGAAGCAAAGTTATGACCTAAGTTAAAACGCTGAATTACCTCTTGGAGGAAGGGCCAATTGACCCTGTCAAACACTTTAGCTGCATCACATGTCATCACCGCTAAGGGCATGGCGCTTTCCGTTGCTAAGTCAATTGTGCCTATTAACTCGTGGGTTAAGTCATGCAAATGCCTACCCTTTATGAAACCCTTCTGGTCATTATGAATCAGGAGGCCGACCATCCGATCCAGCCTTTTAGTAATTATTTGTGTAAACAATTTGTAGTCGCTGTTAAGAAGGGAGATCGGCCTGTATAATTCACATAACCTTGGGTCTTTATTAGGTTTTAACAATATAATTATTGTGGCTAAATCCCAAGATGGAGGGAGTTCTTGATTTGAAATATAAACTGAATTGAAGAGCTCAAGCAAAATGGGAGCCAATTCCTCTTTCAGATGGGAGTAGATTTCATTTGGAAGAGCATCAGGTCCCGCAGCCTTGCCTTTCTTTAAGATTTTTATTACGCTGTAAATTTCTTCTACTGTAAAGGGGGCAGATAGATCTTCTCTGAGTTTGTCACTAAGGACCGGGAGATTGATATCTTGAAAAAAAAGCTGCTATTTGGTCCCTGTCTGGGTTTATATCTTCTGTATAAAGATCTTGAATTTTTTTTACAAGAGCCTGTTCAATCGCCCAATCTTCGGTAATTCTATTCCCAGTAATTTGACATTTTACTTCTTTAATCATGTTTCTAGCTTGGTCTGCTCTCGCCTTCCATGCCAAAAGTTTGCCACATCTTTCCCCATATTCATAATTAGCAAGTTTACTTGCCTCCCATATTTGCTTTACCTTGGCCTCCAAATAGTCAGCTAAATTGTTTTTCGCTTTTATTAATTCAGTTTCAGGACCCAAGCCGTTAGTTAGGTTTGGACTACGCCCTATATTCCCCTGTACTTTAATTATGTCTTCTAATGCTTGGATCTCCTTCTTAACCTTTTTATTGTATGATGCATTGATACCAACTAATATGCCTCTGATATACGCATTATATGTGTCCCATACTTTATTTAAGGGGGCTGTGTTCAAATTAAAAAGAAAAAATTCATTCGTAGAGTGTTTCAATTTGTCGATTATTGCAGTATCTGAGAGTAGTGATCGATTCAACGTCCAACGCCTTTCGGCTGTTTTTTCTTTTAACAAAAATTGTAGTGAAACTGCCGAGTGGTCAGATAAGTGCGCTGGAATATGTACCACATTTTTAATATGGTCGGTGATTGTGGCTGAGACCAAAAAAAAATCTATCCTTGATCGGTGACCGTGCTTTTTGTTGTGAAAGGTATATTTTCCCGTTTCTGACCCTACCTTTACATTTTTTAAGGAACAAATATCCACAAGACCTAAGTCTTGGGTTATTTGTTTTAGGGTGGCGCTCATGTTTGATACTGTTACAGCCGCCCTTTTGGACGTTGTATCCTGTGCAAGGTTAAAGGGTACATTAAAATCACCCCCCATAATAATGGGCTCATTTATCTCAATTAAACGTAAAAATAATGTTTTTAAGGGGATCGGGTCATCCAAATTTGGACCATAGTAACCTACAAGTGCCAGCCAGGTGCCCTGGAACTTAGCCTTTGCTATTACCCATCTACCGAATGGGTCAACCCAGGTTTCGCCTAGTATACATTGGGAGGCTTTTTTGACTAGAATTGCGACTCCTTTTACTGTAACCGTTTGGGTCGTACATATACAATGGTCAATCCACGATTGGCTTTTTAAAATTTCTGACCATTCTTCTTTTAAGAGATGGGACTCTTGGATAAAAATAATATCCGAATCGCATAACTTCAAATACTCTAAAATCCTTCGCCTTCTTGGTACCACCCTCAAACCATTGACATTCCATGTCATGATTTTCAGACATCTAGACTTAGTTAGGTCTGCCATTCCAATAAGTGATGCTTCTGTAATTTTTTGAATGGCTCCAAAACCAAAAAAGACAGCTGTAACAAATCTACACTAACTAGAAAATAAATCATAGATGACATTTTTTTTTAGTTTTTTCCCACATGCTCCCCCACCCTTTGTGAAACTTATTTTTTTGCTTTTTTATACATTTCAAATCTATGCCCGTGACCCACCCCACCCTCCCTGGGGAACCCTCCCTAACTTCTTGAGGTATGCTGGTAATATCTCTGTTTTGAGCTCTCCTACCTCTTGATGGACTTATTCATTTCGCTTATTATACCGCTTGTGCTTTAATCTGTTCATTAAAAGTTCTCACATCATTTGGGTCCTGGAAATTATACATCTTGTTGTTTCTCATTACTTTTAGGGATTCGGGAAACCGAATATTCGCAGTGGCGCCAAGGTCTCTTAATTCCTGAATATGCTTGCCAAGCTCCCATTGTCTGTCCAATGTCGAACGGGATATGTCAAACCTTATGCGGAACGACCAGTCGTTTTTCTTATAAGATCCCGCTTGTAAAGCTCCTGTGAGAATACTTTCCTTCAGTGTGTATGTTTTAAAATTTACCAGGATCCTTCTTGCTGCCTTTCTGCCTGTATGCATTACAAAGGGATCCCGATGAACTCTCTGTATATCTTCCTCCAATGAGGTTTGGTCGAGATCCTTATTATGTTCCATTATTAGAGACACCACAAAGGCCTTAATATCCCCCCCTTCTGAGCCCTCAGGAACATTCAAAATTCTGAGGTTATTGTGTCTCGCATTGTTTTCAAGGGCTTCTAGCTTATCTCTCAATTCCTGCTCGTTTTTCTTTAATTTCAGAATCTCCTCTTGATTGTCCGCCACCTTCCTTGAAAGCTGCTCATGTGCAAGTTCCATGGCTCCAATTCGTTCCACTAAGCCATTGATTTTTTCTTCCGTTGATTCGCAGTGCCCTTGGATTTTTTGTTGATTATTTTCCGAAATTACAAACCCTCTGCCTTATTTCAACTTGCATTGTTGTCATTAGATTCTCTAAATCTGGGGAGCTCAACTGAGCTGGCAGTGATTCTGTTACTCCTGTCATATCCGGACACTCTAAGGGAAGTTGTGAGGTAATCAGACTCTGCTCAGTCCTAGGAATTATACTGTCCACACGCAAGTCTGAAGCATCTTCAAGGTCTGCTAGTGGATCAAAACTGTTTTTTGTTGTAATTTGAAATATGGGAGTTTTCTCAGAGCCTATGGCAGTTACAGTTGCGGTATCCATACTTTCCTCCTCCAGTTTCCGACTTTTTAATGTAGCCTTAGGGGATTGTCGTGATGCAGAGCTGAGGTTATCTTTTGATTTAGTTATTGACTCCTGCGTTTGTACTTTAAAATATGAGCGCAAAGAGGGGGTAATTTTTATTTTTTTAGACTTCCCCTTCTTTATTTCTTTAGGTTTTTTATGCCCTTGATTCCCTACAACCCCTTTGCGCACTTCTGATGCAGAGGCAGAGACAGAGGTAGTTGGGTTATCTAAACACGATTCAATATGCGTAGTTGGGGAGATCACCTGGATTTTTGATTTTAGATTTGCAGTGCTTACTGTGAGATCCTCCTCACCCCAAACGCCTCTGCTCCTTAAAGTATATCTATTAATCGTATTACCATTAGTTGCTGTTTCCTTAAGTTTCCCACTCTTGCCCTTATCCTCCTTTTTTCCCTTGCTCCCTGTTTTTACGGTTTTTTTACCAAGATTTTCAGCCCCCTTTTCAGAAACACCTACCTCCGGTGAAGCCTGCCCCTGTCTCCTTACCGGGGTCATCAGCGTTGTTTTCTCACTTACATGTCCCAGTTCCTGCGCCTTTAAAGTGAGAATCAGCTCAGGTTTTTCAGCAATGTACTTCTCAAGGGGTTTCTCAGGGAATTTCTTCGTTGTAACCCAAATGCCGTAAAGTATTCCCAATCCGTCGGTGCTCCTGCAGAACCCAGACCTTGCTGCAGCGCGGCGACTCCTCCCGAGCCGCGCTGCTGCTTCCGCCCACACTCCTCCCAGCATCTCAACAGCAGCTCTCCTCTGCCGTGTGGCGCCGAAAACGTCGGGGCCCACACGGCAGGGAAAGCAAAGTCAAACCGCAGGAGGATCGCCGAAAACTGCCAAAAAAGGAACATTCACCCCCGCAAGACTCCTTTCTCCGGGAATCCATCGCGGTAAGCACAAAACGCCGCTCCTAATTAGGTACGTCCACCATCCAAGCGGGAGAGCTCACGACCGTTACTAGTTAGCGGCCGCCATGTTCCTCCGAGGAATAGATGCTTCTTGCCGACTTTCGGTATGGACAGGTTTGTGGCTTTTAATATTTGCCCAATGTCTGCAATGTACAAAATAAAGAGCATGGGCGTGGAGACACAGCCTTGATTTAGACCTTTATCGATGTGAACTTTAGATGTTAATGTGTTGTGTGACAGCTTGACTCGTACCCATATTTGTGAATAAAGGGAAATTATTGCCTGCAGAAATTTACTTGAAATTCCCCAATTGGTTAGTTTATTCCAGAGTATTTGCCTGTTGACCCAGTCAAATGCTACAGGGTAGTCGACAAAGCAAGCAAAGAGCTGGGGGTTGCTGGGTTGAGAGACCTGATCCACCAAATAAGCCAGTGCTAGAATATTGTCAGTTGTTGATGCTCCTTCCCTGAAACCTGACTGAAAAAATGGCAGAATGCCCTCATCCCTCACCCAGCTTTTCAGGTCCTGAAGTATAGTGCTGGTGTACGCTTTAGCTTCAACATCTAACAAGGTGATCATTCTATAATTTGCTGGATCTGAGTTGACACCTTTTTTAAAGATTGGATGTAAAATTGATCCGCACCAGGAGTATGGATCAGTGGCAGTTATAAAGCAGTGTTGATATAGTGTGACGAGCAAGGATGCCTAGAAATAATAGTCCACAATTATAATTAATTATAATTATATTCTGCACATTCCGGAGCAGATGTCTTCTAATGCTCTCATTTAAAATTTGGTTCACTGTATTAGTTTTTAAAATAAATTGGGATCCATTTTGAATGCTCCTGGTTAATCATGGCACTGAATCGGGTAAGGACGGCTTCCCATATACTGGAAGTGTATGCCTTTTGATCCTGTATCTGGAGGGAGGAGACTGAGTCACTGTAGTGAGGGGAGAGGAGACAAAGCTCATTTAGATATTCTATGAGGCCTTTTGGTTAGCAAGGAGTTGCTGATCAGTCTTTCGAGCACTGCCATTTGGTGAATGGTAGGGGTTAATGTAGAACTAGAGACTCTGTTGTGCAAAATGAGAAAATCGTTAGGTGAGGTCTTTCTTTTTGTTTTTACCTTATTACTTCTTCAGAGAGACTGATGTCAGTAAGGTGCAGTAACTTCACATCTATTTTGTGCCGCAGTTTTCGGTTTTTGTTTAGCTTTTAATCATGTTAATTTAGTTTTTGTTATTCTTACCATTGTAAATTGTCTGTGGGCCACTTGAGAACAGTAAAATATAAAAAGCCATAATGTCTACCATTTGTCAAGACACATGCATCATGCGCATGCATGGCGAGGTACATGGACACAGGCACACATAAGCAAGTAAAAGGTGGCTATCTTGGACCGAAACCATTCCAAGGTAGCCCCCCATGTGTTCTCATGTTTCGGCATGGATTGACATACATGCTTCTGCATGCATAGTATAGCCCTGCATGAACATGATTAATGTGTCTTGATGCATGCCATTTTGCCTTTTTTATTTTACCATTCCAATATGGCTGATGCCCATTTTAGAATGGTAAATAAAAGGATTGGAAAAGCCAATATACAGGCACTCATTTGCTAGAAGGTGAGACCTATTGGGTTTTCACATGGTTGGTTATCCGCACTGCTGCTGTAAGACTATGAACAGTAGATTGTTCATATGAACTAAACAATTTAAAATCCATGAACTCCATCGTTAAGCGACCCCAAGAAGGATAGCTAAGTGAAGCCTGTGCGACCCAGCCCCAGTACTGTTTCTTAACTAGGGGCCCTGCCTTGTGCACCCACATGGAAAAAGCAAAACGCCTTGGATTGTTTATGTGTAGGAAGGTGTCCCTTTCTGCACATAAACAATCTTTTAAAAAAAACAGACATTTTGTAACTTCCATGTGTGCTGCATTAAGCAGCACACATAGAAGTGACAAAACTGCATTTAAAGATTGTTAATGTGAAGGAAGGGACACCTTCCTCCACATAAATAATCTTCTCCTGCACGCAGACACCCTTGCACTATGGTGCAAGGGTGCCTGCTTTGGCGCGAAGCTGCTAAGCTTGGCGCCAGCGCAGGGGGAAATGCAAGGCTGCACCATATTCTTGTAAATATGGTGCAGCTTTGCGTTTCTGAAGTTGCGGAGTGAGGCATTAAGCCATGATGGCTAACTCCTCACTCCGCCACTTCTTTGTACATATGGCCCATAGTTCCTCATAGGTTAGTGCTCATTATATATTGTGCATGAGCACCATTCTCAGGTGTAACAGTCAGATGACAAATGGTGGACTTTGCTGATGGCACCTGAGTACTCTGGGTGCCTTGCATGCTCTTTAGATTGGTGACTAGTGAAGAGAGAACCTCTGGTAGTGAGTTAAGCTTGTCAACAATTGGCGCGCATTGGCACGCCACGACTTCAGATGCTAACCCAGCATCTAGCTTGCTTATATTTGCTGCCATCTCGACAATTGCTGAAGCTATGGTCTGCATCGTGCCCATCTGCAGTTCCAGTTCATGGGATTGCCATGTCAGAGCATATATTGTGGCTGCCAGAGTTTTGTTGATAGATACCAGTAGAGTGTCTTATTGCCAGCAGCTGGTTTGTTCATGGTTTTTTTTTTATTGCTGCATGGTTCATCTATAATCCTATCCTTGCTGTGGCATGATTCTTCTTGGGTGAGGCTATAGCGTAATTCATCTTGGGTGGGGCTATGTTGCTTTGGTTGAGATGATCCAGGAAATAAGGCGTTTATATATGAGGTCCCCTACCCAGACCTGCTTGGAGAATGGGACTGTTCTGAGGGAACTCATCTGACGCTAATTCACCTACTACCTCATCACTAGGTGTCTGACAGTTTTGCTATGGAATCTCTTTTGTTGCAGGTGGACTTCAAGAATAAGTTGTCCAAGTTATCTGGGTGGGTGAGGGGTGTCTTGTCATTGTTTGAGAGTTATTTTGACATCTGCCAGGTGCGTCCTATCACTATTTGCGAATATGAAAGTCGAAGTGGAGGAAAGCTTGATTAGCTCCCTCACTAAAGCTAGCTCACTTACGGCAATTGAAGTTGAGGCCGTACTGCGCATCTGCTCGGCTGGTGCTGTGGCCTCATTGTCTGATAATACTTTCTGACATCTTCTTTTTTAAGTTTGCAGTTATTGTAAAGTATTTGTTTATATAAACTGGCATTAAGGCAGAAGTGGAGCTGGGGCTTGCCTCCTTTAGGGCATGGTCATCCATCTCAGGCCATCCGTTGCTGGTCTCTTGACTGGGATCCTCATGCCCCTGGCCCTCCTTTTGCTCAGTGCAAATAACTGTCTCTGGTCCAACATTTTATTGGCTCCTGAGCTTGCTGCGCAGACTGAGGAGGTAAGACCTAGCACTCTTGGTAGTGCCTGTGAGCGAGCAGTGCATATCTTGCTCATTGTTAGACTTCATTGAATTCTTGGCAGTTGAATGACCGTCTGAAAGTGCCTGTAATATTATTGACAGGCTGCAGGCAAGCAGCGGTCAAAAGCGTGTGGTTGTTGCTGAATCACTGATTTGGGGAACTGGTGGGGGCTGTGTGAGTGAAGGGAGGGGGTGGGAGTACACCCAGGTATGCAAGCCGTACCTGAGCCTAGTTGGGACATTTCGTAGGCTTGGGGCTCAATCCTAATACAGTGAAACTATCCACTGCTCTCCCCTCTGTAACCGCCTCTGTGCTTGACCCCTCTGCCTCTCCCCTACTGTGTAGATGTATGATGGACAAAAGTCCCTTACCGGTTGGCACCCTCTGATGTTCCATCTGATGTCCCTTCTCCTGTGCCGGACTCCTGTGCACTGTATGGGCCGGACTCATGGCTGGAGGGGCCTGGTGGGCGCAAGTGGCAGGAGCCAACAAAATGTGGATCAGAAGGGAGCAAGTAGCACTGCAAGGGGCCTATGTGATGGCCTTGCCTCAAGCACAAGCGCTTCACTACTCCTTGCCTCCCCTGCCACGTTGCTCTTGAAGCTCTCATGGCCCGCGGTTTACTCACCCTTGAACTGGTCTCTGGCAGCAATGGTGAAAACGCTGGTGGTGCAGGGCTTTGGCACTGGTGTCAGTGCTGATGTGTCGGGTTGGGTCAGTTCCAAGCCCAGGTCCAGATCCCAGGTGCCACAAACAGTTCACACACAGCCTGGCAGCCCGGCAGCACAGCAGCATGGCACTGGGTATGTGCTGTGACTTCCTTGGTGATCCAGGCTGTAAGGCAGCAGCCATGGCGTTCTCCAAAAGTGGGCGGGTGGTGAACTGTAAATATCTCAGCTCCAACTCTCAGCTTTCTTTTGTGTGCTTTGTGTCTCTTCCACATGTTAGCACTATTTGAAATGATCCTCATACGGGTACACACTCTTGGTTTGGTGTTTATTTCTGCATAGTGCATAAGTGGTGTATCTGCCCTGGGTGTCTGTGTGCCTGAGAAGGGTACAGTACAGGAACAATACAGTACTGTGCAGTGCAGCATGCTGAATGCATGTTTTAGTAATATGTGTACCTGTGAGTGGTACGATACATGGAGGATGTAGTACTGTGCAGTGGGTGCAGGTTAAATGCATGTGCTGGATGTCTGTGTGCCTATCAATGGTACAGTACAGGAAGGATACAGTGCTGTGCAGTGTGTGTATGCTGTAGAGATGCACTGGGTGCATGTGTGCCTGTGAATAGTATAATACATGTAGGAACCTGGGTTCCATTTTGGAAGACCCAGGCCTGCATGGTGAAGCATCGAGAGAGGAGGTAGAGGAATTCCCCAGACAGATTTGGGTATTGCTGCATTACTGTAACTGGGTGGGACACACATTTGAGAGAGGAGAGCCAGATTTCCCTCATACACTTCAAATGGTACAGTTTGATTTAGTGAGAGGCCACAAGGAAGGGGCCTGAACACATCTTCAGAAGGAGTTGGGGCTGATAGAAGAATCATAAAAAGTAGGGATGAGGCACCGGGCTAATCTTTTCATTAACATATCACTGTGGTTAACATCCAGGTGTGAAGTCTAGTCACTCCCATGGCAGATGTTGTGGGGCTATCAGCTCTGTAGTCACTCTTGCTGTGACAGACTGTTTTCAAGAGGAAGAAAGAGCAAAGGAGTGGGCATTTCAAAAAAAGCAGACCCCGACATAAACTTCAAAGCTCAGACTCAAACTCATATTTGGTGAGCTTGAGACAACAAAAATTGTCATCTACCAAGCATTCAGACAGTCTGTGTGAGGAGAGGAAGCTCTGCAGCACTTCTGCCTGTGACCAGAACTAGGGGCCAAGGCCTGCTAGTCTCCTTGCTGGGTGAGGGGACATCACCTAGGGAATCTATGACCACCTGCCACAGAGCATGGAGCACCAGCGCCTGCCTTCTTGCCAAGACCAGTGTGCCCTGTGAGGAAGAGGAGAGTGTTGTAGGGAGAGAGATCTGGTGGGGAGTTCTGTCGAGTGGATTTCCATTGTGTGGTGTGAGGAAACAGCTGCTTTACCAATTGAGTCATTGCTAGTGTGCAGGACGAAGTCAGTGACTCTCATATGCCAAAGGAGGGCTGCCATGAATTGAGCCAAGTGCATTGCTGAGCCAACTGGACCAGAGCCCTAGCATAGTGAGGAGCCAGTGACCCTGTATGCCAGGAGGGGCCACCACTAGAAGATTGCCGTTCTGTGAGGGCCATAGCCTCCAAGCCATGGTAAGCGGTGACCCTGGATGCCAGGAGGGGCCGCCGTGGATACGTTGCCGTGCCGTGTGGGTCATAGCCCTTGTGCAGTGGTTAGCTGCAACCCTGTATGCCAGGAGGGGCTGCTGCTGAAAACCTCTCTGTGCCAAACAGGCTGGAGCCCATGTACAAGGAGGATACTGTGACCCCATATTCCAGAGATGGTCACCAGGAGGTTCAAGACATGTGACCTGATCAACACCTCCACTGGAGAAGTGAGGTCGCCATGGGATCACCTGCATATCATCATCAAGGCAATGGACCCGCTTCAGGATCGTTGCATCACCCCCATCATGGTACAAATCAGACACTTATCCTCCAAGGAGGAGCTGCAAAGAACCTCTGCTCTCCTTGGTGATGCAACTGTGTGTGAAGAACTCTGAGATCGCTGAGTGCAACCCACTGGGCCACATGCGGCCAACTCACCTGATTCAACTGCTATGGCATACAGGATGCGCTCAGGAACACCAGATGCTCCAAGCCTGCAGATGTGGGGAGACTGATTTTGGGCTAGTCAGCCCTGGGGGAACTTGCTTGCCAGTTAGCGATGCAGTGCTGGAACACTGTTGACTTTAAAGTAAAGGTAAAGTGGACTCCAGAGACTTTACCGACTAGTGGGGCTTCCATGGATGTTGCCTATAGTAAATGTGCAATAGCCACTATCACTGTCAGCGAGGAGGACGTGGGGCCTGGGGGCGACCACCTACAGATACACTAGAGCCCTGACCCTAGGTGGGCTATGCAGTTGGTTGTAAATGTTGTATTTTTCTTCTGTGTTGTTAGCAGTAGAAATAAAATATTTCTCTTTTGTCATAAAAGTGAGTATATGGCTGGACAATAATTTATTCCTGCTGCCCGCATTTTGAGTTTTAAGCCTGTGTTCACTCTCCTATATCCACAACTTGGACTGTGCATCCATGTTACTACTGACAGTCAAGTGCAGGAAGGGTACTTGGCCCAGTTGCTAAGGATCCATAGTAAGTCGGCCTCCGGGACATCAGGAGTATAAGACCTGAATCCCCTCTGGGTGAACCCAGTAACCCCTATGTGCCCTGTGGCCCTCTGAAAGGGATTCTGGCATGCATGGTGTAGTTAAGCTCTCTCCATATGCTAGCTGTATAGCGCAAACGCAGACACCCTTGTGCCATAGTGCAAGGATATCTTCATTGACATCCTTTGAGGCTTTTTCATCTTGGCATGTGTGCAAAGAGGAAGCAACGAGGAGAAATAAATATAGGTCTTCTTGTTATGCCAGGCTCAAGCGGGAGCACCATTTTGGCTCAAACGTATGTCCTCAAGTCTTTGTAGATATAAAAAGACAATAGAAGGAGGCACCTTAAAAAGACACCAAAAGGTAATTTGACCATTGAATAAAACATATTTCAGAAATGTTAGTAAATCAATTTGACCATTGCTATTTAGCAAGAACCTTTGCTTGTAATAACACAGCCTCTTTGACTATTGAATAACTCGGATGACACAAAAAGAAAAAAGAAATAGTCATATACCCTATCAATAGCAATGAATTCAATCATCTCTAATAAACCCACCGGTAATGATTATTTTTTCCTGCCCGGTGGTACATCAAAGTTAAGGAAATCACATTAAATGAATATACTTAAACCACTCATTTTAAATCAACTTTTTTTCTTTTTTGGAGTTTTATATAGCGCAAACTCGACCCAAAGGTATCAGAGCACATTACATGAGCACCAGTTGCGTTACAGTCTGACACATTCATTTTTTGTTAGGCACGGGGAGATTAATAGATTTGCCCAGAATCACAGGATGTTGAGCGTGCCTGCCGAGTCTCGAACAGTTATAGAATCATAAGGCAGAGGTAGATCTGACTACAAGTGCATACAAAATTGTAGAGTATCAAGTCCCACAGATGAGAAAGAGAAACAAAAGACTCATTGTATCACTTGATGTTGTCATCTAAACCAAAGTACTAATGTTTACCTAGTTCAAAGCAACTAATCTCTACCTAATTCTCCTATTCAATGTGATCAGTCCCTTAATTTCAATATCTTCTAAGATATGTGTTGGGGGAACAGCCTTCCTGATATCACACAATGCAAATTCAGTAATAGAAAATAAAAGACAAAAAATGGTCCTCTTGATATTGTATCATCAACGTTTGAAAAAAAAAATATTTATAAAAAAACAATGTTGAAAACAAGAAGAAAATCACATGAAGCTACTATAAAATACTCTGTATATATGGATTTTCTATAATTTACCTCTTTAGTCAATCTCAAATTTTTCAATATATGTGTTATGTCTTTCACTGTTTTAGTATTCGGTCCCAAAGGTTTCCCTTAAACAGAAAAACAGAAGAAAATGTTATTTTGAGCTACTAAAGCCAAGTGTATCCACACTCATCATTATTTCACGAATCTGTCATGCATTATTAGAATTCACTTGCTAAAAGTAGCCTCACCCAAATTATGAAGAAGCAGAATAATCAAAAAGGCTTTCAAAGGCCTGAATATGCGTATTCATTTGTGTGTGCTTTCAAAAGCTAGCTGATCTTGTGTACACAAAACGTTCTATCTCCTTGACCCTATGTTCATGATTAATAGTAGTATACTGTCTCTGTATGCACATGATTAGAATTCTTTTTTTATTGAGATCCAAAATTGCGACAAAAAAAATCAAATCATGATATTCGTATCTACCAGCAATATAAATGCATATACAAATCACATTTCACAGAATAAATCCATAAACAAAACTACAGTAAATCTCCAAATTTTCATTCATACAAAGAACAAATCTAGGCAGAGCCGTTTCCTAGTCAGGCATTCAACCTCTTCAACCTAAGCTTCTTCCATAAACTGACCTCAAAGTTTATCAAATTCCCTAGTACCCTCGCAGCGCAACTCGTATAATTGCTCCTTATTTCTAACTTGCTTCATTTTTACCACTCATTCCCCCATTGTAGGGACCAACTGTGTTCACCACATTTGAAGCAGTAAGGATCTGGCCACTGCCATTGCAACATATAGTAATTTTATAAATTTGGGAGCTAATTGAATAGCAGGGTCATATCCCAAACTATCCACCAAATACTGGGAGCTAATTTTGACTGCCATGCTCTCTCTAAATATTGAAATATCTCTTTACAGAATTCTTGAATAGGTACACATATACCTATTACATGTGACCTGTCCGCGACAGCCCCGGAATTGCATCGCAAGCAGTGACCAGACCACCTGGGCTTAACCTGTGCCAAAAATTGCGGAGCTCTATAGAGAAGCCACTTACTAAAAAATAACATTCTGTGCCAATTGGCTCCTCTAAAAACCTTAAAATTTAGTGTATTAATCTTTCCACACATCTTTTTCGTTAATTCTAACGCTTCATACTTTTCCCATTTTTCATTTTTTTTTTGGCAAAGATCAGGACCCTTCATTGAAACAAGCAGTCTTTTTATTCTCCTGGTCGCTTATGGTCAGAAGCTTCTAATAATGCTGTGACTACTTTTTCACCGACCCAAATCTGCCCAGATGCTAAATTACTAAATGCACTAACCAATATTCTAAAGGTGCCAAGGAGCAAAAAATCACTTTGAACAAGTTCTCGCTGGTTTCCACCTCTCTCCACTCATGAAATCCACCACCCTCTTAAACCCAGTTCTCTCCTATTCTTGCACTATATCTGGGTCAAACTTAACGAAGGAAACCCTAGCTAATTCTAATAGAGGTGTAGCAGCATTAATATGGGGGATAGCGTATCTCCTATAGAGATCCTTGCGCTTCCTAAAAAAACACCTCAACCTTTTGTACCTAGCTTTTTTAGTTGACTTAGTTAAATTTAGTACATAACGTATATTGTACTTCTTTAGGATCAACTGAATAAAATCGTTCTTAAAAAAAGAAATCACCGGTTGTGAGTTTTGCATTGAATCCGGACATATACTGTGCAAAATAAGCAAAATAGTAATCCTTTCAATTGGAAAGCGCCAAACCACCCTTCTCAAGCTGTTCATATATAGTGCCTAATGCTACTCTGGCAGTTTTATTTTGCCAAGTAATTGAAGTAAACATAGACTCCACTTTCTTAAAAAAGATGCCGTTAAAACACATGGGGTGGCTGAGAAAAGGAAATTAAACAATGGAAGAATTTACATTTTAATCAAGGTGACCCTCCTTAAGATAGTTAAAGGGAGAAAGTTCCATCGGGCAAACATAGCTTGTATTTTCAAAAGCAAAGGGGCAAAAGTAACATCATATAAATCTTCTTTGTTTGAAGAGTATCTGATGCCAAGATACCTCTTTGGCTGTGCATTCACACAGGAAACAATATTTGGGAGTAGTTTATCTGAATTGCACCCACATAAGAACATTTCCATTTTCTTCCTATTGATTTTGTAGACCCCCAACTTCTCATATTGCGCAAAAGTATCAAAAGCTTTCTCCTGTGAGTCTATAGTAGTATCCAAAATCAGCATAATGTCATCAGCATATAGTTTTATCTTACCCATCTGCGCAAGGGGAGGACGGATATCATCATTTTCCCTAATGGGTTTGCAGGAAGGAAATTGTCCAGTTTTATATACCTTTGGCAAAAAATAAATGATGGAAATTTTGGGAATCCTCACACACAAATACTCAAATTCATCATCGTCAATTATATCAAGGTCATATTCTTTAAGTTTTTCAACTAATAATTTGACACATTGTACAGTCCTCATTTTATCCATGGGTTCATAATCTGTGCCCAAACTAAATTATCATAAGACTTCCATTTCATATTCACAAAAAACCATAAGAACAATAGTTTCCCCTTTGTCAGCTGATGATAAAATTCTTGTAATTTCTAAAATTATACAGTGCTTTCAATTCCATTTTAATGAGATTTTTCTTTGCTTTAGAAAATGTCTTTTATCAGTATTACAGGATATATCTTCATGCAATACACCAATAATATTGTCAGATTTCAAAAAAGGAGTAAAAGTAGATTTATCTTTAAATCTAGACTCAAAACAAACCTGATTCAAAATCTTTGAAAATCTGGCCCTAAATATGGAGTAGGATCCCTTTCTTGAATTAACTCTACAATACTATCACTATGGTGGAGTAAATTCAACTGGTAGATTCTACCTCAGAGTTTGCTCCAGTAATTGAAGGATTTCAAGTTTAGTTTCCTCCAAACTCTAATGAAACCTAAAGGAGGTTATTGAGACTTTGCAGTGTGGAACATCCATCAAAAATTGGCAAATTTTCAGCATACCCTATTTAGGGATTGATTACGATGTTGAGCTGACTTGCGTCTGCCCAACACCATCTCGGTCCTGGGACCGACCAACCTCCGGTCGGCGGTCCTGACCGGCCAATTACAATGCGACCAAACACTGTTCGGTCACATACTCCCATTTCTCAATGGGAGCTCGTGTTACAGCCGTAAATCGGCCATAACACAAGCTCCGATTGAGAAATGGGAGGTGTTGTTCATTCCTACACCCTGTGGCAGGCACGTCAAGGTGCCTGCCACAAGGTGCAGGGATCAACAGGGGGGCACCATAGGCCCCCAACTGGATGCCGCACACACAAGGGGGCCCTGCTGGGGGCCCCCAAACACGCTTTCTGACATGGTTTCCATGTCGGCCAGACCAGCATGGAAACCATGTCAGAAACCGTGCATCGTAATCCCAAGGGCGGAAAGGCCCGCCCTTTGGGATTTCAATCCGGTTCCGACTGGCCGACGGGCTCCCTGAGCCTGTCAAAAGCCCGCTGGAATGACCTGCTGGTTTACTTTCCAACCGCCAGCATCGTAATGCAGCGGTCGGAAAGTAAACCGAGCGGCCCATTACGATGCGGCCAGGAAAGCTCCGACCGTTGAGCCACACCGTAATCGGCCCCTTAGTGTGTAAAACCGTGTATTTACAATAAATAAGGTTGATAGGACATCTGTCAATTTTGTTTGGATATCTCTTACTTGCCAAAATCTAAATACCCTTTAAAACACCCTCTAAATTCATCTACAACTCCAAAGGTCCCTAAAGTGGTAATGTGATCAAGTGTATGCAAAATGTGTTCAGTATGTCACATATGGTGACTCAAAAAACTTCAAAGTCCACCAAACTGGTTATTTCTTCAAGTGTGCAAAACATGTGCTGAAAATGGTTTCCTGCAGCAATTACAGAGACAAGACAAATTGTATAGGTTGAAACAATCACAGGATACGTTGAAGACTTTATAGTAAATAAAACACTATGATTCTGATTCACCAAGATAAATTTAGACTTAAGTCTAAGGTAAGTTACTACTAGTAACTTTACAACTAGTAAACTTACTTCTTGTAAAGGTACTACTAGTAAACTTACTACTAGTAAAATTACTAGTAGTAAAGGTACGAGTTGTAACTTACCTTTGTAAATACCAAAATTAGTAAACTTAGACCTAAGTCTAAGTTTACCTTTGTGAATTGGTCCCTGAATCTGCAGTTGTGCTTTTAAGATGCACTGAAATCATATTTACAGTACCCGGTACATGTTCGAAAATTATCGCTGGGGTATAGGCAAGAAAATTGAACAGCTAAAATGCTTGAAAAGATTAGGAACAGTTAAACTCTCATTACAAGCGATTCAGGTTTACGAATGCAGTTATTTAGATACTGGGGGCAGATTTACAAGCCCCTTGCGCCACTTTTGCGTCACTTTTCCCATGTTAAAAGTGACGCAAAAGTGGCGAAAGGGGCTTGTAAATCTGCCCCTGGGTGCATCAGTAATTTCAGTGTGTAAAATTATGGGCCCATTTTAAGCTGAGAAATGCGGAATAATAGGGAACATTAAGGTAACTGCTGATTTATTTATTCCCCATTTTGAGTAATTTACTCTTTTGAGTAGGTTTACTACTTTTGGCTAGACACAATATTCCAGTGTAAATTTCTAAAAAAAAAAAAACAGTAGTAAGTCCAGCAACACACATGGACTCCCACTGGTTCTACAACACCCTCCCATAGAAAATAATGAAGGTAGGGAATTAAAATAAAATTACACAGGAAGAAAACGTTATATTAAATTAAAGTAAATTATTTAAAATAGTTAAAACTATATATAAATATGATTTTATGTTAAAAATGTATAAAAATATTACAATACTACATATATTATGTAATTATAAAATATTTTAATGCACTATTTTCGATTTAGATATCAATGCAACAATCTTTTTATCAAAACAACTATAAAATATAACTAAATTAATTTTAATTAATTATAGATGTTAAGTTTAGTAATCAGGAATGCATGATTGTTTTCTTTAGGTGGGTATTTATATGATTAATTAAAGATTCATTTCAAAATTAAGTTAATAGCACTGTAGCATAAACTGAATTTACATTAATATTAACGTAAACATATTTTCAATATGTATTTCAAGTTGAATAAACTGTTTTTATTTAAAGAAACAATAGTATTTGCATGTGTTGAATCTGTGTTTATTTTCTGGCTCTTAAAATGTAGCTGGATTTTTGTAACATATTGGTGTGATATCCATTTTAATGGGTGTGTGAAGATTTTGGTTCTTAAAAAAACTAGGCGAAAAAGCCAGCAAAAAGTAGATTTTGAGCCTAAAAAAGCCTGCAACTTTATTATATTGAAATCTCCTACGAAACATTTGATGAGAATTTTCCCACAAAAACATGTTTTGAGGAAAGGTACGCCTGCAGATGAAGTTGTTCACAGTTGACAAAGTTATTGGAGGGTAAACACAAAGGCAGTTATGAGTACTGCTTTAGTACTACTTCACCTACCTATAAATGCAATTCCCAAAACTCTGTGTATATCCACGGCTACGCTGGTCCCTCATATGCAGAGTTCTCCACCAAGAGTGTGCGGAACTATGTATACATAGATCTATTATTTAGGTATAAGTGTTGGAGTGGGAAGGAGTGGCTGGAAAATGGACAATATGTACAACACAGTGGGAGGATCAATGGGAAAATCTGAGGGGGCAAAAGGGTAAGTCATTGAGAAGTCAGCTACTTATCGTGCTCATGGCCTTCCACCCTGTCTTTCCCCATCTAGCTTGCTTCTCCTCTTCCACTGCCATTGTCAATCACCCACCACTGCCCCTTCATCTCACCTATCATGGCCCAGTCCTCAGGAGGTGTTAGGTACTGCTCCAGCAACCACCACACTAATGAACAAGATGACGTGCGTCCCAACCTTGGGCACTGAGAAGGATAAGGACCTCTACCCCCAACCAAGTACACTGATAAGGAGATCAAGTCTGGATTGGGAGCGTGACATCATCTTTGGGTTTGGTATTTTTTTACTTTTTCTTGGTATTGACTTTTATTTTTCTATATTTGGACTTCTGTTGGTCCTTTTTATTTGAATGATAGCCTACATTTTCCATTTTGAGAGTGTAACAGTCTTTTCCCATCAGTGTATTTTATATTTGTTTGCCCCAGCTATTCAAATGTAGTCTACCTTCCTGTATTTAGAAGTGCTTCAGTTAGTTATTCTCTCCTCTTGGGCATTTCTCCCCCCGCTAACACCTATAGGAAGATCCCATTTCCTTTGAAAATACCCATGTCATTTTTTTCTTATTCAAAGAAATATCTGCATTCACAATGCCAACTTCATGGTACTGAGCAAATGAGCAAGATTGGCCCAAACATTCCATTCTAGTTGTAAACTATTCCCATCCTTATGTGTATGTACACATAAGATGAAGCACAGCAGAAAAGAAGGTGAAAGTATGTGTATTTCTCATGTAAGTGAAGAGTATTTATCAACACACATTTACAATAGTGGGATGGGTTGACACAAGTGTTGGGGTGGGATGTGTGAGAATGGGCAGTGAATGGTGAGTGGTTTGTTCAAGGAGGTTGTGTTTGCCTTCCAAGGCAATGAAAGTGTCTTCCATGTCCCTGACTGGGCAACAATGTGCCTAGATTTTAATCAGGATCAGTTTGTTCCATGAAGGCAAATAGGTGGGGGTATGTTAGGCCTACTGGTGATAGTTAAACACCCGTTGTCTGAGGTGCATGGTTTGCCCTGCAGCATGATTTGGGTCCCTGTTAGCTAGGGCCTGTATGAATGGGATGACCTCGGCATGCCACCTTGCATTAATCTCCTTCTATACCTGGAAATGTGCCCAGTGCACTCATTGTGGCTCTGGAGCCTTTTGTCTAGGTTTTGCAAGGGCTGAGTTTGCCTCTTCATCAACCTTGAAAGGTCCTGCTGGTAGGTATCAATGTTCCACACTTGGATGCACATTGTCCCCCCATTTCACAAATCTCATACTGCGCGGATGCCTGTAGCTCAAACGTTCACTCCCCAGAGTGCAGCTCTTGCCCATGCCAACCCTCATATTGCCACCTTGTTGTCCACCACATTGAGGGTGGATACCTGGGGGGTTGTGTGGTTGTGATTGTGCATTGGGAGAGACCCCTACCTCATGGTTACCCTCTCCCTGAGAAGATTGAGAGGAGACACAAGTTTTACCTAGGAGGAAGGGTGGAACACGAAACTTAGCTGCAGTACCTACAGAAAGAGTGGTGGGTGGATATGAGTGCTGCATACCCAGGCACTAAAATCCATTGCCTTGGTTGCTGTGCCTGGGTACTTTCAGAGGCTAGTCCAACCAAACAAACTGCTTCCTGGCAGTGAGGCGGTTTGTGAGGTGTCATCTAAAATCGGGCCAAACAATATCCTCATTCCTTGTACTATTGGAGGCCACTGAGGTGGCAGCTTACAGGAGAAGTTTTTTTCTGGAATTGCATGACAATCTTCGTTTATGAATGAATATGCATCATTCTCAGGATCATAATCACCAGGTGACAGAAATGTCAGTTCAAAAATTGACATTTGTGAGGGTGGAGAAACATACTGACTCATATGGCAAGACATGATCTAATGTCATTTTAAGGCACACATAACACTTCAACATAGACATTTAGGGGATATTTATGTAGCTGCAGCTTGGAATGGGTCCATAGAATGGGTATAGCATTGTGTCTTAATTGGTAGTGACATGGATGCTTGCGTTCTGGCCACACTCAGCAATGCTAGCAGCTGAACAAACACAGGGAGATCCCCTGCAGGCATCTGTGGACATGAATGTGTCTGCCGATGCATTAGCTGCAGGATTGAGCTTGCAAAACTGGAGGAAGAATGGATAAAGCATTTTGCTAGTATCTATTCCTTGCCTGTTACAGTAAAAGCACAGGAGCAGGGACATATTGAAAATGAGAATGTAATCCCTTCCCAAACTGCCTCCATTGTTCCTTTTGCCCTGGAGGAAGTTGAACAGGCGATCCAAGCAAGTAAAAGTAGCAAAGTACCAGGACCAGATGCAATCCCAGTATACTTATACAAAGATATCATCTTATGGGGGCCCCTGTTGACCCTAGTACTGAGGGCTAGTTGTACAGCAGGTTTTTTGTCATCGTGAGGAGAATCAATCATCGTACCCATGTATAAAAAGGGATACCGCCTAAACCCTGCGTGTTATAGGCCGATTGGGCAGAATTACATGATAAGATGTCAGACCTGCAATATGGTTTCCACTCTGGGATTGGGACGATAGAGCAGAGTCTCAATTTGAATATGTTAATTGGGAAATATGTTAACATCAAAAAGGGGAAGATTTACCTAGCATTCGTCGATCTTTCACCGGCTTTTGATTGTATAATACATGCCAAACTTTGGTAAAAACTGAAAGATATGGGGGTGGAGACGCCAATTATTAGCTTCTTGAGAAATTTATATTCTGGGTGTAGAGCCAAGGTTAGATATGGTGCTAGAGGAGAATGCACCGAAGCTTTCGGTGTGGAGAGAGGGGTGAAACAGGGGTGCGTCCTGGCGCCTTTCCTGTTTTCGTTATATATAAACAGTGTGGGGGAGAAACTTGTGGCATCCTCAAAAGATCTCCCACAAATTGGTACGCGCCCTGTCCCGGCCCGCCTCTACGCTGACGATGCAGTTTTCATGGCTCGCACCCCTCTGGCCTTACAGTCACTGCTCACCAATTTTGTTGAACATATGAAGGAACTCAGTCTCCAAGTTAACCAATCAAAAACTTTCATTATGAAGTGCTGGAAGAACAACATGAAATGTAGAGATATAAAAATAAATGGCACAAATATTGGTTTTACTGACACCTTTTCTTACCTTGGGATCTTATTCGATAAGGATGGTTTGTGGAATAAGGCTATTGATAACAGAAAGTTACAACTTAGCAAGGCCTGCATGGCCCTCAGAAGCTTTGCAAGACGACTGGGCTCCAACCCACCTGAGATGATGATGAAGATATACAAAGCGAAATGCCTCAGTATAGCACTTTATGGGGCGGGCATATGGGGATACAAGAGATGTGAAGAGATGCAATTGATAGAAAATGAATTTTTTAGATACCTCCTTGCAACCCACTCCCCTACTTAATGGCGGCCGCTGCGGGGGAGCGCGAGCAAGACCTCTGACCCACGGTCTGAGGCCTGCTCTCTCCCCAGCAGCTCCGCTGTGCTCTGCTGCGCCACAGATTCTCTGAGCCCCACCTAGGTAGGGTTCGAGACCGCTCTGTGCCTTGTGCCCTCTCGCTAGTACTCGTTATTGCGCTGTCCCCTTGGCTGTATCTCGTGTCTTAGCATTTTAGTTTCCCACATTGTGCCCATTATTGTTGTACTCTTGTTTCCCACATTGTGCCCATTATTGTTGTATTTTCGTTTTCCACATTGTGCCCATCCGTTTTGGTTTTGTTGGTTCTGTCTTGTTTTCCTGCCGTTCCCGCCCCCGCTCCCGCCTCCCAGCTGCACATCCCTCCCCCCCTCCCCTACTTAATGGTGGCTGCTGCGCGGTCGCGCAGCGGATGCGTGCAGCGGCCGCGCCGCTGGTGCGCCGAAGGCGCGCCTAAGGAAAGACCGTCTGCACCGGTCCGCGACCCTACCGCGACCAGCACCAGGGACCCTGCATCTCGACCCACCCACCGCTACAGCACAGCCACCCTCCACGCACTCAACCTCGGATGACCCAGAGACTGCCAACAGGCCTTGCCTAACACGACCCACGGCCAGTTCTAATAATAATAATAACAAACTTATAAAGCGCATGGTTACACTAACCAGTGTGTCCCCGTGCTGCGGCACAGTTCAGATCGCTGGCAGAGGGAGACACGCGGTTAAACCAGAGAACTCAGAGGAGGAAAAAGCCAGGTTTTGAGTTTTTTTCGAAAAAGTGTCTCCACAGACTCCAACCGGAGCCCCGGGGGGAGTTTATTCCAGCATTTGGCAGCCAGAAAACAGAAAGAGCGGCCACCCATCCTCGCTCTTCTGATGTTAGGAATACAAACCTGCCCTGTCCCGCTAGATCTCAAGTGACGGGTCGGAGAGTATGGGGTGAGGAAGTCGTGCAGGTAGGTGGGGCCCTTTCTCCTGCCTCCACTGCCGCCAGACCTTCACCGCCATCCAGGCATCCAACACCGGCGACGCCAACACTAGCGACACCATTAGATGCATCCTCCTCAACATGCGCTCCATGCACAAACACGCCGTGGAGATCTGGAACCTACTCAACTCTCTCTCGCCCAGCATTGCCTTCCTCACAGAGACCTGGACCAACGCCTCCTCCACCCCCGACATCAACACCGCCATCCCAGACGTATCCAAGATCCAAAGGAAGGACCGCCCCAACCACCCAGGAGGGGGCCTCGCCATCGCCCACAAGAACACCCTCCGCCTCACCACCTCCAGCAAAATCTTTCCCTCCGCCGAACACCTACACTTCCAGATCCAGACCAGCCCCAACTCCACTCTCTGCGGAACCCTCGTCTACAGACCCCCCGGCCCCCTTCACCGCCACCATCACCGACCTCATTGCACCCCACGCCATCGCCTCAATGAACTAAATACTCATCAGAGACCTCAACTTCCACCTTGAAAGCCCCAGCCACCACAACTCCACCACACTTCGTGACAACCTCGCCAACATCGGACTCAAACAACTCGTCACCACACCGACCCACAGGGCAGGACACACCCTCGACCCCATCTTCGCGGCAGGAACCAGCGTTCACTTCAGCCACACTACGCAACCCCCATGGACCGACCACCACTGCGTACACTTCACCGTCGACAAACCCAAGACACCCAAACCAGCCCCACGCCCACCACGAAGGAACTGGAGCAAGGTCACTGACGAGCAACTCAACTCCACCCTCACCCGAGACAACCACACCTCGGCATCCGACGCCAACATCGCAGCAAGAGAACTCCACACTTGGATCTCCAACTGCGCAGACGAACTCACCCCACTACGTAACCCCGACAAACAGCGCCCCAGGCAAGCCGCCTGTTTCACCACCGATCTCCAAAAAGTCAGACACACCTGCAGACGCCTGGAGAAGATCTGGAGAAACACCAAGACACCCGAAAACCAAACCACCTACAAGGACGCCATGACGGACTACCACAACCAAATCAAAACCACCAAGAGGGCTTTCATCCACAACAGAATCAACACCAACTCCACCAACTCCAAGGAACTTTTCAGTGTCATCCAGGAATTCACCAACCCCCACAGCGAAGCCACAGACATCACCCCATCCCAAGACCTCTGTGACAAGCTTGGAACCTACTTCCACCTCAAGATCAAAAACCTCTATGACAACTTTGTCGACCATCCAGCAGACGCCACAGCCGGCCCGCCCCCCAGACACACCAGTCAGCCCACCATTTCCACCTGGACGCCGATCATGGCCGAAGACACCGCCTCGACCATGAAAGGCATCCACTTAGGGGCCCCCACTGACCCCTGCCCCCCACACATCTACCACAGAGCCACCATCGCACCTGAACTACAATGCACCATCAACACCACCTTCCTCACAGGCACCTTCCCAGATGACTGGAAACGCGCAGAAGTCAGGCCCCTGCTCAAGAAGCCCACAGCTGACCCCACCGACCTCAAGAACTACCGGCCCATCTCACTCCTCCCCTTCACGGCCAAAGTCGCAGAGAAAACAGTCAACAGGGAACTGACACGATTCATCGAGGACAACGCCATCCTCGACCCGTCCCAATCCGGATTCCGAAACAACCACAGCACCGAGACCGCCCTACTCGCCGCCACAGACGACATCCACACCCTCCTGGACCAAGGCCACTCCACAGCCCTTATCCTACTGGACCTTTCAGCAGCCTTCGACACCGTCTCCCACCGCACACTTGTCACCAGACTACACGACGCCGGCATACAAGGAACATCCCTAGACTGGATCCGATCATTCCTCACCGGAAGAAGCCAAAGAATTAGACTGCCACCCTTCCTCTCTGACCCCACGGGAATCACCTGCGGAGTCCCACAGGGGTCATCACTGAGCCCGACCCTCTTCAACATCTACATGGCCCCCCTCGCCGCCATCGTCCGACAACACGGCCTCAACACAGTATCCTACGCTGACGACATCCAGCTCATTCTCTCCCTCACGAAAGACCCCACCACCGCCAGACTCAACTTCCAGAAAGGAAAGCGGGACGTCGCAGTCTGGATGACAAACAGCTGCCTAAAGCTCAACGCCGAGAAGACAGAAGTTCTCGTCCTTGGAACCACCCCTTCAGCATGGGACAACACCTGGTGGCCGACCGCCCTCGGAAACCCACCGACACCCTCGGACCAAGGCAAAAACCTCGGCATCGTACTCGACTCATCCCTCACCATGAACCGACAGGTCAATGCCGTCACCTCCAGCTGCTTCAACACCCTCCACATCCTCCGCAAGACTTTCAAATGGATCCCCGCCAAGGCAAGGAAGACAGTCATCACCAGCAGACTGGACTATGGAAATGCACTCTACACCGGCATAAACAAGTCCCTACTCCGCAGACTCCAGACGATACAGAACACCACCGCCATACTCGTCCTGGGCATCCCCCGGCACGAACACATCAGCCAACACCTACGAAGACTCCTCTGGCTCCCCGTGGAGAAAAGAATCACCTTCAAAATCCTCACCCACGCCTACAAATGCCTACACAACACTGGACCCAAATACCTCAATGACAGAATCAACTTCCACGTACCGAAAAGAAACCTCGGATCTTCCAACCTTGCACTGGCCAAAACCCTGCACACCCACAGAGCTAAAGCGGGCGGAAGATAATTCTCTCTCATCGCAGCCAAGACCTGGAACGAGCTCCCGGCAGACATCAGACGCGCCCCCTCCCTGAATACCTTCAGGAAGACTCTCAAGACCTGGCTCTTCGACTAAACAGACCAGCGGACCCCCCCCCCCTCAGCGCCTTGAGACCCTCACGGGTGAGTAGCGTGCTTACAATCCCCTGATTGATTGATTGAACCCCCAAAAGTACAGCAGTGTCTGTATGCCATGCTGAACGTGGTGCTCCTTTTCTTACAAACCTAATCAAGTTACAACCAATTCTACTGTGGTATAAAATTTGGACCTCAGAATACACAGAACTTAATCGAGCGATAATAGGAAATTGTCTCAAATCAAGTTCATATTCATGCATTGCATGGTTGGCGTATGTCCAACGTTTTTTTTGTGACATGGCCCATCCCGAATACTTTGAGAAGCCAGAATTGTTAGCCACTATCAGTAGAAAAACTTTGAAAAGGGAAGGAATGACACATTTGGAAAATCTTAAACTGATTGTTGAAGTCCCTAAACCTAGTGTTTTTAAAAATCAACTGATTTTAACTACTTTTAATATGCAGCCTTATCTTAACCGCTTAACCGCGGCGCGAATTCCGCCGCGGTGCGGCGGTTTAAATGAGTGGGCGGGGCCGCGTCGGCCAATGGACGTGCGCAGCACTATCGAGGTAGTGCTCGCGACGCCCGTTGGCCGACGCACGCAGCGAAGGGGTTAAAACTGTATTGAATGCATGGCACAGGTTGTTTTTGACACGCCTAAGATTGGATATATTCCACCGATTAACTAGTTTTCCTATCATGAATGACTAGTCCAAAAAACTGACAAATTGTCCCTGTGATGTCAGGATGTCCCAGAACACTATGCATGTGGTTTTCGTTTGCAAATTTTACGGCCAACATAGGAAACAGTATGTCTTACCGATGATTAGACAATTATGCTTCACACAATGTCGACCTGCATACTTATTTTTGCAATCATTGCCAACTTTAGAGATCTGTTGTGGAATGTCATCCTTTCTATGGGCAGTTTTCTATTCTGGGAAGAATATGTCACTAGTTACCATCTAGAACAGGGTATAAGGAGTATATACCCTAGGGGTATAGGTAGTACGATTTATGGGAGTAAGAGAAATTGGAAATGAACATGAAAAACATCGCAGTACTGCACTTTAATAATTGTAGGAAATGTATTTAAAGACATGTTCATTGAAATTCGGTAGCTATATGTTTTAACAATTTTAGCCTATGTTTATATTGTATTTGTAACACACATAATTGTATTTTATCTTATGAAATGAAGGGAAATTGATGTATGTTTTGCACAAATGGTTTTATGGATTTTTTTTATGACTCCGAATAAAGCTATATATGACTATGACTATGCATTAGCTGCAGACAAAAATGATGAAGGACATCTGAGTTGTGGCAGTGTGACTGACGAAACCTGTGGTTGGTGTGACTACTTGTTTTGATGCTGATTATTGTCAAAGGGGATGAAGCATGCTCATTACACATGAACAACTTTATAATTGGACAGTCTTTTTTTAAGTTGACATCTGAGGTAAATGAGAGGCAAATGGGTTTACATTGTAATGGGTGGACCAGGGTCACAGACTTACCTGAGCAACAACAGCAGAGGGCTGAAATGATGCTAGCAGATAGTCCACCGATGTGGGCCACTCGGTAGGAAGCAGAGTGGTCTCAGCACCTGTATAGAGACATATGTCAAGAGTATTTAAATTTCACATCACTCACAGTATGTGGGTGTGCAAACATGTCAGTATTACAAAGTTATTTAACATGCAATGCTGTGTCTCGAGTGCAGATACTGGGACAATGAAGTCAGAGTGAGGCACACATTCAAGGGGTGTGAGACAATAATAGGTACAGTTGCAAAAGATATATCACTCAATGAATGCCTGCAATGGGGATATGAATACAATGAGTGGATGAGAGAAATATTTGCATAATCTTAAGAATAATCCATGGAAAAGGACGGCATGTTTAGTCATTTTCATGTGTACAAATGAAAGACACCTTATGCATCAATACATCGAAACGATAAGTTGTCATAGACTGACAGGATGAAGAGGATTTTGAAAATATATGTGTCTGTTCAAATTTGGGATCACTGGCACCCATGCAGCGAAAGTCAAGTGCATGTTGTGCACCAAATGAAAAGACATCGGACGTGTCATTTTTCACATTACCTGTGGGTGACAAATGCCACTGGGTAATTAAAGTTTAGTTAGACTTTACATAGGAAGAGTCTTTTTTGTTTTGCTAATAATTGTGGCACTGTTTGGCGAGTCCTCATGAAACTTTCCAAAAAAAGTTCAGTCAGCTCAGCTCCTACCTTGAACGTTTTGAGGTGATCCATCAAGTGGGGGGTCAAGAAAAAAAGGGTTCCCAAAACACAATTTCCCAATGCAATTTCCAATTGGAATTTGGACACTGCTAAGCCCAAATGGCTAAATGGAATTTCACTGAATTTGGAAGAAAGCTAGATCTTTACACAGGAAATTTGCTTTTTGTGATTTGGTGTAAATCCATTCAGTATTAGAAAGATGAAGGCAAAACAATTAGAGATATCTAGACAGTTGGGAATGCAGGACTCTCACAAACAGACCAATCTGATTGGGCAAGGAGGCTTTTCTTCCCATCAAACACCTCCTCCTGGGGGCCACAAGCTCCCAAGAGTCCTACAGGAACTTCCGCTCTGATTGGTTGGCTGCACTATGAAAGAAAATGTTGCAACTACCATTACAGGACATGGAGACTCAGTCCCCATGTCCCAAAAATGAGAAGAAATTAAGATATTGGGACAGGGTAGGCATTCTCTGACACACTAGACCTTGCAGGGCAGGGTCGTAAAGGGAATCCCCTGGGGGTCCCATAGAAAATAAAACTCCCTTGCTCATGCAAGAGACCCACAGGATCCAAAAACTATTTTTTTGAAGACATATGTGGGCCTAGTGTCCCTAGTTGTATGGCCAGCCCTGCGTCCAACTTCACATTGTGCACGGTGCAAGGTCCAACCCCATGCAGCACAAGGCCAAAGATCATGTGCAGCGGATGTTTGGCAATCTGCGGGGTGGTAGGCACAAGGCCTGCCTACTAGCCTTGTGGCTGACCACACACTGTGCGCGGCGGCGGTTGGCATAGTTACGTACGGTAATAAAATAATGTATGTAATAAGCAAACAGAAATCGACTAAAAAAACAAAAGTTAAAGGGACATTATAGTTAGGTACAGTAATAATATCTTATTTTCTATTTATTTAAAACCATAGAAATTCACAGAAAAAACACAAAGTTAAAGTGACGTTATAGTTAGATGAAAATGGCAGTTTAAATGTAACATTTTAAGCTAAAAACAACTGAAATTCACCAGTTATAGTTATCTGAATTAACTATAACTCACATGGTGGTGCAGATGAATATGTCAAGGAGCATTCGTACCTTATCTTTCCAGAAATCCGTTTGACTGGGAAATCGCCACACCTCGAGTTCCTGCACTGCTTATGATCTCACATATTACATCACTCATAATATGATCTGTGACAGCATTGAAAATATCACCAATGACCTCTGAAATCACATAAATGATGACATCCCTGTGCATGGCAAGTGGTTAAGTTATAGTTGCTTCTGTTATTTTTTCCATACCTAACTATAACGTCACTTTAACCTTTGTTTTTTCGCTGAAAAAATATTTTGACTATTACAGCCGGGTACCAAACTGTCTTTTTGTTAATTAAACATATAAAAAAACAGGCCTTTCTGTTTTTCGGTGTGATTTCATTATTTTTTTTCCCCAGATGTTGGTGGGGTGGCATTAGACTCTCAAGGAATAAAGACGATGAGACCATAGATAAAAAAGGGATTTGATTTGAGGAACCAGCAGATAACGATGAAGCTTTCTTGTTCTAATTAGATCGAATTCATTCCCAAAGTGTGCATGATAAGAGGGTATTAATGGGCAAAGTGCTGTGAATAATTTACAAGCAAGGGCAGGCTTCAAAGGTTTACAAGCCCCGTACAAAATGAGAGAGTCACAGAGAAGTGAATGTCCCAGTGGATTAGTGCATGTAGATGTGCTTATGAATGTTGTATGACATTACAGTGAATGCCTTTACAAAGCATGCCTTTATCATGCATCCTTTACCATTCAGTGCCTTTACCATGCATTGTCTTTATCTCTTATGACTTTACCATGTAAATACATTTACCACGCATGCCTTTACAACACAAGGTAAGCATATATAAGGTAGGTGAAACACCTACTTTATATATATATAACTTTGGTGCCCTTTGCCAAATCTTTACAAAACTTTCCACAAAAGATGTCCTACTTTATCTAGCTGTGCATGGAAAGTTTTGGAGTGATCCGTCAAGTGAGGGCAGAGAAAAAGGGGGTGGTCAAAAAAGTGTATTTCCCATGTTAATTCCTATAGAGATTTTAGACACGACAACAGCCCAAACTGCTGAACGGAATTACAGCAAATTTGGCAGAAAGCTATATCTTGGTCAGGAGAGCGTGCTTTTTTGTGATTTGGTGTAAATCCGTTTGGTAGTTTTTGAGATATTATAGAAAAATGTAATATAGTAGTCTAGCAATGTGAACTCTCTTGTGGATCTGAGAAATCTCATGCTGATATCTGATAGGCTGTCAACACTTCAACCAGGAAGTGTTGGCAGCCATTTTGAGACTCAGAATCAGCTGAGTTCCCCAAAAAAGGTTAAGATAAAAGAGGAGGGGCAGGATAGGACTACTCTGATCTCATAGGCCTGGTGGAGGGGTCTCCCAGGGCCCCTGCCAGGGCCAAAAAGCATTTTTTCTCTCAATTTTGCAACACATTCACGGGTGGATCCACAAATTTGTGGCAAAATTGAAAAAAAAAGTGCGGTCTCAAGCACTTGTTTGAATTTGAGCCCCCAGGTGGGCCAGGTCCCAGGGCTTATTTATTTATATATTATATGGAGTGGGCTGCGTGGCCCTCACCCAGGCAGTTTTCAGCCCGAGGGACCACCACTTCCCCGGGGCTGGCCCTAAATAAACTTCTCCTAGAGCCATTCATTGCACGGGGGTCACCACCTCCCAGGGCTGGCTACCTATGACCCAGGGAGCCCACCGCCAGAACATAGCTGTTGGCTCGTGCTTGACGGAAACTTTGACATCTCCTGCTAAGCGAGAGCAAACAGTAAGTCTGCTCCCAGCGGGTGGGAGTAGGAAAACTGCTCTGGCCAGCAGCGAGCAGACTTTTTATCTGTTTTCCTGCCTGGTGTCAAGTGGGCAGGTAAACAGATTAGAGAATTGCTCTTGCACGTAGGGAGCAGCATTTATGCTGTTCCCTGTGTGCAGGAGCAATGCCTGCTCCCGCTGGATGCTGGGAGCTGGAGAGGAACCCGAGGGCATTGGGCTCCCCCATGGCACCATTTTGTGCAATATTGTCGACTCTTGTTGAATAAACAGGCCGGTGAGGTTCCGTTATGGACCTGATGCTCATTTCACAGAAATTAATCCTCAACAGCAAGCACTTACAAATATAAACATAGCAGGTGCCCCAGTTGAAGCTCCACTTCTGTAAAGGACAAATGATGCTAACTTCCTGGGCTTGATGAAGGCATAGCAAGTGTGTTTTCTCAGCAAATCCATATTGAAAAGCGATCGGAAACTCTTGGTTGAGGTGAATGTATTGTTGATCTATCAGAGCTCAGTCTGTAGTGACTGTGGCAAGTGGCTTCTTTCTTGGCCTCTCCTGGTGCTCTCCTTGGAAGCTCCGCCCATTTGGCCCACCACGTCCACCTTAGTGGTATGCAAAGGTATTCCGGCCTTTTGCCAGGATAGTGGACTGCTTAACAAGAGTCACCCCCCCCCCCCCTAGTGCATTTCCCACTGTTTTTGGTGATGTGTTCTTTATGCAGAGGAATATGAGGACATCTCCACCAAACAAATAAGCCCTTACTTCATATAGTTGAGATAAAGGTCCCATGTTTGGTGGAAATTTACTTATTTGTATGCTAGTTGTCTTCTCTATAGGAGGTTTCATGTTATCACAGATTTCTGGATGAAGACGCACGTGGAACAATCACAATGCCAAAATTAAATGCACAAAGGTCTCTGGAGACACTTCCTCTCGGTCCATTATGCAGCTGTTGTGTACTGTAGACTAAGCACTATGCAATTACCCAATGTTAATGTTAAAACAACTTATAAAGCACGCAAATACCCAGAGGTGTCTCGGCGCTAAGTGCTCCAGAATGGCTTAACAGGGCCATGGCCTAGATCAAAAGGCCTACTCATTGAAGAGCCACGTTTTTGTTTCCTAAATAACAATAGATTAGGACTGGCTCTGATCTGAGAAGGAAGGGAAATCCACAGCTTAGCAGTGGCAACTACAAAGCTTCTGTTGCCCCAATTGGTTCTATAGGTTCTTGGGATGACAAGAAGGTTAGCACCTGACGAACGCAGGGATCTGATGGAAGTGTATATCTGCAGTGAAGTTTTCAGAAATTCTGGCCCTATATTGTGAATCGCCTTATAGGCAATGCACAATGCTTTGAATTTTGTTCTGCTTCTTATAGGCAATTAATGAAGTTGTCTAACCACCTTGGAGACCGATTAAAATTTCGGAATGCCGGACAGCAGCCTAGCAGCTGCATTCTGCACCAGCTGTAGCCTACTAAGAACCATTTCCTGTTCATTAATCAATAAACTGTTATAGTAATCAACTTTGGACATTACCAAAGCGGATATTATCTTTCTCCTGGCATAAATCGGAATGAAAGGGAACAGTTTCTTCACCATTCTTAGAACATAGAAGGATGAGGAGACCACTGCGTAAACATGACATTTAAAAGACAGCTTGTCATCTAGAATGACACCCAGGTTAGTGGCTTTAGTAACCGGGATTGGGGGCGATCCCAATTTATCCGGCCACAAGACTGGAGACCACACAGGAGATAAATTTCCAAAGACCATAAGCTCTGTCTTGGACGAATTCAATTTGAGGCAGTGTCTTGACATCCACGCGCTGATGGCCAGCATGCCATCATGAAAATTAGCCGAAACAGTGTCCCCGTTCGAACGGAGAGCACTAATTGGGTGTCATCTGCATATTACGTGAGAGCTAACCCAAACGATTTAATCACCCATGCTAAGTCGGTAACGTAAATGTTAAACAACGTGGGACTAATAGAAGACCCCTGAGGAACTCCACACAGGAGTGAAAAAACTGGGGAGGCAAAATCGCCCAAGCTGACTAATTGAGAATGTTTCGATAAAAAAGATGTTAAAAGGGATTTTGCCTTGTTCCCAATGCCTAGCGCAGAGACATGGTTGATCAGCAACCCATGATCAACCGTGTCAAATGCTGCTGATAAATCCAGTAGCACAAAGACAGCTGCTCCTCCTTTGTCTAAAACAAACCTAATCTCATCAGTAGCTTTGATGAGTGCGGTCTCCGTATTATGGCCTTTACTAAAACTGAAATGTGTTTCATCCAACAGCTTATTTTCATAAATGTATTGGGCCAATTGATCTTTCATAATTTTATCAGCAAGTTTAGCAGGTAAAGGGAGAAGCGCAATTGGTCAATAATTATTGGTATCCGCTGGGTCCAAGTTAGGTTTTTTTTAGCAGTGGGTGAATAGAGGCCTTTTTCCATTGGGAGGGGTAGATGCCTGAGCTAAACATAGAGTTGAAAATATTTGCCAGGTTAATACCTATAAGGTCTGGAATCAGTTTCAGAACAGAAGGAGGACACATATCAAACGGTGAGCCAGATTTAGCAGTGCTCACCAGATCAGTTATCTGTTCCGCAGAAACTGGCCCAAATTCCCTTAAGGAGAAGCTATCTAATACCTCGCTGTTCAGATCCAACTGACTCGTAACAGCGACAGGTGTATTAAAACTAGAGTAAATTTGATCCACTTTAGCTTGAAAGCTTAGGGCTATGGAGTCACAAAATGCTTGAGTTGCTACATTAGCATGGCTACTTGATGGCGCCGTCAGTTTGGACACCACCCAAAACAGTTGTTTAGTGGAGTCTTGTGCGGTTTTTTATTTCCCTTGTACAATAACTACTCTTTTCTTTTAATAAGAGGCGTTTATAGTTAGCTAATGCTAGCTTATAAAGAGACTTCTCCTGGCTGTCATACTCTAGGCGCCAACGCTTCTCTTGTTTCCTGCACCGTTGTTTCTCCAGCCTCAGAGCCTCAGAAAACCAAGGGGCCGAGGGAGTTTTTCTGTTTTTGGAAGCTGTTTTAGAAGGGACTAATTTAGCAAAGGCGTTTTGAAGCCAGTCCACATAGTTTGTAGTGGCCAGCTCTGGATCTAAGGTAAGTTCTGGCTGAGTATTAGATAAATGCTGTCTAAGAAGAGCATGGTCTAAACCACTCCAAGATCGAAATTGTTTAGCGGGGTCTGGCCAGGTGTATGGGGAAGTGGGACACAGAATACAAATATCAAATAGTACTGTAGTACTGCATGGTTATCAGACCAAGTCAGAGGAAGGAAGTCCTTTATCGTAATCTGCTCATTATTTGTGAATAGGCCATCTAGAATGTGTCCGGCCATATGAGTAGAGCCGCTAACTTTTTGATAAAGTCCTATGGAATCTAACTCAGTTATAAGGGATATAGAGTCCTTATCATCTGTGGCCTCTAAATGAAAATTAAAGTTCCCTAAAATAGTGAAACTCGATTCACCTCCGGCTGGTTCAAGTAAATTTGATAAAAAGTCTCCCCTAGGACCAGCCGGGCGATAGAGAAGAATCCAGTTAAATGATTGATGATTTGAAAGCATTATATTAAAACTGAGTGCCTCGCATACCGTTGAGGGGACCATATCCACGTTTACCACTAAAGTATTTCGGTATATAAGAGCCAGGCCTCCCCCTCTTTTCTTAGGTCTATCACATCTGTATGCAGAAAAGCCGGCCGGGGTGGTAATACAAAAGTCTGGACCAGCTGACGGGTCAGCCCACGTCTCCGTAATAAATAAAAGATCAAGATGATAAGTATCAAAAAGCTCCGCTATTTCATATTTATGCTTTGGAAGCGAGCGTGCATTGATAAGGGCGGCATGCACCTTATCCTTTTCCTTATTCCTTTGAATAAGAACGTTACTGGTAGCAGATTGTAAAAAGTTCGACTGTGCTCAATCTTGTGCCTCCAATAAAAACCCACAAGTGGAGCAAGGTACTTTAGTCCTCTCGGGCAGGTTCACTGGGTTTAAACGCGGGCAGACATGTTGAAATGACTTAGCATGCTTATTGATGGCGCACAGTTCCTTGCTGGTGTAGCGCACTATACATCGCATCATACCAGATGAGGGTGGAGCAGCGGTCCTGGCGCTAGGTGCGATCTGGCCGCGGATGGACGCAGACGGGCTAGCCTTTGGTGCACCTTCGGCGTGCCGCCGGTGCCATGCTGCACTTTTATCCCGGAAGGAGGCGGTAATACCCAACAACTAGACTGCCAACCCCCCTATGTGATCAGCATGAAATGGTGGCCAAAAGGAAAAGGAAACCAGCGTCTTCCCTCCATCCACACAAACAACACAATAGTGCTGCGGTGGACTGGGGAGACGGAAGAACTGGCCAAACTGCAAGGAATCTGCTGCGGTAAGTTTTACTCTAATCCCCAAATGCCCAGTACAACCATCAAAAAAGAGGTGCAAATTAACAGAAACCAATTTTAAAAGGGTTAAAAGCAAATGAGAGTTACATAAAAGTAAAAAGTTAAAAGGAACCACAATTAGTGAAAACAAATTAAAACGAGCGCTGCCGGTACTCATGGCACCTTCTTTAACGATGTGCGTCGGCGCCATGCTGCACTTTTATCCCGGAAGGAGGCGGTAATACCCAACAACTAGACCGCCAACCTCCCTATGTGATCAGCATGAAATGGCGGCCAAAAGGAAAAGGACCCCACCGTCTTCCCTTCCTCCACACAAACAACACAATAGTGCTGTGGTGGACCGGGGAGATGGAAGAACCGGCCAAACTGCAAGGAATCTGCTGCGGTAAGTTTTACTCTAATCCCCAAATGCCCAGTACAACCATCAAAAAAGAGGTGCAAATTAACAGAAAACAATTTTAAAAGCGTTAAAAGCGAATGAGAGTTACATAAAAGTAAAAAGTTAAAAGGAACCACAATTAGTGAAAACAAATTAAAACGAAGCGCTGCCGGTACTCATGGCACCTTCTTTAACGCTCACCAATGAGGTAGCACTTACTAATTAACCAGTAGAACGAACTCCAGTTAGGAAGACATTTTTGTGCAAAACTGTGGACTCTTATTGGATAAAGGGGCAGGTGAGGTTGTGGTCTGGCACAGTCACTCACACAGCTACTGACACACTCACACAGACACTCACACACCCATTCAGCTACTCTCACATGCACTCAGAGACCCACACACCCACTCACAGACCAACACAGCCACTCACACACCCAGTCACCAACCCATACAGCCACTCACACACCCACTCACTGACCTATACAGTCACTCACACACCCACTCTCAAAGCTTGCAGTTTACAGTTAGGAAATAAAATGTTTAAAAAACCTTAGAAATTCACTAAAAAACAAAGGTTAAAAGGACATTATAGTTAGGAAATCACATTTACAACCATAGAAACTCACTGAAAAAAACAAACATTACAGGGACGTTATAGTTAGGAAATAGAATTTAAATAAAACTTAGAAATGTATTGAAAAAAACAAAGGTTAAAGGGACATTATTGTTAGGCTCAGATTTCCTATGTACAAAACCAGAGAAATTTCGCACTCATAGTTACCTGAGCTAAGTATAACTTACGCCCCCACAATGCACTGCTTATGACCTCAGATATTACACCACTCATGACATGGTCAGTGACATCATTAATGACATCACTGATGACATCTCAAAAGACATCACTGATAGGAGCTGAGAAGCATCAGAGGAGAGATCAGCAAGGCGTCTTGTCGTATTTGAGATTTGAATAAAGCATCCTTATTGAAACCTTAGAAGTTGGCCGTACAGCGTTCTTCCTGTTGGTAGGATTGTGTTTGGATATGGAAACGGGGGTCTGTTTCCCGCACGCTGTTGGTGCCTTCCTTGGATCGGTGGCTTTTTGTCAACGGAAAAGTGGAGTATAAGGAATTATCAAGACGCATGACCTGTCTATGATTACGAATGCCTCAAAAAAAGGTATAGAGTTCTCTGACCATAATTGGCAGAAACTAATTGCGGGCAACGGTTACACGATGAGGCATTCCGTTTTCATCCGTGGACTTCAAAGGCTCGAATTGCTACTTTGTGTTCAATATCATTGACAACACGTCCGCTTTAAATTGGAATTGTGAGATACATCCAATGCGTCTTATGACTGTAAGTCAAGTGGATTGTGGTAAACTGAGGACATTGATTTATGGAGCTGAGTTAACCCCCGTGAAGAAATGTATTTTACAAATGGCGCTGTTTGCAACAATGCTTTGAATTGGGAAGAAAGACTATGTATAAATGAAAAGGGACAGTCTTTTTTCAGAGCATGGTTCACTTTAAAAATGAAGGCAGTGGATCATATACCATTCCATGATTAAGGCTAAGCAGGAGCCGAAATGCGTTGAAGGAGAGATCAGTGCAGCATCTTGCTGGATCTGAGATTTGAATAAAGCATCCTTATTGAAACCTTCGAAGTTGGGCGTACAGCGTTCTTCCTGTTGGGAGGATTGTTTTTGGATATGGAAGCAGGTGTCCGTCCCCCACACGCTGGGGCCGCCCTGCTTGGGTTGGTGGCTTCTTGTCAATGGAAAAGTGGAGTATATATATATATGTATATCTGTAAATCTAAAGGCTTTGGACTTACCTGCAAAATACATCATGCTGCATTGTAAATGCTCTTTCCCCTATGAATTAGTACGTTTACATCCACTTGGTACATTTTCGTTGTTTCTTGATAGAGACAATACATTTTGCGGATGTAAACATTTTTGTATAGGGTGATTGTACCTTTTCACGCTTTTAATTGACCAGACAGCGACATATTAGGAATGAAAATTGGTGTTTGTACAGTTCAGGAGGTTTACCTTATTCCGCCATCCCATTGGGGCAACCTCCTCAGAGAGCACTGGCTTTATGAAATAATAAACACATGAGATGCAAAAAGTTTCAGTGCATCAAATGCATAATTTTGGCTTACTTATTTGAAAGATGCAAAATAGGGATTTAGGTGAGAAGGTCGGTCGTGCTTTCCATAATAGGAACTCCTTCCTCTGCCGGCAATGTAAAAGCCAAAGATTGCTCTAGCAGCGAGATAAGGGCAAGAGGTAGCGGGACGAGATTGTTTCAGCTTAATCATTTCTTGTCAAATCCGGGCAATATTTTATTTCACACAATCAGAAACAATATCACACAGCATTTGCAAGGGGTTGAGGATGTCAAGTTTTAGCAGAAGGGGGCAATTTCACGAGGCATTTCAATCTGAAAGAAGATTTTGACTATTAAGAGAGAAGTGAATGAAAACAAGGTCTGGAAAATAGTTGCACATAATATGTCAGCAGTTTTCACAAAAAGAAAATGTGTAATTTTGGCATCTAAGGTTCTCAACAATTTAAAATTAAAATTACAATTTAAAAGGGAAACGTAAAACAGTTTTCAGTTTACAGAACAAACATTTTCTGTACTTCTGCATCGCATGAATATTATTAGCAAATGTTTGCTGTCCTACCTTAAACTATATTCCATTTTATCAGTATTGAAAAGCCTACGTATAGTACTGTAGGCAACTCTAAAGCTTGGCGAAATTAATTCATCTGACCACTCTTGAGTTACAAGGACTAGTCCAAAGTGGTATTAATTTATTTATTAATTTACTTTTCAAACTATTGATAAGATAGATAATCTATTTACCCATTAAGGACCTCAGTACGAGTGGCTTCAAAACACTGTTTTGGGCAGAACAATCAGTTTACACTCATAATGATATTACAACTACCGCGTTAATACCATATGTTGTAGTACCGCCTAGTTTTCTGCTGAAATCCTCCAGGTCTACTGCTGGAGGAATTTATACCCATAAAAAAGATTTGGAATTACAAGTTCACACATGCAATTGCTGCAGTAGCACCAATTTCTGCATGTTATGCCCCATTCCATGAGGAAATAGGGTATTAAATTGTGATATCAGCAATAATGCAGTTTTATTGATATCCTAGTTGTAGGTGTGCTTACATTACATTGCAGTGGTTACATCGCAGCCTTTGCATCAAAAGCAAGCACTTCGAGGGTGGGTTTTTACTACCTTTACATTATAGCAGTTTAGATCACTGATTAAGTGCATGTTTTTACACACACACACCCACACACACACACATATACAGAATCCTACTATCAGTCATGTATAACAGGCTCACTGTGCACACACACATACTTCACATGCACATAGAATGCAAGCACAAGGTTATGGGTTTCACATAATAGTGGAGCATACTTTACTGGGGTCAGTGGCTGCCCTCTCATTGACGTAGATAAAAAGGTCTGGTCAACTAAAAAATCACAAATTGTGGTATGATGTCACCTCTGCTTTATATGCAATGCCCAGGACAGGGACAATAGTGACCAAAAGATAAGCCAGAATACCTATTTTGCCTGCAGTGGTGCACTCAGGGCAAAAAGACATGCCATATACCATGCAGTGACCTTTCTCGTCCCAATAGCATTGCTGGCTGAATTGTCACTATCAAGAAAGAAAAACAATGAAGTGTTATCAAGTAGCTTACATTCTGAAGACTAGTGAGGGCTTTGCTATGCTGCATGCCTGTTGACCCCACATGGAGTGGGATTGGATATTGGAAGTGTAGTTTGTTGCTGCATAGTGTGAGGAAGATAAAGCCATATGCTTGACCTTAAACATAACATCTGCAAGTTTGTTTCTGTAAAACCTCATTTTGCTGTTTTTTGTTTTAAGAAGAGCTTGAGCAAAGGATGTGTCTTTTCTTTAAGCTTTATTGCTTTGTAAAAGTTCACAGTGAACAATGGATGCACTTCATTATGCAGTAACCTCAACAGCATTATCTTGGGAGTGTCAGCGTTAACTGAGAATAATACATGTGTTTTTTTCTAATAAGCAGACTGGCTCTCTATTGTTTTTTGCCATCCAGCTGAAGTCTCTTCCAGGTGAAGGTGCAGTTGCATTAAAATAAGTATTGCAAGGGGAACACCGAATTAAAGTAACAAGGAGGGGTATCCAGTCAACCTCCCAAAAAACCCAGAACACACTTACCTATCAATTAATTATCAATCAACATTTTTTGAGTCTTCATTCACAAATTGAGACAACACATGCAATGCTGACCATTGAATAAATCATTTGTACAAAACATCATCCATATGTATAAGTATTCTTTTACACATCATCCAATATAAATCTATCTTCACACTTCAAAAGCCCCCCAGCACTCAAACATCATTCGTCCTATACATCACAATTTCTAAGACCAAGGGGCCATATTTATCAAGGGATTGCATTGCTCTTGCACAGAAACAATTGGGGGCAAAACAATGCAACCCTTAAGATGTGATTTATCAAGCCATGCAAGATTTCTTTGCGTGATCCTGAGTGGCTTGAGGAATCCAGAGTAGCTCAATGCAGCGCAAATCACTGCGTTGAGTTACTCTGCCCAGAGAGGTGTTCCATGGGTGTTAATACCCCAAAAGCAAGGAAATTTGACACATTCCCAGATGTACCATAAGTGGTAGACTTGGGAATGTGCCAAAACTGTGCGACCTCCTCAGGTGAGGAATAACAAGGAGAAATATGTTAATTTCTTCTCTTTTTTGTCCTCTTTCTATGCGTGCTGCAAAGAGGAAAGTGCCTCAGGGGATTGTTTTTCAGCAGGAAGGTGCCCCTTCCTGTGCAAAAACAATCCTGCAAAAAATGCAATGTGTTGGCTCTAGGCAGCACATTGTATGCCAGCGCTGGGATGCAGGAATGCACCGTAAAATGTTAAGTATGGCACATTCCTGCCCTTTCCTGATCACACAGCTCAGCCAGGTGACTGCCAGCACTGTGTGATATAATGATGAATATGGCCAATTTCTGTTACTCCTGATGACTCTGAATCTATGTGGAGCACAGAAAATGCTATTTAAGCTTCTTGATCTCATGAAGGATAAACTTCCAACAGTAACCGCTGATACAGTATTTCAGTGGGGGAACATTCATCAAATTTCTTCATCATGGCATGGCACATTTTTTACAAAGTTATTTGATGAAGAACACACCTTATAATCTTCTGAACTCCAAAGACGCTAAAAACAATATCAGTTCGTTTTTTGTGAACTATATCATTGCTTTGTACTACATAAACCTTTTTTCAATGAAATCAAGCCCAGTAACTCTCACTATGTACTTGTCTTTTCATTCTCATATGCTTTTCATCCTTACTTCTATATAGCACCTATATCTCTACCAATCGTACCTTTTCCTTAATATTTTGCCCAGTACGGCATACAAGCAATTTGGTGCTTCCTCATGGGGCCACACAGTGGAAGATGAAGTTTTCTGAACTAAAAGGAGGAAAAGCAGTGGAAATCCGACTGATGTGGCTGTATTAGGAAACAGAGAGCAAAATGGTTTCTTAAGTTTCACAGGAAACAGGATTACAGTAAATCGTACAGGATTCCTAGAAATCTCGAAACGTTTCCAAAAATTGAACTAAAGCTTTCATGGATGCTGGCTCGTCAATCTAAAGGGCACTTTCAAGAGGCAAGAGTCTAATGAGGATATAAAAAAGCATTAAGGTTCAAAATATGGAGAAAATTAATGGATCCTGGCGCAGTTAAAAGAGTGGACCAAGCTGACCCCAAAGGGATCTGGGTATACCCCATTGTTATGTAGCAATCCCAAAGGTATCAAATCTGCATCATAGCTGGACATCCAGACAAAGGGCCATGACCTTGAGACCCACCTGGACAATAATGAGCTTAATTACTGGTTCTATTCTCAGACCTACAGTTGATGTTTCTTGCACAATCTCAAGAAGGGGTTTCAGGGGAGCATTTTCTGAAACATTTAGAGCAACTGCAAGCATCTCTCGACTAAACCTTAATCACATAGCTTGCACAAGCTATGACCCCTCCTAGGCACATTTTTAAAGAGGTGAAGTAATAAAAACAGCACTTTTACATGGTCCAGAGACCGTGCTCTTCTGTGGTCTCCATGTCTGTGAATAATCTTACTTCGAAAGAGGCCAACTTTCTCTCAGTTTTCCTGTATGAGGTACGGAAGGTTTAGTTTCATTTAGGGTTTTCATGTGCTGCATTTTAGATACTTCTAGTGTGCCTACTTGCGTAGAAGCAGTTGTCGGTAGCTCGTGCTTATGGACGCTGGTTGGGGCTTCACTCTCTTTGTTTTTTATCAATTTATTTTTACACTAATAGTGAATAGTATTGTATTGTGATAATTATCTTATATCACTCACTATTATTGTAATAAAAATGAAGTTCTTGTTAGGATATTGTACAGTGTGCCTCGTTGGTGTCCACAGGAAACAATGCAGAGCTCTGGATTACTCTCGCTAGGATATAGTTGAATGACTCAATGTGTCAAGTTAGTGACCCTATGAGGCAATAAGATGTGCTGAGTTATTCTCACTGGGTGTTGTACAATGTGCCAAGTTAGTGTCATTATGATGTAGTGCAATGTGCTGCATTACTATCACTAGAATTTGGTACAGTGTACCAGGTTAGTGTCCCTAGGACACAGAACAGTGTACTTGTTTCTTTTCACTAGTGTGTATTACAGTGTACATTTTTAGTGTCCATAGGATGTAGAGCAGTTTGCTGGGTTACTCTCACTGGATGTAGTACAGTGGAGAAACAGCCTTTACAACGAGGTTTTTACCTCGTTGTACCGTTACCACGCATTTTTTACCACACATGTTTTTAGCACGCATATGCTTTTACAACGTATTCCTTTACCATGCATTTAAGGTAAGTTCGGGAGTGTGGGGGTCTCTCCCCACAAATACAAGGTTTATATATATAAACATATATATATAAACAATGCGTGCTAAAGGCATATCTTGTAAAAGCATATGTGATCTAAATAAGTGCTGGGTAAAAAATGTGTGGTAAAGACATGCAGAGTATTTCCCTGCATTGTTCCCTCATACAACCGTACAGTGTAGCCATGTTAGTGTAGTACACTGTACCATGTTAGTTTCCCTAGGAAGCAGTGCAGTTCATTGGATTACTCTGACTAGGATACAGTACAGTATGCCAAGTTAGAGTCCCCGGGATTGCAGTGCAGAGTATTGATTTACTCTTACATCTCAATTAGGTGCAATATGACCTTCCATGGCAGCTGAGTAAAGTAAAACATGGTTTTAAATGTATGTTGTGTGTGTGCTTGTGGGTGAGAGTGCATTTATGTGAGAGAGACTGGATTTAGTGGTGAAAGCGTGTCTATGTGTAAGCATGTGTGTGTGCGTGAAAGTAAAGGTCAAAGGGCATGTGATGTCACTGCCGCTATCCTTGGCATTATGGTGAATTGACGTCCATCGCTGGTAACTGCGCCTTGAAAGACAATCCTCTGGGGAGTGACGGGTCATTCCAAGATGCTGTTTAGCAGGATGTTGCCCAGTTAAAATGAAAGAAGGCAAAAGCTCCTAAGGTGGATTAGAAAGTGTTTGTTGGGGAAAAGGTCTTGCTCCACCATAGGCCACCTAGCAGAGGCAGGTAAGCCATGTTAGGTTTCTTCTTTACATATACTTTGAGTGAAAGGCATGGACCTGACTTGAAACCAAAAGACTTGGATCTAGTGTGGAAATCCAGGGAACACTTCTAGTTTCACGTTGGGCCAGTCTTCAATCGGTAGCTGGAACCTGCTACTATTGATGAGAATGAACTCTATTTTCAATTAATTTAGTTTAAGGCAGTGTTTTAGGTGACATATGTTAGCAGCCATCAACTACGATTAAATACAGTTTTACTTTAGCCAACAGAGTCAGGCAGATATGTTTGCCATTTGCAAAGAAGGGCAAAGCTGTCTCATTTTGTTTGGTGAGAAATGTTATATTATCCTTGTGTAATCCATTCAGTCAGACAGTGACACAGGGGAAAAACAGTGACCTATTGCCCAAAGAGCCATGCCATTTTCCTTACATGCCACCAGAAGTACCACCCTAGGAAGTATCACCCATCAGGAAAAGGGCAAGGATATGGCTCAATGAAACACAAAAAGCAAATAGATACAAAGCATCTCTTTCACAGCCCTTCATGACAGTTAAAATATTATATCTAATCAAGAAGAACTAGTCTGTCTAGACGTGGTAAGGGTCACAGGGGTGTATGTTTGATGATGTTTATTTTAAAGAAAAAATCTTATTTCTTTTTATAAAGCCCTCACCCACCAACCTAGTTGGTGGCATGCTTCATCATCGGGCCCACCCGATGACACCGAGTGTGTCCCGGGTGTGCTACAACGCCTGTATTACAGCGGAGCAGGTGTGTTACTGAGTGTGCAGTGTAGGTGACGTGAAAGGTGATAGGTTAAAAAACTGTCCAGTGGTCCCAATCCCCGGAGGTTTTTATTTTAATATTTGGGCCCTGGCAGTAATAAAAACAAGGCATAGGATGTAAGCGGAGTGTTATTTATGACATTCCTGCATCCGGTGAGTGGTCTACATGTTTCAGCCAGGCCTTAATATGTAAACTGGCTTTCCTCAGGACCTTAGTGATGTGCGAAGGTGGTGACTAGGCTACTGGTTTGTGTCCTAGATAAAAATGTGTTGCACGCGCTAAGGTGCACAATGTGTGAGGGGGGGCTTCCCTCTCAAAGCATTAGCTAGCGATTTGCTGCGAATGCCCCATGAGTATCCGGCAGGGGTGCTGGCTTGTGTGTCAGTCCAGGACCCTCCTATCAACCTGTTGTTGCTGTTACGGAACTCCGGCAGTTAAAATATTATTGCTGCAGCACGTGGCCCCTTCTTTGAAGCTATTTTTTTTAACTTCTTCAGCTTCACTCTTTCTGAAGCTGATAAACCTTTAATGGAAAGATAATATGCAAATTTGCCAACCATCTAGCTTCACAACTTCACACGGCCCTGCTGATGACTACTTTAGCACTGGTGTAATGCAAAATTATGTAGCCCCCGGCAGATTGTGGTGAATGGCCCACAGTCTATCTTACAGATATTCATTTTCCTTGGACTGAATCGGCCCCCCAAAGGGCTGGGGTCCCTGTGAAGGGCTAAGGGGTGCACTGCAGGGGCTGCAGGGGTGGGGTTATGCCCCTAATCTTTAGATATTGCACCTCATTTAGAGTTTGGTGGACTGGGAGCTCTGTTGTAAATTGGTCGGGCTCCTTCAATTTCAGAAAATTCCCGCAATTCGGAGTTGGAGAAGTACATGAATTTTGCCATTCTGATTAAAATGTCTCCCAGGCCTAGTAACTCTGTGACGTGATACCTAAGCATTCAAGTTTCTCCTGCCAAAATAAAATTGTTCATCTTCCTTGTGTCCAGACCTTTTTGTTGTTTTTTTCATCTTGGTGGAAATGTATTACATCTTATGTTTCCCTTTGAATCCAGATGTGCATAAGTGTCTTGTATGAATGTGAATGTCTGTGAGGAATGTATGTTTTGTAAGAAGATTTGGTATTGTGGGGACTAATAAAATTGCATTTTATTCTGTATGATTGTTTATATGTATTTATAATTTTCTTTAAAAAAAACCAAAAAAACGTTTTTTGTATCTATCGAGAAAAATGATATTTAATGCATTGGAAAAAAAAGGAGAAAAGAAATTAATGAAAAGAATAAACATGATCTTAAAAAATAAAAAACAATGATGTTGTTGATATGTCATAAATATTTGATGTTTGTATTTTTTCTATACCCATACTAGATTTAATCTCTTGTAAAAAGAAATAGAGGTCTAAGGGGAGTGTTTTCTGGTTCTTTTTGGTTGTTCTATTCCCCTCTTACTCCCAGACCTTATTCGCCTTTAGAGGGGGTCCCTTGCTCTTTGATCATCTTCCTTAATAAACACTTTCTACATATGTGAGAGGAGGTGCCTGCTCCTAGTTCACACAGCTTTAGTGACGACAGCTTTAGAAGTAGAAGGAGTGAAGGACCCTTTAACAGAAGGGCACAATTGAAACTCTTCACCCACAATTTCAAGGCACTACATAACACTGGCCCAGCATACCTCAACAATTGCATCTGCTTTCCCAAACCTTCAAGGCACCTCTGGTCATCCAGACTTCTACTTGGAACCATCCAATCATACAGAAAACTAAGGGCATTATTTAGATCTTGGCGAATGGGTTACTCCATCACAACGGTGATGGACATCCCATTCAGCCAAAATCCCATTATATCCTATAGGATTTTTATTTCGGCGGTCAGGATATCCCTCACCATTCTGACGGAGTAACCCGTCCGCCGAGATTTCAATCAGGCCCTAAATTGGGCAGTCAACCCTTCTACATTTTAAAGCATGGAACGACCTGCCACTACACATATGATCCTCCTCCTCTTGAATTCCGCAAGAAGATGAAGACCTGGCTTTTCAAGTAGTCCCACTAGGTTCTAGGTTTGGCTAGTTTCTCAGTGACAGGATACCCTCCTGGGTGATAGTGTGCTCCACAAATCTACATAACATAACATGACATGACATGAAATGACATGACATGACATGACATAACATAACATAACATAATATAACATTCAACATAACGCAACATACCAGTAAAAGAAGGTTTGAGCTTAATAAGAGCCAATTAAGTTCTTCAGCATCAAGAGAGACAGCAATAATCCATACACCTAGCATTCCAACATTGGTAATGGTTTATGATGCCGTTTGTGATATGAAAGTGCAGCTACTTATTTGCAGTTGGGCTTCTGCGGAAGCAGAGGGGATTGAATTTTTAAACGGGTTTATCATCTTTAGGTGCTGCTGATTTAGGGGGTAACGTCTATGTTGTGTTATGTGTCATGTGCTACGATTAACCTAAATATGAAGGTGAAGTAAGGCAATAAGCTGGCAATTCGGTCATTCTAACGTGCTTTTAGAATGGATTATTCATGCTTGTATTTTTCTTAAAAATTGTAATTCTTTAATTGCTGCATTACCAATTCATTCCTCATAGTTTTAACTGCCTTTTAAGAGAATGGTATTTATTGGTGTATCACTGACAGAGGACAAAATTGATGTAACTTGTGTGTATATATATATATATATATATATATATATATATATATATATATATATATATATACACATATACATATGAAGTTTTACATTGTTGTATGTGTTTAACATGTGCTTTTATGGTTCTATATTGAGCCGAATAAAGCTCATAATGATGAAATGAAAGTGTGCTCAAAGGAACATTTATGAGGCATGCATCAGCTTTTGCTATGTGTTGATTTTCGATAAATTGAAATGCTCATTTTCATGCAGGCGATCACTTGCACATCAATTCTCCATTCCTGTGATATTCGCTATTTATCTGGAGCGTGTATGGGCATAGATTCGCCCACAGAACAGTCCTGCTTTAAAATAAAAACAAGACAGTCAGAGACAAAGAACGAAAGGACACACGGAGGGATGATTAAACGTCTCTGAACGTACAAAGTGAAATACGGACAGTTTTAAATGCCTTGGTTATTTGCTTCTTTTCAGTCTACATGCAGTTTCTAAAACCCCGAACTGCCCTGAGATTAATTGAGCCCCACATGCTTTTAGCCTGGTTGGGGTGCCAAGGAGAAAGGTTGTGTGCAGAACCTGCATTCGCCAAAGCTAAGAGAACATCTCATTAATGTATGATTAATAACCACTTGCGAAGCAATTAATTAGTCATTCTGACAGAAAACTTTACCAATGCCTACATGCTTTTGCCAGGCTACAGATCTAAATTAAAAAAAAATCTCACTACTTCTCACTGATCACTTCTAGCCCCCCTCCTCCTCCCTCCAGCAGCCCTCTGCAGAGATACTCTAAGAGCAGGAAAGGTCTCTGCATAGTCTCATCTTCTGCTCGTGAACAATGTCTGCTAAATGGATGCTCAGTCTGGCTTGATTGATTGCTTCGCTTTGTTACATCTGCAAGTTGAAATGCAGGAAGAGGTTTTTATTTCCGGAGGTCTCCAGGCTTAACCGGAGCAAGAGTTATCACCGCCCGTGCTTTCGGGATTGATGTGCGGCGCTGGCCTACGAGTTTGTGTATTGTTCTCACTGCCTGTCACACTGAATACAAGAGAAAATGTCTGACACCTTTCTGTCAGCATCACAATCTGACAGAGAACTCTCCGTCGCGAGTAACCAACTATTGCTGTGAGGCCAAATGAATGAGTTCCGGGAAAAATGAGGGCGGGGCATCTTATTTTTAAAGGTCATTAGGCAAAAATGGTGCTTTTAAATTTCGGTTATAAAAATACATACGCGTAATGATTGTTGAAAAACAAGTGTCTTATTCTTCAATGATCTTATTTATCGATTTAGCTAATGGTCTTATATATCGATGAGCACCGGTATGTTTACCATCACCTCTGGCGGGAAGCAGCAACAAGCAGCTAATGGAGTAGGTGCTGTCTGACAGGGGGACCACCAGCCCCCATTACAATCAACAAACTTCCATTTGATCATCATCCAAGAGACTGCTCTCCGTCAGTGTTCCTAATATCAAAAATGTGTTACAGTGGCAGCAGCAATCATCGAGAAAGCCGATTAGCGTCTATTCTTGCCACTGCCACTACAATAAATTGGTGCCATTTGTAACACTGCCGGATTTCATTGTCTTCAAATTGTAGTTATAGGTATGATTGTATTCAGTTACACACATTACACATTAATGCAGAATAATCAATGTTCAGTCTGTGTTTTTTACTTTTAAAAAGACGTGCTATTACACCGGAGGCTCTTCATTAGTCATAATATGTGCCTGCTACTGTGCTGCCCACTAGGCGGAGGCGGGGCAGCAGCACACCATGCTCAAAGTGCCCCTTGGGACACCTTTGCGCAGGGCGCGACCGGGCGCAGTCTGGGCGAAGACCGGACCGTGAGGGGCCTATCTGTGCTCGTCCGTGGCTAGACAAGGCTGGGCTGGGCCACCCCTCTGGCATCGGGTATTCGATATAACGCTGTGAGTAAATAATATAATTCACTACATTTCCAAGGAAACTTCAGGCCTGATTTAGATCTTGAGGGATCTAGTCCTACCGCCACTTTTTCAACGGTATCACTGCCCGCCTACTTGGTGGTCTGCCCACTCTATTTAGATGTTAGTGGGTCCATGGACGAAAGACCACCCGAGCGCTGCCGACTCTACCAGGAATTTTCCCCCACGTTGATGGCGTCAGAGGCAGAATCGGCTTTCGGTGGGAGTCCAGCCAAGATTACTGCCGGGCTATTCATGATGTGCCTTTCCATTGAGGTAACTGTGGCGGAGATACCTCCTACTTTGAGTCGACAGAATCAAAGGAAATGAGGTAGAAACTTACCTTTTTTCCTGTTTTCAACTTCCGTTTCCATCTTGAACCCCACTGTCCAGGTCCTCCCTTTGCTGATACTACTTGACCAAAACGCTACTCAACTCTGTTGTCGTCGAGATCTAAGGTAAACTTCTTTTACACTTGTCTTACTTTAAATCATGTGTTGACAATTGCTTTTGCCTAGTGTATTTTTACATTGCTCTTACATGCAATTTGTTTCTTATGTGTAATGCATTAGTGTTCATTTTACAAATTATCAAGGTAAAATGAACACACCTGTATTGGCACTTAAAAAAAAATTATGTTGTTGTGGTGGTTGTGGGTGTTGTGCTTGTGGTGCCTGTGGGTGTGCAATCAATAGTGTGTGTGTGTTGTTTGTGTGCAATGCAATATATGAAAAAGGTACATAACACATTATTTACATATATTTTAGAATCAAACACAACATATATATATGTATTGACACATTAATAAGTAGTATTTACCAGTCTCCACTTCACCAGGGACTCACTCCATCAGGAATCCGCCGCTAGGACAACGCCAGCACAATAGGGGCATCTAAATAGTCTTGGCACAAACCCGCCCACCTGACAGTGACGGAGTACTGCCAGCCAGCAGAGGAGTCCGCCACATCGATGGAGGTGCACCGCTTACGCGACAGTAAACAGTCTGTTGATGCAGATGGTGGTTCAGCCAGCCCACATCTAAATACGGCAGGCTGGACTCTGTCAGCTTGACAGAGTACTTATAACCAACACCACGGAGGAACAACAGGAGACTGCCAAGATCTAAATCAGGCCCTAAGTCCATAAGGATGGGGAAACGTAAAATGATACATAGTGCACAGGCAAGTCGAGACTGTCTGCTAACACAAATTCTGTAACCAACCATCTCTCTGGGGCCATGGGTCTAATCTACAGTGAAATCATGAGTGTTGAAGAAAGGGTGGTAGCAACTCATGTTGCTACAACTGAAACCATGGACAAATTCATAAATCATAATCCAGAAGATCTCAGTAAGTCGTCAGTAAATATATGCAACAAACCTTGTGTTTCAGCTATCCCATTGGACATCATCTAATCCTCGCCCCCACAGTGGCTACTTCCCCCTCAGACCAAAAAGAAAAAGGGACAAAACAAAGCAAAACATCTGGGACTAAATTACAACATCAAAAATGGCAGTGAAAATGTGCCTGTGAACACTGATGATCCTATTGTGATCTCTAACGTAAATATTGGTTTGTGTCTAAAAAGTATGAATGATACATTATGCTCTCTAGTATCCTATGTTAGGACCGAATTAGGGAATGTCATGAGAAAATTGGGATCACCAGAATGTGTGTAAACTAACATGAATGAGGTACCAATAAAAGGAAACTATTCCACCAAAGACATTATAACAGCATCTACTGACAGTCCTTTGGCACAGATAGGATCTATAGAAGAAAATATGAATAGCAAGAACCCATAAGAACCTTGGAGGCCTGGGAAAAATCCATTTTATGCAATACTGGAAGGGAAGTCAGTTGCACACAAATGTGAACCCACTTTAGCCAGGGGAATACGTGAGAAGGGAAACCATCTAACAGTGTGAATACCCCAAATCAGGGTCATAAATCATGTACTCATGATGTTTTGAATCTATCCCCTGAATCAACCCCCTACATAGTCATCCTAAAGGGGGTAGCCCCACTTAATTCAACAGTTCCTGAGTCTTGGGAGATGTTGAAAAATAAGGTAGTCTACTGGCTAGCATGTAGAATCAGTTATAAATCCAATCTATACAAAAATATCACAATGGTGAGAAGGGTGAAATGGCTCGGGAGAAGAGCAAAAACATGGGAAGGTGAGTGAATAGTAGTTAGTTTTCAATCACCTGCCATTGCTAGACTGGTTCTAGAATCATTATTAATAATAAAAACTGGAGATCACATTGAAAAGCATAAAATTGCAGTTGTTGCTTTGGGATGTTTTATAGACCAGAAGATTTCCTTGATGCCAAATCACATCAACACAATAATGGGCTGTTAAGTTGCAGGACTCCCGGAAATATCCCTTTATCCAATAGATTTGGTCTGCTGAGATACCTAAATAAAATAGATTGAGTTAGCACACCTGATGAGCAGGGGATTATGCACTCTATAGCTGTAATAATGTCATCATAAGAGGGAAAAAAGTAAAATAAATCTTGTACAAGGCACTGTGCACAGGAACGTATAATACTCTGAGTAAAACCGCTCTGACACTGACCTCATGGAATATCGCAGGTCTTTCAAACAAGTTATTGTCCCCTGAATGGGCAAAACATACCACCACATCACATGTATTATGTATCCAAGAAAGTTGGTCTATAGACACAATTTAGGTGGAAGGTTTCTTATCAATTTGTACTCCTGTAATCCCTTCAAGTTCAGGATGGGCAAAAGGCGGGCTGGTTATTCTGAGTTCAACTCTGCTGGCAGTTAAGGTAAAAAAGACATATGTAGGATCCCCATTCTATCAATTTGTGCTACTTTCAGTTAGGGAGAATCAGGACGCATTTATCATAAATTTCTATAATAATAAATTTGACACCCTTGTGCAGAAGTTGGGATTGCCCTAGAGCGGGATCTGGATTTCCTTCTGAGTGTGGGCGCCCCAGATCAGTACTTAATTTGGAAAGGGGCTTTTAACATTAATAAATGCACTCTATCGCCTAGCAAAGTGTGTGGTATTGAAGATGTTCATGGAAAAGGACAGGCACATATTCATCACAACTAGAAAGGGGACACCTTGAATGAACTATTGTATAAATATAATTTATACCTGTTGGAAATGGAATACACTACAAACTTAGCTATGTTCATTGGAAGGGGCTTAACAAGCACAATTAATTATATCTTAATATCAATGAATGCCTTGGGGTACTTACAAAATATTCTGTAATTCCGAATAGTATCAGTGATAACAACCCACTCAGTTTAACTATGAATTTAAGTAGCAGGGAAATCATTGAATGCAGCAAACACAAGGAGATGATGGACGGAGCACTGAAACTTTTCAGACACTCACCCCCAGTCACAGATCTGGGTTGAATCCATCATCGTTCTTTAGCTCACTTCGCCACCCCAGTTCGGACACAGCTATATGCAAATCAGTCTTGACCCTGTGCCTCATGGGAACAGTCCAGCAAGAACTGCCAAGCCATGTCTTCCCTGGACCGGAAACAAGCATCCTGGGACCGGTTTTGGGCTAACAGCCCTTATCAGCCAGGCTAGCTTGAATCCAGTGGCAAAGTGAGCAAGGGACCCACGTCTGGGCATACCCTGCCAACTTAGGGCGAACAAATCCAACACAAGGAGATGATGGACGGAGCGCTGAAACTTTTCAGACACTCACCCCCAGTCACAGATCTGGGTTGAATCCATCATCGTTCTTTAGCTCACTTCACCACCCCAGTTTGGACACAGCTATATGCAAATCAGTCTTGACCCTCATGGGAAGATGATGGACGGAGCACAGGGTCAAGACTGATTTGCATATAGCTGTGTCTGAACTGGGGTGGCGAAGTGAGCTAAAGAACGATGATGGATTCAACCCAGATCTGTGACTGTGGGAGAGTGTCTGAAAAGTTTCAGCGCGCCGTCCATCATCTTCTCGTGTTTGCTTAAATCATTGAATGCCCCAGACTAATGAACGTAGAAGTAGAAGGTCCGAATACCATTAGGTTAAGATTATCTGTCCGAATATAGTGGCATTAAGGTAGCCCGTGAGATATTAAGTAAGTCAAATATTCATCAACTATCTAGGCATATTAAGAGTGGTAGAAGAACTAAAAATAGTCCTACTATGAAACGTTTGTTTGACCATAACTATACAGTGTTGTGTAGATAGTTAAGTGAATTACTACATGCAAAGCTAAGGGATAAGGAAGCAATCCGAAAACTTAGACTATGTTATAAACAGGCAATAACAAAGAGGAAAAAAGAATTGCAAGCTATAGCCTGGAACAACCTAGTGATTGCAGCTGAGACTAGCAACAGTTCCCTATTCAGGAAGGCAATCAATATGCCATATCTTAGGGATAGTACAACTCTGAAATAAGAATCGTTAGTCTTGGCTAAATATTGGGTTGACCATTTTACCTCAATTTTAATTCACCAAGCAGTTGTGACAGCCAGATACGTTTATGATTCTTTACATCCCGGACAAGCTGTCTCACTACTCCTTTGGAAGAAGTATCCTTGCCCATTAGTGAAAGTTTAAAAAGGGAAAGCCACAGTACCAGATGGGGTGCTGGTGGATATGTATAAATGCACAATGGATTTGTGGGCGTTAGTACTGAATGCGGCAGGGGCAGGGAATATTCTTTTCACTAGGCTAGAATCCATAATTGTACCAATATTTAAAAAAGGTAATAAGAGCGACCCTAAGTGCTACTGACTGATATCCTGGAGTCATCTGCCAAAATTATGGGAAGAGTTATCTTGAATCTATTGGAATCATGGGCTGAGCAAATTTCTGTACTTAGTGAATAGCAATGTAGGTTCAGGAGGGGTATCGGTACTGTGGAACAGTGTCTGAATTTAAACCTTATAAGAGGCAGATACACTAGGGACAAAGTAGGTCACTTACACCTATGTTTCATGGATTTGACCAGTGCCTTTGATTTGGTCAGTCATGGGACATTATGGCAAACCATGTTATCGATGGGTGCACATGAGGACATGGTTTCTTTTTTATCCCAAATGTGTAGTAATCTTACTGCCAAGGTGCGATATGGGACAAACTGAGAATGTACTTGCCCCTGTAAGGTAACAAGGAGGTAAGGCAAGGATGTGTACTCACCCCATTTCTTTTCTGCCTTTATATCAATGGAGTGGACAGAGAGCTTCATACATTGCATGTAGAATATCCCAGAGTAGGTACTCGGTCTTTTCTAACATTGTTGTTTGCAGACGATGTGGTCCTGTTACACGGGACCACAAACAAGCTGCAGCAACGTAGTAATCATTTTACATCATATATGGGGGATAGAGACCTCAAAGTTAATTTAAAAAAGACCTTCTCAATGATTTGTGTAAGGGAGCACCTAAGACCTACCACATCAAAGATGTACCCCCAGACAGAGTTTCATATTTCTCCTACTTGGGGTTACAGCTTACTTCCTTCAACACTTGGACCAAACATAAGGGAACATGAGACACAAACAAGATGTGCTCAATTGAGGGTGTATTCAGGTTTGCATCCAAACTGGATAATAAACCAATTGCGGGAATGCATACTATATATAGAAGCAAATGTGTATCCGCAGTTATGAATGGTGGGGGCTTGTTGGGTTTTGGGGACACGGCTATCCTACAAACCCAACAGTATCATTTCATGTGGCATCTCCTTACTGTTCCAAAATCCACACCTACATAGGTGCCTCTAAAAGAACTGGGAATTACCTTTATTGAGGACATTTTATATTGGAAGCCTATTCTTTTAAGGCACACTATATGGAGTAAGGCAGAGACCTCATTCACCTAAGCTCTTATCATGTACTGTTTGTCTCTTGATAACTTTACACAAGTTCCATGGATACAGTATTTATGGGATGTCTTGAGTATGCTAAAGTATTGTGTTTTACTTGAAAAACCAGAATCAATTATCCAGTTCTCAAAAAAAAGATTAAACACATTTTTGCCAGTATCGGAGATGCTTCTAGAAGCATGAAAGAATTAATTAAACCAACTGTTAGGGATTATTTATCTACTGCTAAATCAGATGTATACCATCATCATCATTTTTTATTTCGCATAATTTTCAATGCACAAAAAGTACATATATCTAAAAAATCAACATATATATTACATACAAATAGTCTTATAATTCCAATTTTAAAAACAATTAATATGTAATTGTTAGAAATGGGGTCTGTAGTTGGCAGAGGTATGCACCTTGTCCAAGTAGGGACACTTCATTCTAGACAGGCTAAGAGGGATTACACTTCTAAAATAACCCCGGCTCACCCCCTTGATAGCTTGGCACAAGCAGTCAGCCTTATCTCAGAGGAAATGTGTAAAGCATTTGCACATAACACACAGTAATACAGTGAAAACACTACAAAAAGACACCACACCAGTTCTAGAAAAATAGCCAATATCTATCTGTGTAAAACAAGACAAAAACAATACAAATCCAACATACAGTAATCAAGATACGAATATTGCAAAAATAGACTTAAAATACAGTTCCTTGAAGTCAATAGCACCGTCTGGGGCTATCATGGCGTTGTGAACAAACAAATGTAACAGTTCAGGCCGACCACGACTACGTGGGCCATCTACCGTGTCGGGAAGACCCGCAAACAGTACCTTGGAAATGAAGGGCATCATGGACCTTGCAATGAGATCTGAAGATGCGGCATCGGCAGGTGTTGGCTTCGGAGGTCGGTGCAGGAGTCATCGGGCCCCTGAAGTCACACACATTACAGATCGAACTCCGTGAGGTTGAAGTCTGGAGTGTGGGCATCAGCAGGCGTGAGGGCTGTGGTGTGAAGTGCAGCGGTGTGGTGTGTGGTGCCCTCAGGTCATGGTGCAGGCAGCGACTCGGTGACGGTGTCCAGTGGTGTTGGTGAGACCAGGGCTCTGATGCGAAGTGGGACGTTGCTCGTCACGGTGCTGGCAGGTCATGGTGCTAGCAGCGGCGTCATCGTTGCTGAAGCGCTGTCGTCGGTAGATGATATGGAGTCGATGGAGCTGGCGTCGGAAGGCCAAGGCTGTGGTGTGGGACGGGCGGTGTGTCCAGTAACTTACCAGTGGTGCCCCAGGCCACAGTGCTGTCATTAGCACTGATGTCGGCATGGAGCGGTGTCATCGGGGATTCCAGGGCGGCGATGTGAAGGAAGGCAGTGCAAAGTGCGGTGTCCTCAGGTCACGGTGCAAGCAGCGGCTCAGTGGCAGCGCTGGTCGGCATTGTCAGTGAGAGCAGGGTTGCGGTGCGAGGTGGTGCAGTGCTCTCTGTGGTGCCAACAGGTCACGGAGCTAGCAGCGGCTTCGTTGATTGCGTGGGGTCGCTTTTTCTTCTGTTGCAGCACAAACGCACAGTTCCCAGTGCTGGTAGCAGATGAACTTGAAGTCTTTGCTGTTCCTGAGACTTCTTGAATGGGAGGCAAGCTCTACCTGTAGCCCTTGGAGAAACTCAGGAAAATAAGTTGCAGAAAGTCCAGTCCAGTCCTTTCACTGCCCAAAACAGAAGTAGCCACTGCAGGCAAAAACAGTAAAGCACACAGCAAAGTGGTAGTTCCTCCTCACAGCTTCTCCAACTCTTCTTCTTGGCAGGTTCCTTTGTCCAAAAGAGTTCTAAATGGGGGTTAGGGCCCCAATATTTATACTACTTTTCTCTGTGAACTTTTAGGCAGAAAGTCTCTGAGCTCAGTAAAAAACAGTTCTGCCCTCTCAGGTCCAGCTTCACTACAGGAGGAGGAGACAGTATTGTACAGAGCAGACACAGCCTATTCAGGTGCTAGTGAAAACTCCTTCCACTACTCTAAATGCAGATAAGTCTATTCAGCCTGGCTATGAGTCACACAGTAAAGGCAGGACACACCTCACCCCCCATGACTGTCTAGTGCAAATGTACATCCCAAGCTCCTTTCACTCCAAAACCAGGCAGTGAATGCACAAACAGGCAGAGGCACACAGGATGGTTAATGAACAAATATGTCCATTTTCTAAAAGTGACATTTTGAACACACAATTTAAAACCCACCTTTCCTAAAAAATGTGTTATTAAATTCTTAGTTCATAGGGATTAAACTCCATTTCTCTATCTTGTCTCAGTGCAAAGTTACACTTGTAAGATGTTACAAGGCAGCTCCCATGTTAACCTGTGGGACAGACAGCCTTTCAATAGTGAAAAACGAGATTGGCAGTATTTCAAAACTAGGGCATGTAAAACACACTACTACATGTCCTACCTTTCACATACACTGCACCCTGCCCACATGGCTACCTTGGGCCGCCCTTAGGGGTGACTTACATGTAAGAAAAGGGAAGATTATTGCCTGGCAAGTGGGTGCACTTGCCAGGTCATCATAACAGTAAAAACTGCGCGCAGACACTGCAGTGGCAGGTCTGAGACACCTTTGAAAGGCTACTTGTGTGGGTGGCGCAACCAGTACTGCAGGCCCACTAGTAGCATTTGATTTACAGGCCCTAGGCAAACACAGTGCACTGTACTAGGGACTTACTAGTAAATCAAATATTCCAATCATGGAAAACCAATCATAACAGAATTTAGAGTAGGAGCACTTGCACTTTAGCACAAAATATCGGTGAAAAAGTGTGCAGAGACACTAAACCAGCAAAAATGAAGCCCAGCATACCATCAAAAACAGGAGATCAGAAAGCAAAAAGACAGGGTACACATGCCAAAAGATGCCAGGTCTAACAGTAATTCATTGAACAAATATCAAATCAGCCCGCATAAAATCCTGAATGGGTACTTTCCTAAAAACAATATGCAAAACAGTACATTTTCCCCTTTGGGCTCATTTCCCTCCTACGGTCATTATGAAAGCGTATCCATCCCTATTCTTGATCGTATATTAGTCATCACATCTCAAAGCAGTATTACAATGGCTGCTCATAGCGAGCTACTATAGCCCACTAGTTAAGACCTTGCACTAATGTAATCAGGCTAATGCCGCAATCACAGCTCATGATGCAATCATCTACGCCTTGCACAGCCCAAAGGAAGAATGCAAGTGCATAGCAAACATAAGGCTCTTCCAACTGTTGGATAAAACTTAGGGCTGGCCAAAATTGCGTAAAATTATATTTGCGTAAAAGGGGCACTATAAAACTTTTCCTTTGAGGGCCATAAAAAGAACAGGAGAATAAAACGTGCAAATGTGATTGAGCCGCCCTCCCATCACATGGACAAGAGGGTAACTCATTCATAGAATGAATGTTAGCAGGAAAACCAAGCATAAGCAGGATATAATTCAAGCAAAACCTTGTTAAGACATATCAATGCTGGGGATTCTGGACAAAAGTCAAGTAAGCCTGTGTTACCTTCTTCACATTGGGCAGCATATGATGCAAGGCTACGGTGCTTTTATCTTTATTTTGCTCCCATCTATCCCCTGCAGTTTTTGTCAAGAAAATCTTTTTTAACTTTGGTCTTCGGAAGACTGGCACACATCAGCGGAGAATCATATAGGACTCGAAGGCCTATATACTTCAACAATGGTATCCTGTGGGCATAATCCTTTTTTGGACAATCCCTGAGTACCGCTTGATTCAGTTGTACACTCTCTCTTTTCCATATCAAGAGCCATAGTAATAATGGGGCCAATCTAATCGAATCCCCAAGATATGATCAGCCTAATTCACTATGGGAAATATAGTTTGCACAGCTCTGGGGCAATGATAGCAATCTTTTGCAGAACACATCCTCCATGAGCTGCAATAATTCTACATCCACTGTACCCCAGACTGCTGCCTCATAAGTGGCGATGGCCTTTGCTTTGGCTAGATAAATGTTTAAAATTTCAGGAATAGGTTTGGATCCCAGTTTTGTAGAAAATTAAAAAATTGCCGCAATGCTATTTTCCAACAGGGTCACTCTACTTACAACCATATTAAAAAAAAATCCAAGTATGAGAATGTATCTACCACTTCCGCCCTCCTCTTATCTATATAAAATCTTGGGTCCTACTTTGGGCTTGTCCCCGCAATTAACACAAATGATTTCGAATTGTTCACATGTAGGTGCAAACTGGCCATAAATCTCATATACTCCTCTATGACCTTCTGCAGTGCCACAGGGGGCCTAGCCAAGAGCACTACATAGGGGAGTATCAGGAGGGGACTGCCTCAACATATGGTACATCCTTGCCGCTCTCCCCCAGTACAGTATTTAACCTATTTGTATAGAGAGAGACCAACAAGGGAGCAAGGACGCATCCCTGTCTCACACTTCTTTCAATATTGAAGGATTTTGTGCACTCCCCTTCGCTACCATAATTGACGCACGCGGTTGCACCTGAATATAGCTGCCTTAAAAAAGTGATAATGGGTAGGTCCACTTCTATAATTTCCATAATAGCCCATAATTTACAGTGGGCCACGCAATCAAATGCGGGAGTGGTATCCATAAAGGCCATACAAAGTTGGCCATTTTTGGCCATCGTGAACTTGGAGATTACCATGGTCAGATTTAAACACTGATCAATCATTCCTTTGCCCTTTCTGAAGCCATACTGAACCTCAGTCAGGACCTTCTTTTCTCCTACCCATTCCTCTAGCCTATTTAGCAGTACTCATTCCATCAATTTTGCTGTACTATCAATTAGGGATATGAGCCTATAATGTTTGGTTCCGATCTATCCCCCTTTTTAGGTCGAGCATTCGAGACCTCTTGTATATACTTTAGTATATACTTATATGTATATGCACTTTGTGGGCTCTGGAGATCAGCCCTTGGACTTGTCTTTTTCGGCTTAGGGACTTTTTTTTATGTTCAACTGCCTCTATTTAACTGTCTTAATAGAAAACGACCAGTAGAGGTCAGTAAAATACCAGAATTGCTTTCTGCTTGTTCAACTGCCTCTATTTAACTTTCTTGATAGAAAACGACCAGTAGAGGTCAGTAAAATACCAGAATTGCTTTCTGCTGAGGGACTTTCTTTTTTTAATTTTTCTGGCAACTGCCTCTATTTAACTTTCTTGATAGAAAACAACCAGCAGAGGTCAGTAAAATACCAGAATCACTTTAGCATTCTCTAGATTCCAGTTCATAGAAATTGTCTTCCACAAGCACCCGTAGACAATAATATTTTTTTCAAATCTTGTATTTTCAGTGATATGACCACCAAAGGCCCTGATTTTATTTTAAATACAGAGCTTTGGACTATACCATTTCCCGCTGAAAGGCAATATTTCTCTCCATGTGTTCCCATACCTGGCGTATTACGCAGTTTGGTGCTTACTTTCCCTCCATGTTAAAGAACAGTAGATGTTTCAGCACCCAGGCTAATGTGCTGCATAGCTAAATACATATAAGGTCCCTAAGGCGAGACCGATTGCATTGCAAATGCTTGTTATATATAGGAACAAATATAGAGTGCTTCCACGATCTAAGAGGGCCTAGTTTGTTTACAATGTTAAATACATTTGTCAGTGCAGGGTCTCAAGAAAGATATCAACAGACACCCCATCAGGTCCAGGGGCCTTTAAAGGGCATGTCTGCTCCATGGCTCGTTCTATTTGTCCCACCTCAAAGCTTAAATGAATATTTTTCTGCTACTTCATAATATGGTTATAATTCACGATCTCTTTCATCTTTAAAAAGATATTTTGGAATTATTTGACCCATCTGTCCTCCTGTATGTGAATGTCTAATGAGGGGCCCCTGATCCCTTCAGAATGGGGCATTCACCACCTTCCAAAACTCTCGGCTATCCCTTCTCTCTACTGCCTGCCTTAAATCTTCCCATGCTTTTTCTTTCAGGCTTTTTATTCTAGTCTGCCTCGCCTCCTTATAGCTGGAACGTAAGCCCTATAATAGCAGAGCATCCCTAGGCACCTTACGCAATGCTTTACGCAGGTTATAAGAGGCCTTAGTACAGTTTACATCGAACCATTACTCTTGTGGATGCTCTCTTTTTATAAAGGGCAGCATCAATTGATTCTAATCCCAATCAATACCTCTTCAAAAGCTCCGACCACCCGGTCCAGGCTCGCACTGTCATCTAGGCAGGTCATAACCTCAGGATATTTGTCTATGATCGCTGTTGATAATAAATCTATCTTGTCCACTTTGTTCCATTTTAATACATATCCATTTTTCCTGGCTATGACTGGTTTTGGACCTTTCTCTGATCCCTTGTTAATATTTCTCTGCCAATTAACATTGCATGCAAGAAAAGCATGGTCACTGATTTCTGTGAAAGTAACCTGCATGTTACTTAATCTATCACTTAAAATTCTGGACCCTTTGTCAGCACTTTCAAAGATCTTAACCATGACTCCTGTCAGCAGATTTATCCTATTTATTATCACCAATTTCTATATAACCATAATCCTATTCAGTGCATTCCCATAGTTACTATGATTAAAATGAATGATTGAATCTCCATCGCAGTCCATTACCCCACACACTGATTTCCCTACTATATGACAGGTTCTAATATTAAAATCTCCCATCATAATGAATTTCAATGGCCTGTTGTGTCGGATACTAACATCATTAATCACCCGGTCCATTTCATCTGCCACAGATTCCATATTGCCCTCAAAATTATTATAATAATAATTTATAATTATCATAACCCAGTCTCCTACTGTCCTTCACATAATTAATAAGTAAAATAAAAAGAGTTATTAAAAAATGTAAACATTTTGACACTAAGGGCTCTATTATGAGTCTGGCTTCCATGGACCGCCAGACTCATGGGGGTGCGGCGGTGGCGGTCGCAGTCTTCCAACCACCCTATTACAATTAGGGCAGTCGGACCGCCATTGCCCTTCCACAGCTGCCTGAGAACCGCCATCCCCTGGTGGTGTTGCACCAGTCAGGAGGCCGCAATATGCTTGGCGGGACCACCGCAGTCCTGCCAAGGACATTACAAGTTTCCTCTCTGCCACAGTTTTCATGGCGGTTCCTCCTCCATGAAAACCGTGGTAGAGGGGAAACAATGGGGCCCTACAGGGCACCCTTGTGCCTCTGCGCCCTGGGGTGCACTCAGGTGTGCACAACATGTGCCCCCCACCGTGCATGCATTACAGTTCCTGCACGGCATGGACTTTACAGTCCATGCCGTGCAGGAACTGTTTTTAGTGTTCCACTTGCAGTGCTTATTTTCAGAGGACTGCTGTGGGCACGTAAAAAAAAAGCCCACTAGACAGGAGAAATACTCGTAATCTGGCCGGCAGCCCGACCACGGCTTTGGTGGTGCGGCAGTGGAGTGGAACCGGCGCTGCACCACCAAACTCGTAATCAGGACCTAAGGGTGTTTGCTATCAGCGTCACAATCCCACCTCTTGCCCTACCAGATCTAGAGGGAACTGCAGGAGTATGATAAGATCTAAACCCATCCATGGAGATTGGGGCCACCTCCCAAGTCTCCTGGAGGAATATAAAATTGTATTTTACTATCTCTCTTATCCATTTTTAATCATCTCTCTTACGGCTGAACCCTGCTATACTCCAGCTTATCATCTTAACTTTGCTTGGCCCCACTACCTCCTTGTCATATACCCCTTTTGAGAGTTTCCTACATTTCCCAACCTTACCTATTGTATTTCCCCCCCAGGGTGTCAGTCACAGCTTTCTAAGCTCTTCAGTGGGTGTACCTTTTCAAGTATGGAATTCAGTGATTCCTTTCAGAGAATTACTGCAAGAGCGGCTAGAAGACATATTGATAACAAGCCCTTTCTCAATGCTGCATATTTCTTGAGGTTTATAGAAAAACCGTAGAGGGAGGGCATACATCTGAGACTCTATTGATGGTGCAATAGGTAATTGCCCTGGCAAGTTCCTCACTAATCCTAAACTATCAAAGTTTACCACGATACAATCCCCAGAGATCATTTTTGAGGCTGGTCCGACCCACAAAACTCTCCTTGCAATGAGGATGTGCCCATGTATATACACGCCCATTCTAGCAAATTTGGTCAACCAATGAAGTGCTTTATCCATGAGTTGCTTTGTTGACTCAGACTGTGGCTTCCTTAGCTCTGGTACATTGGCCAAAATAAGCACATAAGGGCATGCTGCGGGTGGTGAACATAATGTCTGGGCCCTTTTTTCCTCCACCGCCCACAGAGCATGTTCTTCCCTAGCCACCACCTCCCTTGATTTCACCCTTCTTCCATCCCCAAGCATGCTAGGAGGCTTAGCTGGTATATGGGTTACACTCATCAATCGCATCGGGTTCAGTGTTTGGATTGCCATAGGGGCTGTTTGCTTCAATGTGGGAGGCTTATCATAGGCAGTTATACCTACAGTCTTGCATACATTGCTTCCTCCTACACCTCTTAGGGGGTCTATCTTAATACTGTATACCTGCTCTTTGGGGCACAGGCAATTGTGTAGGTATTTGCTGGAATAATTGCTGTGATTCCACAGTTCTGCCCCCTGTCCCCTAATCCCATTACCCTGGTTTGGTTCATATACCCTGGAATGCGGGTTAAAAACACTGGAGACAACGCTAGGGACAACAATAGACGCACTTTCCTGTATTTTCCCACCATGCTCAATTCGTTGCACAAAGCTCTGCTCTATATTCTCCAGTCGAGTTATCAAAGGCTGAAGCTGGGTTAACAAAGTGGATTCCAAACTAATATATGTCATTCAAGTTTTCAATAAAGGGAACCCTGGGTTTGAGGCTGAAGTACAGATTCTGCTACTGGCCCCTTTTTTGGTTTCCTTGCTTTGGGGGCCTGCTGTTGCCTAGGGCCACTTCTTTTCCTTTTTACTAAGGTGACTGGTCTGGTCACTGAAGAACCAGAAAAAAGGAGTGGACCTTGCAAGTAAATCTTGCTAGGCCTGAAAGGGCCAATCACCTTCAGCAAAAATGATTACCCGTCAGAACCCAAACATTGCAAATCGCTAAAATCAACGTTACAAATTATTAGTTGAGTTGAACACCCTCTCTCACTGTCTGCCACCACATGAATCGTCAATCATCACTCACAATTACTTAATAATATATCACTTATTGGTGCAATAGTTAGTTACCTGTTCCAATCGAAGCACAGTGGTAGGTACACAATTATATCTTCACTTTAATGCAAGCAACACATTGGAATTTGACAGTCTTGTAAATCAAATGATCTTTGCTGGTGCAGCTCTGTTAGGGGATGACAAAAGAGGGCTAGGCCTCAGAGGGAGGAAGGCATTGTCTCCAATGTCCTTGAAGGGAATGGGGAGGATTATTTACTGCCCTCTTGTCCAGCTCTAATCTGACCATACATATACCTAAAAATGGTGTGGCTGCATAAGTCAGACACAAACATAATGTTCCACTAGCTATATTTTTTGTTTGTTTGGCAAAGCAGTTTGACAATAAAAAATTAGAAGTTCTGTGGTGGCCTACTCTCAGTCTAAGAAGTAGAGTTCATCCTCAAACTCACGTGGTTCACCCAGATGTTGGTCAGCTAACACATTTGAGTCTGACCTATCACCCTCATCCTCCTCCTGTGGTATTTCAGGAATAGTGTAATTGTGTGGTATGATGAGTTGGTTCATTTTGATCATGGTCAATCTCCTTACATTTTAAGGTGAGAGACTGGTCCTTCTCACTGTGGAAACTGAGCCAGCTGCACAGAACACACACACTCAGCAGACGCCCTGGCTACCGGACAAGCCAGATACATTATTGCCAGCCTGCTGTGCTCTGGCCATTGGCACTTCTTCCCATACCAATATACTAATGGGTTTTGATCCACATAGGCCTCTCTTTGGTCTTCCAGATAGTCCTTGAACATTCTCTGAATGGTCATTGGTGCTGCCACCAGCTCGACCTCTTTTGCCTTCACCTCTGCACTGGACTTAAGACGTGCCACTTGAAGCCAAGCCAATGCAGATGTTGAGCCAATTGTTGTGTTACTGTTGTTGTTATTGACGCTGGTTTTCTTGTTGCTGGTGTTGGCGGCTGTGAGCTGTGAGACAACAGGACTGCCCTCTCTGGAATTTGAAGGCGGCACCCCAGAGCTTGTGCTCGGAAGTGGTACTCTAATTTCCAGCTGTTCTTCTTCCAGGTCTCTGGCTCGCTCAACAATCCACGTTTTGTATTCTGAAATATCCCCTTCTCAAAAAGGAATGAAAGGGACCAGTAATTGTTTTGTACCATGGAACAAGTATTGTGGCACTGGTGTACTCTTTGGATGACACAATGTCTCTTTGAAGTCTTGTATTATCAGCCAAGTGAATGATTAAGCTGTGAACCAAGTTGTGGGTATCTTCTTTTTCGTTCACACTTGCAAACCTTTCTGACACCATTTGTAAATGGTCCTGTTGCAGATGCGAAAACGGGATAGCTTGGCCCATCGTACTGTCCTCCTTGCTAACTTCCCCTGTGAAAACCTCAAAAAGAAGTAGCATCTTCCTCTGGCATTTGACTAGGCCCAATTGTCAATCCCAATGGTCATGTTTTTAATAGTTTCATCCCTTCCTCTTTGAATGACATATTCATTGATCGGTCTGTACTGCTCAAAAAGATGTTGTAACATGAAACCGGTCAAGTTCCAACTTGTTTGCACCTCCTGTATGAGGGCTTTAACTGGTACTCTATTAGCATGCTTAATGATCCTCAACGGCTTTCAGGCTTTAAAAGAATGGCTGAAATGAGGTCAGATTCTTTTGCAGCTGGTCAGTAAGCTGCTGATTAGGTCTTCTTTTTTTAGAAGGTCCTGCACAATGAGGTTGATGCAATGCACCAAACACAGGACCCTGAAATAGCCATCATCTGCCTATATTTCTGCCACTGTCCATGCCAACAAATCCAATTCTGAGAACTCTGGGTCACAGCCATTCAAACACCTTGCTGTCTTCCAAAATGTTTGCAGCTGTATGGGATTTCTCCATGGCGAACATGGCTACTGTTGCATGCCGCTGAATGCCCTTAAAAGTTTATTCCACTCTGAGACCTGTAGATAGCTATTGCCTAACCCCCCACAAATGAGATCCAGTGGGCAGTGATAAATATGTAATCAATGGCTTGACAACTGGGTCACATGTCTGTTGTTAGATTGATATAATGAACAGTACTCTGCTGCCAAGCTAGTTCACCCAATTGCAACCCATTTTGATTGAGCATTGGAACAGCAACTCTGGCAAAATAGGTCTGGCTGAGAACCTTAACTTTCAGACAGATGGCCAAAACAAATTCTAAAAAAACCCACTCCTTCCACAAAAGAAAAAGGAGGAGGTCCAGCGCTATCATTTTAGCTTGCTTCCCATTGTATAGACATGTCGTTGGGTGGTTGTGTTCATAGGGCCCTTCTGCCTAAACATGTGTATAATAGTAGCCTGGATTTTTTTCTTTTGTGGTGCCACTGACAACGGCAACATCTGGAGAGAAGAACCAGCAGGTAGACTCAATGTGCATCTTGGAGCAGTCACTGTATGATGTTGTTGTGGTGTCTCCATCTGACTCTTGTGCCATTTTGAGGTTGATGATGCGGGTTATACTGCTGCGGTGCTGGGGACAGGGTTGCTTTGCATAAAGATGTCACTCTCTTCATCCTCATCACCTTCACCTCACACCATGATCGGAGCAGATTCCCCACTCTCATCACCTTCACCACCACCACCACCACCTGCAGCTATTTTTTTAAGGTGGGCCTCCCAGCGGATTGCGTGATTTTTTTTGTATGGGTTGTTTAGCTTCCAGTACCATAGTGTGAACCAAGCTTACCTCGATAACACTCATGCTGCAAATGAAGCACATTGCAATGTTATGCTCCTGCTTGCTAATCATAAAGAAGGCCCAAACTGGGGAAGTGGACTTTTTCAGTTGGCCACTGGTGCCAGTGCCTGAAGAACTAGAGGTATGTGGGTGTGTCGACATTGCCTCTTTGCAGTGCGTACTTCTACTGAGGTAGTGGTGGATGCAGGTCTCAGTGGGGGTGTTACAAATATGTGAGCTGTGCCTGGCGGTGATATGAGTGCCACATCCCTCGGAGCAGGTTGAATAGGAGGGGTAATGTCAGTTGGCAGTGGCATTTACTTAGCAGCACAAGCGGAAGAGATTGGAGGACTCACGTCATGTGTTGTGTGGTCAGGTCACTTTGTAGTGGCCTTCTGTCTGGCAGTACTGTGGGCGATGTCTCTTGCACCTAAAAGCAACAAGCAAGAAAATCATTTTGTGAAACGTGGTATTTAAACTGTACAAGTTTGAACTAGTGCAGACAAAGACAATATAATTTAGTGTGATTACTTACATTATTATCCTAAATAATTAACAATAGTGTATCCATTCCAAAGTCAAACCACACCACTATAACATAATATATTTCATTTTCAATCAGGATAACAACATACATATGTAACTATTTGCTTTATGTGCATCTAAGGGACACCTGTGTCATTTAGGGAGGTGCAGGGGAAAATGGAATGATCCTTCAAAAATGAATGCTGGTGTGTGTGCAACTGTGACAGGCAGGGGGTCCAGGGGAAAATGGAATAATACTTAAAAAAAATTAATGCTGGTGTGTGTGTGTGGCCTTGCACCTATGTCAGTCGAGGTGGATGGATGAAGGAAAAATGTAATAAAACTTTTTTTAAATTAACAATAAAAGACAAATCAATTGCTGGTATACTAGGGGACCATGAGAAACCAATTGGAAGGCAAGGAAGTGCAGGTGAAAAATGCAAAAAAATGCATATAATATAAAACACTGTTCATAACATACATATACCACACTGATCCTCAAGCATATTATAATAACATAAAAAATGAACAAAAAGGCATAGCTCCTATCAATCTACCTAGAAAATGGCTTTGAAAACTGGAAAAATAGGGTGCCTGCACAAAATGGCCACCGGCCACATGGTCAACCAACAAAAAGAAGCAAGGAGGCATGGCCACAACAAAGAACACATGCAGGCCTATGGCAAAAGCACAATGGCTGGCTAGACAAAATGCCACTGGCCACATGGTAAAACAACAACAGCAAGAAAGGAAGCATGGCCACAACAAAGAAGACATGCAGGCATGTGTCAAAAGCACACTGGCTGGCTATACAAAATGGCCACTGACCACATGATCAAACAGCAACAGCAAGCAAAGAGACATGGCCACAACAAAGAACATGGGCAGGCCATTGGCAAAAGCCCACCGGCTGGCTACACAAAATAGCCACCGACCTCATGGTCAAAAAACAACAGCAAGCAAGGACCAAGAAGGCATGCTCATAACAAAGAACACATACAGGCCTATGGCAAAAGCACACTGGCTGATTACACAAAATGGCCACCAACCACATGGTCAAACAACAACAGCAAGCAAGGAGACATGGCCACAACAAAGAACACATGCAGGCCTACGGCAAAAGCACACTGGCTGCCTACACAAAATGCTAACCAGCCACATGGTCAAACAACAAACATAGAGGCATGGACAACAAAGAAAACATGGAGGCCTTTGGACTCTGACTACACAAAATAGCCCCTGGCTACGCGGCATGGGGAACAAAGGAAAATGGTGGCCTATGGCAAATACGCACACTGGCTAGACAAAGGAGGCTTGGTAATACTGAAGAAAACACTTCCATTAATTCAGCAGTGCCAAAAACAAAAGATAAGTGAGCTTTAAAAAATGTTATCACCAACATCCTCCCAGGACATCAAATATTATCCCATCAAGATATACTTTTTCAGAAAAACGCAAAATGCTAAAATAAAACCCCACATTTTTAATTTCAATAGTACAAGTGTTATTACCAATTGTCTTTCTCTACATTTGTACCTTCCAAATGTAAGACAGTGTGTAAAACAGAAGTCATTTTGAAAAATTGCCCTCTAATTCACACGCTAGTATGGATACGCACAAATTCACAGATGTGCAAATAACCACTGCTTCTAAACTCCATATCTTGTTCCCCTTTTGTAAATACATAGGTTTCCTTGATACCTATTTTTTACTCTTTATAATTTACCTAATTAATTGCTGTACACCTGTTACACAAGGAAAAACCATTGCAAGGTGCAGCTCAGTTAGTGGCTCTGGGTACCTCGAGTTCTTGGTGAACCTACAAGCCTTATATATCCCCGCAACCAGAGCAGATGTAACAGTATATTGCTTTAAAAAATCTGCCATAGTTAGAAGAAGTTACAGGTGAAAACGTAGGCACAAATGGCTGTTTTTTTCAACTCAATGTCATTTTTTTTTTATTTCAACTGTTACTTTCAACAGGAAAACCTTAAAGGACCTACACAAATGACCCCTTGCTGAATTCAAAATGTTGTCAACTTTCAGAAATGTATAACTGTCCAGGATCCACCATTGGTTTCACACAATTTCTACCACTAACCAGAAGGAGCTTGAAAGCACACAAACATTTTAAAAAATGGGCTATGTCCCAGTAAAATGCCAAAAATGTGTTGAAAAATTAAAGTCTGCCTGTTGCTGAAAGCTGGAAAGATGGTGGTTTTAGCACCACAAACCCTTCATTGATACCATTTGAAGGAAAAAAAAACACAGACGCTTTCTTCTGCAGCACTTTTTTCCGATTTCCCCCCCCCCAAAAAAAGCTTTAGTTGTATTATAGCTAATTTCTCGGCCCCGTCCAAGAGAATCCACAAACCCTGGGTACCTTTGGAATCACCTAGATGTTGGAAAAAAAGGACTCAAATTTGGCGGGAATACCTTATGTGGACAAAAAGGTATGGGGGCCTAAGAACAAACTAGCCCAAATAGCCATAAAAAGGCTTGGCATGGTGGGGGGGGGGAGGGGTCAGAGGCTTGGCAGCGAATGGGTTAAGAAAGTTGTTACTTTGATCCCAATAATTATAAGCTGCTGTCGATGTTGTGGTCCTAGGGAAGTGCCTAAGGCAAGGCTATGTATCATCACTTGTTGAATAGACCCAGGTTAATAGGATCCTTTCACCTGCCCAGAAAGGCTTCTGGGCAAAGCACTTGCCTATGCACCATTGCCCAGTGGTGGTAACCTGCTCCAGACAGGCTATCCTTAAAACATCTCCTTTACCATGTTGAACAACATTGGCATTAAGTCCACATCAGATGCTATGCAAACACTTGGATCTTGGATGAATTAGTTGATTTCTTATTTTTAAAAGGGTTTAAACCCGGGCCGGACTGGGAACCGAAACTGGCCCTAGCAAAGAGCTCGGCCGGCCCTGGGGTGGGGGGTGTTAGCGGAAAGCTTTGTGCTGCTTTTGTTGCTGGGGGCCGATTTTGCAGTTATGCTGCAAAACCGCCCCCAGTAACAAAACGGCCCCCCAGTGGTCTAAAACTGCCCCCCCACCCTGGCAGCCCAGCGGGGAAATGCCCGGTGCCCACTACGGCCAGTCCGGCCCTGGTTTAAACCTTTTAAAAGTTGTAAAGACGATGTATTTGTAGTGTTCCTGTAATTAATCTTCCAGAATTAATATAGTTGTGGTGTTTTAAGTAACTGAAATGATTTTTGTTTACGATTTAAACTGCTAAACCAAGTTAACATTATAATAACAAAGTATGAAGGAAACTCCGCAGGTACTGGGGCTATCCGTTCTTGCTATGCATTCCAGAAAATACATGGGCCGGAATGTAATCTGGCAATGCCAGCTGGGATTCCACCGACCAGGCTGCATTGCTGCGGCCTCTTACTCGAAGCACATCACTGAGCTAGAACATTTGAAATATATGTGTTAGAAAGGTCCAGGTTTAAAGAGTGACTCCTCCATTTAAAGCGATTATCAGCTCTGAAAATAAGCTTCAGGAAAGTAACGTTGCACAGCATCAGTAATGAAAAGTCACTTATTTTGAAAATATTAATAGAAAAGGCCTTTTCCCATATGAGAAACAGAATAGCAAGTTCCAGCTAAGGGATCAAGCAATCACCTCCTGATCTCAAGCGTGGATGCTCAAGTTTGTAAATTTAATAAAATGATAAAAAAGCGTGGCAGTGTTTATAACAAAAGCAATAAACTCAGATTAAATCAAGCTGATTTTGTTTGAAAGTCTCTCGCGGTAGCACGGAGGTGAGGGCTGTGTGCACCAGGGCAGCTTCTCTCAAATGGGAGAGTGCATGAAGTTGTGTGCACCTTTCACATCTCAGGGAGTTTACGGAATGAAAATGGCTTGGTCTGACTTTGCTGGGTGTCACGTGATTTGCAATGAATTCCGCATCAGCACATTTTACTGCTTCGGCATCACAGAGGGCATCAAAAACAGAAAACCGCTTAAAGCTTCTGTAGAGAAGGGAACAATATGGAGTGATTTTAATCCCACAATGAATTGAGGTCTTGTAATGACATTTAGGGGTCGATTCCGATTCGGGCCGCAAATCTCTCCGACCGAGCCGGACCCGGAGAGATTTCCGACCGAATCGGACCCGTGCAGTCCGACCGAACGAGTACGATGCGTCCGTATGTTATCGGACACGAGTCGGTCGGACTCCCATTGAACTCAATGGGAGCCGGTCGTACAACGCGTACGCGGGCTCCCATTGCCTCAATGGGTGCGAGGCGGACAAGGGCGCCCCCTACAGCGAGTACGCCGCGAGCGCTCGCGGCGTACACGCACAGGTGAGGGGACCCATGGGTCCCCCTGTGTGCGCCTCGCACGGGTGCGCGTACAGGGGGGTCCGACACGGACCCCCAAAGTACGGCTCCGACAGCGAGTTCGAGTCGGACGGCGCGAGTCGGTCGGAGCGGTCGAGGTGCGCATCGTACTTACCCGGCCGGAAAACGTCTCCATTGCGCGGTGCGAATCGGGTCCGAGCGAGTCGGTCGGAGCGGTACGATCCGGGTACGAGTCGGTCGGAGCGGTCGGGTCGCCCGGACGAGTCGGTCGGCGAGTCGCATCGTACTCGCTCGGCCGGACCCGCGTACGGTTCGGTCGGGAAACAGGCTTTCGCATGGCTTTTTTCCCGACCGAATGGTATTGGGTGCGCCTCCGACCGAGATCGGAATCGGCCCCTTAGTCTTGGGACCAATGAAAAATAGTAACCGCTATTTCCAGCCCAACTTTCAAGTTTATTAGATGCTCACTCTGACATTGGCTACAATGTTTATGCCCGAATATACTGATATTTTGCGCTGAATCTCACACGACCCAAAGTGAGGCAAAGCGCTGCCAGATCAACTTTCGGATCCAAAAGCTATTTTGTGTGAAAGTTGACCCTTGTTCAGGGGTGTAGCTTATCCGATGAGATTCGGGTAGTGGGACTCTCAAATATCCCAACTAAATAAATGGTAGGACTCAGGGTGGAGGGGTGAAATGACCTAGGTTCCGGATAGCCCGTTTCCAAGACGAAAAGAGTTAATATTGATTTGCATTATGTGGGCCTCTGTTTAGAGTCGAGCAGTGGTAGAAAATTGATGGGTTTGAATGCTACCTCAAGTGGTTACCAGTGGTTAAACTATTTGCAAGCATTCATCCCAAAACCCTTTGCTTGTTTGATTGCCAGAAGCATGCCTGGAAACTTGAGTCTGGCACAGAATTCCAAGCCTATTACTGCAAATGTTTGTGAATTCCAAAAAGTAGCAACTACTGCTTTTTTGGCAAAGTAGTCACTATATATATGTTTAATATCCAACCCGAAAAAGCTACGCCCCTATTGTGCAGTGCTCAAGCCTCTTTGTGCCAACCCCTTGTATTGTATGAAACAAGACATGGCTGGGTAAGGCAAGTATGGCTGAGTCCAAACTGAGGTGACATGGTGAGCAAAAGAATGATGGTTTGGGACAAATTGCATGCATTCCTCCCATCACCTTTTGTGTGTTTCATTTTCAGCCCCATGTGGCAAGGGTATGCCAGACGTGGGTCCAATGCTCACTGTGTCACTAGAGCCAAGCTGTACCCAGCTGATGAGCCCATAACTAGGGTGAAACCAGTCCTGGGTTGCTTGTGCTCCGGTTTAGGGAGAACCTGGCGTGGCAGTTTGGGTTGGACTGTTCCCATGAGGAGCAGGGTCAAGACAGATTTGCATATGGCTTTGTCCAAGCTGATGTGGCATGGTGAGCAAAAGAACAATGGGTTGGGGTGCTACCCCGAGCGATTGCCAGTGGTTAGACAAATTGCAAGCATGCGTCCCTTCACCTTTTGTGTGTTTCATGGGGAAGGCAAGAGCCATAGGGTTTGGCTCAAAGCAAGAGCTAACTAAATAGCATGATCTGGCTTTGCCTCAAATCCTAATGCTTAGTGAAACCAAGTGCAAGCATGGGGTGCCTAACATGGCAACATGTAACATGTTCTTTATACTAAAGCACCCATCTTACACGTCTGACTCTTGCACAGTGGTCTACACATGGGAATTTGTACTGGAGGGTATGTCTCGCCTATGTGGCACAGCACAAGGTTCAGAGTCATGGAGGACAGTCAGATTTAGTGCAAGCACAAACAATGAAGTAATCAGTAGGCTAAATCTGGTGCTAAGCTATTTTCTGCCCTTTGCACAATCCATTGCTGAATTTTTCATGGAGTGCTCCATTGAATGAAGGAAAGTAAATCTAGGCCCTATCTTTTACCTGCAAAATCAGCACCTTGCTTTACCCATTTGGTTTATTGAAAGTTTACTGTTGTTCAATATGAATAGTATGAATTAATGGCAACTATTGTTTTGCAAGTGTACTCTAGTTGATCCCCAACCTGTTACATGCATATTCAGTAGGAGACTAGATTTGAGGTGTCCAGTTAAGCAGGAACAGTGAGTGTGTTATACGCAAGTGAATAATCAAGAAAACTGAAACAAATATACATGCAAAAGGTAAAACAGGATGATTGACCTATCCTTTTCCTCTCTGATGCACTGGTTACTCTTCCAGTACAATTTAGTCAGTTAAATAAACAAGTCGAACATTTTACTAGAGGTGGAAAGAACAGAGTCATGATTCTTGTTTTCTTGTATAAAAAGTCCTTTTTTATTCGTGCAATTTTATAAATCCTTTGATCTTGATTACCACAACCTTCACATGAATATTCATACCAAACAGCAAACACATGTTTCACTACACCAGTCGCTTCTTCAGGGTTAATCAATTGACCATCTTGTTCATGTGAGAAAATGTTTCGTGGAAGAATGAACAATTACTAGATAATCATCATGTTAATGCCTAAAATACATTCTGTGGAGTTCTCCCGAAATTATTTCTAAACATCACTCTTCCCCCATCATAAGGGTATCTAAATAAATGTAGCATTTTAGGAAGTAACGGAAATTCAATTTTCTCCAGTAAAAACAAAAATTTCCTAGTGAACCCACCACATAGCAGGTCTGTAATCTTGCGATATTTTTTATTTGCAGTTCCCATGTGACAATTCATAAATGCGATGTATTAACCATTCACATTTTGAGAATGGTTAAAAAAACAGCATTTTCCAAATTATCATCAAGTGGAAGCAGTTGGTAACCAGACGCAAGTCATAAAAAAGAACACAGAATGCATCAGACATTTTTAAAAGGGCTGCTTTGCATACAGTGGTGAGGAGAATGAGGATTTTGCTAACACAGCAAAGAAGAATGAGGAAACAGGAGAAAATATTTAGTATCTGAGATACACTTTTTGAACAGTCAAAGGAGGACATTTTGGTCATGTACGGATTAAGCATGCAGGTCATATTTGAGCTACTGTAGGGGCGCTACACTGTTCTGGACACACACACATTTAAGCCAGTCAATTCCAACCCATGTGCAGGTCTGAAACTCACCTAATTTCTTTGCCTCTCATAGATATCAATTAATTTTAGCTGACACAGCTGGGCTATCTCACATTGTCCAGTCTATAACATTGCACGATTTCTTTAAAATTACTTTGGAGCACACCTCAAGATTTGCAGAACACAAAACCACATTTTGCCTAATTGCAATTTTTTCACAAATCATTTTGTTAAGGGGTGGCATATACAAATTTGACCCCCTCCCCTTCTCCAAGTGAATACCTCTACAGGAATTGCAAAAAATCAACACAGCCTAACTATGCAGGTGGCCTGCAATGCAGAACATCTCATAACAGATACCATTGTACGTTATCCAGGCAGCACACAAGACTCATATATATTCAGACACTGAGGACTAAGCAATCACCTTGCCAGAGGAGAGGTTGTCGATAGATGTCTTTTGTGTAAGTCACATGTACAACATCGAAACAAATGCCAATCAACATTGTATTTTCTATATTACTGTTGTAGGTGAAAATGTCTTTGCCCTCTGTCCCTGGCTACTCACAACATACAAAAGGTGATGGGAGGCTGCTAGCAGTAAGTCTAACCACTGACAATAGCTCAGGGTAGCAGTCAAACCCATTGTTCTTTTGCTCACCATATTACCTCAGTTTGGACCCAGCAATATGCAAATCAATCCTGACCCTGTTCCTCATGAAAACAGTCCAATCCGAACTGCCAAGCCAGATCCTCCCTGAACAGGTACACAGAGATAACTATAACCTACACCCCCGCCATGCACTGCTTATGACCTTACATATTACATCACTCATGATATGTTGTATGACATCATTGATGACATAATGGAAAATTCTATTGTAAACAATGTTCTTTAAATGGGTATAGCATTAGAGCTCTGAAAGCCTGTCCTAAATAGCTCAGAAAAATATGAGGCATCATTAATGCCATCACAAAAACAACTTCCTTAGGTGTAGAAAGCATGGGTTATGTCCCATATTGACCCTATACCATCTACTTCACGGGTAGTGTAGTTCACATTGACAATCAACCACAGATATATGGGAAACCCTCATTCCATACTGTGTTAAATCTGTATACAACTGTTCAGAGAAAGCCAAATTCCCAAATAAACTGAACATGTGTTCCAAAACCAATGCCCTACTACGGACAGCTTTTATCTGCATCAAACCCCTGACAGTCACCAATGCTACATTGAGAAATTAAGTTGATATGAGTAGAGAAGTGGGTACTGTAAAGAGTAATCACACTATGGGGAGAGTTTACCCTGTACCACACTGTTTGCAGATAGTGAAACTATCATGCAAAAAACATTACAGAGTGTTAAAAAGTATGTACTAAGAAAAGTGTACACTCTATGCAACACTTGGCAAAAAAGACACTATTCGATTAAAATAAGCAATTTTTGAAGGTGCTAAAGATGATACCTGCAGCCTTCATACTGTGGTGAAAACTTTACAGATAGTCCATCTTCTGAAGGAAAACAAGCACATGTACATTGCTTAATACCGGGTGAACAGAGACTTCTATGTTATGTAGAAATTGTCATGCTGAGACAATTCTGTCTAATAACTAAAGGATGCTTACAGTACTTAGTATGTTGTATGCAGAATCTTTGTCCTCTTGCAAACTTTTTCTGCAGAGCCTAAAAACTTGTGTCGAACATAATGCACACAAGTTGTCAACTGTCGCCTGCACACAGGTTTACTCTTCAATGCAAATATTTATAAAGTAATACCTCTACAAATCTATGATGCATTAGGAGCACATGCATTTTGTAAACAATTACATCCATTAGCTGGACTCAGGATATACAAAATTAGGTAGAAAAGTTAGGTAGAAAAGTAATATGGTAGTTATCCGTCACTATGTAAACTATAAAACAAACTAGCACACCCATTGGATGATGCCATCAGTGATGTCATCAATGTTTTCATTTGAGACGTCAGCAATGATGTCATAAATGATGCCATAGAACATGTCATGAGTGATGTAATATGTGAGGTCATGAGCAGTGCATGGCGGAGGCGCAGGTTATAGTTAGCACTGCGAACTATAACTGGTGAATTTCTCTGTTTTTTTAGCTGTAGACGTTAATATTGTCCCTGACAAATTAATGTAACTATAACGTTACTTTAACTTTTGTTTTTTCAGTGACTATATATATATATATATATATATGAGGGGGCCACGTGGTTTGGTATTTACCGAGCCATAAGAGTGGAACAGCAACTAAGGATTTAGCTCGCACTAGCATTCCGAGGCCCATTGAGGGCTTGCTACTTTTGCCAGCAGTAATCAATAGCGCTAACCATCTGTGGAATTATTATGGACACTACAAATCCCAGACTGCCCATCCAGGGCGTACTACTTAGTATTCTAATAACGGGGTGGTGTCCCGCGCTTTTTCGAACTGCCGAAGCCTCTGAGGAGGAGTTGAGATACTCCAGAAAAGCGTCAGGCATTAACGGCGATCGAGCTGCTCATGGAATCGGGGTGCTGGATGTGCGCATACCATTAAAGGCTTGATGCTTGTGGCTGCGGTTCGAGTGCTCCTTGTACGTTGGGTACTCTTGGAGCTATATATATATATATGTTGTTACAACAATGCCTTTAAGCTTCCGAGAACGCACTCGGCAACTGCCTCCCATCGGGTTTAAAACATCAGCCTGTGTCAGCATTCCTGGAATAACATTATCGCCCAACGCGTTTCAAGGTTCACTACCTCTTAATCATGGGCTACTTCCACAAAGTAAGTACACGGATGTTCTCCTTTTCAATTAAGCATCTGATTTTATTGGCTCCTTGCCCCCAGTGGGCTGTGCTCAGTGCATAGAGCATGCTGGGACTCGTAGTCATAAGGAGAAATATAGTACCTTCCCCACAGTGGGTTGCCATCTACTCCAACACCTACGCGTTTCAACCACACAGGTCTTGGTCACGGTGTATAGCTATACACCGTGACCAAGACCTGTGTGGTGTTGGAGTAGATGGCTTGAAAAATAAAGAAAAACTAAACCCCAAGGAGAGTGCTGCGTTATATTTTCGAATTGGTGATAAATAAATATATAAATATATATATATATATATATATATATATATATATATAGTTAATTATTTATACATTTTAAATTGTGTTTTGATCATTTCCAGATTTATTAAAAAAGTGGTTTTTTATAGTTTTTAAATGATAGTATTTTTTTTTATTTTAGACGATATTGTTGTAGTCGATATTATTGTTATCGATTTTTTGGTTGTGTCACATAAATGTAATGGTATAGTGATAATTCTCTTTACTATAGTTTTGTTTAGATAGTATGGTATTTTAGATATTTAGAACTGCAATATTTTTTTATTAGAATATTTGTGTTTTTCTTGTTTATGTATAGGGTGACAATACTTTTATAAACAATATTGTTTTGCAGATATTAGTGTACTTGTATATTGTTGAAGTCAATATTGTGTCATATAACCACCTGGCAGTGCTAAATAAACAACAACACTGTCCACAGCAAGGAAAACTTTTAAAAATGTTATTAAATGCACTATGTTAACTAGCAATGCCACTGAAGTTAACTTTATAAATGTGGTGAGACGTGGCCAGTCTCCCTGTCTTGCCATGTTTCACTACATACCCATATTAAATACTGACATAATATAGTTTTCCTACCCCCACACCTCAAGTCAAGAAATGAATGTACAATGTTAACGCATACACATGATCACATAAATATGTAGTGCTAACACTCTATAAATAAGGTGCTTTAAATGTTATAAAAATAAATAATATAATTTCCGATTAGGTGTGTTTATAAGAAAACACAAATGTAGTGAAAGTTTAAGCTGTATCCCACTTTACCCATTTACTACAGGCTCCAAAATCATATCAATCAACCATGCAACCCAAAACTATATTTCCATTACCCTCTTACTGATTTGTTTAATCATAAAACCTGACACATAATATCAAGGGCTGGACACAAACTCACATGGCATGCATTGCACTCAAATCTTTAACCTAAGTGTAGGCATACATAAAGTAAGGCATAGGCTATATGTGAACCATAACATCTCAAGCTATACCTATATTTATTCACAAAAAATATTGGAGTAAAATGTTGCCACTCACATTAGGCTCTCACAATACAACCACAACTTTCTCTAACACACTAGCAAAAGGGAATGAACTACATCTCCCACAGCGCAACATATTGTAAATCTCAAGACCTGGAATTTGAAGTAAATGATTAACCTATGCAACATATTGGAATATGCAATCACCTCGCAAACATTATAAAATGTGAAAAAACTAATATATCTTCAAGTTAACAACAAACACAAAAGGTTCCATTTGAAGTTTTAATCTGAAGTAAGGAAAAAATGGAAAATAAAAATCTTTCTCTTTTAGGTCCTAAATGTATTTTTAATAAAAAAGAATCAATATAAAAGTCTTGAGGTGGAGCTTAAAAAATAGTGTCATTCCATAGGGGCCGATTACGATGTCAGTCAGTAAGCCTCCGGCCGCTATTCGGAAGCACTACGACCGCGGTCGGAGGCTTTCCGACCAACACAGTCGGTTTGCGGTCCAACCGCCGAATTACGATTCTGCAGCATACATAGAAAGAGGAAATAACCTCTGGTGATTGTTTATGTATAGGAAGGTGTCCCTTCCAGCACGTAAACAATCTCCCTATGACGCAGGCATCCTTGCACCATGGTGCAAGGGTGCCTGTGCCGGCGCATGGTAGCTGTTTGGGCGCCAGCGCAGGGGGAAGCACAGAGATGTGACATATTGTTGTAAATATGTCCCATCCCTGTGCTTTGAAAGTGACTCAGTGTGGGGCAGCCAACTGGCTTGCGGCACGCACTGAGTCACTTTTCTTGTAAATCTGCCCCTGAATTTACAAATGCTATGTAGAATGTTCCTCATATGAATATGTTTGAAAATCCGCATATTCATTCTGAATGCTCAGCCGATCATTGTGGAAATGTGCCTGAAAAGGCGAAAGAATTCTACAATCGATATTGCAGTTGTTTTTGTAAGAGTTTTTTTCATCCGGAGAGCTTAGAAAAAGTCACAGGGAATGATACACAAAGGTAAACCTACACTTTTGTGCATATTTACAATTCTTTGCTATTCACAAAGGGATTTATGAGTAGTATCTTTACGAGTGTGAAGTCTCTGCACATAAAAAGATAGGTCTTTTTATGTGTGGAGACTGCGCACTCATCCCACAGTCTTTCTCCCCTTGATTAGTAGCAACAACTCTGCCTGGCCTTGCAGCTTTTTTTTTTACCAAACCATGAATTTGGCTTCAGTGGGGATCTGCGTGAACAGGTGTCAGTCTGTCAAATGTTCAGAGTTCCTTTATAAAGGATGCTGCTGCAGAAAGAATGCTCATCAGAGATGAATGCTAGGTGTGATTGGCTACAATTCCCGTGATGACGAAGCATTATATCATTTGTGACATGCAAAGTTGTGGCGTTACATAATGTACGTTAGCAAATATTTTGTGTGCCCACCACTTCCTGGATTCTTTTTTAGGTAGCTTATGAAAATAAAATATGATGCCTTTTATTTTCGTTAAAGAAAACGAAGAATAGTTTGTAAAAAAAAAAAAGGGCTACAGAAACGATTAAATGATGTAGGGAGACACTTCATTAACTGGAGCTTCATTTTAAAACTGTAGTGTAAATCTTTTCCAGAATGAATCAAGTCTGCATTAAATTACGTGGTGCCCATGTATTACAGTCAGATACATCTTAAATCATTGCAAGCTTGTCTATATCAAAGAGCTCCATTATTGCTTTAGATTCCCCCTCTGCTGGACTGCTCTTGAATTAGGCAATGTCATGCCCAATAGTCCTTTCCTTGGCATACAGCCAATGTATGACATCGAGCATCGATGGTTTTTGGTGACTAACATTCCAGTGAATACAATCCAAGCCTTGCAGAGGCAGAGGAGCAGTCGTTATGAATGTCAGGGCTGTGTTCCATCTTCTTTTCTTTCTTTGTTTTTTTACACATGTTTTACTGCCTCTTCTTTTGGGGTCTAGAAGATTGAGTGCCAGAAACATCTTGTCAAAGCAAGAGCGGGAACCGCCGCCCTAGGACTACAGATGTGCTGCGGGAGCTATGGAAAGCAGTGGCAGTTAATGTAAATATGGAAAACCCTAAATCTGCACAACAGTTGTGCCAATGTTCATCAAGTGATTAAAATGATGACAGATCATCGAGGTGGTGTACTGAATTCTACCTTCAAACACTTATGCTAATTAGATCCACAAGCAGCAATTTATTTTAGTCAGTGTAGGTTAGGCATTAGTTTAGTTATGCCAAAGGTTGATTGGGTATATTGCAGTTCCCTGATAAACGTTATACCCTGGGACCTAGAACAGCATGAACATCTGCAGAAGCAGATGTCAGTAGAGCAGAGAGGAGAATGAGTATGAGGGAATGCCATATGTGACTGCAAGCCGCCATATAACATCAGCATCCCCTTCAGAACTCTTAATGTGCCACGTTCCAACCAAGCGAAAGTGTGCTGTAACTTTATAGTTTGCAGTTAGAGATAATTAAAATGCATCTGTTTATTTTATCAAGTTAAGGAATTGACAATTCTGTATGATGAATAAACGAGATGAAGAAGTCGGAAATTAGACAACTAAATATTCTTTTACGCTAGCATGTTTCTCTTGCAATCACCACACTCTTCCTGCTCTGCAGATTGTAGAGTCCTGCCAGCCCAGGTACTCACCAATAACCACGCCACACACACAGAGTAATTTTACATGTCTTTATTCCGCTGCGTGTAAGTCAGAACTCAACATTCTAAGCTTTGCCTTCAACTCATCTCTCCAACGCTTACGTCACAGGCCTACGGTGCACAATGGGAGCCAAAAAAGTTCCAGTGTTATTTTATTTACAAGACACTACATCTTCCGCTTTGTTAGACAAAAAGTTACAACTTTTTCAAAATAGGAAAATAAGTAAATAAATAAATACACAAATAATTACATGAATAAATACACAGATAATCATAGATATGCAGCGTTACAATTCTTCAATTAAGCGTTGTGGAGCCTGAATCACACGTCCTGATCAGCAGGGCCGTCTTAACAGCATTATAGGCCCCCTGGCAAAGCAGTGCACTGGGCCCTGCTATACAACCACACTGCGGAGGAGTCACCCCTGCTTAAATTCTGGTCTGTGCATAGATTAGCATTGAGCCCCTTTGCTCGTGGGGACCCCGGGCAACTGCCCAGTGTGCCCATGCGTTAAGATGGCACTGCTGATCGGTCACTGGAAACCAGTACCTGGCAGTTGAAGTGTCAGTGATCTGCACAGGTGAAGTGGAATTATCAGTAGACACAGAGTCAGTCAGTCAGAATCACTTTATTCGATACTTAAGTTATTAAGATCATAAAAGTACAAAGTGCACAATATAAAATATACATTAAAAAATACAGCTTTCATAATGCAAATGGTAACAGCAATTTGGTAAAAACATTAGATTTAAGGGCAGGGTAAAAATGCATGATTCATAATTCATAAGACAAAGTGATCCAGCCTCCTGGTCTTCCATGAAAGAAGTAAATATGAGGCCACAGTGAAACATACTAATTCATTAGGAAATGATTGTAAAAAATACAGAGCTGGGCGACATTGAGTAAAATGATGTTTGCGCATAAGCGGCCAAATAAATCTTTTGCGGTGCGTCTTATAAAATTTGCAAAAAAAGAGAATATGTAAATTTGATTGGGAGGAGGAGCCTTCGCACGAACAGGGCGGGAGGTCATCTATAGAGTAGATGTCAGCTGGATAAGAAAACATACACGGAATGAGGTTTAGACGAAACCTTGCTAGGCACAAAAAATAAATATCCCGGGGCGCCTTCCTGTTCAATTGGGCTCTGTAAATATAATTTTACAGACGCTTTCGAGCAGTTTAATTTAGAACGCTCCAGTGCCCTTTGGTTAAAAAATAATGTTTTGATTTCTTTTTTTGATACTGTAATACAGGTTGAAGGGGATGTAAATAGTCGAACTAAATCGAGAGAGATGAGGCTATTTTTAATGTATAATAACCACGGGATCCTTAACGCGTGTTCCAAGGTGAGACAGTCTTCTATTAGTCTCTGTGTAAGGTTTACTGAAGCTCTTCTCCAGATGGAGTGCCACAACAATATGGGTGCCAACCTAATTATGTCATCGATATAAGGGACATCCAGCTCGGCATGGCATAAATAATTAGAACAGCTGGCTGGGAGGCCAATGAGTCTTTTCCAAAAGGAATTTTTGATAGTCTGGAGAGAGTGGGCGTCAGTGTATCCCCATATTCCTGCCCCGTAAGTTGCCACTGATATTGATTTGGCAGAATAAACCTTTTTGATCATCTCGAGGGGCATAGCACCCAGTTTCTTTGTGAAAGAATTAAGTGCTATTATATTTTTTTCCAGTGCTAAACCCCTAGTTGTGATCATGTTGGACCAGGATAGTTGTCTCTCAAAGGTTATTCCGAGATACGAGAAGGTGTCTGTATGGGCTAGTTCACAACCTTCTATGTAAAAATGTGGAGCCCTCCTCTCTCTACGTCCAGTTATTAAAACAAGAGACTTCGCCTCATTTGTTTTTAGGTCTAAACTACTCATGTAGTTTACATAAATTCCTAATAGTTGTTGTAGGGCTCGGCCAGTGTGGGCAATCAGAACAGCATCGTCTGCATATAGCAGAATTGGGGTGTGCACGTTCTTGATCGATGGGACGTCCGGTGTGGAATTCAACAAGGGTGTTTCTACCCCAGTCGTGCAGATGGAAAAGAGGAATGGGGCAAGAACACACCCCTGGCGGACTCCCCTCATGATTGGGAACGACCTAGAGCACTCGCCCTGGTTTCCATAGCGCACAGTTGCCAATGCTGAAGAATAGAGCTGTCTAATAAAGGTGGTTATCGCATCGTCAATACCCATTTCTGCCATTATTTTCCAGAGATGGTGATGGGCTACGCAGTCGAATGCTGCTGAGAGATCCATAAATGCCAGGTACAGTTTCTCCTGCTTTGCTTTAGTATACTTGGCCATTAATAGGGTCAGATTGAGGCTTTGATCCTGGGTGCTACTCCCCTTTTTGAACCCATATTGTACCGGGATCAGGATATTATTGTCAGTGTCCCATTTCTCTAATCTGTTGAGTAAGACGCGACCCATCAATTTGGCAATACTATCTAGCAAAGAAATCGGCCGATAGTTTTTAGGCTGGGCTTTATCTCCTTTTTATGAATTGGAACTATAATAGACCTCTTCCACGAGTCGGGTGGGCCCACTGTGGCAATTACATTAAAAACATTAGTGAGCACCGGCCCCCACGGGTCGGGGTGCTCCATAAAAAAGTCTACTGGAGTGCCATCCGGGCCAGGGGCTCTATTGGTAGAGGACTGTGAGAGGGCCAGTCTAATTTCCTGTAGGTTAAAGCACAAGGGCAGATTTGTAGGGGGGCTATTTGCTGGCAGCTGGCTAGCCAACCCCTCTGTATAAGAGTTAAAAATAGAAGAAAAATGTGCGATCCAGGAATCCTCGTCCACATGGCACGCAGTGCTTGGATCTTCAGAAGTTTTGAGAAATGGGGCATTTTTGACTCTCCAAAAATCCCTAGAGTTTTTGAAAGAGCCGCTTGATGAAGTTTCTCCCAAGCATCTTCCATAAGAGTGTTGGTTCTTTGCTTCCTGGCCTCTGAATAACAAAGCCGTAGGGTCTTGACCAGTGCTGCATCCCTTGGAGTAGATCTAAGAGCTTGGTGTAGATTTGAAAGGGCCTTCGTGCAGGACTGGTCAAACCATTTAGTGCCTGAAGTGTTAGAGGTTCTTCTTTCCCTAGTTAATGACTTTTTTGCCTCTGATAATATCCTGTCAAAGGCTGTTATTGTGGATATTGGGTCAGGGATTGCTGCCATCCAGATCATAATATCGTCAAGACTATTACCGACCACCCCTGTGATATGTTTCACTTTATCCATCAATTCCCATTTTAGAGTTTTCCCATTTTTTCTTGCTATCACTGGGTTAACATGTCTTGACTGCTCCAGAGCATTTCCTCCCCATACCAAGTTAGCATTTATGGCATGGTGGTCACTGAATCCGTATGGCATATTTGCAGTATTAGAGATAGATTTGCTCAGGGGTGAAGAGATCAATAGTCTAGGGTTGAACCCTGGCTCGACAATCCGAAAGTGTGTTGTAGAGAGCCGAAGCTGGGGTCAATGGGATTCATGATTTCCAGGTCGTTAATAAAAAATAATCTATTCAGAGCATCGCCATAGGCATCGTGTACAAAATGGGAAGTTGAATCACATGAATCATTAATCATGCCACATACTGTTTTATTTGGTAAAGTACAGCAGTGTGCGTTAAAATCACTCGCCCATAGGATTTTTGGAGGCTGCTTAAGACTCTTAGAGAAAGTATTAACATCTCTTCCCAACATATCAGCGATCTCTTTCATACTCGCATTGAAGTTATTATTATAATAATTGATTAAAAGAATGGTGTCACCACTTGATTCTTTTAAATAGAGAAAATGGTAATAGGGAGAAGCATTAGAAAATGATAAGACTGCTAATTTTAAGGTGATTTTTAACAAAGTTAAAATACCTCTCCTGGCGTGTCCAGAGACAGAAGGGCAGGCTGGAGTATAGAAGGAACGATAGCTGTCTAGATAGATTGGTCCCGTTTCCCATGTTTTCTGGAAACAAATCAGGTCATGTTTATTGATGATAGGTAACCAAGCAAAGTTAGACACTTTGGACCTTAATCCGGCAATATTCCAAGAGGCTAGTTTAACATAGTCACTGGGAATGGAAGTGGTGTTGGAAATTGCCACCGGGGATTTAGGGGAGTCGGGTCCCGGGTCCCTGGGACTTTGAGGTAGATTAGTAGTAGTCCCATTCCCCCCCCTGTCAATCACACCCATCCAAGTCTGTTAGGGTGCTAAAGCGGTTATTGATGGGGAGGTGGGTAAAAGGGCGGCCTGGGACAAGGTGAGGGGGCTCCTGATAGTTTTTACTATGTGAAGTTAAGCAAGTTTGGGCCCTATTAAAGGGTTTATCAGGTCTGTAGATGAAGCCAAGTGGCAGTGCGAGCATCTGGATTTGCTGTGTAGCTGTATCAGGTAAGCGCCCAAACAGTTGCTGAACCAGATGATGCGAATTAAAGTTGCCAACCACACAGTCCCCTGAAGGGTTTTCTTGGAGTTCCCTACCCAAGCTACCCATCTTGCCATTAGGATACATGGTAATAACTCCCCTTGACCCCCCTGTGTTTACTAATCCAGTGACATGCCTTGGTAATAAGCTGATCCGTAGTTTCTGACTGAGTGTCCACTAGCTGAGGGACATTCGCCAGGACTATGACATAGGGACAGGCAGCAGGGGGAAGGTCCAATCTTGAATCATAAGGTATGTTTGTCCCGTTCATCACTTCGATGTTGGAGTCTCTAGAGCGTGCCACTGTCGATGGAAAAGATGACAGAGATTTGCTAGGTGCCCCCTGTGGTTGCAAAGGATGAGAGGAGGAGTAATGAGGGGGTGGGTGACTTGCAAATTTAAAGGTTGAAGGTGATTTCAAACTTCACCAGCCCTCATACCTACTGATTGTGGGCCTCTTGCCCTAGGGGCCTCGCTATCGGGTCTCACACTATCCCGTGTAGTTGAGGAATGCTGAGATGTTACGGTAGACTCAGAGGGCAGGGGTATCTCCATAGCCGCAGCCCGATTGTGACCGTTGGTGCTTGTTATAGTTAGATTTAAGGACTTCAAAGTTGCCTCAAATTTACTTAGCCTGTCTGAGAGGGGCTGAAATAGGCGGGTAAAAGACAGTTCCATTTTTAATAGCAATGCGTCCATTGAAGGTATGGAGGCTGTTACAATCTCTTGTGAAATAGCGAAAGTTGGCTTTGTAGCTGTTCTTCCACCCCCTTTTTTCCTTTTTGGCGGCGGCTCAACGTAGACAGGCGGAGAGTGAACTCTAACGTTAGCCCGAGAGTTTTGACATTTAGAGCGAGTTACAGTTTGCTTGGGTGATAGAGGGGAAACGGGAATAGGCAAGTCTTCCACAGGTGCAATCGGAGGCCCAATGTTAGAACAGACAGTCGGACAATCTGGCACTACTAAGTCACCCATTGATAGTCTGCGCTCTACAGTCTGAATCTCCTTGTTCAGAGCGTCAGAAGCTCTTATGAGGAAGGCATCTAGAGTGTTATTTGACTCACCTCCGTTGGTGGTGGATTTCCTTTTACCCATCTGCGTCAGCCAGGCCAAATCCAAGTCCAGATTTTAATAGCAGATGATGGAATGGAGGAAGTTAGAGGGGGGCCCAGCCCAGCCTCCTCCGGGCTCTGATGGGCGTGGACGGGCCCTCCCTTTGCCCGGGCTTTGCCCCAAGCATGGCCCGGGCGCGTCCCCGCGCGTGTCACGCATGCTGGTGCGCGACGCGCTTTTGGCATCAGGGAGGCGGAAACAGGAACAGGTAGCTGACTGCTGGGGGAGATGAGAGTTGTGGTCCACTCTCTGGCAGTGCTCCGAGTTGCACGGCTCTCCCCTAAACATCTCAGGGTGCAGCAAGTAATGCGCGGCTCTCCCCGCGGGCCCCCTCAGCACAGAAGGAAACAGCAGGTATCTGGACAGGCGAGTACGGGGCCGCTGGTGCGCGACGCGCTTTTGGCGCCAGGGAGGCAGAAACAGGAACTGGTAGCTGACTGCTGGGGGAGATGGGAGTTGTGGTCCATTCCCTGGCAGTGCTCCGAGTTGCACGGCTCTCCCCTAAACTCTTCAGGGTGCAGCAAGTAATGCGCGGCACTCCCCGCGGGCCCCCTCAGCACAGTAGGAAACAGCAGGTATCTGGACAGTCTGTCGGGACCCAGTCTCTACACTGATGTTTGGTGAGTGATGGGCCACATGTCGAAAATGAAAGGAATCTCTCATAAAGGACTTCCCAGGATGCTGGACAATCACCAGGTGTCCATTGGTGTTAGTGATGGTAAAGGTTTCAGCCTCAAATGGAGCATCAGGCTTTCTTTTTCTGTGTTGTCTGACAAACACTTAATCTCCTCTTGTAAAAGTAACATCTTTTACATGACGCCATGTGTCAGCATATATTTTCATCTTCTGTTTGTGACCAAAGTCCATAGAATGAACATCTTCCTTGTTTCTGGATCTGAGGTTGGTCCATTGAGGCAGCTTGGTCATCATGGCTCTTCCAAACATGAGAGTTGCAGGGCTTTCCCCTGCCGTTGTGTGAGGGGTTGAATGGTAAGCTTGAAGAGTAGTGTTCAAAATAACATTGAGGTCAAGTTTCTCCAATGCAGCATGCTGAACAGCTTTCTTTAGCGTACTTATGAACCGTTCTATCAGACCATTGGCATGGGGCCAAAGAGAAGCGCTTTTTTCATGTTTTATATTGGGGTGACTTATAAAGTCTTTGAATTCTCGACTATTAAAAGGTGGGCTGTTGTCAGACTTTAAGGTTGCAGGTACACCCCATGTCTCAAAGATGCCATCTAATTTTTCAATAACCTTTTCATGTGTACTTGATGAAAGGTTTTCTACCAATGGAAATTGGGAGTATTAATCAACAATAACTAAAAGATGATTTCCATTCTCAAGAGAACCAAAAAAATCAATAGCAATTTTCCCCCATGCATGATGTGGCAATTCTGACATGTTCAAAGGGTGCTGAATAACTTGACATGAAAGACAGTTGCATATGTGACAAGTCTTCAATTCTTTTTCCACCCTTTCGTTGAGATTCAGAAACCATACTCGATCACAGAGAGCTCTCTTAGTGGCAATTATTCCTCAATGTCTCTCATGGGCAACATTAATTACTTGCTGTCGTAGACTCTCAGGAATGACAATTTGTGTACCTTGCAGAATGAGGGCTTCTTGAGTCAGTGAAAATTCATCTCTTAAATTTTTAAACTTCAAATTTACACTATCATTAGTGAGAGGTTTAGAGGGCTGGTTCCACGACTGATGAACAATAATGTCTTTCAACTTTAACATGTCACTATTTTGGCTTGTGGCAGTGACAAGTTGTTCTAAAAACATGGCAGCTGGTGTGCACAATTTCACAATGAAATTGATGTAAGCCTCCACTGTCTTAGATGGGGTAGCAGAGCATTGTAATGGCACTCTTGAAAAATATTCAGCAGGATTCTGATCTTTCCCTGGATGATGAAGAATCGTATAGTTGTATTCTTGTAACCTCAAACCCCAAAGTTCAATTCTCCGAGGCATTTTGGCTTTGGGAGTTTTGAATATCGTCAAGAGTGATTGATGATCAGTCACTACTGTGAAGGGCTTTCTGTACAAAAACACATGGAAATATTTGCAAGCCCAGACCACTGCCAAACTTTCTTTTTCAGGTTGCGAGTATGCACAATCAGTTTGTGACAGGCATTTACTGGTGTATGCCACAATATGTCTCTGGGCATTTTCTCTGTCCGTTGTGCTGTGCAAGGATTGCTCCTAACCCAACAGGGCTAGCGTCAACTACAACCTCTGTGTGAAGTTTGGGATCAAAATAGGCAATTTCAGTGGCACTCTGAATAGCTTGCTTGATTTTTTTGGGAATCTCTTCTCACATTCATGTAACCAACAAAAAGACACCTTCTTTTTTGTTAGTTCTCATAACGGTGCACTGACTGTAGGAAAGTCTTTTATGTATCTAGAACAGTAACTGGCCATTCCAAGAAATTATCCTAACAGAAAATGTCTTGTGGGGGATTTGCAGTAGACAACTCTTGTACTTTAGCTGGATCAGGTTTCATACCCCTATCAGAAAAGACATGGCCAAAGAATTTCAAGCTTTTCTTGTGGAATTCACATTTGTCAGCATTCAGAGTTACGCGTGCATCGTTCAGTAAATGACATACTTGCATGACAGCTTTGTCATGCTCTTTCTGTCAAGCTTCAAAAACCAATATGTCACCCCTATAGTTAAATGCATTCACTGCAAGCTGTATGATAAATCAGATGACTGTCTTGGAAAAGTTCTGCAGCATAGAATATACCAAAGCTCAATGGCTTGTAGCCAAACAAACCAAAATGCATGGAAAAGGTTGTAATGTACCTGGATTTTTCTTGAAGTTCCAATTGGTGATATCCTTTATAAAGGTCGAGTTGAGAGAAGAACTTCGCACCATTCGATTGACTTATCATATCAGCAATGTGTGGACCGGGATGTTTCTCTCGCTCAATTACCTAGTTGGCCTGACACATGCCAACGCATATGTGTACAGCTCCTGCACTGTCTCATTTAGGCACTATTACAATGGGAGAAACCCATGGTGTCGGACTATCCTCATTTATGAGTAACTTTACTTTCATTGTTTTGAGTTTTCCTAACTCATGAAATAATGAAGAAAATCGCTGCACAATTTCAGAATGAGCATTCATCACTGATTACTGATTTAGCTTGAGCTTTTGCGCACACAGGAAGACCTCCAGATTACTCAAGTTGTTTAGGCTATTCACGTTCAAGGTTGTTTTGTTTTTGGAGATTGTTTTCTGTACTTTTGTAAGCTTCGTTTAGAAAAGAGGCTGGAACATGTGTTGATCCACGTTACCTGGGGGGGCGCGATCCCACTCTCCTCCCCGACGTCAGCGACTTGGGCCTTGATCCAGAACTCCGTCACGGGTTTTGGCGGACTCGGGCCGGTGGCTCAGCTCTTCTGTGGCTGCCGGTCCAGGCCGCTACTGATGGACTCCGAGGGCCCCGATGACTTGGTCCTCACTCCGGCGGACTCGGTCCACACCGAGACCCGCCCTCAGCACTGTGGAGACTTTACTTCAGTTTGGTGCACAACCTAACCCGGCACTCCTCACCAGCACCTCAGGTTGTACTTCGACACGCACACCGCGCGTCTGAGACTTGCCTCTTCTCTGGTGCTCACGACAATCCGGCGCTCTTCACCAACGCTCTGCTTGCACCTCAACACGCACCCTGCGCGTTCAAGCCTCGTCTCTTCTCTACGATGTCCAGGCGCTCTTCCTCACGCCCTGGCTGCACCACGACACGCACTCCTGCGCATCCAAGTCTCACCTCTTCTCCCGGTGCACACGATGTCCAGGCGCTCTTCCTCACGCCCTGGCTGTGCCACGACACACACCCTTGCACGTCGGAGACTCACTTCTTCTTTTGGTGCCTACAAGGCCCAGGCGCTCCTCACCAACACCCGGGCTGCACCACGACACGCACCCAGCGCGTCCGAGACTCACTTCTTCCGCTGGTGCACACGATGTCCAGGCGCTCCTCACCAACGCCCTGGCTGCACCACGACACGCACACTGCGCGTCTGAGTCTCGCTTCTTCCTTGGTGCACACGAGGCCCAGGCGCTCCTCACCAACACCCGGGCTGCACCACGACACGCTCCCAGCGAGTCCGAGTTTCCCTTGAAACTCCAGGTGCCCAAGATCACAGGGCACAACTTGCGAAGGTCTCAGGCTAGACAGAGCACACGCACCCACAGTGTATCTGAGAGTCTTCTCTGGAAACTTTTATATTCCTGTGTCTCCAAAACAGGGAGCCAGCTTACCTCGGGCCCTTGGGGTTACAAGACACAGCACAAAGCACAGTCTTCTTCAAGCAGGGGGACCCAGCGCCTCCAAGCACAGTCCCAACAGCCTCTTCCTTAGTTAGAACAGCAAACTGCAGACCAGCCCCAGATCATGAAGCAAGGATTGGTCTATCCACCACAGTCTCTTCAGTTGTTCCTTCATTAGCAGAGGTTCCTCTTGACCACAGAATGGGTCCAAGCCTTTTCAGTCTCAATCCATATCTGTTTCATTCCAACGTTCAGGGGTTTCAGCTCTCATAGTTATACCCCTTACTGTCTTTGAAGTTTGTATGTGCTCAGGGGTCCCTGACCCCTCTCTAAATCAGTTCTGGGTGTCTCCCTCCCAGTGTCACCTCTCTCCCTTTGATACTGGGGGTCTGGATCCTTAATCACTCAGCAGGAGATGGGTCAATTGGTTTATAGCACCAGCCCAGGCCTTTTCACCTCTCGGGCTTCTCCTCCCCCTACTCTCCAGATGCAGGGCAGCCTGGTGCCATCTCAACCCCTCCCTGGGTCAAGACCTCTCCCAGCTCCTCTCACCTTTCAATTCCAGACAGACAATCCACATTTCAGAGACACACAGAAATGCTCAGAGCACAAAACTCAGCCACTTCTAAAAGAGGGGTTTATAAACACACAGTGACAAAACCACCTTTACAGAAAGATGCATTATGATACTGTGAGTTCATACATACCAAAGTTCACCTCTCCATTATAAACTGACAGGAAACTAGGCTAACAAATACACCACCTAGCCTCCCCCATTCTGTCCTATGGGCAGAATGGCCTTTCAGCAGTGAAAAACGAAATGGAGAGTTTTTCACTGCCAGAACATAACACACACCTCAGTTTATGTTCTGCCTTTTGCCTACACTGCACCCTGCCCAGGGGGTACCTGAGACCTACCACAGGGGTGCCCCATGTGTATGTAAAAGGGAAAGTCAGGCCTGACAAGTGGTTGCACTTGTCAGGACAACATGCTAACTTAGCATTCTGCGCGCAGGCCCTACACTGAAGGCCTGAGTTCCCTTCTCTGCGTGCCCTTGCATTACTAGCCCTTGCACACACAGTGCACATCACTAGGGACTTTTACTAGTAAGGCAAACATACCAATCATGGCCAACCAATCACCATACATTTTACACGGGGAACTCCTGTACTTTGACACTGATCAGCAGTGGCAAAGTAGCCAAAGCATCTAAAAGCAAAGGTGGTAGAGGCAAAAAGTCAAGTGTAATCACGCCAAGATATGCCAGGTCTAACAATATATATATATATAACCTACTGGCGGTCGCCAGTAGGTAGTTATAGTTAGAATGTAGTTTCCATAGGAAAAGCGTTTTTTGATTTGCCAATAACTTTGGCGTCGTTTGACGAATCTTCACAAAATTTTCAAAACTAATGGGGCGCTCCGGTCAGCTCCTGTCTTGAAAGTTTCGGGGTAATTCGTTAAGCGGGGGCCGAGAAAAAAGGGGGGTCCCAAAACGCGTTTTCTCCATGTTCATTTCCATAGGAACTTTAGACAAAGCTACAGCCCAAACTGCTGAACGGAACCAAATTTGGCAAAAACGTAGGTCTTGGTCCAGAAAGCGACCTTTTTTTTAAATGGTCGAAATCCGTTCATTAGTTCCTGAGAAATTAAAAAAAGAAAAATATCGATATCTGAGCACCGAGGAGGGTTCGCGAACCCTACCGAGCACGAGCTGACTTCTGATTGGCTGCCAACACTCCAAACCAGGAAGTGTTGGCAGCCATCTTGTGACTCGGTAACCGAGTCGCAAGAAAACAGAAGAAAAAAAGGTGAAAAACAAGAAAAGGGGGCAGGGTAGAAACACCCTGACCCCCTAGGCCTGCTCAGGGGGCCAAAAAAAGCACTGTTTATTCAAATGCGGGGGTCCGGGGACCACCACCTCCCCGGGGCTTTGAAAATGATGGGAGGGGGGCCGCGCGGCCCCCCTCCTGGAGCCCTTGATGGCCCTGAGGACCGCCACTCCCCAGGGCCGGCTCCTGCAATGTCCCGGGGTGCCTACCCCGGGACATTGCTGTTTGCTATGGCAGGGCGGGAGCACGGCTCCCGCCCTGTCATAGCAAACCCTGCTTTGCTTTGTTGAAGCGAGAGCAGGAAACCTGCTCTCGCTTCAACGAAGCACAGCAGATTGCTTTTGGACAAGGGGAGCTGCATGTCAGCAGCTCCCCTTGCTCAAAAGCAATGCCGGCTCCCGCAGGAGGCAGGGAGCCGGCGGGACCGTGGGGGCATTGGGGCTCCCCCCACGGTCCCCAATGCAAAGGGCCGGCCCCGGGGGATGGGGTCCCCGGGGCCAGGAGTGGCCCGGGAGGGGTCCACGTGGCCCCCCTCCCTTTTCTTAAAAAAAAAAGAATGGCCGGGCCCCGGGGGATGGGGTCCCCGGGGCCAAAATCAGCCTGGGCAGGAGGGCCACGTGGCCCCCCTCCTCAAAAATAAAATAATTAATGGGCAAGCCCTGGGGGATGGGGTCCCCGGGGCCAATAGTGGCCCAGGGAAGGGGGCCACACGGCCCCCCTTCCCTGTAAATATAAAAAAAAAGAAGAGGCCAAGCCCCGGGGGATGGGGTCCCTGGGGCCAAAAGTGGCCCAGGGAAGGGGGCCACACTGCCCCCTTCTCTTTAATTATGTATGAAAAAAGGAGGCCATGCCCCGGGGGATGGGGTCCCCGGGGCCGAAATTGGCCTCGGGAGGGGGGCCGCGCTGCCCCTTCCCGTTTTTTTCTTTAAAAAAAAAAAAAAAAAATAGGGGTCAGGCCCTGGGGGATGGGGTCCCCAGGGCCCCAAAAATAGTAAAAGAAGGGGGGCCACATAGCCCCCCTTCTAAAAAAAAAAAAAAAAAGCTGCCATCGCGCCGGAGGCCCCGCCCCCTCCCTGCACCACTCTGCAAACGCATTGTAAGATGGAAAATTAAGTCCCCATGAATACTGGGGGTCCCTGGGGGACAACTAGCCCACCAGGTACCTCCAGTAAGCGTCACATAGCTGGTTTGCAGAGAGGTGGTCCGAGGCCACGTCCCGTTTTACACCACTCTGCAAACGCACCTCATGGCGCACTGCTGGTGGGGCGATGAGGTCCTCTTGTGTCCTGAGGACCTCAGGACACAAGTGGACTTCATCCACCAAGCAGCAGTGCGCCAGGAGCTGCGTTTGCAGAGTAGTGTAAAAAGGGGGCGTGGCCTCGGACCACTCTCAGCAATCCAGGTGTGTGGCGCTTACTGGAGGTACCTGGTGGGCTAGTTGGCCCCCAGGGACCCTCAGGAATGAAGGGGACGTAATACCCCAACTTAGAACGCGCCAGGTGGCGCGTTTGCAGAGTAATGGGGAAAGGGGGCGTGGCCTTGTCCACCTCTCAGCAATCCCACTGTGTGGGGCTTACTGGAGGTAAGAGGTAGGCTAGTTGGCCCCTAAAGGACCCCCAGCAGCGAAGGGAACTTCAATCCCCATCCAAGAGGGCGCCAGCGAGCGCGTTTGCAGAGTGGTGGGCAAAAGGGGCGTGGCCTGCTATGAGAACTTAGCAATCCTGCTGTGTGGGACTTATTGGAGGTAATAGGAGGGGTAGTTGGCCCCCAAGGTTGTCGTTGGGGCCAACTACCCCTCTTGTTACCTGCAGTAAGTCCCACACAGTGGGATTGCTAAGACGTCTAAGGAGGACATGCCCCCCTTTCTCCACCATTCTGCAAACGCGCCTCCTGGCAGACTACGGGATGGGGGATGAAGTCCAATTTACTCCTGAGGGACTTTGGGGGCCAAGAAGCCCTCTTGGTACCTCCTCTAAGTCCTATGCAGCGGAATTCCTGAGCGCTGGTCGGAGGCCTAGCACCATTTCTCCACCACTCTGCAAACGTGACTACTACTTAAAGAAGCACCTTTCTGCACCTCTGACTTAGAGGTAGTTTTAATCCCCCTGCCCTATTATGTACTAGGGCCTTACAGAGGAGGTCATGCCAATCACAGGGGTACCCCAACGCATAGTGTTCCCTAGTGTATGTAGGTGTTTTCACTGTATTCTAAGTGTCTTTTAGCATAGCACTGGCTCTAGGCCTGGTTAGTCAGAGTCAGTTACCACCAGTACCCGTCAGCAAAAAGTTGGGGGCACAGGATGACTTTGCAACAAGGCCTCTTTCTGCTCCTCTGTTGGTTCTTTGTGCACATCTCTTGCTTCTTTCTGCACCTTTCTTGACTTCTGTTGCCTCTTTCTGCATTTCCCTTGCATCTTTCTGTGCCTTTCTTCCTCTTTCTGCACATGTCCTACCTCTGTAGGCATAGTTAGAAATTAGCATTTAAAAACCTTTGAAATTCACTGAAAAAACCACAGGTTTCAGGGACGTTTTAGTTAGAAATTAGCATTTAAAAAACCTTTGAAATTCACTGAAAAAAACATAGGTTTCAGGGACGTTATAGTTAAAAATTAGCATTTAAAAAACATTAGAAATTCACTGAAAAAAACACAGGTTTCAGGGATGTTATAGTTAGTTGGACATTTCACTCGTACAAAACCAGAGAAATTCGGCCGTTATAGTTAGTTGAGCTAACTATAACTCGCGCCCCCACAATGCACTGCTGATGACGTCACATATTACATCATTCATGACATGGTCAGTGACATCACTGATGACATCACTGATGACATCTCAAATGACATCACTGATTTGACATCTGGGAAACCCTTTTTGTTAGAGAGTGTTGCACAAATAAAACCCCATGCCATATTTTGAGAACAGTCTTTTGATGTGTCTGATTTTACAAGAGTGAAATCTCTTTCCAGGTGGTGTTTTTATTGCTTCGCCGTGTTTGGCCTCCGTGTGGGAGGGCGATATTTTCTATTATTTGGGAGGGCGAAGCAATACAAGGGCACAATATAGCTAGGTCTCTGGCAGCCTGTCTCTTGGGCCTGTTTCCTAAAACTAAAGCCAATATGGTCATATCAAGATTTGCTGATATGGCCCCTGTCCTAGCAGGGCTCCAGATAACTTTGTTTTGGAAGTTCCCCAAGGGATCTATACTCCAAGGGTGGGAATGGGGATGAGAATTATCCAAATGGGCTATGTGTGAGAGAGCAATAAAAGCTGAAGCAAAACCCTAACCACAGGCAGGCATGGAACTTGATCCTTCAGCACTGTCACCGCAGAGATGTTGCAAGACGATTCCTTCCGCTCTCAGATGATGATTCCACTGGGAAGGACTAGATTGACGCACCCACAGTTGCAAAGATATATACACAAGGCCGCTGACCCAGGTTGATCCCATGCTGCCACATTTTAGGCTTGAATTACTACCCTGGCACCCCTTACCACCCCCAGCAGATGATATGTGCATGCCATTCATATTCTAAACAAAAAGGAGAGTGAGCAACACCGAAGCTCGTCCTTCTCCCCTCAATGCTTATAACAAACAAAAAGAACAAGCTCAAGGAATTATCAATCGACTAGCATCCTGTTGGCATTGAGTAGTCTCCTAGAAGGAAACCCATTAGGCCTTTTAAAGTACCCTCACCCACCAACCTAGTTGGTGGCATGCTTCATCATTGGGTTCCCACCTAGGGGGCCGAATGCCTCCTAGGTGTGCTGCAACGCCTGATTACAACGGAGCGGGATGTCTTAGGTGAATAGGTGAATTTGGTTAGTGTGAACCTTAAAATTACCTCCAGGATACTCTGTCAAATCAGTATAATTATAATAATGAGTTCCTGGGGTAGGGTTAAAAGTACGGCTGGATGTGGGAACTCAAGACCAGTATTACCCACCTTGTGGAAGAGGCAGAATTTAATGGCTATATTTCTAAGCATGGTGCAGATTTCCTAAGCACGAAAAAAGCAAGGATCCCCTATTTTTATACACTCCCGAAGATCCACAAGAACAGATCCCTCCTCCAGGACACCCAATTGTATCAGGGATAGGTTCCCTCCTGGAGCCATTATCACGCTTTTGAGATTTGTTCTTAAAACCCCTGGTGCAAAACACCTCCACCTATTTAAAGGATACAAAGACCAACTGAACCTACTAAGAGAAGTCAGCTTTGATCCAGAAACCAATCTCCTGGTGAGTCTGGATGTCGAAAGCTTATATACTAGCCTGCCCCCGGATGAGACCATCATGGTCATAAAGAACGTCCTAGATGGAACCATTTGGGAGTACAACCAATTTTGTGATGGATTGTGCAAAAGAGGCCTTAAAAGATTTTTTGGGGCGTTTGAGTGTACACTGTACCTCCAGATATACGGAACATTGATGGGGAGTACCTTTGCCCCTAGTGAAGCAGGGCTATATGTATTTGAGTTTGAAAAGAGGTATGTCCTGAATTTTAACGATCCCTTTAAAGGAATGATCAAGTTCTGGAAACGTTACATCAACAATGTACTGATGATTTGGGAACGACGGGAAGATTCCTTTAAACAGTTACTGGAATGGTTCAATAGGTTTGACATAAACCTAAAACTCAAGCACACCGTAGGCACTAGAAGTTTCACCTTCTTGGACGTCACCATCTTTTCTGAAAATAGTAGACTACCAACTAAGAGCTACTACAAACCTTCAGCCGGAAACACTTTATTGAAGTTTGATAGTTTTAACCCCAGGGCCCTGAGGGAGAACTTTCCATCTGGCCAGTTTTTAAGACTGAGAAGGAATTGCTGCAGAGTCGAGGACTACCATGCCCAGGCCAAGGACCTCTCGGTGAAACTAAGGGACAGGGACTACCCCAAGAAAATCATCAGGTCCACCAGGAAAAGAGCTCACCACCAGAATAGAGATGACCTTTTGGAAGAATCCCTTAGGACAAACACCACAGTACCCCTCAACATGTGTCACAACTTACAGCACCATCTCCAATGAAGTGACCAAGATAATCAATAAATACTGGCACATTTTGCAATCAGGCAACCTCCAGTGGGTAAAAACCCTTTTTCTCATTTAAGAGGGCCAGGAGTCTTAAAGACAACCTGGTCTCAACCCGCCCTAAGAAGACCCCTGAGCAACGCACTAACACGGTATTGAAAACCTGGGGCCTACCCAATATAACAAGACACTGTGCTTGTGGAAATTGCATTGTGTGCCACCTTACCAGCACAACCAAGACCCTTGATCTTTAACCCAACTAGACCTTGGTTCTTAAGAAACATATTAACTGCAACTCAGTCAATGTAATATATATGATTACATGCCCCTGCCAGCTGCACCATATAGGCATGACCAGCAAGAAAATCAAGATCAGGATCTGAGAACATCGCAGCTATATAAGCTGTAAACATAATGCCACAAAAATGAAAGATAATTTCCTTAAGAAAGGCCACACTACTAATGACTTACGGTAGATCATAGTCGAACAGCTCAAACCCAACCTAAATTATCTGCAGAATGACCTTTTAGAAAAGGAACAGAGATGGATTTATCGCTTATCCACTCACATAACTGGATTAAACGATAACATACCATGGAACGCTATACCCTTGAGCTGATTTAGTTTCCATTAACTGCACTAATATCCCTTCACTGACATATTCAAAAGGGTTACAGTTTCCTGGAGGCTTGTCACTATCATCCAATGAGACCAAGCGTACATACGCCGTGATGTCACCACGTGCAGGCACTTGGGTCACAGCAACACGTGCACTATTACTTAGTCATCAATGATCCGGACCACAACATCTTCGGGATCCTGCTCAGGGTCGCAGTAGGTAACCAAGCAGGCCAAAAGCCTCGACGAAGTAAGTGGGCCCATGGGGGTGGCTTCTCTGAGTCGGCGAGACCTTTCCATGGACACGGTCATTGCTCTAGCTCTTTTCCCAGTGTTTGGCTTATATTTAAGCAAATGTTTTCCTGACAGAGTTTGACTACAGGCACCGCCTCCCACCGGGATCCATGTTACAACAATCTATCGTAACTTTAGTAGGTGCAATACATTTTTGCATTCAAAGGGGCGGCCATTTAACCCCTTATGATTACAGGGCTATTTCACAATGACTCATGGTTCTTTGCCTGACTGTGAGATTTTAACTGTACGAATGTATGATTTTATCACGTAAAATAATGCTTGCAGTCACTCATAAATGCACGTGATGTTCATGAACACTGACCCTGATTCTTCAGGGTCACACCTGACGAATATAAGTTGACTACACTGTAGCAATTCAGGAACACTTCTTAGCTTCCACACACAATGCTGTGTCTGAGAGGGCTAAGGTTGCATGCAGTTTTTAAACTCAGCACACGTGCATGGTTGCAATTCAGATCAGACCTCTAGCCAGTGGCACGAGGTTGGTGGTGCAGTACACTAAGCACACTGCACCACACTCTGCATCCACCTAAAACGATTGATATTGGTTGAACTTTTATGTATTGTCTCTCCCCATTTCTCTTACAGATATATCGTCTCAGGTGCAATTTGTAAGTTGCAAGTGCACCCTCACTCATGCACATCTCAGAGCGTGTGCGTACACGTCACCTCCTATGGGTCGCTTCCGGCCCTAGCAGCACTGGTCCTGAAGAAAGCCTCCTTACACAGAATTGATTGGCTGAACCATATAGACCAATTTTTTACCTCTTTTGGATGTGTGAGATCATTTTTTCTCTTCTGCATCCACCCATGCTTTTAATCCTATCCCAGGAACTCATTAATAAATCATACTTATTTGACAGAGTATCCTGGAGGTAGTTTTAAGGTTCACACTAACCAAATTCACCTATTCAGTATTCACCTAAAAAAAAACGCTCTGCTGTAATCAGGTGTCGCAGCACACCTAGGAGGCATTTGGTCACCTTGGTGGGAACTCAATGATGAAGCATGCCACCAACTAGGTTGGTGGGTGAGTGTTCTTTAAAAAACCTAGTGGGTTTTCCTTCTAGGAGACTACTCAATGCTAACAGGATGCTAGTCGATTGATATTTCCTTGAGCTCATTCTTTTTGTTTGTTACATACCATTCATAAAAATGGCACCACCACTGAGTTAGGATGTTCTCTTCCCACTGTCCCTTGATGGTGAGCACTCTCTGCGCTACGCATTGTTCCATCTTACCTTCATATATTTGAGATATTATATGGAATGACTGATATCACACATGCAAATAAGTGAACAAAGTGGGGCTGATGATGTAAAAACATGCTGTTATGGGCTACATCGCCATTGCTCTTATAGAAGTCTCTGTCTCTTTTTGCCTTGTTGTTAAATGCCTTAACCTTAGTAAAATGTTTAAAGAAAATCTGATTCACTAATGAAGGACATTTTTAATTTGGGGCCTATTTTCTAATGGTGGGCGGTGAACTCCGCTCCGCTAATGGAGTTTGCGGAGCTTTTCCTACTTCGCGCTCCTCTTGGAGTGCAGAGTCAGCAAAAACTCCGCCATTCACCGCGGAGCGGAGTTCACCAGCGTGTGCCGCTCAGCTCACCCGATAATTGGTCCCACTCTGACCTTTCGCTGCCATTCCACACAGCACGTAGCCTTAGGTTCCCTCTTCTGTACCTCTATGCACACTGTAGGCCCTGGAACAAATCCGCTCCAAGCCTTGGTATAACTCACTGACGTAGCGGTAAGGATGAATGGGGATCCGATTCCTTCCTCTTTCAGCCCGCCTCTGTGCTAGAGCAAAGATCCCTCCCATCCGTGTGGTGCAGCTCCCTTGACTGCCACCCACCAGTTAAGGCTGAGGCTCCCATTGTGGCGCCTCTTGAAAAACCAGACTTGCCTGTCCTCGGAGCCCAACCCAGCACTGCAGCACTGGGAGCAGGAGGCTGCACTCCAGGACAGGAGTAGACACCAGCGGCAGCAGGACACAATGGCAGCAGGAGACCAGCGGCAGTCTCCATCTGCCCCCAGAGGCCTCGGAGCCCCCAGCCATGCCGTCAGCGAGCGCAACAAACCACCTGGACTGCCATGCCACCCTATTGCCCATTCGGATTTGTGGAGATAAGAGAGGGAGCAGCACGGGGTGTGGGGCCCGTGAGTCTTTACACATCGAACAGTCGCAGGCAGTGAATCATTATTTGATTTGATATCAAAATAAAGTTGACTGAGCGGTAATACTGTGTCTACAGAGTTCTAATGCCACCCAGTGTTGAAAAAATATATCTTCCGCTGTCGGCAAGAGCTATGATATATGTTTACTCACTTTATTAGGGCGTATCGGAACTCCGCGGAATTCCACGGAGTTTTTATGCAAGTCCGCGGAATTCCGCGTAGTGCAACTTCGCGAACTCCGCCCACCCTTACTATTTTCTGTCCCAGTCTGACCTTGGTGATCAACCCTAGGCATGGAGTGTATCACATATCCTGAGATAGACAAAACATGGCTTTCTTTGACATAATGCGTGAACCTTTCCCAAAGATATTGAAATTCAAATTCGTGCACTGCCTCATGGGCCATATATTAGATTAGAACATTTGTTGCACAAAGCGTGGCAAGTCTTAAAGTGAGATGCTATGCCTACAGCAGGGACACTTTAATGTCCCTTTTGAAAAACCAAAAGTACCAACAGGGATCTTCCATTCATGCACTCAGAGAGTACAATTCCCTAATTAGAATGCAGATATTTGTCACAAGAGATTGAGGATATTGCCTCAAGTTCTGTAATGCCTCCTCACAGTGGATGCACAGTATATGAAGGGAAGCAGGCACCAACTTTAATATCTGACATAACACCAGATGCCCCAAAGCCTAGCTTTAATTAAGCTTGGAACCTTACTCAAACCTATTCCAAATCAAGAGGTGGAAGGGATACGCTCAAAGTGAGAGATGAGACACACCATTTGAGAAGTTATTGAATGTGTTGCTGTGAATCTATGGGGTTGCTCTTGAAATGTGGCAACACTGGTATCCAAATGCACCCAGGTCAAGCCATGAATCAATGGGTCAAGGTCCTAGATTGACAGAAGGCTATACAGAACTGAATTTGATTACTACATGCTATTCCAATTTCTTGAACTCACACGTTACTGTTTCTTATTTATTCTCACATATTTATTCTCACATATAATGTTCCTATATGACAATAATTCATGGCAAATTTCTATCAGCTCTTCTAAAAAAAAGTCAAACTCATCCTGTACAAAACTGACTTCACAAAAAAGTAAAAGACTCAGTCCTGTTTCACCTGCATGTATTCAATGCTCTGTTTGTTAACCTTCCTGACACTACATTGGCTACCCTCAAAGGCATCTTCCACATTGCATCACTTATCATCACCGGCTTTAAGAAGTTCATAATATCATCCAACATTGGAGGAACTACATCAAAACCCCATCCAGCAGTACGTATTCTTCAAGACCAGTGGCATCACCCACAAGGCCATATGACCATGAATAAAGACACCTATGCTTACATGGATGAGAAACTGACCCACTTCAGAAAGTCAGTGCCACATAAGGAATTGGGACATTGCCAGATTGGAGAGCAAAAAATGCAAAAAAGGAAATACCATAAGGTGGATCTCCTCCACCTGTCCACACATGGTCAGGAACATCATCCCTGTCAACACCAGAACCATCTTGCAATTCTGAAAAAAATGAAAGATACAGCTCTACAAAGAGCGCAACTCACCTAAAAGATAGACACCTACATAACACCACCTCATTGTAAACTATCTTCAACCTTATCCCTGGGCTAATTCCACTTTTAGTGCTTGTTTACTCCCCATATAGGACCAGGATATCCTCTATGATTATCACTATATGCATGAAAACATCCATATGTACATATTTACTAACAGGTGCATGCCAATCTTGCAAATGCAGATCCACTAAGATACTTCTTTACAGAAGGAGTTCAGTGCAATACATTGTCATCCCAACATCCACTGCTAAAAATCCTTTAATCTCTTTAATTGTAAATTAAATTACCTTTCAATCATCACCTATCAGAGAGAAATAATGCACTGTTTACCTGCAATATGGTATTCTCCTAGCTTATGCTCCCGTATTAGGATAGTCAAGCACATGTATGTTGAAAAGGAAATAAAAAGTGTAAAGGAGGCGATATTATGAAAGTGTGAGTTTTTAATGTTTAGATTATCTATTCCTTCTAACAGTCATAATTAGCTGATACATTTAGTTTGAAAATAAATGTAAAAATATATATACAAGTATATGTTTTAATCACTGGAATGTAGATTTTCGAATTTCCAGGATACCGAGAAGTTTCCTGTAAGTTCTCATTTATGTTTATAAAAAGACATTTAATTGTGCATGCGAAAATGGTGGAAATACACTTTTCTTTTTTTTCTCCAAATGGAACATATTGCTTATGCTAGGCCACATTAAGGCAGACAAACATACTTTCTCATGTACTGTTAAAGTGAAGGTTCTCATATATGCAGATTGTTATATTATTATTTTTTTAAGCATATGTAGCGCAACAGCTACTCACACGGGAGTGCCCGGCGCTTGAAACCAGATAGAGTGCAACCAAAGGCTACTAACTAAAACAACCAGGTCTTCAGTGAAGTACATCTTCTCAAGGTGAGAGGCAGGTCGTTCCAGAGCTTTGGCCTCAAGTAGGCAAAAGACTGGCCATCCATACGGGTCCGTTTAAATCTCGGAACAGAACACAGAGCCAGATCAGTGGATCGTAGGAGGCAAGACATCTAGTTAGGTCTCACCATGCCATTAAGATATTCAGGGCCAGCTCCTCAGCTGGCTCTGTGCACAGAGCACAGATCCTTAAATGTGATCCTTTTCTCGACCATAACCCAGTGCAGCTCCTGCAAAAGAGAGGAGGCTGAAGAACTTTTAGTGAGCCTGTAAAGCAGCTTGGCTGCCGAATTTTGAACCACATGCATCCTTCTCATGGAGGATTTGTAAATTTCTAAATACAAGACATTGTCATAGTCCAATCTAGAAAGGATGAAGGCCTGAATAATTGCCCTTTGGACTGAGAATGGTAGAATCCAGAGGATTTTCTGCAGTCATTTCAGCACGGTAATTGCAGGTGGCAGCCACCTTTGCAACTGGGGCTTCATGGACAGATTATCATCAAAAAGGAAGCCAAGATTCTTCACCTTTTGGGCTGGGGCTGGAAGGGAACCCAAATGTCCAGCCCAATGCTGAGGGCCACATAAGGACGGGATTTTTACTAACACCAAAACCTCAGTTTTTCGCCATTAAATTTCAGAGAGAGAATCTCAAGTTGGAGGCACTGGATGACTCTAGGATAACAGGGACAGACAGAGATACTAAGGCTGTTTGCTGCTGTAAAGGGTCCGATTCACAAAATCAGACCATTCGTGATTGTGAAATGGCCTTTTAGCATGTTAGAAACATAAACTGCGAATACATACCCAATTGGCATTTTCATGGAGCATGTTTAGGGCATCCCTTCCAAATACCAATTTCCAAATGGGATGTATTAATGTTTTGCAATTGAAATCTGGTCCAAAACCATTTATGTTTTACAGACTACACAAAGGTAGTGCTAACCATTCACAAATGGAAAGGGGTCCTCATCGAATCGCTTGCCGTTTGTGAATATAGACAAAAACATTTTTTGAGACTAGGCAGTGGTTCCAAGAATCACTGCATAGGTTTAAAAAACAATAGTTAGACATTTCTTTTTTTCACACATTTGTTTTCCTTTAAATAAATCATGCTACATTTAAAAACAATTATTGGCAAAACCAATCGGTCTAGCTGTTAAAATAGCTACAGTTCATGAAATAATTACTAGATGTCCTTCTAGAGTCAGAAGAAACAGCGTGAAAACTTTAACAAGACTGCAGCCCTTCAATACTTTACTAGATAATCCTCTCAAGTCAGAAACAACTACTTAAGAAGCTTGTATCAAAGCAGCACCAACTCATGTTATTACTGTAGGAGGCAGGCTTAGCATATGGCGCACACTTATTTAAGTGAAGCACCTTGCACTAATCCAGGTAACCCTTATGGTGATTTTAGTGGTCTTAGACAACCATAGAAAGCTCTCTAAGTGGTAGCTGTGGAGAGCAGCCTTCAAGCTTATCTTGAAGGAGTGTTTAGCAGCTTGTTTTATGAGTCCTAATCATGTAGTGTAGGTTAAAAGAAGAAGAACCACACAGTGTACATAAAAAAATATGTCTGTTTATTACACAACACTCACTAACACATTGGTATACTCCTACCCGGAGATATCAACACAAATACACCATAATACTTCAATTGCAATATGTAAGTAAGTCTCCAAGGTGTGACCAAACCATATACTAAAAAAGTGGAATGCGAACTGCAGCGAAGTTGGGACTTGGACCTGGAGACTCAGTGGAGCTAAGGACACAAGGAACCACCCAAGGTAAGTTCCCAGGAACCCCACAGAGGCTCTGTGCAGAGTGAAAACACAGCCGTGTGTCCAATTGAAGTCAACGGGAAAGTCGCGGTTGCAGTTTTGGAGGAAAAGGACCCTTCCCAGTGGACCCTGAAGAAACCCCATGGAAGACAGAGGGTTGGAAAGTCACCCCATCTGTGGATACCCCAGGAACCAAGAACCAGGAACCAGGATCCCTTTACCTGCAAAGTGACATCTGAAACCACTGTAGACCACAACGGAGGACTACAGGAAAGATGCTGCTGGAGAAGACTGTGCAAGAGTCCGGTGGAATCCAAGGGTGGATTCTGGAAGTGAAGAACCTGTACGCAGAGGGGAAAGTGTCTATGCCACTCGGAGGTGACCAGGAGGCACGAAAGAGCAATGCCCACCGATGACGGATGGTTCAGAAGAGTTGATGGTGACCTTGTTGCTGAAGCTGTGAGGACCAGGCGATGCTGAGGAAGACCAGGAGCTGTGCATGAGCTTTTCCACATAGGAAGTCCAGAACCAGGGGTCGGTGTGCGGTGGGAGCACCAACAAGCCTTGGCAGCTGCAACAGGTGTGGAAAGCTAAGAAGGAGCAGCGTCAGAACCAGCAAGGTCCAAGGGACTCACCACAAGCAGGAGAGTCAGAGAAAGCCTCAAGCAAGCAGGGGAGCACACTGAAGCAGGAGAAGACCCTCAAGAGGACCTACAGGCCAGAGGCACAGGTTCGCAAAAGGACCTCGAGCATCTCAACAAGAAGGAAGGCCCACGGTGCAGAGGATGCAGTGAAGATGATGTACTTGGCAGGCAGATCTGCTGGGGGCTGGAGCTTCTTGTAGCCTGAAGTATCTGGAGTGCAGAGCCAACAAGCCTTGGCAACAGCAAGTCAACATGGTGCACAGGGGTTTGGCTCCAGCGATTCCGACGAGGCATACTGGACTCAAAATTGCAGAGAGGACAAGTCAGGCCTCGTGAGAGTTGCAGAGCCACCACCTGTGTTGCTGAGCCTTTTGAAGTACGTGAGACGTCAGGAGCAGCAGACGGTCAGCTTTGTTGCAGTGCCTGCAGATGCAGGGGAGTGACTCCTTCACTCCAAGGGAGTTTACTTCAGGTGTCCTTGATGCCCACAGGTCTATTGAAGATCCTGGAAGAAGCACAGACACAGAAGATGAAGAAGACTTGCAGAACGGCAAGACCAGTAGCAGCAGGAGTCTTCCTTGGTGCAGTCCCGGTTCCAGGCGAAGTCTAGCGAAGTCCATTGTCCAGACGGTTGAAGAGTGACATGGTTTCAGGCTTGAGTCTTGTCCCACAATGAATCTGAAAAGCCACACACAGGTAAGCCCTTAAGTACCCTAGGGTAAGGGTTGGAACAACTCAGGGGTCCCTCCCAGAGGAGGGGCTGGAAAGAGGGGAGGATCTCCCATGTCCTTTGTCCAGTTTCATGCCAGAGCGGGAGCCAAGGGCTCCCAGAACTGGTCCAACTGGAGTATGCAAGGATGGCACCAACTGTGCCCTTTAAAGCAGTCTTGTGGCACTGGCAAGCGCACCCACCCCAGCCCAATACACTAAGTCCTGTCTGAGAGATGGTCACACCTCCCTGTGACAGGAAACCTATAGTTCTACCTTTCCCTGCTCGAACTTGGCTCAGAAACAGGAGGGCAGAATCAGGTCTGTGGTCGGCAGCAGTACTAGCTTGCTGTCAGACCCTGAAAGGCTGTAACCTAGAGTACAGAGGGGGTACCCAAAGGGAGCCCCCAGAGTACATAGGATAATACTTTCAACACTGGAATCAGTGTTGGGGTATGATTCCAACATGTTTGATACCAAACATGACAGGGCTCGGGGCAGCCACTATATAGTTAGGCATCTCGTAATGACTGATGTCCACTATATGTATTAAAATGGCTGACCACACTTACAAAGCCTAGAGAATCGACTCCGGGGTTTGCAGGGGTATCCTGCTCCTGCAGGGACAGCCTCACACTTATAACCAAGCACCCTGCCTTCAGGACTGAAAGGCCTGCCAGAGGGCTGACATAGGTTTTAAGTTCAGTGACCTCATATATAAGAAAACTTATATCTGTCGTGAGGGGTGTTAGCACCAACTCACACAGGCTGCAATGGCAGCCTGCAGTCACAGTTTGAATTGTCACTCATGGGTGGCACAATACACGCTGCAGCCATAGGAGACCCCTGGTGTACCTATGACATGGGTACCTTAGTACCATATACTAGGGATAGGGGCTTACAAGGGTACACCAGTAGCCAATTGTGGAGGTACAAAAGTACTTACCATGGTCAATTTAGGGAGGAAGCACAGTGACTGGGGTCCTGATTATCAGGATCCCAGTCAGACTAGTCAAAAAACATACTGACACCAGTAAAAAGTGGGGGTAATCATGAAAGCAAATCCTACTTTTCTACAGTTACTTACTAAATTTCCATCTTGATGCAATTGCTTCAAATGTCCTTCACAAAGTTGAGGGGCTGTGGCTTTATCATAAAAATGTACATATCTACTTTTGCTAATTGTGCTTGATTTCAATATGATAAGTAAATATGTCAATGCTGATATACGCTAATGAACCAATATTGCATCTTTCAATACATGTGTTGATTACTATGGATCTCTTATGATGACAACCTAGTATATACAGGTACTAGCAGTCATTGATTAAGTCAAGTGCCTTCAATTGTATTGTTGGGAAATTATTTTTTGAGTGGCACTATATTTATGTATGTATATATATATATGCCTCCACAAAAAACGCCCAGATTTAAGGCCGCACTCCGCATTCAGGTGGGTATCAAACCTTTTATTATTAAACATGCAGCTTCCCATCTCGTTCAGAGAAATCCCTTGGCCTGACGCGTTTCGAATCCTTCATGATTCTCATCAGAGGCCGACATCAGAAAACAGATCTTTGCTACCACACCCCCTTTATGCACTAATTAATTGAATGGCTTCCGGTGTGCCGTCGTGATCGAGTTCATGTTCACAGTGCATTATGGGGCGTGTGGTTCATTCTTGCAATTTTAAACACTCCAGTGCGTTTGTTTTTCTTGAGTCTAATAACGGGATACATTTAGCAGCCCTCCGGTGGGCCCCAGATAGAACTCTGCATGTTTGCAATCATGTCACCTTCAGCGCCCATACAAAGAGGAACTGTACCCCTCTTGCGGACCCTTGCTTTGCTTTTAAGGTGGTGCGTCGCCTCCACGGCCGGAACCGCCGTGATAAATGCCTCCACAAAAAACGGGGGTGTGGTAGCAAAGCCATTCAATTAATTAGTGCATAAAGGGGGTGTGGTAGCAAAGATCTGTTTTCTGATGTCGGCCTCTGATGAGAATCATGAAGGATTCGAAACGCGTCAGGCCAAGGGATTTCTCTGAACGAGATGGGAAGCTGCATGTTTAATAATAAAAGGTTTGATACCCACCTGAATGCGGAGTGCGGCCTTAAATCTGGGCGTTTTTTGTGGAGGTATATATATATATATATATATATATATGTATATATTTACAAATGTACGATTCCTCAAGTCGTCACTAAAGGTCTCTCGAGTGAGATGCTAGCTCCTCAAAATTCTTTCCCAGACCTGCAGTTCCTCAAGACATTTCTAGAGCTCAGTCTTGAGTCAGATGCAAAAATATTGAAATTCTTTCATGAAGCTGCAGTTCCTCTAGTCGTTACTAAGGTGTCACTCTCAAATCAAACGCCAAAGCATTGATATTCTTTCATAAATATGCAGTTCCTCAAGTCATTACTAGAGGTCCCTCTCGTGTCTGATTTAAAAGCACTGACATTTTTACATAAAGCTGTAGTTCCACAAGTTGTTACTAGGTGTCCCTCTGAAGTTAAATTTAAAAGCTTTGAAATGCTTCGATGAAGCTGCACCTCCACAAGTCTTTACTAGGTGTCCCTCTCGAGTCAAATGCAAAAGCATTGAACTTCATACATGAAGCAGCAGTTACACTAGTCATTACTGGTGTCCCCCTCAAGTCAAATGCAAAAGCTTTGAAATTCTTACATGAAGCTGCAGTTCCACTAGTTGTTACTAAGTATCTCTCACAAGTCAAATGCACAAGCATTGATATTCTTTTGTCAAGATGCAGTACCACAAGTGGATACTATGTGTCTCTCACAAGTCAAATACAAAAGCATTGAAATTCTTTCATGAAGCTGTAGATGCACAAGTCAAGACTTGGTGCCCTCACTAGCCAGATGCAAATGCATTGAAATTCCTACATGAAAGTGCAGTTCCACAAGTCGTTACTAGAGGTCCCTCTCGAGTCAGATGCAAAAGCATTGATATTCTTTCATTAAGTTGCAGTTCCACTTGTTAAAAGAGGTCTCTCTCAAGTCAGATGCAATTGCTTCGAATGACATGTATCAAGCTGAGGGTGTGTGGCATTTTAATTTACATTATATTTCTTGGGAGTTATGGAAATAGTTGGTGAAACCCTACTATGCATAGGGACTATCAGTCATTGGGAAGTGCAAGGGTCTGACAACTTCTACTCTTGTAGAACTAATTTTTTAGAGCTATGTGTACATGTGCAAGGGAAAAATTAAATCAGTCAATGTGAAAGCATTCAATGGCTGGAGTGGGCTGGTCTATTGATCCATAACTTCAGCTGAGATGGGAGGGAGTATAACTTGAGTGACATGCCAACAGACCAATGGTGAAAGAGTGTTGGTTGGGAGCTCCTATCTATACACACATATTTTTGTATGATATGGGGAAAATATGAGGCTGGCAAGACAGCTAAAGCTGTTTTTAGGCCAGACCTAAAATGATTGCTCTATTTAAAAGAAATCACAGACCAGTGGCCTGCTGACCCTAACAGGCCACCCTCTCTCTGAAGGCTACGAATTGTAGTGGGTTGCAATTTGTGACCTACCTCATCAATATTCATGAGGTTGGTCGAATTGCGACCCACTATGATTTGGTATTTTGTGAACCAACCTATTAGTACATCGGTTGGTTCACAAAATTCCAATCTGGTCGTAAAAATACTGGTTGCAAATTGCTACCAGTATTTTGCGACCAGTTTTCTTAGTACATCTGGCCTTCTTTTTTCTTAAGAGAAACAGTGTTTTGTGCACATATCAGGTACATTTAAAGAACCAGGTAGCCATTAGATGCTAATGTTGCTGCTGGTATGGGGAACAATTCTGTCCTGTGGCAGCTGTTTACAAAGTTAATTGGATGTGTCAATCAATGACTTGCCTGGTACGTAGTAGCATAACTCCCTAGGACCTGCCTTTGAATTGGATGTCTGCATGAATTACTTTCATTTTGTTTATCTGTTTTTCTTCTTTTTCAGATTTTGTTAGGTCTAAAGGTGTCCAGAAGTGTGTCGAGAACCCAAAGAAGAGCCAGGACCAGCAGCAGGATGAAGACACACCAGGAATGGGATTTATACAAGTAAAGGATGTTCTCATGGAACCAAGATAATAGGCTGTCTATGAACTTTGAAGCAAAGCAACAACGCAGCTCCTGGCCACAGTGTAAACAGAATTCTTATCCTGAGATGGTCATGCTGGAACCAGAAGTCCTGCAAGAGGTGGAGGTCTTGCAAGACTTGTGAAGGAGGTTCCTGCACATCCTGAAGGAATGAGTGATAAGCTAGCTAGAACCCAGGCAAAGGTTTTTGATAGGCTCATGTCTGGGGAAAAGACAAAATTTTACTTAGTAAGCTATCCAATGATTTCAGGAATCAGAGCAGCAATGAGGCCACAGATCCTCTTGGAGGTTCAAAACACTGGGATATTCAATAGAAAGCACAGCAAAAAGACCAGGTTGTGACATTTAGGAGTTCTTACATATTTCCAGTGGAACTGTGAATATAAAAATCAGTATTGTGTTAGGACCATTTGTTTTAGTGTGTGTGGCAGGGTATGAGTACACTATTTTCCAATAAATAACACATATGGCAGGCTGCTAATATTTGGCATTAGATTTAGTAAAAAAAAATCCTGGGGTATGCAGACAGCATATTAATGTTTTACACAAAACATTACTACACAAAACTTTGAGGTTGAGCGATAGAGGCAGTTGGAAATCTCACATTTCATTTAGCAGGATTCCTTCCTTTTTTCTTACACTTTTTATTGGGTTTTACATGGAATAACAATACAGAAACAGTACAATGTAAACACTGTACTCTCGATCCCTCCACTGATCTCCCCCTAGCCATTATTTCTGGATTTGTACATCTCATCAAGATTGTAGCCGCAGTCTCGTATGTGTCCGGATTTCATTATCAAGGCATTCAGTATTAGAGGGCTTGTTCATAATAATACCTCTGTATTCCGCCGATGCACCCCATATTTTTACATACTCTGAGGATAGCCCCAGGTTTCGTACACCGGCTGCTCCCTCACCATTCACTAACATATGCCTCTCTTCTACTCTACAATTGAAAGTAGGGCCTCTGCCTTCCAGTAGCACGCAGTATTTCTTTTGGTCACTGTAAGGCCCATCCAGAGTAGCATCAAATTATACCGGTTCATATCAATACCATCACTGATATGCAAATGGATAAGCTTCGGGTCACGTAGTGTCGGCTACCCCAGGACGTGATCCAAGCGGCTCATAACACCCCCCCATTATTTGTGCAGTGTTGTGCACCCCCAACGTGGTGTGCAGGCAGTCCCCCATGTGCGTCTTGCACCTAAGGCATTGGGATGAGGTGATCACTCCCATCCGTTTTAGTTTGTGAATTGTAAGGTAAGCTGTATGTATGTAGTTTAACTGGATGAGACACAATTGTGTGGTTATCGCTGCATAACTTGGGGACACCCTAGTTTCTGCCTAATCCCCGTTGACCAGGGCACCAAGGTCTCATTCCCATGTGGCACGTAGCACTGCAAATGTGTCTGGAGTGTTGTGAATCAAGGAACAATAAACCTGAGATATTTTATGATCGCCTAGATCTCGTAAAAGCAATTTGGCCTCTAGAGGGTTAAAATCAGGAAAATCAGTGCATGAGGGCATGCCACTGTTGCAGATATCTGAAACATTGACTAAGGTGGAGGGCATATTCACCTTGTAGCATCTGGTATGTTTTAAGCATTGCGCACTCCATCAAGTCTCCCAAGGTGAACATTCCAATGATGTCCCATCCATGAAACCCCTCCAGCGCGACCACTTGGGGAAGTATGGTACTCCCCCACAGAGGCATCTGGCTTGTGAGTCGTTTGTCTCAGCCCATGGTTTTTAGGGACACTTTCCACGTTTGAAGAATCACCTTTGTGGCCAGGGCGAGTGTTGGTGGGATTTTCCCTCTATATAGTGTTGTATAGCTGTGCCTTGGAAGGCCCATTTCTAAGAGGCATAAGCTGGGTCCCCAGGGTATCGTACAACCATTCGTTAATGACTCGAGCTGAAAACCCCTATAGCAGGTTTCAAGGTCTGCTACAACTATTTCCCCATTGTTGATTTGAATCACTTACCGGGGACTAAGCGAGGTGCCCCTTGTTTCCATAGGAAGCTCCTAAGCATAGAGTGAATGTTTGGAAAGAAGGATTTAGGCAGTGTGTAGGGGTAATTCTGCAGCTGGTACAGGAGACGAGGAAACAACACCATTTTAAAGATGGCAGACTGCCTCATTAGAGACAGAGGGAGCATGGACCAGGTTTTGAGGTCAGCTACTAGCCTATCTAATAGTGTCTGGATGTTCATTGCCCAGGAGAGCTCAATTTGAGAGGTAACACATACTCCTAAATATCTAAGCACCGGAGAGAGGACTGGTATATTAGGTGCTCATCACAAGTTGTGCACCTGAGCAGTGACCAAGAAGATGGCTGATTTGTTTAACTTGATTACTAGACTGGATATTTCTCCAAATTTCCGCAAGAGCTGAACACCATTTGAATCCCAGCATGTGTGCATCAATTTGCAGTCATTCTGGTAGGGGTTCTAAGGCAATAGAAAATAACAAGGGGGACCTTTGACGAATGCCTCTTTCTATGGCTTGCAAAAGACACACAATTGATGGACGGAATGCAGAACAAATCAAAACATTCACCCCCAGTCAAGCGATCTGGGTTAAATCCATCTTTCTTTTGCTCACCATGCCACCCCAGTTTAGACCTGGCCATATGCAAATCAGTCTTGACCCTGTGCCTCATGGGAACAGTCCAGCCCAAACTGCCAAGCCAGGTCCTCCCTGGACCGGAAACAAGCATCCTAGGTCCGGTTTCAGGGTTTCAGGGCTTCACCCCTCATCAGCCAGGATAGCTTGAATCCAGTGGCACAGTGAGCCCGGGACACACGTCTGGGCATACCCGGCGCACTAAGGGCGAGAAAGCAAAAGACACACAATTGATGGATTGTATGTATGAATGTATGACATTGTTCTGCATTCTGTCCATCAATTGTTCTTTTTGCATTTGTCACCATGAGTGGGACGGGTATGCCCAGACGTGGGTCCCGTGCTCTCCATGCCACTGGAGTCAAGCTATCCTGGCTGATGAGGGGTGAAACCCCGAAACCGGTCCTCGGATGCTTGTTTCCAGTCCAGGGAGGACCTGGCCTGGCAGTTCGGGATGGACTGTTCCCATAGGGTGCAGGGTCAAGACTGATTTGCATATGGCTGGGTCCAAACTGGAATGGCATGGTGAGCAAAAAAACGATGGATTTAGGCCCAGATCTCTGTACTGGGGTGAATGTATGACATTGTTCTGCATTCTGTCCATCAATTGTTCTTTTTGCATTTGTCACCATGAGTGGGACGGGTATGCCCAGACGTGGGTCCCGTGCTCTCCATGCCACTGGAGTCAAGCTATCCTGGCTGATGAGGGGTGAAACCCCGAAACCGGTCCTCGGATGCTTGTTTCCAGTCCAGGGAGGACCTGGCCTGGCAGTTCGGGCTGGACTGTTCCCATTGGTTGCAGGGTCAAGACTGATTTGCATATGGCAGGGTCCAAACTGGAATGGCATGGTGAGCAAAAAAACGATGGATTTTGGCCCAGATCTCTGTACTGGGGTGAATGTATGACATTGTTCTGCATTCTGTCCATTAATTGTTCTTTTTGCATCTTTCTATGGCTTGGACACTGTACATAAGTGGTGAACTTGAGACCAAAGTTGAGGTGTTTTAGGAGAGCAAATAAGTACGCCTAGTTGACGGAATCAATTACCCTCTCAATATCTACTAGAAGTAGAGCAAGGATCGGTTTAGCTGAACTGCCAGTGCAATAGCATTATGTACTCACCTAATATTATGGCGGGTAGCTCATTTGGGCATGAACCCTGCTTGGTCTGGATGTATCAATGAGGGAATGACTTTGATCAAGCCATCCACCAGCACCTTATCCAAGATTTTGACCTCTGTATTGAGAAGTGAAATGGGTCTGCAGGAAGAGCATATGTCTGGGGCCTTTCCTGGTTTCAGGATTACTACTATTTTGGCCCATCAAAAGTTGGGGGGAAATTTTCCATGTTTGACTGCATCCCTGATGACGTCTTCTAAGGGTGCATCTAGTTTATGCATAACATTTTTAAAAACTTGCCATGAAACTCGGTGGATCCAGGAGTTTTACTGGACTGCAGCCAGCTCAAGGCCACAGCGAGCTCTCAACTGGTCAAATCCCCTTCCAACAATTGTCTCTCAGTATCGGAGAGTATCTGGAGGGGTAAGTCAGTTGTAAAGTTTGAAATCAATGGCTCTGGTAGAGTATCGCTATAAGCATTTACTTATGCATAGCATGGTGCAGATTGATGTGCGATGGCCATGTCCCCAATAATTTTATGCCCAGTCAAGTTGAGCAGATATGGTACAGGGCCATGGTACAAGATATTGGAGAAAGGAAAATGGAGGAGTTTGCTGGCTTTATCACCCCATTGATAGATGCATGATTGTATGGCAAGACACACTACCCTGGCCTCACCCAACAGAGAATCGCACTTGAGCTAAGTCAATGTCTCTGCAAAGTCTTCAGTGGGGGTCAGCAACATATTGCCTTGCTAGCTGGTGAATTCACATTTCCAGATCTCTTACCACCTGTTATTTACTATGTTTCTTGGCAGTCAGGTAGCAGGTAAATTCCCCTCTGAGGGTCGCCAGCATAGTTTCCCATAAGGTACCCGGGGATGTCACTGTGCCCTGATTTTCTACGAGGTAGTGATCTATCATGTCCCCAATATGTGAGGTGAGCTCAGTGTCTCGAAATGACCATGCCGACAGTCACCACGTTAGCCCTGTGTTGGTCCGATTGTAGGGTAAGTAATATGAGAGAGTGGTCAGAGAGGCTTCAAGGGAGAATTTGTGTATCTGATATGCTTTGCGAGTCTGTCTTAGATATAAAGAAATAATCAAGGCGGGTGAAATGTTGTGTACCCCCGAATAAAAGGTGTATCCCCTTTCACATTGGCGAAAAAGGTGCCAGACATCCACGAGGCCCAACGTCTAAAGAAAGGGATGCAATAAGGAGTGGGTGACATCCCCTCTCTGGTGTACCCAAAGTCTGTGAAGAGCCTCGTCCACTACCCCATTCCAGTCTCCCCCCATCACCAAGGGGCCCAGCGGGAGTTCACCCAGAAGTCTCGTGATCACCTCCAAGAAGGATGCAGTCAATGGGGGTGGGGCATAGACATTTATCAGTGACAGTAGTCTACCATGTAGAAGACCTGTGATTGGCACATACCTGCCCCATGAGTCGTACCATGTTTTATTAAAATTGTAGCGAATATGCCCTTTCACTAATATTACCACCCCTCTAGAGACCCTCACAAACCCAGAGTGAAAAACTCACTTGTAGCTGTATCGACCCAGAAAGGGAATTTTGTTCCCTAATAGGTAGGTATTTTGGACAATGAGGAAATCTGCATGTGACCATTTAGCCGCACCTTTTAATCTCATCCAATAGCCCAATTGATATTCCAGGATACAAAGCAAGTCTGGGAATCTAGGGCTGTGTTCCCACCAGTGACCATTTAGGGGGAATAATTGTGTAAGGGAGGTGGTCATGGCAGTGACCACCAAGAGTGTGCAGCACACTTCCAGCAGAACAACAAACAAAAGATAAAACCAACAACAGTTCCCAATCTCTCTCTATATTTTCAGAACCATGTAGCGTCTGTCATGGGGCAGAACACTCAGCCGCACCAACAGGGCTCCACTGGCAACATGCCCCACTGTATCCGCACCCAACATACTTTAACACAAATGGCTCTGGCTCAACCTGATGCCTACAGTGGCGCAGGAGTGGTGGGTCTCTGGCAACAAAGAGGGGTGTGCTATCTGGTCGTTGTGTTCATGCTGTCCTACCCGGTAACCAAATAACAACCATGCCCACTGCATCTGATTATGTAGCTACATCTCTGTAGTACAGGAGAGACATCCGGGCATTGGGCAATGCCTCGCTGCACTCTACTCTATCAAGTGCAAGGTGGTTTTCAGTTGTCCTGCTGTGGGGCTAGGACGGGAACCCTGGCAGGTCCTCCGTGTGCTCCAGCCAAGGCCTCCAATGCGTTGATCTTCTATGAGTTGCCTGCCGTTCAGGTCTGTGATGGCCAGGATGAATGGAATTGATGTCTACCTCACTGACGGGCTTCAAAGTGCCTCAGAATGACTTGTCTTGGTAGAAAACCTTGAGCTTGGCAGGGCCTAAAAACATATATTGGATGTTCACGTTTCTTATCGGCGATAAAGGATTTCCTTTGGTCCTGGACAAGTTTAGAGTAATCTGGAAGCACAGGATTTTGTGAGATTGAAACATTACTATTCCTTGCATGCGAGCATGACATAGGATCACATCTCTGTCCACATAGTTAAGTATTCGGGGATCATGGGACCGGGGGAGCCCCGGGGGTGGTCATTGGGCAAGGGCCCAGTGATCTCTCCGAATAATAAAGCAAGGTGACAGGATCCCAGTTAGTAGGAGGGAGCACAACCACTGGTCTAGGAACACCTTGGGGGAAGACCTTTCGCAGCCCTTAGGGAATTCCACGAAGCGGAGGTTATTCCTGCAAGCTCTGCCCTCCCCATCCTCAATGCGTGCAGTGAGTTCCTTAGTTGTGGATGTAAGTCTCATGATCATCTGCTGAATGTCAGCCATGATCTCTTCTACATCAGAGACTCGGAAAACTGCCTCCGCTTGCGCAAGTCTTGTCTAAGTAGCATAATATCAGTATCGAGCACCCCAATTTTGGCATCTAGAACGTTGTGTTATTGGGCAATGGCTGCAAGAATCATGGTGGTATCAAGCCCCATGGGGTCAAACCCCTCACTGTCTCCATGTTGGCCCCCTGTTGATTTCTTGGCCGCCTGGGTAAATTTCTCCAATATGCCCTGTGAGGAAGTTTATTTTTGGCCTTGGTATAAAAGGAGGATGTGGTTGTTTGCTTCATGGCATCACAGACCCACCAGACCTCTGGCTCCGCAAAGGAGGCACGTACAGTCCAGCCAGTCCACTGCATCTGGGCCCCTAAGGGCAATTAGTTGGGTCTCTGGCATCTCCAGGGGGAAGAGAGAGTTGAATGTGTGTTCCCCCTGTGTGGGCCCAGCAGAAAGTGTCCACACAGCAGGCAGTCGGGAATACCTCCCCGATCAGTCCGACACTTCGAGAGGGGGCCTGGCAAGATTATTTCTTACTTACTTCCCTACTATTTCTGGGGCAATAATTAAAAAAACAAGCAATTGTTTAATAAGAAAGTCATCTAATCTTGTTATTTGATTTTGCCCAGTGCAGGAAAGTTTTTTGGTACAGATTATCATATTTTAGGTCTTGCCTTTGAGAAACCTTAGCTGCCTCTCCAGAATACCACTTTTTAAAAAGCTATTTATTTATAATAATCATACTTAGAGTGTCTTTTGGTCAGTGGTCTTCATTCATTGGCCAGTTAAATTGTTGTTCACATTTTGCTGACACCCAACACAGGACACAGCATAGGGAATGGGGCAAAGAGTCAGCCCGCTTCAGCCATTGGCTATCCTAATTCAGTATGACAGACGTTTGCTTATGCACAGTGGGCACACCCACCAAAGCTGCAGCATAGGGACTCAGAACAACTTCTAGACCAGTGGTCTTCAAACGTTTTGATGCTGTGACCCCCAGTATTTTTTCACAGTTATTCTATTTAAATTGGTAATTTTTAAATATGTTTACACTTATTTAAACATTACAGTTATGTTAAACCTTTCAAACATGCAATCAAATACATGATTGCTAAACATACTATTCTGCTCAGGCAGGCCTTACTAACGTGTAAAAGTATTGACAGTTTGATTATCTGAAATGGTTGGGGTGTTTGAAGAATATTTTGAGTCCCTTCCCTTTTGAAACATACTTCTAGCCAGGTATAAATGACAAAAGATGTTATTGATGGTCCATTACAGAGTGGCCTACTGCTGATCATTTGTTTTAAGCTTAAAACAAAGCACTGCTATCAGCTTGATGCTTCTTTTAACCAGAGCCTGGCACCCACCCTAGGATCAGTTAAGGCCTCCCAGTTTGAAGACCCCTGCCCTAGGCCATAATCCAGTAAAGAGCTGGGGCAAGATCCAAGCTCCAAAGGTCGCTAAGGCTGACGCCAAAGTAAGCACATCACAAGGTGCTAGAGAAGCTCTACCTGATCAAGCTCCACAAGAAGCGCCTGAGAGACCACTATTGTCCACCAATGAATGTACGGCTGCTGCATTCTTAAAACCGCCAACTGCATTTGATACTGCCAAAAAACACAATATTGGCAATAGATGTACTGCATGGATGGAGACTCTTGAAGATTTTATAGATGCAATAGATGAAAAAGATGCTAAAAAGATCATAAAGTATCTGAGAAACATGGCTGGTGAAGGAGTGAAAGATGCCATGAAAAAGATACCACAAGAAGGCGAAGTGACATAGGATCAAATTTAAATAGCCTTGAATGTCAGATTTAATCCAGTGCCAAATGTGGATTATGAAAGATGCATATTCAGTCAGCAATAATACCAGAGACCAGGTAAAACCATCGGTGAGTTTGTTGAGAGACTGGATATTCTGGTGAAACACTGTACATTCAATGAATTTAATGATGAGGATGCTACCCGCCTCAAAGTAATCGATGGATGTCTGTTCGATTCCTTTCGACAATGAATGCTGAAATAAATGCTGAGCTTAGAACAAGCGCTCAATGCTGCCCATACTGAAGAAAGTGCTAATCGTCAAGCGACTTTCATGGAGGCCGGAGGTGCCCAAAGTGCGTCAGTCATGAGCATGAAAAGTAAGCCAAGTTTCAAGGCTGAGGGACACAAGGCGATGTCTCCACAAAAAATGAAATCAAGTTACATATGTGGACTGTTGTTTCCTCACAAAGGTAAATGTCCCGCCACTGGACAGATATGCATCGGCTGTGGTAAATTGAACCACTGAAGACAAACTGTCCGACCGAACGTTGCCTCAGCGATGTACAATGCGCTCCCACAAGGCTAAGCAGTCACACCAACTGAGATAAATCAACACCAAACGAAGTAGATCATCATCTAAATCATCAATAAAGAGTTCTTCAGTATCAGTTTCCAGTGAAAGTGAGAGTGACAATGACAATTGTGCAGTGTCGATGTTTACTTCAAAAAGGCATGCACATGTGGGACAAGTTGAAGGTGAGGAAAAACTCAAGGTGAAGAAAAATTGACATAAAAAGCACCAAAACATTCAAACATTGTCCGAAGATCACTCTAAAGATAAACGGATGTTTGATACCATTCATAATTGACAGCAGTGCATCGATAAATATCATGCCTGAGGAGAAGTATAAAGAATTATCTCCATTACCACAATTTACAAAGTCAAAAACTAAAGTATACACATGGGCTGCCTCAACGCCCTTAAAGAGTCTAGGTTTGTTTCTAGCCACAATGAAATGTAAGAAAACTGTGGCATAAGCACCTATTCATGTACTTCAAGGAACAGCTTCAAGTGCCTGTTTGCTGAGTTTTAACATTACTGCTGATATAGGATTGATATCAGTGAACTATAATATGAATGCTCATCATGAAATTGTATGTCAGTTTCCTTCATTAGTTCATTGGTTGGGAAAACTCAAAATAATGAAAGTAAAATTCCACATAAATGAGGATGTTGTCCTGTTGCTCAAAGACACGGACTAGTTGCGTTTCACTTGCAAGAAGCTGTTGAAAAGGAACTTAATTTGTTGCTTAAACATGACATAATTGAATGCCCCACTGGTCCGACATCATGGGTTTCTCCCATTGTAATAGTGGCTAAAAGAGACAGTGAAGGATCTGTACGCATTTGCATTGAAATGCCTTAGGCCAACAAGGCAATTGAGCGAGAGAGACATCCTGGTCTGCACATTGCTGATATGATAACTCAATTGAATGTTCCGAAGTTTTTCTCTCGACTTGGCCTAAATAAATAATATCACCAATTAGAACTTCAAAAAGAATCCAGGTACATTACAAACTTTTCTATGCATTTTGTTTTTATTAGCTGCAAGCGATTACATTTTGTTATATCCTCTGCTGCATAACTTTTCCAAGACATCATTCGATGTATCATACAGCCTGTAGTAAATGAATGTAACTATAGTGATGACACATTGGTTTTCAGAGCTACACAGAAACAGCATGACAAAGCTCACATGAAAGTACATTGTTTGCTGAATGATGCAGTCTTACCTTTGAATGCTGACAAATGTAAATTTCCCAAAAAGCTTGAAATTCTTTTACCATGTCTTTTCTGATAGGGCTATGAAACCTGATCTAGCTAAAGTACAAGATTTGTCTACTACAAATCCCCCACAAGACATTTCTATGTTATGATCATTTCTTGGTTTGGCCAGTTACTGTTCTAGATACATTCGAAACTTTGCTACAGTCAGTGCACTGTTATGAGAACTAACGAAAAATAATTTGTCTTTTCGTTGGTCACATGAATGTGAGAAGAGCTTCCAAAAAAAATCAAGCAGGGGGCGTGGCTTGAGCGCGCATGGAGTGAGACGTGTTTCACCGAGTCTCCGCTCCAGCGCCTCTCGCCTTTACCTTACTCTTCGCCTCCGGGCTCCGCATCTTCCTGGAGCGAGCTCCGCTTGTGCTGGGACCTCCGGGGCAGCGCTCTGGGTCGCGGGGGCCCTTTGGGGGATCAGCCTTTCCACTCTTCATGGGCCGGTCCCGGCCCGGCTTGCCGGACCCGCCATTTTGGTCCCCAGCTGCGGCGGCGATCCCGGCGGCGCTGGAGGCCTCATCTCGGCGGAACCCGGTCCTTGCTGCCAGCGGTGACATCCTTGGGGGCTGGACCCCCCCCTGATGTGCTGTGACCGGGCGCTGTCACCCGGACCTCCGCAGCTGTTTTCTCCCGGCTGGAGCGGCCCCGACCCCGGTGGGCCGCCATCTTAGGCCCAGACCGATGCCGCATCCCTGCTGGGGCCCACGACGCCTCCCTGGAGGGGGGTGACCGGCGCTGCTGTGGGCGGAGTGGTCCTGGCCTGCTGACCACTCGCTGTCTCCCTGCCCCGGCGGATTGCTGCCCCGGCGGTGATCCTGAAGGCGCTGGGGGCCTCATCTCGGCGGGGCACTGTCTTTGCTGCCGGTGGTGAAATCTTCAGAGGCTGGAGCCCCCCGGGCGTGCCGTGGCCGGGCACTGCCACCCGGGCCTCCGCAGCTGTCTTTCCCTCGGCTGGAGCTGACCCGACCTCGGCGGAATGCCATCTTGGGCCCAGAACGACGCCGCATTCCTGCTGGGGCCTGCGATGCCTCCCTGGAGGGGGGTGACCGGCGCTGCTGTGGGCGGAGTGGGCCTGACCTGCTGACCACCCGCTGTCTCCCTGCTTCTGCAGATTGCTGTTGGCATGGGGCCCCCCGGTGATCGCAGGGGCCCCCTGGTGGTTCCACGCTCCTTGCTGCCGATGTGAGGGGATTCGCCTGGTGGACTCCGCAGACCGCGCCAGGGTGGTACAGGTACCGGGACGGGGGGTCCTCTCTGGCTCTATGAGGGCTTCCGGCTCCGCATTGGGACTCTGTCTTTGTCTGCTGCCCCTTGGTCTTGGCTCCATCCTGACCCCCCCCTCCTGGACACAGCCTTCTGTGGTGCGGAGCGCGGGGTCGTGTCCTTCCCTGGTGGCCTCCTCGTTGGAGCTTGGAGTGCGCCCTCTTGCACTTGCGCTCTGGTAGACACGGCCTGGTCTACTCTTGGGGCCTGATCATCGCGGGAGAGCCCTCCCCTTCCTGTTCCTTGTGTGGTGGCGGGGGCCCCCGGGGGCTGCACTGTGCGCTTGGTACCTACATACATCACCGGGGTTGCCCACTACCCCCCCACCGGACCTCTTTATCTCCTCCCTTGCTCCACCCTCTGCACTACTTCCCTGACTGGGCCTCGGGTTCCCTGGGCCACCGCCGCTATGCCGCCCAAGCATAGGGGCACCAGGGACACGGACTCAGCTGCCTCCCGCGGCAATCCGGTGGCCTCCCTTTGGGCCAAGGCGCCTCCGTCCACTCAGGATGATCCTCTTGCCTCCTCGGGCGCATCCGCCCTCGCGGTGCCGATCACCCAAGCCTACATGTCCTCCTTCTTGCAGGAAATCAAGTCTGAAATTAGCTCCCTCCGACAGGACTTTAAAGTTGGGCTTCAGGATGTTCGCAAGGATGTCGTGGAGATTGGCGACCGGGTGGATGGCCTCGAGAGGACGATGGATGCCAGGACGGAGGACGTTGAGAGTCTCTGGAAGAAGGTGTCTGAGCTGGAAGACCAGAATATCTCTCTGCAGCTGAAGCAAGAGGACTTGGAGAACCGCGGGCGGTGGAACAACGTCCGTATCCGAGGCGTGTCATTGGGAACGGAGGGGACTGATGTATTGTCATACACTGCAGACCTCCTCCATGCCATCCGTGAAGGGGAGGGCACCACGCCACCTATGCTGGATAAAGCTCATCGTGTTCCGGGCCCCCGCAACCGTCCCAACTTTGTACCTGACATTATCACACGGGTCCACTTCTTTGCGGACAAGGAAGCCATTCTTCGCAAAGTGCAGCGGGTCCGGGCGCTCTCCTACAATGGGCTCTCCATTCAAATCTTCCAAGACCTTGCGCCCTCCACGCTTCGCCGGCGGAAAGCCTTCAAGCCTGTCACTGATAAACTGCGGGCCATGGACATTAAGTATCAGTGGGGGCACCCCTTCGCCCTGATGTTCCTCTGGGAGGGTCGGCGGCGGATCCTCTGGTCTCTGCAAGAGGCATTGCGCCTCCTTCACTTGCCTCTGGACTCAGATGTTGATGACTCCCCTTCCTCTCGTGCCCGCCCTGCGGATTCGCTCCGGCCGGAGTGGTCCACTGTTCTTCCTCCTCGCTCTGGACGTCGTCCGGGGGGCCTTGACTCCACCCAGGCCAAACAGGATGCCGTCAATCACGTCCGCTCTCTGAGCGCCTCTCCGTCCCTCGCATTGTAGCCCAATTCATCGCGGAGTAGTGCTTGCTGGTGCCCTCGTTGGGGACTCAGTTTTGGGGGACCTTTGCCCGGGCCCGGAGGTCGATTCATGCTCTGTACCTCTCATTGCCTTGCGGAGGGCTGGTAGCGGGGGCTCCTAGCCTTCTGCGTGCCGGCCACCCCCCCCTTTTTTGCAGAGTCCTATAGGAGAGTGACTTCTCTGGACGCCCTACCTTCGGGAGCTTGGGCTGTTCCGACATGACTCTGTACCACCTTGGCCCAGTTGGCCTGTTTATTTTCTCCTCTCCTCTTTCTTTTCATGGCTTTCTCTTTTCTCGCCCTGTCTTGGGCTCTTTGTGGGAGCGTCCTTGCTTGCCTCTGCTGTGTGGTTTGGCTTTGGGGGAGTGCGGGGATGCTGTTGTGTCCTGTCGGGAGGCTAACTGGCCTTGCTTTTTTATGCCAGGCCTGTCTCCTTTGTTAGCGCCTTGGGTGGAGCGCCTCTCCCTCCCCACTGTAGGGTTTTGGACGCATGCCCTTCCTCTGGGGTTTCTGGCCCTTCCTGAAGTGGTTGTAGACCTTGGCTTCCCCTCCCATCCTCTCACACTTTTCCCCTTACTCCGCCACCTCCTGCATTACCTCCTGCGGCTGCGCGCACTTGGTCTCTCTTCCCTCCAGTCATGACCGTCGCACCCAGCCTAAAGCTTGTCTCCCTTAATGTGAAGGGACTCAATTCCCCTAACATGCGGCGACAAATATGGCGCTATCTCTTGCAGCTGAACCCTGATATCATTTTCCTTCAGGAGACCCTCTTGCTTAAGGCGGATGTAGTCCGCATGGCCCACCCTCGCTTTCCCCTTCAATTCTGGGCTTCTGCTGCTACCAAGGTAGCTGGTGTAGTGACCCTGTGTCACGCTGGCATTCAGCAGGGGGACTCCAAAGTAACCCGCACACCGGATGGTAGGTTCCTCAAAGTGGCGGTTCGGATTGGTCGCAGGTCCATCACTCTTTGTAACCTGTACGCTCCCAATCAGGCGCAGGATCATTCACTACCTTCGGGAGCTGTTGCGGGACCGAATATTGTGCACGGATCCCTCCCTTATTATAGGGGGTGATTTTAATCTGGTATGGGACGCCAATGATGACCGTAGCGCTTGCTCTTTTCATGGTGCCGGGGCTATGTCCTCCGCTCTCAAGAAGCAATTGACTGAGCTTGGCATCATAGATGTCTGGCGCTATCACTCTCCCGACTCGCGAGACTACTCGTACTACTCCCCCGTACACCGCTCTTACTCGCGCATCGACTATCTCTTCGTCTCCCACTCTCTCATAGGGGACACGCTTTCGGCCTCCATATCGGATATCTCAATCTCCGATCACGCGCACCTGGAGCTTCTTCTCAGAGATCCGTCTTCCCATCCTGGCCGCCCACCGCGTTGGCGACTCCCCGCTCATATCCTTCGTGACCCGGTTGACGTCGCGGAACTTAGGGAAGCCATTACTTCTTAATTTGAGACGAATGACTTGCTTGAAACTCCTTTTTCAGTGGTTTGGGATGCCTTCAAGGCCACAATCCGTGGACATATCACGTCCATAGCGTGTGCCCGGGCTCGGGAGTCGCGCTTGTTTGAATCTACCCTCTCTTGCGACATAAAGGCGCTTGAGCGACTTGATCAGGCGCAGCCACTGGCCGCCCACAAGCGGCGATTGGCCGTACTGCGCGGTCAACTCCACGCGCACCGCACCAATCAGGCCGAACGGGCACTTCTGGCTCTTAAACAGCGCTACTATGAGGGAGGGGATAGGGTGGGTATGGTCTTGGCCCGGCGCTTGCGGGCACGGACGGCCAAAGCCCACATAGCCAACGTTAAACGCCCTGATGGCTCTCGAGCCACTGCTGAGAAGGATAAGCTTGCGGCATTCCACACATATTACTCCACTCTATACGCCGTGGAGATGCCCCCTCCGGAACGGATTTGGGCCGTACTAGATACTTGCACCTGGACTCCGATCACTTCATATCACGCACAGTTGCTGGAGGACTCACTTTCCCAGAGCGAGCTTGCGGGAGCTCTAAAAGATCTCCCTCTTGGGAAATCACCGGGTCCGGACGGACTGCCGCTTTCTTTCTATCGGGTTTTTTTCCCGCAACTCCAACACCATCTCCTTCGCCTTTTCAATTCCTTCACGGATGTGGTGGGTCCCTCTTCCTCCATGGGTCTCGCCGAGATAGCTTTACTTCCGAAACCAGGCAAGGATCCGCGTTGTGCTCTTCTTTTCGCCCTATCGCGCTTCTTAACTCGGATCTTAAGCTCTATACCAAAATTCTAGCTAAACGCCTGGATCCCCATCTTCCGGGCCTGATCGATCCCGATCAGGTCGGTTTTATCCGGCAGCGACAGGGGGCAGACAATGTGCGGCGGGTCGCCCATCTTGTTGGGAAAGCTCAGCACTGGAATATTCCCGCATGCTTGCTGTCTCTTGACGCGGAGAAGGCATTTGACCGCGTGGACTGGACTTTTCTCCGCTCGGTTCTCTGCAAGATTGGGCTCGGTCCCTTGATGGTCTCTCGTATCATGGCTCCTTATCTCTCCCCTGCGACTCAGGTTCGGGTCAATGGTCACCTTACTGATCCCATTGCCATACACAGAGGCACGCGACAGGGCTGCCCTCTCTCTCCCCTCCTGTTTGCCCTTGTGGTGGAGCCCCTCGCTATTATGATTCGACAGGCGCCAGATAGCCACGGCATCTCTCTTGGAGGCCAACAGCATAAGGTAGCCTTGTTTGCGGACGATCTGCTCCTTACATTATCGCAACCACGCACGTCTCTTCCCGCCCTCTACCTCCTATTGCGTCAATTCGAACAGGCGTCGGGGCTTAAGATCAACCATGACAAATCCTGGGCTCTGAACCTCACTATCCCGGTGGAGGAGCTTCCCCTGCTTCAGGCACTGGTTCCTTATAAGTGGGCTCAACATTCCATCCGATACCTCGGCCTCAATCTGACACCCACCCTTGTCACCTGGTCGCAAGCGAACTGGCAAGAATGCAGGCGGTCCGTGCTAGAGGACCTGCGAAACTGGAAACCTCTCACTCTCTCCTGGTTGGGTCGTCTTCATGCCCTTAAAATGTCCATTCTCCCAAAAATCCTGTATGTTTTCCAATCTCTTCCCACCCCTATCCCGCATCATCAGATCCAAAGCCTGCAGCGTGAATTCACCAGGTTTGTCTGGGGGGGACGCCGCCCGCGATTTTCCAGCAAAATCCTTATGCTGCCTCAGGACAGGGGGGGCCTGGCCTGTCCTAACCTGTTGGACTATTACTGGGCGGCGCATCTTCGCTTCATCTCTGAATGGATGGCTTGGGAGAGTGAGAAGGTGTGGTTCCATATGGATAGGGCGGTAACTGGGCGCTCCGTCTGGGATCTGCCTTGGCACTCTCGGGCTTCTCGCTCGCGAAGCGCGTACATAGCCGTTCCTACCAAGACTGTTCTCGAGATCTGGGATAGGGTGGCTATCTCTAAAGGCCTTACCACCTTTCCCTCTCCTCACACTCCTATCGCTGGTAATTCCCTCTTCCCACCTGCCTTACACTCTACTGCTTTTTCTGAATGGCTAGACGGCGGGTGTAGAACGATACGGGATCTTTTCGTGGGAGCCACTTTCAAGACTTTCGACCAATGCAGGCGAGAGTTCCACCTCCCCGACGGGGCTCGAATACAGTATTTGCAACTTTGACATTGGATATATGCTGGATCTCTGGCGCCGGCGGCCACGCGTGCCTTTACCCCCTTCGAGCGGCTGGTTCGCTCGTTTGATAACTCTAGGGGTCTTGTTTCACGCACTTATCACATCCTCCAACATTCCCCGCGGCTACCCTCTCACCCCTATCAGTCTCGCTGGCAATCTGATCTGGCCGCAGACGTCACATCTGCACAATGGGAGCGCCTGTGGCGCGACATCCCGAAGGTATACCGTTGCATTTCGCAGCGAGAAACTGACTATAAGGTAATGACTCAGTGGTATTATACACCCCAAAGGCTGCATAAAATGTTCCCTGCGACCTCTCCCCTTTGCTGGCGATGTTTGTCCTCACCTGGTGACTTCCTTCACGTGTGGTGGTCTTGTTCACTTCTGGCCACCTACTGGAAAGAGATACTTAGCCACATCAAACTGGTTCTTGGCTTCCCCCTGCCTGAATCTCCTGCTAAAATACTCTTAGGCATCAAGCCTGCCAATTTGCGCGCGCTGACTCGTAGCGACTGGCATATTTGTCTCCATATGCTGGGTGCGGCGAAACAACTTATAGCGCTATACTGGAAGAAAGCAGAGACCCCACCGGTTACTCTTTGGTTCACTCGCCTGTGGCACATCATGGCCATGGAGCTTCTCACTGCGCGCTTGCAGCATCGAGACACCCAGTTCAGCAAACTCTGGCAACCACTTATTGACCACTTCTGTAGGATAGAGCATGCCCGTTTCCAGCCCCCGAAACTTCGGGCTTTGCGCCTTTTTGATGATGCACTACTTCCCTTCGCGTTCACTGTGCCCTCGTGACTCTGACGCCACCATGCTGCTACCTGACCACCAAGCCACCATCTCGATGAGGACTTCCCCCCGCATTCTATTTTCCATTTCCTTCCTCTTTTTCTTCTCTTCTCACTTCCTTCCCTTTTTCTTTTCTCTTTTCTTGCTTTTCTTTCTCTTTCTCTTCTCTTGCTGGTTCTTCCTGTCTTTCTCTCTCCTCTCTCTCTGTCTCACGTTTATGTTCAAGTTCGTTTACTTACTGAGATTCTGCCCACTTGGAGATGCGTTTCAGCATACGCCTGATTTTTATGCCCTTTCCACTTCGCGGCCGGCCCTGTATCGGTTGTAGGCGACTTGCTGTGTAACCTCATGTGAATGTATAATTCTCCTGCTGCCGCACCTTTGCCTTATCTACACTTGTCCTATTTTGCGGCCGGCCCCTCAATGGGTTGTAGGCGACATGCTGTGTATCTGTGGTTTGCTCTCCTTACCCTTAATAAAAAATGTTTGTAGTCAAAAAAATCAAGCAAGCTATTGAGAATGCCACTGAAATTGTCTACTTTGATCCCAAACTTCACACAGAGGTTGTAGTTGATGCTAGTCCTGTCGGTTTAGGTGCAGTCCTTGCACAGCATAATGGACAGCCAAATTACCTTAGACATATTGTGGCATATGCCAGTAAACGTTTGTCTCAAACTGAACGTGCTTACTCGCAACCTGAAAAGAAAGTTCTGCAGTGGTCTGGGCTTATGAATATTTACATATGTTTTTACACGGAAAGCCCTTCACAGTAGTGACTGATCATCAATCAATCAATCAGGGGAATTATAAGCACACTACTCACCTGTGAGGGTCTTGAGGCGCTGGGGGGGGGGGGGGTCAGCAGTTCTGTTTCAGTTGAAGAGCCAGGTCTTCAGAGCCTTCCTGAAGGTGTTCAGGGAGGGGGCACGCCTGATGTCGGTGGGGAGCTCGTTCCAGGTCTTGGCCACAATGTAGTAGAAGGATCTTCCCCCTGCTCTGGCTCTGCGGATGCGCGGGGTTTTGGTGAGGAGGAGGTTGGTGGAGCAGAGGTTGCGTTTGGGTATGTGGAGGGTGATTCTGTTGTTGAGGTATTGGGGTCCGGTGTTGTGTAGGCATTTGTAGGCGTAGGTGAGTATCTTGAAGGTGACTCTTTTCGTGACGGGGAGCCAGTGGAGCTTGCGTAGGTGTTGGCTGCTGTGTTCGTGTCGAGGGACCCAGAGGATGAGTCTGGCGGCAGTGTTATGTATTGTCTGGAGTTTGCGGAGTAGGGACTTGTTGATGCCGGCGTAGAGGGCGTTTCCATAGTCCAGCCTGCTGGTAATGAGTGCGTGGGTGACTGTCTTCCTTGCCTCGGGGGGATCCATTTGAAGGTCTTACGGAGGATGCAAAGGGTGTTGAAGCAGCTGGAGGTGATGGCGTTGACCTGTCGATGCATGGAGAGGGAGGAGTTGAGTACGATGCCAAGGTTCTTGGCGTGGTCTGTGGGGGCCAAGGGGGTGCCAAGGGCGGTGGGCCACCAGGTGTTGGTACATGCCGAAGGGGTGGTTCAGAGGATGAGGACTTCTGTCTTCTCTGAGTTGAGTTTTAAGCAGCTGTTGCTCATCCTGCATTCCTTCCTGGAAGTTGAGTCTGGTGGTTGTGGGGTCCTTGGTGAGGGAGAGGATGAGCTGGGTGTCGTCGGCGTAGGAGACTATGCTGAGGCCGTGCCGTCGGAGGATGGCGGCGAGGGGAGCCATGTAGATGTTGAAGAGGGTTGGGCTGAGTGATGATCCCTGTGGGACTCCGCAGTTGATTTCCATGGGTTCGGATAGGAAGGGTGGCAGTCTGATTCTTTGGCTCCTGCCGGTGAGGAACGATCTGATCCAGTCGAGGGCGGTGCCTTGTATGCCGGCATCGTGTAGTCTGGCTGTGAGTGTGCGGTGGGAGACGGTGTTGAAGGCTGCTGACAGGTCGAGTAGAATCAGGGCTGCGGTGTGCCCTTGGTCGAGGAGGGCACGGATGTCGTCAGTAGCGGTGAGTAGGGCGGTCTCGGTGCTGTGGTTGCTTCGGAAACCGGCTTGGGAAGGGTCGAGGACGGCGTTGTCTTCGATAAACCTTGACAGTTCTGCGTTGACGGTCTTCTCGGTGACTTTAGCTGCAAAAGGGAGGAGCGAGATGGGCCGGTAGTTCTTGAGGTCCGTCGGGTCTGCTGAGGGCTTCTTGAGCAGGGGCCTGACTTCTGCGAGTTTCCAGTCATCGGGGAAGGAGCCGGTCTCGAAGGTAGTGTTGATGGAGTGTTGTAATATGGGTGCGATGGTGGCGGCAGCTCTGTGGCATATGTGGCGGGGCAGGGGTCTGTGGGGGCCCCGGAGTGGATGCCTTTCATGGTCGCAGTGGTCTTCTCGGTCGTGATCGGGGTCCAGGCGGAGATGGTGGCCTGGCTGGCGTTGCCGCCGGGCGGGCTGGCTGCGGGGTCGGGCATGTGGTCATTGAAGTTTTCGTAGAGGTTCTTTATCTTCAGGTGGAAGTAGGAGCCGAGTTTGTCGCAGAGGTCCTGGGAGGGGGTGATGTCCGTGGCTTCGCTGCGGGGCTTGGTGAATTCCTGGATGACGCTGAAAAGTTCCTTGGGGTTGCCGGAGTTGGCGAGAATTCTGTTGTGGATGAAGGTTCTTTTGGTGGTTCTGATGCGTTGGTGGTATTCCGTCATAGCGTCCTTGTAGGTGGTGTAGTTTTCGGGTGTCTTACTGTTTCTCCAGTTCTTCTCCAGGCGTCTGCAGGTGCGTCTAGCTTCTTGGAGATCGGTGGTGAACCAGGCGGCTTTTCTGGGGCGTAGCTTGTCGGGGTTGCGTAGCAGGGCGAGCTTGTCCGCGCAGTTGGCGATCCAAGTGTGGAATTCCATGGCCGCGAGGTTAGTGTTTGTTGCAGCGGAGGGGGTGTTGCGGTTGAGGGTGGAGTTGAGTTGTTCTTCGGTGACTCTGCTCCAGTTCCTACGCGGTAGGCGCGGAGCAGGTTCGGGTGGCTTGGGTTTGTTGACGAGGAAGTGTACGCAATGGTGGTCGGTCCATGGGGGCTGTGTGGTGTGGCTGAAGTGAACGCTGCTGCCTCCAACGAAGATGGGGTCGAGAGTGTGTCCTGCCTTGTGGGTAGGTGTGGTGACGAGTTGTTTCAGTCCAATGTTGGTGAGGTTGTCACTGAGGGCGGCGGAGTTGGGGTCGCTGAGGTTGTCGAGGTGGAAGTTCAGGTCTCCGATGAGTATGTAGTCCGTGGCGGCGATGGCGTGGGGTGCGATGAGGTCGGTGATGGTGTCGGCGAAGAGTGGGGCCGGGGGGTCTGTAGGCGAGGGTGCCGCAGAGTGTGGAGTTAGGGCTGGTCTGGACCTGAAAGTGCATGTTCGGCGGTGGGGAAGTTTTTGCTGGAGGTGGTGAGGCGGAGGGAGCTTTTGTGCGCGATGGCGATGCCTCCTCCAGGGTGGTTGGGCGGTCCTTCCTCTTGTACCCATCCGGTATGGCGATGGTGATGTCAGAATTCAACATTCTAAACCTGCCTTCAAGTCCCCTCTACAGCACTTACATCACAGGCCTACGGTGTAAAGTGGGAACCAAAAGAGTTTCAGCATTTTTTACTTTTACAAGACACTACATCTCCCGCTTTGTTAAATAAAAAGTAAAAACTTTTTCAAAATAGACAAATAAGTAAATAAACAAATACACAAATAAATACATACATGAATAAATACACAGATAATCATAGATATAAAGGCAATTACAATTCTTTAATTAGGCGTTGTTGTAGTTGAATGACACATCTTGATCGGGTCACTGGAAACCGGGAACTGGCAATCGAAGTGTCAGTGATTTGCACAGGTGAGGTGGAATTTTCAGCAGACACAACAGAGTCAGTCAACTTTATTTTGGTTCGGCAAATCGAAGATACGTTAAATACATAAAAATTCATAGATTTACAACGCATCCCAATGGCAGTATAAAATATGCAAACACAGAGTCATTGCAGGCTGTCAAGAAACATTCTCTACATTGACATCAATGTTTGATGAGTGATGGGCCACGTGTCAAAAATGAGAGGAATCTCTCATAAGGGACTTACCAGGATGCTAGGCAGTCACCAAGTGCCCTTTGGTGTCAGTGATGGTAAAGGGTTCAGCCTCAAAAGAGCATCAGACTTTCTTTTTCTGTGTTGTCTGACAAGCACTTGATCTGCCCTTGTAAAGGTGAAATCTTTTACATGACATCGTCTGTCAGCATATATTTTCATCTTCTGTTTGCAACCAAAATCCATAGCATGAATGTCTTACTCATTCTTGAATCAGAGGTTGGCCCATTGGGGCCGCTTGGTCGCCATGGCTCTTCCAAACATAAGAGTTGCAGGGCTTTCGCCTGACATTGAGTGAGGGGCGAACGGTAAGCTCGAATAGTAGTGTTCAAAACAACATTGAGGTCGAGCTTCTCCAATGTAGCACACTAAACAGCTTTCTTTAGAGTACCTATGAACCGTTATATCAGACCATTGGCCTGCAGTCACGAGGAGTGCTTTTTTGATGCTTTATATTGAGGTGATTTAGAAAGTCTTTGAATTCTCGACTATTAAAAGGTGAGCCGTTGTCAGATTTTAAGATTGCAGATACACCCCATGTCTCAAAGAAGCCATCTAATCTTTGAATAACCTTTTCAAGTGTAGTGGATGAAAGGTCTTCTACCAATGGAAACTGGGAGTATTCCTCAACAATAACCAAAAGATGATGTCCATTCTCAAGAGGACCAAAGAAATCAATATCAATTTTCTCCCAAGCATGAAATGGCAATTCTGACATGTTCAAAGGGTGCTGAATAACTTGAGACAAAAGACAGTTGCATATGTGACAAGTCTTCAATTATTTTTTTACCCTTTCGTCGCGATACGGAAACCAGACTCGATCATGAAGCGCTCTCTTAGTGACAATAATTCCTCTATGTCCCTCATGGGCAACGTCAATTACATGCTGTCAGAGACTCTCAGGAATGACAATCTGTGTACCTCGCAGAATGAAGCCTTCTTGTGTCACTGAAAGTTCATCTCTTACATTTTTGAACTTCAAATACTCACTGTCATTGGTGAGAGGTCTAGAGTGCTGGTTCCACGATTGATGAGCAATAATGTCTTTTAACTTTAACATGTCACTATCTTGGCTTATGGTAGTGACAATTTGTTCTAAAGACGTAGCATTTGGTGTGCTCGATTTCAAAATACAATTGATGTAAGCCGCCACTGTCTTAGATGGGGTACCAGGGCATTGTAATGGTACTCTTGTAAAATAATCAGCAGGATTCTGATCTTTACCTGGATGATGAATAAATGTATAGTTGTATTCTTGTAATCTCTGACCCCAACGTTCAATTCTAGTAGGCAGTTTTGCTTTGGGATTGCTGAATATGGTTAAGAAGTGCATATAATGCATCAGACTCTACCTAGAGCAGTTTTGTACAGGAAATGAACCAGCTGAAATGGAATGAGGGCAAAAATGCCGAAAATTATAAACAATATGAAATATAATTAGACATTGTTTTTGATAATGTAGGATTTTTTGTATTTTAGAGATAAGTGTGTATGGGTAAGCGTTCATTGGTGAGTAAAATATAAATTCCGAACAGGATACCTTAGAATTAAATTATGTGAGCATTATACAGGTTGAATAATACACTATGGGCCTTATTACAAATTTGGGGGGTCTTCGGCTGGGACCGCCACTACTGCGGTACCAGGAAGACCGCCAATCCCATGGTGCACCCGCTCGCCGGATTTTGAGTTTAATCCAGGGTGGGTGGGTGGTGCTGCGGCGGTCTCATGGCAATGGTATGTTAGGCTCATAGGAGAGCCTAACAGGCATACCACTGCCGTGAGAGAGCCTGTAGCTCGTTCCTACACAGTGTGGCATGCTCCATGTCGTGCATGCCGCACCATGCAGGAACAAAGGTGCAATTCCAGGGGGGCACAACTTGTGCCCCCCCGCACACACCCCATGGCCAGATTCAGCCGGGGGCCCTGTTAGGGCCCCCTTACCTCCATTTCCGCCACCCTTTTCGTGGTGGGGTCCCAGCCATGAAATGGGAGGTGAAAATGCAGGTCGTAATATGCTCAACGGTGCCGGCATCAGCACCACCAACATATTCAGCCCCTTTAAAGACCGGCACCACAGCTGAATCCTTGATCCAGCGGAGGGGGCGGTCTTGTGGCAGTCCCAATGCCACACTCGTAATAGGGCGGACGGGTGGTAGAACGTACTCGTAATAAGGCCCTATATGTTTTTGTTCTTAGATGTTCGTCTTTTATGACATGTAAACATTCATGATAAAGTTCAGTCACTGATATAAAAGAAAACCCTTTCAGTTAAAGTTAAAACCCTGCAAACAGCAGCTGGTGATCATTGAGACAACTAAACTATGTAACAATTGCAATTATTACATCACGTGGAGACCAGTACACATGAAAAAATATGTGTTATTGAGTGCTATTAATTCTATTTCATCGGAATCACAATGAATCAAATACAACTCTAAATTAAAGAGTAATGCCAGGGCATCAAAAATAGAGGCTATGGGCTCCCTGGTGATACTAGTCTAGACAGCAGCATTGAAAAGGCGGAATGTGTGATGTACATTAAACTTCACAAAGTGATGAAAACATGTTATTCTTCTGGAAGGGAATTTGCATTGCTCCTCATGGAACCCAGAGTGTTTTTCGAATCCAATGCAGATTCTCTTTTCTACATAAGCCATTATCCTCATAATGAATCTTTTCTAAAAGAATAGAAGACTAGAACGAAAAGTATCCAAGGACCATACTGAGGACTCCATTCACAAAGGTATTTTCACGCTTAAGTTGGATTTAGGCATGCAAATATATCTCTTTGTGGTCGTATTTTCCTTTCTTCCCCCAAAAGCGGTGATTTGTACACCGCAACATATATTAACGGTCATTTCACACCAGTATTGCAACAATGTTAGGTGTAAGCTAATTGGCTCCTAAGTGCCGGCTGTGGGAATTCCAAGGATGTGACACCTGCTTAAGCTGGTGATTAGCCACAAACTCGCGAGTTTGGCAAGCATATTCGAAATGTGAACATAGTAAAAGATGTAGGTCTGTGCAGTTTAAGAGCAAATCTGTATACATTTTCAAATAAGGAGGAAGTGCCCCCATTGTTGATGGGAGTGCAGGGAAAGTCAGTTTCTCTATAGGGGAAAATATTTTCCCTGTGTATAAAAAATTAGTTAATCTAATTTAGACGTGTCTCAATGTACATTTATCCCATTTATATATTCAAAATCTTTATTGCATAGGAATAATCTATCATTAAAAAGAATAACAAAATAACTTCTAGTACATTACAATTGTCATAGCTTCCTGGGATCTGATGTCAGTTTAAAAAATTCCAAAATTTACTCCAGACGCAGAAGTTTGCAGAAATACATTTCTAAATTTTTTAGAATAAGACAAGTGTGATTATTTAGAGTTAGAGATATATGTCTTTCAATCGAGAATTCAATTTCCTTTCGTCCATCTCCAATTTTAGCGGTGTTGTCTCTCCTTTCCCACCAAAAGACAAATTTACTCCCGCCCTTAACAGAAGAAGATCTTTGAGCATTTTCAAAGTGATAAATACCCTACAAAGATCTTGTGAATACCCACAGTCTTACAAGTTGTGGTGTTTACTAACCTTTGTAGGTGTGCCAACTCTGAAACACCCAAAACGTTTCTCCTGTGAGAGTCACTCACATGCAAAATTACACCATATTGTTGCAGTTTTATGAGAAAATCTGTTTCCAACTGCAAATTTAAACTTTGTGAGTAACAAAGTTGAATTTGCGTAAGTGCATGCAGCTATTTGTGCACATACATGCTCACCCTCTTAATTATGTAACATACAGAGAGGTAGGTAAAGCTGATATAGGGCCAATAGATCTGTAGTGGTGCCTCTCATACGGTCTTTCATAATCTCATCACTGTTTGTCAAGTCAGTTCAGCCAGGCCTTTAGAATTTAGGGGCAAAGGGGCAATCCTGTGATAAGGATTGCCACCTATCCATCAAACTTCTGGAATCGGATATTACTGCACGCTTACTTAATTGCCAAGAACCTGCTTTTGAGGCTATGGCTTTTACGGGGTATGTGCATGAAGAGTCAAGGCTTACTCGTGGAGGGTATTGTAGGGTAGAATGCCATATACAATGACCATCATTGATCGGTTTCAATAATTGTATTATCCAGTCATTGGCATATCTTTTTAAAAACAGATAAGCATATGCAAGTTAAGGTCAATTGAAGAGTAATAGTGTTTCTATATAGTTGTGCAGTCTACAAAACTTCAGTTGAAAGAGTAAGGTGTACCTGTGCTAAGCAATCTGGCTACTTTTATCACATAGAAAAGTGGACAAATTAGCACAAGCGGGGCTTTAAATGTGTGTCCTCAGTGTCTGGCATGAGCATAAAACTCCTGACTGTTCGGAAAGGTTTTACTTTAGTGTGCACAAGGCTCAATGGTGCTTCAATGAGCAACTGTGAATCTGCAAAACACAAGACTGGTTTGCAGAAGTAGTGGTTGGGCTCAGTGTCCAGAAGAGGGGGTTGCAGCTGTAAAGGGCATTCCCCTGATGAGTCTGAACACTCATAGCTGGCAGGTGCTGACATATAGGGAAGCAAAGTAACCTTCATAGTTGAGGATGTTAGAGCCAGGCACCACAGGGAGTAATCCTAGGATTTAACATACTGTTACGCTGTACACAACTAAGGGGCCGATTCCGATTCCGGCCGGAAATCTCTCCGACCGAGCCGGACCCGGAGAGAATTCCGACCGAATCGGACCCTAGCAGTCCGACCGGACGAGTACGATGCATTCGCATGCTATCGGACTCGATTCGGTCGGACTCCCATTGAAGTCAATGGGAGCCGGTCGTACAACGCGTACGCGGGCTCCCATTGACTCAATGGGTGCGAGGTGAACAAGGGCGCCCCCTACAGTGGGTACGCGTCCATGCGCATCACGGCGTACATGCACAGGTAGGGGGGACCCATGGGTCCCCCCTGTGTGCGACTCGCGTGCCTACGCGTACAAGGGGGTCCGACGCGGACCCCCAAAGTCCGGCTCCGACAGCTTTTTCGAGCCGGACGGCGTGAGTCGGTCGGACTGCTCGTGGCGCGCATCGTACTTACCCGGCCGGGAAACATCTCCATAGCGCCGTGCGAGTCGTGTCCATGCGAGTCGGTCGGAGCGTGTTGAAGCCGCGTACGAGTCGGTCGACGCTTTCGCGGGTGCTTGCATCCTACTCGCTCGGCCGGACCCGCGTACGATTCGGTCGGGAAACAGGGCTCCGAATCGGATCCGGTAAATCCAAATCCGATTCGGAGCACTACCGGCCGAGATCGGATTCGGCCCCTATGAAGGGGTGAGACAAACATGGGGGGAAGTGGTTTTTGGACAAAATATCGGGTAAAAAATACTTAGAGACAAAAATATCAGGAATGAAATATTGTGACATAGAACTATCCTTATGCATAAATATCGTTGACAAGAATATAGTTTTTTGAGGTAAGTAATATTGTTATAAATAATATCGATGTATTGCTATCATTTTCCAAAAATATAGTGGTTAAAAATATCGTTTTCTAATTATTTTAATGTGTTTTAGTTGATAAATTATTTTATATGGTGCTCTTGTTTATATAAATGCTATAAGTTGTTTTTAAAATATAACTTGTAACTTGAAGTGATTTCTGAATTTTTCATTATTTTTTAAAAGTGATTCATAGTGTTGTGGTGGGTTGTTGGATTTGTATGGAGGATAGGGTGGGAAGATTTTAGGTAATAAATAATTAATAATTAATTCATAATTGTTATTTAATTATATGATTGACATTTATTATGTGATTAATTTAATACTAATTTATTTTTGTTAAATGTCTTTTGTGGACTCTTGGGTATGTAGGGATATAAGGTGGGAAGTTAATTAAGTAATAAATAATTATCCATTCATTATTAATTTTTAATAATATAATTTATAGAATACCTATTTATTTTACTTATATTTTAGCTGCAGGCTGCTAGGTGTATAGGGGTGCAGGGTGGGAAGTTAATTTAGTAATAATGAAATAAAAATGTATTGTTAACAGTTGATTAATTATTTAATTGATTTTTAATCATGTAATATATGGAATACTTATTTAACTTACTTATATTTTAGTTGCGGGATGCTAGGTTTGGAGGGCTATAGGGTGGGAAGTTAATTAAGTAGTAATTCATTACCTATTAATTATTATTGGTAAATTTATTATTTAATTGAAAGTAAAAATATGTAAATTGTGGCATAGTTATTGTTTTAGTTATATTTTAGGTGTGGGCTGCTAGGTTTGTAGGGGTACAGGGAGGGAAGTTAATTAATTAATTATTGAATAACAATTATTTATTAATTGATAATTATTTTTATTGAATAGTAATTACATAATTTTTAATACATATATATTTTATTTGTTATGTTAATATTTTTTTTAAATTAAGGGTTTAATAGTTTTTCTACATTATGGGATTAGTCATATCTGTTATGTGTTTGAAGTGAATTATTTTTCCTTCTCCTGCTTACACTACAGTAGGAAAAGTTAAAATAACCTCCTTTCAGTTCAACACTTTCCCGACTTTTGCAGTGTTTGAAGTGGTAATAATAAATTGCGTCCCCTCGGAAATCCAACATTTATCCCTCCTGTTGCAGAGATTTTGCCAGAACCAGGAAAACACTAACCTGAATTGTTCCAGGAGCCTGTAGGAGCGAAGCTGATACCACAAATCTCCTCGAAGGCAGGCACCAAGCAAACTGCACCAACAACTGTGTGCAGGGAGCAGCCCCAAAGAAAAAGGGGGTTGGGAAAGAGAAAAAGAAGAGAGTCAAGAACTCTGTCTACGAATTGGATGGGTGTCGTCTGACTTACTTGGTCACCGATCTCCACGGTCCCACCTTTAGTGGAACTGAGGATCCCTTCTGTTAAGAGGAAGTAGAGGAAAGTTTATACCCCTAGCTAGTACCCTGTCCTACCAGGTTCCACCTGATCCCCACTTACCAGTTACATACCTTGTCTCTATGAGGGATGGAGTGTTGGGGTTCCTAATGACTACTTCTGTAGCAGTGTGTCAGTAAGTAGCGTGGCTGATAATCATGTATCCCCCCACCCCCCAAATGAGGGCCTGTGGTTTTGTTATTCCCCATGGATTCAAGGAGTGAATTAGCTTCAGGATTAGTTAAACAATACCATACAAGTGGGTGTTCCTTTTTAATCAGTTACTTCTTTATTTGTCTCTTCACTGCATCTTGCCAGTTCTTAAACTTCAGAGGTGCGCCTTGTCTTCAGGTTCCTCTTAATTCTTCTCTTCTGGCTTAATCGCTGTGGTCTTTTCATTGTGAAGGTCTTTGGCTGCTGCTCTAACCTAAATACCTAAAAAATAACTCAGTATACCTTCTTCCAACAGGCCTTTTTATAGTCGCTACGCTCTTTTTCCTCGCTATTTAATTGTTTACATTTTTCTTGTTTTATTGTGTATGTATGTTATACATATATATAACATACATACACAATAAAACAAGAAAAAATGCAAACAATTGAATAAAAAAATCAATTAATGAAGACAAGAAAAAAATGATAAATCAATAAAACACATTAGTTTACAAATAATACTATAAACATTAAAATAAATGTAAAAATAGAAACAAATAATATAACACATATATATATATATATATATTTATAGTGTCACATAATTAATAAAAATATATATTACATTATATTACTGTACTACTATTTCAATTTTACTTCTACGCATTTATACACATTTATATATTCATAATATTAAAATTAAAATATAAAAAAATAAAAACAAATTATTAATTATGCTGCACTATATATATTTACCTAAATACAAGCACATACATAGATGTGTTTCTATATTTATATAAGCAAATAAAGGGTCAAATATTAGTGGAATATATTTAATTTAAGTTATATTAAATGTATATATTAAAATATTTAACATTTACTATTTCAGACTCTATTTTTATTAAAAATGGATGTTTTTATCTATATTAGTGAGCACGATATTTTGGTAAACAATATTTGGGACACAATATTTTTGTTAATGATATTGTTTATCACAATATTGTGTCAGTGAGCTGGGGAAAGAAGAGAACCTTGGGCTGTTTACATTTCAGCTGCTGCATACCACAGTTTCTTTTAAAGCTCTTTTCTTGCTCTCAGTTGGCAAGGCACTTACATCGTTTCTCTGGGAGATGTAGGAAGGGTTCAGTGAGCTTTGGACCCGTTAACTATGACCTTTTATAAAGTTGGGAAGCTCCTTGCAGGCAGAGCTTTCCCCGGCTACAACTGTAGGAACTGTGCTTGTATCTCCAGGCTGATTACATCAGGTTCCAAGAACCTTTATTAGGTTTCAGCAACACCCACCTTTTTCCTCAGTGACGGAGCATGGTTCCTACGCCCATTGGGGATTCAGTCACACTGAGTCACTTCTTTCCTCTTCTTTGAATTCACAAGATGTACTTGTTTACAGAAAAAGTAGTAAAAACAACTTGTCATCCCTATCCCCTGACATCCATCTGGCAATATAAATCACATAACCTAAAATCCACAAAGAAATGCAGAGCTAAATTTACCAATGAATGTCACTGCTGTGGTAGTCCAAACAAATTTTGGATTCATTTAAAAAATCGATTGACATCAAGACTACTTCACCAAATCAAAAACTATATTCAGCCTAGTTAGATTGAGTACAGCGAGAGAAAATAGGATGAAAAACAGAACCCATTCATACATCAACCAAAGAATATTATCCACGGTCCCCCAAAACAAACAATAAAAGTTGAATAAAACTTTACAAATATAACAGTGAGGTGAACAATGTACCGTCCTCTGGCGCTAATAGCAAGAATGCACATAGAATCAATCTGCAGTGCTTAAAAACAGCCCTAGCTTTACATCCAATTTGCACATACAGTCATTAGCAACAACAAAATCCATCAGAGATGATAAGGGCAATAAGGGAAATTAGGGCCATTTCTATTTTCAACTGCTACCCTTGATGATATAGACTCAAAAGGAAATCGGCATTCAATGTAGCAGATACTTCCCCTAAGGGTCCAGGTCTCAAAGTAACAACTAGACCCCAGCTGCTCCATTAAAGGTACTGCTAAAAACACAGTTAATCCAGTTTCTATTGTACAAGTTGAGGATAAGTAAAACAGTAGTCATCCGGTCCAGCATGCCATTCCACAACCCTCTACTATACGTACCACCACAGACACAATTCATCCAGTATCTACTGCACAAGTAGAGTACAATTCATACAACAGTCATACAGTCGTCCTTTTTACAACATGTAATTATCAAGCACTAGAACTGTCAAAAGAAGCTAAAATATCACAATTGGGCCCCAGGGATGCAAGAAATTGCAAGAACTCGAAGAGAGACATCAAATGACCACACAGACCTCTACTATGTTTTCAAGAAAAGTTGTCCACAGGGGTCATTCAAATAATAGGCTATCACACCCCGAGGACAGGGTGAGTCAAATACAAACAATATGCAAGGGCCTGATCATTATCTGGATTTTACCGAGGAGGAGATACCCACTGTTCTGAAATTCCAAGTCATATGGCTTAAGTTTATACGCAAGAGCCCAGAGACTACCTCATTAGCCCTAGTATTTTAGATATGCCACCAGACCGATTTTCTAAGCAAATGAACTTTGAACAGCTGGTTGACTTCCTTGTCATCTTAGACTCAAAAACAACTGCACCACATCTCAAACTCACTGGAGCTTTTAATGCTAATCTCTGTCTAGAACTCAGTGAAGAAGATATGGGAACCTGTGACAACCCACATACTAGAACATCACTCAGATTTTACAGCCAGTTGAAAAGATCGACTGCAATGTCCAAACGTTAGTGGCATTATTTCACATCCTTAGACTATGGACCTACAGAAGAAGACTTCCTCAGGACATTCCCATTAGCTATATTCACTTCTCGCTTCGTCGATCTGCATTCCTGAACTACATTTTTGTATCTCTTCCTCTACTTCAATTCTGTACTGAATTTATTATAATTACCACAATTGAAAGAGATCATGTTCTCTAATCATTCATGTTAGATAACTCATAAAACAGAGGAAAACAAACACAGAATCTTGGGGATTTATTGGAACAAAGCAACTAAGAAGACTTAAGCAGACAACAGCATGTATAAAAGCAAAATTGAACAGCTGTGTCAGTTTCTTAATGGGTTTCAGAAAACCTGTAGAATGGGAAAGGGTGTTGGAATCCCTGCTTGATACTTTCCAGTGCAAAGGGAGACCAAGGACAACAGCTACTAGCCCCTTGCCCAATTGTCAGCCATAGTTTATTACTAAACTAAAAAAGAGTTAAAAAAAGGCAATTGAATAACATATTTTGAGACTTACTTAAAGATTATTAACACCCTGAGAATAGAGCTATAGGAATACAAGAAAAAAGTCTGGAACACTAAAGAAACTACTCAAGAAAAGCAAACGTTCACTGTCACTGAAATATGCAGTGGTAGGGATCATAAGAAATTCTAGGATTATGCCAATTTATTAGGCAAACCTTCATCAGCTCTCAAGGCAACAATGTTCCTCTGTACCAGCAGTTCCTAACCTGTAGACAACAGACCCCTTGGGTTTCATGACTCCTACTGAGGTGATCCAGAATGCCTACTCGGGGGGTCCACAACTGTTTATAAACTCAATGAATATTAGAAGATTAGCAAAGTATATATGCAAAAAAAAAAGCTAAATTGAAAGCTTTAAAATGTGAATTTGGAGACTAAAAATTAAGTGGGTATCCTTATCCTGATTCGCAAGCGGAATCTGGTATGTACAATTGGTGTCCTCAATTGAAGCACTGGCATGTGCCTACAAAAAGAGAGCATTGAATAGAAGCAAACAAGAAAAAGTAATATGCAACCATCTAGCATATTGCTTCATCTTTCAGAAATGAAACTACATTTCCAAAAGTTCCAAACTTTCCATTACAATTTAAATGTGTGTATTTTTTGGTTGTGAATTGCCTAACGCATACTTGGCTCTGTATTTTTGCGTATTGTGCTGAGGTTCAAATGATAGAAATTGCTCAAGCTGTGATCCCCGGCTTACAGTAGTGATTCTGTGGGATTCCACAGAAGTCAAAAGGTTAAGAACCTGTGCTCTGTACACATACTATAACGGTAAAGCTGCAATGCATTTCACAAGTACAATTGTGCTTATAATGATTTTTCATTGTGTACTAACCATACTTTAATTCATATGGTAGAATCTAATGAATAAAAATAGGTATGCGGAACATTTGTGTATTTGTGAAATGTGCCTAGATACTGCGTTTAGGAATAGTTGTTATTTGTACAACTCTTAATTTGGAGTTCCGAGAACATTTTGCAAACTGTGTTCTTTCTTGCACACTGGCTTACATATGAAAGCCAAAAACTGAGAGAAATTCTATTGATAACAAACTGTTCTATAGGCCCTGGTATCCCACTTGGGTGGTAGGCTGTGGAAAATGGGATTTTTGGTTGAGGTGCGTGTGAGCCCTCCTCAAACAACAACCACAATCCCTGTCAGGGTGAACAAAAAAATACCACTAAGTTAATCTGGGCTTAACCCTCTAGTAGCTTGGCACAAAAGCCTTGAGGCTTAACAGGCAATGTGTAAAGCATTTGTGCAGCACACAAACACCAATAAATTGAAACACAAAATAAGTAAAATCCCATATCAATTTAGAAAAATAGATAAAAAAAATAATAAAGGATTTGACACCACAATGACAAAAATCCAATCAGCAGAACCGGAGTTATGATTTTTGAAAGTTTTTAGTCGAAACTAGTGCCTAAAAGATCAAAGCGTCGACTGCAGGCATCTAGCCGCAGTTCAGATTCTCAATTTGAGTTGGGCCCAGACTCAGCTTACTTTCAGACTTAGAGGAAATTTTGAAAAAAAAGTCTTAGAAAGTAAAGTTCAGTGGGGCAAAGAAGCTGGCAGTGTCCAAGGAGGAGTCATTTTCAGGGAGCTGCTGTACGAAGTTGAAGTGAAGACTTGTACGTTTGACCTTTGTCACTTTTTTGAAAGTTGAAAATCTCCAGCGAGACAAAGCTCCAGGCTGTAGGCAATGATGGCTCTACGAGGCCAAATATCCCTCCTGAGAGGAGCTGCTAAACAGGATTTGCTGCTGTGGAGAAGAACGTAGCAGAAGCTACCAAAAAGTCAGGCTGACCAGCGATGCACCTTGGGTGGATCAGCAAGCAGGTGGGTCCTGGTCTCCTGTCAGTTCTCAGAGCACTTTTATTCAAAAAAATTTCAAAGTCTCAAATTTGGTGTTTTGGCCTTTTGAGCACCTTTAGCACCACTTCTAAGGGTCCAGGGATGGGTGGGCACCACATGGAGGGTAGGACTAGGTTCAGGCAGGGTCCAGGTACAGGGTTTAAGTTGTTGGAGCTTTTTGTGTCCCTGTAGCTCAAAACAGGAGCCAGCCAACTAGGCCCTGAAGTCACTCTGGTAGTCCTAGGATCAAGCAGCAAGGCAGGCCTCAAGCAGCAGAGAAGTCGTCTGAGGGTCAAGGCAGGCTTCAAAAAGCAAGGCAGTCCTCTGGTAGCAGCAGGGCAGTCCTGTGAAGTACATAAGTCATTCTGGGGGTCCTACGCAGGTCCAGGAGTAAATTGAAGAGTGGGTCTGAGCATCCTGTTTTGGTACCTGGTTCCAGCACTGAAGTAGAATAAACTTCTAGAGTTTTCCCTCCACAGTTGGTTATGGAATGTCCTTCCTCATTGCCAGGCTCCAAGAGGTCAAAAGTGACAAAATAATGGTGTGAGGCTCTTTGTGAGTGTGCTGAGGCAGCTTGTTTGAAATATAGGTAGGACAGGGAACGGCTCTACCCCTCCCATCCTGGCAGGGTGGCCCATCCTGCCAACACTGAGTCCTCCTTTGTTTCACTGTCTGGGAAGAATACACAAAGGCCAACAGTCACTCTGATCACAGTCATGTGCCCCAGGACATAGGCTGCAGGCACCAAATGGTTAGGGCAAGAAAATGCTAACTTTCTAAACGTGGCATTTTTAGAATCCTGACTTAAACCCCAACTTCACCAGAAAAGAGGATTTTAAATTACAATTCTTTAGAGACAAAACATGACATTTCTACCTGTTCCTAAACAAAAGCTACTACTTATTAAATGTAATAAGGGAACCCAATGTTATCCTGTGGGAGAGGTAGGCTTCACAGTAGTGAAAAGCAAATTTGGGAGTTTTTAGTACCAGGACATGTAAAACTTAAAAGTACATGTTCAGCTTTTTAAACACACTGCACCCTACCATATGGGTTGTTTAGGGCATATCTTAGGGCTGACTTATATGTATTAAAAAGGGATCTTAAGCCTAGCATAAGGTTTTTTTTGCCAGATCAAATTAGCAGTTTAAAGTGCACACAGGCTGCAATGGCAGGCCTGAGACATATTTTAAGAGGCTACTTAAGTGGGTGGGCCAACAAGTGCTGCAGTACCCCTAGTAGCACATCATTTACAGGCCCTGAGTACATGTTTTGCCACTTTACTAGGGAATTATAGGTAAATTAAATGTGCCACTCAGGTGTAGGCCACTTTTCTTATGTTTTATGAAGCGAGCTCAAACACTTTAGCAGTGGTAAAGTGCAAAGAGTCTTAAAGCGATCAAAAACAAATTTCAGCAAACAGGATGGAGTAAGCAAAATGTTTGGGGGCAGACCACCATAAGGCTGATAGGTCTATCACTGGCCCTATTATCGGCAACAGCAAAGGTCCCAAAATGCAATGTGGAGACATCAAGTTCTCGCCTTGTAAATTGACCCATTCTGGCGATGTGCATAGCTGTGATATTTGGACCTGGGTTTGTGGTGCTCCTCCTCTGAGCGTGGAGTGCATGAAAATGTCCAAAGTGCATGTGACTCTGCCTGTCATCCCGCGCCACCAACTCTTTGGTGTCGCAACGTAAGGCAATTAGAATTTTCTCAGGCTATTCCCAGGTCAAGCGGCCTGGCTGCTTTCACCATTTTGGCTATTTTTCAGTCAATTTCTGTTTCCACCATCAATCTGCTCCCATGGACAATGGTAGGTGTCTCAGTAACTGCCGCTGCCAGCCTGCTACACCTTGATCTCTTTTTGGTGATGACCGCGGTCCTGATTCAGGCCTTGGAAGCAGACCAGGTGCGGGGAAAGTTGGACCCGCTTTTTTGCAAGTGTGTGTGCGGGTCTGCATGGAGGGCAGACCGGAAGGTGGCACTTGGTGCAACTTGTCGCCTGCATTTAATTGAGTTGCAACTAGCCACTGCCATCAAAACTTTCAAGACATTTAGCCATACAGCAGCAAGACTGAAGATGCTGCAAAAATAACAAACCCAGTGAAATTTAGGTGTTACCAAGGTGCAGGTAAGACCCCACTGTGGTGCTTAAAGTAAAACCTATTGTGTAAAAGTTATAAATGCCTCATATTTGTATTTCTTTTCTGCCATTTAGCTGTTTTATTTGAAGTATACTATACAGCAACAGAATAGCAAAGTAGGCTTGTTTTTTGTTTGCATATACTAAATGCTCTGTTACAATTTTGCACTTTTCTTGGGCTTACCTCAAATGCTGTAGTCACTTTAGTACCTATTCTTTCCATTTGTAGCACAAATTATTGTAAAAGTGTTTAGCTTGGTTTCCCAGTTAGCAGCACATATTATTGTAAAAGCACTTTATTTGGCCATATAAGAGCATGACCATTACAAAATAATAGCCCATCCGCTGTCAACAAGGAGCTAAGGAACAGTATTTATTAAGATAATAGCCCGATGCGGCAGACCAGTGTCTAAAGCAAAAACGCAGGTCACAACACCCACAGCTATGGCCATTTCTTCATCTATATCATGAAAGCCCACTTGGATATCTTCCAGCTTTTCCACCATGCCAAAGCATCTTGAAGCCGGGTGTCCCACAGAAAACGAGAAACGATTGGGAATTTTTACCAAAAATCTAGAACTAACTGTTAAAACAGGCCTCGCAGTCTTGGCAAACATAATCCAACTAGAACAACAACAAATCCATGGCACAAAAGGTGACCAGTGCCCACTCGAGACTCTGGCTGAAATCCATACTGTAAATGGTAGTCCATTATCCTTGGAGTACGAATGGAAGAGGTTCACCCACAGCGCGCTCCATGGTGACATACACATCAATAACGGATCAATTTCAACAGCCATATCTAAATCTGACACAAAAACTGTAACATCATCACTAAGTTATCAAGACTTGGCTATTACTGGGTAATCTAACCCTTCTAAAAAGTTGCATGTATCTACTTCATCATTGACCAGTTCCCCACAGATACTGTATTTTACGTTCCCTGATGGAGTCGCTTAATTATTGGTTTCTTGCTGCTCTATTGGCTCCCAACCAGTCTCACCAAGGCCCCATATAGAACAGCCTGCTGCAATACTCCGGCAAAGATAAAATTACTCTGCTGACTCACTTGCAACGAGTATGCCCTCTTACAGCATAGACGCTGAGCTGGATCTCTCTGTTAAGCTAAAACTGTATGATCTATCTGCTATTTCCAATTGCGGTGAGACCAAAATGGCCTCAAAGGCTATGCATGCAATAAATAGAAAGTTAAACTCCATCTTTTAAGTTTAAAGAGCTTTATTGAATCAAATAAAGAACAAGGTACAATAATGTATCACCGGTCAAAAGAGGTACCAAAGGTAACATAAAACATATATGATAAAATAATGGATAAAACTTAAGATAACAAACTTTGACAAAGAAAAATAAAATCAAAGTTATAAGCAATTAAAGAGTTATGTTAAACTCCATCTTGTCTTTGCTGGAGAATACCATGACAGAACACCATCTTTCCTCAATCGTAACTGAAGTACTGAGGGTTCTTGCCACCAAACACTCAGATAATACAACACCTCAGGATCAAATGAGTCTGCATAAGGCAACATAAAGTGCTCATTCTAACTATACATGGACTCTCAGAAAGCTCCAACTGTGCCCCTATACTATGAATGAGAAGGTGGCATCAACCTCAATCTCTTCACAAACATGCTCAGATCTTTCTCACCAAACAAGCAACAACAACAACAATGAATGGAATAGCCTTAACATTCACTACATTGCTAGATGCAATGAATACTTTTTGTCATCATAGCAACAAAAATCAAAGCAAGGAAATGGCAAACTATTTCTATGGATATAGTTTGCTTATTATGGAGTTGGTTCAAGGAACAAGCATGCAATGATCACCTTGAGTCTGAGGTCTACAGTGAAGCTTGCACCAATTCTGAAGGCAATGTATCACCCACAAAAATGACTGGTCCTGTGTATCCTATATGAACCAAAAACAATGGAGCAAATATCAGCACACCTGTTAAACAACAAAAGGAAATTAAAAGATAGCACAGCAAAAAGCAGCCGCATAACTATTAACAATAATAAAAGTTGACAGTTAGTCCTGGGAACCATGCAACAATCTCCATCTGCTGCAGTTAGTGCAATACAACCTGTGCATGTATCATGTACTTTAAATCCAAACACAGCTATCTATATTAATTCATCAACCTCAAATACTGTTAACAGCACAACTTAAGAAACGTTATCGGTCGACACCGAGCAATGTACTGTCCTATTCCTGACATGGGAAGAGAAAACCACAGTGAATTTTAGTGCGGCAATGTTGATGGAGATTATTCAAAATTCAGGTCCATTAACTCTACATCTGGATTTTATTGATCTATTCCCAAGTCCTACTATGACACACCTCGTACCTGCTAGGTGTACATCATGTGGTCCCATGTCTCCAGCACGTTGCTTCGAAAGGGATTGACTTAATTAGATTCAGAAGCCTTCCTAACAGTCATCAGGACTTTACACGTGTTCAGTTTTTCACACCAAAATCAGAAGTGTGATTTTAGACAATGCAGATTCGCTTCAGATATTGGGGATTGATTTGGCTCCATTTTTATCACAGGAGATAGCAGCACCAATAAAGTGAACAGCCGATTCCCTACACAAAGATGACATAGGGTCTACAGCTTGTCCCGCACGATCAAGTTTATGCTTTCAAACAATACCATGCACAGTACATGCACCACCCGCCGCCCTGATGGGCTTTTTGAGCCCATCGGAAGCGAAGCAGAATTCCCCCATGGGTTTTCCTCCGACCATCAGTATCATAATACTGCAGTCTGACGGAAACCTATGATGTCGGACGGAAAGCCTCAGAAGAGCTGTCAGGTGGCTTTCTGCCCAACATCATAATAGGGGCCTACATCATCATATATACTGCACACCCAGCTAGAAGGCCTTACTTCTAAGAACTCGATTATGAACCTATTTAATATATATGGCCTTCTTTTCCAATGTGCTGTCAGTACTGGCCAATAGAGCACAACAATTATAGCTCAAATTGCGAACCATGGGGATAGGTGTCCTTTGATATATGGTAAACTTAATACATTCCTAAGTATGTAGGATCTGTCTTCTTTAATTCATGATAAATTGTCCTGGGTCATATCGGAAGCTGGTTTATGACCCAACAGGTCAACAAAAACACAGCAACTTTCTGGTGTCATATGTGGCCGACTGAAGAGTCCCCCATCTTAATGGTGGTACACCATCAGTCTGCTCAGCAATATATACATTCAATTCAGGCAACAGACTAAGCCTGATTGATTACAGCTTACTCAACTGGATAGTCTGACCTACAATTTTGGACTTGGAAGTCGGCAAAGACCAGAAAGTGAAAATGACCCACTAGTTGCAAGCCTTGCACTAATGTTACAAAAACAATTTCATCCCTTCAATAGACTTATGCACAGGAAGAATTATATTCACCTTAATAACAGCAGGAAAGCATTGAAATGGAAAGTGGTGACTTATGATGTATGCTTTCAATATTATTCCATTCTACCATGGATGAACTGGATGAGAATTTGCTCACCAAAGAAAATCACAATTCTCAACTGGTTATCAAGCTGTTTGAACAAATGATCACCAAAACAGGGCCGGTTTTTCAGCCCCAAGTAAAGGGAAATTCTTTATATCCCCAACAGCTACTACAATTGGTATGATGGCGAGTTTAGGTGCTCCAAGTCAATGCTCATACATTGAATAGATAATGCTGCAACTCTTTGCATGGGTCACATAACTTAAAACATATAAGAAACTGCTGGCAAAGAGAACCGATTACTACAAAATAAAATCTGGTACGATCTCAGACAGGCTGCTGACTTGAATGACAGTAAATAATTTTGGAAACTGAAAACTTGGGGCTACAGAAATCAGAAAAATATTTTGGATTAAATGTTTTATAGAATTGAATTGAGTGGCTCGATCATTTTAAGAAATGGTACTTCTCTACACTTTGTGACAAAAATAACCCAGCAGGTACTACCTTAGTGCGATCACGCTGTTCGCCAGAGTTCCGCCTTTACTGTATCAAAAGTACAATGCACAATACGGTCATAAAAATCAAACAAGGCACCTGGCCCAGACAGCATTTCTGGAGATCTCTTACTTGCTGATTCCTCAGTATGGGCTCCAGTCTTAACCAAGTTCTTCAATGCTACTCTATCCTCAAAAATCAAGCCTATTTTTGGCATAGTGCCATTATTGTTCCTCTGAACCGGGTAACTAGACTGTTTCTTCAAATTATCAACCAATTTCTATTTTGGACAGTGCAGACAAAACTTAAGTCTGCATCCCAAAAATGGATGACAACAAATAGCATCATCTCTCCATACAGACAGGCTTCAGACAAGGCATTTAGACAATAGATCAAGGGGCCGATTCCGATCTCGGCCGGTAGGGCTCCGAATCGGATTCGGCTTAACCGGATCCGATTCGGAGCCCTATTTCCCGACCGATCCGTACGCGCGTCCGGGCGAGCGAGTACGATGCGTATTCGCCGACCGACTCGTGTGGGCGTCCCGGCCGCTCCGACCGACTCGATCTCGGGTCGAACCGCACCGACCGACTCGCACGGACACGACTCGCACCGCGCAATGGAGACGTTCCCCGGCCGGGTAAGTACGATGCGCGCCGCGAGCAGTCCGACCGAGCCGCGCACTCCGGCTCGAAAGAGCTGTCGGAGCCATACTTTGGGGGTCCGTGTCGGACCCCCTGTATGCGTAGCCGCGCGAGTCGCACACAGGGGGACCCATGGGTCCCCCTACCTGTGCGTGTACGGCGCGAACCGCTTCGCCGCGTACACGCTGTAGGGGGCGCACTTGTCCGCCTCGCACCCATTGAGTCAATGGGAGCCCGCGTACGAGTTGTACGACAGGCTCCCATTGACTTCAATGGGAGTCCGACCGACTCGAGTCCGATGGCATACGTGCGCATCGTACTCGTTCGGTCGGACTGCACGGGTCCGATTCGGTCGGAAATCTCTCCGGGTCCGGCTCGGTCGGGGAGATTTCCGGCCTGAATTGGAATCGGCCCCCAAGTGTTTGGATTTGAGCAAATTTGCTTAAAATTAAGCCTGGGTGGAGTTTGCGGAGTGGCACTCCGCGGAGTTCCACGGAGTTAAAAAACAACTTTGTGGAACTCCACTCCGCCCCAGTCCCATCCATTTTTTTTAAAAAAAGGGTAAAAAAAACCACTTACCTTCTCTCTCGCGTCTGCGGGCCGCCCTCCTCCTCGCCGTGGTGTCTCCTCCTTGCTGCTGTCCTCCTCCTCCTTGCCGGTCGCAACCCCCTATGTTTTATGCCTTACGCTTTATGCCATAAATCCCCTTCCCTTTGCAAAAGGAGGCTGCTGCTATTGCCCAGTATAAATTGACCCTGGCCTTGTGTTATAGAACAAGAGTTCAAATGAGTTATCAAGCACTTTCCTCTTGCATCTAGGGAATTTGTCTGACTGTCATTGATATCTGGAGGCTTGGGAAATCATTGCTTCTATGCTTTTGCCACTTAATAATGCGTTTAGCTTAGGTTGTTCACAGAGTGTTGAAATTTGTAACTTGTTTTTCCTAGTGTAATTTAGGCTTCTATATACCGTTTTTGTGTTGCAGTGGCTTTTTCTTAAGCTACACACAATAAAGCTTGTTGTTATAGTCCCAGCCTTGGCCCCACAAAGGAAAACATACGAAAACTAGACACACATGAAAGTCCAGGATAGTGTGACATGTGGATCTCACTGTGCTTTCTGACCCATAATGTCATGCAAACATCAACATTTTGGCTAAAATTAATCAATTTCCTCACATTTCTGAGAGGAAAGATCCAAAGTCTTTGTGATCCACAAAATTCCTACCTCCGAGAGTTCCCACACTTCTCCCAGTGAAAACAGCCCCTCACTTGCATGGGTCAGCCTATAGTCTGCAACAGCAACTTCTCAAATCTTAATCCTTGTGAAGTTAATGTGGTATCAGTTAGGTCTTCACATGGTTACAGTTTTGATACGTTCCTTTGGTATGCATTAGGTCCACCCACACATGGGTGGCAGCATTTCAAATGTGAGAAGTGTGGGAATGCAGAGTGATATGACTTTGGCCTTTTACGTAGAAATGCCTGGGGGGTTTTCTGTCACTAAATATGGGAAAACATCTTTTTTGACCCATACTTTGAAGTTCACTAGGCCTTCTGAGTTAGAAAACATGATGGAATCCATGCAGGTTACACTACATTAAACTCCTATGTGTCTCTATGTTCAAAAGTGCCTAGGGTTGTTAGGGTTCCCTTGTTATTAAGAGATCTAGAGGGCAAAAAAGGGAACCATTCACTATGGCAAGTAAGAGGAAATTGGGATTTACCCCCTCTCTGGAAAAAAACCAAAATCTGTTCCTGACATAGAGTGGGACTGCTGGGGTTTAGGAGTGAGTGGGATGGCCCGATGTGGGCTGACCCCTATCCCATTCTGTCATGTGGCCCATAGGGACATTGTCATTTTTCATGAACTTAGCATGAGCACGTTGCAGCTTGCATGCTGCTTTGCGCATGTTACTACACGTCTTTATTTTTTACAATATTTTCTTTGGCTGCTTTCACATGAGAACTCATCACTGTGTTCACTCTCTGCATGTTCCTGGGATTTTGACTGAACATTATGTGCAAGGTCGAAATACCACTTGTTATTTTGTTCTGGCCAGACCTTAGCCCTTAGAAAAAACATACAGATGCAGCTGTTGTTTGGACAACGTACTTTGGTTTTTAGTGGGGTACACAAATAGGTGACACACACTTGGAGAGGGACCTTTCCAGGGAGAAGAGCGAGACAGTACCTATGATATAGATCTACCATCTATAGGCTAAGGTATGGGGTCTGCTGACAGAGCCCAGAGATCTTCTATTATATAATAATACTTCTTCTTACCAAGGGGAGGGAGGTTAGGCACTATAGTCTTTACTCCATTGTCTTTCTATGATGACATCTCCCTTCATGATATATGGACTGGTGCGCAGTCAAAATATAATTTTTTTTATATCGACCTACACTAATATCGAGTTTTTAATATCGTAGGGACAGAATATCGATGTCAAGAATATCGGTGACCAGAATATCGACCTTAAGGTAAGTAATATAGTTTTTTTTTATATCGAAGTAAGTAATATCGTTAGCAAAAATATCGTTGTTAATAATATCGATATTTATATTAGTGTTATGTATTTTAGTATGAATTTTATATGTATGTTTAAAAAATTTTGTAATGTATTTTTATTATTTTTAAATACATGTATTAAATGTTTAGAAATTAGTAATTTTTTTTAAGTAAATTTTGCGTTTTAGTATCAGAGCGGGTTGTGGGTTTATAGGGGAATAGGGTGGGAAGTAATTTAATTATAATTAATTAATTAATATGTTTTTATTTATTGTTATTGATTATTAATTTATTGTTAATTAATTATTAATTGGTAATTATTTTTATGTATTTATTAATTTATCATTATATTAATTATAATTAATTTTGTTTTTTTATTTATTGTTATTGTTAATTAATTAATTGTTAATTAATTATTAATTGGTACTTAATTCTTATGAATTGATTAATTGATAATTAAATTAATTATGTTAATTTTTATGTGTATCGGGTTGTGGGTTTATAGGGAATAGGGTGGGAAGTAATTTAATTATAATTAATTAATTAATATTTTTTTATTTATTGTTATTGATAGTTAATTTATGGTTAAATAATGATTAATTGGTAATTAATTTTTATTAATGGATTAATTTATAATTATATTAATTATAATTAATTTATTATTTATTGTTATTGTTAATTAATTTATTGTTAATTTATTATTAATTGGTAATTCATTTTTATTAATTGATTAATTGATAATTAAATTAATTGTGTTCTTTTATATGTAGCGGGTTGTGTGTTTATGGGGGAATAGGGTGGGAAGTAATTTAATAGTATTTAAGTAAATATTAATTTTATTTTATTGGTATTTATTATTAATTTTTAGTTAATTAATTATTAATATGTTATTTATTGTACAAAAATTATTTAATTAATAAGTATGTTAATTTAACCCCTACGCTATCCTACATTTTCCACACTGTTACACTCACTGGAGTTGGAATAGTAATTTTAACCCCTACGCTATCCAACACGTTCCCTACTGTTGCACTCACTGGAGTGGAAATAGTAATTTTAACCCCTACGCTATCCAACACTTTCCCTACTGTTGCATTCACTGGAGTGGGAATAGTAATTTTTACCCCTACGCTATCCAACACTTTCCCTACTGTTGCACTCCCTGGAGTGGGAATAGTAATTTTTACCCCTACGCTATCCAACACTTTCCCTACTGTTGCACTCCCTGGATGGGAATAGTAATTTTAACCCCTACGCTATCCAACACTTTCCCTACTGTTGCACTCACTGGAGTGGGAATAGTAATTTTTACCCCTACGCTATCCAACACTTTCCCTACTGTTGCACTCACTGGAGTGGGAATAGTAATTTTAACCCCTATGCTATCCAACACTTTCCCTACTGTTGCACTTACTGGAGTGGGAATAGTAATTTTTACCCCTACGCTATCCAACACTTTCCCTACTGTTGCACTCACTGGAGTGGGAATAGTAATTTTTACCCCTACGCTATCCAACACTTTCTCTACTGTTGCACTCACTGGGGTGGGAATAGTAATTTTTACCCCTACGCTATCCAACATTTTCCCTACTGTTGCACTGTTTGGAGTTGGAATAGTAATTTTATCATCTCCGCTATCTAATATTTTTTGTATTATTTTAGTTAATGTAGTATATAATTAATTAAAAAAAGATTAAAAATAATTTAAAAAAAATTAATTTGTTATATATATTTATTTAATTTTTATTTATATTATTGTTTTATGTGTATAGATGTATTTATAATTTATATGATATTTTAAAAAAAATTATGGGGGTCATTACGATAGAGGGCGGATCGCCACCGCCCGCATGGCGGTGGCGGTCCGCCCTCCATTTCCCTCCGCCCGCCACCCATTTACCCCCCGCCACATTAGCATGGCTGGGGGGTCAGCGGCGGATGGAAATACCGCATGCCGTGTTTCCGCCTGTCGAATTGTCGACCGTGCGGAAAACGGGCTTAATATGGTGGCAGTGTCTGTGAGACACCGCCATCCATATTAGGATGTAGGCGGAGAGGTGCCTTTTCATGGCGGCATTACCGCCATGAAAAGGCATGCGGTATTCGCATTTGGGGGCCCGTTGCGGGCCCCCAGGATGTTGGAGGGGTGGGGGTGCACATGGGGGGTACCTATGGTACCCCCTGCATTTGCATGCACAAGGTGGCAGGCACCGCGCGGTGCCTGTCACGTTGTGCATGCAAAAGCACAACATGCATTTTGTACCTTGCGGCGTGTGCTGCTGGCAGCACCGCCCGCCGCAATGTAAACTATGCGGGATGCGCCCGCCAATGTGGCGGGCGCATCCCAATGTGCCAGGCGGGACTGCCGCGACGTCAGCGGGCGGTCCCTGGCTCCGTTGCGGTGGCGGGCGGACAAAGTCTGCCCGCCATCGTAATGGGCCCCTATGTTATTAAAATAATTATTAAAAATTATTAATAAGTATATATATTATATATTATATGTATATGTTTAATTTATTTTTACATTACATATATATTACTTATAATTTTTAAACATTTTAAAATATTGTTAACTATGTTTATTTTAATTATATGTATTATTTACTTTATTTTACATTATTTTTAACTTAAATAAAAAACGATATTTTTAACAACGATATTTTTGACATCGATATTTTTTTCTTCGATATTTTTGTACTTGCCATAATGTAGATAGGATGTCGATATTCTTGACTTCGATATTCTTGCGTCGATATTTCTGTAGGTCGATATTCTGACCTTCGATATTTTGTCAGTGATTCATATGGACTAGCTGCTATGCTGGCTATATTTGTACTATGCATTTTCCTGCTTGTCATGGCACGAATACTGCATGTTAGGGCACGTTAGTTAAAATAAATCTTTTAAACTGTTTCGTGCCTCTGTCAGATCTTATTGTGGACAAGTACAAGAGTGCGAGCGAAAGAGTGTGTCTTATTACCGCGATTCCTGAGAGATCTGGGAGTGTTGTGTTCTGGGGTGTCTAATCATTTGTTTCTCTGGGAGTGAGTAGGAGAGCAAGTGAGACACTATAGCTAGTCAGTCCTGGGCTCGTGGGTACTAAGGTGGTAGGAAGACTCAGTCCCTATACACCAAGGTCCCATATTCCTGCGCATAGTTCTGTATTTGTGCAGAATCCCTGCAACAATTCTTCTTTTTGATAGTATCCCTAGATCTAACTGTCATTCTGCTGCGATGGGTGGAGGGCAGAGTGGGATAAGCCAACTAAGCTGGCCCACTCCTGGAGGGGGCAGAAAGACTGGGGGGACATTTAGGGTTGGCTGATCATCACACAATGCTAAAAATAATATTCATGAGTGCAAGGAAAACTCTTCCCTCACGTTTCAAGACTTTTTTTTAATGAGGATATCCTTCTGGTGGTTGCATCAGAAGGATTTTCTGCTTCTATGTGGAGGACAAGCTGTTCATGCCCGCTTCATTCCAGAGGTAATGCTGAGGATTTAAACATCTTAAACATCTTGGCCTTTGCATTTAAGAGGTTATAAAAAAAGAGTAAATCCATCACTGCCAGCAAATTACAGTCTGATAGCACTTCCCAACACAGCTTCTGAGATGTTTGCCCGGATACTGCTTGCTAAGCTGGAACCCTGGGCTACATTGTCAGATCTGATCCTGAGAAGCCAACAAGATTTCAACCACTGACAACATGGCAGCTTCTTTAATGCTTATCAGGGACCTATGCACATAAAGAAGCCAGAAGATTTTGTGTGGTTCCTTAGATGACTGCACAACTGATTTGATGGATTTCAACCCCACTACTGTAAGGCATACAATCCTTCTAGTATGTTACTTAGGAGAGGGTAAAACCTGGGAAAAAACCATCACCTCTGCTAGATGATTTATACAAATAAGGATTTAAAACAGGAGTATGTTCTGGCCCCCTTGTAGCTCTTCCTATGTGCTGTTGACTAGGAAAAAGAGTAACAGAAGTGAGGGCTTTCCTACCTAAATTGGGAACAATGCATTTTAATTTCATCCAGTTTGCAGACAATACTGTAATCCTAGACTAGACTTCAATTGGTCAATCAAACCTTACCTGAAAGCTAAATTCATGCCTGGGCTAAATTACAGACAAACAGCATTTACAAGTTAAATCTCCAACTGGATGAACAGGTTACGATAAAAGGTGTTTTGATTACTTTTATCAGGCTACAAGGCTAGTATTTGTCCTTTTGAGGCAATCCCATGCCCTAATTGGTTGCTACTTGGGCGCTGATTCGGACTTCAGTCTTCAGAACATAGTTGCTTGAAAGTAGCGATTTGGAAATATATAAGTAAGAGCCAATCAGAACAGAACTGTGTCTGGACCGAATACTTAGAAAGTTAATATTAACAGCCTTAAAGCAGTATCTCCATCAACCAAAACAAGTAGGAAAAAGTGATCCTTGTCAGGTTACTCCTAATCTTCATCCTAGAGTACAGGAAGCCCTGGCGGGTTTTTGATGGTGACAGTTAACAGTGGAGATTATGCTCACGGTAGAAGATTTAACACACAAAATCTGAATCTTCATCGGATTAGTGTATCACTGCTGTGAGAAAGTGCCCTCTTTCTGCATGGTTACCCCCACTTTTTGCTGAACTGCTGATGTGCTTTGACTGAGTGCGCCCTGGGCTCCTGCCAATTAGGTACCCAGGGCCTATGTCCTTTCCCTAAAACTGCATTGAAAACAAAACCCAATTGGCATCTCTGGACACAGGTCAGCTCCTGGTAAATTGTACCACAGGTACCCAGGGCACTATGACCAGGGAAGACCTCTAAGGGCTGCAGCACTTATTGTGCCACCCTTAGAGGCCCTGTACCTTTACACTCACACACTGCCTTTGCAGGCTGCATGTCTTGGTGCAGGACGAAGTGAAGAGTCGACATAGCACACATCCCTGTGTGCCATGCCTACAACCCACTGCCCTGGCATAGATCAGTCACCCCTCTAGCTGGGTGCCCTAAACCAGTGGTGAGGGTACAGATGCATGAGCCCTGTACCCCTACAGTGTCTAAGTCCATTCTTAGACATTGTAAGTGCAGTGCTGCCATTAAGAGTAAATGGTGCTGGGAGTTTGTCATTACGAACTCCACAGCACCATAATGGCTACACTGAAAACTGAGAAGTTTGGTATCAAACTTCTCAGCACATTAAACCCACACTGATGCCAGTGTGGAATTTAATGAAAAATGCACACAGAGGGCATCTTAGTGATGCCCCCTGAAAAACGACCTACCACTAGTGTCCAGGCTTTCAGCTGCCACCACCAGACATGTTTCTGGACCCCTGGGTTGAGAGCCTGCGGCTCTTGGGGGCCTAAAACAATGCACATCCTGGGACGAGGTGCCAAGCCTCCTCCCCCAGGGTGGGGAGGGTCCACGAAGGGGAAGCTTCAAAGGCTTGCCGCCTTTGTGAGCTTCCTCAGGCCACTTGCAGCTTTCAGCAACTGGTTCCCACTGGTTCTGACCCCAACTTTGGGCGGGAGAACCGGATGGGAAAAACAAGTGAGGAAGAGAGGTGTGCCCACCTCTGCCAACTCCACCCCTCAGGTGGGGGAGGCTAGGTGAAGCACAACTCTCAGTCCCCACCATCTTGCAGATGGGGGGACCCAGCCAACCAGAGTGAGGCATATGCCCCACTCCCACTGGAGGGTGGCATAATAGGGGGTGTACCCACCCCAAGGAAGGGACCCATTGGTCCCAACCTTTACCTACCTGTAACGCCCCTAAATCTAGTATTTAGGGGGCACCCCGATCCTTGCTTCCTCAGACATGAAACCAGAAGAAGAAAAGAAGAAGAAGAAGGACCAAACAGCCATGCCGAATCTAACAAGAGAAGGACGCCCACTGACTTGGCCCCAGCTCTACAGGCCTGTCCCCACCTCGAACCTGCAGAAGCGAAACTCCGGTGTGTCCTGCAGCCAGCAGCCTCAAGAATCCCGTGGACCTGCCCTGCCTTCGAAAGAAAAGACTCTGGGGCCGATTCCGATCTCGGTCGGAGGCGCACCCAATACCATTCGGTCGGGAAAAAAGCCATGCGAATGCCTGTTTCCCGACCGATCCGTACAGCATACAGAACGAGTAAGTACGATGCGCACAACAGCACAGAATCCGGCCGAGTCGTACTCACCCAATCCAGGTCCTGTCCTCCGACCGAGGCGAATCCGGAAACGCAGATTCGAGTCGCACGGAAGGGAAAATGCAGCTCCGTCCGGCTGAACAAGTACGATGCGCTTTCCGTACGCGCCGAACCCGTCGCTACGCACGGCACGTCAAAGCATCCGGGAGAGGCGCACATAAGCTCCGATTCGCGCCACAACATGATCCACGGCTACGAGGCGAACACGCCAGCGACGAGGACGACGCGAAGCGACGAGGACGACGCGAAGCAACGAGAAAGACGAACGACACGAACCAACCATGAATCCCTTCGTCCCGATCATACCAATATTCTACATTTACTACCGGAACAGGCACGGACGCGTACGGCGCAGAAGGTAAGTCAGACACCAACCACAAAACACATACAACACGTACACGACACATCACACACACACAGAGGGATGCAGAATTTACTACTGCAACAGCAGAACCATAGGGGCGGGATGCCCATCACCAATGCCACATATGCACACAGGGGCCTGAATGCGCACCACCACCCCTACCCAGGGGGGCCGGATGCCAACCACCACTACCACCCTTAGCCAGGGGGTGCCAGATGCCCACCACCACTACCACCCTTACCCAGGGGGTCTGGATGCCTACCACTACTACCACCCTTAGCCAGGGGGTGCCAGATGCCTACCACTACTACCACCCTAAGCCAGGGGGCTGGATGCCTACCACTACTACCACCCTTAGCCATGGGGGTGCCAGATGCCTACCACTACTACCACCCTTAGCCAGGGGGCGGGATGCCTACCACTACTACCACCCTTAGCCAGGGGGCTGGATGCCTACCACTACTACCACCCGTAGCCAGGGGGTGCCAGATGCCTACCACTACTACCACCCTTACCCAGGGGGCTGGATGCCTACCACTACTACCACCCTTAGCCAGGGGGTGCCAGATGCCTACCACCACTACCACCCTTACCCAGGAGGGGCTGGATGCCTACCACTACTACCACCCTTACCCAGGGGTGCCAGATGCCTACCACCACTACCACCCTTACCCAGGGGGGCTGGATGCCTACCACTACTACCACCCTTAGCCAGGGGGTGCCAGATGCCTACCACTACTACCACCCTAAGCCAGGGGGCTGGATGCCTACCACTACTACCACCCTTCGCCAGGGGGTGCCAGATGCCTACCACTACTACCACCCTAAGCCAGGGGGCTGGATGCCTACCACTACTACCACCCTTAGCCATGGGGGTGCCAGATGCCTACCACTACTACCACCCTTAGCCAGGGGGGCTGGATGCCTACCACTACTACCACCCTTAGCCAGGGGGCTGGATGCCTACCACTACTACCACCTGTAGCCAGGGGGTGCCAGATGCCTACCACTACTACCACCCTAAGCCAGGGGGCTGGATGCCTACCACTACTACCACCCTTAGCCATGGGGGTGCCAGATGCCTATTACCACTACCACCCTTACCCAGGGGGGGCTGGATGCCTACCACTACTACCACCCTTAGCCAGGGGGGGCCAGATGCCTACCACTACTACCACCCTTACCCAGGGGGCTGGATGCCTGTCACTACTACCACCTCTACCCATGGGGGGCTGGATGCCTACCACCAACACCACCCCCACTCATAGGATGGACAATGCATGACACAACCAGCACACCACAACCTAGGGAATGCAAGAAAAAGACATCCCCCAACACCATGACAAGCGTGTGTAGACTGTGTCAAATGCCTACAACACTGAACATGACTTTGAACATACAATGTGACCCCCTATCACATGTGCCACACATATATGTGTGTGGCCCCCACAATGCAAGCAGGCCATGACCATTGTGGCAATGGGGTCCAAACCCCCATCATCACAGTGACCAAAATGCAAGTGTGGGGTCCATAGCTGAAGCACATTTTGAACAGTGTGGCAATGGGGTCCAAACCCCCATCATCACAGTGACCAAAATGTAAGGGTGGGGTCCATAGCTGAAGCACATTTTGAACATTGTGGCAATGGGGTCCAAACCCCCATCATCACAGTGACCAAAATGTAAGTGTGGGGTCCATAGCTGAAGCACATTTTGAACATTGTGGCAATGGGGTCCAAACCCCCATCATCACAGTGACCAAAATGTAAGTGTGGGGTCCATAGCTGAAGCACATTTTGAACATTGTGGCAATGGGGTCCAAACCCCCATCATCACAGTGACCAAAATGTAAGTGTGGGGTCCATAGCTGAAGCACATTTTGAACATTGTGGCAATGGGGTCCAAACCCCCATCATCACAGTGACCAAAATGTAAGTGTGGGGTCCATAGCTGAAGCACATTTTGAACATTGTGGCAATGGGGTCCAAACCCCCATCATCACAGTGACCAAAATGTAAGTGTGGGGTCCATAGCTGAAGCACATTTTGAACATTGTGGCAATGGGGTCCAAACCCCCATCATCACAGTGACCAAAATGTAAGTGTGGGGTCCATAGCTGAAGCACATTTTGAACATTGTGGCAATGGGGTCCAAACCCCCATCATCACAGTGACCAAAATGTAAGTGTGGGGTCCATAGCTGAAGCACATTTTGAACATTGTGGCAATGGGGTCCAAACCCCCATCATCACAGTGACCAAAATGTAAGTGTGGGGTCCATAGCTGAAGCACATTTTGAACATTGTGGCAATGGGGTCCAAACCCCCATCATCACAGTGACCAAAATGTAAGTGTTGACAAAGAAAGAGCTGCAACTGCCAAACTGCATGGATGATTCCTGGTCACAGAACATAAAACACATCAGTGGCAAAGTAGTGCATGTGTCCCATTGCAACATAAATTGGGGAGGCAAATACTGCAGTGCAAATAAGACATACCTTTGGCCATGTGCAGACAAACAACACCCATGGGGGCTGACACTGTCAACATTCATCAATGACACAATGACAGAAGTGACCATCAGAATGCAGATCCACATATTTGCACCAATGGGCACACAAATGCAGATACCCTGTGGAGACTGTAGATGTGAGGTGAACAGATACCATACCATGGCAGCAATGGGACACACAAACCATGATCATTGTGCTGACCGATGACCTAGGAGTCCCAGGGACAGCAGGGGAAACCCACCAAACTACATACAGCCAATGGCACACCCAAGATATGCCAATGCAGTGGTGCAGATGCACAAACACAAACAGGCAGACCCACACTGCACATCATACACAACAGGTGAGGGGGGGGGGAGTGCCAGTGTCCCCAGGCAACCACACAACACATGAGGAGACCTGAATACCAATCATACAGATGTGCATACAGTGCCACACAAAAGTAACTCATGGATCCAAATCCCCTATGTGGGCAAGCAGGCGTTGTCAGATGAGAGGGAGCACAAATCACACATGTCACACAGGCACGTAGGAACAGCAACTGACACAGCAAGACACAGACACACCACAGCACTACCCCCAGGGCCCCCACAATGTGGTGACCCTGGGCTGCATTACAATCCCACTGTGATGACAAAGCTAAATGTCGTTCACACTGTGAACCACAGTCATGTGTCCTGAGCAACAAACTACCATCACACCTACACAAGCACAAATCAATCAGCACGGCCAGTAAGCCAAGGCCAACATGGAGGCAGGGGCCTAGCCGGGCAACAACTCTCATCTGCACACACTCAACACCACACCCCTCGACCTCCAACAATGTGCAGCAGTGAAGCACACATGCACTGGTGACATTGCACATGCACCCATGACTATTCCAGGGTGGTGGGTGGGAACCAAGGTGCAGAAACACATCACACATGGCCACTCAACAAGACTCCTGAATGTCTGACACACTGCACACTACGCTGTACATGGACATGACGGCAAAACCACACCAACCAATGGGATCCCAGCCACAGTCACACACCAATGAAGAAGCCAAGGTCACCCACAAAGAACACACATAGACAACAACCAACATTGCAGCCCGGACCCTGAGGAGTGCCAGCAGTCACACACACAACGTGTCACAATCACTGAAAGATAACACAAACTGGAAATCACATGACAGGGGCAAACAACAAGTGCCAAGGGGAAACCTGACTGTGACCCATCTGCGTCTGCACACAAACTCAGCCCTGACAGCAAACACACCTATGGGTGACACCCTGATGACCAGTAATGTGCCATGCAACCACAAAACAGAGAACCCAGGGAGAAGACTTTGGGGGAACATAGGTCAACTCAGCAAGCATCACAAACAGGTACAACACTAGGGTTCACAGCATGCACAGCTAAACGGAAGTGAACACACAGACATGCTCATACAACACACACCTTGGGTGAAGGCAATGTCACAGGAGTACACACTGCCATGAGGGGACTCCACTCCTGTGTGAGGAAAGCTGTGCCATATGTTGCCTCAGTAGGGCCCCATCATGTCAGCTGAGCACTTGGTCACACAATCAACAATTAGCACCAAATGAAGGCTCCCGTCACATCAGCCTGGTCATGGAAGTGCCAACGAAATCATCAGCACAGATCCAACACACTTGTATAGCAATGTTGCACTGCCAACACAGATGAGTCCTTCCCCATTGATGCCCAAACCTGCATGTCCAGTGGAGATGGCCACACGGTCAGGGAAGTAGACGAATTGAACAATGGCAGGCACAACAGATGTGCAGGGGTGGAAGCCACAGATGTGAAATTGCTAATGTAAGTAGGAAATCCCATTGCCAAATACTGAACACATGACACCCTCAGATGCTGCTATGGATGACATGCATACACCACAGGATAGGACACATTCCCCCTGGACCACATGGGTTCCTGCACAGTAACACTTCATTATCATGAGACCAAATATCACCATCACTGCAGCAAGGGCATGGTTAGCATCATCAACAACATGTACATCAGAAGCATAAGCACTAGAGGACAGAAAGTTGCTTTATTCAGCATATGTGTGTAATGAAAACTGAAAGTCCAAAAAAAACACAAAGGCCAATGGCCAGTCCATTGTCAAAGTCCAAACAGGGTGACAGTGGCAGATGTCACCCTATGCATGCCTGCACAAAACCAGGGACAATCCACTAGGAGGGGCAACCGGGGGGGCAGGCCAGGCACTGCAGGGACAGGATCAGGGCTCACCAGGAGGAAGCAGGGAAGGGGTGGTGGGTGCTGGAGAGCCACTGACAACTGCAGTGGAGGTGTCTGACATGGTGTGTGCCGGCACAACTGGGGGCATGACTCAGATGTTGTGGGTGCCGGCACGACTGCAGTGGACCCTGCAGATGGAGTGGACAGGTCCGCCACTGCAGTGCCTAAGTCAGACAGGGTGGTAGTGGACTCCACTGCAGTGCCTACCACCAGGGGAGGAGAATGGGGAACAGGCAAGGTGGGCTGGACAGAGGGGGAGGACACCCTCACCACATCAGTGGCACAGACAAGCGCAGCGGGGGTGTGGTGCCGGGAGAGCAAGTGGCAGGGGGAGAAGGCCGGATCCTCTTGGGGTTGGTATATCTGTGGGTGGGGGAACCTGGGGCAGGGTGTGGTGGGGGCACCTGTGGAGTGGGGGCCTGAGGGATGGAGGAAGGAGACCTGGTGCCTGAGCTGCAGGGCGGCGGCGGGGTCTTGCTCTTACGACTCCGGGGGACTTGCGGGTGGGGGCCTCAGTCTGTCTGCGCCCGGGGAGGGTGTCCGGGGGCGAGGGGCACTCTGCTCCGTGTGGGTGGGCTTCCTCTTCCCCCTGAATGCTGTATCAGCTGGATCGGAGGGGAAGAGGCCGAGGTCACTGAGGAAGAGCCGCTGGGTCTTTGGGGTTGCAGGTGAGGCAAGGGAGGGTGCTTTGGAGGGAGAGGCAACTGAGGACTGCGCAGTGCTCGTGGATGCGTGTGTGTGTTCCAGGGCCCCATCCCCTGTGAGTCTGGTTTCAGTCCCCTGACTGTGCGTGCGTGTGCGTTTTGTTTGTGGCGTGTGTGTCTGTGTGCTGGATGTGTGTGTGCTGGTGTGTGCCTGTGCCGGTGTGTGTGTGCTTGGGACGGGTAAGGTGCTGGGGAGTGTGGATGGAGCAGAGGCAGGAGGGGTGAGGGACTGTCTGAGGAGGGACACTGCTGCCATCAGGGAGGAGTCCATGGACCTATTGCCCCTCTGTAGGTCAGACATGCCCGATGAGATGCCCTCCATGAACGACACCAGCTGAGTCAACAGAGCGGTGTGCGCATGGAGGACACTCAGCATGGCTGTCTGCCCTACATGGAGCTGGCGAAGGAGGTACACAGACTCCTCACTCAGGGCAGCAGGGGACACAGGGGCAGGGGGTGCGGTGCCTGGCCCAAAGGAGACACGCTCCCGAACATGGGAGCCTCCACGGACCTGGGGAATGGGAGCCGATGGGAGTGCGGTGGTGGTGCTGGTGGTGGCGGGGACAGCAACACTAGCTTGGGTGTGGTGGCTGCTGACACCCGCCTCCATAAGGGAGTCATCCTCCGAGTTGCTCTGGTCCTCAGCTGAGGTGGATGGTGCTGAGGACTCCTCGGTGTGGCTCCCCTCGCCCTCCGTGCCACTGGGTCCTTCCGACCACTCCTCGGCTGCTGACCCAGTCTGGCTCTCCGGCTCCTCCTGGTCCGTGGAGCTGTCCCCTTCCGTGGCCGTGGATGTATCTGCAAACAATGGGGAAACAGACAGACATCAGTCACCTGCACCAAACGCACACACCACTGTGAGCACAGCACATTACAGAGCAAGCGCTGGCATCATTAGTTGAACATTGCTAAAAGTGCCCTAACTGAACAGGAGAAGCCAATTGTCAGTCTGATGCCAACCATGGCACTCACATCCCACATGGCCTTGCACCCATCTGTCTGGTGTCTGTTGGATAGCAACACCCCAGTGTGGACACATGCACCAACTACACAGTAGTTGGACAGTGCAGAGGACACGGTGTAGCATGTGGACATGCACACATCACAACTCTTGCCACTGAGTCAGTACAGGTTTCCAGATGAAAGGGATGCCCAGAGTCAAATAGGAAATGCATGTGATGCAAAACAGCGACAGACACCATGATGCACCCATGTCCTGATAGCCATCGCCACAATGGTGTGCATGTAGCACATGTCACTCCCCTGCAGGATCACCAATAAGTAGACACATGCCATGGCGGAGGCATGACTGCTAAGTCATACATCACTGTCTCAGTGATGTATGACTTGGCAGCCAGACAACAACACTCTGCACTGTGTCACAATAGTAGGTCATGGGGAATGCAAGTCCTGGAGCTGCACAAGTGCACATGTACATCCGCCACACAACACATCATCTTAACCCTCATCTGTCCAGGTCATACCGATTGGACATATGGGAGACCTGTGACACTACCCTCTGAACCTGAGCCCCTCACAATCTGCTGTGAATGGGAAACAGCTGCCTGAACTTCACATTCGCATACCCCAGTCTGCACGGGCAGCTGATCAAACACCTATGTGACACACAAGTATCGTCTCCTATGGTCACATCTCCAGTGGCATGCTGAGCCCCTACCGAGAAACACCCCAGCAGTCCTGGCAACAAATCCACAGCACACTGACACAGAGGCAGACAACTGAGGGGTCAAATCACTGCGCACAACGTGTCAGCTGATACACGGGAGTGGGAGTACAGGTGTATTGGATGGGCTGGAGTAGGCATGACTGTCCTGCCCCACATGAATGAGGGATGAGCCCTGGACAGTAGGCAGCTGGCTATGTATGTGTGACACACATAATCTGCACACTCCTGGGGCCCAAACATTGTTCCCACCCGCTGCATGGGTGTGTGCCAGATGCCCCAGGCACATGTGGTGGCTCAGCTCAGCAAGTGGACCGCATATCAAAGCAACACGCAGATTACATGTCCGAACACAGGCGTTGTGTGAACAATGGACCCACCCATGATGCCCACAACAGAGTTAGGGAAACAGATGCTGTCCCCCACCTTGAGTGAAGCAAACTGCAAGGACACAGTCCCAAGTGACACAATTCCCTGAATGTAAGGGCCACACCTGGGTATCAGATGAGGAGTGGGCAGTGCACAATAGAGGGATATGGCTCCTGGACAACATGACTGCTGTACTGTGGCAGTTGAACCAGGCCAGAGGAGGGCACATAGCATGTAATACAGAGTTCACAGTGCAGTCTTTGACTCACCCCTCCTTGCTGCTGTCTGGCCTTCAGCTGCCCATCCAGGTCTGGAAACACCACCGCCAGGATCTGGAGCATGTGGGGGGTCAGGGTCCGTGTTCCGCCCCTCCTGCGAGGAGGCGACAGCTTCAGCTGGACCCGTGCAATCCTCCGGGTCCAGCCCCGAAGGTCCTGCCACCTCTTCTGGCAGTTGCGGATCCGGCGCTTGTAGACCCCCACGGACCGGACAGCCCGGACGATGTCCTTCCAGATCTCCTGCTTCCGATGGGCATTAACCTGTCAGGATGACAAAGTGAAAAGGCCATTACTACACATGCAACATATCCGTGCATGACACAGTTGTATATACATGTCTCAATCACAGGGGCACATGATGTACACAGGCAGTGCAACGCTGCCCATGGACAGTTTGCCAGAAGTCACTACATGGTATCATTGCATGGGAAGTAAAACCTTGTTCAAATGCACTGTCACTGCACCATACCTATCCAGTGCATGTCACTACACACTATGGGGGTGACAACTACTCAGTGAGCCTCCTAGCCAGTGGCGTGCAGACTTTCAGCCTTGCTAGTCAGACAAAATGCACATTCAGAAAGGCAGTGCACAGAACACTCACCTGCTCCCCTGGTGTCCCATACAGCTTGCTGTACTGTGGAAGTAGGCTGTCCAGCAGGGCCTGGTTCTCCTCAAGGCTGAAGGCTGGGGCTCTCTCCACAGTACGTGCCATTGCAGGGTCCAGAGGGGGCAGAGACATCAGCAGTGCAGTGGCAGATGTCGTCCTGGAGCATGTAGTGCAGTCAAGTGAGCTCTCAGGGGAACAGCCAGCAATATATATGTGCTGCAGAGGCAGATACTGTCCCATGTGTCCAAAGTGATAGGTCCAAGTCGTTTGCATCTTCTGAATCTGGCCAATCCATGGAATAGCAGCACCAATACACGCCCACAGCATCCTTCAAATCTTCAACTTCATGACATACATGATTTTGCAACATTGTTGTGGGTGACCAACTGAATTTCCAGCAACCGACTCGTTCGAATTTCGAAACGCATCCGTTGCCAGGCTAGAGCCATTGTCAATGGGTGCGCACCGATCGGTCCATTGCTGATCAACGCGTACAGGGGTACAACGCGTACCCGCACACATTGAATGCAATGGGCCGGCCGGGGGCACCGATCGGTCCATTGCTGATCAACGCGTACAGGGGTACAACGCGTACCCACACACATTGAATGCAATGGGCCGGCCGGGGCACCGATCGGTCCATTGCTGTACAACGCGTACAGGGGTACAACGCGTACCGCGCACATTGAATGCAATGGGCCGGCCGGGGCACCGATCGGTCCATTGCGGTACAACGCGTACAGGGGTACAACGCATACCCGCACACATTGAATGCAATGGGCCGGCCGGGGCACCGATCGGTCCATTGCTGGTACAACGCGTACAGGGGTACAACGCGTACCCGCACACATTGAATGCAATGGGCCGGCCGGGGCACCGATCGGTCCATTGCGGTACAACGCGTACAGGGGTACAACGCGTACCCGCACACATTGAATGCAATGGGCGGCCGGGGCACCGATCGGTCCATTGCGGTACTAACGCTGCATAGGGGTACAACGCGTACCCGCACACATTGAATGCAATGGGCCGGCCGGGGCACCGATCGGTCCATTGCTGATCAACGCATACAGGGGTACAACGCGTACCCGCACACATTGAATGCAATGGGCCGGCCGGGGCACCGATCGGTCCATTGCTGATCAACGCGTGCAGGGGTACAACGCTGCACCGCACACATTGAATGCAATGGGCCGGCCGGGGCACCGATCGGTCCATTGCTGATCAACGCTGCATAGGGTACAACGCGTGCACCGCGCACATTGAATGCAATGGGCCGGCCGGGGCACCGATCGGTCCATTGCGTACTACGCTGTATAGGGTACAACGCGCGTACCGCGCACATTGAATGCAATGGGCCGGCCGGGGCACCGTTCGGTCCATTGCGGTACTAACGCGCACAGGGGTACAACGCGTACCCACACACATTGAATGCAATGGGCCGGCCGGGGCACCGATCGGTCCATTGCGGTACAACGCGTACAGGGGTACAACGCGCACTCGCACACATTGAATGCAATGGGCGGCCGGGGCACCGATCGGTCCATTGCTGTATCAACGCGTACAGGGGTACAACGCTGCACCGCACACATTGAATGAATTGGGCCGGCCGGGGGCACCGATCGGTCCATTGCTGATCAACGCGTACAGGGGTACAACGCGTGCACCGCACACATTGAATGCAATGGGCCGGCCGGGGCACCGATCGGTCCATTGCTGATCAACGCGTACAGGGGTACAACGCGTACCCGCACACATTGAATGCAATGGGCCGGCCGGGGCACCGATCAGTCCATTGCTGATCAACGCGTACAGGGGTACAACGCGTACCCGCACACATTGAATGCAATGGGCCGGCCGGGGGCACCGATCGGTCCATTGCTGATCAACGCGTACAGGGGTACAACGCGTACCCGCACACATTGAATGCAATGGGCCGGCCGGGGGCACCGATCGGTCCATTGCTGTTCAACGCATCCCTGTACAAGTGACTGGCATATGTCACCATGCCTGTCTCAGATGAACATATGCCAGCCACAGATAGCTCCCAGGGAGAGAGGGGCACACCTACAACACGACAGCCTGTCCAAACTGTATCATAAGGCATGTAAGGCTGCATTTCCTATTGTGTGTATGTTGGTGTACATGTTGTCCTGTGGGTGTCACCTGGGGGCAGCCACCCCCAAGCTGTGCACGTGTTCATGGGGACAGGATCCTGGGTGTTACGTGTACATGACCACTGTGATGTGCAACTGTTCATATCTGTGCATGTGCCATGGTCACATTTCACGGTGGTGTATGTGTATGTCATGTCACATACCCCGTGAGTCCCATGTGGGATGGTATGTTTGAGCCAGGGTGTCCCAGTGGCACAATAGTGATGGTCCTCCACAGTCTGTGTGCATGTAGTGTTTACAAAGTCTCTGATTTCATGTGCACAATGGGAGACAGTCTCCACATCCACGTTGTGTGTGCATGGACTTTGATGTTGTGCGTGTGTGTGTCACAGACGTCCATGTCTGTCCTGCAGTGGCAAGTGGGACCACTACCTGTGGGGGTCATGGTTGTTTTGCTGTGGTGTATACCTGATACTCCATGTAATGCCAGTGTCCATGTGGCAATACAGGGTCCCTGGGAATGTACCTGTCATTGAGCTGTGATGCTTGGGGCACATCTGTCCTCACATGTCACTGTGGGGGGTGATTGTGACACGGCAGCAGGAGATGGGAACTGTGACACGGCCTCATGATATCCAATGGGCCAACCTGGGACTTATTGATGCCACTTGTTGAACCGTGATGACAGATGTTGGCCATGTATGTACCATACATGTCCTTACGGAACTGCACGCTTCATGTAGTTGTGCCTCATAATGATGTATGTTGTGATATTGAGTGCGTTCAATGCCGCATATGTGGGGTGACTGACAATCTTGCTTTCTTCTCCTCTGCACTGCAGGGCTCCTGCTGTCCATCAACCATTCCCAGACCTGGCAACGATGGTGGAACGGGACAGCATCCGACGGTACCGCTTCACCAGGCAGCTGATTGAGGATTTGGCAGTGCAGTTGGCCCCACATTTGCAGCCTGGCCGGCCGTATCCTACAGCGCTGACCCCCAAGGTGAAGGTGATGGCAGCCCTACACTTCTTTGCCACCGGTACCTTCCAACATACTGTGGCGACTGCTGGTGGGATGTCACAGACCATGTTGAGCCGTGTGCTCCGCGATGTTTTGGAGGCAATGTTGCTATTCCTGAACCGGTACATCTATTTCCCTAGACTGCAATGACTCACTGACGTGAAGAGTGACTTCTATGCCCCAGGGAGGATGCGGCATGTCATTGGCTCCATTGATGGGACACATGTGGCTTTGGTACCACCACAGGCTCAGGAGCAGGCCTACCATAACCGTAAGCACTACCACTCGGTCAATGCACTGGTGGTGTGTCTTGCAGATATGACCATCACACACGTGTGTGCCCGTTTCCCTGGTTCAGCACACGATGCCTTTGTGATGAGGAGTAGTCGCATCCCCAGGATGATGGCACAGATGCAGAACCAGCGTGCCTGGCTTGTCGGTGTGTACTGACTTTGTGCCATTGTGTGTGATCTGATCTGTAGTATTCCGCCCACTTTTCCAAGTCAGCTAATGTGCACTTGTCTGTCCGTAGGTGACTCGGGATACCCCAACATGCCGTGGTTGCTGACACCCCTCAGGAACCCTGTGACACCAGCCCAGATGCGCTACAATGAGGCACATGGTCGGACCAGGAGAGTGATTGAGCGGACATTTGGTCTCCTGAAGAGCCGCTTCCGCTGCCTGGACAAGACAGGAGGGTCCCTCCCATATGCCCCAGCGAAAGTGTGCAAGATTATCATCGTCTGCTGCATGCTCCACAACCTGGCAGTGCGGAAGGAGTTGCCTCTCATCCAGGATGACAATGACCAACATCCGCCACCTGTGGAGGATCCTGGCCTGGACCACGATGCCAGTGATGATGATGATGATGAGGGTGATGCCCGCACACAGCTCATCACCAACTTCTTTAGCTGAATGTGAGTATCCTGAGGTGTCATGTCAATGATGTGAGTTGGCATGATATGTGTAGGTGGTGCTCTGGTGCTGTTGGAGTGTGTCCATGGGCTACTTGACTGGATGTGTGTAGCGATGTGTGCTTACAGGTGGTCTGTACTCCCCAACAGTGTTGACATGCTAACTTGGTTCTGGGTGGGTATCTTGTAACATGTATTGTGCATGAGTTTTGCTGTTCTGTCCTGTTCTCCATTGCTTTTGACTGGGTGTCATTTCTGTCCTTCACAGGGTACTTTCAGATTCGTTTGGTCAACTGTGTCCTCCGACGACGTGATTGTACTTCCAGGGTGGTAGCTGTTGTGTCCCTACAGGTGATGTGCGCAACACCCATGGACTTCCTTCCTTCTACAGTTGTTGACTGTGTGCCCGCTGCCAGGTGGGATTACCTTGCATCTGTAGTGGTTACGACATGTTGCAACTGTGTAATAAACCTGTGCTTCACTTTGTGATGTGCGTTGTCTGTGGTCACACATTTGACTGCCATTTGCTTACTGCACCTGTGGGCTACTTGAATACAACTGGGAATAGGTGTGGTGTCTGTGCATTGCACCGTCTTCCCTGGTAACATCAGTGTAGGCAATGAGTCAGATGGCCTAGGTGTGTATGTGTTGTGTAGCCCTGGTGGTGTGTCTCCCTCATATGTGTCACGTTGCCTTTACTCACATGCCTGTGTTGTACTTGCTGTTGCAGTTCGCATACACAGTGTAATTTTGCAGTTCATCATCCCCATGACAGCACCCACGTTGGAATCACAACAGAGGCAAGTATGGTGTATTAGTGTGTTTATTGTGATACATTTGTGTGAATAGTGCATAGGATGGTTAGTGCTGTACATATATCTTGCAATCAGAAGTTCCTAGGTGAATTGAAAGTCCTGGTAGACAAAATCCCCAGTATCGGGGCCACAGTTGTCTGAGACATTGGTCCAACTTGTACTCCCCATGTAATGTGTGGGAGTTGTGTTGCCGTCAACAGGGTGAACAGTTTGTGCACAAAGGTGAACATCCAGAACAGGTTCAGGCTTCCTGGGAGTTGCACTTGGCCATCGGCCTCTCACTTGACCCTCCTCGGACGACCCCTCTTCTTTGGGGGGGGCCCCTCAAGTACAGGCTGCTGCGGTGCAGGGGACTCTCCGCCAGAGTCATCCTCCCTCCCTGTGGCAGTTGCAGTTTGTTCAGCACCAGATGTTGTTGGCACACAGGGAGGTGTAGACTGGTTGTTGTTCATCTGGTGGAGGCATTGTAAAATGTCCCTGTGCACCGCCGTCATCTCTTGCAGTGCGTCCCACTTGGACTCCACGCGGGACATGTGTGAGTCCAAGCGGGCATGATGGGCAGCCTGCTGCTGTTTCATTACTCTGAGGAGCCCCACTACCTGGCTGAGATCTCCGGTGCTGGACTGGTACGCATCGGCTATGCGTACCAGTTGTGGGTCATCATGCACACCAGCAACCTCTGCAAGCAGCGACCTCTGTCTCCCACCCCTCCCACCACCCCTGCCGACATGTGCAGTGCGTGCAGTGGCACGCACAGATGACCCTGGTCCCCCTTGGGGGTTGGTGGTGGTGGTGGTGTCCATAGCCCCACGTTGGTCCAGGGTCCCTGTGCTGGTGTTGCTCCTTGTTCTGTCCATGTCGGCAGGGATGGTATTTGTGGTGACAGTCGTTGGAGGGGTGGGTGCAGGGGGTGCAGCTGGTGGTCCTGCTGGTGCTGCAGCTGGTGGTCCTGCTGGTGCTGCATGTTGACTTGCACCGGATGTGCCAGGTTGGTCTTCTTCGTCCGAGGAGGGCAGAGGCTGTACGACACCAGTGAGCTCCGCATCCTCTTGAGCCTGGGACTGGGACTGCTCAGCGTCTGCTGCTGTGTCCCCATCATCACCTGTTTTTGGGAGACACACACAATGTATGTTATGTTTCTGCAGGCATCAATGGTTGACACACCTGACAGTTGTGACTGTGCCTCTGGGTGTGGGCCTGTACATTGCATTGTCCTAAGTCATCACAGTCAGGGGTTGATATTGGTGTAGCACATTGTCCTGCATTATTTGGGCATTTCTATGTATTTGTTGGGGTGTGAACATGGTCTGCATTGGTTGTATTTGGTTGACAGCCGGCCCTCCTTCCCACCCAGCCAGTCGGTTATCCCACCATGGACTGTGCTTGCATTGCAGGGTGTGGAAGTTGGCTTTCAGGATGTCAGTCAGTGGTGTCCTGCTGTTGGTTGTTGCACAGTTGCCAGCAGGGCCTTGTGCTCCCCACAGCAGTAGCCAGTGTCAGCCATCTTGTCAGTCCTTATCCACTCCCTGTGATGTGAGCATGGTTCAGGGTGGTGTTGATGGGACAGTTGTGGGGGTGAGCTATGTCTGTGACTATGACTCCCATCATGCTAATTGCCTCCACCCCACTTCCCAGCATTCCCATACTTACTTGCTTTTGTGGGGAGTTCAGTGTGTGTGGGTGTGAGAGCAATGGCAAGATGGCTGACAGTGGTGTCCTGCTGTTGGTTGGTGTGCAGTTCCCAGCATGCCCTTGTGCTCCCCACAGCAGTAGCCAGTGTCAGCCATCTTGTCAGTCCTTATCCACTCCCTGTGATGTGAGCATGGTTCAGGGTGGTGTTGATGGGACAGTTGTGGGGGTGAGCTATGTCTGTGACTATGACTCCCATCATGCTATTGCCTCCACCCCCTTCCCAGCATGCCCATGCTTCCTTCCTTTTGACTCTGCTTCCCTGTGGGGTGGGCTGCCTGTGCTGACAGGATGGCTGGGAGTGTTGTCCTGGCAGTTGTTTGGCTAAAAGTCCAAAGAGTGTCCCTGTGCTTCACACAACATAACCCAGGGTGGTGGTTCTTTGTGGGATCTTCAGTTAGGATGTGAGGCATTGCATTCTCCCAGGTGGGTTCTGTGGAGTATGTGTTGAGGGGGTGTGTGAGGGGAGGTGCTTGTGACTATGGTCAGTGCTGCAAGTCCTCCTTCCCACCCAGCCAGATATCCCACCATGGAACGTGCTTGCATTGCAGAGAGTGCAAGTTGGCTTTCAGGATGTCAGGCAGTGGTGTTGTGCTGTTTGTTGGTGCACAGTTCCCAGCAGGGCCTTGTGCTCCCCACAGCAGTAGCCAGTGTCAGCCATCTTGTGAGTCCTTATCCACTCCCTGTGATGTGAGCATGGTTCAGGGTGGTGTTGATGGGCCAGTTGTGAGGCTGAGCGATATCTGTGCCTACTACTCCCATCATGCTATTGCCTCCACCCCCTTCCCAGCATGCCCATGCTTCCTTCCTTTTGACTCTGCTTCCCTGTGGGGTGGGCTGCCTGTGCTGACAGGATGGCTGGGAGTGTTGTCCTGGCAGTTGTTTGGCTAAAAGTCCCAAGAGTGTCCCTGTGCTTCACACAACATAACCCAGGGTGGTGGTTCTTTGTGGGATCTTGAGTTAGGATGTGAGGCATTGCATTCTCCCAGGTGGGTTCTGTGGAGTTTGTGTTGAGGGGGGTGTGAGGGGAGGTGCTTGTGACTATGGTCAGTGCTGCGAGTCCTCCTTCCCACCCAGCCAGATATCCCACCATGGAACGTGCTTCCATTGCAGGGAGTGGAAGTTGTCTCTCAGGATGTCAGGCAGTGATGTTGTGCTGTTTGTTGGTGCACAGTTGCCAGCAGGGCCTTGTGCTCCCCACAGCAGTAGCCAGTGTCAGCCATCTTGTGAGTCCTTATCCACTCCCTGTGATGTGAGCATGGTTCAGGGTGGTGTTGATGGGCCAGTTGTGAGGCTGAGCGATATCTGTGCCTTCTACTCCCATCATGCTATTGCCTCCACCCCCTTCCCAGCATGCCCATGCTTCCTTCCTTTGACTCTGCTTCCCTGTGGGGTGGGCTGCCTGTGCTGACAGGATGGCTGGGAGTGTTGTCCTGGCAGTTGTTTGGCTAAAAGTCCCAAGAGTGTCCCTGTGCTTCACACAACATAACCCAGGGTGGTGGTTCTTTGTGGGATCTTGAGTTAGGATGTGAGGCATTGCATTCTCCCAGGTGGGTTCTGTGGAGTTTGTGTTGAGGGGGTGTGAGGGGAGGTGCTTGTGACTATGGTCAGTGCTGCGAGTCCTCCTTCCCACCCAGCCAGATATCCCTCCATGGAACGTGCTTCCATTGCAGGGAGTGGAAGTTGTCTCTCAGGATGTCAGGCAGTGCTGTTGTGCTGTTTGTTGGTGCACAGTTCCCAGCAGGGCCTTGTGCTCCCCACAGCAGTAGCCAGTGTCAGCCATCTTGTGAGTCCTTATCCACTCCCTGTGATGTGAGCATGGTTCAGGGTGGTGTTGATGGGCCAGTTGTGAGGCTGAGCGATATCTGTGCCTACTACTCCCATCATGCTATTGCCTCCACCCCCTTCCCAGCATGCCCATGCTTCCTTCCTTTGACTCTGCTTCCCTGTGGGGTGGGCTGCCTGTGCTGACAGGATGGCTGGGAGTGTTGTCCTGGCAGTTGTTTGGCTAAAAGTCCCAAGAGTGTCCCTGTGCTTCACACTACATTACCCAGGGTGGAGGTTCTTTGTGGGATCTTGAGTTAGGATGTGAGGCATTGCATTCTCCCAGGTGGGTTCTGTGGAGTTTGTGTTGAGGGGGTGTGTGAGGGGAGGTGCTTGAGACTATGGTCAGTGCTGCGAGTCCTCCTTCCCACCCAGCCAGATATCCCACCATGGAACGTGCTTCCATTGCAGGGAGTGGAAGTTGTCTCTCAGGATGTCAGTCAGTGGTGTCCTGCTGTTGGTTGTTGCACAGTTGCCAGCAGGGCCTTGTGCTCCCCACAGCAGTAGCCAGTGTCAGCCATCTTGTCAGTCCTTATCCACTCCCTGTGATGTGAGCATGGTTCAGGGTGGTGTTGATGGGACAGTTGTGGGGGTGAGCAATATGTGTGACTACGACTCCCATGATGCTATTGGCTACACTGACTTGCCCAGCATACACAGAATTCCTTCCTTTGAGTGGTCTTCACTGTGTGTTGGTGTTGTAGTGGTGGCTACATGTCTGGATGTGTTTGTTAGTTCTATTTGTGCCACTGCCTAGCTGTAGTTGTAGTTGTGTTTGTACATGTGATGACACGGTTAAATGTAACTTTGAGATGGCATGTGTTGTGTTTATCTGACTGACATACACATTTTGGGATGATTCTGTTCTGGTTGCTGTGTAATTGCTATGAGTGCATGGTTTGACTCTCCCCTTGACAGTGATGTGTGTGTGTATTGTGGCAGAATATTGTGTACATTTGTTGTGTACTCACCAGGCTCTGGGATGTTCTCTAGTCCATTGACGCTCACTGGCGGAAGGATGGCCCGCACCTTCTCCTCCCAGGGCCTGAGGTATACTGGCTTGGCAGGAGGGCCACTGCCGGTGTATTGGCTCAGGAGGTAGTCCTTCTTCAGCAGCTCCCGTACCCTCCTGCGCACGTCATACCACCTGTTCTGGATGTCAGTCTTTGTGCGCAGACATGGTGATTGTGCGTTCACGCTGTTGATGATCCTCTCCCACATCTTGGTTTTCTGGGAGATGGGGGTCTGTTGGACCAGTGTGCCAAACAGCTGTGGCTCTACCCTGAGGATCTCGTCTACCAGGACTTCCAATTCACAATCTAGGAACTTGTGATTCTTCTTGGGGGGCATGGTGATGGGTGGTGATGGTGAGTGATGTGTGTGTTGGTGTGCAGGTGAGGGTGTGTGGGTGTGTGTTTTGCTGGGTGTATGTGAGGTAGCTATTTGTTGGTGTGCTGATGGTGTGTGGCTTGTGTGAGGGATGAGCTGTGGGTGTGTGGTTGCTGTCTGTTGAGTGCTGGCAGTAGAATGGCATTTGCAAAGGATCATGGTTGGGATTTGTGTTCTTTATATGGGTGGAGTTGTGGGTGTGTCTTTGTTCTCTGTCCCCACCCCCCCAGTATTTATTGGCTTTGTAATTGCTTGTTTGGCCTTTTTGTGTGTATTTTTCCTTAGTACTTTTTGTGCATGTTGGAAACGTTCTTGTGACCGAGTCGGACCCTGCATTTGTCTCAGTACGGTCTTCTCCGTTTCGTTCACGCTGTGTTTGTGCAGTTTTCTATGCTGCGTACGCGTCGGTCGCGGTGTTTTGTGTTACTTCGGCTCGGTTTTGTATGCGTATCGGTCGTACGGCTTGTCCTCCGTTCGACTCGGTCGTGGTTTTCGCGCCTTGCATCGTACTTAGCGGTTTGGAGTTCGCGTGTACGTTTCGGTTGGATTTGTTCCGGGTGCGTGTCGGTCGGTTCGATTCGCGTGTTTTTCCGGCCGGATTGCTGTTTTCCGTGCGGCTCGGTCGTTCGGCTTGGGTTCAGTACGTGTCGGTCGGATTTTGCACGCCTTGCATCGTACTTGGCGTGTCGGGCGCCACAGGTACGTGTCGGTCGGAATAAATTCCGGCTCCGAGTCGGTCGGTGCTTTTTCCGGCCCGAATCGGAATCGACCCCACTGTGTCCCGTGAATACTGGATTTGTTCACCCACAGACTCCATGTCCGCCAAAGTCCGCAAGTCTGCACCACTGTGCACCCGATGCCCACGGCCCGAGTTCAAGTGGCCCAACACCAAGATGAGGTCTCCCCGGCAATACTGACCCAAGATCCAGTGGCCCCTGACCTGCCTCAAGCCTCCAGCCAATGCCTGCAGCCTCAAACGGAAGGTCTCCCCAACCACGACCAGGAGCTGGTAAAAAGATCCCACCCTAAAAGGCACCCCTGCACCCGACGTCCCACGGCCTTGGGTGGCCCAACCGACGGTGCCTAACCAACCTCCAGCATCCCAACTTACCTCTCCAAGTGGTGGTCGCACCCAGAAGACCTTCGTCCCCGAGCCTGCAGTGTGTTTGCAAACCAGAGACTCCCCATTGAAAGCTACAGGGCGCCCGACGCCAAAACAGCACTCTGCACCCGGCACCCCAGTGCCGCTGAGAGTGCACCTTTTGAGCTGGCTTGAACCCCCATTTGCCCTGAGCTTAAGTCCAGGAGCTTTGCTCCCATAACCCAGTGGCCTGCTCGTAAGCAGCCACCAATCGGAGGCCCCCTAGCCCCCATTGGATAACATTGGGTCTCAGCACTCTGCACCCGGCCGCCCTAGTGCCACTGAGGGTGTAACAAGAGTGCATCCTTGACCCTGGGGGACCCCTGAGTCTAACTCCAGAATACCAACTCCTACAACCAAATACTTACCTTTGAACCGATAACCCTATTTTCCTCCATAGGATAACATTGACTGTTTTTCTGTGAAAAGTTTCTTAGTGTGGAGTTGGAAAATCGAAGAAACCCTTTAAAACTGTAACTAAATAACAAAAACTCTTTTACTTGCCTGTTTACAGGAAATGTCCCAGTGCAGTTTCTAGGTATACTGCACTGTGTAAGAAAAGTAATCTGTAAAGTAATCTACTTGACATTCTACTAAAAAACCAATACAAAGTATATGTACAGTATATAAAAAGCATTGCATTACTAGTATCTCTACAGTAATCAAATCAAAGTGCATATACAATTGCAATTCAAACTGTTTACAAACTGCATTACTACTGTAAAGTATTTATTGCTTACCTGTGCCAGGCTTGCTTGGTTCTAGAAAATAAAATAACTAAAAGAATATTTTTATACAAAACCAAATTGTCTGAAGTTCAGTCTTTGAGTGTGTGATATCATTTGCTGATTGAGTGTGTACAACAAATGCTTAACACTACCCTCTGATACAGCCTTACTGCTCGACCACACTACCACAAATAGAGAGTAAGGCAGTAGCGGCCCGTGGTGGGAGTGCTGCCGGGCGCTGACGTGGGGCGGGGGGTAGTAAACTACGGATTACGGCCGATTAGAGGTAAGTAAACATATAAATAAATAAAACGAATTGAGAACACAGCACAGGTGCACCACACATCAATTCTAAAGCGCAAAAAAACAATTATACAGTCCATATCCAATAAAGATGTTCTTCAGACTTTCTCTTTTATTCCATTTCCAGTAGATTAAAAACGAAGTCAAAATTTATGACTTTTCACACAGTACAGCCGACGCGTTTCGTCCTAGAGCAGGACTTCTTCAGAGCTGTTAATTTCAAACAAATAAATATACATATCAGAAGACAAAACTTACAACAAATATAACACATCACATACTATACAGAGATAAAAGTGGGCTAGTCTATCTAACCCATATCTACATAGAACTACTTTTTAGACAATACAAACAAAAGAAAGATAAACAGTGAGACAGACCGACATTCTTTTGTCAAATACCAATTATTATATTCCAAACCGATGAACAGTATATGGATAAGCATTCCTAGACACAGCAGTGTAAGGGCCAATGATCCTAGATTGAGCAAAGTTTCTTCGAAAATAGTCTGGTTAACACATATCTCTAATTTCATCATCTTCTTTGAAAAGTGTCTAAACCAAACAAGAATACTATAGCAAGCACCTGTTAGTAACGAGACAAGGAGAGGATTACCCCTAGGGACTGGAAAATAGATAAAACAACAATAACAAAGGAGGATTATAGAAAGGTGTTATCGATAAAGTGTGCCCAAACTGTAAAGTAATAACACAACTTGAAAAAGAAAATATTATAGACAGAATGTGCCCAAAGTGTCCTTTCATCTCTTCGTGGTCTTAATATAGACAGTTCATACTTCTGACACCATGTAAGTCTGCATTGGAATTGGGCAGGCCACCCTTTATAGAGTTTATCTAGTTGCTGAACCTTCATATTTGATATGTAGTCTACATTGATGTCTTTTGTCAATATTATAGATAATACTTGACGGGGAACGATTTACAAGCAACGAAGCCTGCTACTCACTAGCCTTTGGATGTGTTTGACCCACTCGATATTTAGTGGTGGGTATTCATTCTCTCTGATCATTATTTACTAGTGGAGTATTGGTTACCAACTGGATTCGGTTTGGCGTAGGTGCTTTGCTATATCTTCACACTTTGGGCACATTCTGTCTATAATATTTTCTTTTTCAAGTTGTGTTATTACTTTACAGTTTGGGCACACTCTATCGATAACACCTTTCTATAATCCTCCTTTGTTATTGTTGTTTTATCTATTTTCCAGTCCCTAGGGGTAATCCTCTCCTTGTCTCGTTACTAACAGGTGCTTGCTATAGTATTCTTGTTTGGTTTAGACACTTTTCAAAGAAGATGATGAAATTAGAGATATGTGTTAACCAGACCATTTTCGAAGAAACTTTGCTCAATCTAGGATCGTTGGCCCTTACACTGCTGTGTCTAGGAATGCTTATCCATATACTGTTCATCGGTTTGGAATATAATAATTGGTATTTGACAAAAGAATGTCGGTCTGTCTCACTGTTTATCTTTCTTTTGTTTGTATTGTCTAAAAAGTAGTTCTATGTAGATATGGGTTAGATAGACTAGCCCACTTTTATCTCTGTATAGTATGTGATGTGTTATATTTGTTGTAAGTTTTGTCTTCTGGTATGTATATTTATTTGTTTGAAATTAACAGCCCTGAAGAAGTCCTGCTCTAGGACAAAACGCGTCGGCTGTACTGTGTGAAAAGTCATAAATTTTGACTTTGTTTTTAATCTACTGGAAATGGAATAAAAAGAGAAAGTCTGAAGAACATCTTTATTGGATATGGACTGTATAATTGTTTTTTGCGCTTTAGAATTGATGTGTGGTGCACCTGTGCTTGTGTTCTGAACTGTTAGGTTCCCAAGGGAACTAGCACTGTGACGGTGGGTGCGATTCAGTGTGCACACAGACCCCAGTAAGTATAGAGGGGCTAACACTGGTAGAGGGATAGCAGGTTAGGTGCTGCTAGTCAGAAAGTTCCACTGTCAGGTCCGCCTGTTTACGCAAATAAAACGAATTGCGTTGCGCGCGCTGCATCGCCAAATGCACATAAACAACTGACCAAATTCAGAAAGGTTGGAGAAAGTCAAACACCCCACCTCTTGAACATGGTTCAACCATAGGAAAGTCCAGAACAACTAAGTGCAAAACCGACTGAAGACTTGTACTGGTGTTGGGGATCGTGTCAAAATAAGGCCAGCCTACACTATAGAGTTCTCACCATAGGGAAACCAACATTATTCAGATGTCACTCTGAAACTCATGATACCTGTCAGCATCTACAGACCATGCATGTGGATCTGGGGTGATACTCGGAAAACTTCCAAAATAAGTTAGGCTAACATACGTTTAGATTGAAGCCCTCTTATAGCCTACAGTTGATTGTGTGGACTTTTAAAGCTCAGAGTGCAGTCATAATGCCATATTCCACTCTATCAGATTGCAATCTCACCTTTGGGCTCTTTTAGGGATTCATCATGAGTGGTTTTGTGCTTCAGGTTCCAGATGAGATTTTTCATTCTTCACGTTTTTCATAATTGATCTCAGGGTTCACACAATTTCAAGACCTTGATTGGGAGGTCAAGCAAGTCCTGATCTGTTAGTCTGCTTCAAGTGCAAATAACTCTGGAATGTATGTAAATTGCACATGTTGATAGGTGTGAGTGGCATCTCTATAATGGTTACTGCACTCAGGAACTTAATACCACCATTGCAATGCCCCCATCAACGGGATCCTCTAAAATAAGGAACCTCATCTAAAATGACGAAATTTCTGTTATTTGTTTTCTTCATTGTGAAGAAGCAATACCTTGATGCTCAGGAAAAGTGCATTCGAACAATATTCCTTAATTGCAATTGTAATACAACTATGCAGCATCACATTTGAGCTAATTGGTTGAGCCAATGATTGTGTCTAGAAATTGCGAAATCTCTAGTTTCATCTCTTCAATTAATGACACCTCAGAGTGAGCTGTAATCAAACAACCATTGTTACCTGCTATAGCTTAAATTAAATCAAGGAGCAATTATTGAATGGCAAAAGAGTAAAACATATTTACCTGAGCTCATTGATTTAGAACACAAAATAAATTTGTTACACCAAAACCTCTTAGTAAGTGAATTTGGCGATCAATACTATCATCCTGTGACCCCCCCCGGCCCCCTCCCCAAGAGCATCTTGTGCTTCAATATTTCTTTATTTCCAGTTTGGTTATGGTAATGAAGGGAGGGCCAATGTAATGTGTATTAATGCATAGTAATACATTCACTGAAAGATATATGGCATCGGTCACTGGTGAGTACAACAGATTAGGTTTTGGAATACCATGCAATTTAAAAAGCAAGCTGCCTTTGTTACATTGTATTTTGCATAATTTACTTGGAAATGGTGTTTCTACAAAGCTCAGATCAGTGTTCTTGTTTACATTGGTGCATCTTAGGTTATGCTCTATTAGGGGAGAGATAAAGATAATGCTTAGGATTAGAATCCTGAGACTCAACAAGAGATTTTACATAGTCTGTTAGTTAAACTTGATTAGCAACTATTGCTAACTGACATGACTAAGTGACCATAAGGATGGGATGTGCGCAGGTGCGCACATCTGTTTGTAGAATAGCAGACCCCAATGTGTTTGTTAGTTTTCCAGAGTCACATAACTTGTAACAGTAGGTTGCATGAGCTGCTTCCTGAGCAGCGCCTGCTTGGTTTTACCTTCAACAAACTTTGTAATTAGTTTGGAATTTCTAAAAAATATGTTGAATTACTAAGTCACAATTTCTCTTTCTTCATGGTGATTATTCCAGCCATGAGCCCATAAATATTGAGTTTCTTTTAACAAGGCAAGTCCTTCTTCATGGCTGCGGAAAGTGCTTCCTTCTACCCACATATCATAGGTATAGATGATGGGCAGCATTTATGCAGGCAAACTTCACCTTCAGACAAAGTACTCGCTATTGGTGTTGAGTTTACTATGAATATTGGTGTTGCTTTGGTTTGTTGTAGGCTGACTTCTGTAATGGTGCAGCAGTTGGCTTCAAGCAGAGGAGTTGATTTTCTTACTAGTAAGTACAGCAGCAAGCTACCAAGACCAAGCGGTAATGCCTAGATTATTTATTGGTATTTATCATTAAACTCAGTCTTCTGAAGCATGCCCACCAAAGACTTGATATTTTGTTTTGTATTTCTGTTTTGTCCCATATAGTTTACCCCTTTTGAGCACACCTGAAGAAAAATATGCTGTGACATTAAGCTGTATAATTAGGAAGGGATATGTTTTCTAAGGAATGGAGTTTTGTTTTCCACATTCCCTTATGTTCAGACAAAGGAGAGTCCAGGAAGGAACCAGAGGGAAAAATAGAACAAATATTTGACTTGGGTAAAGGAAATAAATGTTTTGTCTCTGGACGCCTCAGCCCTCATTCTCCTGGACCTGTCAGCCACCTACGACTCCGTCTCCCATCACATCTTGATCAACAGACTCCACTACATTGGTATCCAGGGACATGCCCTCAAAAGGATTGCCTCATACCTCACCGGAAGAACCCAGAGAATAAGTCTCCCACCATTTACCTCAGAACCCAAGAAGATCTTCTCCTGTGTCCCGCAAGGATCATCCCTCGGCCCCGCCCTCTTCAACACGTACATGACCCCCCTGACCAGCACCATCAGATTGCACGGACTTAACATCATCTCCTACACCGACGACAACCCGCTCACCATCTCACTGTCGGAAGACCCCTCCACTACCAGAGCTAACTTCTACAGATGTGTGATGAATGTCGCCGACTGGAAGAAGGGCAACTATCTAAAGCTCAACACGGACAAGACAGAAGTCCTCATCTTGGTGAACAACACCTCTCCATGGAATGACGCATGATGGCCTGCTGAACTTGGCACTTCCCCTGCCCTGACAGATCACGTCCGCAACCTCGGGACCATCCTAGACAGCTAGCTTTCCATGAAGAAACAGGTAAACAGAGTCTCATTTTACTGCTTCCACACCCCAAGCATGCTCCGCAAGATATTCAGGTGGCTCCCAGTCAACACCAGAAGGTCCGTCATCAAGGCCCTCATCACGAGCAAACTGGACTATGGGAATGCACTCTACATAGGAAGCACTGCAGACCTCCTGAAGAGACTACAGACGATACAAAACTCAGCGGCCAGACTCATCCTCAACCTCTCCAGATGATCCCACATCACACCCCACCTCAAGAAGCTACACTGGCTCCCAATCCAGAAGAGATGCCAGTTTAAGATGTTGACCCATGCATACAAAGCCCTGTACAATGAATGACCTGCTTACATCAACAAATGCCTGACCTTCCACCAACGAACCAGACACCTGCGAAGCGCCTCCCTCTTCCTCACAGACAATGCCCCTGACCCGCCGAAGCAGCAGTGGAGGATGCTCCTTCTCACACCTGGCGTCCAAAGCTTGGAATTACCTTCCCCTTCACCTGAAAACCACCCCATTGCTCCAGCAATTCAGGAAAGGACTAAAGACCTGTCTGTTTGAATAAACAGATCACCACGAAGCAAGCAACAACTCCAGTGCCTTGAGACCCTCACGGGTGATTTACTGCACTTCACAAATTCTTGATTGATTGAGAAATGCTGCAATGAAGAAAAAAGTTCCAGTGTAATGAAGATTACTACAGCTTACAGAAGCAGCCTTTGCCACAAACAAGACCACAAAACTATTCCCCCACTGCCACACCTTCACCAGAATTCTCACAAGAGCTGGAAATCCTTCTCAAACACATTTAATTGAAGCACTGTTCCCAGAAACAATTCGCCCATATGAATCCCACTTGATCAAGTTCAACAGTTTTGTGCCTTTATACCCTTGAGTCCTGACACTGGCTCAACATCCTCTTATTAGGGACAAATCACTTATTCTCCACACCAGGCCTCTCTCACAAATAAAGGGGATGCTTCCAGTGGGAAAAGGTTTTAAAAATACCCTGCTGCCAGGTTACACATATACAGAATTGGCAAATGCAAGCAGCTGCAGTGCTAGGGTGCAAGATGACACCTCTCAGCTGCCTTTAACCTTGAGCATGGAGAACAGAGTCCCCTCTAAAAATAGTGGGGGAACTCCAAACACCTGCATTCACCCCCCCCCCCTTTGCCACGGATCCTGGATAATTATGCCATAACAAAGCAAAGCATGTAACAACCATATTTTATGCTGAAAATATGAAACCAGCAATTTCAATGTGCAATGTAAAGTTTCAGTCTTTAGTCACTCATTTCTATGGCACTACTGTCACATAATATTCGGCCAGACTGTGAGAGTTAAGGCCGGCGCACCATTCAAATTCTCTATGCTTGGAGACCTTTGGCAGTCAATGCAATTATCTCTTATGAAGTCAGGGTAGCGTGAGGAATGATAACCACAGTATGCACTCAGATCCAAAGATCACATTTCATAATATGTGGACAGTTAAAAATCCTATTAACTGAGGCCAAGATGTGAATTTACAAAAATTCAAATTGCATATGCAAGCATGGATTAAACTTCCCATGAATAGTTTGGCAAAATGTGAATTTTCAAAAAGAAAGGACAGACTGTCGACGAGGCATCGGTGACAGCAGAATATTGCATGTTTTTCAGAGAATACAGTTGAGCATGACCTTCCACTAGCACTGAATCCCACTCCCATGCATGCACAATGTGGACTGGAAAGTTAATCTAATTTCACAACTTTGTGTTGTTTAGCATCACTTTTTCGTGACACTGCACCGGTGCAAAACTTTGATAAAACTGACCACTAATTTCCACAGTGAAGGAAATCACAGATATGCCCTCTTTGTGGCTCTTCCTCCTGAGGATGTCTAGCATAATTGCTGGAATATAGACTAGTCCATCCTCAGAGGACCACAAAATCTGCCAGCAATAGACCACCAAGAGGAATTTAATAAGCAATTTGGAAATAAATTCTACTTATCAAATGAAAGCGAATGGGCCTGATTCACAAAAGGCATACTTTCACTTTTGTCTAAGTTCACTATATTTTTGGTATTCACAAACTGCGGGCCTGATTCACAAAGGTAAACTTACACCTTTGTGTAAGTGTTCTATTTTTTTGGTATTCATAAACTACAAGTTCATATTTTACTACTAGTAATTTTGTGACTGCAGAGACTATGCACATAAACAGAAAAGACTGTGGAGTCTCTACATTTGTAAGTGTCTTATTAAATCAGAGTTTGTGAATAGCAAAGAAATTGTAAGTATGTTTACTTTTGTGAAGCAGGCCATATGAGATAATTTTACTAATAGTAATTTTATGACTATGAAGAGTCCAGACAGGCCTATCTTTTTGTGTGCGGATTCTCAGAAGTTGTAAAATTACTAATAGTAAAATTAAACTCAGTAGTTTATGAATACCCAAAAATTGTAAACTTACAAAAAGTGTAAGTTTGCCTTTGTGAATCAGGCCCGAAGTTTCTATCAATGTTTGTGGATTTATATTGTACAGACCTAGCTACAACACAACAGAGCACTGCATGTTTGTGGCGGTACAATCTCATGGTGACAGGATGGATGTTAGCTGGGTATTGGGGTAAAAAAGGTAGAGATTAAGCTAAATTGGTTCAAGTGGTCCAGCTGTATATAGACATAGAGTGGAGGGGGAGTGTAGACGGAAAAGGTGGGAAGCAGACATTTTAGTTAATTTAATGATGAAGAAGATGCTTCCCGTTTCCTAATATTCAGCATCATCAGACATCACTTATGTTGGGACACTGAGAGATGTACAATGGAACACCTACACTGGGAGACAGACACTGGGACAAGGATTCCAGGGTATGAAAATGGACACTGAGATCCAGACACAGACGAGGGGATTCATGTGAGGACATGGGTACATGGACTGTGGAAACATACTTACACTTGATCCATGCTGGGATACTGACTCAAAAAATAGTAACACTAGAACACATACATGGCTCAGGCACAGTGACACTGGGACAATACCACCAGAACAAACTACAGATGTTTGGATACAAACATCAGGAACCAGTGAAAAGAATCGATGGAAAGAGACAAAACAAGTCAGATATGTTGGTTAAAATCGAGGTTCAAATGTCCCAATTAACAGACTGGTTGGATTGGGTGGAACAATGCGGTTCCACTTGCGAGGATAACGTGTCTGAGACTACTGAACAAACTTTGCAGCTACAGAAAGAAATCACACCTCTGTGCGGCAAACATGAGCAAATGAGAAATCATTCAAGGCACTCTGATTTGAGAATTATGGGCATCCTTGAAGGGAAAAAGAGCAATATGAGCTCATTTCTTATGCTGAATCATTAATTTGGACTCATTTTCTACCAGACTATTCTCAAGATTTAACCATACCTTGCCCATAGAGTTCCCTCACAGGCACTATCCAGTGCTGAATATCCACGTACAATACTGATTCATTTTGCAGACTTAGAGTCAAGGAGTTATTGCTAACTAGAGCCATTACAGAAAAAAACCTTCCCCATACAAAATTAATTTTCTTTCTATATACTTTCTGATATGAACTAAGGTGGGTTCAGGCCACCACAGTTCCTTCTTGGAAGATGTCGTCTTCATGTATTTGATAAGATCCAGGATACAATTTTAGGGAATGACTTAAAAAGGAATGTGCTCACATGAGAGGTTTGGGTAAATTCTCATGGGTCTATGTTGGGTTTTGGGGGATTTTGATGATTAATTTTAATTGAATGTTTTGTATTAAATATTAGCATTTGGATATTTAGTTAGATGGTAACTTCACAGCAATTTCAGGGTAATACTTAGATCTGATCCTTGATCGGCTAGATAATGGGTAGTGTCCCACAGTGTATCATGAATATGGGGATATGGCGCTATACCATCTGCAGGGGCAAAACAGTCTTGGCACTTTGTCATGGTGTCAGTAGCCTTGCTGTAGTTGGGGATGCTGAGGGTGGGTACTTTGATGGGCTACCTGCTACAGCTCTCGGGTGGGTTGAAGGAGTGGGTGGAGAGCACAAGGAGTTGTTGCAATATAAAAAAGAAGGCTTACTAGACTTAGACTACAAAATCAAATACTGCTTCTGTTCTGCAATACGTATTGTTATTATTACAAGCACTTTAGTATATTATCGGATAGATGTTATGTTATGTTAATTTTAATTTGTAAGGCGCAACAGCCACCCGAAAAGGGTTTTCCGGCGCCAACCAGAAGGGGAACAAAACAAGTTGAAGATTATTGGTTTAAAAGCCAAGTTTTTAAGGATTTACGACATTGGGCATACACAGTTTCATTACAAATCGATATGGGAAGAGAGTTCCATATGGAGGGACCGAGACAGGCAAAAGATCGACCGCCCATCCGTGACAATCTAATTCTGGGCACAAAGAATTTCACTTGAGTAGATGAGCGGAGGAGACGAGAAGGCACATAAGGATAAACCAAGGCCTGCAGGTACTGGGGGGCCACTCCAGTTTTGATTTTGAACATATAGCTCAGGGCTTTGAACTTAATTCGGTTCTCCACCCTGAGCCAATGAAGATCACGCAGGTAGCCAGAGACAGAGGCAGCTCTAGGAACCTGGCATATCAATCTGGCGGCGGAGTTCTGGACCACCTGCAACTTACGTGTCACCTCCTTGTTCGTCCCCAGATAGAGAATGTTACCGTAGTCCAGTCTAGAGGTGACAAGACCCTGGACTACGGTTCTCTGGGTATGATCCGGCAGCATCCAAATAATCTTTTTAAGCCATTTCAGGATGGTAAAGCATGTAGCAGCCACCTTTACTGCTTGATGTTGCATAGTTAATGAGTCATCGATGATGAAGCCTAAGTTACGAACTTGGCGGGAAAGCTGAGGAAGGGCACCCATTTCAGTATGCCAATGCTGGGGACCCCAAAGATCTTTATTCTTCCCCAGAACCAAGACCTCGGTCTTCTTTCCATTGAGCTTGAGACAATTTGCCTGCATCCACGAAGCAATTTTACCCAAGCCCAATTGGAGGGGGGAAGTCTCAAAGGGCCTCTCCACTGAAAGAGAAAAGATAATTTGGGTGTCGTCCATGTAGGAGAACAAGGACAGCCCAGCTTCCTCTGCAACATCAGCCAAAGGTCTGACGTATAGATTAAATAATAAAGGGCTAAGAATGGAGCCCTGAGGTACCCCATAAGGTGAAGAATGGGTATCGGAACTGGCTGTTGGAGAGAAGACCTGGAAGGTCCGATTAGCGAGAAAAGAGATAAGCCAATTGAGAGCCGACCCACTAACGCCCAATGATCTTAAGGCTTTCACTAACACTGTGTGAGACATTGTGTCGAAAGCTGCGCTTAAGTCAAGTAGTATGAGGGCCACCGTGTCTCCAGAGTCTAGGTGGCGACGCAATCTTTCCGTAACTCCAAGGAGTGTTGTTTCCGTTGAAAAGCCGGCTCTGAAGCCAGATAGATAGCACTATAGTCACTTTTGGGAGGGAGAAAATTACTCTACAGCACTTTAAACATTTTAAAGATTGTATAGACTTCCTTTTTATTCTGAGGGCATGGTAATCATGAATTATTGTATTGTTACTATTGGTAATATGTTTAATTTATTCATATGTATAGGCATAATGTCATTTCATGAGTTCAATCATTCCCAAGGGCCAAAGGGTCACTTCAATGCACTATGTGGGATCAGGCTTGATACAATTCTAGCCAGAGCTGTATTTAAGCTACTACGGATACTCTTATGTGTGATGAATTGAAAATGTTTTCTGCCAATGCTCATGGCTTACACAATACTCACAAAACACAGGCAATCGAATCATGGATATTGACTCATTACCCTTTAATAATTCTACTGCAGGTAACACATATATCCACAACTAAATTAAATAATTTAAAAAACTTTGAAAGGTGAGCTAGTTTTAAAAGTATTCCATCAGCAGCGGCTGCATATAGAGGAGTAGCGATTCTTTTTTTTGTTGCAAAAGGCATCCCCATACAACCACACCTGTGGCAAAATGACAAAGAAGGATGGTGGCTCTTGGGTTACTGTACTATTGCTTCCGCTGTCTTCACCTTCGTCAGATTATACTCCCAACAGCAGACAATACACACGACCGCCAGTCTCTTTTTCATGCACTGATATCGTATACTGGGGAAATAATTCTAGGAGATGATTTTATTTTTCTGCAGAATATCAACATAGACTCTAAAACACAGGGCAAAAAACAACTAAAACTCCAAGTCACCAGAGCAATGGTCAATTAAATGCAGGGTTAAGCCTCGAGGATCTTGGTTCCGTGACAGGCAGTGATATGTCTGTGATTCTGCTAGATTTTCCTCAGCCACATTTTTTTCTCGCCATCGCTTCAGTTATATCTGTATCTATGGGCGGTAAATCCAAATGTTTTTTCTGATCATTGCTTGGATCATTTGTCTGTGGAACTACAAACCCGAGGTTTTAATCGAGACAGGGCTCCTAAATAGTGGGTCTTTAACAAAACATACTTAGACCCGAAAGCCGGATTATGGAGCTCAAGGAAGAGAACTGATTTTTTGCCAGAAATTTAGAATCAGGCCACCTGGTAGAAGTTTGTGATGCTTTTAAAGGTGGCAACAAAAATCAGATCTTGTAGCCCAGGTTAGGACCAACTATGAAAGAGTACTATGATGAGATCCAATTGAAAACAGATTTAGCTTTGAGAAGTCTAGATCCAACCTGTGCCATTATTATTATGCCATGAATTACGTTACTAATTCTACGTATCAACAAAATGTTTATGAGGAAAGTAATTTTGCTGTGAGATTCCTAGTGTGGAAGTCTTGTCAAAAGGTTGCCCAATATACCGTAAATCTTTTAAGGTGCCCAAAATCTGGATTCTGTTTTTTAACTCTAGCACAAATCAATCTGGCTCTTTTGGTCAACATAAATATACATCCATAATCAGCGGGTACAGACAAGAAAACTAAATGAGTTTTTTTGAGAAATTGCCCATTCCCAGTTTAGCACAGAAGGTGGCAATCATTTTACAATGGAAAAAATGTCATCAAGCTATATCCAGCCTGCGGACTGGAAAGCTATCCGGTCCTGACGGCTGCTTAGCTGAGTTTTTCTAAGTGTTCTGTAATGAGTCAGGAAGACATCTGCTCAGTCTGTTCAATTCCATGTTGTCTGGATGTTGTTCATCCTTTAATACATGGGGCTATAGTACTGTTTCTGAAGAAAGGCAAGGATTCTCAAGATCCTAATTCATTTGGCCTGATCTCCCTTTTAAACACTGACTACATCATTTTAATGAAATTAATATCAATTTTTTTTAATGCAGTAGTCATTAATTTAGTATATAGAGACCAGAATGGGTTTATAATAACCACAAATCATCTTTGTTTAAATACAACTTATTTAATAGAGACCCTGGACATTTTTGCCTGCAAAATAGGTGCCCGCTATGATTTTCGTACTCAATGCCGAAAAGGCTTTTGATATGGGGACATACTTTTTTTTATATATTTGGGACATTGGGTTTCTCACACAAATTATACAGTTCATTTCCAGGTAGTATAAGGGAGCAATAGCCAGGTTGATTATAAATTCAGTGGAGGTAGACTGCCTAGAAGTGAAAAGAGGGACTAGGCAGGGCTGCCTTCTAGCCCTGATTTGATTTGCTCTTTTCATTGAGCCTTCAGCAACTGTCATTAGATAACACACCGTTATTCGCCCTCTCTTGCCACATCTGGCACGAAATAAACTATACCTGGACAATATAAGGCTGCTTTTAAAACCTGATATATTGTGGCAAAAGAGAGTGCTTGAAATGTTTACATTGCATCAGGCTCTGTATGGATATAAGATTTATAAGCCGAAGATGGTACTATTATTAAGTAACTGTTCTCCAGAAAGCTTCCTACTTAAGCTACAGAACTGCTACAACCTGCACCGAAAACGCTATCTTGGTATAACATTTACTAATCAAACAGAAGATCTTTATGAACTCAATTTCCCACCATTATTAGCACAAACTAAAGCCTTATTATTAAAATGGAAGTCATTACCCCTCTCGGTTCTTAGCAGATTAGCTTTGATTGAAATGACAGTGTTACCCAAGTTTTTTTTTTTTTTTTCTGCTGCTCCTTGCATATTGTAAGCAACCTTTCTTTAGAAATTGGATTAATTGCTCTCTTCTTTTTATTGTAAGACTCCTGTCCTAGGTTAGCACTTAGCACTTTACACAGGCCAATTAACGTTGGGGGGGGGGGTAGGTTTACCTAATTTCAAAACATATTAATTTGCTTATTTTGCACAATATTCCTACAGGTTTAAAGTGACACTACAGTCATATTTTCGTCAACATAACGAATTGACAGAAATGATGCTAGAAGATAATAATAGAGATATATGGCACCTAGTGAAATCTTCCAAAAACGTGTGGTATGGAACACTCCGCTATTTTTTGTAAGGAATAACTAGATTTTTAATCATTTTCATATTCCATTTGTAAATGTGTCAACTCGCCTTGAAGATTTAGTCTTTAAAAACCAAGAGATTTTGATTAGAAAATGATAGCGCAATGGAGACTGAGTGAGTTCTCCAGAATTACAGATGTCCTTATAGAAGGCAGAAGGAAAGCATGGATTGAGGAAGGAATTAGAATAGATAAGTGTTTAATTCTTCGGTCCTTTAACATTCTACAGAATGGCCTTAAATCATTCATTATCACCATAAACAATATGGAACCAGGAAGAATCGGTTTTTAATTTGGTTGGAAACACTAATCAAAAGAGAGCTGGGAGTTGGACACAATACTTGTCAGAACAAAAACAGTCAAATGTGTTGAAATAAATTCCTAATAAATGAAATAAACAAGAAAATATTGTATTGCCTGCTGAGATTTGGCAGAAGATTAATAAGCTCATTTTTTCTATCCTGGAAGGAGCAGATTTTTTATAAAATCCAGTTTTTGTTTCCAAATGGCTCATATACTGCACTCCCAAACATCTAAGTAAAATATACCTATCCAATATTATTATTTTATTTTAGATGGAGCTATTTTGGAAGTGGCCAATTGGTCACATACTATTTGGCAGTGCCCAAAACGAAACCATTTTTGGTGTTCTATATTTCATTATCTGGATTAGTCATTTTGCAATAATATTCTGTGTAAAGCTATATTTCCCCTGTTAGTGTATTATCCTTTGAAATGGACAGCATGGAAATTCCAGAAGCTGATTTACATAGCTATGTTAGTGGCTCGTTCATTATTAATTTAGAGGTGAAAGACTCCAGTAGTTCCATCTTTTACGGACTTGTAAGGTAAAATAGTTCGAGTCAGACAACATAAAGAATTACATACTACACATGTTGGTGCAGGCTCAAAATTCATTCTGACATGGGGCACCTATTTCACTAAAGATAATGCCTTGCAATTGACTGTTATAGATGGCACGTTTTTCTTGTTTTTTGCTTTGTATATTGACATCTGCAAGGTATGAGAATGCTGTTTCTTTGGGGAAAATCAGTTAATTTGCACTTTATTAAGTGATGTATTTTAAAATTTACTGCAACTACATCTGTCTCCTAGATGTTGCAGAGTTCTGTATCTTTTAATGTTACAAAAATACAAATTTTTGTTATATCTAGCGCAATGGCACTTTAATGAATGTTGCACTTTAGATTAATTATTGATGCTTGTCTTGCTATTGGATTTGATTGTAATTATGGTGTCCTATTGAATATCTACTCTAATGTACTCTGTACGTATGTATATTATCAGTTTTTGATGTAAGCCTCCAAAAGCAAATAAAAGTTAAACAGAAAGAGAGACAAAGCAGTGTAACACTGACAATGCAGTGACATTGTGACACAGAGGCATGGTCATGGCCCTGGGCCAAAGCATGAAACACATATCCCAGAAAAAGTTACAGCATTCATCTGACTGTCCTCGCCTTCAAGAGGTCGTTTTGTTTACTTTCTGGAGTTTTTTGTTAAAAGTACTCACTGCTTTCAAATCAATTCAGAGCCCACCAGCAATGGGTAAGGGAAGGGAGGATGATCTGGCACCAGATTGTTGATGTGATGAAGTGAACTGCCAGTGCCATTTTTGGCGTCTGCACTGAAGTTGTGTTTGGCTCACAGGCGGTCTTAAAGCTGGGTTTCAGGCCACTACAAAATCTCAGATAGGGCTCTCTGACTGTGATATCAATGGCAAGGCAGATTATTTCACATGGAGTCCTCTTCCCTCAAATAGCTTTTAATTAGCAGGACATCACTTAGACTCTGCAAAAATGAAAATAGCAATCTCGTCCTGCAGGCAATAGCCATTTGTCCTTAATCCCATTTTAGGAAGATTGGCTGCGCTTTATGTCTTTGTTTATTCTAAAAGTTTGTCCATAGGTGCTCATTTTTGCCTGAGGGACAATATTTTATTTTACGTGAGATGAATGCAGGGGCGTCTACGTTCATTTAATCAGATTTTCACACTGTCACGATGCATCAAGGTCAACTCACAAGGTGCAATTGACATTTTGCTGAGATTTAATTTTATAGTATTTTTGGCTTACTCCTGAGTTTCACAGGTAAACTAGGAATGGTCCTGACTAACTGGTAGAATTCAGGTATTGGTTTAAGTTGTAATTCAGCAGTTAGCCAGGAGCACTGCTAGAGAAAGTTTCACCCACTCACAAAAGACCTACATTTTGGTGCAAACCTGCTAGCTTATAAGACATTTTTCCATTACCCATTTACTAGATTAGAACACTTTAACACATCATCCGTTGTCTTCTCTTACTGTGGCCTGGTACCTTTTGTAATGATACAAAAGATTGATGTGCACGCTGACGTCTTGAAGACTCTGACTAGAATAATAAATTGAAGACTTTTGTAAAAAAATTGGAAGTAAGCATGCACCTACTTTGCTTAAAGTAGTGGCTATTTTTTTTATTCACAGCTTGATAAAGGCTTAAAGCAAAGATCTGGAGACCTAAGTTATAAGCATAACTTATATTTACCCTACTTAAAGATTTATATAAAAGGAAGTTCAACTGAGATGAGAAACAACAATAGTTTTGTCATGTAGTATCAACTGTAGGTGTGTATGCTGGGGAAAAGACGAGATGGTCAGGTGAGATAGATGTGTTCATCCATCTAATGTAATGTGTTTATGTTTCCTTTTGAAGAACCTCCAATTGAAATCTATACCCTAACTGTAAGGTGTTTTATGTTTCCTTTTGAAAACCCTCCTAAAGAAATCTATATCCTCATCTGAGATTATAGAATTTGATTTTATAATCTCACTGAGGCTATCAAGCATCACCAACTTTGGTTTTGATTTAGGGGTGTGCGAATATTGAGAATTTTCTTTGCTAAATATGCACTATTTTCACACAGTTTAAGGTATTTTAGGAAATATATTTCACTGGTGCCTGGAGTAATTTTCCTCTGTAAGGGCATTCCTCGCACAAAAAGTCAAGATATTGGCAGGAGTCTGGTTCAAAAAGAAAATTTCTTGCTTGAGAAGAAAATGAAGATATTTTCTAATCAAACTAGTCTCCTTTAGGCAAAATTCATGCAAAGGTTTGCATTATGCGAAATGAAAAACCTTCATCAAGTTTTATGTAACACAAAATTCGGGAAGCATTGAGCATTAGAACATTGGAATATTGACAGGTACATTGAAGACAATGGAACAACAGCGGGCTTAAAACTTTGATGTAGGCCAGCTGCATTCAACATTGTAATGCCTTAATTTATAGCCTCTAATTCTTGCTCTTACCTGTTCACCCAAAATATATGGATTGTAGGGGAAAGAGAAACGCAGAGGCAGTGGGTGAAGGCACACAGCAAGATTTCAACTCTCCCTCCTCCCAGGCTTTACAGTGACACTGGAGCAGTGGAAGGGTGGGAGATGCTATTAAACCTCCTTTCACAGTTCCTTCTATCCGTGGCAGTTGCTGCTGAAACATAGTATGCAGCAGCAACTGTTAAACGTACACAGCAGGAGGCGATGAAAGTCGAAAAGCTTCTGAGCAATGTGTTTTAAATGCCCGCTATATGCTGGGAGCCTTTTTAGGTTGAGCCTAACCAGCGTGCATGCGCTGTCTAGACCTGCTGTAAGCGTTATCTCAAGTGCAATCCCGCCTGCTGCTTGCCATTGGTTAATTCCTGCGTTACTCTCCTCTCCTGGATCCTTATTGGTTGGTGCTCCCAATACATCACTTCTGTTTTATCGGAAGGTGCACCGACCAACTACAGTTTTAATACGCAGTAAGTGTTCGAGTAATGTGTATAGGGACTACTTGTTTATTTTATACTTATATGTTATTATGTGATACTGATGTTTTGTCACCACGGCACCGGTTTCTTTTTTTTTTTTTATTCATAACCATGGCACTCGCTTCACAGACAGCCATGCACATAAGTTAAACATGCATGGGCACCGTGCTTTATACTTTAGCACAGCACCCGCTTTCAGCAATATTTGTAAATTACTGTGCACGGGCGCCGTGCTTTGTTTTAACACGGCACCCGTTTTTATATTTACAAAATGGGCGCCGCGCTTTATACTTGAATACGGCACCCGCTTTTATGTTTTTTTTTAAAAACAATAGCTTTAAGCCTCGCAATGCGAGAACTATTGCATTGCAAATGCTTTTATTTATTTGCAGCTGCCACAAGACAGGGCTCCAGCTTCTCATGAACACTGAGGGGCCGATTCCGATTCAGGCCGGAAATCTCCCCGACCGAGCCGGACCCGGAGAGATTTCCGACCGAATCGGACTCTAGCAGTCCGACCGAACGAGTACGATGCGCATGCATGCTATCGGACTCGAGTTCGGTCGGACTCCCATTGAAGTCAATGGGAGCCGGTCGTACAACGCGTACGCGGGCTCCCATTGACTCAATGGGTGCGAGGCGAACGAGGGCGCCCCTACAGCGGGTTCGCGTTGATGCGGTTCGCGCCGCACATGCACAGGTAGGGGGGACCCATGGGTCCCCCCTGTGTGCGACTCGCGCGGCTACGCATACAGGGGGGTCCGACACGGACCCCCAAAGTCCGCCTCCGACAGCTGTTTCGAGCCGGACGGTGCGGGTCGGTCGGACTGCTCAAGGCGCACATCGTACTTGCCCGGCCGGGGAACGTCTCCATCGCGCGGTGCGAGTCGAGTCCGAGCGAGACGGTCGGTGCGGTTCGGACCCGTGAACGAGTCGGTCGGCGATTTCGCGTGCGCTCGCATCGTACTCGCTCGGCCGGACGCGCGTTCGAATCGGTCGGAAAAGAGGGCTCCGAATCGGATCCGGTTAAGCCGAATCCGATTCGGTGCGCTACCGGCCGAGATCGGAATCGGCCCCTGAGTGTCTAGATTGTCCTCGTATCGACATGCGCACATTAAATGATTTGCCCAGGATCACCGGATGTTGAGCCGACGCAGAGACTGGAACCTGGTTCTCCAGTTCCACAGTCGGCAGCTCTGGCCATAATGCCACATCCTTAATGTGTGGACGTGGGTCAGGGTGTACCTGAGTTAATATATATGAGAAAGTGCCTGTTAGCATACTTCCATTAGTGTGCGAGAGTGGGCCATCCAGAGTACCCACTACTTGGATTTCACTGACTAAATCTTCACAAATCATGTAAGGCACAAATTATTCTGTGCTGACAGTCCGCGCACAGAAAGCACACAGATGGTTTATTTCTGTGCTTGGTTCTGTGCTTTATATTTTAGCACAGCGCCCGCTTTTATGTTTTAAAAAAAACACTAGCTTTAAGCCTTGCAAATGCGAAAGCTATTGCATTGCAAATGCTTTTATTTATTTTCCGCTGCGACAAGACTGGGCTCCAGCTACTCATGAGCACCGAGTGTCTAGATTGTCCCCGTATCGACATGCATGCATTAAGTGATTTTCCCAGAATCACTGGATGTTGAGCCAGCGCCGAGACTGGAACCTAGTTCTCCAGTTCCACAGTCGGCAGCTCTGGCCGTAACGCCACATCCTCAATGTGTGGACGTGGGTCAGGGTGTACCCAAGTTAATATATATGAGAAAGTGCCTGTTAGTGTACTCGCCAGAGTGTGCGAGAGTGGGCCGTCCAGAGTACCCACCCCTTGGATTTTACTGATATAATCTTCACAAATCATGTAAGGCACACAATTGTCCTGTGCTGACAGCCTGCGCACAGAAAGCACACAGATGGTTATCCAGAGCCTTACACAGAAGACACAACGAGTGCGTTTATTTTAAGTTTTTTTCTGTGCTTGTGGAGACTAGATGCAGATCACAGATATTTGCATTATTGCATTACATTACATAGATTATGTACATATATTTGGCATGGCCCCTAAATGTTTTTCGTTAATCCCTAGATTCTCCCCAAATTAAATACTGCAACCTTTTCTCCCATAGAACGGCTCAATACCTGAGAGGCTGTGTCACTCCAGTTTGATTTAAATGCTTGTTACCAAAAAAATACCAATTGTAAGCTAACAGAGGACTAAAGTTAGACCACCTGAGTCGTCAAGCGCCTGGTTACTCTCTGTTGTTTACCACTTAATATCGACCTCATGTCAACCTCCACCAATGGAGTACATTTCGCCTACATACACACTTTCAGGTGAGTTATATTTGAAGGCCGCACATTCAAGGTCTTAGACTCTATAAAGTCAGCTGTTTTTTTTTTTATTAAACTTTTTATTGAGGACAAGGTTAAAACACATTATATATCATACAAACATGTGTATCCAAGATTGTGTGCTGGCACAAGCCGAACAGTACATTTGTGACCATAGCGTTATTACGTTCAATTTACATTGGGTCCGTTTGTTACCGCCCATCCCAGATCAGTGCCCCGGCTGGGCTGCGGTGGATCGCATATTCCTCCCCTATAATCATTCCATTTACCCCAGATTTGTGTCCATTTGGTGGGGCATCCCCTCGATTCATATACAGTCTTCTCCGTTGCCATACTCCAGTCCATGTCTTTTCCCCACTCACTCAGCGTTGGTGGGTCCTGTGCCCCCCACAGTCGTGCAATATTTCTCTTAACAATTACCATCCCATGTGTCACCATGTTCTCTCTTTGGTATTTAAGTCTGGAGGGCCCCAGATATTCAGGAGACATAACTTTATATTACAATCAATCTCTTTGCCCAGGACTAGCTCCATACACTTCTTCAATGATGACGATTATCTCTGAATGACAATACACTCCCAAAGTGTGTGTGCGGAAGTGCCTTCCTGCCCGCATCCCCTTTTGCATCTGGCCTCAGTACTGTATCCCATTTTTACCAACATTGGTCCTGCAAGGTATATTCTGTGAAGTATCTTTAGTTGTATAAGTCTAAGCCTTGAGGAGATGGCAGTCTCTCTGGGAGAGGCCAAAGCTTCAAGCCACTCTTCGTCCTCCAAGCCTGCGACATCGTGGTCCCACTTGGCTCTAAGTCGGAGAAGGGGGTCCGTCGTGTTATTAATGAGCTTTTTATATATTAATGATATGGCTTTCTCCGGGAGATTCCCATCTAGGACCCGATCTTCTCGTGGGGCGGAGTCCGGTGGTGTCTCTCCCTTTGTAATCACCGCGAGCAACGCATGCCGGATCTGTAAGTACCCAAAATACTCAGTGTTAGCTAGTTCATATTCCACTTGTAGTAGTTGGGCAAAGGGGATTACTCCTCCCACTTTCCAGAGATCTCCAACTTTTGAGATGCCAATTAAGTCCCAGCGGTCAAATCCACGGGTATGTCACAGATTGCCCAGTAGGTCGGTGTCCCAGAGTGGGGTGGCCAGTGTAATCCTACCCTCCCATCCCAGGCTCCTCGTAGCCGCCCGCCATACCTGCACCGCGTGCCCAGTGGGTCCCGACAGTTTCGTCTTGGTGGTGGTAGTGTAGAGCGCCCCTGCGAAGCTTCCCCCCGGGAGGAGCCATCTGTCCATATTAAATCCTTGATCGCCCTGTGACCTATATGTACACTGGTTTACTGCGGCAATTTGTGCCGCCCAGTAATATTTCTTAATGTCAGGGAGAGCAATTCCACCATCATACCACCCTCGTGTGAGCTTTTGCATGGCAATTCTGGGTGGTTTAACATCCCAGAGGAGCTCTCTCAAGGCACAGTCTATGGCCCTGAAGTATTCCGTTCCCACTGGATGCGGCGTGTTCTGTAAGACATATAAGAACCTTGGAAGGGACATCATTTTAAATAAGGCTGCACGCCCCAGTAGGGACAGTGGGAGCGACTTCCAGTGCAGGACATCATTCTTGAGTCGCTGCAGAGGGGGCAGGAGATTGCAGTCATAAAAGCGAGTTGAGTCTTTAAAGACCTGGATTCCCAAGTATTTGAACCCCCTCTCTGCTATTGTGATAGTGAAGCCCCTGGGCAAGGCGGGCTGCCCTCCACTAAGGACATAGATGACTGATTTGGACCAATTGATCCTGTATCCAGCGAATCTGCCAAATACCATGAAGATGTGAAGCACTCTATTCAGGGAGGCCGCCGGGGATGCCAAGTACAACAGAATATTGTTGGCATATAATGAAATACGGTCTTCCCAGTAGCGGTCGGTGGTGGGAGTGCCGCCGGGTGCTGATGTGGGGCGGGGGAGGGGCAGGGTGGGGGGTAGTAAACTATGGACTACGGCCGATTACAGGTAAGTCACATATAAATAAATAAAACGAATTTCGTTGTGTGCGCTGCATCGCATTTGGCGATGCAGCGCGAGAAACGAAATTCATTTTATTTATTCATATGTGTACTTACCTGTAATCGGCCGTAATCCATAGTTTACTACCCCCCACCCTGCCCCTCCCCTGCCCCACGTCAGCGCCCGGCGGCAATCCCACCACCGACCGCTACTGGGTCTTCCCAGTCCTCAGCCCATCTAAGCCCCCTGATAACGGGATCTTTGCGTAACCACATCACCAATGGCTCAAGCACTAGGGTGAAGAGCAATGGGGAGAGGTTACAGCCCTGCCTGGTACCCCTGCCAAGTTCGAACACAGGAGACTTTCTGTTATAGACCACTATTTGAGCAAGCGGTTTGGAATAGAGAAGGCGGACCCACCCTAAGAAGCCATGGACGAAACCCAGCTTCTGTAATACTGCAAACATATAGGACCATTCGATCTTGTCAAACGCCATGGCCGTGTCCAGGGACACCACCACTGCGTCTTCCCCGATCGTGTTGGCTCGGTCCAGCACTCCCTGTAGGCACTGTAGATTAAGAGAAGTATTTCTGGCTGGCATAAAGCCGGACTGATCTGGGTGCACCAGCTGTGTTATAACACTTATTAATCGAGTGGCTAAAACCTTTGCCAATATCTTGGCTTCTGCATTGAGCAGTGATATTGGCCTATACGACGAGCAGCTGTTCTTGGGTTTGCCACTCTTGTGTATCACCACTATCGTCGCCAACCTCTGGTCAATGGGGAGCAATCCCATTTCCCTGCTCTCCTGGAACATTCTAATCAGGTAAGGTGTGATCTTACTCGGGGCCAGCTTGTATAGTTCAATGGGCAAGCCGTTTGCACCCGTCGCTTTGCCCACTCGTAATTCTTGTATGGCTTTCTCTACCTCTGTGTCATTCAAATCTAGTTCAAGATCCGCCCGTTCTTCCTCAGAGAGCAGGGGCAAGGACATATCCCTCAAAAAGGAGTGCGCCTCTTCCTCTACATGTGGCGTCTGTGACGTATAAATGTCACGATAATAGTCACCAAAGGCGTCTGCAACCTTCTGCGGTTCAGTTAGTCTCTCCCCGGACTCAATTATGAGCCACTCTATTAGCCTGTTCCCTTCGGTCTAACCAGGCCAGTAGTTTCCCAGCCTTATCTCCGACTTCGTAAATCCTACTAAGCTGAGCCCTGTGTTGCGTTTTGGCCGCATCTGTGGCCAAAGCAGTATAGTCCTTTATTTTTAATTTTAAGGCATGCCGTGTCTCGTCTAGGTGTGCGTCTCGGAGCTTCCCTTCCAGTTCCAGTATGTCCGCCTCTAACCTCACTAGATCCGCCTGTTTGTGTTTTTTGACCCCCGCAATCTGAGAAACAGCGGCACCTCGAATTACAGCTTTGTATGCTTCCCATAGTGTCTGGGTTGAGTCCACTGAGTGCATGTTTTCTTGGAAATAGAGTTCTGTATCTAGTACAAGCTTCTCTTTTATCTGGGGGATCTTAAGATACCACGGATTAATCGGGCTGTTCTGCCAATTATGGGTTCTCCTACCTCGATCCGAGCCCAGATAGGTGAGTGATCTGCTATACCTCTGAGTAACTGGTTCACCTCTTTGATGTTTCCTAGCTGATCCGCCGGTGTTATTATGTAATCTATCCTAGACATGCTCCGGTGAGCCCTGGAGTAAAATGTATATTGTTGTTCCGTCGGATGGAGCGCCCTCCAAGTATCTACTAAGCCCATTGCGCCCAGAAAGATATGAATTTGTGTACGAGCGGGTGGCAATGCTTTGGGGGGCTACCTACCTAAGGAATCAGAAACAATTGGGTTAAAGTCGCCCCCAATCAGAAGTCTACCCTCTGGTAGGGTGAGCAGTAAGTCGCCGAGGTCTCGTAGTGCCGGGGCCTAGAGACCTGGTGGCAGGTACACTGAGACTAGATTTAATGTACGTCCCTCCCATGTCCCCGAGTTCGCCATGAAACGACCCAACTGGTCCATCCATATGCGCTCAGTCGTCATCTAGAAAGTTTTTCGAGTCATTATTCCCACCCCCCGAGATCCGGAACCAAACGCAGAATGTGCAACCAGTTTGTATCCCCATCTCGTCAGTGCGTTACATGCATTACCTAGCAAATGTGTCTCTTGAAGTAGAATCACATCGGGGGAGTGTCGTTTTATATATTGGAGCACTACTCCTCTTTTTATCTTGTCCCCAAGGCCATTCACGTTCCAGGACAACAGTTTAAACCCTATTTTCGATGTTTCAGCCAGTTTTGCATAGGGTATTAACCTGTATCGTAAAGGGGGGGACCCCAGCGCATTTCATTACTCTGCTTAGTATCCATCGCCCATCGAACCCTGTTGGGTATAAGTCCCACCTTGCCTGGTGTATGGGATGTGCTGTTCCCAGCTCTCCGTATAGTGTCAACCTTGTCCGAAATGTTCATGAATTTAACTGAATGTTCCCCAACCTTCTTCTCGTCACCAGAGAATTCTAACTGGTCATTTGTGCGTGTGCTGCAATGTTTGCAGAAGATTCTCGGTGTTTGGAAACCCACCCTTTTCATTATAAAGAACTGTACCCCCCTCCCTGCTTCCCTGCATGGCGGTTTCGGAACCTACCGCCTCCCCAAATTTGCAAAGTGCCTATCGCCCACCCCTTTAACTTGTGGTGCGTGTGCCAACCCCACACCCGTTCAACAATCTAATTATGGAAATACTGAATCAGTGTTCTAATTCCAAAAGTAGCTCCATCTTACTGTACTGTGTGCAGTCCTTCGCCCTCTGTATTGGACCGTCTGTTACGTATTACCTCCCTCATACGTGTTTGTCGGCTGGGAGATCAAGTCCCTCCGGAGTTCAAAGAGTTGCTGTTAAACCTTTATAATAAAATTGAAGGATACGGGCCAGTCCTCATTTGTCCCCGTCAACCGCCGTGTTCTCATCTGTTGGGGATCGCGTTTTCTGTTCTGTTCGAGTTTTCCCTTGTCTATCTCGTAGGCTTTGGTGACTCTTTTTTCCTGTTACTCACCATCCATCGAGCCAGTCTCACGCCTCCTCAGGAGTAACAAAAAACCAAACCTTTCCTTCCGATTCCACTCTTAGCTTGGCCGGGAAAAGCATCGAGTATTTGATGTCTTTATCTCGCAAGGCTCTTTTGATTTCCAGGAAGCTGCGTCGCTGGTGATGTACCTTGAGCGTAAAGTCTGGGAAGAAAGTCACCTTACTATTTTCGAATTCAATTGGAGGCGTTGTGCGAGCCATTTTCAAAATGATGTCCCTGTCCCTGTAGTTGAAGACTCTCGCCACTATAGGTCTTGGGAGGACACCAGGTTTTGGTCTACCCCCGGGCACTCTATGCGCCCTTTCGATCGCAAAAAACTTTGATAGTCTTGAGGGCTTTAGATAGTTAGTGACCAATTCCTCTACAAACAAGTCCGTTGCCTGCCCTTCTGCCTGTTCTGGAACACCAAGAATTCGTACGTTGTTGCGCCTTGAACGCCCTTCATATTCGTCCAGTTGAGCTTCCATCCGATCACTACGGGTCTGTAGGTCGTTCATCTTTTGTTGGAGAGTGGATGTATCTTTAACTAAAGAGCCTGCGGTCGACTCAACTTCTTTAAGTCTAATGTTCATTGATTTCATATCGGCTCTTATTAAGGAGACCTCTGTAGCTACTGTGTCAATTCTGGACTCCAAAGACGTCCTCACCGTGGTGATGGCAGTCATTATGTCTTGGAGGGTTAACTCCGGCGCATTATCCCCTTCTTGCCTCTTCTCGGGCACATCTTCCACCTCATTATCCTTGGAGCTCGCGCTCTTGCTCCAGGCATACTTGTCTAACTTGGCCTGCATGGTGGACTTGGTATTCTGGCCGCCGGCCATGCTGGGGTCGTGTGGGCACCCTGATTAGGCGAACCACTCAGGCCCGGTAGGCTCCCCACGTCCCAGATGGAGGAGGATTAGGCTTTGTCCTTTCTTAGGGATGGCCCGGGCTGCCAGGCGGGCCGCTGTGATATTCGACGGTCACTGCCAGTGAGTCACAGCCTGCGTTGCATACAGTTATTTTCAAAGTATCTTGTAGGCCTTTCCCAGGCCTGCCAGCTGTAGGAGCATCGCGGGGCCTTCCCAGAGATGTTGATACTCCCCCTAGGAGGGACGAAATGGGACCCGATCACTTAACCGACATCGCCGACCTCAAGTTGCAAGTATAACCGCTGGTGTCTTCATGGAGAAGCAAGGCAATCAAAGGTATCTACGCCGATGTGGGAGCATAGGAATTGTACAGGGCTGTCAGGGACTACAGTATTTATGCCTGAAACAAAGTCTCAGTGGGTTGTATGTTATAAAGCGCTGCCTACGATATTCCTTGCACTTGGTGTCGGATTCAGCACATTCCCAGCCCCACTCGTGCTTTGCCTGATTACTGTGGGAGATTGACGTGTTCTTTCGTCCGTTGGGCGCTCCCCGGGGTGCTTCTTATTCTGGCTGGGACAGTCGACCTCTCGTCCCAGCCTCGAGTGGAGACAATAGGCCCAGCGGTACCGCACCAAATGTCTTCTGTAGATCGCGGCTGCGCCCTCAGCCACAGGGAAGTCTGCCTTGCATATACGTCGCCCCCGCACTCCACGTTATTCCCTCGGGCGCTAGCCGCAGTAGTGATCTGGCGTCGCTCCCAGCCTAGAGTAGCTCATCAATCATAGGCCCCTCCGAGGCCGCCCAGCGGCTCCAGAGCGCAGCCAGTCAGTACCTTCCATGCCTTCGAGTCGCCGAGACTCATGTTCCTGCCAGAGCAAAGCCCGATTGGAGCCTGTCCACTCTGGTTTACTCGCCTGGGTGTTTTGCCAGTCGTCTAGCACCGCTCCGACGTATCCTGCGGTGGCCGGGCTAAGAGTGCCCCTCCTCCATCACTTGCGCTGTCTCCCAGGGTCCGAGTACGCAATCGAGCCGTACTCCGTCTGTGTGCCCTTGATTCGTCCGGTTCTGGGCTCGGGCTGCTCACGCTTGGTTCCGGAGCGATATTTGATCGTTTTTCTCACAGTGTCTCCGGATTTTGAGGCAGATTTTGCTCAAACTGGTGTGTTAGGACGGAGCCGCCTCAATGTGCGGCCATCTTGCTTGGCAGTTGGCCATGCCCCCGTATATAAAGTTAGTTTTAAAAATACTGCACTCTCTTTTAAAAGGGTACGTTTATGTAGCCCTGAGATTGTTAGATGGTTGTTCAACAAATGCAGTGCATAAGCAGGTGGGACATACGTTCAATAAATTGTTAATTTCCAGCTGTAGCCAGTACTTTTACTGTTAATGTTTTTGCTTCCATCTTTGCTATTGCAGCTTGAATTGGTTTCAACTTCCTGTATTTAAATCCTACAAAGATGCAAACCTTATTCTTTAACTCATCAAATATTTCTTATATTCCTTTTATATCTTTTCCTCCCTTGTTTATCTCTCATCTCCGTTTGTAAGTATGCTGTTTTCCCAATTTAGATCTACTCTTTATTTTTATGTTCACATCTTATTTAGTCTCAACACTGTGTTTAATGGGTCACCTTACTTATTTCGTGTTCATTGGCTGTCCTGTATCTTTCCAGTATCACTATTTCTACACCATTTTTAAATGCAGCTACGTTTTTATTCTTATGTATCATGTTTAGTAGTTTGGTCTATGGCTACCAATCTACAGTAAAGGACTCCTGAATTGTCCTTTTGGTCCCTCTTGTTCCATGTCCTTTCACTTTTAGCCCTTAAAATGTGGAATTAGTTACCAACTGTCATATCACTATCTCTATCCATTGTGTTTTCAAGAGACATCTTAACATTTTATTATTAATTCAGCATTTTCCAGGCAATTTCTGTGTAATTGAATGTCTGTGTGTTGTTTCCTTATGCTACTGTGCTCATATTCATAATTATTTTGGAAAAACATTTTTTTTAACTTTATTTTTTGTTTTCAGATTTAACAACATTTCAGTAACCCCTACCCTTCATCATGTGCTTACATTCGGCATTCAACAGTATGTTCTATCTTCTGAGACAATACTTTGTGACTGTGAAACATATAGAAAGCAACCTATCTCATCTTGACTTAATACACATACGCAGATTTGCATCTTATAGCTTCCAAGTGGCTCCAACCCCACATCCCAGCTACATTTCACATTTGATGTTTTTATTACTCCGTACCAGCCCTAAGTGTCAGCCCTACGATGCTCGCCCCCCTCGGAACTTTCAGCGTCAGGTCTCCTAGCCGATTCCATCTCTATCTTGAGTCTCCGTCTCATTCTCTGTATCCGTTTTCCGAGCTAGGTAAGCTTGATACGGTTCCCAGATATCCTTAGGCCTACAACGTGTCGGTATGAGGGCGTTATAATTATCAGACTGTGTGTTACAATATGCTAGGTCCGAGCACCATTCTGTGAGTGTAGGAACTGGACCTCTCATCCATCTCATGGCCAACCTTCTTTTGGCTAGTAATATCCCCAATGCTATCAATTTCCTAACACTCTTAGGCACTGCCTTTACGTATCCCAGTATTACCACTAGTGGTGTCATGGGTATGTGCGTCTCCGTCATGTTCCGCAGTGCCCCTATAACCTTGGTCCAATACTTGTGAAGTGCTGGGCAATCCCATGCAAGGTGAGTGAAATGTGCCCCAGCAGACCCACACCTATCACATTTGTCATCCGCTCTCCGCCCGTACCTGTGTAGCCGCTCTGGCGTATAATACACCCTCTGTAAAAATTTAAAATGGATAAGGCAGTGCCTGCCATTTTGCGATACTATTTTAATGCTGGCACAGCAGTATAGCCATTGGTCCTCTGTTATGTCAACCCCCAGTTTGTCTCGCCATTCTTGCAAAGCTTTTGAATATGTAGAGTTACTGCTTGACCTTGTAAATATGTACAGTCGCGAGATTGCTCTCTGCAGTGAGCATGCTTGCAATAAGTATGTTAGTGTTGCGTATTCCTGTGGCTCCTGCATAGTGTCTCCGAGCACATCACGTAGTGCATGTCTTGCCCTATGAAAGTGGTATCTTTCGAGTTGCGTGGTGTCTGATGTACCGTCCTGCAGCTGATCCCAACTTTTAACCACTCCCCCGTGAAGTAATCTCCCATTGTATTTATTTTCAACTTATGCATAGCCTGAAGAAATGCCTTATCTCGATGAGTTTGTAGCCATACACACCATTCTAAGGGCAATTTCAGAGAGTAGATCAATTCAGTTTTCTGTACTCTGGCAGCTCTGTGAAACTGGGATCTCGTGGTCCCAACAGGGTCAATGACATGGTATTTCCCATGAGCCTTCTCCATCAAATATTGTGGGAGTGTCGCCGGGCTCACCTCCTCTCTTTCTATATATAAATGTGGTGTATCATTAGGGCCGTGTATCCATCGCAAAGCATGGGTCTGTTGCGCTGCACAATAATATGTGTCAAAATCTGGTGCATTTAGCCGCCCTGCCGCATATGATTTAATTGGCGTCTCCCATTGTACCCACGGCTGTTTTCCTACCCAAGCCAGTCTGATCATTAGTGTTCGCAGTGTACGAAAGAATGTCTTTGGCAGTGGTATCAGTGTATTGACAAAGAAAAACAGCAGCCTTGAGAGGACAATCATTTTCATAAATGCGATGCGTCCCAACAACGACAGCGGCAACCTGATCCATTTGTCTATCACCTCAGTAAGTCTCTGGATAGCACGGCCGTAGTTCTCGCTAACCACTACTTCTGGGTCTCTGTGAATTTGTAGTCCCAGGTATCGTATGGGCTCTGAGGTCCATGTTATTGGGTAGTCCGTCTGATGTGGGGTAGTAACCTCAGTTAGCGGATATGCTATTGATTTATTCCAGTTTATTCTGAGGCCTTAATGTTGTCCAAATCTTACTACCTCTTGGAGGATGGGCGTCAGATTCTGCTCAGGGTTGCGCACATACAGCAAGGTGTCATCTGCATATGCAGAGATTATTAGTGTGTAATGTGGAAACCTAAGCCCCTGGTGACTATGATATTCCCTAAGGGCGCATGCTAGGGGCTCTGCCACTAAGGCATACAGAAGAGGGGAGAGTGGGCACCCCTGTCTTGTACCCCTGGTAATTTTTATAGTGCGCGATAACATACCATTGACATATATGCGAGCTGTGGGTTCAGCATATAATACCTGAACTAATTGGATGAACACTTCACTGGCCCCTATTCGTCTAAGCACCGCCATCAGAAACCCCCACTCCACGGAATCGAAAGCCTTTTCGGCGTCTAAGAAGACCGCTGCAGCCTTAACAGCCGGATCCAAGCGATGGAGTGTACAAAAGATAGTCCTAATATTGCTGATAAGTGATCGGCCTGGGACGAATCCCGATTGTTCAGGCGCTACAACCAAAGGGAGTAGAGGAGCAATCCTATTCGATAAGACTTTAGCATATATTTTCGTGTCTGTATTTAACAGTGACAGCGGTCTATACGATGCACACTGTTCAGGAGGTTTCCCCGACTTTAACAGTGTGACTAAGATTGCCTCTCTCATTGTGGGGGGCATGATCCCATCTTTGGCCATTTCTTCAAACAAGTTCACAAGGTGTGGCAGTAGTTGGTCCTGGTACTCTTTGTAAAATGTTACAGTGAGCCCATCTGAGCCAGGGGCTTTCTGACTCGGCCTCTTTTTAAGTGCTGAAATTATCTCTGTAGGGCGCAGTGGGGCCAATAATCTCTCCCTGTGTGTATCTGTCAGCCAGCTCATTTTAATATATGCTAAATAGTCCTCTGCAGTTTCTGTTGCATTTGTGGGGCTAGTGGTGTACAGGTCTGTATAATATTCGCAAAATCTATCTGCGATTTGTGCAGTGTCATGAGCTGTGTACTCTGATCGTCCGCAATTACCATTACATCGTTTGCACACCTGGCCAGGCGTGTCAAAGCTGCCAGGGTGGCGCCGGGTCTGTCTCCCTCTCCATACACCCTAGCAGTCGCGTATTTGCCCAAGTGGTTCACCTCGGCCAGCGCCTCCTCATTATACTCGTTTACCTTGCTTCTGATTTTACCCAGCACCTCGGCCTTAGGGGCTCTCAGCAATTCCTTCTCTAAAACTGCTATTTCCGCTTCTAGTTTTTGCAGCCTTCCCCTAATCAAGCGAAGCACCCCTGAATGTTTAGATATGACCACACCGCGAATGTATACTTTAAACGCCTCCCATATAGTGGCCATCTTTGGGACACTTCCGAGATCACTGATAAAATATTGCTCGATTTCCTGGGAAATGTCTTCCCTAAATAGTGCGTCCAGCAGCGAGTACTGAGGGAAACGCCACAGCCGAGTCCTCTCCAGCAGCCCATCCAATTTCATCCGTATTTTTACCGGTGAATGATCTGACAAAGTACGGGCCAGATGGCAGCACTCTACTACGTGTGTGAGCAATTCACGCGAGGCGTAACAATAGTCTATGCGAGTGTGGGTGTCATAAACTGATGAGTAATGAGTATATTCCCTCTCTTGAGGGTAATAATAGCGCCACACATCGTGCAGATCGTCAGCGTCCGCTATGGCACTGATGGCCTTGGCTGTTGCAGAACATTGCCTGGATGGGCCTTTTGACCTGTCCAACTCAAGGGATTGCATACAATTGAAATCACCCCCCTCCCCCCATAGCATTGGCATAGCGGCGTACGTGGCAAGTCTATTATGCAGAGATCGATAAAATTGCGGATCATCGCAGTTAGGCCCATATTCACCCACCAGCCTCACACTGAAGGGGCCTCTGCGGCATTGAGCAATTACATATCGACCGCCCGAGTCCACCTCTAGTGGCTGCAGTTTTATGTTGGAGCCCTGTTTTACCCATATCAGTACGCCTCGCGCGTGAGATGTGAAGCTTGCAGCCACGCATTCCCCCTTCATTCTTTTCTGTGTCAGCAGCCCCGTGCGTGGTATAAGATGAGTCTCCTGTAATATCGCTACATCAATATGGTGTCTATTCAGGTATGATACCACTTTGCGTATCTTACATGTGTCATTCAATACTCTAACATTCCATGTTAGAAAATTTAGTGAAGTCTCGCATGTGTTACCAGTCAGGCCGCTATCTCTATTGTCACTCATTGTGGAGAGCCAAATATGCCATTCCTTTGCTGCCTACCAAATGTTTTACTACTCGATTCCTCTGGGCTACTTATATAACATGCAAGTACATCTTCTGTCCCCCCTCCCCCCCACTGCATGCCCCCCGAACTTTGACATGCTGAGATCATGCCCACCCTTATCCCACCCTGTAAACCAACCCTTTTGAAGTTCCCTGTTAACTGTGTTGTACACATCGGGGGGAGGAAACTACCTGCCCACCCATTAGAGCCCCGAAACATGCGCCAACAAAACATTTCTATCACTGGACTATGCCTCATTTTTAACTTAATTAAATTATTTATCTGCATAATTATCCCATGCACACGAATATCCATTTCCAAACTGTTCCTGTAGTTTAGAGCGATGCACCCCAAGATCTTATTATGCACTTTGCACTAAACCATACCATATCTTAGGCTTGTGACCGGCAGTGCCTAGAAGTATGTCATGTTACCAAAACCCTACATACATCATCGTCCTCCACCAGCATTCTACTGATTCTCCATACAGGCAACTGCAATGCTATATAGTGCGATGTTACAATGTAATCAGTCATTTTGGTCTAGTGCGCTGGTGCTTTGCTCCTCAGTCCCATCCATCACAGCAGACTGCACCCCTTGTTTGGACTTAGTCTTGCGTTTTAGCTCCTGCTGCAGAGTGTTAGGGTCCGCATATATTCTTGCTTTGCCAACAATGGTGACTTTCAAACAGGCCGGGTAGAGCATTGCTTAGTCAATGTTCATTTCTCTTTATTTCCTCTTCACTGGAGCAAATCTTTGCTGCGCTTCCTGTACTTTAACAGTGAAGTCTGGGTAGAGCGCTATCTCTGATCCCTCATAGCTGAGTGTCTTCAGCTCTCTTGCAACTCCGCAGCGCCGAGACTCTGTCCCGATAGTTTAAAAGTCGAGCTGTGAGCGGGCGCGGAGGAGCCCCAGGTGGAGGCCTAGCCGGCAGAGAGCGATGCGCCCGTTCCACTGCAAAGATGTCAGAAAATGTGTCTCTGCCTAACACTGTTGTCAGTAAGGTCTCCACAAATCGTTCCATATTGCCTGTGGGCGTGGATCCCGCCAAACCAACGATGCTCAAATTGTTACGCCTTGAACGCGCCTCTAAATCTTCTGTCTTTAATTGTAGTGCCTCCATTAACTTATCAGCCCTCTTTCGATCTTTCGTTGTTTCCATCTGTTGGTCCTCGAGTTCTGAGACCTTGCGTTCCGCCATATCTAGCCTCTCTGCATGTTTGTCTATTCGTTCCGTCATGCGGTCCATGCGATATGCAAGGGAGTCTATTTTCCCGTCGATAGTTGACAGGCTCTGCTGCATTGCTTCTAGTATTTTCCGCAGGTCACCCCCTATGTCTGGGCTGTGGGCACCACACTCATCCGACTCTTTTTCGGGCTCTTTCTCTCTGCCCCTAATGGATTTGTGCTGCTCAAACTGCAACTTTGCCTGCGTTTTGACTCGCTTCCCAATTATAGCTTTTTGGAGTTCTTGCCGCCACCACTCTCTCTGGTGTTTGTTGCGTATTCCCTATTGCAACCAAAGGCAGTGTTCATCGCATGGCCTGCACCTTCACTCAACTTGCATGACCATTGGAAAGCTACTGGTATGTCACTATGGCAATGATTTGTCCCTTCCCGGCATCTACGCCCGCTCCGTACTGCCCCAGCCTTCTTGCCGTGTTTCTGGATATGGTGGCAATCCAGTGTTCGCAGCTTTCGACGATGCAGGCAACCACACTATAACGTTGTGGCGCTTTATCAGCACTCCCTCACCTGCGGCCTGCACACCAGCTGCACTGCTCAATCAACTGACCCTCGGCCCAGACCATCGGTACAAAGTCACTCCGCAAATCGAGTCTCACACAGTGCCACTCACAGGTTCAAAATTGTCCACAGATCTGGCGGCCAGCTCGTGGTGTAGTGTATCGTTGACTCGCCCAGCGAGCTTCGTTGGGCGCCGCTCGCTCTGCAGGCCACGGTTCGGGCCATCTTCCGCACTCACCATGGGGTTGCGAGATCTTCAGCCGCGCGTCTGGAAGCGGCTTCTGAGCCTTCAGGAGCACTCATCAGCCGGGTCACGGTATCTCGCGTCCGCCCAGGCTGACTTAGCAGGTCTTGTGGCGCACGTCCGCTACTCGAGCCGGGGCGCGTCGCACGCAATCAGGCCACAGTCACGCCCACTTGCAATTTCGTCATCTTTCACCACAGCCGAGTGATCAATCCATACACCAAAGAGCTTTCCGGGAGCACCGGCTCAGCGCAGACAAAAGTGTTTATCTTTTCTCGGCAGTCATTTAATAGCATTCCTGTAGCATAATTCCGGCGCTACTCACGGAGCTCTTGTATTAAGCGGCCATCTTGAGGCCAGACTAGCTCCGCCCTCAATTATTTTGGGACATTTTCATAGTTTTGTAATGTTTGATTTTTGTACTCAGTTCTTTCTATAAAACAGTATAGCTTTAATAACTAAATAACTAGATACATAGTTCACCATTTTATTTCACCATAAACACGGAATATTAGAAGTCCGCAGCTGATAAGATAATGGCTGTTGTACATTTGTGCAGGTCTGTGTACAGATTGCCTATAGAAATGCAAGAAGGTAGATACTGCTGGAGAATTGTCTGACTGCATGAACACTTGACTGAATTTAAGCATTATACACTGCCTCCTGAGTGAATATATGCACCATAAGTATGGTAGTGGTTCTCTGTGACTGGAGCAAATTAGCAAGAGCTGCAGACAAAGCTCATATGGAAATTGGAACATTATTTGAGTGAACTTTCCAGCAAAGATGAATTAAGTGGCAAGATGGATCCATCTTGTAATAAGACTTTTACATTTTTTGGTGCGGCAGTAGTCGTTTCAGAACAGATTGCAGTTGTAGAAAGGTGGCTGCATTTGGTGGTGTGTATAGTGCTCCTTGTGAGGGCCTCAAGGTGGGTCATATTACATCTTGTGGTTAGGTCATCAAAACGTATAATGAAGACTTTCCAGCTTGTAGTGAGGCAGATGAATCGTGGTGAGATAGCTGCAGCATATGATGAGGCAGTTGTATCTTGTGCTGTAAAAGTCACATCTCGTTTCAGGACAGTTGCATAATCTGGTGGGATATGTGGTAAGGGGGCTGGTGTAGAGAGATGTTTCAGCTTGTGATGAGATAGCTGTATCTTCACTTTTATCTTCTCGTATGATGATTGCAGTGTGTGATATGGCTATTGTAGTAGTAGAAGAAGCAGCTTGTGGTGGAACAGCTGCATTTGTGACTGTGCAGTTGCATATGTGACTGTGAAGTTGCATCTTTTGACTATGCATTTGAATCTTGTGGTGGGACTGTTGCATCTTCTGATAAAGAGATTGGATTGGCAATACCCATTTCAATGCATTAAACTCTTTGACTAGGACATGCTAGAAAGCAGACTTGCATCAGTTAGACATACAGCCAACAGCAAGATGTGGATGAGTAAACACGTACTATCGATTTGTATCATCTTGCGAAACATAATATAGTACCAAAACCTTCATTGGTTGGCAACACAACCCATTAATGGGAGCTGTAAGCAAACGTTTGGCATGGTATGGAACCAGAAGGCCTTTTTCAGACTATCATCTGCTATGAAACACTGCCCCATTGGAATGATTAATCCATAATCAATGCCAGCTAGGCAATATTTGTGCAAATTATGTTTAGGACACACAATATTCATTACAGATTAATATTTCTGTACGTGACATTCTGACATACAACTCTATGGCATCTTACTTATAGGCCTTGCTTACGAAAAGCAAGGCTAGCAATAAAAGAGGTGCAGTTACTGCCAGCCTTGGTCCTCTTAAGCAACAACTATAAGTGCAAAGTACATGTTTATGCATAACTTGCAGGTTTTCAAAACACATAAATAAAAAGCATTGTCATTTACAATGCCAATAGCTCAAACTCTCGCAAATGTGAGACCTATTGCATTGTAAATGCTTGTTTAAGACAGACATTCCTCCCTCATGGGGACTATGTTAATAGCCTTGTTAATAGCCTTGTAGCCTTTCATAGTGGGCTATACTGAACATTAAAGGCCCATTCCTGCAATATAGGTCTGAGCCAAAGCTATAAGGCTATATTACACCATGATGACAAAAATATTTCACAGTACTAATTTAGAGTTAATCCTCCAACTTCTGTAGTAAATGATTAATACTGAGTAGAAACCAGCAAGTGAATTTACTTTACAGTGTTATTCCTGGAAGGTGGCTATTCATCTGGTTGAATTCTTCTCTGTATTTAGCATTGCCTCCAGTAATTGGAGGATTCTCAGTTCCTATCAGGTCCATAATTTTTAAACTTCATAACCACATTTTGTGAAGTAGAAATACATCGTTTGGCATATGTTTTTAGAAAATATTCTTCATGGGCTATTTAAATAAATCTCTTCCTATATTTTTGCTTTAAAGTTATCAATTATAATACTATAGTATTATTAAAGATTGAGGAATTCTTTTCTGATAGAAACCTCTTAAATTTAAGCGCAAAGGGACAAAAGCATGACTTTGTACAATTTCAATTAACAAAAATATTGCACCAATGAAAACTTCAAACTTCTTCAAAAATGTGCAGCAAGCAAACACCTTTCATCAACTCTAATTAATCTTGGACTAAATAGGAAAAATCAACTAGTAAACCGCTAAAAATGTTAGACATGCGACCCAAAAATACAAAATGCAAAGCTAGTCGGATATAATGCAGCAGGTAGAGATCAAGGAGCGAATAAACTCGGTGATGAAAACAAGCGGATTTCTCTGATAAATGTCATTCCACTGAATAATCTGGATTGGATTAATTCAAGGAGCTGGCATGGCAAGCTTTTGCTGTTAAAGGCCACAATGATCTCAAGGAGAATTTTCCTACGGAGTTGGAAAGTAAGGCTTAAGATAAAACTAGATTTAAATACCACAATCCTAGTTGTGTGCTTGCAGACAACGTGCAGTAAAGATTGAATTTTGAATAAGCACTGACCAAATGCAGATAAAAGATGCACATTTTATAAAACACATTTTTACTAAATAATGTCCCATGTAGCCCCTGGGAAAATGGACGAGTAATGGATCAAAACAGTCTTATGAACTATTTTTCTAGTTAAAGAGGAGGCCCTTTTAAAAATAAAAGGAATAATTCGCTGAGTTGCTTACATTTGATTTGAAAATGTTCAAAACGATGTTGCATAAAAATACATTTTCAGATTATCGTTGGATATCGAGAACAAAAAATTCAGCTCTGAAAACGTGTGTATGTGTTTGTGTCCTCTATGCAATTCAGTACACGTTTATATAAACTGATGCTATGTGCAAACATGGTAAAATATTACCAATGTGTGACTTTTTTTGTTAGACACAATATTATCCCTCATTTACGACCTGAATCAAAAACGACAAAATAGATTGACGAAAAAACACCCCTACAACTACCAACGTTTCCAACTGAAATCCACAAATCTCCCTGTAAGGAATTTACACTTTGAAAGAATTACAAGAAACAATTAGAATGAGTAAACTAACTGTTCTACACTACAGTGATACTCCTAGATCCAAATTTACTGAAGTGCTGCAAGGGTGCTTTTGCGCCACAAAAAATAACATAAACTTACTTACTGCCTACGTCTACAGTTATAAATTGCTTCGTTTGTGCGAGCGCCCTCACAAGCATTAGCAATTGTGAGCCTTAAAGAACCACGTACATGTACCAAGAAGAAATTGCAAATGCAGCCCCCAGCCTCATGTTACACACTTAGGGGCTAATTTACAAGTCACACACAAGCCAACGGTCCCCTACATCACTGGCCCTACCTTTGGGTTCATCGCACTTTGTTGTATAGGTATTTCCCCAGTAAAAGTGCAAAAACTAACTGGTCACTTTCCACTTCCAGTATTTCCTAATTCACACCAGTGTGCAAAAAATGGATCGGGATGGTCCACACACCCCCCGGGAGTCAGGCTTCATCATTGGCCATTCCACAATCGCCAAAGAATCCTCTAATGGCGAATTAGCCCTTTTATTTAGGGCTATATATCGGTCATCAGAAGGAAACTAAGTGGAAAACAAGCATTGGAAATGCAATAGGTCTCGCATTTCTTTGAGTTAAAGCTATTGGCATTGTAAACGTGCAAGACTACCCACAATGCATGCAGCACTTAGTTTGTAATTCTATTTTTATGTAGCGCTTACTACCGATGATGACGCAGTGAAGAGCGAGCAGCATGCTTTATATATAGCTCAACTATATTTCCCCCTCCTTTGTGTTTTTTTTTTCCATTGGACACTGCTGCGTTCCTCACTTTGAGCGGCGAAGGAACCGCATAAAATACACGTACAACACTAGAAAGCTCAGGAATAAACAAAGCACATTGTGTTGAAAATAAATGTGATTGCGTCGTGACTGAGGAAAGAGCCACCTCCAGATACAACAAACGTGCACGAGTACCTACTATGCATGCAGCACTTTGTACTTGTATTTATATAGCGCTTGCTACCTATGACGAGGCATTGAAGCGTGAACAGCATGCTTTATATATAGCTTTAATCAAAGTGTAACTAAAAATAACACAGTAACTGTAAAAGAGTAGTTTAATTCACAAGCATTCAGGGCTATACCTTAGAAAAAGACCTGTACTTGAGTTACCTTCGCCGAGCTCTGAACAAATGGTGGGGAGAGGGGGATGCAGACTCCATGGCGGACCCAGGTGCCTGCAGTAACGGCTCTGCAGCTTCAAAGACCCTCAGCCTCTTCACACCCAAAGGAAGATGCGGTGGGACCGACAGCGCAAGCAACAAATAGAAAAAAATATATTTCTTTACTATTTCAACAATCGCGGCACCCGCGTTTTACTTTAGTTAAGCGCGGGTGCCGCAATTGTTGAAAAAGCAAAGAAATAGATTTTTTTCTATTTGTTTAGTTTTTCAACAATCGCGGCACCCGCGCTGTGAGAAGTTGGCCTGGTATATGCTGTTCACTAATTAAAGTGGACACCTTGCACCAGGGCAAATCGACTCTTATGGTAGATAGGTTTAAGACAACCTTTAAAGAAAGCTATCCTAGTGGTAGCTGTGGAGAGCAGCCTTCAGGCTAAGTCTCGGAGGAATGTAAAGCAGCTTGTTTTACCATATAATCTCTTGAATCACCAAATGAAAAGACACCACACAGGTATATATATCAAATATATATGTATTTATTTCTAAATAACTCTCTACTAATCTCTTTATGAGATTAGAAGACAAACATATGCACAAATCAACGTTTCACAATAAGTTAAGCACAAAATATGGCTGGGGCCCTAGGGGCGTACCAGACCATATACTAAGTAAGAGACTTAGAAACAACGACTTGCAAGGAGACAAGGCCTAGGGCCTTCAGAAGTGCTGGGGCCTCACGAAACCACCCAAGGCAGGTAAGTAAAGGACCCACGGGGACGCGTGCAGTGTGGATACACAGGCGCGAATCGCCGTTAACTTCAATGGGGCAAGTCGCGGTTGGAAATAAAGAGTTTTAGGATACTTCGGGAGAACCTACAAGCAAGTCACTTACAGGGTAAGTAGTTCTAGGGCCCACACCCACAGGAGCACCGTAGTGCTGGAGTTACCTCACCCAGGGAAGCCGGGTGCACAGGTGTCCTTTGGTGTCGGGTCGCGGCGTCGTTTTCAATGGCGAACAAAGAAGACTTGCTGCTTGCGGGAGCTGAAGAAGTGTCCGGTGGAATCCAAGCCTGGATTCTGAAGAAGGATGACCTGAAAGCAGAGGGGACAGTGTTCAAAGTCACTTGGCAGTGACCCGGGCAAGGAAGATGGATGCCCACCGTCGTCGGTCGCTTCAGGTCGGTTGCAGGTGCCTTGACTCTTCAGCCACGTGGTCCAGGAGGCGTCGACGACGACCAGGAGCTGGATTCGGTGTGTCCCTCGACGTCTGCAGCTGACTGCGGTGTCGGCAACTCGATCGGAGCCAACAAGCCTTGGCAGCCGCAAGTCTCGGGGAGATGAAGAAAAGTCGATGGCGCAGACCAGCAAGGTCTGAGGGACTCACCCAGCGAGGGTAAGTCAGGGCAGGCCTGGAGCAACCAGGGGAGCCCTTTGGTTTCTTTAAGAAGTCTTCTGGGGACCCACAAGCCAGCGGGCAAGGGATCGCGAAGACACCTCGGGCGGAATCACTCAACAGGGGCCCACGGTCACTCGGGACGGTGTAGGCCTCTGATCTTCGGAGGGATTCCTGCTGGAGGTCGGGACCACACGTGGTCCAAAGCACAAGTTCGTAGAACGTTGTGAAGGGGTTGCACTCGACAATAGTGCACGGTACCCAGGGGTCGCGGTTCCTCGTTACTCGTGGGGTCCACTTGCCTCAGCTTCGCTGGGGACTCACGATGGCCTGGGAGAGGTCAGGAAATCCACTTCTTGGGCTGCAGGGACTTCGGACTCCGGCGGGAGCGGCGTAGTTTGCGACCGTCGTTGTCGTTTTTGGTGCCTGCCAAGCAGGGGAGTCACTCCTTGACTCCAAGGGAGATTCTTCTGTCTTCCAAAGGTAGTGGAACGTCGAAGGGCCAGGATTCTTCTGTAGAGCGTCGTCCAGGGGTTATCTGCTTTGCAATGGCAAGGTTCCCCTCTTATACTAAAAAGAGGGGATGGACTAGCTCTATGACCCCACCTATGGGAGGGTCAAGGGAGGGGTGGCTACACCCACTTCCCTTTGTCCAGTTTCGCGCCAGAGCAGGGGCAGGTAGCCCCTGAGCTGGTTTGAACTGGCATATGCACAGAGGAGCCTTCTGCTCCCCCAGTGCAGGACTTCAAAGCACTCTAAGAGTGCACCCACCCAGCCCCAATACACTAAACCCTGTCTGGAAGGTGGTTACACCTCCCTGTGACAGGATGCCTATTGTTGGGCTTCCTCCACTGTGAGTTTCGGTCATCAGCAGGAGGGCAGCCCAGTGTCTGTGACTGGTGGCATCCATTTTGTGATGCCAGGGCTCTTTAGGATTCTACCGCGTTTCCACAGCAGGTACATGTCTTATCCTCTAGAAGGGTGGAATGCTACCCCCGCCGCCAAGATTGGCGGGGGTAGTATTCCAAGATGTTTGACACCAAACACGACATGTTTTGATGCAGCCATTCCAAAGTTAGCATTTACCGCGAGGATATAATGCACTTAAGAGTATATGGTTTAACCGCATCCACAAACAGCACCAGAGAATGGACTCTGAGAACTGCAGAGGGGCCCTGCTCATGCAGAGGCACCCCCTCACATAGAAGCCAAGCACCCTGCCCTCAGGATTGATAGGGCCTGCCTTAGGGGTGACTGATAGGTTTATATGTGTGTGCAGGAGAGATATAGGAAACCTATATCTCAGTGAGGGGTGCTAGCACCACCTCACCCAGGCTGCAGTAGCAGGCCTGTGGTGTCAGATTTAGACTGCTTCCCAGGGGTGGCATAACACATGCTGCAGCCCCTGGTAGGCCTGTGAAGTACCTATGCCCTTGGCACCTAAGGTACCATATACTAGGGACTCATAAGGCACCACAGTATCCAATCACTAGTGCACCTAGAGTGCACTCCATGTCGTTTAGAGAGAACAGAGAGGCTGGGGCCCTGATTGGCAGGGACCCAGCCAGACTATAGCCAGAAACCAGTGCTAACATCAGAAAAAAGTGGGGGCAACATAAGAGGCAGATCCTACTCTCCTACACAACCCCCCAAACGTAGGGACACTAAACTAACCTTGACCAGTTGAGTCTTCGTGTTCAAAGTGGAAATACCTTGAGAGTCCATCTGCATTGGCATGTTGGGTCCCAGGCCTATGTTCCACTGTATAGTCCATCCCCTGTAGGGAAATGGACCACCTCAAAAGTTTTGGGTTTTCACCTTTCATCTGCTTTAGCCATAGGAGGGGCTTGTGGTCAGTCTGAACTATGAAGTGAGTACCAAACAAGTATGGCCTCAGCTTCTTCAGGGCCCATACCACAGCAAAGGCCTCCCTCTCTATAGCTGACCAACGTTTCTCTCTAGGGGTCAGCCTTCTGCTAATAAAAGCTACTGGCTGGTCTTGACCTTCATCATTCAGTTGAGACAGTACAGCTCCCACACCCAGCTCAGAAGCATCTGTTTGGACAATGAACTTTTTGGTGTAGTCTGGACTCTGTAAGATGGGGGCAGTGCACATGGCCTGCTTTAGGTCTTCAAATGCCTTTTGACAGCTAGCTGTCCACTGAACCTTTTTGGCATTTTCTTAGAGGTAAGATCATTCAAGGGGGTCACTATAGATCCATATCCCTTGACAAACCTCCTATAGTACCCAGTCAGGCCTAAGAAGGCTCTCACCTGTGTCTGGGTGGTTGGAGCAACCCATTCCAGTATGGTTTGGATTTTGCTCTGTAAAGGCTGAACCTGGCCTCCACCTACAAGGTGGCCCAGGTACACAACCTGACTCTGCCCTATCTGGCACTTGGTGGCCTTGATAGTGAGGCCTGCTTTCTGCAGGGCCTCCAAAACATTTCTGAGGTGGACCAGGTGATCCTGCCAGGAGGAACTAAAGACAGCAATATCATCTAGATAAGCTGAGCAATAAGTTTCCATCCCTGCCAGAACTTTATTCACCAACCTCTGAAAAGTGGCAGGTGCATTTTTCAATCCAAAGGGCATCACCACAAAGTGGTAGTGCCCACCAGGGGTCGAAAATGCTGTTTTGGCTTTTGCATCATCAGCTAATCTGATTTGCCAGTAGCCAGCTGTTAGGTCAAATGTGCTTAGATACTTGGCTGAGGCCAAAGTATCAATCAGCTCATCTGCCCTTGGTATGGGATAGGCATCAGTCCTAGTGACTGCATTGAGGCCTCTGTAGTCTACACAAAACCTCATTTCTTTCTTACCACCCTGGGTATGAGGTTTGGGTACCAGGACTACTGGGCTAGCCCAAGGGCTATCTGAAGGCTCAATCACGCCTAACTCCAACATTTTCTGGACTTCAGTCCTGATACAGTCCCTGACATGGTCAGGTTGCCTGTAGATTTTATTCTTGACAGGCAGACTGTCCCCAGTGTCCACCTCATGGGTGCACCAGGTAGTCTGACTAGGGGTCAGGCTAAACATATGTCTAAACTGTTGCAGAACTTGTCTGCACTCAGTTTGCTGATGGTCAGTGAGGCTGCTTGCCAAAGCAACACCATCTACTGACCCATCATCAGGGTTCTGAGAGAGCAGGTCAGGGAGAGGGTCACTCTCCTCCTCCTGGTCCTCATCAGTTGCCATGAGCAAGCCCATGTCAGCCCTGTCAACATATGGCTTTAATCTGTTGACATGAAGCACCCTTAGGGGGCTCCTGGGAGTTCCAAGATTCACCAGATAGGTGACTTCTCCCTTCTGTTCAACTATTGTATGGGAGCCACTCCATTTGTCCTGGAGGGCTGCTGGGGCCACAGGCTCCAACACCCACACTTTCTGTCCTGGCTGGTATACAGTCAGCACAGCTCTTTGGTCATGCCAAGCTTTTTGCAATTCTTGGCTGGCCTCCAGGTTTTTGGTTGCCTTTTTCATGTACTCTGCCATCCGGGAGCGGAGACCAAGTACATAGTCCATCACATCTTGTTTGGGGGCTTGAGAGGTAACTCCCAGCCCTCTTTTACCAAACATAGTGGACCTCTCACAGGATGCCCAAACAGAAGCTCAAATGGGCTGTAGCCAACCCCCTTCTGTGGAACCTCTCTGTATGCAAACAAAAGGCAAGGAAGAAGAAGGTCCCATTTCCGCCTAAGCTTCTCTGGGAGTCCCTTAATCATTCCTTTCAAGGTTTTGTTGAAGCGTTCAACTAAACCATTGCATTGTGGGTGATAGGGGTGGTGAACTTATAAGTTACACCACACTCCTTCCACATTGCTTTCAGATATCCTGACATGAAGTTGGTACCTCTGTCAGAAATGACCTCCTTTGGAAAACCCACTCTGGAGAAAACTCCAATGAGGGCTCTTGCCACCACAGGTGCTGTGGTGGTCCTCAGGGAATTGCCTCTGGGTACCTGGTGGCATGATCCACTACCACCAGGATAAATCTGTGCCCAGATGCAGTCTGAGGGTCAAGGGGACCAACAATGTCAATCCCTACCCTTTCAAAGGGTACCCCCACCACAGGTAGTGGTATCAGGGGGCCTTTGTTGTGCCACCTGCCTTACCACTGGCTTGGCAAGTGACACAGGAGCGACAAAACTCCTTTGTGTCCTCTGACATATGTGGCCAATGAAAATGTGGAACAAGCCTGTCCCAGGTCTTGTTTTGGCCCAAGTGTCCTGCCAAAGGGATATCATGTGCTAAGGTCAAGAGGAACCCCTAAACTTCTGAGGTATTACCAACCTCCTGGTGGCTCCAGGGGCTGGGTCTCTACCCTCAGAATATAGGAGTCCCTCATCCCAATAAACTTTATGGGACCCACTAGCACTCCCAGCAGCCTCAGCAGCAGCCTGCTGTCTGAGGGGTTCAAGAGAGGGGCAGCACTGTTGCTCCTTGCTCAGATCTTCCCTGGAAGGGCCCCCTGCCCCCAAGAACTCAACCTGGTCAGGTTCAAGTCCCTCTGGGGCAGTTCCTTCTTCAGGTTCTGCTTCACCTCCCTCTGGAAGTGAATCCTTGATCTGAGACAGAGGGGAAGGCACTGCCTTAACCCTACTGCTCCTCCTCTTGGGAAGCATCTGGTCCATTGTTCCAGGATCCAGAGCTGGTTCAGTGTCATGCATTCTTGCTTGTGACCTGGTCACAGCAAATACCTCTGCAGGGATGCCCAACATCTCAGCATGAGTCCATAACTCTACTTCAGACCAGGCTGAAGTCTCTAGATCATTGCCCAATAGACATTCTACAGGGAGGTCTGCACTGACTACAACCTTCTTGAGGCCAGTTACCCCTCCCCAGGAGAAATTCACAACTGCCAGACTATGGTTGGTCTGGACATTGCTTGCATTGGTCACCTGGTACATTTCACCCAGGATGATCTGTCCAGGGTCCACTAGGTCCTCTGCCACCATGGTGACACTAGCACCTGTGTCCCTAAATGCCAAAGCCTGTTTGCCATTTATCAAAGGCTGCTGTTTGTACTTGCCCAGATTACTGGGGCTTACTAGGAAGGACATATCAATGTTTCCCTCACAAATCAGCATTGCCTGAGTGGTCACTCTGACTAGGTCAGAATCCACTTCAGAACCCAGGGTCAACCCTACTACACCCTTATTCTGAGTACCACTTCCACCAGTAGCTGAGCTAGGGGGCACAGTTGCCTTAGGGGCAGGAGTGGTGGTGGTTTGGTCTTTGGACTTGGTACAATCAGAAGTCCAGTGCCCTTTCTGTTTACAGAATTTGCACCAGGGCTTCTTTTGGCCTTTTCCCTTGTTGGACTGTGACTCCCCACCAGATGCAGATTTTTGGGGCCCTTGTGAAGACTTCTGGTCTTTTGACTTATCCCCACCTTTCTCAGGGCCTTTAGGATCTTGCTTCTTAGTGTCACCCCTTGGTTCTGGGTTTTCTGCCTCACCCTGGTTCTGACCCATTTGTCTGCCTTCTTTCCCAATTCTTGGGGAGAGGTCAGATCAGAGTCCACCAGGTACTGATGCAACAACTGGTTCTGGCAATTATTTAGGATCTGTTCTCTCATCATTAGATTATACAATCCTTTGAAATCAGTAACCCTACTGCCAACCAGCCAACCCTCCAGAGCCTTGGATGCACAATCTACAAAGTCTGTCCAGTCCTGAGTCTGGGCCTTCTGGGTATCTCTGAACTTCAACCTGTACTGCTCAGTGGTTAAGCCAAACCCATCTATCAGTGCACTCTTCAGGACCTCATAATCATCAGCATCCTCCTCTCTAACAGTGAGGAGCTTGTCTCTTCCTTTATCTGAAAAGGAGAGCCACAAGATTGCTGCCCACTGCTTTTGGGGGACCTGCTGTACTCTAGAGGCCCTCTCCATAGCAGTTACCCACTTGTGGATATCATCCCCACTCTGGTAGGGAGGAACAACCTTTTTCAGGTTCCTATGGTCAGGAATATATTCTCTGCCTCTAGGGACACTGTTGCTGCCACCAGGGGGTTCTAACCCCTCTTTTCTAGAAGCTCTCTGGATCTCCAGGGCTTCCCTATCCAGTGCCAACTGCTTGGTTCTGAGGGCCACTCTGGCTTCCTCATACTGGAGCAGTTTGCACCTTCTCTCAGAGGAGGTCTCTCTTAAGGAAAAGTATGAGCTCCTCTGCTGGACAAATTCTCTGCCAGAGTGATAAGAGTGGTCAGATTCCCTGGAAGGGGATCTGTGCCTCTCCTCCTCTCTGCCAGTTCTCTTAGGGAGAATTCCTCTGTCCTTTTCAGGCCCCTTGGAGCCTGGCCCTTCAATCACAGAGTCTTGGTCATTCTGATTTTCATCATCTGACCCAGATACTATGACTGACCCACCCACTGATTCAAACCCTTTAGCTCCTAGAGCCAATCTAAGGTCATCTGCTGTTAGCAGATCTATCAGGTGCAGGGTTGAGGGACTCTGTCCTATCCTCAGGTGTCTGTCAACACACATGGCTCTCAAGTCAGAGAAAGCCATGTCCTTATACTGAGGCTGAGTGGATCCACTGGGTCCACCCTTTAAGGACATTCTAGTGTTGTGCAGTGTTGTACTACCTACACTAGTTTGTGGCCTACTGATCCTAGCTTGAGCTGTGGAAAGGGTGTGCTATCCCTTGGCACACAGCTCTAAGTTCAGTAGAACTTATTGATACTAAGCTTGACTTTATATGTACCTTGAGTACCTATAATGGTTTTCAGTTAGTAATTCAAATAGAGATTTTCTGGTAAAACAATGGCAAGCTGGAATCCCACACGCTGCCCACCAATGTGAGAAGTTGGCCTGGTATATGCTGTTCACTAATTAAAGTGGACACCTTGCACCAGGGCAAATCGACTCTTATGGTAGATAGGTTTAAGACAACCTTTTAAAGAAAGCTATCCTAGTGGTAGCTGTGGAGAGCAGCCTTCAGGCTAAGTCTCGGAGGAATGTAAAGCAGCTTGTTTTACCATATAATCTCTTGAATCACCAAATGAAAAGACACCACACAGGTATATATATCAAATATATATGTATTTATTTCTAAATAACTCTCTACTAATCTCTTTATGAGATTAGAAGACAAACATATGCACAAATCAACGTTTCACAATAAGTTAAGCACAAAATATGGCTGGGGCCCTAGGGGCGTACCAGACCATATACTAAGTAAGAGACTTAGAAACAACGACTTGCAAGGAGACAAGGCCTAGGGCCTTCAGAAGTGCTGGGGCCTCACGAAACCACCCAAGGCAGGTAAGTAAAGGACCCACGGGGGACGCGTGCAGTGTGGATACACAGGCGCGGATCGCCGTTAACTTCAATGGGGCAAGTCGCGGTTGGAAATAAAGAGTTTTAGGATACTTCGGGAGAACCTACAAGCAAGTCACTTACAGGGTAAGTAGTTCTAGGGCCCACACCCACAGGAGCACCGTAGTGCTGGAGTTACCTCACCCAGGGAAGCCGGGTGCACAGGTGTCCTTTGGTGTCGGGTCGCGGCGTCGTTTTCAATGGCGAACAAAGAAGACTTGCTGCTTGCGGGAGCTGAAGAAGTGTCCGGTGGAATCCAAGCCTGGATTCTGAAGAAGGATGACCTGAAAGCAGAGGGGACAGTGTTCAAAGTCACTTGGCAGTGACCCGGGGCAAGGAAGATGGATGCCCACCGTCGTCGGTCGCTTCAGGTCGGTTGCAGGTGCCTTGACTCTTCAGCCACGTGGTCCAGAAGGCGTCGACGACAACCAGGAGCTGGATTCGGTGTGTCCCTCGACGTCTGCAGCTGACTGCGGTGTTGGCAACTCGATCGGAGCCAACAAGCCTTGGCAGCCGCAAGTCTCGGGGAGATGAAGAAAAGTCGATGGTGCAGACCAGCAAGGTCTGAGGGACTCACCCAGCGAGGGTAAGTCAGGGCAGGCCTGGAGCAACCAGGGGAGCCCTTCGGTTTCTTTAAGAAGTCTTCTGGGGACCCACAAGCCAGCGGGCAAGGTATCGCGAAGACACCTCGGGCGGAATCACTCAACAGGGGCCCACGGTCACTCGGGACGGTGTAGGCCTCTGATCTTCGGAGAGATTCCTGCTGGAGGTCGGGACCACACGTGGTCCAAAGCACAAGTTCGTAGAACGTTGTGAAGGGGTTGCACTCGACAATAGTGCACGGTACCCAGGGGTCACGGTTCCTCATTACTCGTGGGGTCCACTTGCCTCAGCTTCGCTGGGGACTCACGATGGCCTGGGAGAGGTCAGGAAATCTACTTCTTGGGCTGCAGGGACTTCGGACTCCGGCGGGAGCGGCGTAGTTTGCGACCGTCGTTGTCGTTTTTGGTGCCTGCCAAGCAGGGGAGTCACTCCTTGACTCCAAGGGAGATTCTTCTGTCTTCCAAAGGTAGTGGAACGTCGAAGGGCCAGGATTCTTCTGTAGAGCGTCGTCCAGGGGTTATCTGCTTTGCAATGGCAAGGTTCCCCCTCTTATACTAAAAAGAGGGGATGGACTAGCTCTATGACCCCACCTATGGGAGGGTCAAGGGAGGGGTGGCTACACCCACTTCCCTTTGTCCAGTTTCGCGCCAGAGCAGGGGCAGGTAGCCCCTGAGCTGGTTTGAACTGGCATATGCACAGAGGAGCCTTCTGCTCCCCCAGTGCAGGACTTCAAAGCACTCTAAGAGTGCACCCACCCAGCCCCAATACACTAAACCCTGTCTGGAAGGTGGTTACACCTCCCTGTGACAGGATGCCTATTGTTGGGCTTCCTCCACTGTGAGTTTCGGTCATCAGCAGGAGGGCAGCCCAGTGTCTGTGACTGGTGGCATCCATTTTGTGATGCCAGGGCTCTTTAGGATTCTACCGCGTTTCCACAGCAGGTACATGTCTTATCCCTCTAGAAGGGTGGAATGCTACCCCGCCGCCAAGATTGGCGGGGGTAGTATTCCAAGATGTTTGACACCAAACACGACATGTTTTGATGCAGCCATTCCAAAGTTAGCATTTACCGCGAGGATATAATGCACTTAAGAGTATATGGTTTAACCGCATCCACAAACAGCACCAGAGAATGGACTCTGAGAACTGCAGAGGGGCCCTGCTCATGCAGAGGCACCCCCTCACATAGAAGCCAAGCACCCTGCCCTCAGGATTGATAGGGCCTGCCTTAGGGGTGACTGATAGGTTTATATGTGTGTGCAGGAGAGATATAGGAAACCTATATCTCAGTGAGGGGTGCTAGCACCACCTCACCCAGGCTGCAGTAGCAGGCCTGTGGTGTCAGATTTAGACTGCTTCCCAGGGGTGGCATAACACATGCTGCAGCCCCTGGTAGGCCTGTGAAGTACCTATGCCCTTGGCACCTAAGGTACCATATACTAGGGACTCATAAGGCACCACAGTATCCAATCACTAGTGCACCTAGAGTGCACTCCATGTCGTTTAGAGAGAACAGAGAGGCTGGGGCCCTGATTGGCAGGGACCCAGCCAGACTATAGCCAGAAACCAGTGCTAACATCAGCAACATAAGAGGCAGATCCTACTCTCCTACACGCGCTTTACCTTTAGCCATGTTAAAGTAAAGCGCGGGTGCCGCGATTGTAGCAAAAGTAAACAAATAGAAAAACATCTATTTCTTTACTTTTTCAACAATCGCGGCACCCGCGCTTAACTAAAGTAAAGCGCGGGTGCCGCGATTGTTGAAAAAGTACACATGTTTTTATTTTAACTTCAGTGCGTAGTTATTGTTCCAAGCCTCATTAATAGTATTTAACGTCACAATGTTAAACGGCCAACGGACATGACAGTAATAGTCTTAAAAAGTGCCTGCCCAGTAATTATAAAACACAACATGTTACTCCGCCAGTAAAAGATCCGGGTGGGCGGGACGAAAAGGAGACAGGGCGGTAACAATGAGCAACAAAAAAGCCTCACTTGCAATAAAAAGCCAGCATTTAAACATAAACAATGACGCAAGCCAATGAAAATACAAGGCGGAGACTACACTCCACTTCTGAATGTTATCGATTAACAGAGGCCTCGCAGAGCAAGCAGCGCATGCGCGCTGCAATGCCAGGCGAGACCTAAAAAGGAAATGAGTCCAATAAAAATCCCTACCACCTACCAGCCAAACACTTCTACTCTTTATTTATTGGTGGAGGAGGGATATTAAAAGCAAACTAAAGTGGGACACTAACAGCTCTATTATGGTGCTAATATCCACTACTAGTCAACAAGTTTCAGCCCTTGTAGTGGCCCCTAAGGGGTCCTGGGCTTTCGTCAGGACCAAATCAGACCCTGTTCAATCCTACACTGTTTCCCTGTACTACCTTTTCACACATGCGTATCCATTCCACGCATAAAATACCGGATTGCCAATAGTTCAACCGGAGTCTTCTGTTGTAGGAGATTACTTCCCTAATTCCGGGGATAGTATACCTCATGGAGGGGCGGGTGAGAGAGTCCTATAGTCACACATTTGTCAAGGATCACCCTCGCCAGATCACTAAGAGAGTATCCATTTCCTCCTCCCGATCTGTGACTATAGGACTCCCTCACCCGCCCCTCCATGAGGTAAACTATCCCCAGAACCCTCTCCCACTCCCTCGGACCTCACATAAGGTTGGTCCAACGTGGTAAATAGCTTATTTACAAGCCCTGTGCGCCACGGGTGCATCACATTTTATGATGCTCAGGTGCCGCAGAGTGCAGACCTATATCTACGAGGCCACGCAAAGCCACTTTGCATGGCTATTCATGGCCTCGTAGATATGGTGAAAGGCAACGCAGTGCAAGTCGCTGCGTTGCCTTACATTGCATCAGGGATGCATTTCATGGGCGTTCCCACGCAATACCCATGGGTTTTGACGCATTACAAGATTTACAAGGATCTGTAAACCTTGGAATACATCTAAACTCTATGCCTCCCCAGGGTAGGTGTAACAAGGAGAAATATGCTCATTTCTCCTCAGTTTTTTGTCTTCCTATTTGTGCTGCATTATGCAGCACACATAGAAAGAGGAAAACGACTTTATGGGTTGTTTTTGTGCAGGAAGGTGTCCCTTCATACACAAAAACAATCCTGCCAACAACGCAGACATCCTTACACCATGGTCCAATGGTGCCTGTGTTGCACTAGGCACCATATTGTGCACCGGCTGAAAGGACAGGAATGCGCCTTATCTCGTAAATATGTTGCATTCCTGCCCTTTCGATTTGGCGTAGGGCAGTGTAGCAAAAACACTAGTGGCGCTGCCCTATGCCAAATCATTGCAAATGAGGCCCCTTATGTACTAGTCATTTATAATAAGAGAAACCCACAAGTAAAAGATGCTAGCCATCTTTGGATTTATTTGAGTAATACGCACACCTCTTGGCTTGCACTAACTATTTATGAATATTTGCTAATTACTCTTGATGAGTCAGCACAAAACCTTTTCAACACAATGCTATCCACTTTTGCTCAAACGCAGAAAGTTTCATGCAGATATCTTATGATAAGTTAAGGGCTATTTAGGTTGAAGCATACCAGACAGTGCAGCTATCTGGTTTGCAAAGACATCTTGGGGACATTCTGGAAGCTTCCCTGGTAATGCATTCTGCCCATTGCTTACCACTGGCTTTGTGGTATGCAACTCACATTTGCTTGCTTTCTATTTGCTGGCTTAATTTGTTTTAGTCTGTCCAGCATGTGTTCGTCCCTCCTGTGGAGCATAAGCTGTTCACCATCCTCCTTGTATTCTTCTATGAGTGCTTGCATTCTGAAAACAGGCCTTTAAATGTTGTTATCTTGTCACATTTGCAGTGCATTCAAAGACAGAGGTCAAATGTCAGGCTCTATCTTGCCAGGTAGCTTGATGTTTACTTTTCTTTCAAAGGCTTCAAAGTGAGAGAATTTATGTGACAATCCTGCTGGGTACCCACGTGAGAGGAAATGCTGTATAATTTTTTTTCTATCACACATCAATATTTAAATGTATGTAATGTACTGTGCAAATATTTCAGAATATATCAGAATTAGAAAAGCACAAATGAAGCACGTTTTAATGAAATTCTGAAATGTGGAGGAAACAAATATTTTAATACAATTTTAAAAAAATGCACATGGTGATGCCATCTCCACACATATTTTTTTGTGTGCTGTAGTTTTATCAGTAAAACTGTATGTCTGTGCAAATGTAATGATCTTTTCAATTGAAAATATGTTGTCCGCAATGGCAGTGCGCTACCACACCATGCATACTCCACTCTACACAACTCCACTCTTCAATACTCTACTCTACTCTAAGCCAGTCTGCTCTACAACACTCTACTCCATAACAAACTACTCCCATCTACACTATGCCACTCCACTCTATGACATTCCAAGCCCCTCTATGCCACTCCACTCTATGACACTCTACTCCACTCTATGACAGTCTACTCCACTCTATGCCACTCTGCTCTTCTCCACTCTACACCACTCTACAATACTCCACTCTACACCACTCGCTCCACTCTATGCCACTCAACTCTATGCCACTTCACTCTACACCACTCTACACCACACTACACCACTCCATTCGGTTGTCATGACTTGCTCCCTGTGTTCTCGTGTCCACCACCAGGGGCCTGAACTGTGGGACTCTCCAGTGTCATAATATGCTTCTGAACCCTCCCCGTCATGCATATACTGACTTTCAGCCATTTGGACACTATTTGGGAATTGACATCCATTCCCAATCCATGCCAGGTTCTGTGAAAGCTAGCCTGCTCATGCTTGAAGCCAGCCTGCTCATGTTTGACACTCTGTTCCCTAGAATTCCCTGCTCACTGCTTCGTCTCCACCCCTGCAGGCCAAGGATGGGTGGAGGAATTCAGCTCACCTGTGGCTGGCTGCTGCTAGCCTGCTCACACCTGATGCATGTGATTACTGTGAGCTCTTTTAAGCCCCAGCTCCCTTCAGTCCAAGGTTGGTCATTGTAGCTGTGTACCGGTGAGACCGACCCGCGTTTCCAGTGTTTCCTGAGCTTTTGATTTCCTTGTTTCCAGTGTTTCCTGAGCTTTTGATATCCTTGTTTCCAGTGTTTCCTGCTTTAGTTAGTCCTTGTTCCTGAGCTGTTGCAGTAGTCCCTGAACTAGCACTGCCTGCATTGCTACCTTGACTCCTGAGCCTTACCATTCCTTGTTCCTGAGCTGCAGCAGTTTCCCTTGTTCCTGAACTAGCACTGCCTGCAGTGCTACCTTGGCTCTTGAGCTTTTGCTCAATTCTTGTTCTTGCTCCAGCACTGCCTTCAGTGCTACTTTGTTTTCTTGACTCCTGATCCAGCACTATTCTAGTATATCCTTGTAGCCTCCCCTTCTGTATATTCTTTTATAGTCCCTGCCTTTCTTCCCATTACCTTTGTTCCAGTTCCTAGTTTTCTGACTTTCTATTCATGCTGTCTTGCTTTGACCTTGTATGTTTGTTACTTGCTTTCTGCCAAGTGTGCCATGTGATTTCCTTCTTTTCCTGTTAAGCACTCCTCCTTGCTAGCTCCTTGTCTATCGTGCTTGTGTTTAGTTCTACCACCTTGCTGTTTCTGCCTTGCGTGTTTCTGTTTCATCACCAGGAGCCGTGGGCACAGCTGACTGCCTAGGTGGTGTTTCTTGTTCTCTGTGAGTATTGTCTTTGAGTTACATTTATAACATCACCATTGGTATCAGCTCCACAGACCCTGCTTTTGCATGCATATCCTATATGTGGGTATTTGCAGTCAGTATCTGTAATAGCAATTGTGGGTGAGGAACTTAATGAGCTTCAGTCTTACCGTGTGGAGCTCCTGAGTGCTTTACCCCAGATTCCCTTTATTGTTAATGTTGTTGTGTGTGTTTGTGTGTGTGTGTGTGTATATATATATATGTATATGTGTCTGCACATCCATCCTGAGTGTAGCTATTCTGAATTCTAATTGCCTCTTGAGTACCCATCCTTTGAGTCTTAGCCATCTTGTTCACTTGTACAGGCTTTCCCTTTGGATTAGGCCTGGGCGGTGAACTCCGCTCCGCTCGCGGAGTTTGCGGAGTTTTCGGGACTCCGCGTTACGCGGAGCTCGCGGAGATCCGAAAAACTCCACCCGCGTAGCGTAGTTTTTTTCCTCGCTCGCATTCGTCAGCGTCAAGTTGGCAAGCGCGAGCGAGGAAAATCCACCTCCCAGCGAGATTTTTCCTCGTTCGCGATCGTCAACATCAAGTTGGCGAGCGCGAGCGTGGAAAATAAACCTCCCGGCGAGATTTCTCAATGCGGGGGGGTCAGGTTTCTCATTGTGAGTGGTCGCGTATGCTCGCAACCGCTCGCGTTGAGAAACTACCCGTTTGCGTTGAGAAAGCTGCCGCTCGAGTAAAAATCTACTCGAGCGGCAGAAAGGAAAGCAGAGCCCGCTTGCGCTGTGCATGGTGCCGTTCGCGATGATTGCACAGTGCGTACAAGCATCCGGCACTGAAAATCACCACGAACAGCATTTTTCTATCGCACTCCGCCGCTTGCGGAGCTCTGCGTAGCACGGCTGAGTTTTTTTCCACTTCACGGAGTTTCGCGTAGCGCAACTCTGCGAACTCTGCCCAGGGTTACTTTGGATCCCTTTTTCTCCTCTGACTTCCTGTGTGATCCTTGGCAACGCTGTATTACTCTTTCTGTGTATGTTTTCTACCCAGTTCCCAGGCCTTGCTCAAGTTCCTGACTGTGTTCCCGACATAGTCCCGGACAGTCCCTGACATCTGTCACTCCCCTCTAGACAACTAACTCTACAATACTCCACTCTTCGACACTCTATGCCTCTCTAAGCCACTCCACTCTATGCCACTTCACTGTAGGCCACTCCACTCTATGCCACTCCGCTCTATGACGCTCCACTCTATGACACTGCACGCTATGACACTCCACAACACTCTATGACACTCCACAACACTTCACTCTATGGCACTCAACTGTATGACACTATATGACACCCTCTGCCACTCTCTGCTGCTCCACTCTATGACACTCTAGGCCACTTTACTCCACTCTACTCTCTGCCACTCCACTCTACTCCACCCTACAGCTCTCCACTCTACTCCACTTTATGAAAATGTACTCCACTCTGTGCTATGCCACTCTATGATACTCCACTGCATGGCACTCTACTTCACTCTACTCCATGCCACAACACTCTACGCCTTCCACTCTATGCTACTCCACTCTATGCCACTCCACTCAATGCCACTCCACTCTAAGCTGCTCAATTCTATGCCACTCCACTCTACAGTACACCACTCTACAACACTCTTCTCCACTTCATTCTTATACACTCTATGTCACTCCACTCTACACCACTCTATGCCACTCTATGCCACTTCACTCTAGGCCACTCTACTCAACTATACAACACTCCACTCTACGACACTCAACTCCACTCTATGCACCTCTACTCCATTCCACTCTACTCCACTCTATGCCCCTCCATTCTATGCCCTTCACTCTAGATCACTCTACTCCACTTTATGTCACTCCACTCTACGACACTCTATTACCCTCCACTCTACCATCCTCTGCTCTAAGACCTTCCATGACACTCTACAACATTGTGCTCTACTCTATGACAATCTTCTCTATGTCACTCTACACCAGTCCAATCTATGACACTCTGTGCCACTTTACTCAACTCTATGACACTCCATGGTCTACATCACTCCATTGCATGACACTTAACTCCACTCAGTGCTATGCCACTCCACTCAACTCCATTCTGCAGCACTCTACTCCACTCTACAACACTAAACTCTACTCCACTCTATGACACTTTACTCCAATTTACATTTTACTTCACCCTAAGCTATGCCACTCTATGTTACTCCACTCTATGACACTCTATGCCACTCCACTCTACTCCACTCGATGCCACTCCACTCCACTCTACGACACTCCACTCTATGCCCCTCCACTCAATGCCCATCCACTCTACACCTCTCCACTCTACACCATGACACTCTACTCCAATCTATGTCACTTCACTCTACAACACTCTACTCCACTCTTTACCACTCTGCTCCATTGTACACCACTCCACTCAACGCTAGGACCCTCTACTCTACGACCCTCCATGACAGTCTACAACCCTCCACATGACTCTATGACCCTCCACAACACTCTACGACAATCTACTCTATGACAGTTCACTCTATATCATCATGGTACTCTACACCACTTTGCTTTGTGACACTCTATGGTACTCTACTCCACTCTACACAACTCCTCTCTAATCCACAACACTCCACTGTACTCCACAACTTTCCATTCCACGGCACTCCACTCTATGCCACTCTACGACAGCCACAACTCTCCACTCTACACCACTCCACTCCACAACACTCTATGCCACTCCACTCTACGCCACTTTACTCCTTCTTACACCACTCCACTTCATGCCACTCTCCTCTATGCCACAAATGTTTAGCCATGCTTAAGAGCAGCCACACTAGTGTACAATGTGGTTAAAGGATATTGGCAAAGCCAACAGCTTAGAATAGGTGAGACCTATTGGCTTTGCCATTGCTTGTTGGAAAGGGTCAGCCCACTAAAACCATTGGCTAACCTCACTGCTAGTAATGGCATTTGCACTTTCACAAGGAGCACATCCACACACATGGTAGTTCCCTTCAGAACCAGGGACTACCATGAACTGCACTGTGTGTTTTTTGACACAAAAAATATTTCCGCTCTTACCAATTTTTTTATATATATATATTGACAAGAGCAAGTCAGCTCTTCTTACAATAAAGTTTTGCAAAAACCATGATAAACCAAAACAAGCTTTGACAAAGCCAGAAGATTGTCAGCCAATGTCAACCCTATTCGCTTTTCCAGTGCTTGTTTATAGTGGTATAGCACAAAAGCAGAAGAATAGAATGACACCAAATTGAGAGTGTATAAAGAGGCAACTGTTTTCTGTTGTGCTTTTTCATATTTGGTGCAACTCTGGTAGTCTTTTAAAGAGGAGTTTGTTTTGGGTGCCGTAAACTGTAGGGTGTGACCATAACCACAACTTTGCAATTCTAGAGATATTTAATTGTTAGTTCTAACTATAATGATAATAACAACCTCATGAACACATGTTCAAACCCTGATAATTCCATTCAGCTTTTCATCATACCTAGGGTGATAATTGAGTACGATTGGGGTGGAGAAAAATAAACATATGTCATTCAGCAGGAAGAAAACCATACCTGAAGGTGTACTATAGCAAATGCACATGCTATGTGGTTTACATGCACACACAAAACATGTTTGTGTGTTTTTATTGCACAAAACGCAGTAGTATTAAAATCATATTTCCCAGAGACCCATAAAATATAGAACATATTTTACGGCTCTCTGTATAATATGGGTTTCTTTTTAATAATAACAGAATCAAAACCAATCTACTCAGCTTTACGATTGTCAGGGTCAACAGGTTTATGCAGAATTGGAAGACCAAAATATGCTGGAGGTTTATCTAAATTATGCAGCAAGAAAGAAAAAATATGTGGCATTAAGCTGTGCATTCTCTGGCAATATCATTTTTATCTGTTTGAGCACAAACAACATGTTTTATTGAAATTTACAAATTACCCATCAAACTATGTGGCAACCTTCTTAAATCCATAATTATGCTCTAAATGTGGCTGCCACTGAATCATATAATCCCACTGGCCTTGACCATTGTGCATTGTTTTATCAACAATTTATGCATGAAAGGTAAACAAAACCTAACACTATAACAGTGCAGATCATTAGCTGCACCTTGAAGAACAACAGTAATGGCAAATAAGCATTCCTAAAAAAATATTTTCATTGTTTTTTTTTGGATAAGCATTTTGCACGTCGTACAATACAATGCAAAAATGCTGCGGTGAGGATTGTTCTCTTCCATTTACTTCAGCACCTCTCCAGGGAACATTTTTAGGTGCTTCTTTATCCTGGCTTATGATGCTTGGAAGTTTGTCCTGAAATTTTAGGTACTCCTGTTCATACTCTTACTTCAAATGTCTTCTGTATTCAAGTGTCAAAGCTCCAAAAGTGTACAAACTTCTCTATCCCCTGCATAATGTCTGGTCGCAGAGTTCACACATTGCTCTCTTGCATTGAGTTTTGTCTCTCCTGGCAGATAAGTAAAAAACTGCCAAACCATGGAATCTGAGAAATAGTATTGGTAAATTTGACACTTCTAAAGTTCAACACTTTCCCTAATGTTGCCCATGATGGAGCGAGAATAGTGCACCTGACCCCTCCAAAAACCAATACTTCCCGCATCTGTTACTTTCTTTGGAGTTGCAATACTACATCAGACCCCGTCAAAGTTGAACACCATCCCTACTCTTGCTCAGGTTAGAGTGAGAATTGTATATCTGACCCCCCCAAAGTCCACCACTTTTCCTACTGTTGCTCAGGTGCGAACGGGTAAAGCAAATCTGACCCCTCTGAAGTCCAACACTTTCCCTGTTGCTACCTATGATGGAGTTAGAATAGCAAATCTGACCTCTCTAATGTCCAAAACCTTCCCTACCGCTGCTCAGGTTGCAGTAGAAATAGTATATTGAACCCCTCCAAAGTTCAACAATTTCCCTCCTGTTGTTTATGTTAGAGTGTGAATAGTATACATGACCCTTCCAATGTCCAACATGTTCCCTACTGTTGCTCAGGTTGGAGAGGGAAAAGTCAATTTGGCCCCGAAAAACCCCAACAATTTTCCTACTGTTGCACAGGTAGGAGTGGGTATAGTAAATCTCTTTTTGGAGATTTTATTCATCAAATGAACTGCCCTTTTGTTTTAAATGGCTATGGAAACCACAGTCGCACTAACATTCAGAAAGGCGACCGTGCTGAAACGCGTATGTCCAGTATGTTTACCGAGGTGGCAATAAACTACTATTGAAAACAAGCTACGCTGAGTGCGCTTCATGTTGTGTGGCCGAAATCGGGCCACGGAGTTGGTATATATATATATATATATGTATGTATGTATGTGTGTATATATATATATATATATATATATATATATATATATATATATATATATATTTCTGCTCCCTGTGCACCAGCCTGATGCACTCGCGAACGGTGCCTGTCAGGGCGGGGGTGCTCCCGCCTTCGAATATCGCTCTCACTTCCGCTAGGTAATCGTACCCTTAAACAGATGACAGCACTCACGGGGGCGAGTTCCACATTTTATTCACAGGAACTCGGGGCGCACAGACGCGTTTCGGCAACCGCCTTCATCAATGTTTGCACAAAACGCCGGCGTCGCCATTGTCTTTATATACAAATATTACGCAATCCCAGTTCATCAAAACAGTAAAAGGACTACTAGTGCATGATGTTGTATAACAAACACAAAGATTCCGCCATCTTTGAATACCAACAACGGAATACGTATTCAATACCTGTGTATCATAATATCGAATACTACAATTCAGTGTCGCCAACAATAATTACATACTTGTTAATAAAATAAATTAACAATTACAATCAAGCCCTGTATGGGCAACATCCAATCCAACTTTGTCATGGAAAATGCACGGTACCCCTTATAGCCCTGGATGGGCTGTAAACCAACTCAAATATTGCACTGGAATTCAAGCGTAAATAATTTTGACTGCAACGACTTGAAGACAGTCCTCGGTATAGTAACAATTCATTTCATATTGTAACGTATCATAAGGCATTTCATAGATCACGACTCACAACACAGAAGAGAAAGATAAATAGTGAAGGTAATATATTAGAAAGTGAAGGTAATATATTACAAAAAACCATTAGTCTCCCAAATGGACAGCTAACTCTTCACTGCTATTTAGACCGTGAGGACTTTTGCTTTGGAGGTCAATAATGTACCGTGATTCTAGACGTCTAAATCTCTGAATCCTGTCCCCCCCCTGGGATTGGCTGGTACATGATCTAAGCAATAGTATGTAAGCAGATCTCTGTTGCGATTATGATGTTGATTAAAATGTCTCGCAACAGGATAAGCCTCATCAGCACTAGCAATGGCTCTCATATGTTCCAGTATGCGTATCTTGGCCGCGTGGATCGTGCTTCCGATATAACGGAGCCCACACGGGCATACCAAGCAATACACAACATAGGGAGTCGTGCAGTTAGGAACTTTGTGATTCTTCTAGATATGATTAACCCCGGGATATTGTAAGACAATATGCGTTTACTCTTTCTACATGCTTTACATTTTCCGCACGGATAAAATCCATTCAGGGATTTGAGAGAAGATTTAGGGCTCTCAACGCATTGATAACTATGGACCAAGGTGTCACGTAGTGATCTGGCTTTTCTAAAAGTGACCAGAGGATTAGGAGGTAAATCTTCCCCTATTATGGTGTCAGAAAGAAGAGTATGCCAGTTTTTCTTTAATATGCGTTTCAAGTGTCCAGCATTGTCCGAGAATGTAGTAATCATTCTGAATGTGCCATTCTTCCCATTTCTATTGGACCTTCCTTGTTCTCTAAGTAACTCATTTCTCATGGTAGAGTTCACTTTTTTCAGGGCTTGTAATAGTACTGCTTCATTATAGCCCCTAGCTTTAAAACGTTGTATACTCTCCTCAGCTGACAACTTAAAGTCCTGGTCCCTAGTATTGTTGCTCCTCAGACATAACAGTTCCCCATAGGGGATACTGTCAATCAGTTTCCTCGGCTGGCTACTCGAAGCATGCAACATTGCATTCCCTGCGGTAGATTTACGATAAAGTTTAGTATGCAACTTCCCCTCTGCTATGAACACGTTCAGATCTAAATAGTTTACTGTCTGGGTGCTCACCTCTCCTGTAAATCTTAAATTAATGTTGTTAGAGTTCAATATCTCAATGTAAGATCGTGCCAACTCTGGTGGTCCCTGAAAGACAATAAAAAGATCGTCAATATAGCGGTGCCATTCTATAATCCTGTCCGTCCAAATTTGGTTGGGTATGGCCCAGGCCACCTGCTCCTCCCACCAGCCCACGAAAAGATTCGCGTAACTGGGGGCGAAGCAGGTGCCCATCGCCGGCCCAGACAGTTGTCTGTAGAGTTGGTTCTGGTAGATGAATATATTGTGATTCAGACAAAAGCTGATGAACTCTATGAGCATGGTATTATGGGCAGTAAAACTCAATGAACGATGTTCTAAGAAAAACCGTACCGCTTTCAAGCCATCTGTGTGTGCTATGCAGGTGTAAAGACTGGCAATATCCAACACCATTAATGTGAAACCCTCCTCCCACTCAATCTTACCAACATGCACAAGAAAATCTTTAGTGTCCCTTAGATAAGATTTAAGCTGTACCACCTGTTGAGAAAGAAAATAGTCTATGTATACAGACATATGTTCTGTCAAACTGCCCATAGAGGCTACAATTGGTCTGCCAGGGGGATTATTAATGTCCTTGTGAACCTTGGGCAGATAATAAAAGGTGGGAATCACAGGGTTAAGACATCTGAGGAATAAATGTTCCTCCAATTCTAACATGTTTTTCTTGTACCATGAGGAAATCATCAAGTGGTAGTCAGTAATGCTCTGGTTGTAAATTTTATCAATTATTCTTTCATAACACACAGTGTCTGACAGTTGACGAGTAACTTCAGAATGGTATTGTTCTCGAGTGAGTAGGACAATATTGCCCCCCCTTGTCTGAAGGTTTACAAACTAGTGAATCATCCTGACTCAGACTTTCCAATGCAAGTTGTTGTGATTTAGAAAAATTCTTATTTCTTTGATGATATTTGTCCTCCCCACGAAGACGAACCAAGTCTTTAATAACAGGTTCAGAAAAGATATCGACAGCATCAGTCGGCATTTGAGGGAGGAAGACGGAAGCTGGTTTAAAAGGACTGAGTCCACCACTTTGTTGTATTTCTAGATCAGCCAACAGTTGTGTTGGACCGGCTGTTGTCTCGCCTGCCTCAGTACTTCCCATTTGTAGGCTGTCTAGTATCTGTAAAGTCCCAAGATCTTTGCCCGTCAAGGTGTCCATACGATTGGCTCTTCCCACTGAGGGCTTGGGTTTGTTGATAACAGGTTTCAAATTGAAATATTTATGTAGCTTCAATTTGCGAGTGAACTTGAACAGGTCTATGCGTGTTTGTGTAAACTCCATTTTTCTTTGAGGACAAAAGGAGAGTCCGAGTTTCAAAACAGATTCCTCAGCATCTGACAGGATTTTAGGTGTCAGGTTAATGATGGTCAAATGGCTCTTGTCATCTATTTCCTTTTGTTGAACGATTTCTTGCTGCGGGTCACTGGTGGGGAGCGTTCGCTTTTTGCGGCCCCCGCCTCGTCTTCCTCTTCCAGCAGACTCCGGGGGCTTGCCTCTGCCTCCCTTTTGTTGTTGTTTGCGAATGAGTCTGAATTCCTCGTGAAAAGGAGTGGTTTCAACAGCCTGATCTCTGCCATTTTCCTCACTTGACGACTCACCCCCTGTAACCTCTGACTCCGAGGTGTCACGGACGTCTGTGGGTGACTGGGTCTTTTTTTGTTGTAGTTCCTTTCTAGGATTATCATATTTCCTAGCAAAAGTTAAAACTCTGCAAATATTGTAATCCCGCTCATCGCGGTCGAATTTTTCTTCTTTTCTTTGTTTAATCTTTTGTTCGTAAATTTTGAGTCTTTTTTTCATGAGTTCCCTTTTCTCCTCCAATTTCGATTGGTCTTCCTCTTTCGATAAGCATCTTCTAGCTCCTGTATATCAGCTAGGGCTTTGTCGCGATCGCTCCATGCAAATCTCATGAGTATAGCCAACATCCCTTTGCAGGACTGGGCCGTGTGCTCCGCCCACTCATCCAGCAAACGGGGGTCGGGGTTCTCATAAGCAGGGACAGTATAAATACGTAGGCCCCGAGGGACCCTATTAACCTCTATGTAATTTTGTAAGGAGGTTGCCTCCCACCACTTTCTGATCTCACGCTCATAGAGACGTTCTAGAGCGGAGAACTTCAAAGCTATATTTGTTGATGGTGCCCCTCCATTACTGTCCACTTTATTTATTCCGTTACGTTTCTTAAACATACTCTGTGCCGCCTCCCGGCGTTCCGATTCACAAAACATGCTGAAAGTTCTTATCGCTGTACACACAGCTTAAGTTGTTATCGCCCTCATTCCCCCTGGTTCTGTGGTTACAAAGTGCTTTTTTAATGGAGATCCATTGTGCCACCGGCACCTTACCGGAAAAGTAGATCGTAGCCTGATCCCGCTGCCACCAGGAACCAACGGCCACCTTCCGGTTAAAAGGTTGAGTTTGTCTTCCGGGTGCAACAGTCCTTTCTATCGCAGATCGTAATCACGGTGCGGCAGGAAATAATCCAATCTCTGCTCCCTGTGCACCAGCCTGATGCACTCGCGAACGGTGCCTGTCAGGGCGGGGGTGCTCCCGCCTTTGAATATCGCTCTCACTTCCGCTAGGTAATCGTACCCTTAAACAAATGACAGCACTCACGGGGGCGAGTTCCAAATTTTATTCACAGGAACTCGGGGCGCACAGATGCGTTTCGGCAACCGCCTTCATCAATGTTTGCACAAAACGCCGGCGTCGCCATTGTCTTTATATACAAATATTACGCAATCCCAGTTCATCAAAACAGTAAAATCCAACTTTGTCATGGAACATGCACGGTACCCCTTATAGCTAAAATGAATGCAGGGGCTGTAGGACCTCCACCCAGCCCCGGGGACCTCCACCTCCCTGGGGTTAGGCTATAAGGGGTACCGTGCATTTTCCATGACAAAGTTGGATTGGATGTTGCCCATACAGGGCTTGATTGTAATTGTTAATTTATTTTATTAACAAGTATGTAATTATTGTTGGCGACACTGAATTGTAGTATTCGATATTATGATACACAGGTATTGAATACGTATTCCGTTGTTGGTATTCAAAGATGGCGGAATCTTTGTGTTTGTTATACAACATCATGCACTAGTAGTCCTTTTACTGTTTTGATGAACTGGGATTGCGTAATATTTGTATATAAAGACAATGGCGACGCCGGCGTTTTGTGCAAACATTGATGAAGGCGGTTGCCGAAACGCGTCTGTTCGCCCCGAGTTCCTGTGACTAAAATTTGGAACTCGCCCCCGTGAGTGCTGTCATCTGTTTAAGGGTACGATTACCTAGCGGAAGTGAGAGCGATATATATATATATATATATATATATAAATTACCTACTGACAGTCGCCAGTAGGTAGTTAAAAACCTTTTTTTGACTAGCCTATATCTTTGGCGCCGTTTGTTTTTGCCGTTTGACAAATGTTCACGACATTTTCCAAAAGAAGTGTTATAGGGAGTCTTGTTGTGCATGGAAATTCTCATTGAACCTCTGAACATGTCTACAGGCCAAACTGCTGGACGGAATTACACCAAATTTGACAGAAAGGTAGATTTGGTTACGCAGATTTTGCTTTTGGTTATTTGATGTAAATCCATTAAGTAGTTGTTCAGAAATGTAGGAAAATACAGTTAGTGATATCTGTGGCCACGACGACTTTGGGAAACATAATGAGCTCGTGCAGGGAAATGCAGAGCTCTGATCGGCTGCCAATACTTCAACCAGAAAGTGTTGGCAGCCATCTTGGGACTTGGCTTTAGCCAAATGTAACAAAACAAATGTAAAAAAAAGAAAAGGGGACGGGGTCGAAATACCCTGACACCATAAAGTTGGTCCAGGTGGTCCCAGAGAAACGCCCACAGGCTAAGAAAGCATTTATTTTAAAAAAGACAATACCACAAAATTGCAATATTCATGAATTTGTGGTCACATTTTTAAAAAAACAAGCACGGGCTCCTGCGCTTGCTTTTAATTAACCCTCAGGTGGGCCAGCACCTGGGGGTATACCTTAAAAATTGGAGGGGAGCTCACGGGGTTCCCCTCTAGGGCTTATCAAAGCCCCTGGGCATTGGTTATTATGTATGGGGGGTGTTCATGTGGTACCCCCGCACCCCAAGGACCGCCACCTCCCGGGGCAAATGTTTATAACTAATGCAAGGGGACCAGTGTGGCCCTTACATACCCCCCGCAGCCCCGGGGACTGCCACCTCCCAGGGGCAAGTGTTTATTTAGAAGTGCAGGGGCCACGTGGCCCCCCTACAGCCCCGGAGACTGCCACCTCCCCAGAGCTAAAGCTAAAATGAATGCAGGGGCTGTAGGACCTCCACCCAGCCCCGGGGACCTCCACCTCCCTGGGGTTAATTCTAAAATGAATGCGAGCGGCCAGCGCATCCCCCACACAGCCCCGGGGACCACCACCTCCCTGGGGCAGTTTATCAAAAGTAAGGGGGGCATATAGCCTCCCCACAGCCCCGAGAAACGCCACCTCCCTGGACTGAAATACAGTAATTTAGGGGGTCCGTAGTGGACCCCCGGTTCCGGGACCACTACCTCTCCGGGGCTAAGTTGTATTTTGGAGGGGGGCCGCGTGGAGCCAAAGATGGCACTGGCGACCACTACCCCCGGCCGGCTCCTGCTCTGTCCCGGGGTGCCCACTCCCAGGACATAGCTGTTTGCTTCGGCTTGGCAGGAGCTTTACTGCTCCCGCAAAGCCACAGCAAAAGTTCCACTTCCAGCAAGCAAGAGCATTAAAATGCTCTCGCTGGTTGGATGCGGAGCAGAATTGCTTTCACACACATGGAGCTGCCTTTCCAGCAGCTTCCTGTGTGTGAAAGCAATGCCGGCTCCTGCAGGAGGCGGGGAGCCAGCAGGGACCGCGGAGGCCTTCAGGCTCCGCCTGTGGTCCTCAAAGAAAGTGATTGGGTGGCCTGGGTAGGTCCCCTTGGATGCTAAGAGCCAAGAAACCCTCCTGTTACATCCAGTAAAATCAACACAGTGGGATTCATGAGAGCTGGTCGGAGGCCCGCCCCCTTTCTCCACCACTCTCAAACATGACTACTAGTTAAAAAACCATAGAAATTCACTGAAAAAAACCAAAGGTCACAGGGACGTAATAGTTAGGGTCAGATTTCACTCATATAAAACCAGTAAAATTCAGCAGTTATAGTTACCTGAGCTAACTATAACTTATGCCTCTGCAATGCACTGCTTATGACCATATTACGTCACTCATGATATGACATGAAGCAGCCTTTAATTTTGATTATCATTTTGGCAATACCCATTCACCGGTTTTTTGCAAAAAAAGGCAAAAAAGTAGGAATTAATGGAAGGAGGAGTTAACTGATTATTGTTTTTTTGGTTTGCTGGATTTGTGATTTTGAAAATGCTATTTCTGTGACTCTGTTTTGACTGTTTAAGAGATGTGAGTGGTTGGTGAAAGGCTTCATTTCTTTTTTTCCATAGTCTTAAAATGCAACGCGAAGTAAGAATCGTGATTTTGGCATGGTAGAAAAAATCTCTGGGCCAAAATAGGGGATGAAGAACAACATTGAAGTTACTTTTTAATTGGATGAATAAACAGTCTGCCAAGGTGATGAAATTAACTGTGGTTTTCAGACCCAAAAATCACAGTTTTAAGATGGATTTGTAATATATAATATGCTAATGTTATGGTTAATTTGCTATATTTTCTATTTACTGAAGCAAGTTCTCAAATGATATGAAATAGAACAGTGAAGGTGATGACTTTACTTTAACTCCTTCATGAATCCTAACTAAACCTTAACTGCTGTGAGCATATGTAAGTACACTAGGAAATCCTAATTGATGTTATCTTTATTGGCAGTACCCTTAACCTCAATTTAAAGGTTCTCTCCATCGAATTGTGATTGTAGGTGCATTATTGTTCAGATAGTGCTCATTAAAAAAACATCAGTTGGAGTTGAGTATATTTTATTTGATCTTTACCGTTAAGTCCCTTATCATACATTTTTACATTGAATTGTTGAGGATTTGAATTATATTTTTTTGGTCTTGCCTAGGGATAGATTTAGCTCTTTTGCCAGCCTCATGTAATAAGAGCATCATAAATAAAAAGGACACACACACATGCACAGGGTGGCTTTGGATCAGACTTGTTCACCCATCCGTCACCTGTCATTCACTTTTTGCTTCTGTCTACTACAGCACACAGCATTTTGCAAATGCTCAGCCCACTTTAGCCATTACCTCGTTTACATTGTGAGAGACTGTATACATCCTAATTCACGTGCTCATCCTCCTAAAAATAAATGCACCTTAGTGCCAGGGCTGGAGGGACAACTATGCCATCTCCATTGACTTTGTCTCAGCCTATGAGACGCGAAGACGCCTGTCCATTTAGTTCAACCATGACTTCATACATTTTTTAAATATAGGAATTGTGTGGGGCGTGGCTAGCGCCCACGGATGATGACGGCGATCCATTGACTCTCCCGGGTCGGCGGCTGGTGAGACGGCACAGATAACCTACTTATGGCACTGTAGGTTTTTCTTTTTGACAGCATAAACTCCGCTCGCTTTGGTGCGTGTCCCGATGTGAGCGTTTTCTCGCTCGGCGGAGCGCAATGCTCCAGCTCGTCATCAGACGGCTCCGTTGCAGTGATGCCCGCCATTTTAGGAACCAGCGAAGCTCACCTCAACAAGCGGCTGACACGAGCGGCGCCGCATCTGTTCATTCAAGGATATGACATGCTTCTGAGGTGAGAAGCTGTTTGTTGCAGGTTTATATTTCCCTGCTCTTCTTTAAGTTATGTTCCTGTTCCTGCCTCCTCATTACTCAGTGTCTTGAATGACGTATGCAGCCTCCTGTCAGCAACGTCTTCGGGGCATGTTTTTTACAGGCAAATTTACCCCTTACTAGCCATATGTCAAGCGCTAAGAGTATTTTAAGGACTTGCTCATGCTTTTACAATTTTTTCTGAGATAATTTTTCTGGCGCCCTCTAAAGCTGCACTCAGCTCAAAAGCTCTTTTAGGCTGGAATTGGCTACAACGCACTTTTGCACTGAAAGTTTCATTGTGGTTCAGGTCCTTGTCTAAAGTATTTACGAATGGCAGACTCAATAGATTTATCGCCTAAAGGTGCTTCCTCATCAATCACCAGTATGCCTTCTACTGCGAACAAGACACCCAGCAAAAGATTGAAGAAAGATCCTCCCTCTCCACCCAAACAACCTTCATCGGTATCTTTGGACCTCCTGTTGGAAGAAATAAGAGCTCTTCGCCCTTTTGTTGAGGAAACGAACTTTAAGATACAAGCTCTAACAGACAATTGGTCACAAATGGAGGAAAGGCTTACGATTGCGGAACAAAACATTCAATCCTTGGTATTTTCTAAAACTAAAGTTGAAGCTCTTAATTCTCAAGTGTCAATCCTTCAGAGGCGGTTGAAAACCTTGAAAATAGAAATAGGCGAAATAATCTTCGTATTTATGGTCTGCCAGAGAATTCAGAAGGATCAGACCCCATCGCCTTCTTCAAATCTTTCCTTCCAAAACTTCTCAACCTACCAGAAGATGCTCCTCTCAACATCCAACGCACCCACAGACTGGGCCCCCCATCTGCTACTTCTTCTTCCAATATGAGAAAACCAAGAGGAGTTATCTTGTACTTTCTAGAATACACAGATTTGCTCAGGGTTCTGACAGCTGCTAGATCCATCAAACGCATTTCTTGGTCGGGCAACTCACTATTTTTCTCACAGGACTATGCAAAGTCTACTGCTGACAGACGTAAAGAGTTTCTTGCTCTACAACCACGTCTTCGTTCTATCGGTGCCCGTTTTGGCCTTTTTCACCCATGTCTTTTTAAAGTGACTTATAATAATAACACTACCACTTATGAAGACCCTTTAAGACTGAAAAGCTTTCTCAATTCCTGTGTCGCAGAGACTATGGACACTTCTTCTTCGCATAATAAGTAGTTTGCTCTGTTGTTTTTCAGGATTACTTTTTGTCCTTTTAGTTAATAAGTCCCTCTTGTTTAGCTATTGCTAATATTGCTGTTCACATTAAGAACTGTTGTTTCACGTTAATCTTTTTCTTCTCTCCTTACAGGTTTCGCCCCTTTGTCATGTGAATCATCTGTCACACCTGTTGTTTGTGCTGCAGCCTCCCTGTCTTCCCTCATGGAGTCTGGACGTGCCATCTTTCCATGTGGCCTCATCCTCCCCCACCTTTCATTTGTTTAGGAGTTTTTGTAGGTATGTTATTCCCCCCCTTCGTATTGCTTCTCTTTGTGATACTTCTCTTTGTACCTGTATGTAGTTTTGTCTCTTCTTCTTGTTCTCTCTCTATTCCCTCTAATTGCAAAACTCTTTTTTACATACGTGATCTCTCTCTTTTTTCCTTCTCTCTTCTTTCCATTCTATTGAGTTTTATTGTATTTACCTGTTCATTGACATCATATATTTTTTTGAATTTTGCTTATATTATGGCTGTTTTATTGTATCATGCTTTATTTGTCGATATTTTATGTTCTTAAAAGTTATCAGATGGAATGTTAAAGGCTTGAATTCCCCTATTAAGAGGCAGCAAGTATTATCATACTTATCCAAACTTGATGCACATATCGTTATGCTGCAAGAAACACATCTCTCGGACACTGAATCCTTAAAGCTTAAGAGAAATTGGGTTGGTGACGTTTTTTTCTCTCCAGGGGATGGTAAACGTAATGGTGTTATAACTTTGTGTCATAAATCGCTACATGCCCAACTTATTTCACAGGACACGGACGACGAAGGTAGATGGCTATTTACTAATTTGCTGATTGGAGATGTCCCAATCTCCTTATTTAATGTGTACGCTCCTACCTAAGCAGATGCCTCCTTTTGGACCCAAATCTATCGTTTAATTGCACAATCTCCTGCCACCAATTTAATTCTAGCTGGCGACTGTAACCTAGTACTAGATCCTTTTCTAGATAGGAAATCCAAAGCACCCTACGCTCCAACCAAAGCACACAAAGCTTTTGTACAATCAGTCAAAAATGTACACCTTACTGATGCGTGGAGATTATGTAATCCGGCTTCGCTGGAATATACTTTTTACTCAGCACCCCACCACACCCAGTCCAGAATTGACTATATTTTCACTTCACATAGTATCTCCCAATCCCTACTCTCAGCTGACATAGGTCCCATCCTTATCTCTGACCATGCCCCTGTCTCCATTCAACTGGACATCTTATCCCACTCTGATCAACCCAAGAGATGGCGCTTTAATAATTCCTTGCTTTTAGACCCCAAGTTTAACGCTTCCTTTTTAGCCTTCTTTCAAGAATACTTCCATTTTAATGACACTGACACTTTACCTTTCCACACAATCTGGGACGCCTTTAAGGCCTCCGCACGGGATTTTATTATCAGCTACGTATCCAAGAAAAGGAAGATTTCTAGGCTAGTCAATGCTGAACTTCTCTCCAAGATAAAAAGATTGGAACATTCCTATTATACTTCTAAATCAAAAGAATGTCTTGCAGATCTTATTAATGCTAAGATTAAGTTTAACAAAGACACAACTGATAACGCCTCTATACTTCTATTAAAAATGAGTGCGAAATGTTATGGGGGACAAAACAAATCAGGTAAATTACTAGCTAACTACCTTAAGTCCAAACAAAACAAGCTTCATATCGAATCCATTATTGACGATAACAACCATTCCAAACACAAAGACTCGGACATCTTGCAAGAATTTGTTAAATTCTACGAACACTTGTATACACCAGAAAATTCACCTACAGAGGAAGATATATCTCTTTATCTCTCCTCCATTCACAAACCCACTAACCCCTTACCGAATATGGATTCTTTGGAAATTGATATCTCACAGACAGAACTGCTCACTGCGCTTAGGTCTCTTAAGAAGGATAAAGCTCCAGGTCCAGACGGGTTTACTGTTGAATTTTATGTACATTTTGCTCAAATAATTCTCCCAAAGTTGCTCACTCTCATTTTTTCTTTTACTGATCTGGGTAGCTCCTCAGGAACTTTTCTGGAAGCCATGATTTGTCTCATCCCGAAAGAAGGAAAGGATTTACGCCACTGTAAGAATTATAGACCCACCTCCCTGGTGAATATAGATTATAAAAAAATTCCAAAGCCTTAGCCTTAGGATTGAATCGCTTCTACCTTCATTACTGGGCAAGGAACAATCAGGCTTTGTCAAGGGACGGTCTATTACTGATAACACTCGGTTATTTTTCGACATAATTTCTAAATCATCAAGCTATACGGAGCCTCTTGCTGCCATCACTCTAGACGCTGAGAAAGCTTTTGATAGGGTATACTGGCCCTTCATCTTTCGTACGTTATCTTGGTTTGGCTTTGGCCCAAAAATCATATCCTTGATTTCCTTACTCTATTCAGACCCTAAAGCGGCCATTTTTGCCAATGGTCTCACTTCCTCCTACTTTACTTTGCATAGAGGTGTGAGACAGGTTTGCCCTCTGTCTCCCTTTCTTTTCAACCTAGCTTTAGAACCTTTCCTCTCCAAAATAAGACAAAACCAATCCATCACTGGCTTTATTTCAAACTCCCTTCAAATTAAATTGGCAGCCTATGCGGATGATATTCTTTTGTTTTTCTCTCAACCTCTCCGCACCCTACCTGCTTTTTTGGAGGAAGTTCAATCGTACGCAGAGGTCTCGGGCTACAAATTGAACAATGATAAATGTGAAATTCTACCCTTAAATAAATATACTTTTAAAGACGACTTTTCGATCTCTAACTTTACTTGGAATTCAAAACAGATTAAATATCTTGGTTTGTGGTTCACCTCGTCGAACAAAGCATCAATCTCTTTAAGTTTTGACAAATGTGAAGAAAAATTGAATACTCTTACAACTAAATGGCATCCCTTACATCTTTCCTGGTGGGGTCGCCTAGATACAATTAAAATGATGTTGACTCCAATTGTCCTTTACATCATCTCTAATATTCCTTTACCTATACCTATAAAATTGTTTCATAAAATCAACTCGATTCTCACATCCTTTCTGTGGTTCAATAAAAAACCTAGGATGTCTCTATTAAACCTAACAAAGCCAAAATCAGAAGGAGGTGTCAATTTCCCAGACTTTCCCAGATATCACAAACCCTTCGTATTAAGACACTTAACTAGATGGATACATGACACTACTTTTGATTCCCCGTTGTGGGTTGATTTGGAGAGATCCTTTATTTCTCCTTTCTCATTTCAGGAATATCTGTCTTTCCCATGTAAACCACAGAAACTTTCCACACCTATTATTAGTCATTCATATAAAAATTTTAATTCTCTTTTACCCTTTGTCCCTTCTGACATTAACTCTTTCCTCAACTCCTCTATTTGGCACAATAGATTCATACGTATTAAAAATAAACCCATCTACTGGAAAACATGGAGGGACAAAGGTGTCATATGGGTACATCAATTGTTTGATATCGATACTTTCCTTACCTTTTCAGATATGTGCTCTCTTTTTCAGCTACCTTCCCATGCTTTAAATACATTTTTATCCCTGCGCTCTGCTATATTAGACGCTTATTCCCATTTCAATGCCCTACCCCCTACGTCTCCGCTACCAGATCCTATATGGCCCAATTTACTTCGTATTTCTTCCAAGGCTTCCACTTTTTACCTTCGTCTATCACTTTCCCCCATTGAAAGAAATAAAACGACCACAGAGCTCTCCTGGGAGGCTGACCTGGACACTACTCGGCACATTCCCTTCTGGGAGAGGATATGGCTGAAAATTCGGAAAGCATCCAGAGCAGCGATTGCTACCCAAACCCTTTTTTTCATCTACAATAGACTCCTTCTATCGCCAACCTCCTTACATAAAATGCACGCCAATGTCCCCGACACTTGCTGGTCCTGCTCATCTAAACAAGCTGGTTTAAAGCACTTATTATTCACGTGTCCACAGGTATTACTTTTCTGGACTCAAGTCTGGACACAAATTAGGTCAATTTTTCATGCTAATGTTCCCTTGACGCCTGGTAATATTTTCCTAGGCAGCCTTGCTACATGTTGGAATATAAAGAAAACACAATTACCAATTATTGACTTGTTGCTGGCAGTGGCTTTCCAGCAGATAACTAAAAACTGGAAAGACGCTTCCAAACTCTCCTACCTGGCTTGGTGGTACTCTGTTTGTCACAATCAAAGACTGGACACCACTTTTGTATTTCCTATGTCACTGGCCAAGCAAAGACTGCATTTATGGTCCCCCGTCACACAATTCCTGGACGAGAGTGCGAAGAAATCTTTTGCTCCTGCCCTGCACACGCAAGAAGTTGTTAAGCCTCCTTGATCTTTTGTTATAATGTGTTTATTATTATCTGAATTTTATATAGCCATATTTGCCTTAGCCTTACGCTTATTATAGCTCAAGTCTTCCTTTTTGTTTGCAGCCATTAATGCGATTTGGAATGTTAAGCTCAGCCCTTATAATACTATTGATGTTCTACTCATTATATTTTTTGATGATATAATATGTGATTTATTGCTGTTTTGTTTTCTCTTTATTCTCAATAAACTCATCTTTTGAAACTTAAAATATAGGAAGTATGTCACCGGATTACTTTATGCAAACTCATTTGTTTTTATAGAGACAGCAGAGGCAATGTTTTCTCTGATCTCCATTTCCACTTTTTTCAGCATGCAAACAGTGACTTTCCCCCTTTAAGTGCACGTATTTTTAGTTGCTTAATATTATGTTTATGCAACAATATGGTGTAAGAGACAAGAAATTCAATTCCCAATGAAAGAGTCTTCTAAATAAAGCTCTCTGTCAATTTGCAATAATCAGACGCCATGATGCAGTTTAGTTGTGTGTCTTTTTATCGTTATTATCCTAGCTCTTGACTTTTATCTCCAATGTGTCTTTGAAAGCATCGGTCCTGTTTACATCTTTGCTGTCTCCGGCAGTGACCTTCACTTTTCACAGGCTTCTGTGGGACCAGCACAAACGGAATCCATTAATGTACTACAGCAGGGGCATTCAAGGGAAAGAGAGGCAGACTTATTTGTCTGGAAGTGTAATTCAAAAGCAAAGCAGCGCCGAGGCAGTGTGAAGTAATTACCCCCGTTTATAGCGTTTCAACGGCGAGGCTGAAACATTTATCTTTAACTTTAGTAACTGTACTTGAGAGGAAAACACTGGTGATTTCAAATGGACTGCTTTCATGGGATTTGTAATAGTCCGCTGCAGCACAACACTAAAAGTAATAGTTGTTGACAAGTCACTGATAGCATGGCTGTCGTCCAGCATAGGTGTTCTCAAGGCATTGCTGTCAACAAAAGGAGCTCTGCAGTGGTCCGGCATCACCGTTATTGGTGCGATGTGGAATGTTAGGAAATATGGGAGTTAAAGTGCCATGAAATATTTACCTCTGAGTTAATATGTGACATCATAAGTAATATCAGTAATTGCGTGAAATGCAGGTAGAACAGGTGACAAAAAAGTAAGGGGGATTTTAAATCTGGCTTTAGAAGATAGTGACCTTCTTGAACCAACAACTTTGACCTTGCCCCATTGAGAGGCATCAGTTCTTCCTCTACCCAGCACACTCCTGGTCACTCTTGCTAGATCTGATTCATGGGTGGGATGAGGAGCCAATTAGTTACTACCATGTTTACTTAGTGTGGTAGGTCCCCCATCCCGCATCTACTCCCCAAGGAGCAATTTGGATTCACCCCACCTAGCTCTGTGCTCTCCACCAGGCAACTAATTCTATGGGATGAAAAGCATTCAGAGGAATTACAACCAATGACTGAACAGTCCTAGTCACACGTGAAGTAAAGTGGATGTCTTGGAAATACCTACCAAAACAATACCAGCTCTGTGTTGTTTTGCAATTTTTCTGAGTTATTTTATTTTATGATTAGAGAATTATTGGCGTCATAAAAAGAAGGTTTGTTAGGTTGTCTCATTCAAAAAGAAGTCACTTTTTGGGTGTAAAATGCAAGAAGCGAAAAATTTGATTCAACTATTCAAAAAATGGTGATGTGCTGAAGAGATTCACAAAGAATTCATCTGAACCAGACATAAATTGCATATGGCACATAATGCCCAATTAAAATCTATGCAACACACACAAAAAAACAGCGCCTTGCCCACAGATACAGTCGCAAGTCTCAAATAGGGAAATTGCTCTTGGTGAAGAGCCGTGACAAAGAAGTATAATTTATCCAGGGTCATACTAAAGAGTATACCAACTAAAGGAGTGTTTCATTGTCAATAATTTGAAAAAGTTAAAATGGTGAAATTGACACTGGTCTACCAAACTTATGTACAGACAGAGTAACACATGGACACACAGTATATAATTTACACCAGCAAAATCTGTTGCATTTGTTTTAATTAGGTACAATTTGTGCAAGCATAATGTGCACACTCTTTATATGGGTAAACTTATTTGCAACCACAAGAAAAACTTTGTGAGGTAGATCCTCTGTTTTTTTGTTTTTGCAAAACTGGTGACCTGTGGAAACTAAATGAATTAATTAATCATCTGAATTAAAGATATCAAACAACGTAATTTATATACACGCAAATCCCACATCAATTTAAAAGATTGATCTGCTGTCAGTTTATCTGTCAAGCAAATAAATACTAAACACTGGTTCAAACAACAAATATCTAAAAAAGCAGCAATAAATGTTCCACTAGAACCGGTGCTGCACTGTGTGCTGTTGTTAAGGATATATGACATTAGTGGAAGATGAGTGCCAGTCAGTTGTTCTTTGCACAACAAAGAATGGGCTGAAAGCAACAGAAAAACAAAGACGATATTAATCAAGACAATGAAACAGAAGAAAAAGTAAGTGAAGGTTTAGAGATGACTTCACCTCTGAGGCAAAAGGGATTAGGGATTATGTGTCCTGCCCATAGCTCCAGGTTGCAGAAAATGCTTTCCTTAGCAGCCTTCTCAAAGTACCAGCGAGGATCCCCTCTGAGATGCTTCACGAGGAATTGGGACTAGGGTAAATAACCAACTTGATTGCTTTGCACCCCCTGTTATATTAATCTTTGTCGTTTTGTATCCAGGGTGACTAATGGGCGGTGAATGTTAGTATTTGTTTTCTTTTTTTAACATTTGGGCCTTGTCCCTTTTAGCTTTTTTTAATGCTGTGACTTTATCACTTTTTCATAGAAGTATTATTTCCTTTTTTATTTATTCATTTATTATTTGTAGTGGAACCATGCTAATGATTTTCTGTGCTATGTATTTTATTTGTATACTTTAGTGATTTTCGAGAAAAGGCTGAATAAAGTTTTTACTACTACTACTACTACTACTACTACTAAAGATTAGGGATTAGGAGGAAAATGTGGTAAGGCAACAGAGTATGTCCTGTTAATGGAGGCAGTTAGTTACCTATGCAAAGCCATTCTGCCTCATATCTGTGACTTCCATTAGTCGATGATCTTTCCATTCTTGATTTAATGAATGTTGTTTACTGCTTTAGAAGAATCATTGTGATGTCTCCCAGCAGTGACATTGGAACAGACTTTTCACCTCCAGTCACTGTAAAGACTGGACTTCCTTTTTCACTGATGACACTTTGCACTATGCTCTATGCACCTTTATAAAAAATACAAGAAGTTCTGTTTTACTTTTTCTTTTATATGGAGCATTTTTTATTTAAAGTTTAAGGTCTCTTCATAGACCGGAACTATTTTAGTTGGATTTGGTGTTCTGCCTTATTCTGAGCTCTCTTACGAGCTAGTGTTTTAATTCACTGTAAGGCCTATCTGAAGGGCATCCAGATAGTAAGAGACATTCAGTCAAGCCCATAGACCATCAGTATTCCTTTGAGTTTATTGAGAAGCATTTACATTTAAACACTTTTGGTTGATCTTGGAAAAGAAACAACCAAACTTTTCTGGAATAATAAGGCACCAATCAGAACAGTAGTTTTCACCAAAATAAAAGAATGATCTAGTCAGGATCAATCCAATCCTGAGTTCAACTAAGTATATTATGGTGTTCATTAACAGGAGTGATTATTCAAACCTTTGGGCGAATCTGAAAACATACTAGGAGAGAATTTATCACCTAAGAGTCAAGCCAATTTTCTGACACTTCCAAACCATTCATACTATTAAATGTGGATAGAACGTATAGTCCTGGATAAGTGATTTATTCAATGACTCATATGTAATGTGAATTTGATGATCACATTTTGTATTTATGTCATATTCTAGAATTTTTAACACTGCGCTGTTGGACTTGGCCCTTTTTGGCAGGTTCACCCCTAAACTTTTTGCCTTGTATGTTAGTAGTGCACCAGGGTCAGAGGCGAGGACGCCCTCCCTTTGCACCCCCTTCCAGAGCAGTGTACCCTCCCAACTGGAGTGGTACCCCTAGAAGCTACATTGTTCAGGGCACTGATTACAGTCGCCCTGCTGTCCAGGACAGGCAAACACCTGAACCTGGCTCCCCAACCCAGGGACGCTACCCTTTGGTCAGATGCCCGGCGAACCAGGACTTCACGGGGAGCACGCATGCCCCCCCGAGGGTGACACATAACTAAGGTGTCGTGTGACAGTCTGCCGGGCACAAACCCAGGGCAGAAGTGGTGTCCCCATGGCCCCTTCAGGACCCACTGGTTTTTCCACTGGGGAACCTCTCCCCCTCTCACCCCTCAATCAGGACTTCTGCACCCTCCACTTAGGAGCGGTGCTGCCTAGCACCAGGACTGCTGGAGCTCTGGTTACAGACGCTCCACGTCCTCTAGAGACTAGAAGATCCTCCTCAAATGGCCTACAAGTACAGCCTAGGCCCCCAACCTGGTGTTCCCTGAAGAAACCATCCAGGCCCTGGGACTGGGTTTCGGGCACACTCACTCCTTCTCCTCTGAGACAGGACGTGAGCCCCTACACCCCTCCCGCTACACTGGGACCTAGCTGGGCTACACTGAACCTCTTCCACCACACAGGACCAGAAGATACCCGAGCCACTCCTATTGGACTCACTCCCCAATGCCTCTTCAGATCCTCTAACACGGGGAGATCCCCCACACAGAACAGTCAAACAGGACAGACTAGGCTCCCAACGTGGTGTTCCTTCTAAGAACCATCCAGTGTCGGAGACAGATTGAGGCTCGGAATACGGCCCAGTCTCACACCTTCCTCGCAGGACATGATGTGAGGCCTTGCAACCTTCTCACTGTGAGGTCACCTAACTCTGAACATCTTCCACCACCCTGGGTTGGAAGACACCTGCACCATTCCTCTAGGGTCACTCCCCCATGCAAGTTCCTTATTTCAGAGAACTCACACTCAATTATTCAGCAAGCTCCTTATTTCAGAGAACTCACCCCAGCGTCCAGCAGCACATCACTCATCCACACACACCCCCCCAGACCGGTGAGACAGTTCCTTACTGTCCCTGAATCTCAACCTGCACCCCTCTTACTGAGCACCAGGTACCATACTCTGGGAACGGGACGGGGACGTCATGCACTGGACACACACTTCGCTGCCACCACTAGATCCCACCCTTACTGGTGAATCCAGAAAACTCACACTGCACTTAGGGGATAATCTACCCTCCCGAGCTAGTGACTCCATACCAATTAAGTCCCCACTGTAGGCCAACACAAGAACCAGCGCAATGGCTCAAGGGCAGTCTCTCCTCCAGATTCTCTGGTTTCTGTCCTTGGCAGGACACCCAACTCATAGCGCACAAGAAACACATTTCAAAAAGAAATGACACTTAAAACAAACTCAGAAACAATAATCCCTTTCCATGTGACTATCTAAAATGCAGAGTTTTGTAGTGCAGCCAGTTGTCGCTGTGGTACTGCGCAAACGCAAGTCCAAATCCCACCGCTGCCACCAATGTTAGAAATGGGATCTCTGGTTGGCTAAGGCTTGCGCCAAAGCCAGGCAGAGACCACCACTCTAGTCAGGGCGAGGGAGTTACACGCCAAAGATAACCCCTGCTCACCCCCTTGGTAGCTTGGCACGAGGAGTCAGGCTTATCCCGGAGGCAATGTGTAAAGCGTTTGCGCACGCACACAGCAACAACATACCAGGCACACTACAAAAAGGAACTCCACACAAGGTTATATATAAAAATAGCCTTTGTATTATCATAAAACACATTAGAATAGTACGCACATAATATACATCGTGCCACCTGGCACTAGGTCATATTTACAGGGGATTATGTACACATGACAGGGCCATGTGGGCCACTGTCAGAACCATCACTTAGTAAAGATAATAAATGTAGAACATATCATCAACGTACAACCAGTAATCACTGGTAACCACTGTACTCAGCATCAGCCTGTAACATAAACCACATTATGCACAGTATCACATAGGCGCCAAATCTATTGTACGCCAACCTCATCAGTCTAAACTCTTAGACAATAACCTCCTAATTATCACTTACATTAGGGGCATAAAACACAGTAGAGAATATCTCAAACCTAACCACAGTAGGCACAACCTCATAATCATAAAACCACATTCAGAGGCATAACACAGGGTGCGTAAATAATAGTAAATGCATCACATTTCCTAGCACCACATAAAGTACATTAGCACATAAATCATAGTGGAAAGAATCTCACTAGCATATAAATCACATTAGGGCCTGGCGCCCTATTAACCTACCAGTCCCCCTGGCCAACTGGCCATCTCAAAAAGGGGCTCAAATGCCCTATGTCCCAAGAGTCAGGGCGCGCTGCCAAGGCAGCAGGAGTCAAGGGTGCGCATAGCATTTCTCCAACACACGGGGCTTCCCTCAGGTATCGGGAGCCCCGCTCCGCACGCGCTGGCTGTCGTCTGCTTCCTGGTTGCCTTCCCCCTCTCTTCAGCCACGGGGAAAGGCGGAAATGGAGCCCACGAGGCTCCGGCACCCGCTGCCGGCCCCGCCCACAGTCAGGCAAGGCCGCCTGACTTCCTGTTCGGGCCGGCGGCTGTCTTCTCGGGCAAAGTGCGGGATGAGCACCTGCTCGTAACGGCAGACAATGCGGGGTGGGCACCCGCTATAAAAATAACATGAGAGCGGGGTGGGCACCCGCTCTCCAAACAATAAAGGCAACCAAAAACCCAAATGCGGGGTGGGCACCCACGAGGATAAAGAAAAATGCGGGGTGGGCTCACGCCTCGCTACGGCATCACGGGGGAATCCCTACGATGGGGATTCCCTCTCAAAGGGCTGCAGCTCAGCGCTGCGCAGCCCACGCTCCTTTTCTTGGGGAAAATCCAAGTAAAGCGCTCCCAGGCGCTAGGAGCCCTGAAATCCATGAAAAATAAAAAGAAAAGATGCAGCAAAGTCCTGAAAGAGTAAAAGGGGCAAATGCTGGGCCCAGGGAGGCAAGCACTCATGGCGGTTCCTCCTGGGCCCCAGCAGCAGCACGCCCCAGCAGGATCAGCACAGCACCATGGAACTGAACAACATTATGGGGTCACAGCCCCTACATTTATACACAGAATTCCTTTGTCTAAAGGTGCAGGGCTGGGGAAAAACCAGACGCAACTGGTTTGGGGGAGCTTTGGAGCACTTTGTTTTGCTCAGCTCCTCTCTCCTTTCACAGGACAGGCTAGGGACATCAGACGCACCACAGGGGGTGGAGCCAGCATTGTGGAGGGAAGGCACAGTCCTATTCAGGTCCCAGGTGCAACTCCTCCCTCCCATCTAGATGCAGATCTCCCTATTCAGCCCTGCGCTGACTCACCCTGCCCCTCCTGGAGCCACACACACCTCCCAGCCCCTGTCACTCACAAGCCAGACATGCAATTCACATCGGGCAGGCAGACACAGAGCACACATAAATGCCAACTTCTAAAAGTGGCATTTCTACACCAGTCACAATAAATCTGCGCACACCATTGCGCAGCATTTATTCTCACGAGTTCGCACATACTAAACTCGCCCCTGCACTCCTCTCACACCAGGAATTACTCTGGACACACATCTCCCCCATGCATTCCTATGGGAGGGCAGGCCAATCTCACCACACGCACTCATCGCGCACGCACTTTACACTGGACCACAGTGCTAAAGTGCCCAGAGACTTAAAACTACTAACATACAAGGCAAAAAGTTTAGGGGTGAACCTGCCAAAAAGGGCCAAGTCCAACATGCGCTCACAATAGCTGTTACCATCCTGAATTTTGAATGTTTCGACAACAAATAAACACTGGCAAACAATGGTTAACGGAAACAAAGATTATATTAACAAGACGTGAAAACTTAAAAACACACAATACATAATTAAAAAAGAAGAAGGAGCTAAAAGAAACCCCTAAAAATGATCTATAGGAAAGGGGAGGCAAAAGTACTAGTGTGGCCCAGTGTTGGCCCTATTCTCTAGGAGGCATCATCAGACCTCACCATGTTATCTGAAGTTGTTGAATAGTGTTGACAGATTCAAGACCCTCCCTCTTCAACTATTAGCATTCAACTAAAGTATGGTACTACTGACTATAACCTGGGACTTTTCCACCAGCCATATACATGTTATATCGTAATATATTTATGGTTAAACATTCGATGGTGTGCTCTCGTTATGTGCCTGGCTCATCCAATCCTAAAATTATTGCATGCATTGTACATGGCATGTTGTGTCAGCATGTGTAACAGAGGAAGCACAAAATCTGCCTCAGAAATTCCTCTAAAAGGGTGAAAAGAGGTTTCATGTGCACATCATGAGCACCTTCCTTGTGGCACCAAGGGAATCTTCCCTACTGATATAGTCGCATTGCAGTATAATAAACATAAAGAATGAAAACAATTAGAAAAGGGTGGATTTTGACATCAACCTTTACCTGTACGTTGCCTCTCCAAAGTTGACAAGATTGCCATCCCCTATGTTACCAAAATTAAAATATTGCACGAAAAAATAGGAGGCACCAATAACTTCACAGGTAGTTCTTTGTTTATTTCACAGTATATTTTTAGAATTAAAATATTTCTAGTCATAATTCATATCATCAAACCTTGTGCATAAACTCATTGCAAAACATTTTCCTTTTTAAATGAAAATAAGTCAGTGACATAAACAAAGACCAACCACTGAAGTTGTTGGTGCCTCCAAACTTTGTTTCGTTTTGCGATGAAAGTAATTATGTCACTTCAATGTGGATATTGTAATTGATGAGTACCTTCATGTAGGACTTGGCCCTTTTGGCTAAAGTTCCCTAAACTTTTTGCTTTTCCCCTAGACCTTTTTTCTGACATTGTGTTGCCAACTTAGATGCTTTGGACACTTTGCCACTGCTGATCAGTGTCAAAGTGCAAGTGCTCCCTGTATAAAGTGTAATGGTAATTGGTTGTCCATGATTGGTATGTTTGCCTTACTAGTAAAGTCCCTAGTAAAGTGCACTATGTGTGCCAGGGCTGGTAATGCAAATGCTACTAGTGGGCCTGCAGCTTTATTTGTGCCACCCACACAAGTAGCTTTAAAAAGGGAACTCAGGCCTGCCATTGCAGGGCCTGCACGCAGTTTGTTAAACTGCCATGTTGTTCTGACAAGTGCACTCACTTGCCAGACCTTACCCTTCCCTTTCTATGCACATGAGACACCCCTATGGTAGGTCCAGGGTACCCCCTGGGCAGGGTGCAGTGCATGTGAAAGGTAGGACATGTACTAAGGTGTGTACCATGTCCTGACAGTGAAATAATCTCCATTTCGTTTTTCACCGTTGAAAGGCCATCTTGCCCATAGAACAGAATGGGGAGGCTGTGTAATATGTTTTCCAGCCTATCTTCCCAAAGGCTTAAGATGGAAAGGTGAAGTTTAGTATGCCTGAACTCACAATGTAATAACACATCTTTTTATGAAGATGGTTTTTGCATTGTGTGTTCAGAAGCCACTCTTTTAGAAGTGGCTGAGTTTTTGTGCTCTAACATTTCTGTGTGTCTCTGCCTGGCTGTGGATTGACTGTCTGGATTTGAAAGTGATAGGATCTGGGGAATGTTTTGACCCAGGGGAGGAGGGGAGACAGCAACAGGCTGACCTGCATCTGGGGTGTAGGGGGAGGAGAAGCCCCTAGAGGTGGAGAGGCCTGGGTTGCTGCTATAAAACAATTGTCCCATCTCCTGCTGAGTGATTGAGAATCCAGACCCCCACTAATCAAAGGAAGAAAGGTGTCACTGGCAGGGAGGCACCCAGAACTGGTTTGAACAGGGGTCAGTGCCCCCTGAGTACAAAGACTTCAAAGCCATTGAGGGGTATAACTATGAGAGCTGAAGCCCCTGAACTTTGGAGAATGGCTTGATCAAGTGTGAACAAGACTGGAGCTACTTCGTGGTCAAGAGGACCTTTGCCAAGGAAGAAACAACTGAATAAACTGAAGGATAGGACTGACCCTTGCTGTGTGTTCTGGGGCTGGCCTGCAATGTGCTGTTTTAACCAAGGAAAAGGCTAAAGGGACTTTGCTGTGTGCTGTGTCTCCCTGCTTGAAGGACTTTGCTGTGTGCTGTGTCCTGAAGTAACTTATCCCCAAGGGCCCGAGGTGAGCTGGCTCCCTGTTGCGGAAACACAGGAACACAAAAGTTTCCATGAGAGTCTCAGCGGCGCTGTGTGTGCGTGCTTGTTGCAGCCTGAGACCCTCGTAAGGCATGCCCTGTGATCGTGGGCACCTGGAGTCCAAGCAATGATCAGCGACGCTGTGTGCGTGTGCTTCGTGCAGCCTGAACCTTTTGTGTGGATTTTCCAGTATTGTGTGCACCGGAATCCAAGTGAGTCTCATCGACGCTGTGTGCGGGTGCGTTGGGCACCGTGAGACCTTCGTCAGGATTTGCCTTGTTATCGTGTGCACCGGAATCCAAGTGAGTCTCATCGACGCTGTGTGCGGGTGCGTTGGGCACCGTGAGACCTTCGTGAGGATTTGCCTTGTTATCGTGTGCACCGGAATCCAAGTGAGTCTCATCGAAGCTGTGTGCATGTGCGTTGTGCACTGTGAGACCTTCGTGAGGATTTGCCTTGTTATCGTGTGCACCGGAGTTAAAGTGAGTCTCAGCGGCGCTGCGCGCGTGATCTTCGTGCAGCCTGAGACCTTCGTGTGGAGTGCCCAATGATCGTGCACTCGAAGTTCAAGGAAGTCTCAGCGACGCTGTGTGCGTGTGCCCTGTGGCAGCCTGAGATCTTCGTAACTGTAGCGGCCCGGACCAGCAGCCCCGGAGGAGCTGAGCTGCCGGCCCGAGCCCGCCGTTGCCATTTGACAAAGATTGCATTGGAGGCCCAACCGCTGGACGAGGAGAGGAGAGTGAGTTTGCGCCCCCCATGTAACGTGTGTCGACTCCTGGGGCGGGGTGCGGGCTCGGAGGGAGACGCTCTCGGCCTCTCTCTCGTTCTGGCAGCGCGAGCCTCTGCTTCGGCTCGTATCGCAGCCCGTATTGCCAAGGGAGTGGCAGTACAGGGGCCAGAGTGCAGAGCTGCACTTTTTGGTTACATCGTACCCGTGTTGGGGGCAACTGTTGAGAGTCTGACTGCAAGTCAGAAGGAGAGGCAGAGAGACCGCCTACGGCACAGTGATCGGTGCCTGAGTGTATTACGCATTATTCCATTACTGCATAACGGAGTACCTGACTGTCGTACTACACATTGCATCATTTGTGCATAACGAAGTACCTGATTAAAGTATTACGCATTGCACTGTTTCTTCATAACGAACTACCTGATTAGTGTATGACACATTGCACTGTTTCTGCATAACGAACTACCTGATTAGCGTATGACGCATTGCATTATTCCTGCATAATGAAGTACCTGATTAGTGTATTACGCATTGCCTTACATCTGTATAACGACGTACCTGGTGGTTGTATTACGCATTGCATTATTTTTACATTGCAAAGTACCTGATTGTCGTGCTACGCATTGCATTATGTTTACCTCGCAAAGTGCCTGATTGTTGCGTACGCATTGCATTATTTTTACATTGCAGCAGTACCTGATTCTAGCATTACGATCTGCATAACAGGGTGTTAGGATTAGAGTAGGATGTTTAGAAGTGCTCATTAATATCGCCAGAACTGATAAGGGCTGGCTGGCCTAACAACCGGCCAGGAGGAATATTACAAATACGCATATGTTGGATTTATATTGTGTGGTCTTATCGTATATCTTTTCATATAAAATTTATACTCGTTTTATAAAACTCGTTTGGAGTCTATTTGTGGTGTCATCATTGGGTTACTGTGAGCGTGATTGCAAATACTTTACACATTTGCCTTGAAGATAAGCCTGGCTGCTCGTGCCAAGCTACCGAGGGGGTGACCGGGCTATCGCAGAAGGTGACCTTCCTTTCCTTGACGTTGGAACCCGGGTACCTACCTCAGCCAACCAGGGGATTTGAACCCCGGTTCTAGCATCTGGATGGCAGAGGTAGGGGATTTGAACCCCGGGTCTAACACTTCATGAGAAGGATTTGCTCATATCATCAGATGTATTCTGCTCATCAGATTATTTTTGCCATGAAACAGACTAGTTTTCCAAAGCATATAAAAGCAATAAGACAAAAAGAGAATACAGGATTTGGTTATCAGGAGTTTGCCAGTTACCATATGATTTGCAAAACTGATCTCTTTAACTAATATCTGACATAATGACATTCTTGAATACACCTTTATAATTTGTAGATGTAAACAGAAGATAGTTTTAGTTCGAACAAACTCCATTAGGAGCTTGTCAAAACATCAGAATATGCCCTGCCAATTCTTCATGTGAAGTGCCTTATCACTTCTGGTTCCTACATTTTGTTTCTTGAATCGGTGAAGATAATAGGACATTACCAAATGAGCCACAATGGGATTTTACCAGAAATACAAGGCATATTGAAACTGCAAGCCCATTTTTCCACACCCCAGAAAGTGTTTTTGGTAGATCATCAAATTGCTTCTTTGTTGCAGTCCCCTGATTGAGAAGTCAGCTTTAGTTAAAACTAACCTTTTTTAATTTCTGAGGAAACATGTTATTGCTTAAGTTAGTAGCCATCACAATATACAGAACTACTTAAACCCATTGTAACTGATTCACCATGAAATCCTTTTTCGAAGAGTATGGGGACATTTTTTGTATACCATGATTCCATGAAAAGGCTAAAAAACAAGCTTTTTTCAATTTCTCTAATGTAATTTCCCAACTGCATTGCATGTTTTGTGAATGGATCTATTGTTTTTAGTTAGAGGGATAAAATACTCGTGTGTCGTAGCAAACTTGTTTAGTACATGAAATGTAAGAAGGACCGCCCCCTGTACTACAAAGACGGTTTGACCTGAAAAGAATTTTACATCTAACAGAGAAAATGGATAGATAAACTTGAGAGCAAAGGAGCAAAGAGGGGCAAAACTGTATCATCAATGCATTTGCATGCCTCAATCAAGCTATAGTAAGTACAGCTTAGCACTAAATTTCATAGTCTAGATGAACCATCCTCAAACAACCAAACATATATAGCTACATTCCAATTAGTTAGATATTTATTCAAAAGCAGGGCACATGACAACATCAATGTATCGACTGGAAGTGGTATGGTAAAATAAGTTTGTTTGTACAGTTATGTAACTTAGCATTTATGGCCCAAATTGCTCTGGTGGATGCCGTGCAGATAACAACCAGGCATCGACCCTAACAGGCCTACTGATGAGGGCAGCTAGTGTATAACAAAACAAAGACCAATATAACTTCTTTCCCAATGTAGTTACAAACAGTGCAAGTCCACATATTTTCACTTCCATGGTAGCATCAACAACATGAAGGTTGGAATGCTAGAATTAATCTCAGAAACAGGTTAGTGCTTGGGCCCACATTTTACTCATCATTTTTCACTCACCATGCCATGCTAGAATGCGACCTGCCATATGCAAATCAGTACCCACTCTGGTCTTCATGGGAACAGTCCATCTTGAACTTCCAGACAATGCCCCATCCCGAATGAAACAAAAGCAACGTCAGGCAAAAAATCTGCCTCAGAAATTCCTCTAAAAGGGGGAAAAGAGGTTTCAAGTGCACAACATGAGCACCTTCCTTGTGGCACCAAGGGAATCTTCCCTACTGATATAGTCGCATCGCAGTATAATAAACATAAATAATTAAAAGAATTACAAAAGGGTGGATTTTGACATCAAATTTTACCTGTACGTTGCTTCTCCAAAGTTGACAAGATTGCCACCCCCTATGTTACCAAAATTAAAATATTGCACAAAAAAATAGAAGGCACCTATAACTTCACAGGTAGTTCTTTGTTTATTTCACAGTATATTTTTAAAATTAAAATATTTTTTGTCATAATTCATATCATCAAACCTTGTGCACAAACTCATGCCAAAACATTTTCCTTCTTAAATGAAAAGAAGTCAGTGACATAAGCAAAGACCAACCTCTGAAGTTGTTGCTGCCTCCTATCTTTGTTTCGTTTTGCGATGAAAGTAATTATGTCTCTTCAATGTGGATATTTTAATTGATGAGTACCTTCATGAGAAGGATTTGCTCATATCATCAGATGTGTTCTGCTCATCAGATTATTTTGGGAAACATCGTTTACAGCGCACGCGGTACAATGCGTGTCATTACAACGAATGTTTACAACGCGAAATCCATTACAACGCATGTCATTACATCGCATAATCCATTACAACACATTCCCCAAAGTAACGCCCCGGCGGAGTTAGAATAGTAATTGCGTTGTAATGGATTATGCGTTTTAACGACATGCGTTGTAACGACATGCATTGTAATGGATTTTGCGATGTAAAAAATTTGTTGTAATGTCATGCGTTGTAACACGTGCGTTGTAAAGTGTCATATTCGATTATTTTTGACATGAAACAGACTAGTTTTCCAAAGCATATAAAAGCAATAAGACAAAAAGAGAATACAGGATTTGGGAGTTTACCAATTACCATATGATTTGCAAAACTGATCACTTTAACTAATATCTGAAGTAATGACATTCTTGAATACATCTTTATAATTTGTAAATGTAAACAGAAGATAGTTTTAGTTACAACAAACTCCATTAGGAACTTGTCAACACATCAGAATATGCCCTGCCAATTCTTCATGTGAAGTGCCTTATCACCTTGGTTCCTACATTTTGCTTCTTGAATCGGTGAAGATAACAGGACATTACCAAATGAGCCACAATGGGATTTTACCAGATATACAAGGCATATTGAAACTGCAAGCCAATTTTTCCACACCCCAGAAAGTGTTTTTGGTAGATAATCAAATTACTTCTTTGTTGCAGTCCCCTGATGGAGAAGTCAGCTTTAGTTAAAACTAACCTTTTTTAATTTCTGAGGAAACATGTTAATGCTTAAGTTAGTAGCCATCACAATATACAGAACTACTTAAACCCGTTTTGTAACTGATTCACCATGAAATCCTTATTCCAAGAGTTTGGGGAGAAGGGGACATTTTTTGTATTCCATGAAAATGCTAAAAACAAGCTTTTTTCAATTTCTCTAATGTAATTTCCCAACTATTGCATGTTTTGTGAATTGATCTATTGTTTTTAGTTAGAGGGATAAAAGATTTGTGTGTCGTAGCAAACTTGTTTAGTACGTGAAATGTAAGAAGGACCACCCCCTGTACTACAAAGACGGTTTGACCTCCTGCTCTGCCTTGCTACGTTGTCTTAGGCCTGGCTGCCATGGGGCCTTTTTGCACACGTTACTTTGTGCCGTTGTTTTCCAGTCTTTGCTTCTGCCTGGCTATTTTAGCACTGTCTGCATTTCTATCTTTCACCTTTTCTCCTGTTCCCTTTTTGGGCTACGTCTGAACACCATGTACAAGGTCGAAAAACAACGTCCCTTGTTCCTGCTGATTTGGCCAGTCCCTCGCACTTAGACATAACACTATGTACAGCTGCCCTGGAGAAATTTGTGTGCTTTTAATATTGTGATTTTCACGGTTAGACGCACTTGGAGACAAACCTTTCCAGGGAGAAGAGCTGTGCTTATCTGATGATGTAAACTTTACATCTAGATACTGAGGTATGGGGGTTCGCTAGACAAAGCCCAAAGGTCTTCTGTTTTTATAATAAACTAGCAACTAGCTCGGGGAGGGTGGTATTGTCATTTAACCATATATCCGCAGCTTTATGAAATGCTTTCCCCGTTTGTATTCTATGGAGTTGTAACTATGCTGCTTATATTATCCTTATGCATTATGCTGATAGTACTGGCACGTGTACTGTATCTTAGAGCACGGTAGTTGAAATAAACATTTTAAACTATACAGTGTCTCTTCTTACGCACGCTGTGGACAGGTATGAGTGAAGTATGAAAGGGTGTTCTTGCTACTGCGAGTCCTGAGAGAGAGATACCATGTTCTGGGTTGTCTAATCATTGGTAGCATTGTTGCTAATGAGATGCTACAGCTCGTCGGGTTGGGGTTTTAGGTGCTAAGGTTTATGGTTGGCTCACCACTATATTCCGAGGTCCTATTATCCTGTGCATAGCTCTGTGTATGTGCAGAATCCCTACAACATGGCGCAACCAACGAGTGGGCTGCTTATCTGCGAGACGCTTGAGTAGTATTTGTGCTTGTCCACAACTCCCTTTGCAGACGCTTCCGGAAGCGTGTGTGACGGTGATACCTCCTATATTGACGTTTTTATAGGTTCTTTCAAGCTTGAAGTTGTTAAAAGGTTTCTTAAATAATACCCACTATTGTGCTGCCTAATATTAGGTTGTCGAAACTTGTTAGCCTAACATGGCTAATCAAATTGCGGCACATAGCCGCGCAGCGCTCCGAGCTCACTTGACAGTGTATGGAGTGCCTGACGCGGGTGTCGATCTGATCTTTGTGGTACAAGCGGATCCCGCTTACCACTTTGAGGTTTTTTACTCATGGATCACCTTTCCGGCGGTGGATGGGGCTGATAACTTGTTCCATGAATATGAAGCCACCGTTGTTCCTATGCACTATAGACCGTATAGGAATCGTGAAGTACCGCTCACGGCTTGGCAACACCGTGTTTGGTTTGATGGCGCCCTCCCCCAACCGGTTACCGCGGTTCGTTTAGGCCCCTTGTCAATTGATGGGGCCACTTGGCCTGTTTTGGCCGGGTATACCCCGCATCCGCGTTATATGACGCTGCCGCTCGCTGACCTGCGTAATCTGCATTCGTCTTTAATACGAGTGCATCGAGCTTTAGTACAGTATGTTACAGGCAACATCCAGGGAGTCCCGCCTGGAGTTGCAGCCCATCCAGCTGGAGCAGGCGGTATAACCATAAGTCCTGTCATGGTTAATTCGGTGATGGGCAAGCGCCCACAGAATAAGGATGATTTTCCTTATTGGCTTGCAGAAAAATCTGACCTCTTCGTACGACATTTTGTTAGCGGAGGCGGATTGGCCGCCCCCATTCGTACTTGCTGCGCGTAAAGGGGAGGAGGTAATCCTTCCGAGCTTTTCTCGCCATGTCCCCAAGGATAAAGCGGAGGCTCTTGCAGCTGAGTGGGCTGTGTCCCTGGCTCCAGCGTTATACCGCAACCACGTGGGCTGGGATGAAGATTCACCACCCCATGAAATTCCTTTGCGGTCGCTGCCACAGCCACAACCCCAATATCCCATAAAGCGGGAAGCAAAAGGCCCCGTTTCTGAAATTCTGACTCAATTGGAATATCAGGGAGTAATTGAAACATGCGTATCACCGATGAATAATCCCCTTTTTGCGGTTTCTAAACCCGATGGATCGTACCGTTTAGTTTTGGATTACCGACATTTGAACTCTCATTGTCGGACCTTTGCGGTACAAAACACCCACAGTTCTGCGCTTGTAGACAGTCTTGTTCGTAAGAAATATAAAACTACACTTGACCTATCCAATGGATTCTACACGCACAACTTGGCCCCGGAGAGTAGCCAATGGAGCACTTTCACCTCCGGTGGTAAATTATTCAAATTCAGGCGTTTACCTATGGGCTACAAAACAGTCCAGGTGTATTCGCTGCCCGTGTTGCCTCTTTGTTAGACGGCATAGACCCAGATGCATGTTCGTACGTCGATGATATCTATCTGACAGACGACGAATTGTTCCCGCATCTATCCCGAGTGGACCGCATTATTCTCGAATTTGCGGTTTTAGGTTATAAGTTTAACTTTGCCAAATCACACATTGCTGAATTTACTGTGTTGTTTTTGGGCTATGAGCTCAACAATGAAGGTAAGGGCTTAGCCCTCCATTTTATGGAGAAATGTGCACTTTTGTGCCCTCCAACCACTCTGAAGAAACTTCAGTCTTTACTGGGTTTTCTGAACTTCGGGCGTACTTACATTCCTGAATATGCCCAGCGTATCAAGCCACTGTATGCTTTGATACAACCTAACTTTTCGAAGTGATGCTGGCTTCCGGAGCATTCCTCCATTCTGCAGTCTTTGCAGACAGACCTACTTGAATCTAAATTCTTGTTGACTCGTGATAACCACACAAACCTGGTGATTAGAATCATTCCAGGGGCAGTGGGTTTCACGTACTTAACCTTTAACGAAGGTGACACAGTACCCATCGCATACAAGTCACATCTTCACACTTCCGCAGAAATGCGTTTTTCATCTGTGGAGAAAGATTTGACTGCAGTGCAAATGGCGATTCTAAAGGAATGCGCACTGGCACAGGGAAAGCGCATTTTGGTGGTAACACCCTATCCTGCCCTAGAGGCAGTGACGAAAGCAAGTGTACCGAACTCTAAAGCTTTGCACCCCTGTTGGATACAATGGGCAACATCTTTGACGTCTCCGGATGTCACTTTTATCTTGGATTCATCTCTTCAGACTCAGGAGTTTTTGCAGTATGAATTCGTTCATCCTCCTCCTCTGTCTTTGCTACCGCTTGAGGAATACAAATGTATTATCTATACCGATGGTTCAGCACAGCCGGCCATGGGCTCCAAGCATGCTTATTCAGAAGCGTGTGCTATTGTTGCAGGTTCCTTTGTGAACGGAAAATTAAAATCTACTGTAGTGCATACTCAAGCACTGGGAGACAGTACTGCACAATTGGCCGAGCTGCGCGCATTGGTGCTAGCACTTGAGTTCGCTAATCCGGATGTGACCACTCTTATTGTATGCGATTCCTACTACTGTGTTCAGTCTTACAATAACAATCTCTTCTTTTGGTCACAAAATGACTATAGAGACGCAAAAGGCAGCACAATCAAGCATAAAATGCTTTGGGTTCGAGTGGCAGATTTACAACAACGTCTGCCTCTCACACAGGTGGTACACACTCTTGGCCATCAGCGTGTGGGCGCACATGCTGTTGGTAACGGTTTGGCAGACAAAGCTGCCAAATCAGCAGTAGCCACGTGCACAGTCGCAGCAGTTACCAGATCCATGTCTAAAATAGATACTGATATACTAGCAGCTATTGCTGCGACAAAGGAAGGTGCTAATTACCCTAGGGGTTTCCCTTCCAAATACTCTTATCAATTAGGTCCCGAACAGGCTCCTTATGTAAGAATTCCAAACATTGGTGATCGGCTGATTCCCAACGCGGACCGCAGACTTTCCTTGATAACAGCGGCACACGAAGGCATGGCGTCAGCTCATGCTGGAGTGTCAGCGACTGTTTCCATCTTGCAGCAGCGTTACTGGTGGCGTGGTTTATACAAACAAACCCGTACTTATGTGCTTTCTTGTGACGTTTGTCAGCAGATTAAGCCTTCCACGGTTACTCGGCCACCACAGACCCCGCTCTACATTTCTAACAGACCTTTTGGGTGTGTTTACCTGGATCACTGCGATCCATTCTCATCAGACACTGCATATAAATATATCTTAGTTGCAGTGGACTCGTGCACACATTTCATCTGGGTTTGGCCACAACGAAGTGCTGACGCTCGAAATGTCATAAGGGATTTGCGTGTCTTTGTGGGAATTTTCGCCTGTGGCACCTTCCATTCTGACCAAGGTCCAGCGTTCGCCTCTAAGGCTTACAAGGACGCAATGGGTTCACTGGGGGTGCGGGTGAAATTTTCGCCTCCGTATCGGCCTGAGGGCAATTCGATTGTTGAACGAATGAACCGTGACTTAAAGCAATCCTTGACGGCTAGAGTCTTAGGTACTGGCAGGAACTGGCTGGCCCACTTGTATACTGTACAGCGTGCACTTAATAATCTCCCTAGAAGACCTCTGGGTGGGCGGACCCCTTACAAAATGCTCTTTGGCATACGAATGTTTGTGCCTGACCTTGATGGTCTAGACATGGCGGCACAATTCGCCATCTTTGATGTAGATAATCATTCTACTATGTTACAGGACTTACAAGAAGCCCGAGACAAACTTGCAATCGCACATTTACCTTCAGCCACAGACGCTGCACTGCAGATTCCGGTTGCCGGCTGGCTTCCGAAAATTGGAGATCTGGTCCGAGAGAAGGTGGAGAACAAGAAAGAATTTGGCCCCTCTTATCGTGCACCGGTTCCAGTCCTCGGCTTGAAGGGACCTCGTACAGTCATCTTACCACCGCTTCCTGGTCGCAAAGAGAACAGATACATCTCAGTAGAAAATGTCAAGTTACAACATCTGGCCGATCCTGAATAGTGTTACACCAGCGGTCTCTTGTCCTGTCATTTACCGGACGAATGTTCATGGCCCTCTTGCCCGAACGGTCACTGATGTTGCTATCGAGATGGTAGATTTGCCTGATAATCTGCACGACTACCCGGATTCCCCTTGCAATGAGGAGTCCGAGTATACCTACCCTGCAACCAGTCCGTGGCTCATTTACCAACAACGCCACTGAGCCCAACACGTTATTCCTTTGACTCGGCTTCCACTTCATCACTTGTCCCATCCAAATTCAGTGTTTTTGTATCCTGGTTCAGAGACAATTTTTTGATCCCCCCATGGACATACATCTGGTTGGTACTTTTCCTGATTTTTTTGTTCATGTCCATTGGCTTTGTCACTGTGTTTTTTCTGCTCATTAATGGACACTATTTGCCAGAACGCTCTGCAGTGAACTCTGTTGCTGGAACTTTGGCTCCACATTCTTCATCTCACATCATGAAGCGAGACCACACCTTTGTGAACATTTCAGCAGTTCCAGTCGCTGATGGCATCGTTTGGGATGCGGTAAACTTCCAAATTCATGGACCGACCGAAATTATTAATGTACCAAATGTCCTTCGTGTTTCAATGGGTGATGTCGTAAAAAGTAATATTCATTCTGACGATTGGGATGTGCATGCAGTTGAAGCATTATTTACTGATTTGAAATATTATGCTGCTTTTCATGCTGAAGATCTATACATGAATTCTGCAAATTATGCTGATTTGTATTGTTACCAGCATTGGGGCAACCACTTTCTCCATAAACCTAGTACCCTTCGGGGACTTTTTAATTATACCCAATGGGAACATTGTCCGACCCCCTTTGCCAGGTAGCTCCCAGACTCTTAAAAATAAGTTTACTTATTTTACAGATTTTAATAGATCGAACCCTGGGTCATATTTCTTTAAATTAAGCACTTCATTTACTGAGAAAATCATGTTAACACATACCAAATTGCTATATTCCGGCTCCTTTTTAAAAGCCTTAGCTGTGGGTGGGTATGAACATTGGCGTGACACCATTGATTTAAAGTCAATTTGGGGCTCCAAAGCATGGCAGGTTCAGGGCACAGAAGCCTTACACCGTGCTTGCCTCATCCCGGCCCAAATTCTATTTTTAAATCAGACCATCTATCAAACGACATGTTGGGGTTTGGCTACGTCCAAACAATTGAATGCCCCTTCTTTTCCTGTCTTGTCTTCCACTCCCAACGAAAGCTTGTACTTTAATATGTCCCTTACCGAATTGCAGGTTTTGTTTCAGAACAATTCGTTTAATGTCTCTGCGTTTGTTCAGTCACCCTGGTTGGCTTGGCCCATTGCATCTAATGCCTGCCAGCTGCGTTTTCATAACACGGATCCTGGCTACAAACAGGATAGGCCAGATCCAAGGTTTTCTGACTCTCGTACTGTTACAACATATTCTGTTGGTAAATTGTGTAAACAGTGTTGCAGCACTCTTCCTTAGATTCTGTTACACAACATTTATCCCTCCTATCAGGCAACATTGATCTGTCCGACTTTATTCTAGGGCCTCGTGGTCCTCGACCGAAGAGATTCATATATGAGACTTACAATGAACTCTGGAAGCTTTCGCAAATTGAAGCTGCTTCCCGTCTTCGGGAAATCGATCAAGCGAATTTAGAAAAAGTGCTTGCTGTTGTTGACAATAGTATTAATACCCTGTCTTCCCGCATTTACACATTAGAGAATATTATTTCCTCTGTTGTTGATATTGTACAAGATGATGTTTCTGTGTTATATCATGGTCAAAATCAATTGCGTTCAGTAATGCAGTTTGCATGGACTTTGCAAACACTTAAGATGGGGAAGGTTCCTTGGCACTTTTTAAACACCACTGCCTTAATCTTACCTTTTAATTTGACTGAGAAGCAGCAGTTTATGTCCATGAAGGATGCAGCGTACACTCTGTTACATATAGAAAAACTAGAGCCCTTACCGTTCTCTGTTGCGGAATTGGATTCTGCTGTGTGGCTAGTACACGGGGTTATCGCTTTGCCTTTTTCATTGTTTGAATTTAGTTTGTGTATGAAGCATTATCCTGTAGGCCGTTTTCAGCCTTTGGGCAGTGCCTTCCTGCATGAACTTTGGTCCCTGCCTTTCATGTTTAAATGCCTTAGAGACGGAAGGGAGGTTTTTCTCACGGGGGAGTCATGCGATTCAACTGTGAGTCATTCCCTTGTTTGCAAACACATTCAATTGCACGGAGCTTGTAACGTTTCGGCTCCGAATCTTGCTTGTGTGTTAAAGGGCATTCCTGCTATTTCTCCTACTTTCACTGTGCTTGCAAATGGTAGCTATCTACTTTTGAATAACCAAGACTGCTGTGGCATGCTGGCCGGCATACCCTATATTGTTACAGTTTCACACAGGGTTGTCTGCTGCAAAAATGTGCTTTTTCCTCCCCCGCACAACATTATAGATAGTTCCGTTTGGCCTTCCATTCCTACTCTGAGGGCGGATTTCAATAAATTGAGCAGAATAAAGGCACTATTATTGAACCAGGAGGTTATGCTCACGTCCGCCCGGGAGACATTCATTCTCTAGGTGGCGAGTACCCACAGTGAAATACAGGCCCTTTTGAACACTAACCTCCCACAACATTTCGGTGAACTGATTCACCATGTTTTTAATGCATCACGCACTGAAGGTCTGGTGCACTTTTTTAAAGTTGTGGGCTCTGGCCTTGTGACCTCTTTTCAGACTATTTTTGGTGTAATCCCTGCTTTTATTCATTCCATTTTTTCCAGCGTCTTTGGTGGCGTTCCATTAATCCTCGCTTTGGCGGCTGGTATACTGCTATTGATCTGTTTGCTACGCAATGGCTGCACCTCCTTGGGCCCTTCTCAACCCGGGTCGTCTCCAGATGCTCCGTGAGCGCATTCTCGCTGGTTTCGGCATCCTGTCGTTGGCGACGCTCAGTGTGTCTTATAGACTGTCTTTTCGCTTTGCGTATTTCACTTGCGTGCAACCTGTGTTGACTTGCATCAGATGTCCATTCTCATGGTCCTTGGATTATTGCCTCTCCAATACGTCTCTGTCTCGACCGGATTTTGTCCTGCTGGTGGGTCCCTTAGAGGCCCATGAACGGGACTGTTCCGGTGCAGGCTACATGGCGCGTGCGGCTGCACTGGGGATTTTGGCACAATGGGATATCTGGGCAGCTGCTCAGAGTCTCCTACAACAAAGTTATATTGAGTACCACGCAAGTTGTCCCGCAATGCTGTTCGCTGCTCCCTCTTGCGAGGAACATGACTGCAGCTTTGATTTACTGGACTGGATGGCGTCGCTTTTTTCCGACGATTCCAATGATGTCCTCTTGGAAGGTGTGGCGTATCTCTGCACTTACACTCTGTTGGATTGACAGGGCCGTCGCATTCTTCGACCTGCCTCGCTGGATTATTTTTTTGGGTATTTCCTCTGCCCAGCATTTTTTTTTCTCGATCCTTGTCCTTCATGGCGATCGATCCGACACGGATTGTTCTGTTCTGCTCCGTTTTTGAACTCTTTCCTCTTCCTATGACTTGGCCGTTGGACTGCCCTGGGGAGGGTGTCGTGTGGTTTGTGGCCTCCTGCTCTGCCTTGCTACGTTGACTTAGGCCTGGCTGCCATGGGGCCTTTTTGCACACATTACTTTGTGCCGTTGTTTTCCAGTCTTTGCTTCTGCCTGGCTATTTTAGCACTGTCTGCATTTCTATCTTTCACCTTTTCTCCTGTTTCCTTTTTGGGCTACGTCTGAACACCATGTACAAGGTCGAAAAACAACGTCCCTTGTTCCTGCTGATTTGGCCAGTCCCTCGCACTTAGACATAACACTATGTACAGCTGCCCTGGAGAAAATCGTGTGCTTTTAATATTGTGATTTTCACGGTTAGACGCACTTGGAGACAAACCTTTCCAGGGAGAAGAGTTGTGCTTATCTGATGATGTAAACTTTACATCTAGATACTGAGGTATGGGGGTTCGCTAGACAAAGCCCAGAGGTCTTCTGTTTTTATAATAAACTAGCAACTAGCTCGGGGAGGGTGGTATTGTCATTTAACCATATAACCACTGCTTTTTGAAATGCTTTCCCCGTTTGTATTCTATGGAGTTGTAACTATGCTGCTTATATTATCCTTATGCATTATTCTGATAGTACTGGCACGTGTACTGTATCTTAGAGCACGGTAGTTGAAATAAACATTTTAAACTATACAGTGTCTCTTCTTACGCACGTTGTGGACAGGTTTGAGTGAAGTATGAAAGGGTGTTCTTGCTACTGCGAGTCCTGAGAGAGAGATACCGTGTTCTGGGTTGTCTAATCATTGGTGGCATTGTTGCTAATGAGACGCTACAGCTAGTCTGGTTGGGGTTTTAGGTGCTAAGGATCATGGTTGGCTCACCACTATATTCCGAGGTCCTATTATCCTGTGCATAGCTCTGTGTATGTGCAGAATCCCTACAACAGTAATTATGTCTCTTCAATGTGGATATTGTAATTGATGAGTACCTTCATGAGAAGGATTTGCTTATATCATCAGATGTGTTCTGCTCATCAGATTATTTTGGGAAACATCGTTTACAGCGCACGCGGTACAATGCGTGTCATTACAACGAATGTTTACAACGCGAAATCCATTACAACGCATGTCATTACATCGCATAATCCATTACAACACATTCCCCAAAGTAACGCCCCGGCGGAGTTAGAATAGTAATTGCGTTGTAATGGATTATGCGTTTTAACGACATGCGTTGTAATGAATTTTGCGATGTAAAAAATTTGGTGTAATGACATGCGTTGTAACACGTGCGTTGTAAAGTGTCATATTCGATTATTTTTGCCATGAAACAGACTAGTTTTCCAAAGCATATAAAAGCAATAAGACAAAAAGAGAATACAGGATTTGGTTATCAGGAGTTTACCAATTACCATATGATTTGCAAAACTGATCACTTTAACTAATATCTGACATAATGACATTCTTGAATACATCTTTATAATTTGTAAATGTAAACAGAAGATAGTTTTAGTTACAACAAACTCCATTAGGAACTTGTCAAAACATCAGAATATGCCCTGCCAATTCTTCATGTGAAGTGCCTTATCACCTTGGTTCCTACATTTTGCTTCTTGAATCGGTGAAGATAACAGGACATTACCAAATGAGCCACAATGGGATTTTACCAGATATACAAGGCATATTGAAACTGCAAGCCAATTTTTCCACACCCCAGAAAGTGTTTTTGGTAGATAATCAAATTGTTTCTTTGTTGCAGTCCCCTGATGGAGAAGTCAGCTTTAGTTAAAACTAACCTTTTTTAATTTCTGAGGAAACATGTTAATGCTTAAGTTAGTAGCCATCACAATATACAGAACTACTTAAACCCATTGTAACTGATTCACAATGAAATCCTTATTCCAAGAGTTTGGGGAGAAGGGGACATTTTTTGTATTCCATGAAAAGGCTAAAAACAAGCTTTTTTTCAATTTCTCTAATGTAATTTCCCAACTATTGCATGTTTTGTGAATTGATCTATTGTTTTTAGTTAGAGGGATAAAAGATTTGTGTGTCGTAGCAAACTTGTTTAGTACGTGAAATGTAAGAAGGACCACCCCCTGTACTACAAAGATGGTTTGACCTTAAAAGCCTTTTAACATCTATCAGAGAAAATGGATAGATGAACTTGAGAGCAAAGGAGCAAAGAGGGGCAAAACTGTATCATCAATGCATTTGCATGCCTCAATCAAGCTATAGTAAGTACAGCTTAGCACTAAATTTCATAGTCTAGATGAACCATCCTCAAACAACCAAACATATACAGCTACATTCCAATTAGTTAGATATTCATTCAAAAGCAGGGCACATGGCAACATCAATGTATTGACTGGAAGTGGTATGGTAAAAATAAGTTTGTTTGAACAGTTATGTAACATTGCATTTATTACTCAAATTGCTCTGGTGGATGCCGTGCAGATAAAAGCCAGGCATTGACCCTAACAGGCCTACTGATGAGGGCAGCTAGTGTATTTTGAAAACAAAGACCAATATAACTTCTTTCCCAATGTAGATACAAACAGTGCAAGTCTACATATTTTCACTTCCATGGTAGCATCAACAACATGAAGGTTGGAATGCTAGAATTAATCTCAGAAACATGTTAGAGCTTGGGCCCACATTTCACTCATCATTTTTCACTCACCATGCCATGCTAGAATGGACCTGCCATATGCAAATCAGTACCTACTCTGGTCTTCATGGGAACAGTCCATCTTGAACTTCCAGACAATGCCCCACCCTGAATGAAACACAAGCAACGTCAGACGAGTTTCAGCCTATTTGAATTTCATCAGTAAGATGCAGTGTGAGTCATATGGCACAGTGAGCAGGGGATCCACTTTTGAACATAGAGAAGCTGCACCCTACTGACAAGACCTTCCAATAATGTTTTTGTTTTCTTTACCACGAAACATAACCTTTTTCTTTTTTTCTAACAGTAGTGTAAGATCCAGGAACTAGGCAAGAACTTGCACCATTTTATAGTTGGGTGAATTATCGGTAAACAAATCTTATGAATCAATAAACCCTCCCATTCAGAGACCATAAAAACTTTCTTGTGAGCTTGGTCCAAAATTCTACAACTTGCGTAAAACCTATGGGATTTTGACTAGTACCCCAAAGGGCACTGGAAACCACACTAAAAATGCAGAAAACCTCAGTGACAGACCTAAGTCTGATCTCTGTCACAAGTTCAGACAGAACAGTGACAATAACAAGAGCAATATTAAGCAATTGTGGACATTGAGCAGGAGACAGAACTCACTACAGAGTAGGACTTGGCACCAGAGATAACCCAGTATTATGAATACCGGAACCAGGCCCACTTATGAGAATGGGACATGCACTGCTAACCTTCATCTACTGGAGATGCGACATAATTGACCTCACAATGCAACAGAGCCGAACTCAGTGCCAAACAATTCCTCAGGGTTTTCCAATTTTCAGCAGATGGGGCTCATTTCAAATGTGTCCTCTACGGGCCAGTAAAGCGCATCAAGTGCTGTTCTCTCTAATATTAGGGACACATTTAGAGTCCCATTCTCCCTTTGTCAATTGAGATGGTTTCTCCTGTTGATTTAAATGCAAACAATGCAGGTTATCTTGAGTGAGTCAATAAAGAACTGAGCTTAAAAAAAAGGAATTCAGAAATGATTCATGAAACTCAGATACCTACTGAGAGTATTTCTTCAGAGGAATCTTAGGCTTCCATTACAGCTGTAGAGGGTCCGCTCCAAGTTGTAATTAATCTGACAAAATTCACAATGATATTATAGGCTATTTTTACATAAACCAAAGAGATACAACAAACGCATAATTATATGGCTCTGCATTTAAAGAACGAGCTGGAAGTGCTGGTTGAGAAGGTAATCCAGTTTACTGTGCACCTGGAGGAGATAGAGCAAAGAGTTTTAGGGTGTAAAGATGATTAGGAAAAGCTTAAGCAACATTCATACAGTATGAAAAAGATATTTCAAGACTTAAAATTACTCTCAGCAGTCTAGCCTGCTCTTCACTGGAATTCCAGAACATAAAGAAGATGAACTGGGTTTAGTAGATTTAATTGAAAAATTGATTGAAGACCTGTCAGATTTTTCCTGCAACCTCACAATTATGCGAGCCTACAGAGTTGCTTCTTATGTCTCTGCTCAATCTGTTTACCTGAAAACGTTAAAGATGCGCAAAGTTTTTTAGATCAGGTTAGTTCAAAATAGCTATCTCAAATAGCATTGATCAGGAATATTTTGTGCAATGTAAATAGTCCTATTATTATTACCATATGTTAGGCACTATTTAGATTACTAGAGGACTGGAAGCCTGAAGTTATTTTTCTTAAGGATTCTCATTTTAAGACAAATAAGCCTAGAACACCTCAATGGGTGGCAGCAACATTTTTGTCTTCAGCTCATGCTGCTCATCAGGGAGTGGTTCGATTCATGGTGAAATGTTGCACCCTGATTCAGATCGAGAGAGATGCTGGATTATAGTCACTGCTTTAATTCAGAATTGTAAATACACATTAGTTAATTATTATGGACCAATTGAAGATGATGCCAATTCTCTGCAGCACCTATGTATCTCCTTAATGAATTGTCCTCATCCCTTTATAATGGGAGAAGATTTTCTAATTTTATTGAAATTAGTACTTTATATTCTTCACCGTGAGGTAAGAAACAATTGAAGCATAGACCGGGCAAAAGAATCTCATTCATAATGAATGACTATGGTCTTATTGACCCTTGAAGGCTCGATAATCCCACATTGAGACAATACTCATGTTTGTCTAAGCAATTTAACAGCTGCTTAATTATATTTTTTAATATCTAATCAAATCAAAGGGGTAAAACAGAGATATTATCTAATTCCTTTTCAGACCATTCAGTTGTTTTAACTGAAGTTATGGTGTACATACAACCCCGTAGCTTCAAATGGTCTTTTAATAAGGGCTGGCATACAAAAGCTGGTCAGTGCAAAATTCTACTTTTATACATGAATTCTTATCCTAAATCTAGGCACCACCAGTTTCGCAAATACTTGGAACTCTTTTAAAGCTACTTTGTGTGGTCAAATTAAGGGGTGTGCGAAATTCACATAATTGTGCAACTTTACATGGATGGAGAGGTGTGGTGCAGCGGCCAGGGCAGCTGACTTTGGAGCACAAGGCTCACGGTTCGTTCCCCGGCTGTGGCAGCTCAGCTCAGCACCATGTGACTCTGGGCAATAGCTCACTTAATTTCCACGACGGCCCCCAGCGCCTTGAGACCCGGTGGGGTGAGTAGTTCACGCTTTACAAATACTGATTTACATATTTATATTTTACAGGTAACTACACATAATGTACTGTGTTTTAGAGTGAAATGCACCCTCCTGTCAATCTCTGGCCCAAGGATGCACCTAACCAAGGCACCTCAAAAACAGCTTCTCTCATTCTGTTGCTCCCATGAGTTTTTGGTAAATTGTTACTGTTACTATGAATGGTGCGCTATTATGCAAAGTGGCATTATGGCATAATTTTGGGAATTTAACCATAACAAACTTCATATAAATTTCTAGAAATTCCATAAATTATGCCAGCATAATGGGATGTTTACCCAGACCTTGTCAAATTATTGCTTACTCATCTTTAAAGTATAGGAAAAGACAAGCACAGCTAACTTTGATGCAAACTTGCATTGAATTAGAAGCCTCGCAGATCCAGTGTGGGTGTAATGGTTTCCCCTAATCAAAACTTCATAAGGCTGGCTAAAAACCATAGTACCTAACAATTTGCATATGACCAACATGACATAGGTAATTATTTTAAGCCATTATAAGTCCCTCTACCAAGCACATGGTATAGTTTCTAGAAATCAAATTTTACAGTAATTGGGCGAATTATCCATCTCTGCAATATAAACTGAGCAGACGTATATGCTTACTCATCCTGTCACAGAAGCAGAACATTTTCCTGGCGTTAGTGAGTCTTAATAATAGGATGGCATGTGGCAATAAGGGTCTACCAGCAGAAATCTATTAACAGTTGGCTACACAAATGAAGGAAGTGTCTTCCCTTTCATATAATGGTATTCTGAATGGAGGTCCTGTTTTATGCCCATTTTGAATTTTTCTAAAAACAACTTACAGAAACAGGGGGCTATTAAATATAATTGTTTATGATTGTCACCGAAAAGGATTTTGATTAAGAAGGAGGGATGTTTATATCCTATTTTAGATAAATCTGGTATACCTAAAGTATTGGTAGTGATCTATAATGGTGATCTATAATCTAAAGACACGTAGCTATGAAATCAAATTGTCACAGGCTGTAAAAATTACTGCTACCACAGAAACCCAGCAGTGATGTCCTCTTTCTCTGGTTTTATTTGACTAATTTATTGAACCACTAGCGATCAAAATTCATTTGGCTAACCAGATCTTAGCTCCTCTCACTAATATGGCAAAGTTGAAATTTTTTGCAGATGATCTAATTTTATACTTGAGAGCAGATTATGAAAATATTTAATATACATTTGATCAACTGTACCAATGTTTTCATATTACTGGACAGAAAATCAATGATAGTAAAACTGAAGCTATTTTAATAAATACTTCCAGCAATGAGCTTCCAATGAATCTACTGAAAAAATTGTGACCTGTATCATCCAATTAGATATCATGGTGTTTATGTCACTTCCAAATTCGATGATTTATGAGATTTTAACTATTCAAAAATGTTGAACAAAATAACAACCTTATTTGAAAGGTAGGAAAATCTTCCTTTAACGATTATAAGTTGAGTTGCCCTAATCAAGGTATTTATTTTGCCTTTAATATGTTTACTCTTCAATGTACCTTGCAAATTACACAACATATGTTCTGATCTCCTTTATAAATTAGTTACCAAATTTATATGGAAAGAACAAAGACCTTGCATAAAGCTATCTAAAATCCACCTTGATTGCCAGGATGGAGTTCTATCTCTTCCCCATTTCTCGTTGTACTATCTTGATTCTTTATAAAACGTATATAAAATACTTTACACATTGGATCTAAGTTAAACCTGACTGCTTTTGTACCAAGCTACCAGAGATTTAAACACAGGTTAATTTAGGATGTTTTGTGGTTCACCATGACAGAGATTGTGGCTGTTACTTGAATAGGGGTTGCCCCTTCCCCAATTTAACCAACAATCCAATTTCCTATAGTAATATACGTACAGGAATGGATAGTGCACTTAGATTAGTGGGCCTCCAACATTGGCGGAAACCCATATCCAATACCATAGTTAGCAGGGTGTTTTTGGGTTGTTATGAGAACCATGCTGCTAACCTAATGTTCTCTGACTCTAATCATACACCTGTTTTATTTGCTGCTGCCATCACATTAACTAGGATGTGCAACTGCTACCCATGTGAAAGGAAATGTCTCAATTCAGTAACAAATCCTTTTGCGGTTCCAACTTTAGGCAAATGAATTTTTACTCACCTTTTTGTTTTCGATGCCAAAACAACTCTATAGGTGATTGGTGGCATATGATAGGATGCTGTCCTAAATTACAAACTTTTTGGATCCATGTTTTTATGGCATTAATATGAAAATAGGAAATTATTTTAGACCAAGTCCTTATATAATCATACTAGGTGCCTTTCTTCATCTGCAAGATCTCTTGAGTCTAAAAAGGAGATTTATATTTATAGTTATTTCTGTTGCTTGTCCAATAATTATACAAAAATAGGAATCTTCACTTTCAATATTTTTTATCAACTGGGAGGAAAAATACATAGAGTAAAGCTATACGAATTATTTAATGCGCTGAGACTAAACTCTATTCATGAATTTTATAATGTTTTGGGATACTTTCATTGATGAAAGAAGTGTACTTGTACGTTTGCTGCTACTTTGCACAATGCATATGCAATTGTTCTTTTTTACTGCTCTTGATTTTAACTCAAAGTATATACTTCTACCCAAATAAAAAAAAAGATCTCCTGACATTTAACCTGTGTACCATAGACCAGCTTAAGCTCTCATTGTGGCCTCTACAGTCATAGAGCTTGAAGTGCTCTGAAGTGGTAGCTTGCCAACAAATAGGTGCAATAAAACTACTAAATAAAAACAAAGCAAAAAACAAACAGGCAAAAATAGGTTTATCACTTTCCTTGGAGGACAGAGTCAGCAATAAAGTGACACAGCTGAAAAAGAAAATATTATTATTTAAAATTTGATAACTTAATGCCCATGCACACAGATTAACGAAATAAATGATGAGCTAAAAAATGATGGACTTCAGCCCAGATCTCTGTGCTGGGAGTGAATGCTTGACATTGTTAAGCATTTCGTTCATCAATTGTTCTTTTTGCATGTGAGGAAACTGCAGCCAAAGGACATTGACTCTTCAAACATTGTTAGACTCCAGAGGGAGTGTAAAATAAGAAAATAGAAAAATATAAATTGCATGGGAACAGTAAAATTAACAAAACTTCTTTTTAGCATTCTAATCAAACATGTTGCAGTAGTTGGGACTCAACACAAATTATAGTGCATAAAATGTATTAGGATATGTTCTTTTCTAAAATAAGGAAAATGTAATGTGTTAAAGAGGTTATTTCTTCATTATTTTAAGCCGACTAAATGGAACATTTTGAAGCAAAAGTGAAGGAGGAAACTATTCAATTGTTCATGTCTGATTGATTAGTGGCTTTGATTGCAACTGTCTCAGAGATTAGTGATTACCGGGCTGCAAACCACGAAAGATTCCCGTAAAAATAAAAGAAAGTGTTTGTAATATGTACAGATTGAACATAATACTTAAAAATCTTACAGTGTTGTTGTGCAATGAATTTCTTGTTTTGCTTTGTGGAGCCACGACAGAGTCGGGACTCCAGAATTAAAACAAATATATATATATATATATATATATATATTAAAACGAATATTACTTAGTTTTTGGCAATAGGGTGGCTCTGAAGAGAGCCTTTTGTGTTCATAGTGAGTATGCGTGATCTACAGATAAGACCGGATGCAGAGTTTTAGGTTGCTGAAAAATACCATGTTGCCTTAATCTGTAAAGTGAACTCCATCACTTCTATATATTACATGCATGTTAAAGCGCAGGTTGTTGTTGTTGCTAGAGCCCATGTTATGGTCTCTGATGAATGCAGAAACAGCTTTATTAACAGGTTTCCTGGATTTGTCAATCTGAGGACAGAATTGATTTGACCACTTCCATGTATACCTGTGGCATATGTTGGAGTACACTAAGACAGTTTGTTGAGGCAAAAGTGCCATTAATTGGCCAAAGATCTCCTTCATTGCAATTTCTAAACCAACCCCAGTAAGTGTGCCTAGGTCATTGCCATCACAGTGCACTGTTAAGATGTCTGGATGTTGGAAATTTGCAATACTCTTAACCAAAGGCAGTAACCTCTCTGACCAATCCATTTAATGTCCACATTAGGCAAACCGAAATCCCTGTCAATGCCACTCTTTCTGACAAACTCTTTGCCCAGAAAACATAGCTTTGACCCAGAATCCACACTCTAACCATTTTGAAGGAAGGAGTTGTAGCACACATGAGAAGGCTGAAGTTGAATGTGACAGTTGGTAGAATGAAAGGCAGTTCAAATGGACGAGTGCAGTTGGTTTTAGAAAATGAACTATTTGATTGGGTGGTATACATAATGTGAAAAGTAAAAATAGGTTGTCATTTAATTACTAAAGTGAGTACTTCTGTGATTGGCTGCGTTTAAATGTTCTACAAGTTACACTATTATGGATAAGCTTGCATTGGCAAGCACTCAACCACACCTGCTGCAGTGCAATTGAAAGCAGGCATGCTGTGGTTGGAAAGTGTGTGAACTTTTGCCATGCTGTTGAAGTAGAGTATTTCAAAACAGGTTGCTATGGGAACTGAAGCAAACTAGTTTGGGGGAAGGGTCCCAAATAGGTTGTGCTTTGGTTTTGAAACTATAGTAGTTTAGAGCTACTTTAGACTTTAAAAAATACATTTTCTAATTCACTGCTCTGATTACATCTGATACGTAATTGAAAATATATACTATTGTTATTATACATGCTGAAACTGACTCCCATATGGGGTAATGAATTCCAATGCGGAGTTACACGGGGTCATCTGGGCGCCGCGATGGGGTTCCGACTCCATCCACAGGCACTACCAGATTGGGCTTCTTATCAGAAAACTAATGAAGGGTTAAAAAAAGTCAACAATGAAAATTAGGAAAAGAAGAGGAAGAAATAAAAGAAACATTCTGACTTATTCACTATGTTAGTATCAGTGGAAAAAGAGAGGAAAAAATTACCATTACTGGTTCTTTCTTACGGAGAGTGGTACTAACTATTTTTTGTGAGAAGAAATTTGAAGTGGAAGAGTGGTAATAGTTACGCATCAACAAACCAAATTAACGGGTATGTTAATAAAAAGGACATTAATATTGTGTGTGTGTATATATATGTGATCAAGGCCGGTCATCGGCTGAAAAGCGTCATGGCGGACTACATGTGAGAAAAAATAAACGTATTTTGCACAAGATTGGGTCTACGCTCGTATTTATCCCCTTGGAGGGGATTGGAAAGCTTACGAGGACTCTCGATATATATATATATATATATACATATATATATATATATATATATATTACCTACTGGCGGTTGCCAGTAGGTAGTTATAGTTAGGACCTTGTTTCTATTCAAAAAGCGTTTTTTCTTTTGCCAATATCTTTGGCGCCGTTTGACGAATCTTCGGGAAATTTTCAAAACTAATGGTTCACTCAGCTCAGATCAGCTCCTGTCTTGAAAATTTTGGGGTGATTCGTCAAGCGGGGGCCGAGAAATAAGGGGAGTCCCAAAACGATTTTTCCTAATGTTAACTTCCATAGGAACTTTAGACACGGCTACAGCCCGAACAGCTGAACGGAATTCCACCAAATTTGGCAAAAAGGTAGCTTTTGGTTCAGAAAGCGACCTTTTTTAAATGGTGTAAATCCGTTCAGAAGTTGCTGAGAAATTAAAAAAATATCGATATCTAAGCATCGAGGAGGATTCGAGACTACTCCCAAGCACAAGCTTGATTCTGATTGGCTGCCAACACTCCAAACCACGAAGTGTTGGCAGCCATCTTGTGACTCAGTAACCGAGTCACATGAAAACTGTAAAAAAAAGATGAAAAACAAGAAAAGGGGCGGGTAGAAACCCCCTGACCACCTAGGCCTGCTCAGGGGGTCCCACAAGGACACCCAGGGCCAAAAAAAGCATTTTGTTTTAAAAAGAATCGTCCGAATTCGTGCTGGGTGCGCGAATACGGACGACAAAATAAAAAAAAACAAAGCGCAGGCTCCCGCGCTTCGTTGCTTTTAATCCCCAGGGTGGGCCAGGTCCAGGTGGCAATGTGTCATTGTTATGCGGGGGCCCATTTGGGCCAGCGGGGGCCCCCGCAGCCCTTGGGACCGCCATCTCCCCGGGGCTTCCGCCCTGCATTAGCAAATACTGCTTTACTTCTTGGAAGCGAGAGCAGGAAACCTGCTCTTGCTTCCAAGAAGCAAAGCAGAACTGCTTTTGGACAAGGGGAGCTGCATGCTAGCAGCTCCCCTTGTCCAAAAGCAATGCAGGCTCCCACAGGAGGCGGGAAGCTGGCAGGGACCATGGGGGCATTGAGGCTCCCCCCACGGTCCCCAACGCTGAGGCCAGGCCCCGGGATATGAGGTCCCTGGGGCCAGTAGTGGCCCAGGGAAGGGGGGCCACACGGCCCCCCTCCCTAAATAAAAAAATAAAAGAATGAGGCAAAGCCCCGGGGGATGGGGTCCCGGGGCCAAAATCGGCCTAGGGTGGGGGCCGCGCGGCCCCTTCCCATTTTTAAAAAAATAAAAAAATGTGTCTGGCCCTGGAGGATTGGGTCCCCAGGGCCCAAAAATACTAAAAGAAGGGTAGCCACACAGCCCACCTTCTAAAATTACAACAAAAAAGAAAAGCCGGCATCTGGCCGGAGGCCCCGACCCCTCCCTGCACCACTCTGCAAACGCGCCTCCTGGCATGTTCTGGGTTGGGGGATTGAGTCCCCTTGAATGTTAAGGGTCCTCAGGGGCCAACTAGCCCACCAGGTACCTCCAGTAAGCCCCACACAGTGAGATTGCTGAGAGGTGGTCCGAGGCCATGCCCCTTTTTCACCACTCTGCAAACTTGCCTCTTGGCGCATTGCTGGTGGGGCGATGAGATCCTCTTGCGTCCTGAGGACCTCAGGACTAAAGTGGACTTCATCCCCCGAGCAGCAGTGCACCATGAGGTGCATTTGCAGAGTGGTGTAAAAAGGGGGCGTGGCCTCGGACCACTCTCAGCATTCCAGCTGTGTGTGGCTTACTGGAGTTACCTGGTGGGCTAGTTGGCCCCCAGGGACCCTCAGGATTCAAGAGAACTTAATCCTCCAACCCAGAACGCGACAGGAGGCGTGTTTGCAGAGTGATGGAGAAAGGGGGCATGGCCTGTGTCTACCTGTCAGCTATCCCACTATCTGGGACATACTGGAGGTATCAGGTAGGGTAGTTGGCCCCTAAGGACCCCCATCAACGAAGCGGACTTTAATCCCCATCCAAGAGCGCGCCAGGAGGTGCGTTTGCAGAGTGGTGGGGAAAGGGGGCGTGGCCTGCTATGAGAACTTAGCAATCTTGCTGTGTGGGACTTACTGGAGGTAATAGGAGGGGTAGTTGGCCCCCAAGGTTGACCTTAGGGGCTAACTATCCCTCCTGTTACCTCCAGTAAATTCCACACTGTGGGATTGCTAAGAGGACTTCGTAGGCCATGCTCACCTTTCCCCACCACTCTGCAAACGCACCTCCTGGCACAGTACTGGTTGGGGGATGAAGTCCACTTTACTCCTGAGAGACTTGGGCGGCCATAATTCCTGAGTGCTGGTTGAAGGCCCAGCCCTCTTTCTCCACCACTCTGCAAACGTGACTACCAGTTAAAGAAGCATTTGTAATGTAATAGGTCTCGCATTTGCAAGATTTAGAGCTATTGGCGTTGTAAATCTAACAGTGTTTTATTAATGTTTCTTCGAGTGGAGTGGATGTAGGTTGTGTGTAGTGGAATTATGTGGTATGTTGTGCAGTGAAATTATGTGGATAGAAAGTATGTGGTATTTAGTGTATAGGAATTATGTAGAGTGGGATTATGTGTTATGGAGAGTAATTGTGTGGTATGATAGTCTGTGTTATGGAGTGGCAACCTCAGGTTTAGTCTTCCTTGTTTCCATAGAAGCTAAACTATAAACTCAATGAGACAAAAAAAGAAGGAACCACTGAGGAGCACTTCTGGACCTAGTCAGAGGTATGAGCAGCGCCACTTGAATTATGCGACTGTTTGGCTGCACTGACTTTTACACAATTATACATTTTCCGCATTTGCCACATAATCCATCATCTGCTTCATAATCTGCAGATTTGAACAAAAAAAACCTTGTTTCTAGCTCAAACGGCTCAAACGTTACTAAAAATGCAGCGACAAGTGTTACAGCGTGGTGGAAGGCCTTTTGCAAACCTGGAATGGGCACCTGTTACTTATTGCTAAATGTGGGTGTTAAATGGGTAAAATGGTGCACAAACCACTTTTGCTTCTTTCTGCTTCTCTCTTGACTCTTTCTGCATTTCTGTTGCTTCTTTCTGCACCTTTCCTTCTTTTACTGTACTTCTTTTGCCTCGTTTTGCTCATCTCTTTCACTTTCTGCACCTCTCTTGCCTCTTTCTGCACCTCTTTTGCCTCTTTCTGCACCTCACTTGCTTCTTTCTGTACCCCTCTTGCCTCTTTCTGCACCCGTCTTCCCTCTTTCTGCACCTCTTTTGCCTCTTTCTGTACCCTTGTTCCCTCTTTCTGCACCTCTTCTGCCTGTTTCTGCACCTCTATTGCCTCTTTCTGCCCTTCTCTTGCCTCTTTCTGCACCTCTGTTGCTTCTTTCTGCACTTCTGTTGCCTCTTTCTGCACCCCTCTTGCCTCTTTCTGCATCTCTGTTGCTTCTTTCTGCACTTCTCTTGCTTCTTTCTCCACCTCTGTTGCTTCTTTCTGCACCCCTCTTGCCTCTTTCTGCACCCTTTTTCCCTCTTTGTGCAACTCTCTTGCCTCTTTCTACACCTCTCTTCCCTCTTTCTGCACCCCTCTTGCCTCTTTGTGCACCTCTGTTCCTTCTGTCTGCACTTCTCTTGCTTCTTCCTGCACCCCTCTTGCCTCTTTCTGCACTTCTGTTGGTTCTTTTGCACTGCTCTTGCTTCTTTCTGCAGCTCTCTTGCAAATTTCTGCACCCCTCTTGCCTCTTTCTGCACCCCTCTTCCCACTTTTTGCACCTCTCTTGCCTCTGTCTGCACCCCTGTTCTCTCTCTCTGCACCTCTTTTGCCTTTTCTGCAACTTTCTTGCCTCTTTCTGCTGTTCTCTTCCCTCCTTCTGCACCTCTGTTGTTTCTCTCTGAACTTCTTTTTCCTCTTTCTGCACCTCTCTTGCTTCTTTCTGCATCCCTGTTGTCTCTTTCTGAACTTGTCTTCCCTCTTTCTGCACCTCTCTTGCTTCTTTCTGCACTTATCTTGCTTCTTTCTGCACCCCTCTTGCCTCTTTCTGTACCCCTTTTGCCTCTTTGTGCACCTCTCCTGCCTCTTTCTGCACCTCTCTTGCCTTTTTCTGCAGTTCTCTTGCCTATTTCTGCACCTCTTTTGCTTCTTTCTGTACTTTTCTTGCCTCTTTCTGTACCCCTCTTGCCTCTTTCTGCACCTCTGTTGGTTCTTTCTGCACTGCTCTTGCTTCTTTCTGCACCTCTGTTGCTAATTTCTGCATCCCTCTTGCCGCTTTCTGTACCGCTCTTCCCTCTTTCTGCACCTCTCTTGCCTCTGCCTGCACACCTGTTCCCTCCTTCTGTACCCCTTTTGCCTGTTTCTGCAACTCTCTTGCCTCTGCCTGCACACCTGTTCCCTCCTTCTGTACCCCTTTTGCCTGTTTCTGCAGTTCTCTTGCCTACTTCTGTACCTCTCTTGCCTCTTTCTGCACCTCTCTTGCTTCTTTCTGCACCTCTCTTGCCTCTTTCTGCACCATTCTTCCCTCTTTCTGCACCTCTCTTGCCTCTTTCTGCACCTCTCTTGCCTCATTCTGCACACACAGGGCTACTTTTAAACTGACCTCAGGCTCAGCAGTGCACATATGCAAGTGCAGAAAAGGGCTGCTGGCCTCTAAACTGCCATGCCCTATTATATGCCAGGGACTTAGAGGTAGTTTTAATCCCCCTGCCCTATTATGTACTAGGGTCTTACGGGGGGTCATGCCAATCACAGGGGTACACCAACCCATAGTGTACCCTAGTGTATGTAGGTGTTTTCACTGTATTCTAAGTGTCTTTCAGCATAGCACTGGCTCCGGGGCATGGTTAGGCAGAGCCCAGGGTCAGTCAGAGTCAGTTACCACCAGTACCAGTCAGCAAAAAGTTGGGGGGTGCCCAGGGCACAGGATGACTTTGCAACAAGGCCTCTTTCTGCACCTCTGTTGGTTCTTTCTGCATATCTCTTGCTTCTTTCTGCACCTTTCTTCCTCTTTCTGGACTTCTGTTGCCTCTCTCTGTATTTCTCTTGCTTCTTTCTGCACCTTTCTTCCTCTTTCTACACATGTCCTACCTCTGTAGGCATAGTTAGAAATTAACATTTAAAAAACCTTAGAAATTCACTGAAAAAACCATAGGTTTGAGGAACGTTATAGTTAGAAATTAGCATTTAAAAAAATATTGAAATTCACTGAAAAAACCATAGGTATCAGGGACGTTATAGTTAGAAATTAGCATTTAAAAAACATATGAAATTCACTGAAAAAACCATAGGTTTCAGGGACGTTATAGTTAGAAATTTTCATTTAAAAAACCTTTGAAATTCACTGAAAAAACCATAGGTTTCAGGCCCGTTATAGTTAGAAATTAGCATTTAAAAAACCTTAGAAATTCACTGAAAAAACCACAGGTTTCAGGGACGTTACAGTTAGTTGGACATGTCACTCGTACAAAACCAGAGAAATTCGGCTGTTATAGTTAGTTGAGATAACTATAACTCGCGCCCCCGCAATGCACTGCTGATGATGTCACATATTACATCACTCATGACATGGTCAGTGACATCACTGATGACATCACTGATGACATCTCAAATGACATCACTGACGACATCATCCACGTGATCATCTGATGCACCTCCTCACACCCTAATATAACCTTTGATACACCCACTCTAAAATACAGACTACCATTCCCGAAACCATAGACACACCAATACCAGTTACTACATACCCACTCACTGATTCATAGGTCTACACACATCCACTCACTCACCCATACAGTCACTCATACATGCAGTCACTCATAAGTACAGCCTCTGATATATGCACTCATACACCCATACAGACACTCACACACTGCCACTCACCCATTGAGTTACTCACACACCTAGTCAGTCATGCAAAGAATCAATCACACTCCCATTTACTCACCTATACAGTTATACACACACCACCTCACTTCATACAGAAAGTAACTCATACTTACTCTCTTATACAATCACTGACACAAGCACACACTCATCCATACAGCCACTCTCACAATCACTCACTCTCACATATAGTCAATTATATACTCCAACACTCACATATACTGCCTTTCACATATGTAGTTACTCACACATATACCACTGACACATCCATTCACTCACCAACACAGCCATACGCACACTCACTCACCCATACAGCCCCTCGCAGATGCACTCATGAACCCATACACCCACTGAATCACCCACTCACACATCCATACAGGGAGTTACACCCCCCCACCCACCCACAAAGACACTCAGGCGCCCATACAGGTACTCAGGCAGACTATCATTAACCCATATAGACACTCATGTAGCTACTCACCAACTCATACAGCGACTTACACAGCAACTAACAGACTGATACAGACATTCACACAGATTAGTCAATCACCCATGCATTCACTAAGACATATTTAATCACTCACTTATACAGTCAGTCACGCACCCACTAAATCATCCATTCAGACACTCATACACCCACTCATTCTTCAATAGACCTTTGCGTATCTATAATTAACATTCTTAAACTTTTAAAAATCACCCAGTCTCTGGATGATGTCATCAGTGATGTCATCAGTGATGTCATTTGAGATGTCATCAGTGATGTCACTGACCATGTCATGAGTGATGTAATATGTGACGTCATCAGCAGTGCATTGCGGGGGCGCGAGTTATAGTTAGCTCAACTAACTATAACGGCCGAATTTCTCTGGTTTTGTACGAGTGAAATAAATGTCCAACTAACTATAACGTCCCTGAAACCTGTGGGTTTTTCCAGTGAATTTGTAAGGGTTTTTAAATGCTAATTTCTAACTATATCGGGCCTGAAACCTATGTTTTTTTCAGTGAATATATATATATATATATATATATATATATATATATATATATATATATATATACATGCATACATACATACATATCTATATATATGTGTATATATATATATATAAATATATATACATATAAAGATAGAGTGTTAGAAGTGATTTTTTAATGTACTAAATGTAACCTATTACTTATATAATGTATGAGATACACCTAAAGGATTTAAAATATTTGTTTATAGATGAAGTGTAGTAGATATGAAACTAGTCAACTATTTGAATAGTAATTGTTATATATATGTAAAGAGCATTATAGATAGGTATTTGGATAAATAAAAAGTCAGCAGGATATACTAAAAAACTTACTTACATATGGAAAGACACCCCCTCAGAGGGACATGCTCTTCTATCACATAGAATTCACCCCTAAAGTAGGCTGTAGGTAGATCACAGGACACGCTCCTATGTGGTTAAAAGTTAACACATCCAGTTTGAAGTTTCAGTAAGCTATATGCACATTTACAGGACCATATGCTGACTTATACTTTCAAGGATCCAGATTGAGTGGAATCTTCTGTAAGCACATACAAAAGGGAGAGCTTCTAATATATGTCTCAGGCCTGGTATACTTGAGCATGTGCATGCAGTTCTACTGGTGGGCAGACTTTCCATTTAAAACTTCTTCACATTAACCTGATCTTCTATAACATATAACTCACCCCTAAGAAAGGCTGTACCTGGGTCATAGGGGATGCTGCTATGTGCTTAAAAGCTAATACATGTAGTTAAGAGTTTCAGTGAGCTAGGTGCCAACTTACAGAGCCATATGTAGACATACTTTCAGGGTTCCAGATTGAGTTCAATCTCACATAAGCACATACAAAAGAGGAGAGCTGCTAATACATCCTCTCAGATAGTGTTACAAGCAGCTGAACTTTAACTCAGATGCACAAACAGAACTTTAATATATCTAGCACTAATGAAGGCAGTGAGACACTCACTTAAATAACCAATTCGTGACTGACACACCCTAGAGACAATCCATGTCAGTCCTTAAATATGGTTGCATGACAGAGGCACGCATAGCTAAACCACGTGTGCCTCTAAGACGCAGCACCAAAAACGAATGCATCTGAGCAACGCATTCCTTTACCACGCATGCCTTTACCACTCATGCCTTTACCATGCAATTCATGGTAAAGGCATGACTGATAAAGGGATGTGTGGTAAAGATCACACCCCAACCCCCGCCAAGCCCTAAAAACTACCCTTACCCCCCTGAGCCCTAAAAATGCCATGCCTGAGCCCTAAACACTGCCCGAACCCCCCTCTGAACTCTAAACACTACCTGACCCCCTCCTGAGCCCTAAACTATACCCCAACCCGAGCCCTAAATACTACTCCAACCCCCCTCTGAGCACTAAACACTACCCTGACTCCTCCGAGCCCTATACTCTCCCCCAACCCCCCGAGCCCTAAACACTACTCCAACCCCTTGAGCCCTAAACACTACCTTGACCCCCCTGAACCCTAAAAACTACCAGACCCGAGCCCTAAAACTACCCCAACCCCCTGACCCTAAATACTACTCGACCCCTAAACACTACCTGGAGCCCCCTCCTGAGCCATAAACACTACCGACCCCCCTGAGCCCTAAAAACTCCCTCGACTCCCCCCTGAGCCATAAAAAAATTACCCCGAGCCATAAAAACTACCCCCAACCCTTAGAATCTACTCCCACTCCCCAAAACCCTGCCCCAGCCCCAGCCCCACTTACCTCACCATGTCCTCTCCCGATCCTTCCTGTTTCTGGGCCCACCCATCCCAGCATCTAGACCGCACACTGCCTTAACCACGGATATGCGTGGGTAAGGCATGCCTGGTTGAACTTGCGGGGAAAAGGCACACATGGCTCTGCCCGCTTTGTAAAGACAGTTTCCCCTTACTTATAGATTTGCAGAGCCATACAGTCACAAACAGAGCTAGGAATGCACTAAGGAACTTTCTGACATATAGAAAGACACCCCCACATATGCACGGAGACACTCATTCAGATATCTAGTAAAAAACTGATGCTACAAAGTGAACCATCCAGATTAGGAGCCTTTTAAACGTCTCTCAGGCCTGGTATAGTTCAGACTATTCATCCACTTCTACTGGTAGGCCGACTTGCCATTTAAAACTCCTTCACAAGTGTTAAGCTGCTCTTCCAACACATATCACTCACTTCTAATGTAGGCTGTAGCTAGGCCATAGGGCACGCTACTATGTGCTTAAAACCTAACACATGAATTTAGAAGTTCTAGTGAGCTTGTGACTGACATACCCTACAGACAGTACTTACCAACCCTTACATATAGATTTCCAGAGCCATATAGTCACAGAGCTAGCAATGTACTAAACATCCCTTCAAACAATGTTAAAAGCATCTAAGTGACTAACATCTCCACTTACACATTGATATGTATAGTTATTCATGCAGTCTCAAATGTGTACTACAAATGACATATCTATCGCCAAAACGATATAGCTGTCACACACCCAGTCACACATGCACAGATGAACTTCTACATTGATTTACAGACACATAGAGCTGTTATGTAAGTAGATCTAATAGAGATAGTTGCAGACAGAGTTACATACCCTAATGATCTGTAAAACACCCTATATCCAATCTATGCAGCTCCTTCAATACACATTTATAGGGTACTCAGTCAAAATATCGAGTTGCAAATGTCGACTTACACTAATATCAAGTTTAAATATCATGACACAGAAATATTGACAGCAAGAATATCGTGTTCAAGAATATCGACTTTAAGGTAAGAAAAATCAATTTTAAAAATATAAAAAACATTAATATCGTTTGCAAAAATATAGTTGTTTAAAATATAGATTTTTTGCTTTGTGTTATGTATTTTAGTATAAATTTTAAATGTATGTGATGTATTTTTTTGTATAAGTATTGTTTATGTTTTTTAATATATGTGTTAAATTGTTAGTAGTTATTAATTGTATTTTAATTAAATTGTGTGTTGTTTAGTTTTGTAGCGGGTTGTGGGTTTAAAGGGGAATAGGGTGGGAAGTAATTTAATCATATTAAATTAATGAATATATTTATTAATTAATATTTTATTAATTGAGATTCTATAATGCTAATTGTGTTTTAAATTTTTTGGGTAAATTTTAGGTGCAGGCTGTGGGGTTTATAGGGGTAAAGGTTGGGAAGTAATTTATTTTTAATTAATTAATATTTAGTTGTCAATTACTATTAATTAAATAATTGACAATTAATTATGGTAATTGTGTTTAATTAATTTGAGGTGCAGGTTGTAAGGTTTATAGGGGTAAAGGGTGGGAAGGGTGGGAAGTAATTTATTTTCAATTAATTAATAATTAGTTGTTAATTAATATTAATTAATTAATTGGCAATTAATTATTATAATTACATAATTAAATTTAGGTGCAGGTTGTGGGGTTTATAGGGGTAAAGAGTGGGAAGTAATTTATTTTTAATTAATTATTAATTGGTTGTTAATTAATATTAATTAATTTACAATCAATTATGGTAATTGTGTAATTAATTTTAGCTGTGGGTTGTGGGGTTTATAGGGGTAAAGGGTGGGAAGTAATTTATTTTTAATTAATTTATAATTAGTTGTTAATTAATATTAATAATTAATTGACATTTAAATATGGAAATTATTTAATTAACATTACTTGCAGTTTGTGGGGTTTTTAGGGGTAAAGGGTGGGAAGTAATCTATTTTTAATTAATTAATGATTAGTTGATAATTAATATTAATTAATTAATTGATAATAAGTGTAATTGTTTAATTTTTTTGTGAGTGGGTTTTGGGTTTATACGGGTGAACTGTGGGGAGTAAATACATTTTACTTACTTTATAATTGGTTGTTAAATACTATTATTCATTTAATTGAAAAAGTTTATTAATTGTGTAATTAATTTTTTTAGTTTAATTTTAGGTGTGGGTTGTGGGGATTATAGGTGTAAAGGGTGGGAAGTTAATTACATTTTATGTTTTAATTTGTTTTTTAATTAATAATATTTGTTTAATTGATAATTATGTTAATTATGCAAATACATTTTTTTCCGATGTGGGTTGTGAGTTGTATGGTGTTATAGAGTAGGAAGTAAATAGACTAAATTTATGTAATAATTAATGTTTTTGATAATAAATATTTTCTAAATAAAAATATTTACTTGTTTGAAAATTATTTTATTATTTTATTTAATATAATATTTGTAGGTATTTTTTATATGTATTTAACATCATAATATGTTTTTTATTTTTTCCATTTTTAATATTAAATGTTTTTATTTTAATTTTTAACATATTCATATATTTTTTTATTTCTTTTTAAAAAAATATTTTTATTTTTCTTGATGATATTTTGTTTCTTTTTAATTTTGAACTGACTGAAGTGAAAATAGTCAATTTTACCCCTCCGCAATCCAACACTTTCCCTATTGATGCACTGACTGGAGTGGGAATAGTAAATTTTGTCCCTCTGCTATCCAACACCTTCGCTATTGATGCACTGACTGGAGTGGGAATAGTAAATTTTGTCCCTCCGCTATCCAACACTTTCCCTACTGTTGCACTGACTGGAGTGGGAATAGTAATTTTTACCCCTCCGCTATCCAACACTTTCGGTACTGTTGCACTCATGGGAGTGGGAATAATAATTTTTATCCCTCCGCTATCCAACACTTTCCCTACTGTTGCATTAATTGGAGTTGAAATAGTAATTTTTACCCCGCCGCTATCCAACACTTTCCCTACAGTTACACTGACTAGTGGGAATAGTAAATTGTACCCCTCCGCTATCCAACACTTTTCCTACAGTTGCACTCATTGGAGTGGGAATAGTAATATTTACCCCTCCGCTATCCAACATTTTCCTTACTGTTGCACTCACTGGAGTGGGAAATTTAAGTTTGAAGATTTTTAAATAGCTTAGGGGCCCATTACGATACCCGGCGTAAAAAAATCCGCCAGGCATGGAAGCGGCAAAAATCCGCCCGCACACACCGTCTGAACACCGACCACGCCATTACGATTACACAAACCGAAAACCGCCATCGGCGGAAAAATCACACAAGATACCGCCCGCCATCGTCCGAGTCGGAGGCAAACCGCCCGCCACGGACGGAAACACGCACGACAACACAAAACCGCCCGCCCTCACGGCCGACACACCGCACGTGAAATTACGATCGCAACGCCATGAGCGCGGGAAAACTACAAATATACCGCCCGCCAGCGCAAACAACGCCGATGAGAATCGACACGGCAGAAGCCATGGCGCCCACGTCCCCTGCACAGAAACCATCCGCTCACAAAACCAATAGCACACAACATGGCCAATAAGTCCACACAGCAAGGCACGCACAAATACACAAGCACAGTACACATCCCGAAAACACCCCCCGGACAAACAAAAACTACAAAGGCCAGAACCCCAGACACAACACACCTGAAAACAACAGACCATGAGGACACACCCACATAGGTAAGTACAAAAGCAGCACTCCCACAGACCACAACCCCTTGCAACATTGCAAACCAGAGAGGAGAGGAGAGGACACAGTGACACAGCAAGGACAGCAGCACACCACAGAAACGCACACATCACAACCACCACCACCACCACCACCACCACCAAACACCTGCACCACAAACCCCCTGCACATTACACAACACACACCGCACCAGCACCACAAACACCATGGCACCACAAAGAATGCCCAAGTTCACGCCCATTGAGCTGACGGTCATGGTCGACGAGATCATCAAGGTGCACCCACAAATCTATGGGAACATGGTCCAGCACACACCACTAGCCACCAGAAACAGAATGTGGAACCGGATCGTAGACCAGGTCAATGCAGTCGGGACCCTGCCCAGGAACAGAGGAGAAATAAACAAACGTTGGAATGACGTCAAGAGCCTGGTCAAGAAGAAGGAGGGCAAAAACAGAGAGCTGGCTGCCGTCACTGGCGGAGGGAATCCCGCGCTCTTCAAGACCTTCAAAGCGTGGGAGGAGAAGGTGCGAGTCATAATACATCCGGAGATCCTCGCCGGATTAGCAGGGGAGTGGAGGCTGGTAAGTACAAACTAATGTATACCAGCACACCGCTATGTACTCACATGCACTACCACCATGCCACAGCTCCCAGGGACAAACACCCCCATGTCCAGCACACAATACACAACACATCACACACACATGCAACAGACACCACCACACACAGCCCAAACCGAACAACTGTAAGATACGTGGGGACATGTGTACACTCAGCCAGCCACGTAACCACCAACAGGTCCCCAAATATGCCAGAAGCGCCACAACGAGCACCCACCACACCCATGTGTCCGCCACAGCTGCACTAACCGACAAGTAACAGGTAAGTGGCAGGAACACAAAGTGCAGTGGGTGGGACGGTGGACAGCCCAAGTACAACACACACCAGGCCCCTAGTCCCACAGCACAGCAAGGAGGAGCATCCCCCACACCCCACAGCCACGTGTCAGCCACCGCAGTGCACAACGACAGCCGAAAGGCAGACATCACGGTCCACAGCAATCGGTGTCAGTGGGTGTCCAGCCACCCCCACGACCCACAACACCCCCCACCCCCACAGACCTGCAACATGGAGCACCCCCTGCTTAGAGCCATGTGGCATCCAGTACAGTGCACGCACGAACAACTTGCAGGTGGGAAACTGGACAGGGCTGGATTACTGGAGGCATGAGGACCGGAACACGACCAACACATGGAACATGTCACGTAGCAGACGAACACGCAGCACCGCCCACCGTCACGAACAAGTGAACAATGTGAACACGGACATGAACAACAGACTCACACCCCACATGACCCATCACAGACATAGCAACACCCAAGGAGCCACGTCTGCATGCACAAGCCACACTGAATATAGTACCACACGGCAGCCACTGTGCAACTCATCACACACAACCGAAACACCATTGAAGTCCTGTCCATGTAGCCCCTACTGCCTGTCAACCACACACCCCACAACTACGCCTATGTAAGTCAAACAACACTAGACGCAACAGAGCGGAACAACATAAATGCACACGAACACCACTGAACCCATCAAACACACAGACACACCATGCACATACAACATACCATCCATCCCATCCGTCAGCCCCAGTCTCATGAAAGGCATGTCATCCGCACAGCTGCCACACATACAGCAGTCACGCTAAGATACATGCCCATGACCAACCATGTGCCAGAAGTCAATGAAGCGCACGACACACTGTGAGCAACAACACACAACATGGCCACACCCCCCCCAGAGCACTGCAGTGATGCACATGGCACAGGGCAGCACGCACACCAAGGAGATGGGACAACTGCAATACGTTGGCTGGCACACAACCATCACTCACTCATAACGATGCGTCCAATGCCATGTCCAGTAATCACAACAGACAGCAAATATGCAGGCCATGTCAAGCATGCACACACCTCAAACCATGCACTGTCATGCTGCCACAACACATGTCACGTTCGGCACCCATGGCTCACAGCATGTACCCCAAAAGCATATCCCCTCCCAAATGCGAATCTGGGGCATGGCCCCCATGTTGCCATATGCGTTCCTAAGCGTTCCATTTGAACCCCAAAAGCATATTCCCTCCCAAATGCGAATCTGGGGCATGGCCCCCATGTTGCCATATGCGTTCCTAAGCGTTCCATTTGAACCCCAAAAGCATATTCCCTCCCAAATGCGAATCTGGGGCATGGCCCCCATGTTGCCATATGCGTTCCTAAGCGTTCCATTTGAACCCCAAAAGCATATCCCCTCCCAAATGCGAATCTGGGGCATGGCCCCCATGTTGCCATATGCGTTCCTAAGCGTCCCATCTGAACACCAAAAGCAAAGTACAAACCAGACCCAGGATGGGCCAGGAGCCCGCATACACCAGAGTCACAATAAGTAGGGGCACAGCAACACACCCATCGGCATGGCCAATCCGTCCCATGCCACATGTGCACAGCACACAGTCCCATTGCCAAGCACACACAACTACAAATGCTACAGCCACACACACGCCTCCGGGAAACCCATGTACGAGATTGCACGAACTGTTAATGTCAGACGACAAATACATACTTCGCCAGGTGCAACACAATAACAAATCTCATTCTCTCCACAGGTGACGAACTGCTGGATGCTGGGGATGGAGCCAGCAGCCAGCACAGCCAGCCTACAAGCCCCCAACGAGGACACACGGATGTGGAGGATCTGTCCTCCTCTTCGGACACGGACCACCAAGCAGGCCCATCTGGTGTGGCAGGGCCCAACCGCTCCCCAGGACCCCTCCTACCCACCAACCCATCATCCAGGGCTGCTGAACATTCCCAGCCCCCTGCTGCCACTGTCGTTGCGGCCACACCCACGGTCATTGCGGCCACTACCACTGCCGCAACCGCCACCATCGCCGCACCGACCACCACCGCCGCCACCACCACCACGTCTTCGCTGGCACCAGCCCCAGCGCAGGTGGTGGCCCGGCCGACTGGATCCACCCTGGGAGCCACAGCGAGGACCGTGGTGAGCAATGTGGCTAGTGGGCAGGCCGGTGGCAGCAGGACTGGTAGGAGGAGCAGGGTCAGGGAAACGCCAGCCTCCCCTGGGAGCCATGCCCTGCCTCAAATGGCCAGAGTCCTTGGGGCCTATGAAGAGGCCCAAGGACAATGGGCCAGGTCAGCTACAGACACGCGTGAGGTGCTGGGGGTGCTGAGGTCCATGGACGCCCGTATGGGCCAACTCGTGGACCTCATGGGCCAGCTGGTGGTGGCGGTGAGGTCACAGCCAGGGACAGCAGCTCCCCTCCGCCACCACCTGCCGGGGCGCAGGGTCGAGCAGCAGTGTCCAGTTCCCCTGCGTCCACAGCCAGTGAGCACACCTCAACCACCAGCATGTCGCAAGCAGGCACCCCCCTCGCAAACGTGGAAGGGGCCGTCCGAAGTGGAAACAGATCTCCCGGGAGGACTTCGCACGCTCCAAACGCAAGTGAGGCAGCCAGCCAGCCTTCCTTGACCACCCACTGCATTGACTTGGACTACGATCCCACTCCACACAGCCATCTGGAAGGCATGTGTGTGTTGGACTATGGACATAGAACCAGTGGGTACACCCTGAGCATCACGCAGCCATGACCGACAGCTCATTGTCACTGCACGCACCACTTTTGTCATCACCTTACACACAATCACATGTCACAGTTTGAAATAAATGCACCTCTTACACTAACTGCTGTTTGTGCCCTGTGTTTTATTTGTACGGAATACAACGGCCACCTTGGGCGGAAAGGCACCTGATGCGTGGCATGGCAATGGAATCCGGAGGGCCTGTAGGGACCTAGGGGTGGGAGACAGAACAGGAGCACATTCAATGAGTGTGTCACACACCCATCACACAGTACATGTCAACAACTACAAGCAATGTACACACATCGCACAGAGCAATAGGGCACAATGCCACAGCCACCAACAGTGGCATACTACCCTGGCCATGGAGCGTTGACACACAGCACGCAGTGAACAAACGGCCACCCTGACACAGCACACACACACCTGCACAGATACAGCCACATCAGCCGTCATACATGGACACTCACCGTCAAGTGAAGTAGCGGGCGATGAGCTGCTGCCGCACATTACCAGCTTCCTCCTCTCCGCTGTCCTCCTCACTCGAGCTGTCCTGGTCTGCGGGCTGGGGCCCTGGTTGATCTCCGTCATCCACGATGAGGGGATCTGCTTCCGAATGGCCAGATTGTGCAGCATGCAGCACGCCACCACTATCCGGCACACCTTCTGTGGGGAGTACGCCAGCGCACCCCGGTGCGGTCCAGGCACCTGAACCTGGACTTGAGGAGGCCAAAGGTACGCTCGACCACACGTCTGGTCCTCCCATGTGCCTCATTGTAGCGATCGTCTGCTGGGGTGCGAGGATTCCTCAATGGACTGAGCAGCCATGCCCCATTCGGGTACGCAGAGTCACCTGGGTGTGAGGGACACAGAGAACCGTTGCTATTCCAACTGGACAGGGGACAGCATCGCACAACCAGCACGCTACACCACTCCACATACTCACCGACAATACAGCCACGATCCTGTTGCATATTGGACATCAGTCGTGGCAAGATGCTGTTGCGCATTATGTGTGCGTCATGGGCCGAGCCTGGGAACTTTGCACACACGTGGGTGATCACCATGTCCGCAAGGCACACCACTTGCACATTCAGGGAGTGCGTGTGCTTCCTGTTGCGGTACAGGTGCTCAGTGGCCTGTGGTGGAACAAGGCCGACATGTGTGCAGTCAATGGCTCCAACGACGTGTGGGATTCTGCCAAGGGCATAGAATGCACCCTTCACTGCCGCCAATTCACGAGCCCTGGGGAAGCGGAAGAACCTGTTTCGGTACAGCATCATGGCTGCCAGTACATCCCTCAGCACCTTGCTGAACATGGGCTGGGACATCCCTCCTCCAATGCCCACTGTGTGCTGGAATGACCCAGTGGCGAAGAAATGCATGGCGGCCATCACCTTAGCCATGGGGGTGACAGCAGTCGGATACACCCTGCGGGGACGGAGATGGGGTTCTAACATGGCACACAGTCGATGCAGGGTTGGCCTGTCCAGCCGAAACTTCCTAATAACCTCTGTATCGTCCATGTCCGCCAGCAATTGGTATGGGCGGTCAATGTTCGGTCTCCGCCTAGGGACAATGGCAGAGGACACATGTCAAATCAACACAACACATAGCAATTTCGCATACACATCACTGACATGACTGAGCAAGCACATGAGCCACAGCCCAGCTGTCAAGCTGGGACGGCACGGCCACAATACACTTACACAGGTCTCCCAACAATGGCAATGGCTAGTGATACAAACCACTGCCATGTGCATGCACATGGGGATCTAGGCCCCAATGACTTGCGGGGCGTGCTGATGGGGACTGACTGCATATTCGTCAAGCGGCAACGCCACGGCAACATGAATGTCTGCTGAGCATGGAACTGCTTCCACGGCTGGATGAGTATGGCACACGACGACGACGATGTGGGCACAGGCTGAGCGGCCAAAACAAGTGGGACCTGTGGCACGAGGGGATATGAGACAGTAGTAGGTGTCAGCACAGCACCCTATGTACAGCACTGTACGGATCACACCTCCCGAAACATTGACAGGTGTCCACATTGACAGCCCCATGCCAAGACGGCTGTGTGCTTGCAGTCACACGTCACAGGTGAGAGGTTACATTGCACGTGCCAGGTGGCAGACGTACATAGTGGGAGCTGGCATGTGTGTGCATGTGTCTCCTGTTCAGGATCCACCAGATGGGCGCTGACTCTGTACTGACCATTGGACACAGCATGTTCCGTGGAAGGCTTGTGTGTGTGGGATGGTGGCACTGGATGTGCCTCCGTTGGGTGGGGGCCATGCACAGGGCGGGTACGTCGATGATTGCGCATTGTTGGTCACGGTGGGTGCACCAACTAAGATGTGTTGCCCTGTGTTAAATTCCTATGTCCGCATGATGATGGACTGTAGATGTGGGCAGACTACACATTGGTCGATGTGCTGTCTATATGCATGTACCTTCACACCAGGCACAGCTGCCCCTGCACATGTGACCCCTGCTGGACTCGCTGCTGGGTCTGTGGAGCTGATGCACCTTCTGCGCGTGGGGCGGACAGCTCTCCTCACTTCCCTCATTGCGCATGTCATGACTTTGCCGCAGGTGACATGGATCATGGAGGGCCCACATGTACGCGTGGGTAGGCTACACATGATTGTTCACTGGTCGCCACCCCCAGTCAGTGTTTCGAATGGGAAGGTTGTCGTGCTGGTGGTATGTTCGATGTCGCGGATGGGCGGGCCTAGGTGCGGGCTTACATTCCGGACATGGGGGGGTAGTTGGATTGGCGACTAGTTGCAGTACACACGGGACACGTCTCTTCCTTTCCACATCTGGGTCATCCCTTGTACTAACTGACAGTGATACAGTCATCTTCGCCCCAGCCCTCATGTCCTCCCCTCGCTCCCCCAATATGCATGCTGCCTGCGAGGCTAGCGCTTGCACAGGCAGCCCCAAGCTCGCACCAGAGAGGGCAAGGAGTGTATGTGTGGGTCCAGTTGCACGAGTGGGCTGTCTCAGGGTATGATGTGTGGCGGGACGCCGTCCACCTGCGTGGTGCCCCAAATGGAGACCCGGCCTGCATGGACTATGCATCACAGTCTTCGCCTTCCGGATCCGCCACCTGCGACACCCAGTGGCTGTGGCTGCCCTTGCGGCCAGGCCGCGTCCGTCTGTGGCTGATGGCCCACACATTCACTCTTTGGCCTCTCTGGGGAGGGCTCGGGGGTGGTGGCGCACGCGCTTGCACTTAGTCGCAATGGCATGTGGCGTGGTTGGTATGATGGGCAATGGATGGGATGGTGCGAGCCACCTCCCGTGACGTCAGTGCTGCTCGTGCTGTGGTGCGTCCCCCTACACTTCCATTTGACTTGTGCCATGCTAGACGTTGAGGTTCTATTGCCTGCGTGATATGACCAGGAGGAGCGCGAGGAGACCTCTCACACACCATGCTCCACTGCCATCCCGTGCCCTGTATCGCCTGTGCGGATTGACTATGTTGGGGTTACACCTGGTCGACTGGGGCTGTGTGTGCCTTGTCAAGGGGCATGGCGGGCGCACAACAGGATCCAGCTTGTCCACAGAGGGTGGGCTGAGGTGCGCCTGGTACCGCTTTGTACGTGTGCCCGGCTGCTGTGCACACACGTGTTCACTCCCCCGACAGGTGTCCTCTCACAATGCCCAGGGAAGCGGTGGTGTACTGTTCATGACCCCTCCCAACACGGGGTGCTCCAACTTGGCATGTGCGCATCTACCCGTCACACCCACCCACCTGAGCACTGCGTCCATACGACTTCACACGACACATGTGTGTCTTCCACAGTTGTGCTACTCATTTGCGTTGACATCCAATACCAGTGGACTACATGGTCATGTCACGACTGCCGTGTACTTCACATACTCTCATCCTCTCTCATTCGTACTTGTGAAATGAGTCAGCGGAGACAGTTTTGGTTTCAAACATTATATTGAGTCTTCTGTCCTCTGTGATGCAGTATAGTGGACACTACTGGCAGCGGAATACATGTTGAGGATGTACTGAGCATGATTGCAAATGGGATAGGGTGTGGGGTTACATGTGATTGGCTGTTGCATGTGGGATGTGGGCTTCAGAGTGACATCTGCTTGGCCAAGGCTGTGCTAATGTACATTTACGTATAGCTGCGGAGCTGCGGACTTTGACACAGACGGTATACATGTAGCCTACCAGACCGCTTGGCATCATGGGCACAGTCCATCTCAGTTCCATGTGACAGGTTTGCTGCGGTTGTTCCTCATGCACGCGTGCATGTGAGATGACATCAGGGCATGTGCTTGCGTGCATGCAGCGGCGTGCCACTTGTTGTTGCACTGTGGTGGTTACTGGACATGTCACAGTCACTGGGGTCGTGTTGTTGTTGTATGCACTTGTCGTCCATGCAAAGGTCCTGGTATGGGATTCCAATGTAGCGGATGGTGGCTGTCAAGGTGTTGTTCGTAAGTTGTCCCTTGGAGGACCATGATGGGGCATGCTGGGTGACATTCGATGTAGCTGTTCTCGATGATCCGTCGTGTGGAGGCACAGTGGTCCCATTTCAGTGCGGGTGCGATGTTGGCCACATACGCCATGCCCCCATAGGCAGAGCAGGCCCTGTCGTGTGCGTCCAGAGGGAGGAGTAGTGGTAGCAGGTCCGCCTTCAGACATGCCGGGTTGGAGAGGCATATCTCCACGGGATGCTGGTAGGGACACCTCCGACAGTAGAAGACGGGCATGACGCAGCTGAACAATGTGATGCGGTAAGTCAGTCGGTAACTTACGTTCAGCAGGGACAGGAGATCGCATCCCAATATATGAAACAGGTTGGTTTTGTACAGCTTGAGCTGTTCGGCGTAGTTGGGTAGGTGTGTTGCGGTTGCCATTTCGCAGCGGTGCGTTGTGGTGGCATGCTCCGGCTGTGTGTGCAGTCTGCAATGTGCACGCTCCGAGGTTGCTGTGAGCTCTGTGTAGTCGTAGGGAGACAGGACTTGTGTTCTGTTGGCTTGTTTGGAGGACACGGGCCCTCATCCCACATGCTTCTCAGACAGTTCAAGGTCAGTGATGTGTGACTCCTTCCAATTAACTTGCATGTGGCCGACATGGGGGAGTGTTTTCTTCTTTCTTCCCCGTCCGTTGTGTGCTTCTGTGATATGCGCTATCTGCCCTGTGGTCGGTCTCCTCGGCATGCCTGTGTTGGTCTATTCTTGGACAATGGCTGTATTCACCGGCTTCTGTCGTAGGGCTGTGGTTTCGGAGTTGGAATGGAAGGTCATTCAGTGCTGTCTGCTCTCCCATCTGTGGGCGGCAGGCTGCCTTTCCGCTCTGCGTTGGGCCTTGTGTGTGAATGTTATTCTTGGGCCACCTGTTGTCGGCCCCGGGCTCTTTGGTGTTCCGTTTTATATGTCTTGTTCATATGTGCAGGGTGGTATGGGTGTTTCAGTGTGGTACTGGCGTTCCTCTTCCCGAAGGGGCCCTGCTTCTCCTAGTTGGTGTTGCCGCCGCTGTGTGCTACGCCATGTTTGTTACACTGGGGTATGTCCTGCTGTTGCGTGACTTCACTGACATGTGTGCGTCGGTTGTGTGGCGTTGGGTGTTGTCCGTGAATTGGGCGTTGGGGACATGTCTGTGGCAGGCCTGTCACGTGTCATGTGCGTTCGGGGTGGGGCTGATGTGTGTGCTGCTTGGTTGTGTGTCTGTGTGCGACGCATGCATGGCGCTGCGGTTGGCCTCTGCGTTGTGCGCATGTGTGGCGGCGTCATCACCGCTTTGGGGCCGTGACGGGGTTGTTGGTTCCTAGTCCCAGGTGGTGTGTACACATGTGTTACGCGATGTTACGATTTGGCCTGTGTGTCATATGTGGATGCAATGGTGGATGTGTAGTGTACACGCGCTGGTGGGGGTTGTCCGCTTTTTCCGCCCTTGCACTGTGTGCGCTGTTTGCGTGCACTTGTTGTGTGTGTGCCTACCTGCGTCTCCGCGGTACGTTGCGTCCTTGGTGGTGCATCAGCAGGAGCATGGGGAGGGCCTGCAGTGCTGGATTCATGCTCGGGGAGCCGCTTCTTCGTTGTCCGTGCTCGGCGTCCGTGTTACCGCTTCGGTTTGTCGTACGGTATCTCTTGGCCGTGGGAGCCGTTTGTTTGCGGCATCGTAATTTATACGCCGGGCGGGACGTGTTTCGTCGGACGGTGTGTGTCAGTTGGGCTGCGCCGCTACGTGTACGGGCGCACTTTGATGGCGGACGGTGTTGCTGGCTTGCCGGCGGTGTTTGGCCTACTTTTCGCATCGTAATTGGGCGGGCGTGTGGACTCCTGCGTGCCGGCGGTAACTGGTGGTTTTTGCATCCGCCAGCACGGCGGTTGTGCTTCCGCCCGCCATCGTAATGAGCCCCTTAATGTTTTAATTTATTATAGAAATTGTTTTTAAATAGATTTTATGTTATTGGTATATGTATATATATATATATACATATATATATATTTATTTGTTAAATTTTTATATAATTTGAAATTATAAAATACATTAAAATTATTAGTTTAATAATTGTTTTAAAGTAAATATGTATATATTTATACATATATATATATATATATATATATATTCACCAACCTCCTTCTCATTTGCAAAGAAGACCTATCACTCCAGGGTGGGCGTGGCTTTAAAAAGAACTTTATTAGCAACTGTTGCCTTCTGAGACGCTTTTCGGGAATCACACCCTTTGTCAATCAAAACGCGTTTGTTTAAAATTTAATGCAAAAGTTCAAGTTCATTTTCAGTAAAAAATGTAAACACCACTCTCTGCTTTTTTCCACCCAGCTGGTGTTCGGGTAAACATTCAATTCCCAGCTGGCTCAGAGTGTGCATGCTGATATCTTGATAAGCACAAAACAAACACGCTGGCAGTTCGTAAAGCCTTGCAGTGCTGATAGTTTTTCTGTTACTTAGTTCTCAGGGCAGCCACTCACCCACCACTTCTCTGCCTAAACACAGAGCCCTGCTCCGTAGTCCTCCACAAGTAAAGGCAGGCTGAAGACCGGCTCAGATTCTCAGAGCCTGCTGATCTCACTCGAGAGTATGTCGTACTCTCCCAGCTGTGGCGAGCACTGCGAGCCCAATCCTCACTCGCCTGCCAAATATCAGGTACGGGGGCCAGATGATTGCTGCTACGCTTTTCCTCTCCTTGGACGGTCTGCCATCCGGTGCCAAATCGCAGGTGGTGCTCTAGGTAGGCGCTACCGCTACGCGCCTTAAAACATTCACCAACCTCCTTCTCATTTGCAAAGAAGACCGGTCACTCCAGGGTGGGCGTGGCTTTAAAAATAACTTTATTAGCAACTGTTGCGTTCTGAGACTCGTTTCGGGAATCACACCCTTTGTCAATCAAAACGCGTTTGTTTAAATTTTAATGCAAAAGTTCAAGTTCATTTTCAGTAAAAAATGAAAACACCACTCTCTGCTTTTTTCCACCAAGCTGGTGTTCGGGTAAACATTCAATTCCCAGCTGGCTCAGAGTGTGCATGCTGATATCTTGATAAGCACAAAACAAACACGCTGGCAGTTCGTAAAGCCTTGCAGTGCTGATAGTTTTTCTGTTACTTATATATATATATAGGTATATATATATACATATATATACCTATATATATATCAATCAGGGAATTTAATCAATCAGGGAATTGTGAAGCGCGCTACTCACCCGTGAGGATCTAAAGGCGCTGGGGGGAGTGCATCTCTGGGTCAGCTGAAGAGCCAGGTCTTGAGGCTCTTCCTGAAGGTGTGCAGAGAGGGGGAGCATCTGATGTTGATCGGGAGCTCGTTCCAGGCCTTTGCTGCGATGTAGGAGAAGGCCCTTGCACCCGATCTGGTTCTGCAGATGCGCGGGGTTTCTGCAAGGGCGAGGTCGGTGGAGCGGAGGTTTCTCCTGGGTACGTGGAAGGAGACTCTTTCCTTGAGATATTTGGGTCCGGTGTTGTGGAGGGATTTGTAGGCATGAGTGAATAGCTTGAAAGTTACTCTCTTCTCGACGGAGAGCCAGTGGAGGTCTCGCAGGTGTTGCGTGATGTGTTCGTGTCGTGGGATGCCGAGGATGAGTCTGGCCGCCTTGTTCTGGATAGTCTGGAGTTTGCGTAGTAGGGATTTGTTGATTCCAGCGTAGAGGGTATTTCTGTAGTCCGGTCTGCTTGTTATGAGTGCGTGGGTGACGATCTTCCTGGATTTGGGGGGATTCATTTGAAGGTCTTGCGAAGGGTGCGGAGGGTGTTGAAGCAGGTGGAGGTGATGGTGTTGATTTGGCGGGTCATGGTGAGGGAGGAGTCGAGTATGATGCCGAGGACTGACCAATGATCCTTGGGGTACTCTGCAGTTGATCTCTGTGGGTTCGGAGAGGATGGGTGGGAGTCTGATCCTTTGGGTTCTGCCGGTGAGGATGGAGTGGAGCCAGTCGAGGGCGGTTCCTTGTATGCCGGTGTCGTGGAGTCTGGCTGTGAGAGTGCGGTGGGAGACGGTGTTGAAGGCTGCGGAGAGGTCTAGTAGGGCAGTGGTGTGGCCTTGGCCGAGGAGCGTGAGGATGTCGTCTGTGGCGGCAAGGAGGGCAGTCTCGTGCTGTGGTTGCTGCGTAATCCGGTTTGGGAAGGGTCGAGGATTGTGTTCTCCTCAATGAAGTTGGTCAGCTGGGCGTTGACGATCTTCTCAGTGACTTTGGCCATGAAGGGAAGGAGAGAGATGGGTCAGTAGTTTTTCAGGTCCATCGGGTCTGCAGAGGGTTTCTTGAGGAGGGGCTTGACTTCTGCGCATTTCCAGTCGTTGGGAAATGTGCCGGATTTGAAGGTGGTCTTGATGGTGTGTCGTAGCTCAGGCGCTATGGAGGCGGCGGCTCTGTGGAAGATGTGCAGCGGGCAGGGGTCTGTGGGGGCTCCTGAGTAAGTGCTCTTCATGGTCGTGGTGGTATCTTCAGTGGTGACCAGGGTCCATGCGGTGATGGAAGGCTGGCTGTCATTTCTGGGGGAAGGGGTAGTTTCTGGAGTCTGTTCTCTGAAGTTGTCGTATAGGGCCTTGATTTTCAGATGGAAGTAGGAGCCAAGCTTGTTGCATAGGTCCTAGGAGGGTGTGAGGTCCGTGGCTTCGCTGGGGGGTTTGGTGAATTCCTGGATAATGCTGAAGAGTTCTTTTGAGTTGCTGGAGTTGGTGAGGATTTTGTTCCGGATGAAGGTCCTTTTGGTGGATCTAATGAGTTGGTGGTATTCTGTCATGGTGTTCTTGTAGGTGGTTTGGTCTTCAGTGGTTTTGCTGTTCCTCCACTGCTTCTCGGGACGTCTGCAGGTGTGTCTGGTTTCTTGGATGTCGGTGGTGAACCAGGTGGCCTTCATGGGGCACTGTCTGTCTGGTTTGCAGAGGGGGGCAAGCTTGTCTGCGCAGTTGGAGATCCATTGGTGTAGTTCTTTGGCTGCAGAGTTGCTGTCAGACGAGGCGGGAGGGGGATTGTGGTTGAGGGTGGAGTTGAGGTGCTCCTCTGTGACCTTGCTCCAGTTCCTTCACGGTGGGTGTGGTGTGGGTTTGTGGGCGGTGGTGTTGTTGAAGGAGAAGTGTACGCAGTGGTGGTCCATCCAGGGGGGTTGGGTGGTGTGGCTAAAGTGGATGTTGTTTCCTCCTGCAAAGATGGGGTTGAGGGTGGGTCCTGCCTTGTGGGTGGGGGTGGTGATGAGCTGTTTCAGTTCGAGGTTGGCGAGGTTGTCCAGGAGGGTGGTGGAGTTGGGGTCACTGAGGTTGTGGAGGTGGAAGTTGAGGTCTCCGATGAGTATGTAGTCCATGGAGGTGATGGCGTGGGGCGCGATGAGGTCGGCGATGGTAGTGGTGAGCAAAGTTCAAGGTCCGGGGGGTCTGTAGGCGAGGGTGCCGCGTAGGGTCATTCTGGGGCTGGTCTGGATCTGGAAATGGAGGTGTTCGGTGGTTGAAGGGGAGTCACTCGTGCTGGAGGTGGAGAGTTGGAGGGAGCTCTTGTGTGCAATTGTGATTCCTCCTCCTGGGCGGTTGGGGCGGTCCTTCCTCTGGATCTTGTATCCGTCGGGGATGGTGGTCACGATGTCGGGGGCAGAGGAGGCGTTGGTCCAGGTTTCCGTGAAGAAGGCAATGTCTGGTGAGAGGGTGTCGAGGAGGTCGCAGATCTCTATAGCATGTCTGTGCAGGGAGTGCACATTGAGGAGGATGCACCTCAGGGCTTCGGGGGTGTTGCCGTCCGGTGTGGTTGCGGCATCCGATGTCGGTGCAGCGTCCGTTGTGGGTGCGGCGGCTGTTGGGTTGCAGAGGGTGGTGAAGGATTGTCAGCAGTGTCTGCAGGAAAACTGGCCATGGGTAGTGTTCATCGTAGACAGCTTGCAATTGTTTTTTCTTCTGGGGTTGAGTGTACGGAGGTCAGCTGAGTCGTAGCGGTGGGTGGTCGGAGAGCCATGGTCCCTGGCACTGGTCGCGGATGGGCACAGACAGGCTTGCCTTTGACGCACCTTCGGCGTGCCAGCGGCGCGGCCGCACAATGGCCACCATTAAATAGGGAAGGGGGAGGGAAGCACAGCTGGGAGATGGGAACCAGCAGGGGGGAGGGGCCACAGGGGCAGCAGCGGTGGGAAAAGGACGGCGAGAAAACGGGCATGGAGGGCACAAACAAAGAGCACAAGTACAGAGAAAAGTACAGAGACAACTACAGAAATACAGGAAATTAAAAGGCACAGTAACAAATAACAGAGCAATAAGACAGACAAGAAACAGAAAAAATGGGCACAGACACGAAGGCAGACACCAGCGGGCCAGCAGAAGAGCAAGGCTCTCCCACTGGACCACCAGGGATGAGGCGCAGGCAGGAGCCTGCGGGTGGAGGAGGGCCTCGAACACTTACCTTAACAGAGAGGTGAAGGGGGCAGCGGCAGTGGCACTACAGCGGAGCTGCTGGGGCGGGGAGCTGGGTCTTTTACTTTTTTTAATTACGTTTATTTGTTATATTTGTTAAAATGTATATTAAATCTTTTTTTTTATAAATGTTATTATTTAATATATTTAATATTTATTAATTTATTTTATATAAATATAAAAAACAATATTTTGTACAACTATATTTATGACATCGATATTTTCTCCCCGATATTTTTGTACTTACCATTATAAGTATAGGATGTAGATATTTTTGACATCAATAGTTTGGTCACAATATTTTTGTATGGGGATATTTTGGGTGTCGATATTTTGACAGTGTACCCATTTATAGAGGTATAGGGTGAGTAAGAGACCTAGTAATATACAAACATAGTCCCTTACAGGTCTATGTTCAGATTTAGTAGTAGAGTCACTTAAAATGTAAAACAGTTTGTATGTATATAACTCACCATTTATGTAGGCTATAGCTAGCCTATAGGAGAGGGTACTGTGTATTTGTAAGTAATACATATAATTTCACAGTACGTATAGTTCTAAGTTTTTTATCTCTATAATGGTATGAAATAGTAAGAAAATCAGATAGGTACAATTTTAAATCTTTAAAGTATACAATCTAAAATGTGTACTCTATTTTATTTTCAGATATCTACTTGGGTTCAAAAAGAAGATTTAAGATGACAAAAAAGGAAGAGAACAGAAGAAAACAAAAGAAACAGTGCTATTTGGAAAAGAGTCAGACTATAAAAGGATATGATGGACAGAATGTACTCCAGGAAAAAGAATTAGCTGGTAAGAGAACTAAGCAGTTTCTTAGAACTCTAGTTTCAAAAATGAAAAAGATGGAAAAAGATGTAAACAAAAAGAAAACTTTACCAACAACTCAGAAACAAAATGGATAACGTTATGTTGAAAGTGGAAACCATTATAAAAAAAAAAGTCATCTAACAGCAAGGCAAAACAGTACAAAGAGATAAGAGTAAAAATGTTTAGAAGTAGGGTAGTACAACATTTGGTAAGATTTTAAAGCAGTATGAGCGATCAGCAGCTTATAAGCAAACACAACACATAGAAACTGCAGTAGATCAAGCATTTACTTTGAAATGAAAATGTTTTATATATTAATACTAAACAGAATGAAAACACTGGAACAAACAGTGTTGAGCATGAAGAGAAAAAGCCAGAAAAAAGACTTGTAAATAAAAGTAACTTTGTAAAACCGTTAGAGGAGAATGGAAGCACACATCTAGTACAGAATCTTTTTTAATGAGGAAAGCTACTTCCAAAAGAACACATTATTGCATGCAGTTGAAACAACTGATCGATGTTATGAGGTGAAGATTGGTATTCCTATTGCAAAAGAAGAGTTAGTTCCTAGAAATGTTGAGGAAGTAATAGCTGAAGAGGTACAGAGCAGACGTAGACAGGCTCCTGTATACGAAGGGAACTACAGTAGTATTTGCAGTGTTCGACAGGAATCAATTGACATATTGAGAAATATCCTACGTGTCTTTCCATGCAAAAGTGTTAAACAGAAGATAGGGATTTTGCAAAGATTGGATCTATGCAAAGTAAGAAAAATACAAATTTGCAGGGACATTCATTGGCATGCCTATCAAAGAAAGTGTGCAAAAGCACATTTCATCACTTCAGAATGATAGCTGTTCAACACTCTATAATGCAAACGTTTGTTACAAGGCTTTACTATGTGAAAACTCCCACCCTTTTGTTTGGGAGAAATTAATAGATTACTTTTGTATGATATAGCAACAGAGGTAGAAAATGTTTGTGATGGTGTTCAATTTTGTTTCTTTTGTCCTGAAGAGGAGTTTACGGAAAATGAGAAATTGCCTTCTGCAGATGTAGCAAAACATGAGACAGGCATTCCTATTGACAACTTTGTAGAAGAGATTGCAAAATTTAAGTCAGCTTCATCTGAAATGCCAAACTATGTTTGTATTTGTTGTAGACGCCCTCACTACAAAACTCAAACTAGAATTGTTGATTTTTATTTAAAAAGTGAAAAACAGAACTATGATAAGTGGCAACAGTTTGCAGTTTATTTATTTGTAGAGGAGCAGTTTGACTTGTCCACTCAGCAAGTTATATGTAAGTACTGTTACAATAAGTTGAAAGAAAAAAAATGGCAGCTAGAGCAGTACATAACAAGTTAGAGTTGATATGTATTCCTCAAGAACTAGCAGATTTATATGTTTATGAGTCTATTCTAATCCAAGGTGTACATCCATTCCAGGCCATAGTTCGTATGGAGCCTAAGACAGGGAAGCTGCCACCAACTGTCCTACAAAAAGGCCTTAAAGGATGAGTTGTGTACTTACCTTTAGATTTAAACAGAATATTAAAACTGTTGGTGTAGACAATGAGAAACCACTTGTCATTTTAGTAAATGATGTGCCTACAAAGAATAAAACATATAGCAAGAGTTAGTAGATATTAGTAAAGTTAAAAATGCAACATTATACCTGGAACAAAATAATGTTTATTAGAAAAATATTAATGTTGTTGAACATACAAATTACATATACAGGATGAAGAATTATCATAAATTGGACACATTGAAAAAGTGGATTGATCCAGATCAGAAGAGATTTATGAACACTATAGCATCCATTCTATACATTCAAAAGAAGTAATCTGTGATGTTATTGAATTATTTCAAATGAAGCAAGCAAAAGGAGCTCCCATGAGTATATGGGAGAAAAGTTTAGAAGCTCGCTGTTTTCCACAACTATTCCCCAATGGAGAAGGTGGATGCTTTGATGACCGCCCTGTACAGATACCAGCATTTGAATACCGGTCAACAAGATTATACTCAGAAGAGCCAAGGTTTTAACAGTGTATTCCCAATATATTTCATCTTCTGTTTGAGAGTGATTTATCTGGACTTTCATATGCTGTTAACCATATATTAAAGACAGGACTTCATCTACAGAATCTCTCTGCAAGGGAATTCACTGACAAAGTTTATGGAAGAGATGAAAATTTTGAATATCACTTAAATCAATTTGATGGAGTGCCAACATGGCATAAACAAGTATTGGTTTCATTATCACGGTGAACTCAAATGCATGTCAGGAAACCTAGGACCACCTACTTGGTATCTAACACTCAGGGGTCGATTCCGATTCGGGCAGGAAAAAGCACCGACCGACTCGGAGCCGGAATTAATTCCGACCGACACGTACCTGTGGCGCCCGACCCGCCAAGTACGATGCAAAGCGTGCAAAATCCGACCGACACGTACGGAACCCAAGCCGAACGACCGAGCCGCACGGAAAACAGCAATCCGGCCGGAAAAACACGCGAATCGAACCGACCGACACGCACCCGGAACAAATCCGACCGAAACGTACCTGCGAACTCCAAACAGCAAAGTACGATGCAAGGCGCGAAAACCACGACCGAGTCGTACGGAGGACAAGCCGTACGACCGACACGCATACAAAACTGCGAGCCGAAGTAACACAAAACACCGCGACCGACGCGTACGCAGCATAGAAAACAGCACAAACACAGCGTGAACGAATCGGAGAAGCCCGTACGAGACAACTGCAGGGTCCGACTCGGTCACAAGAACGTCTCCTACATGCACAGAAAGTACTGAGGGAAAATACACAAAAAAAGGCCAAACAAGCAATTACAAAGCCAATAAATACTGGGGGGGGGTGGGGACAGAGAACAAAGACACACCCACAACTCCACCCATATAAAGGACACAAATCCCAACCATGATCCTTTGCAAATCCTATTCACCTGCCAGCACACAACAGACAGCATCCACACACCCACAGCTCATCCCTCACACAAGCCACACACCATCAGCACACCAACAAATAGCTACCTCACATACACCCAGCAAAACACACACTCACACACCTTCACCTGCACACCAACACACACATCACTCACCATCACCATGCCCCCAAAGAAGAATCACAAGTTCCTAGATAGTGAATTGGAAGTCCTGGTAGACGAGATCCTCAGGGTAGAGCCACAGCTGTTTGGCGCACTGGTCCAACAGACACCCATCTCCCAGAAAACAAAGATGTGGGAGAGGATCATCAACAGGGTGAACGCACAATCACCATGTCTGCGCACAAAGACTGACATCCAGAACAGGTGGTATGACGTGCGCAGGAGGGTACGGGAGCTGCTGAAGAAGGACTACCTCCTGAGCAAACACACCGGCAGTGGCCCTCCTGCCAAGCCAGTATACCTCAGGCCCTGGGAGGAGAAGGTGCGGGCCATCCTACCGCCAGTGAGCATCTATGGACTAGAAAACATCCCAGAGCCTGGTGAGTACACAACAAATGTACACAATATTCTGCCACAATACACACACACATCACTGTCAAGGGGAGAGTCAAACCATGCACTCTTAGCAATTTCACAGCAACCAGAACAGAATCATCCCAAAATGTGTATGTCAGTCAGATAAACACAACACATGCCATCTCAAAGTTACATATAACCGTGTCATCACATGTACAAACACAACTACAACTACAGCTAGGCAGTGGCACAAATATAACTAACAAACACATCCAGACATGTAGCCACCACTACAACACCAACACACAGTGAAGACCACTGAAAGAAAGGAATTCTGTGTATGCTGGGCAAGTCAGTGTAGCCAATAGCATCATGGGAGTCGTAGTCACAGATATTGCTCACCCCCACAACTGTCCCATCAACACCACCATGAACCATGCTCACATCACAGGGAGTGGAAAAGGACTCACAAGATGGCTGACACTGGGTACTGCTGTGGGGAGCACAAGGCCCTGCTGGCAACTGTGCAACAACCAACAGCAGGACACCACTGACTGACATCCTGAAAGACAACTTCCACTCCCTGCAATGCAAGCACGTTCCATGGTGGGATATCTGGCTGGGTGGGAAGGAGGACTCGCAGCACTGACCATAGTCACAAGCACCTCCCTTCACACACCCCCTCAACACAAACTCCACATAACCCACCTGGGAGAATGCAATGCCTCACATCCTAACTCAAGATCCCACAAAGAACAACCACCCTGGGTTATGTTGTGTGAAGCACAGGGACACTCTTGGGACTTTTAGCCAAACAACAGCCAGGACAACACTCCCAGCCATCCTGTCAGCACAGGCAGCCCACCCCACAGGGAAGCAGAGTCAAAAGGAAGGAAGGATGGGCATGCTGGGAAGGGGGGAGGAGGCAATAGCATGATGGGAGTAGTAGGCACAGATATTGCTCAGCCTCACAACTGGCCCATCAACACCACTCACAACCATGCTCACATCACAGGGAGTGGAAAAGGACTCGCAAGATGGCTGACACTTGCCACTGCTGTGGGGAGCACAAGGCCCCGCTGGCAACTGTGCAACAACCAACAGCAGGACACCACTGACTGACATCTTGAAAGACAACTTTCACTCCCTGCAATGCAAGCACAGTCCATGGTGGGATATCTGGCTGGGTGGGAAGGAGGACTCACAGCACCGACCACAGTCACCAGCAGCTCTTCACACCTCCCCCTTAACACAAACTCCACACAACTCACCTGGGAGAATGCATTGCCTCACACACCAACTAATCTATCCCACAAAGAACCACAACACTGGGTCATGCAGAGTGAAGCACAAGGACACACATGGGACCTGTAGCAGAACTAACCCCAGGATTACACTGTCAGCCATCTTGCCAGCACAGGCACACAACCCCACAGGGAAGCAGAGTCAAAGGGAAGGAAGCATGGGCATGCTGGGAAGGGGGTGGAGGCAATAGCATGATGGGAGTCGTAGTCACAGCTCAACATCCCCCACCCACATGGCCCAGCAAGCGCACACTCACGCATGCACATCCCACAGAGAGTGGAAAGGCCCATCAAAGATGTCTGACACTGGTGCTGTGTTGTGGGGAGCACAAGGGCATGCTGGGAACTGCACACCAACCAACAGCAGGACACCACTGTCAGCCATCTTGCCATTGCTCTCACACCCACACACACTGAACTCCCCACAAAAGCAAGTAAGTATGGGAATGCTGGGAAGTGGGGTGGAGGCAATAGCATGATGGGAGTCATAGTCACAGACATAGCTCACCCCCACAACTGTCCCATCAACACCACCCTGAACCATGCTCACATCACAGGGAGTGGAAAACAACTGACAAGATGGCTGACACTGGCTACTGCTGTGGGGAGCACAAGGCCCTGCTGGCAACTGTGCAACAACCAACAGCAGGACACCACTGACTGACATCCTGAAAGACAACTTTCACTCCCTGCAATGCAAGCACAGTCCATGGTGGGATAACTGACTGGCTGGGTGGGAAGGAGGGCCGGCTGTCAACCAAATACAACCAATGCAGACCATGTTCACACCCCAACAAATACATAGAAATGCCCAAATAATGCAGGACAATGTGCTACACCAATATCAACCCCTGACTGTGACAACTTAGGACAATGCAATGTACAGGCCCGCACCCAGAGGCACAGTCACAACTGTCAGGTGTGTCAACCATTGATGCCTGCAGAAACATAACATACATTGTGTGTGTCTCCCAAAAACAGGTGATGATGGGGACACAGCAGCAGACGCTGAGCAGTCCCAGTCCCAGGCTCAAGAGGATACGGAGCTCACTGGTGTCGAACAGCCTCTGCCCTCCTCGGATGAAGAAGACCAACCTGGCACCTCCGGTGCAAGTCATCATGCAGCACCAGCAGGACCACCAGCTGCAGCACCAGCAGGACCACCAGCTGCACCCCCTGCACCCACCCCTCCAACGACTGTCACCACAAATACCATCCCTGCCGACATGGACAGAACAAGGAGCACCACCAGCACAGGGACCCTGGACCAACGTGGGGCCATGGACACCACCACCACCACCAACCCCCAAGGGGGACCAGGGTCATCTGTGCGTGCCACTGCACGCACTGCACATGTCGGCAGGGGTGGTGGGAGGGGTGGGAGACAGAGGTCGCTGCTTGCAGAGGTGTCTGGTGTGCATGATGACCCACAACTGGCACGCATAGCCGATGCGTACCAGTCCAGCACCGGAGATCTCAGCCAGGTAGTGGGGCTCCTCAGGGACATCAAAGAGCAGCAGGCTGCCCATCATGCCCGCTTGGACTCACACATGTCCCGCGTGGAGTCCAAGTGGGACACACTGCAAGAGATGACGGCGGTGCATAGGGACATATTACAATGCCTCCGCCAGATGACCAGCAACCAGTCTACACCTCCCTGTGTGCCAACAACATCTGGTGCTGAAACAACTGCAACTGCCACAGGGAGGGAGGATGACTCTGGCGGAGAGTCCCCTGCACCGCAGCAGCCTGTACTTGAGGGGCCCCCCAAAGAAGAGGGGTCGTCCGAGGAGGGGCAAGTGAGAGGCTGATGGCCATGTGCAACCCCCAGGAAGCCTGAACCTGTTCTGGATGATCACCTTTGTGCGCAAACTGTTCACCCTGTTGACGGCAACACAACTCCCACACATGACATTGGGAGTACAAGTTGGACCAATGTCTCAGACAACTGTGGCCCCGATACTGGGGATTTTGTCTACCATGACTTTCAATTCATCTAGGAACTTCTGATTGCAATATAAATGTACAGCACTAACCATCCTGTGCACTATTCACACAAATGTATCACAATAAACACACTAATACACCATACTTGCCTCTGTTGTGATTCCAACGTGGGTGCTGTCATGGGGATGATGAACTGCAAAATTACACTGTGTATGCGAACTGCAACAGCAAGTACAACACAGGCATGTGAGTAATGGCAACGTGACACATATGAGGGAGACACACCACCAGGGCTACACAACACATACACACCTAGGCCATCTGACTCATTGCCTACACTGATGTTGCCAGGAAAGACGGTGCAATGCACAGACACCACACCTATTCACAGTTGTAGTCAAGTAGCCCACAGGTGCAGTAAGCAAATGGCAGTCAAATGTGTGACCACAGACAACGCACATCACAAAGTGAAGCACAGGTTTATTACACAGTTGCAACATGTCGTAACCACTACAGATGCAAGGTAATCCCACCTGGCAGCGGGCACACAGTCAACAACTGTAGAAGGAAGGAAGTCCATGGGTGTGGCGCACATCACCTGTAGGGACACAACAGCTACCACCCTGGAAGTACAATGACGTCGTCGGTGGACACAGTTGACCAAACGAATCTGAAAGTACCCTGTGAAGGACAGAAATGACACACAGTCAAAAGCAATGGAGAACAGGACAGAACAGCAAAACTCATGCACAATACATGTTACAAGATACCCACCCAGAACCAAGTTAGCATGTCAACACTGTTGGGGAGTACAGACTACCTGTAAGCACACATCGCTACACACATCCAGTCAAGTAGCCCATGGACACACTCCAACAGCACCAGAGCACCACCTACACATATCATGCCAACTCACATCATTGACATGACACCTCAGGATACTCACATTCAGCTAAAGAAGTTGGTGATGAGCTGTGTGCGGACATCACCATCATCATCATCATCACTGGCATCGTGGTTCAGGCCAGGATCCTCCACAGGTGGCGGATGTTGGTCATTGTCATCCTGGATGAGAGGCAACTCCTTCCGCACTGCCAGGTTGTGGAGCATGCAGCAGACGATGATAATCTTGCACACCTTCGCTGGGGCATATGGGAGGGACCCTCCTGTCTTGTCGAGGCAGCGGAAGCGGCTCTTCAGGAGACCAAATGTCCGCTCAATCACTCTCCTGGTCCGACCATGTGCCTCATTGTAGCGCATCTGGGCTGGTGTCACAGGGTTCCTGAGGGGTGTCAGCAACCACGGCATGTTGGGGTATCCCGAGTCACCTACGGACAGACAAGTGCACATTAGCTGACTTGGAAAAGTGGGCGGAATACTACAGATCAGATCACACACAATGGCACAAAGTCAGTACACACCGACAAGCCAGGCACGCTGGTTCTGCATCTGTGCCATCATCCTGGGGATGCGACTACTCCTCATCACAAAGGCATTGTGTGCTGAACCAGGGAAACGGGCACACACGTGTGAGATGGTCATATCTGCAAGACACACCACCAGTGCATTGACCGAGTGGTAGTGTTTGCGGTTACGGTAGGCCTGTTCATGTGCCTGTGGTGGTACCAAAGCCACATGTGTCCCATCAATGGAGCCAATGACATGCGGCATCCTCCCCAGGGCATAGAAGTCACTCTTCACGTCAGTGAGTCGTTGCAGTCTAGGGAAATAGATGTACCGGTTCAGGTATAGCAACATTGCCTCCAAAACATCGCGGAGCACACGGCTGAACATGGTCTGTGACATCCCACCAGCAGTCGCCACAGTATGTTGAAAGGTACCGGTGGCAAAGAAGTGTAGGGCTGCCATCACCTTCACCTTGGGGGTCAGCGCTGTAGGATACGGCCGGCCAGGCTGCAAATGTGGGGCCAACTGCACTGCCAAATCCTCAATCAGCTGCCTGGTGAAGCGGTACCGTCGGATGCTGTCCCGTTCCACCATCGTTGCCAGGTCTGGGAATGGTCTATGGACAGCAGGAGCCCTGCAGTGCAGAGGAGAAGAAAGCAAGATTGTCAGTCACCCCACATATGCGGCATTGAACACACTCAATATCACATCATACATCATTATGAGGCACAACTACATGAAGTGTGCAGTTCCGTAAGGACATGTATGGTACATACATGGCCAACATCTGTCATCACGGTTCAACAAGTGGCATCAATTAGTCCCAGGTTGGCCCATTGGATATCATGAGGCCGTGTCACAGTTCCCATCTCCTGCTGCCATGTTACAATCACCCCCCACAGTGACATGTGAGGACAGATGTGCCCCAGGCATCACAGCTCAACGACAGGTACATTCCCAGGGACCCTGTATTGCCACATGGACACTGGCATTACATGGAGTATCATGTATACACCACAGCAAAACAACCATGACCCCCACAGGTAGTGGTTCCACTTGCCTCTGCAGGACAGACATGGACGTCTGTGACACACACACGCACAACATCAAAGTCCATGCACACACAACGTGGATGTGGAGACTGTCTCCCATTGTGCACATGAAATCAGAGACATTGTAAACACTACATGCACACAGACTGTGGAGGACCATCACTATTGTGCCACTGGGTCACCCTGGCTCAAACATACCGTCCCACATGGGACTCACGGGGTATGTGACATGACATACACATACACCACCGTGAAATGTGACCATGGCACATGCTCAGATATGAACAGTTGCACATCACAGTGGTCATGTACACGTAACACCCAGGATCCTGTCCCCATGAACACGTGCACAGCCTGGGGGTGGCTGCCCCCAGGTGACACCCACAGGACAACATGTACACCAACATACACACAATAGGAAATGCAGCCTTACATGCCTTATGATACAGTTTGGACAGGCTGTGGTGTTGTGGGTGTGCCCCTCACTCCCTGGGAGCTATTTGTGGCTGGCATATGTTCATCTGAGACAGGCATGGTGACATATGCCAGTCACTTGTACAGGGATGCGTTGAACAGCAATGGACCGATCGGTGCACCCGGCCGGCCCATTGCATTCAATGTGTGCGGGTACGCGTTGTACCCCTGTACGCGTTGAACCGCAATGGACCGATCGGTGCACCCGGCCGGCCCATTGCATTCAATGTGTGCGGGTACGCGTTGTACCCTGTACGCGTTGTACCGCAATGGACCGATCGGTGCACCCGGCCGGCCCATTGCATTCAATGTGTGCGGGTACGCGTTGTACCCCTGTACGCGTTGAACAGCAATGGACCGATCGGTGCACCCGGCCGGCCCATTGCATTCAATGTGTGCGGGTACGCGTTGTACCCCTGTACGCGTTGAACAGCAATGGACCGATCGGTGCACCCGGCCGGCCCATTGCATTCAATGTGTGCGGGTACGCGTTGTACCCCTGTACGCGTTGAACAGCAATGGACCGATCGGTGCACCCGGCCGGCCCATTGCATTCAATGTGTGCGGGTACGCGTTGTACCCCTGTACGCGTTGAACAGCAATGGACCGATCGGTGCACCCGGCCGGCCCATTGCATTCAATGTGTGCGGGTACGCGTTGTACCCCTGTACGCGTTGAACCGCAATGGACCGATCGGTGCGCCCGGCCGGCCCATTGCATTCAATGTGTGCGGGTACGCGTTGTACCCCTGTACGCGTTGAACAGCAATGGACCGATCGGTGCGCACCCATTGTCAATGGCCTAGCCTGGCAACGGACGCGTTTTCGAAATTCGAACGAGTCGGTTGCTGGAAATTCAGTTGGTCACCCACAACAATGTTGCAAAATCATGTATGTCATGAAGTTGAAGATTTGAAGGATGCTGTGGGCGTGTATTGGTGCTGCTATTCCATGGATTGGCCAGATTCAGAAGATGCAAACGACTTGGACCTATCACTTTGGACACATGGGACAGTATCTGCCTCTGCAGCACATATATATTGCTGGCTGTTCCCCTGAGAGCTCACTTGCCTGCACTACATGCTCCAGGACGACATCTGCCACTGCACTGCTGCTGTCTCTGCCCCCTCTGGACCCTGCAATGGCACGTACTGTGGAGAGAGCCCCAGCCTTCAGCCTTGAGGAGAACCAGGCCCTGCTGGACAGCCTACTTCCACAGTACAGCAAGCTGTATGGGACACCAGGGGAGCAGGTGAGTGTTCTGTGCACTGCCTTTCTGAATGTGCATTTTGTCTGACTAGCAAGGCTGAAAGTCTGCACGCCACTGGCTAGCAGGCTCACTGAGTAGTTGTCACCCCCCATAGTGTGTAGTGACATGCACTGGACAGGTATGGTGCAGTGACAGTGCATTTGAACAAGGTTTTACTTCCCATGCAATGATACCATGTAGTGACTTCTGGCAAACTGTCCATGGGCAGCGTTGCACTGCCTGTGTACATCATGTGCCCCTGTGATTGAGACATGTATATACAACTGTGTCATGCACGGATATGTTGCATGTGTAGTAATGGCCTTTTCACTTTGTCATCCTCACAGGTTAATGCCCATCGGAAGCAGGAGATCTGGAAGGACATCGTCCGGGCTGTCCGGTCCGTGGGGGTCTACAAGCGCCGGATCCGCAACTGCCAGAAGAGGTGGCAGGACCTTCGGGGCTGGACCCGGAGGATTGCACGGGTCCAGCTGAAGCTGTCGCCTCCTCGCAGGAGGGGCGGAACACGGACCCTGACCCCCACATGCTCCAGATCCTGGCGGTGGTGTTTCCAGACCTGGATGGGCAGCTGAAGGCCAGACAGCAGCAAGGAGGGGGTGAGTCAAAGACTGCACTGTGAACTCTGTATTACATGCTATGTGCCCTCCTCTGGCCTGGTTAAACTGCCACAGTACAGCAGTCATGTTGTCCAGGAGCCATGTCCCTCTATTGTGCACTGCCCACTCCTCATCTGATACCCAGGTGTGGCCCTTACATTCAGGGAATTGTGTCACTTGGGACTGTGTCCTTGCAGTTTGCTTCACTCAAGGTGGGGGACAGCATCTGTTTCCCTAACTCTGTTGTGGGCATCATGGGTGGGTCCATTGTTCACACAATGCCTGTGTTCGGACATGTAATCTGCGTGTTGCTTTGATATGCGGTCCACTTGCTGAGCTGAGCCACCACATGTGCCTGGGGTATCTGGCACACACCCATGCAGCGGGTGGGAACAATGTTTGGGCCCCAGGAGTGTGCAGATTACGTGTGTCACACATACATAGCCAGCTATCCACTGTCCAGGGCTCATCCCTCATTCATGTGGGGCAGGACAGTCATGCCTACTCCAGCCCATCCAATACACCTGTACTCCCACTCCCGTGTATCAGCTGACACGTTGTGCGCAGTGATTTGACCCCTCAGGTGTCTGCCTCTGTGTCAGTGTGCTGTGGATTTGTTGCCAGGACTGCTGGGGTGTTTCTCGGTAGGGGCTCAGCATGCCACTGGAGATGTGACCATAGGAGACGATACTTGTGTGTCACATAGGTGTTTGATCAGCTGCCCGTGCAGACTGGGGTATGCGAATGTGAAGTTCAGGCAGCTGTTTCCCATTCACAGCAGATTGTGAGGGGCTCAGGTTCAGAGGGTAGTGTCACAGGTCTCCCATATGTCCAATCGGTATGACCTGGACAGATGAGGGTTAAGATGATGTGTTGTGTGGGGGATGTACATGTGCACTTGTGCAGCTCCAGGACTTGCATTCCCCATGACCTACTATTGTGACACAGTGCAGAGTGTTGTTGTCTGGCTGCCAAGTCATACATCACTGAGACAGTGATGTATGACTTAGCAGTCATGCCTCCGCCATGGCATGTGTCTACTTATTGGTGATCCTGCAGGGGAGTGACATGTGCTACATGCACACCATTGTGGCGATGGCTATCAGGACATGGGTGCATCATGGTGTCTGTCGCTGGTATGCATCACATGCATTTCCTATTTGACTCTGGGCATCCCTTTCATCCGGAAACCTGTACTGACTCAGTGGCAAGAGTTGTGATGTGTGCATGTCCACATGCTACACCGTGTCCTCTGCACTGTCCAACTACTGTGTAGGTGGTGCATGTGTCCACACTGGGGTGTTGCTATCCAACAGACACCAGACAGATGGGTGCAAGGCCATGTGGGATGTGAGTGCCATGGTTGGCATCAGACTGACAATTGGCTTCTCCTGTTCAGTTAGGGCACTTTTAGCAATGTTCAACTAATGATGCCAGGGCTTGCTCTGTAATGTGCTGTGCTCACAGTGGTGTGTGCGTTTGGTGCAGGTGACTGATGTCTGTCTGTTTCCCCATTGATTGCAGATACATCCACGGCCACGGAAGGGGACAGCTCCACGGACCAGGAGGAGCCGGAGAGCCAGACTGGGTCAGCAGCCGAGGAGTGGTCGGAGGGACCCAGTGGCACGGAGGGCGAGGGGAGCCACACCGAGGAGTCCTCAGCAGCATCCACCTCAGCTGAGGACCACAGCGGCTCGGAGGATGACTCCCTTATGGAGGCGGGTGTCAGCAGCCACCACACCCCAGCTAGTGTTGCTGTCCCCGCCACCACCAGCACCACCACCGCCCTCCCATCGGCTCCCATTCCCCAGGTCCGTGGAGGCTCCCATGTTCGGGAGCGTGTCTCCTTCGGGCCAGGCACCGCACCCCCTGCCCCTGTGTCCCCTGCTGCCCTGAGTGAGGAGTCTGTGTACCTCCTTCGCCAGCTCCATGTAGGGCAGACAGCCATGCTGAGTGTCCTCCATGCGCACACCGCTCTGTTGACTCAGCTGGTGTCGTTCATGGAGGGCATCTCATCGGGCATGTCTGACCTACAGAGGGGCAATAGGTCCATGGACTCCTCCCTGACAGCAGCAGTGTCCCTCCTCAGACAGTCCCTCACCCCTCCTGCCTCTGCTCCATCCACACTCCCCAGCACCTTACCCGTCCCAAGCACACACACACCGGCACAGGCACACACCAGCACACACACGTCCAGCACACAGACACACACGCCACAAACAAAACGCACACGCACGCACAGTCAGGGGACTGAAACCAGACTCACAGGGGATGGGGCCCTGGAACACACACACGCATCCACAAGCACTGCGCAGTCCTCAGTTGCCTCTCCCTCCAAAGCACCCTCCCTTGCCTCACCTGCAACCCCAAAGTCACAGCGGCTCTTCCTCTGTGACCTTGGCCTCGTCCCCTACGATCCAGCTGCTCCAGCATCCAGGGGGAAGAGGAAGCCCACCCACACGGAGCAGAGTGCCCCTCGCCCCCGGACACCCTCCCCCAGGCGCAGACAGACTGAGGCCCCCACCCGCAAGTCCCCCCGGAGTCGTAAGAGCAAGACCCCGCCGCCGCCCTGCAGCTCAGGCACCAGGTCTCCTTCCTCCATCCCTCAGGCCCCCACTCCACAGGTGCCCCCACCACACCCTGCCCCAGGTTCCCCCACCCACAGATATACCATCCCCAAGAGGATCCGGCCTTCTCCCCTGCCACTTGCTCTCCCGGCACCACACCCCCCGCTGCGCTTGTCTGTGCCACTGATGTGGTGAGGGTGTCCTCCCCCTCTGTCCAGCCCACCTTGCCTGTTCCCCATTCTCCTCCCCTGGAGGTAGGCACTGCAGTGGAGTCCACTACCACCCTGTCTGACTTGGGCACTGCAGTGGCGGACCTGTCCACTCCATCTGCAGGGTCCACTGCAGTCGTGCCGGCACCCACAACATCTGAGTCATGCCCCCCAGTTGTGCCGGCACACACCATGTCAGACACCTCCACTGCAGTTGTCAGTGGCTCTCCAGCACCCACCACCCCTTCCCTGCCTCCTCCTGGTGAGCCCTGATCCTGTCCCTGCGGTGCCTGGCCTGCCCCCCGGTTGCCCCTCCTAGTGGATTGTCCCTGGTTTTGTGCAGTGCAGGCATGCGTAGGGTGACATCTGCCACTGTCACCCTGTATTGACTTACTTGATGGACTGGCCATTGGCCTTTGTTGGAGCATTACTGTTCTCTGAGTTTTTGGACACACATATGCTGAATAAAGCAACTTTCTGTTCTCTAGTGCTTTTGCTTCTGATGTACATGTTGTTGATGATGCTAACCATGCCCTTGCTGCAGTGATGGTGATATTTGGTCTCATGATAATGAAGTGTTACTGTGCAGGAACACATGTGGTCCAGGGGGAATGTGTCCTATCCTGTGGTGTATCCATGTCATCCTTAGCAGCATCTGAGGGTGTCATGTGTTCAATATTTGGCAATGGGATTTCCTACTTACATTAGCAATTTCACATCTGTGGCTTCCACCCCTGCACATCTGTTGTGCCTGCCATTGTTCAATTCGTCTACTTCCCTGACCGTGTGGCCATCTCCACTGGACATGCAGGTTTGGGCATCAATGGGGAAGGACTCATCTGTGTTGTCAGTGCAACATTGCTATACAAGTGTGTTGGATCTGTGCTGATGATTTCGTTGGCACTCCCATGACCAGGCTGATGTGACGGGAGCCTTCATTTGGTGCTAATTGTTGATTGTGTGACCAAGTGCTCAGCTGACATGATGGGGCCCTACTGAGGCAACATATGGCACAGCTTTCCTCACACAGGAGTGGAGTCCCCTCATGGCAGTGTGTACTCCTGTGACATTGCCTGCGCCCAAGGTGTGTGTTGTATGAGCATGTCTGTGTGTTCACTTCCGTTTTGCTGTGCATGCTGGGATCCCTAGTGTTGTACCTGTTTGTGATGCTTGCTGAGTTGACCTATGTTCCCCCAAAGTCTTCTCCCTGGGTTCTCTGTGATGTGGGTGCATGGCACATTACTGGTCATCAGGGTGTCACCCATAGGTGTGTTTGCTGTCAGGGCTGAGTTTGTGTGCAGACGCAGATGGGTCACAGTCAGGATTCCCCTTGGCACTTGTTGTTTACACCTGTCATGTGATTTCCAGTTTGTGTTATCTTTCAGTGATTGTGACACGTTGTGTGTGTGACTGCTGGCACTCCTCAGGGTCCGGGCTGCAATGTTGGTAGTTGTCTATGTGTGTTCTTTGTGGGTGACCTTGGCTTCTTCATTGGTGTGTGACTGTGGCTGGGATCCCATTGGTTGGTGTGGTATTGCCGTCATGTCCATGTACAGCGTAGTGTGCAGTGTGTCAGACATTCAGGAGTCTTGTTGAGTGGCCATGTGTGATGTGTTTCTGCACCTTGGTTCCCACCCACCACCCTGGGATTGTCATGGGTGCATGTGCAATGTCACCAGTGCATGTGTGCTTCACTGCTGCACATTGTTGGAGGTCGAGGTGTGTGGTGTTGAGTGTGTGCAGATGAGAGTTGTTGCCCGGCTAGACCCCTGCCTCCATGTTGGCCTTGGCTTACTGGCCGTGCTGATTGATTTGTGCTTGTGTAGGTGTGATGGTAGTTTGTTGCTCAGGACACATGACTGTGGTTCACAGTGTGAACGACATTTAGCTTTGTCATCACAGTGGGATTGTAATGCAGCCCAGGGTCACCACATTGTGGGGGCCCTCGGGGGTAGTGCTGTGGTGTGTCTGTGTCTTGCTGTGTCAGTTGCTGTTCCTACATGCTTGTGTGACATGTGTGATTTGTGCTCCCTCTCATCTGACAATGCCTGATTGCCCACATAGGGGATTTGGATCCATGAGTTACCTTTGTGTGGCACTGTATGCACATCTGTGTAATTGGTATTCAGGCCTCCTCATGTGTTGTGTGGTTGCCTGGGGACACTGGCACCCCCCTCACCTGTTGTGTTTGATGTGCAGTGTGGGTCTGCCTGTTTGTGTTTGTGCATCTGCACCACTGCATTGGCATATCTTAGGTGTGCCATTGGCTGTATGTTGTTTGGTGGGTTTCCCCTGCTGTCCCTGGGACTCCTAGGTCATCGGTCAGCACAATGATCATGGTTTGTGTGTCCCATTGCTGCCATGGTATGGTATCTGTTCACCTCACATCTACAGTCTCCACAGGGTATCTGCATTTGTGTGCCCATTGGTGCAAATATGTGGGTCTGCATTCTGATGGTCACTTCTGTCATTGTGTCATTGATGAATGTTGACAGTGTCAGCCCCCATGGGTGTTGTTTGTCTGCACATGGCCAAAGGTATGTCTTATTTGCACTGCAGTATTTGCCTCCCCCAATCTATGTTGCAATGGGACACATGCACTACTTTGCCACTGATGTGTTTTATGTTCTGTGACCAGGAATCATCCATGCAGTTTGGCAGTTGCAGCTTTTTCTTTGTCAACACTTGCATTTTGGTCACAGTGATGATGGGGGTTTGGACCCCATTGCCACAATGTTCAAAATGTGCTTCAGCTATGGACCCCACACTTACCTTTTGGTCACTGTGTTGATGGGGGTTTGGACCCCATTGCCACAATGTTCTGAATGTGCTTCAGCTATGGGCCCCCACACTTACCTTTTGGTCACTGTGATGATGGGGGTTTGGACCCCATTGCCACAATGTTCAAAATGTGCTTCAGCTATGGACCCCACACTTACATTTTGGTCACTGTGATGATGGGGGTTTGGACCCCATTGCCACAATGTTCAAAATGTGCTTCAGCTATGGACCCCACACTTACATTTTGGTCACTGTGATGATGGGGGTTTGGACCCCATTGCCACAATGTTCAAAATGTGCTTCAGCTATGGACCCCACACTTACATTTTGGTCACTGTGATGATGGGGGTTTGGACCCCATTGCCACAATGTTCAAAATGTGCTTCAGCTATGGACCCCACACTTACATTTTGGTCACTGTGATGATGGGGGTTTGGACCCCATTGCCACAATGTTCAAAATGTGCTTCAGCTATGGACCCCACACTTACATTTTGGTCACTGTGATGATGGGGTTTTGGACCCCATTGCCACAATGGTCATGGCCTGCTTGCATTGTGGGGGCCACACACATATATGTGTGGCACATGTGATAGGGGGTCACATTGTATGTTCAAAGTCATGTTCAGTGTTGTAGGCATTTGACACAGTCTACACACGCTTGTCATGGTGTTGGGGGATGTCTTTTTCTTGCATTCCCTAGGTTGTGGTGTGCTGGTTGTGTCATGCATTGTCCATCCTATGAGTGGGGGTGGTGTTGGTGGTAGGCATCCAGCCCCCATGGGTAGAGGTGGTAGTAGTGACAGGCATCCAGCCCCCATGGGTAGAGGTGGTAGTAGTGGTAGGCATCTGGCACCCCCTGGGTAAGGGTGGTAGTAGTGGTAGGCATCTGGCACCCCCTGGCTAAGGGTGGTAGCAGTGGTAGGCATCCGGCACCCCTGGCTAAGGGTGGTAGTAGTGGTAGGCATCCAGCCCCCCTGGCTAAGGGTGGTAGTAGTGGTAGGCATCTAGCCCCAGATGGCTAAGGGTGGTAGTAGTGGTAGGCATCCAGCCCCCTGGCTAAGGGTGGTAGTAGTGGTAGGCATCCAGCCCCCTGGCTAAGGGTGGTAGTTGTGGTAGGCATCCAGCCCCCTGGCTAAGGGTGGTAGTAGTGGTAGGCATCTGGCACCCCCATGGCTAAGGGTGGTAGTAGTGGTAGGCATCCAGCCCCCCCTGGTTAAGGGTGGTAGTTGTGGTAGGCATCCAGCCCCCCTGGCTAAGGGTGGTAGTAGTGGTAGGCATCCAGCCCCCCCTGGGTAAGGGTGGTAGTAGTGGTAGGCATCTGGCACCCCCATGGCTAAGGGTGGTAGTAGTGGTAGGCATCCAGCCCCCCTGGGTAAGGGTGGTAGTGGTGGTGGGCATGTGGCAGCCCCCTGGGTAAGGGTGGTAGTAGTGGTAGGCATCCAGCCCCCCTGGGTAAGGGTGGTAGTAGTGGTGGGCATCTGGCACCCCCATGGCTAAGGGTGGTAGTAGTGGTAGGCATCCAGCCCCCTGGCTAAGGGTGGTAGTAGTGGTAGGCATCTGGCACCCCCATGGCTAAGGGTGGTAGTAGTGGTAGGCAT